>JAPTHN010000014.1:25613597-26939847 GCA_026936325.1 Platynereis dumerilii
GCTATAAAATAGTATTCCTGTGTGTAATTTCAAATAATTTTCTAAATGGAGATTTTCATATGACTGCACATATTGCTTATTAAATAAGTTGTGAAGCTTTTGTGCCTAAATTTTTGCTGTTTCCATGGCAACCCATTTAACTGACATTTGTGAAAGATAAAAACCGTAGCGTAATATTTCGGAATTCTGAAATTACATAATTAAATTTAATATTTGTTCTGCTTTTTGTGATAATGCCAGTCATTCACATGAAATAGTGATTTCAAAGAAACACTAAAAACTGAGATATTTATCAATTTAGTTACAGTCGAAGAATTTTGATAATGCATTAGGTTTGCAGTCTGCATCTATGTTGTGGCCATACTCTGCCGACTTTACAATTACATCCTTGGCAGGTCAATCCAGAGTCTTTCTCAACTCCACGGGGAGTATTCAGCCGTGAACACGGGGTAAACCGCAGGGACTTAGGAGCTCATTCCGGCTCCGTCATTATTATTGCCTTATTTTCAAGTACCCATTGCACCTGGGTGCGGTGAGGCAGTGGTTTCATGAGGATCTGCCCAACTCCTCCATGTCATGGCTGGGATTCGAACCCACGACTTTGCGTGCTTGAGTATAACAACTTATCCACTAGACCACAGCATCCACACACACACGGAGTACTTACATTCATCAGGGACATCACTATAGGCAGAGGTGCTACTGCATATTTATAATTCACTTGTTGTATCTCACCTGAATTATGGTGTGTTCCTTTGGGGTAGCCAATCGAAACAAATAAATATACTACAAAAAAAAGCTGTTAGATTACTGACTAGAAGTAGATATAATGCCCACACAAGTACAATTTTCAAGAACTTAAAAATACTTAAATTTGATGATAGTATATGTGCAATGCATGACTGCAAATTACTTTACAAATACTACAATAGAATACTTCCTGAGTCGCTGGTGTCCCTGGTCGAACAGAATGAGCAGGATCATCCAAGGTATGCAACTAGGTTGGCAAGTCAACCACTCCTACCTATTCCACGAGTAAGGCACGACTTTGCAAGACAATGTTTTTCATATAGGCTCCCAAAAATCTATAATGATATGAACAATCAATTAAGGATAAATTATTTACTCACAGCTATATAGGGTTTAAGATATATGTTAAAAATTACTTAATTAATTGGTATACTACCAACTGCAGCATTACTAACTGCTACATATGTTCTCAAAATTGATTATTTCCCCATGAATACATGGAAGTTGTTGTATTTCAAATAATCATCCTTTGTTATTATTTGAACTATCTATTTTTCTATGTTTTTTTTTTTTAATTTTAATTTTGCTCTGCAAACAGCATCACATGCACCTTCTCCTCCTGTCACATCATGAACCCGCCAGTTAACATATTTTGATAGCCTTTCTTTTTGAAATATTACTTATTTGTCTCCTTTTGTAGATTTTCTTCTTTTTTTTTAGTAATTTATGATATAATTCTAGTGATTTATTTGTTGTCAATATTTATGTTTACTCAATAATTAAGGTGGCCCCTTGTTAGCGGCTATTTAAGCCTTTAAGGGGTCTCCTGACTCTATGTAAAATTTCTTTTGAGTCAAATAAATATATTCTGAGTCTGAGTCTATAGGCCCTATCTATCCCTTTGAAATGAACCGCCTGTTTCTCCTGGGTAACTTGTGACCCCCCTGATGAGTGGTATGACTTGTCCTGATGGCATTGCAAGTATAGGATATGACCTCACTAACTACTTATGAGCCCTAAGGAATATTCTGGCAGGAATAGGGACATGATCTCGAGCACCAGAATTTGCACCAACGTCAATAGTAGGCCCAATGATCAGCAAATGAAAACCTCAAACTTGGAAGTACTTGTGACAAGTGTTGAAAATTCAGAAGTATATTTTAGAAGAAAGTGACAAGAAGAAAGGGAAACAGTGGTTGGTCTCTCTTAATCAAATTTTGTCAGTTATTCAAGCATAAGTAATGGTGCTGCAGTTGAGCCAAAATATTAAAAGAAAAGGAAAAAGCCATTCTCCGCAGCTCTTTGATCGAATTGCAAAATATTCCGAGAGCGTTGAAATGGAATCTACTTGGATGCCAGACTGGGCAGCACTTGTTTTTAATGTGGTTGGAGGACTTGCATAACAAAAAAAAGCAGACCAAAAACATAATGGATTTCATGTGATTTTATAGTTGGCTTTTCCAAATACATTGAAAATGAAAGGCATAAAATATGACATTAGATATAACATTTTCGTGAAACTTGATTATTCTCTTTAGCTATTAATAATTGTAAAAATTTATAGTGTGGGAAAATCAGCTCCAATGAACTATAAAGAATTTATAAAATTGAATTGAAAAAGCCCAAAATTAATCATGCAGGTCTAGAAATGGGCATAGTATTTTTCTAATAAAAGTGAATAACGCGAGTTACCAACATTATAGAATTCAATGTCTGAGCAATACAAGTAGTTTTATTCAGCCCATTTTATTAAGCTTCTAAATCTTTACTTTGCAGCCAACATGACAACAACCTCTTTCGCTGAAGATGCATTTCATGATGTAGGATGTTGTGAGGCTGCAAAAGGTTATGAACCCTCTCTCCCAAGTCTCTTATAGTAAGGATAAGGACATGTTAGTATGGATGCATGATATTTAGTAGATCTTCCATAGCTTTAGGAATGTCACATTTCTGTTCCTCAGCTAGCCATATCATTACGCACAATTTCTATGTGTGGGAAGCTCCCGATACTTAGAGTGAAAAGTTTTCAATGACCAACACGATTGATGGCTAAGACAAACATCTAATTTAGATGTTTTTCTCAGGTGTCAATCACTTGTAAGGGACCATTCAGTTTTGACAAGTCAAATGGCCTTCTATTGATCATGACTAATCAAACAGCCTCTATGTTTCCCATGTTGAAGTAGAGAAGATGACACTTCATCAGCTATCATTAGTCAAGAAATGCATTTTTCACAGTGAACTGTTACTCATTGTGTCTATATCAAAGTGTAAGGCTGTAAACAAGTTTCGGGGTACCTATTCTAAAAATTACAGATGAAACATTTCTTCTAAAAATTCTGAAAATAAACCAACTCGCCCTTGGGGATAAAGGGTTCATTAAACATCTGTGACTGTCTTGCCTTGTCGAGTTCCAGCAAGAGCTTGTGATCAAAAGCTTCAGTTGAATGATAAGAATCCCAAGAGTCCATGACTTTATATTCAGTGATTATTTGATCTCACTCCATTTTGTCCTTATCTGCACAATCTGGAATCATGCACATCCCTTCAGTGTATCATTTCTTTGAAGACAATCCCAGAGGAATCCATGTGATCATGGTTAATTCAACTTACAGGGATATCTCAGGATGCAAGGCCTTACTGCTCCATGTGTTCTTAAAATGTTATCATATGAACCTTTGAATCTGCAAATCAGGGTTCCTTTGTATCAAGGGCATTCCCAAAAGCATCTTGAGCATTAATTATTTTATATGGTATACCAGAACTTAAAAAAAAAGAGGAATGCTTGGATGGAATATAGAAGTTTCTTGTTAGAAGTTTCTCAAACAAAATCCAGAATATCTTTGGAGTATAGAGCGAAACTGTTTCCAAGAAGCCGTTCCATGCTTATTCAATTTGAACAATTCTCAAGTTCAGAACAACATTAGTTCGCACTGCATTAGGTGGGCATTGATAAAAACGTGCAATCTGAAAGTGCAGTCAAATCTGTTTTGAAAAATCTGCTGTAAAGGGAGAATTATAGCCATTTACTAGACAAATTCCATCATCAATATAGACTGAACTTAATATGCATCACAGTTTGGCGGTTCATTAGGATGCAAATAGAGTTATCAAAACCTCTGTTTTATCCCACAGCCAATTTACCTATTATTGGATGCTATATCTTCCTCTTGAATATTCATGGTTAGTCCTGACAATTATGAAGGTTCAATGGAAGGAAATTACTCTCTTTGACAAACTCTCTGCCTTGATAAACATTTGATTAAAATTTGCTTCCAGTTTTTGGCTGTGTGTGTCATGAATTAAGCACTTGTTATCAAATAGCTATACAGTACAATTCAAAATAAAGTAAGAACATTTTCTGTCAAAAGTCCTTGGTTTAACTATTTTGCCCTCCTTTCTCCTTTGCGCCCCAAATCTCCCTACATCTATCTTTGACTCTTCACCACAGCCTTATCCCATTTTAAAAACTCAATTAAAACAGCTGTCAATAAAATTGCAACTAGCAGAGTGGCACAAAATCAAATAAATTGAAGTTTGAATTGGAGCTGGCTAGATGTGAATTAGATGTTATTTTAAAAGGTTGTTTAAAGTAGGAAATTTGTGGGAAGGGATTTGTGGGTAGCCAAAAGGTGTGAAAGGGTAAGTGGCTGATTCTTTCTTCTTGCTGGGGAGGTCATATTTTATTTTGGGTTGTACTGTAATGTTGTTACCCAAGAGGCAAAAAAGCAAGAAATAGTCTCCTGGGAAGTATTGCGATCTTCAGAAAAATCCATTTCACATGCAACCCTTTTCTTATGCTTCAATGTTTCTGCTACCCAATCATTTTCTCATTAATACAACCTCATCATGCTTCTGCTTGCTGGTAAGGACTAACTGGTAAATTGCCTTTTGACAGAAGAATCACAGCCTTGTCTATGAATGAAATTTCCTTTCATGTTTCTTAATTGTTTTTCTGTATAATTCATATTAGGATTTCTTCTACGTTTGGGTGCTTGGAAAATGCTTCAATTAAGTTCGATTCTCACTATGTTGCTGACATCATCAGTTTCTAATATAAGACCTGGTCTTGCCTTTGATACCGTACAGAAGCCTTCCTTGATCCCATTATCTCACTAGAGCATCTATAACTACACCACAAGTCCCTATAATGTAGAATTGTTGTCACAAGATGCCATTGAGGTCAGGTGAATCTGCCCAGACAAGATGAGGTAAGATGGGATGGGGGTTTTCTGAGAAAATGACCTCGTTCTCTCATCAATCATCAGAGGACCATCAGGAAGTGTGATATTAGTATTAGACATCAGATTATTACACTGGTACATTTACAATATTCTCAAGTCCAGTCGGCCAAGTGGCTTTAAACACAGTCAGACAGCTACAAGTTTTTGTGACATTTATTTCACCCCCAAATAACAGAGCATCGATAATCATGTTATAAGTTTTGTTACGAGCAGATCAATCCTTCTTCAGGATTGTGCTATTATTCAGTAGCTGAACAGTATAATTGAGCTGTTCTCCATGACATGCATGCTTTGTTGAATACATGGGAATATATTGTTTTATTAAGGAAAACAACAGCCAAAATAGTTATGTTCATGAGCCATTGTATTCTCCAGGATGAACTTATTTCCTTTCTGATATCATCAACGGTGCTACATACAATCATTTCCATGTCCCTTTAACTATGTGCTGATATTCTGTGTCTGTGAGATAAACCGTCTTTGATGCATTGTCTCATTTTTATAAGGCTGTTATCACATCTTTCAAAAGCTAAACAAACAGCAGAAACTTTGCAGTCTGGTTCATTCGTTACCATAAAAATTATACTGCAAGTTCTACTACTTAATCCAATATGTGTTTTCCCCCTGCTGAAAGTATGTAGTCCAATAATCTTCAGAGTTTCAGTTTCAAATAAACAACTTTTCTTCTTTTGTGGTGAAATATTGTTGATGCGAGCAAACAGCTTTGATTTGATGAAATTTATTGAATATTAATGACAGGTTCTAATATTAGCATTGAAGCCTTTAAGGCAAGCATGGTATTAAAAGCATTAGTTGCCTAACAACCTTTCTGCTAATGGGTTTAATGAATAAAGATATTTAACAAAGAATGCTAAGAGGTGTAGAAAGGTGAAGCTTAAGATGTGACTCCTTCCACAGGAATAACATGCATTTCTACTTTTTAAATTCTGGAACTAATATATGTTTTGTAAAGGACTGTAATACATTATACTAGGCACCTGTTATTCATTGTCAACAAAGTTAAAATCTCAGACGAGTGATGGACTGATGGCTTCCATTTCTGCAGGGGTGGACTGGCCTATGTGGCAAAGTGGCAACTGCCACGGGCCCATCCTCTTAAGGGGGCCCATGAAAGTGGTCAAAAAAAATTTTTTTTTTAGAAAAGAACTACATTTTGTATCAGGTTCATGATTGTGTGTTGCAACTGCCAACTAAGCTAACTGAAAAGGACAAAACCCTCTCATTTGGAGGCCCCCATCCCAATATTTGCCAAATTAGACTTGTAGTAATTTTCTTTTTTAATCGGAAGTAACACTGACGGCATAGGTACGCAGGTACAGGTCGCAGGGGCCCATTGACTTGTTTTGCCACGGGGCCCGAAATGCCGCCAGTCCGCCCCTGCATTTCTGTGGTTTTGGAGAGAACCATGCATAGTTCACTGTAAATCAGACGTGGTGTAAATATGACCCTGTGAACTTGTTATTGTCGACAAAAGGCAAAGTATGCTTTGTCTTTCTTTGATAAACAAAGTCTAAGATGAAAATAACAATGAAATAATGTCCACGTCCTTTCATACTTACATGTCGCCTACATCAATTTCACCATTATTAATTTACCACAAAAACAATCCAACTTCTTGACAGTAAGTCTTTTATACCCTTAACTATCCAGGAGAATTAATATATCCTCTTAAAGTTCCTGAATCATTGTAATTATGATTAAGTTGTTGCTTTCCTCTTTATTGCATATAAAAACACGTGCGTAAGAGCAAGTCTCTGTTGTACCGTGTTTCATCCATGAGTGATACTAACCTTTTTGTTGCTCTCCTGTGTGGTCAATAGTTAGATAACAGCACCACTCTGACTGCCTAGAGGGAGTTATTTGTTTCAGATGAGGTCATCCAGCTGTGAGAAAGGCAATGATTTGCTACACTGACCCTTTATTGTCATTCCCTGTGTGGCGCAGTGAGTGATTCTAACCCTGGGATTTTTTTAGCCATTTGTGATAACAACAACACAAAGTGCTATGTTGGGACTACTATTGCATTTTTCAGCTTCCGCTTGTTCAGAAAATAATATTGTTGACTACAAAAGAGAATGTTGCAAGCAAAACAGACATATTCATCGTTGAAGTAAAAGTGAGCAAAAAGTATTCCTACCCTGCCACCATTGTTATCGCCTCTCGTTTAAACCATTGATGAGGTTTCTCCAACACATAACATAACATAACATAACATACATTTATTGGTCCCATATGCGAAATTTTGGTGGCTCTGACATCCAAAAATTCAAGAAATTTGAAAATAGAGACAAATTGAATTTTTGCATCAAGATACCTTGTTCAATGGAGTCCCGAGTCTTTATGGACATAGGAACACTGCAAATTATTCCCGTTAAATTTTACAGTTAAATTGACTGGCAACTTTGTTCCAGCTCTAAGAACTGTAAAAGTACTAAAAAAACTGAACAGGACAGTGAACCTTAAAATGCAGATTGGTACATTGAACTGTAGTTTTGGCGATTCAACGAAGTGACCTTACAGTATAATGTACATATATAAAACAGTTTATCTAAAATATATTTTACAGTTATATCAACTATCAAACATAGTAGGTAAAGCATGCAAGGAGCTGTAGAATCTACTGTATAAATACGGATAGCATCTGTTATTTTTAGTCGAGGTCAAGGATAGCGCATCTGAGTTGAATATCAATGAGGAATAATCAAGTCTTGGTTCACGGGTCAAACCAATTGGATTGTACCTTTCAGTGAACTAGCTCATAAAAAGTTTGCGCCAATTGTAATTTTTGAAAGGAAAAAAAATGCAGAATTATAAATGAGAATAACATCTCTGAAAATTGCAAAATCAAATAGTGTCACATAGGACTTGAGAATATTTAAAAATTTAAGTCATAAAATTTTATTCTATTATATTAAACAAAGCAAGTGTGAATGATTGTAAATGTTACTATTTGTTTTGAATAATAAAATCCTTTTAGTTTTTATTCACATGAGGGAAACTGGCCAAGGTTAGCAAGTTTTGGCAAGCTCTGAAATTGACCTGACCTTACCTACTTTGAGGCTGATGTTGAGGGTGGCACAAATACATATTAATTGGGGCCAGGAGTTGTAAAGTTGGCAAATTGAATGCCTTAGAGCAGTCGACTACTCCGAGCCCTGAAACCACCAGACCAAGCAAATCAATTGATCAAGGATTAAACCAGAACTTATCTGCAGACATTTTTCTTATTATACCATTCGACACCTCTGACAGCCAATCATGAGCCAGTATTTCACCGCAATAAAACCCATATTCTTTGTTGTCCAGTTATCCTCCCATGGGAGAATAATAAGTGAAGCTGTGAAAAACCCACAGCAACAAATGACAAGTTTCAGTTTTGTCTTATGGTATAAGCCGGTTATTCACCGCGGGATCAACAATATGTGTTTATCACAGCTCGGGCTAACGCCCTCGCTGGATTAATCACATATTGCCTCTCCCTAGGTGAATAACCTATACAAATATGTTGATAGAAAAAACAAGTGATTCCTTATCAATATAGAAATATTTTTGCTTGACTTTGGAATTTTTACAGTTTTTCTCCCTGAAAAATCTCAAATTAACCAGCTTAGTCTTTCTCACAAACCTAATACACTCAAATTTAGATGAATTACAGTTGTCTGATTCCATTTGCCCTGGCGAGTCACCAGGGATGTGCTAAAAGTTGAGTTTCCTGTATCTGTCAGACCACATCGAGAGTTATGGGAAATGGCCCTTGTGGTTATCCTCCACTTCTGGTCTTAGCATGTTTCATTTTACAAAATAACATTGATCAATTAGAAAGATTTTTAAACATAGATTGTTGAAAGAAGGTCTTGGTGCAAAAGATATTTGTGAGAACTAGACATATTTCCAAAACATATTTTTAACTGTATTACAACCTAATGTAAATTTATTTAACTTTTTCCAGTATAAGTTGAATATATTAACCAGATCATAACATATGCTTGGTAGCTATAAATATAACAAAGATATGTAACCTATTTGATGACAGCACCTAGAAATTAAAGGATTGACAAAAAAGAGGAGACAGTGACAATGGCACAGAAATGTCATGCAGCAGACATATGATATAACAGGAAAAGCAGAGTACCTTAGATATAAATCTATGCTTCAGAGAATGGTTTTCTTTTGTGTCTGCTTAGTGTACACTGGAAATGAGAAAAACATGCCCACAAGTTATGTCACAAGTGACGTCAAATGATAGGCCAAACTGTCACTACCTGTAGGCAACGTAAATTATATTTTTTGTGTTCCTGTCACTTTCTTGCAAATAGACAAGGAAAAGAAAAGCTTTTGAATTTAAGACTGAGTCCTGTTTGTTGGTATGTGCTTACTAACAGGTAGATCCCATAGAAAATAAAGTCTCTCTGTCTATCTATCTATCTATCTAGCTATGCACATCATGGCTTTCTTGTTTGGAAGTCAGTATGCACTACTTCATTTCTAGATTCTCAGTAACACCTCACAGACTGTGAGATGATGCAATTGTACGGAGAAAGTTGTTGAAGAAATAAAGGTTAGATAACACGTACGTAATCTACCCATGTTTCACAGCCATGGTGTAAGTGGTGTTGCTCAGCTACAGTTATGACCAAGACACACAGGGCAGATTTATTAGATAATGGAATACTAAGATGGCCCTTACTCAGATAACTTCTGACCTAATCATACTTTGTTCTCCACAATGGGAGTCATATAGACTATCACAAACCTCTCAGTAACATCAAACGTCATCTCAGCATATTGAAGTTGGCCATGCGTGCTCAATGAGGGAGATTTGTTGTTGGCAGAGGTGACGTCAATCAGAAAAGATGGGGCTATGAGGACAAATATGGACTTGGTATAACACATTCTACGAGACATTTGTAGAGAATATTTCCAAGTTTATATTGATAAAATATGTTGTGTAGAAGGAATTTTGTTGTAGCAGACATTCAGTTCAAGAAATGAACTTTCTTTAACAAAAATGAGAACAATATTACAGCCAATGTTATCTATCATTGAATGCTTTTTAGACAGATTTTATCCATTTTATTATGATATATGAATATATGAATATATCTAAATAAGTTTGACAACAGGATCTTGCCATGACCAAAATAATTGACATGTACAAGCACCATAGCATATATTTTATTGATCATTCTTATTTGAATAGGAATCAATCTGTTTGCTCAATGAGGCAAGGCAAAAACAAATGTTCAGTATTCACATTATGATTCTAAGGAAAAGGTCACCGAACCCGGCAATTTCAATAAAATCAAAACATTACTTGAACATGTAACACTAATGTATGTTCCTCCATGATGTCAACATGATAAATTTTCCATAATCAATTTGTTTGCTCTATTAGGCATGACAGAAACATATCATTCTTCTCTGATTAATTTCTAACGTGGTTCGGTACTCACATATAATTCCCTAGATCAGATCACTGTAAGATATAGCAATGAGATAAGTGCCTCCACAATTCCTAAAAGGAAAATCTACAGAAAAAAAAAACCCCAAAAAATCTAATTTAGTCCTTGCATTTGTCAGCCAACTTCCATCTGTCACCACGGAAGTTGGACTTTAGGCTGACATGTCACATCTGGTCAAGCGGACATTTACTAACCCTTTTAGTCACATCTGTCTTTTATCTCTCAGTTGAAGGTGGCACAAAGTATATCCTGGGTCTTTTAGATTGAGCCTTTATGTCTTTTCCAGAGATTTTGGCCTTCAATTATGTTCCTTTTTTTGTCTTGAAGAAAGTTGTAACAGTGATGAAAGAACAGCAACTGACAAGCTCTATGTATTGCTATTTTTGGCTTATACTTTTCATTTACATGTATAAACAACATTGAAGTATAAATATGGTTTTGCTTACTGCTCTTGCCTCATTTTGTCTGAGTGAGATTTAATATTGCACCAATGGAATTGTGAAAATTTAAGTGGAAATATTATGAAGGACAGTGCAGACTGCTGTAGTTCTGCACTGTAGCATGTGTATAATTTGTACGGAGAAAATATCCAAGGAGTGTGTGAACATGTGTGGAATTGCGAATACTTTCCTTGTACAAACTACAAACAAGGCCACATAATTATTGAGAGTTTGGTGGAATTTCCTAGTGTGGTATATGCATCAGTGCAGCCGGAAAATACAATTGACAAAATGATAATACTTTTGTAGAAGCTTCCCACAGAACAGTCAGACAGTTAACGCAAAACCCGGGGAGACAAGTTATAAAACACAAAAATAAACCACTGCAAAATTTCAGGTCGCAAGTCTGTGGCAAGGAGATACACAATAGTGAATATTCTGCTTTTGTGTCAGCTTCACAAAGTGCAGCCCAGCGGCAGTGAAACTGAGAATGTACAAACGAACACATTTCACTTCAGGCACATGGCAGGGCAGAAAGGGAATGCAAAATGTAATTATGGGCCCAAGCAACGCATTTTCGTTGTATGTTATATCCTGCTCTAAGAGTATACTTCACCTCTTTACAACAGTCCTTAGGGAGTGACCATTTAATAATCATTACCTTGTTTTGCAAATTAAAATCCTAGGATTTGTCCTGTTAGCCATTCCAAATAAAGGATATCCCATGCAATATAGATAAAACCCATGAACAGTTCCATGTGGATGAATGGATGCTCAAATGTTCCAATTATAAATTCTTGGGCAAATATTCCCTGGCTTTGCCATATATTTTTTGTGCTCTGACAGTGTTTAAGGGGCCATGTTACAAAATAGCAAGCTGGATTATCCAATGAATTAGTCTTAATCAAATTTTCTGCATCTCTACACCTATTTGCTTTTATTCTGTTACACTTTTCAGTAATTTTCTCACCAGTCATATTGATATAACTGCAGGATTCCTTTATTTGTGAGCAGTGATCATTCTATGACTAAATTGCTGCAGTTTCAATGGCAACCAATTTAACAGACATGTTCAGAGATGTTAACTTCGCAGAAACACCACTATTATACAGAAATTTGTCTCATTTTCCCAAAATTTCCATTCACCATCCTCGTGGTCCTTTCCGCCAGGTGCGAGCAGTGATCTCTAAGAATGGATAGGCTCGATCCCATTGGCCAGCACGTAACGTCACAGACATGTCAGCGAAATAAAACACACAGCATCATAATTGAGAATGACAGCTCTGAAATTACATTATCAATTTGATATAATATTATTTCCTATTTGTGCTGTTTGCAGCCTTCAATTAAATAAATGGTAGGTTCTTAAAAACAAAACATATGGATTATTTCCACTTGCCTTTGAAAGCTTTGCCTCAAATCAATCTTGATGGTTTATTATGGGCAATGTAGCATTTCCAAATTCAGAAACACTCCGAACGAGGGGACTCAACAAGAATGCACCATTAAAAAGAAATTCATGGAAGGACTGACCAGAAGAAAGGCAATTAAGTGGTGAGTTCCTTATAATCAAACCTTGTCATTAAATTCATGCATGAATAAAGAGGCCACAGCAGAGTCAAAATGTGCAAGAATAGGAAAGTAATCTTTTTTCAAAGCTCATTGATCAATTTTAAAAGTGTTCATATTGTGAAAATGGTTGTTTCAATTGCTAAAAACTGTGTCATGAATCTTAGCATGATATCAAAAGACTGTAAAGAGTAAATGAAGAATCCAAATGTTTGGCAAGATGCTGGGCCATTGCAGTCTGTTGATATATATAATGTTGATACCATTTAAGACTAAAACATCTGTCTGTACTGTGCCCCTGCCCTTGTTTCAGGTTTCTGGTATTAGTTACTATAAAAACCAGATCAATTTAGCCAGAACGTGACCTATGTACACTAATGCCCCATTTCGCATTACCCTGAGAAAGTGAATCAATGGATCAAGGATTACTGAAACCAGAACAGATTTGATTTTTTTTTACAATAAATTGACAGAAACAAATTTATGGATTGTCTACTCCTAACAGTTACTCTGTTTTTCTCATTCATCATAACTAGCCAACTTATTCTCCAAGTTTTTTCTAACAGACCATATACACTTGGATGCAGAAAAAACACATAAATTTGTTAACCCCAGTGAGTCACTAGAGTTGGAAAAAAAAGTTGAGTTTCTTGTAACTGTCAGAACACATCAAGATTTATGGGAAATGGACTGTGTTACTGATCCCTTGCTTTGAGTCAAAAAGTATTTTCTTTCAGAACGAACTTTCGGACATCAGTATATTTTGAATAGGGGACACAACTTTTTAAACATATTGTCACAGAACGCGATATTTCAGATGTCTTGAAGACCCTTTTTACTAAATAGTACTTTCTTGAAAATATAAGTTAAATGTTATATTAGTACGTTTTAACCAGAACACAGCATATATCGGGCAGCTATAAATATAACAAGAAGAACATGCGTGTCATGACAACAGCAAAACATAACCAGACTGATATGACAAAAAAGGAAACAATATCTTTCACCATATCTGAGACATCAGTCTGAACTTCAGAGAATGTATTGCATTTTGCCACTAAACAGTGATTATTGGCAACCGAGGGAAAAACAGGCTAACCACTCACATCACAAGTGGAATGTGCTGATACCATTTCCAGAAATGTAAGAGGCTGTACTGTTACTGCAGACTTGTAAGAGAAATTTCATATTTGTGATATGGAGACGGACAGAGGAAAAAAAAAAGAAGCTTTAACATAGTTGTGTAAGTCCTACAATTGGAAGTCGAGGGAATGAATGCAATCTCATCTATATGAAGGCATGAGAGCAGGATTAGTTAGATAACTGCATGGAGTATCAAGATGTACATCTGCCAAGTCAGAGATAATTCTTCATCTAATCATACTTTGTCCTTCGCAGTGAAAGTCATACGACCATCAAAAACCTCCCAATAACACCAAATGACATCTCAGCATATTGAAGTTGGCCATGCGTGCTCAATGAGGGAGATTTGTTGTTGGCAGAGGTGATGTAAGTCAAGCTGAGATGGGGTTATGAGGACAAGTATGGGAAAAGATGGGGCTGTGAGGACAAAGATGGACTTGGTAGTGCATTCTGAAAGACGTAAATAGTGAATACTTCTTAATATAGAAATATGCAAATGTGTATGTAAGATGGAAGATCTGTTGTAATATTCATGCAATAGAAGATGAAATTAACTTTCATCAATAAAAAATGAGAAACAACCAATTATGCTTGCTGTCATCTGACCGAGTAAAAAAAAAGATACTTTTTCACTTTTGGGGGATAAACAGTTAGCATAAGTGAACTTTAAGTGCTATCCATATTGTTTTATCCATTTATTGCAATGAGAGATTATATCTAAGCAAGTTTGACAAAAGGGTCTTGGCACAGCCAAAATAATCGACTTATAGAAGAATCATTGCATGTGTAACTTGATGAAATTAGTCATTTTGATGTTGGATCAGAATCAATTCTTTGCTCAATCAGGCATGGCAGAAACAAATGCTTCTCAGAATTATTTGTGACATTTGTTTGGTATTTACATGAAAAGGTCACAGAACCTAGTAGCTTGAACCAAATGAGGGACTGAATGAGGATATAACAATACCGTATGTGCCCTCACGAAGTTATAAAGAATGATGATATAACAGTATATACAACATGTGCCCTCACGAGGTTACAAAGAAAAAAATCACTAGAAAAAAAAGCAATCTAATTCAGTCCTTGCTGTTGTCAGATGACTTGCATGTGTCACCACTGAAAGTGGACATCAGGCTGACCTGTTAGGTCTGGCCAAGCAGACATTTACCAACCATATTAGTCACGTTTGTCTTTTATCTCTCAGTTGAAGGTGGCCCAAAGCATATCCTGGATCTTTTAGATTGAGCCTTTAAGTCTGTTCCCAGAGTTATCGCCAACAATTTCTTTTTTGTTTCTATCTTGAAGAAAGAAGAAATATTGATAAAAGAGCAGCAACTGACAAACTCTTTCTATTGCTTTGTGGCAGCTGGGTGGCTGAGTGCCTGGCTGCTCCACTGAAGATCTTTGCCTGCATGGGTTCGGCTCCCGGTTGGGAACCCGAAATTGCATGGGATCGACTCCCAGTTGGGGAACCCGAAATTGCATGGGATCGACGACCGGTTGGGAACCCGAAATTTTCAGTGGACCTTTATGATCAAAATCCTAGCTGAATGTCATTCGGATGAGAAATTGAATTGGCAGCCCCTTGCGTCAATGTCTGTGCTGGACAAGCAGAAGATCCGTCTCAAAAACAACTTAAACTTGTTAAATTTTTTTTTGCAGCCATGTTCATTTTGAAAAGCAAAGTCCACTCACAGGTGTCTCCACATCCTTACATGTATGCACAATTTTGCCCCTGGTGGAAATATTTGGCATAACTAAAATTGGGATGCTGGTGGGCATAGGTAGATACGTATATCTGTTTGGTATCCAAAGCAAAATGTCTTCTATTTCATATTTTCCTTTTACTGCAGAACTTAGCTGCAAGTGAACTTTGCACTTGCACACATCAGAACAGAACATCTTCCATTGTGTATTTCCCTGTGTCTGCTGACAATCTGAACTGCACTTGGTTGCTTGTGCATGTGTGTGCGTTACAACTTGTCTAGAGCTCCGACCTTGATGTCAGTTGTCTATTTTTCCCGCAGAAAGCGACTGCAAAGCACACAAAAAGCACAAGTGAGCAAAGTTAATCAAAGTTGTAAATCACTGCAGTGGCAAAAATGCAACCGTTACAGCTATCTCTCTAAGTGATGGCACAACTGCAAACTATAATTGAATGTTGTTAGATTCAATGGAATGCTAATTGATTGAATGATGAGCGTGTTTGTCTTTGTTGCTAGTGTGAATGTTGTTTGCCTGTGGCTTGTGTCAAGTGTATGTTGTGTTCTGTTTGAGTGCTAATGTGTAACTGTGAAAGCTGTATGCTTCCTTGAAAATGTAACTCAGTTGTGTGTCATTCTGAATGTTATAAGAGAAGTGAAAGGATCTACCTGTATATGAATATGAATGAAATATGTTTGATATGAAGTTGGTGTAGATGGCAAGTTATGATTGTGAGTATGATTTTATATTATGTTTTAAGTATGCATGTTTAATGTTAGCATAAATGAGTAATGAAATGAGTCTTAATATAAGCTTAAATGTTATGTCCTGTCTTGTATGTCCTGTCTTGTATGTCCTGTCTTGTATGTCCTGTCTTGTATGTCCTGTCTTGTATGTCCTGTCTTGTATGTCCTGTCTTGTATGTCCTGTCTTGTATGTCCTGTCTGAATGCATGTATGACTGTTGTGTGATTGTGTGTCTTTGTGGATTTTTCAGATTCACCTATAATATTGAGTGAATAAACTCTTAAAAATACTACACCGGTCTTCACAGTGAATAATCATTGCTGAGGAGTGAGAAGACAGGAATCCAAGAATGGCTGACCAAGAGAAGAAGGAAAGAAGAGTAAAGAAGGCTGCTGTAACCAAGAGTGTCAACAAGCTGACTAGATACATTGCAGAGGCAGATGAAGGAAAAGTTAAGGAAGAAGCTGACAAGTTGAAGGTAGCATTTGAAAAGTTCAAAGAGGCTCATGAGTCGTATCTTGCTCTTCTTGAGGACCTTGATGAGTGTGATCAGAGTGACAATAATTTTTATGCTACAGAGGCTGATTATGTGAAGGCTCTCAACAATGTTAGAGACTGGTTGGCTGCACGTGCCCCTAATGATCAGAAAGTGTTGGAGGCTAAACCCAAAGTTGCGAATGATTCTGCATCTAGTGACGCTACTACTTTGTTGAGCCTCATGAAGGTTGAAGTCGAGAAATTTGGAGGAGACCCTCTGAAGTTTTATGGATTTAAGGCTATGTTTGAGCAGACTTTTCGTAAGATCACCACAGATGAAAAAATTCTTATGAATCATTTGATGCTTAACACTTGTGGGGATGCGCAGAATCTCATCCGTAAATGTTCTTTCTTGAGTGAAGGTGGATACACGAGAGCCATGGAATTACTCACGAAGCGCTATGGGAATGAGCATCTCATCATGGAGAGAGTGATTTCCAGTCTGCGAACGGGAAAATCTGCGCATGAAGCATCCGATATTCAAGCTCTTGCCGATGAAGTTTCTACCGGTCATGCTATCTTGGCTCAGATGGGGAAGCTGAGCGAGGTTGATTGCCATACGTTAATCGGCGTGGTCATCGAAAGACTGCCAGATGCCATTCAGACTCGTTGGACTAGGAAGACCATTGGATCTCTTGAGGAAAAGGGAAGATATTCAAACTTCGAAGAACTCGTAAAGTTCCTATCCATTGAGGCTGACATTGCAAACGATCCCATATATGGACGGTCCAATCAAAGAAAAGGCAAGGCCGACAAGCGAACTTCATCGTCTTATGTGAAATCAATTTCTACATTCTCGTCAAATGTCTGCAATCGTCAGCAGTGCCTTTTGTGTGAGCGTGACCCATCGACTACTCTTCTGTGAACAATTCAAAGGTATGAAATTGCATGATAGAATAAGACTAGTTAAGGACAATAACCTTTGTGAAAACTGTTTAATGAACAATCATGCAACTACTCAGTGTAGAAAGATGAGCGTCTGCAGTGTTGATGGCTGTGGAAAGAAACATACCAGGTACATTCATGTTTCTGAACCTGTTTATTCCAATGACGAGCCCAGAAGTCACAAAGTTACAAATGCTAGTACTGATGCATGTGCTGGTGATGTTCAAGTACATATGCCCATTGTTGAAGTCTGTGTAAATGGCTGTGAAAATGTGTTAGCATTATTGGACACTGGGTCTAGTAGCAGTTTCTGTACAAAAGATGTTGCTAAAACTTTGGGATTGAAAGGTAGAGCAACGAAGTATTGGCTAAATACTCTTAGCAAGTCTGAAGAAGTGTCATCCCAAATTGTCAGTCTGACTTTAAATTCAATGAATGGGGAAAAGTCTCTGAAGTTAGAAAATGTTTATGTTGTTGACAGGATCCCCATCCAGTCATCTGCTGTTGATTTGAAGTTGTATGATCATTTGCGTGACTTGTCTGTTTGTGAATGTGGTGGTAAAATTGGCATTTTGATAGGCCAAGATCATGCAGAGGCGCTTGTACCTTTTGAGGTTAGAACTGGTGATAAGAATGAGCCAATTGCCACAAGAACATTGTTTGGTTGGGCTTTAAATGGGCCATCAAGAATCCCTAATGCGAGAAACAGTGTGATATCGAACTTTGTAAGTACTAGTCTAAATGTAAATGATCAGATTGATGCATTGCGGGGAATTGAAAATGAAGGATTGGCTGATGATGAGTGTTCATGGTCGATTGATGATAAACAAGTTGTTTCCTTACAGGATATAAAATGTGAGATGGTTCCTGAACACCATGAGTTGCCTATTGCGTTGAAGCCAAATGTTGGTGATCAAAATAATGTTGCCACAGTAAAAGGTGATTTGAGTGTCAAAAGTACAGATGACTTGAGTGTGAAAGAGTTGAAGGAGGCCAAAACAATTGAGCAAAGCTTGAATTTTGACAAAGAGGTCAATGACCTCACTGGTGATGGGCAAGTGTGTAAATCTAGATCAATCCTCTTACTTGGCGTTGATGGTGTATTCAGAGTTAGTGTTACATGTAGGTTTAGAAATTCAGCATGTATAGATGATCAGCATGCTAATGTTTCTCGTGCTGATGTCATTTCTAAGTTGATTACATGTCTTTTCCGTCAAGTTGCACACAGCAGTGTTAA
This sequence comes from Platynereis dumerilii, assembly GCA_026936325.1. Taxonomy (NCBI): domain Eukaryota; kingdom Metazoa; phylum Annelida; class Polychaeta; order Phyllodocida; family Nereididae; genus Platynereis; species Platynereis dumerilii. The sequence goes on from JAPTHN010000014.1 coordinate 25,632,336, forward strand.
ATGTGTAGTCAGTGTCATTCTTATGAAGTTTTGGATCACTAAGATCAGTGTGATCATCACGAAGGTTGTTCAAGATTTTGTATTGTGCAAGAAGTTGTTTGGTTGGCCTTGGACCTAGTCTAGGGGACCTAGATGTGTTTGACCTATTGATTTGGTAAACGTTTTGGAATGAAGATGGATTTATATACATGCCAATTACAAAATTGTGTAGCTTAAGTTCACAGTAATCATTGAGTGGTGTAAATAGTATTTCTTATTTAGCAGTGTTTACTTGACTTAGATAGATGATGTTTTTGCTTTAATTTTAAAATGAAATGCTTTTGTGATTGAGATTGGATCTTAAGATCCAATGGTGGGGAGTGTTAGATTCAATGGAATGCTAATTGATTGAATGATGAGCGTGTTTGTCTTTGTTGCTAGTGTGAATGTTGTTTGCCTGTGGCTTGTGTCAAGTGTATGTTGTGTTCTGTTTGTGTGCTAATGTGTAACTGTGAAAGCTGTATGTTTCCTTGAAAATGTAACTCAGTTGTGTGTCATTCTGAATGTTATAAGAGAAGTGAAAGGATCTACCTGTATATGAATATGAATGAAATATGTTTGATATGAAGTTGGTGTAGATGGCAAGTTATGATTGTGAGTATGATTTTATATTATGTTTTAAGTATGCATGTTTAATGTTAGCATAAATGAGTAATGAAATGAGTCTAATATAAGCTTAAATGTTTGTCCTGTCTTGTATGTCCTGTCTTGTATGTCCTGTCTTGTATGTCCTGTCTTGTATGTCCTGTCTTGTATGTCCTGTCTTGTATGTCCTGTCTTGTATGTCCTGTCTTGTATGTCCTGTCTGAATGCATGTATGACTGTTGTGTGATTGTGTGTCTTTGTGGATTTTTCAGATTCACCTATATTTTGAGTGAATAAATACTTTTAAAACTACACCAGTCTTCACAAATGTTTATAGACTTTAATTAAATGTCTTGCTTTCAATCAAGCATAGTTTAAAAAGCCAATAGAGAACTGTAAATGATTGCATCTGTTTTTCTTATTTGATCTATAGACCCAAAAGACACTTATATTTCACATTTAGTTCTGAGTGTTTTTTTCTGAAAATAGAACTACCTTTACATTTAGATATATTGCTCTATTTCCTGAGCCAAATCCTTCAATGCATCTCCTAGGTCCAAACGGAATTCCTCTTTGATCACAAATTCTTGCCGCCCTTTCTTAAGGAGAAGAAATTCCAGCTCCAGCTCTGTAATTACAACCAAGCCTTTCGCAGAAGTGATTCTATCTTCATGACAGAAAGCGCAGACCTTGAACATAACAAGAGCTAATTACCTTTCTTACAAAAAATGTAATGCTAGCATTTGTCCCCCGATTGTCATTCTGTCAAAAGATGACTTTTGGTGTTGTTTTTTTTTAACCACAGGACTGAGCCTGAAATGGTCAGACCAACTAGAAATATCTCAAAAATTACAACAACCTTAGCCCACATTAAGAACTCTATTTAGACAGCTACCAATGTAACTGAAATTAGCAGAGGTGCAAAATATCAAGTAAATCAAACACAATGGGGATGATTGAGTTTAAATTGGTGTTGTTTAAATGTGATTTTAATGTAATTTTAAAAGGTAGTTTCAAGTAGGTAAAAGAAGGAAGTGATTCAGGGGTAGTCAAAAGGTGTAAAAGGGTAAAGTAGTGGCTGATTCTTCCTTCCTGCTGGGGTAATTGTACTTTATTTTGGGTTGTACTGTATCTGCTGGCATGCTCTAGAATAGCCTTTATAGTGAAAAGTGCACTTGAACCTAATAAACCTTTTTCATTATGAAAAAACTCCTCACACAATCCTTTCAGCATAAAAATTACTTTTTAAAACATACATTCTAATGAACTTGTTTTCCAGTCATAAATTAAAGATACACGCCATTGTTGGGATCTGTTTTCACAAAACACAAACAAAAGCACCCTTTCAGGCCTGTCAAAATTCAGCAATCGATAATATTATGCAGAGCAATTGAGACGGAAATTCATGCAGCAATTACGCCATAATCAGCTTGCTTGACACAAAGATGAATGACTCCAATGACAGTAACAAATGGTCTCAGCTGATTAGCAAGTCATGGTTCATGTTTCTTGAGTGTCATTGTTTTCATTATCCACTTTGTGCTTAATTAACTCAACCTCATAAATCTTGAGCTTGATGGCTGTGAATTACTTGTTTGGCCACAAAGTTATTACCATCTATATGTCTGCACTCAGGAGCTGGAGACTTCCACTTCTTGATCGCCATAAAAAAGTATTGCAGAGCAGGATTGATCTAAAGCCGCCATACAAAACCAGTTTCCAAACTCTCTAGCGCAACAATGGGGAATTGCAAGCTATAGATCTTGCCTTATGGATAATTGAAGACAAATTCCCCATGGTAAGTGGTATAACTGTCCACATTATTGCCGACTGTCAGCCTGCCTTACAAGCTGCAATTAAATGCAACAGAACCAACAATTTTGGCTGCTTGATAGAGGCCTTTTTACAGGAAAGAGTTCTAATTTTTAAACATTTAGGTCACAAAATTATGGCTTTAAATGTATAGACTGTAGTACAATACATGTGTATACTTTTGTCTCGACAAATGTAGCCAGATAAAAATTAAGTTCGTCTGGGTGTACTGAGGTTTCACTTCCGTGGCAATTGAAAGGTAATTTAAATATTTTCTACAGACTTGGCAGTTTCAAAACAGGTTGTGAAATACCTGAAAAGACATTAATAATTTATATTTGTTCTGTGGGCACCAAAGGTTAGTAGCATATGCCAGCATTTTCTAAGACAATTCTGTATGCCTTTTCTGCACTACCATGAGCCTGAAGCAGAATGTGTTCTTTTGTGTATTCTCTGTTTCACTGCCGCTGGGGTGCACTTTGTGCCATTCACACAACAGAGAACATCCACTATTGTGTATCCCATGCCACAGCGTTGCGACCTGAAGTCTTTGCAGTGCTTTTTGTTTGTGTTTTACAACTTGTCTCCCCAGGCTTGCCTTTGATTCTGTGTTCTGTGGGAAGCTGTTACAAAGCACACAGAACTACAACTAAGCACAAAGTTAATCTAAGTTGTGAATTATTTTAGTTTCAAAATGTACTGTTGCCAGCTGCACCAAACATTTGCAATTCTGAAATTTCCACAGAATTCATTCTTCATACAAAGCACACCTTGCAGTGGGACACAATAATTGAGTTATTGTCAACTGTGACTATTGCAGCTGCCTCATGAAGGATCTGCTACACTACAAAATTTAATGTTCCACCTTACTCCACATTAAGAAGTTGCATGGGACAATGTTGTTTCTTCCACAAAAGATACCAGACCTAAACATTTAATCAACTAATCTAAAGCTATTCTATTCCATTCCGTTCTATTATGTGTACATCTGACAAAAGCAACGTTGCTGTTTTGGCTTTTGAGGCTCTTGTCGATTTCCTGACCCAGGCCTTAAAATGTACTGGTCAGTTTTATAACAGTTCTCCTTTAGAACAATTCTGCTATGCAGTACTTTCTTGTTGCGGTCAAGAAGTGTCAAGCTCTTGAATCCATGATTTTTATAACTTTACTGCCAAACAAGTAATTCCCAGCCATCAAGTTCAAGATTTATGAGGTTGACTTATTAAAGCGAAAAGTGGATAACAAAAACAATGACACTCAAGTAACATGAACCGTAACTTGCTAATTAGCTGAGACAATTTGTTTTTCAGCCCGACTTTAAATAAATATTTCCTTCTTTCTTTTCTTTGTTCTTGTCATTGAGGACATTCATCTTGGTGTCAAGCCAGCTGATTATGTCAACCGCAAAACAAATTATGCCACTGCTTTTTGACATTATTGAGTTCTGCAAATGTTTTATACAGAGAGGCTAGGTTGAATGATTTTTTGTCCTTTGCAATATGGTAGATAAATTGCGATTCTGAATGAGCTTGACATTTACAGTTTGTCATGCACAAGTGCAGACCTTTGAAAAGCACCATTCATTGTGCGTGATGATTCCGAATCAGAGAAGCAATTATTTCTCATGTTTGATCAATGCATCATGGAAGACAGAGATCTTTCTATGTATTGTTTGTGGCATTTAATTTATTCAGTATGAAGAAACAGCATATTAGCATTACCTCAAAAATACCGAGCTGTCATGTAGCATGGGAATCACAATCAGATTAAGTTTAAATGGAAGTATAATATTTTATTACGAATAAAAAATCTATGTCTTTCCTTGCGTAGATGACTTAACAACATGATTGCTTGACTTGAATTACATGTCATCAAGGACAAAGAATTCAAACTGAGCGAAAATAAAATTGATATGAGCAAATGATATCCGAGCCAGCACAAAGAATAATAGTCTAATTTCTTTCCAATGATAGAAATAGGTTAAGTTCTACAAATAATTTCATTGACCATTTGATAGCCATTTAAATTTGACATTTCCTGAACGAGAACAGTTTAAAAAATTATTCGAGCTCATAAACTGGCATTATAATGAACGTAACAATTTTTTCTGGATAGCATTAAATTAAAACTTGATATTGGACTATTAAGGGAACATTATTTTAGCCATTACCCTTAGATGTTACTGTAAGTAATCCTTCATAGGTAATTTAGTTTAAATTGTACCGAATAGATTTTGGTATCTTCAGGAATTTTTCCGTAATTAGAAACTAAATGCCCAATTTCTTTCCATTTCTGTAGCCGATCCAAAGCAGAATCATTTGATTGATTAACCCTTACCGGAATAAAGGGACATTTATTTGCATCCCCAGCTTACTGCCTGTTGGGCCATTTATGTCCCTAAAATCTGCTGCTGTCCCTGATTACGTCACAAGCACAGGATTGCTTTTTTGGGACTGAGTGTGCTTGCTTGCGCAACTCCAGCCGCTCAGCTTGTTTGAGCTGCTTGGACAGCACACTCCTGACGGTCTAAATTAGGTTCTTCTGAAACTTCGCAGCTAAAAACCGTCAAATGAATTGTTTGCATTTCAGTCGTTTTCAATTATGTTTCTTCTTTCCGTGTCTTTTTAAAACTATCAAGAAGGTGTTGCTGGTAGTGACATTGCTAATAGTCTCTTATTCGTCATTTATTCAAATTGGAATAAATAAATGAATAACATATTTCTTTGAAGGCAGACTTTTCTTGAGACCAGTAAAATTTGCTTCTGCTTCTGATCATCAATAATATTCGATTAAAGAACAACTAAAAAGAAACTTAGACATTGCTAATAATGAACGCAGTATGGGCAGAGATGGTTCACTGAGAATTGATTTTTTTTAAAATTCTGTCTTTAGCGACTACTAGTAATATAGCGCTATGCCTGTGCCATTTTTGTATTTCTTTTCCATGTGGCCTCATCATGTAAGGCTCACTAATGGTTTACAACATTGCAAGAATTGATCTTTTGAGAAACAGCTGTAAATTTTGCTGTGAAAAAAGAACTGAGCCATTGTGATGTTGAAAGTCGGTTGTTTTTGTCGTAAAATCAAGGTCCACTTATCTGGATTTAAAGGCTTGGTTGTAATTGCAGAGCTGGAAACTGGCACTTCTTTGATCTCCTCAAGAAAGGACTGCAAGGAATGTATGACATGGAGAGGAAGAGTTGCATTGAAAGATTTGGCTTAGGAAATAGAGCAATGCATCTAATGAAAATGTAGTTTGATTTTCAGAAAAACTACTGAGAACTAAAGCATTGTATGAGTGTTTTTTGGTGCTCTGATCAAATTGGACCAAACATATGAAACAATTTTTTCTCAAAAACCGTTACAATTATATAGTTCTCTAACAGATTTTTGCACTGTGCTAGACAGAAAGGAAGACTTTGGTTTAAGTTTGCATTGTGGCATCCCTCAAAGAGATAGCTGCAACAGTGCACGTTTCTCGACTACAATGATTCACAACTTACAGTACAACCCAAAGTTAAGTAAGAAAAATTTCTGTCAGAAGTCCTCTGTTTACCTATTTTGCCCTCTTTTCTCCTCTCCTCCCCAAATCTCCTTACAACTCCATTTGAATCCTTACAACAACCTTAGCCTACATTAAGAACGATATTTACACAGCTATCAATGTAACTGCAATTAGCAAAATATCAAGTAAATCAAACACGATGGGGGTGATTGAGTTCAAATTGGTGTTGTCTAAATGTGATTTTAATGTAATTTAGAAAGGTAGTTTCAAGTAGGTAAAAGCAAGAAGTGATTCAGAGGTAGTCAAAAGGTGTGAAAGGGTAAAGTAGTGGCTGATTCTTCCTTCCTGCTGGGGTAATCATACTTTATTTTGTGTTGTACTGTAGATTAACTCTGTTGTGCTTTTGTGTGCTTTGTGGCAGCTTTCTGAGGAAAATACAGACAACTGACACCAAGGCCATGGAGACAATTTGTAAAGCATATACACGCTCAAATAACCCAGTACAATTTAGATTGTAAGGAGACACACAGGAGGATACACAGATATTCTGTCTTTCTGTGTAAGTTCAAAGTTCATTTGCTATTCAGTGCGGCAGCCTATAGAAATGTGAAAAAGAATCCATTTTATTCAAAAAGTGTCAGACAGACAGTAATTGGAATTGCTCTTTGCCATCAGAAGTTGCTTGTGTGTGGTTCTCATTCACATGCATTAGTACAAATTGCTACCAACAAACTAAATAACCTGTGTTTTTTTACAATAGAAACATTGCCTGATCCTGTTTGCCTTGTTTAAAAAGGGGAGAGGCTTCAGTCAGCATAACGCAAACTGTCTTGAAAGAAATAACTCCGAAAACTAATCAAAGCAAATGTTTGAAGCGAACGTGGGCCTTTACAGTTAAGATGGCTGGACTGTCTGGGCTGAATATTCTTCAGATCATATCATGACCAGGCTTATGCCTTTTATCCATTGACTATCTAGGCTTAAAATAACAGACAAGGACTGCAGTGTCAACTAGACTTTTCAGGAGCACTGAAAAATGTAAGATACTGCTTCATTCCATTGAATTCATGCTTCATGCTCAGCACAGATTGTAGAGTTATTGTCAACTGTGACTTTTGCAGCTGCCTTATGACAGATGTGCATTTTACAGACATTCTGTCGGTCTAGCTGTACAGGTGTTTGCATAGTCGTCTGCCTGTCCGGTTGTCTGTTATAATTTGGACAAAATGTATGTCTAACTGTCGATGCTGTCTGGAACCATAATTTGGAAAACACTTCCAAGGATGAAAGGAAAGTTTTACATCTTAGATCTGTTTTGTGGCAGATACGAGAAGCATTAAAGGGCTTGTCAGTTTCTGCACTTTTATGAATACTTTTTATTTCTTCACGTCAAAAAAGAAACAAAATTAAAGCCAATAACTCAGGGGCCAGATTTAAAGGCTGAATCCAAGAGATCCTGGATATGCTTTGAACCACCTTCAACTGAGAGACACACCTGACTAAAAGGGTTACTGAATGTCTGCTTGGTCAGATCGAGCAACAGCCTATGCAATGGTCCAACGTCAGTGGTGACAGATGGACATTGGCTAACAAAAGCAAGCACTTAATTAGGTTGCTTTACTTTTCTTGTAAAATTTCCTTTTTGACATCAGGAATTCTGATTCAATATATAAAAAAAAGAAGATTAATAAGATGAAGTTAACGATTCTTGCACAAGTCAATTACTTTGGCCATGACAAGATCCTACTTTCAATATAATCTATCAGACATAATTATAGTAGCAAAGCGCAATAAAACAGTTAAAAAAAATACTCGAAATGGCATTATATGGCGGCTATTGCAAAATAGTAATCCCACAAGAAGTAAATTATGTTCTTGATTTGACAGCAAAAAAACGTTTGGCAGGTTGATATTTTTGTCGAGGAAAATTAATCTCATCTCAAATTGGACATCTATAACACAACACAGTGCAATCTATATGAACATAGAAATATTCTCTATAGATGTCTTGTAGAATGCGTTATACCAAGTCCATATTTGTCCTCATAGCCCCATCTTTTCTGATTGACGTCACCTCTGCCAAAAACAAGACTCCCTCATTGAGCACGCATGGCCAACTTCAATATGCTGAGATGCCGTTTCATGTTACTAAGAAGTTTGTGATATCTCTATGACTCTCATTGTGGACAACAAAGTATGATTAGAATTATCGGAGTAGAGGTATATCTTGATGCTGTACTATAATTGTGCGTTTTTGTCTTCATATATTTCAAACACAACTGAGAGGAAAACCGTAAGCGTCACATTTCTAACAATTTGGAAAACATGTGCAGACTACATCAAATTGGTTTTTCTCTTATTTCATTGACAACTTTCCACTTACACTTAGATGTAGTTCAAAATTCGTCTCCTGCTCTTTGCATGCGATGTTACTCAGAATTTACAAATTAACAATGCTGATTAACTTCCAAAGACCTGCGATTTTACACAAGTGTACATGTCAAGGCAGAATCTTGCAATGCAGACACTACCAATCGGTTAGAGCTCTTTCATCTGCTTGTATTCTCTGGAAATCATATCAGCAGATGCCACTTTAGACATCAGTTGTGACGCTGTTTTTTTGCATTAGTTGTCAGTCTCTATGTAGTTACAGAATGCAAAATATTCTCTGAAGCACAGATTGATATCTCGCATTAGAAGGACGGTATTGATTTTGGCCTCATATCATATGTCTGCTTGGGAACATTTTTAGATGATTTTCTGCCTATTCTGTAATATCCTTCTGATGTATTTTGGTATACATAAAATGTGTAGCCTCCCTCTATTATGTTCATAGCCAGTCAACATATGAGTTCTTGTTAATATATCCTAGAAAATTAAACATTTTTTGACAATGATTGTGAATCTTGAATTTTTGTAATGAAATATATTTTGACTGGAAGTGAGGGTTTACCAGCGAGTGCCATTTCATATAAATCTCAAAATATCCTGACATTCCATGAGAAAAGTGCAAAAATTCAAGAAGAAAAAAAATGAATTGGAAGTTCCCGAAATGCAAACAAGTCATTTGACAGTTTTTGGCTGTGAAATTTCAGAGGGGCTCAATTAGGAATGTCAGAACGTGCTCACTTGACCAAGTCTAGCTACTAATCTTGTTTGAGCTGCTTGGTCTGAATGAGATGACTAAACACTTTGAGACAGTTCTCATTTGCCTTTCTAAAGTCTTCTTTTAGTCAGTATATTCAAACAAAAACTTCATGTCTAGTTCTTTAAAAAATAAAATTGAAATCCCTGCATATCTCCCAGAAACAAATTCGATTGTTACGGGGTGGATATATTAAGAAGAGCTAATGGTGCATTTAGTTTCTCATTTCAGTCAAATTCACAAAGATGACTAAGTCTTTTTATCATATTATCTGGGAAGGATTGCTTGCATTGGCTTGGTAGGATATTGGCAACAATTAAGTTCCAGCAAAAACCAAATATTATGTTGTTGTTTTTTTCTGAAATTTTACCGGCAGAAAATTATGCTATGTTCAATATAATTCTGGTTTATGAGCAGGATAATTTTGTTAACTGCTCTTATAAGAAATGTCAGATACAATGGACTAATATGCTTACTGACATATAGGATTCATGTCTGTGATATTAAATGGATTTCATGTGCTCAAGATGATGAAAATGACCCATTATACTGAAAAGAAGTTACTTTCTCTGAAGTGAGTCAGAAAGTTATTTCAGTTATAAACTTACAGAAGACCAGACTATCTCTATAGCTGCGCCGAAAATCAGGAACAATTTACCTCAGTGTTTTCACCACAAAGATCATTGAATATTTTATGAAAAACCAGAAATGAGACTTGGTTGGTAGTTCCTTATAATCAACTCTTATCATTAATTCAACCACTACTAAATGCACTATAGCAGAGTCAAAATGTGTAAGAAGAGGAAAGATACCTCTTTCTAATTTAAAGCTTTTTGCAATTACTTTACCAGCTGTCCTAATGCATCGTCCAACATGTACCCTGCAAAAATGAGGCAGCTGTCCTCATATACCTGTACAGTTAAAATACCTTTCGCTTTATTAGTTGAAAACATGCCCTGATTTAGCAGGGTCACTGTGCCGGAGGGTGTCTTATTTGAGTTTTTGATAAAGTTGCGGTGAGGAGTCAAAGGTAGTTGAAAGGAGATTTGGTGTGGAGAGAAGAAAAGAGGCCAAAATAGGTAAACGGAGGACTTCTGACAGAACATGCAATTATTTTATTTTTAATGGTACTGTGCCAGGTATTACTGTAACCAGGAGGAAATATAAGAACATATTTTGTACAACATGTTGACCGAAAGCAGAAACTTCTGCCGTCTTCATAACAATGAAATATACGTAATTGTATAATCTTCTCTGCTTAATAGTTTGAACCCTCAAATCTACAGACCTTTAAAAATAACCTACTTATATAGGAAGCCTTCTCTCGCGAAGTCAGTGCATTTGATTTAGAAGAATCACAGTTGTCTGATTCCATTTGCCCCTGTGAGTCACTAGAGATGAACAAAAAGTTGAGATTTTTCTAACTGCTAGACCACATTGACATTGAGATTTATACGAAATGGCACCCGCTGGCAAACCCTCACTTCCAGTCAAAATATATTTCATTACAAAAATTCAAGATTCACAATCATTGTCAAAAAATGTTTAATTTTCTAGGATATATTAACAAGAACTCATATGTTGACTGGCTATGAACATAATAGAGAGAAGCCACACATATGATGTCTGTATACCATAAACATCAGAAGGATATCACAGATCAGGGAGAAAATCACAAAAAAAAATGTTCCCAAGCAGACATATGATATGAGGCCAAAGAGAATACCTTCCTTCAGATGTGAGATATCAATCTGTGCTTCAGAGAATATTTTGCATTCTGTAACTACATAGTGCAGACTGACAACTGATGCAAAATAACAGCATTACAGCTGATGTCACAAGTGGGCATAATTTATGCTGATATGATTTCCAAAGACCACAAGCAGATAAAAGAAGAGCTTCAACTGAATAACTGTCTCGACGTGTATACATGAGTAAAATTGCAGGTCTTTGAAGGTTAATCAGTGTTGTTCATTTGTAAATTCTCAGTAACTCCACATGCGAAGAGGAGGAGAAAAATTTTGGACCAGATCTAAGTGTACATGTATGTAGAAATTTTTCAATGAAATAAGAGCAAAAAAAGTTTGATGAAGGCTGCTCATGTTTTCCAAACTTGATGTTAAAAAGTCGACACTTCTGGTTTTCCTTAGCATCAGTTGTGTTTGAAATATATGAAGACACAAATTATGCAAGATTATTGTACAGTATCAAGATGCACCTCTACTCAGATAATTCCTCATCTGATCATACTTTGTTCTCCACAACGAGAGTCGTATAAGCTATCATAAACTTCTCAGCAACGTCAAACGGCATCTCAGCGTATTGAAGTTGGTCATACGTGCTCAGTGAGGGAGATTTGTAGACGGCAGGGGTGACGTCAATCAGAAAAGATGGGCTCTGAAGACAAATATAGACCTGTTTGTACATTTTACCGGACATTTATGGAGTATATTTCTATGTTTATATTGATTAAATGTGTTGTGTACCAGGAATTTCTGTTAAGCAGACATGCAGTTATTTCTTCTTATTACCATTTTATGAGATAAACCACCCGCACTATTCAACATTAAATGCGATTTAGAAAAATGTTATCGAATTATTATGATTTAGGAATATATCTTAACAAGGTTGAAAACAGGGTCTTGCTCGGGCCAAAATAATAGACATGTACAAGCGCCATAGATCATTCTTGTGAATCAATCTGTTCGTCAAATGAGGCAAGACAAAAACAAATGCTTCTCTGAATTATTTCTGACATTTGTTCAGTATTCACATTATGATTCACGGGAAAGGCCACTGAACCCGGCCAATTTGATCAAATCAAAAATTACTTAAGCGTGCAACACTAATGCTTGTACCTCCATGATGTCGAAATGAAAAAGTTTCCACAATCAATATGTTAGGTCAGTTAGGCATGACAGTAATAAATTACTCTTAAGTATAAGTATAAGTTCTTCTGGACGCAGGAAACGTGTCCTCTATATCCAGATCCTTGTCCTCTTGGTGTAGTGCATGGAATGGAGATAAAAACTTGCTAAAATCCTCTTGATTAAAAATTCAGGGAGGGGCCGCTACTGCTGCCTCCTCCTATTAATTAAAAAATAATATGTACATATATACATACTCTTCCCTAAATTACTTCTCATATTGGTTCAGTATTCACAAATTATTCACCAGATAAGAATATTTGAGGATATAACAATAACATGAGTGCCTCCACAATGTCGAAAAAGAAAATCTACAGGAAAACAACCTAATTTAGATTCATTTTGTCAGCGTATATCCATCTGTCATCACTGAAAGTGAACCGAGGCATAGGTAGAGTTGCTGGATCTGGCCAAGCAGACATTTGCTAAACCTTTTAGCCAAGTCTGTCTTTCATCTCTCAGTTGAAGGTGGTTCAAAGCATATCCAGGATCTCTTGGATTCAGCCTTTAAATCTGGCCCCTGAGTTATTGGCTTTAATTTTGTTTCTTTTTTGACGTGAAGAAATAAGAAGTACAGTACAACCCAAAATAAAGTAAGAAACTTTTCTGTCAGAAGTCCTCTGTTTACCTATTTTAAATCTCCTCACAACTCCCTTTGACTCCTTACAACAACCTTAGCCCACATTAAGAACTCTATTTAGACAGCTACCAATGTAACTGCAATTAGCAGAGGTGCAAAAACCAAATAAATCAAACACAATGGGGGTGATTGAGTTTAAATTGCTGTTTTTTAAATATGGTTTTAATGTAATTTTAAAAGGTAGTTTCAAGTTGGTAAAAGTAGGAAGTGATTCAGAGGTAGTCAAAAGGTGTGAAAGGGTAAAGTAGTGGCCGATTCTTCCCTCCTGCTGGGGTAATCGTACTTTATTTTGGGTTGTATCTATAAAAATAGAAAAACTGACAAGCCCTTTTTAATGCTGCTTGTACCTGCCACAATATAGATCCAGGATGTAAAACTTTATTCTCACTCTCTGCAATATTTTTAAAATTAAGACTGCAGGAAGCTAAACAGCCACAACCAGACAAGCAGTTTTTTCCCAAATTATGACAGACAGACAGCTGGACAGCAAAACAGTTAGGCAAAGAGCTAGACAGACAGAATAGTTGTAAAATGCACATCTGTCATAAGGCAGCTGCAAAAGTCACAGTTGACAATAACTCTACAATCTGTGCTGAGCATGAAGCATGAATTCAATGGAATGAAGCAGTGTCTTTAAAAAATTGTCAGTGCATCTGGAAAATGCAGTTGCCACAACAATAATTCACACAACTTAGACCAACTTTGTGCTACGTTGCTGTTCTGTGTGTTGTAGCAACTTCCCACAGAACATACATTTTTATTCAGAAAGTCTACACCAAACCCTCGGCGACAAGTTATAGAACACAAACAAGAGGCACTGCAAAGACTTCAGGTCGCAAAGCTGTGGCATGGAATACACAGTAGTGGATACTCCATTTTGTTGTGAATGGTGTAAAGTGCACCCTTTCTTCTTCTTCTTCTTCTTCTCAGATGAGTTCCCACCTCTCTCTCAGGTGAACCTTCAGTAGCCTGGAGTCATAATTGTTAATAAGATAAGTAGATAAAAGTTCATTAAAAGTCTTGGTGAGTTAAAAGAGATTGTAACTTAATAGCCAAGTAACATCTACTAAAAACAACTCCACTTAAAAACAACTCTAAAAACTACAGTCTACAGCTACAGCTATATTTATATAAAATCACTGGTTCAGCAGGACTTCTCATTCTCTGGCAAGTTTGCCGCAGAGCAGGTTGCACAAAAGATTTACTCTTATTGAGCTCCTTTCCTCAAGGATTTCGATAATTTTGGCCGAGGTACATCTGGCTCCTTTTCCCGATTTGATATACTTGTTTCCATTGAGGATGGCCGAACAAAGTTCGTATCTAGTTGTCGGGGGAGGTAGACGCGAGTCACTGTATATATCCTGTATTGCCCTAATTTTGGTCCCTCTGAATACTCGCAGGATAGGGCAGTCTATCAGCAGGTGCACGATGTCTTCCTCTTCCCCAGCAGCAGTGAATCTGAAATACACAAAAGAACACATTCTGCCTCAGGCACACAACACACCAGAAAGGGCATGCAGAATTTCTCCATGTACCTAATGTGTGTAGGTACAGAGATGGCGTGCAATGTTCTGTGCAGTTAGCATGGTATTTTAAAATTCTCAGAAAATAGTAAAAAAGGACACAACTTCAGTATAATTGCAAAAAATTCGATGACTTGCCATGTTTCATTCTTGGTCAGGGCAATGCATTTTGGCCAAAAATAATGTTTCATGCTGGGACAAGAGTTTCCTGTTAAGCCCATACAATAAAAGACAGAAAGCCTGGTCACATAGATCCATCCATTGTTGAGTGAGACACTAAAAAAAATGAATTCAAAGATGTTTACGAAGAAGGCGAATATCATCGCTGACAGTTACAAATTATGATAATTAATTACAAAGTCCGGGTTCATGTTTCTGGTGTCTCATTGTTTCTATTTCCACTTTTTCCCTAATTAACACCACCTCATCAATCGTTATACTTATGTAAGCTTGCCTGCTGAACTACAACAAGGGAATTGCAGATGAATTTTTATTCTGTCGTTCAAGTGCTCAGATTCATTTTTCAGATATTCCTGTTGTCATTTTGGTTATGTGGGTTTGTTCTGGACTGTTTCAAACGGCTTGAGACCCTAACATAATGCACCTGTCTAGTCATATTGCAGGCTAAAGAAGTAAAGAAACTTTTTCTTACAGAAAAGTTACAAACTCTTGTGATGTAAAAGAACTTTCTTCTTTATGATAACAGCAGCCCTAGTCTTCAGATTTAAAGGCTTTGGAGGGGTAGGAGAACTGAAAGTTGGTGTTGCAATGAGACCACAGTGAAGATGATACGATCTGAAAATATTCAGCCCAGACAGTCTTAACTGTAAAGGCCCACGTTCTCTTTGAACATTTGCTTTGATAAGATTTATTTCTGTTCAAGACAATTTGCGTTATGCTGACTGAAGCCTCTCCCCTTTTTAAACAAGGCAAACAGGATCAGGCAATGTTTCTATTGTAAAAAAAAAGTGCAAGCACTTTAACAGCTGCTTGCAGATAGACTTAGTATCTGTCTATCTATCTATCTATCTATCTATCTATCTATCTATCTATCTATCTATCTATCTATCTATCTATCTATCTATCTATCTATCTATCTACATGCATGTCCTATTGTTTACAAGCGAAATGTTGCTCCCAACAAAAGTAAGTCCAGAGAAATGTTTTAAACCTTCACAATAGGAATTACCTGGATGTCTGAGAATCTACACTATTACATGTATATCCTCTCACCCTCCCTTCCTTCCCCTCCCTTTTTTCCTTCCTACTTTCCTTCGATGTTTCCTTCCTTTTTTCTTTCCTTCCTTCATTCCTTCCTTCATTCCTTCCTTCATTCCTTCCTTCATTTTTCCTAACTTCCTTCCTTCCTTCCTCCTTTATTCTTTTTATTGAATCTGCAAACACTGGATCTGACTGCTGCTGTTGGTGCTGATTTCATGGAGCTGCATGGTCATTTCAAATTCGCGCCAAAAACAAACATTTTAGGTCGTAAATAAAAATTTCAATGTCACAGAAGTTTATCAAAAGTTGATGGAAGCAATTTGGACTAATGCATGTGAATGAGAACCACACACAACAAATTCTGATGGCAAAAAGCAATTCCAATAACAGTTACTGTCTGTCAGACACCTTAACAAAATTGATTATTTTTCACATTTTCCATAGGCTGCCGTGCTGAATAGCAAATGAACTTTGAACTTTCACCAAAAACAAGTAGTGTATCTACCATTGTATATTCTCCTGTGAGTCATTACAACCTAAATTGCACTCAGTTGCTTGTGCGTGTATATGCTTTACAAATTGTCTCCATGGCCTTGGTGTCAGTTGTCTGTATTTTCCTCAGAAAGCTGCCACAAAGCACACAAAAGCACAACAGAGTTAATCTAAGTTGTGAATCATTGTAGTCGAGAAACGTGCACTGTTGCAGCTATCTCTTTGAGGGATGCCACAATGCAAACTTTAATCAAATTCTTCCTTTCCATCTAGCACAGTGTAAAAAGCTGCTAGAGAAATATATGATTGTAGCTGTTTTCGAGAGAAAAAGTGTTTCATATGTTTGGTCCGATTTGTTCAGAGTCTCAAAAGACACTCATATAACCCTTCAGTTCTGAGCAGTTTTTCTGAAATAAATCTGCATATACATTTAGATGAATTGCACCATTACCTGTACCAAATCGTTGAATGTAACTCTTTAGTCCAGATGGAATTCCTCTCCAGATTCACACATTCTGCGCCACCCTTTCTTGAGGAGATCAAAAAAGTTCCAGTTTCCAGCTCTGCAATTACAACCAAGCCTCTAAATCCAGAGATGTGAACCTGGGTTATGACAAGAAGAACACACTTTCAACACCAAAGAGCCCAGTTCTTTTTTTTCAGAAAAATTCACAGTTGTTTCTTTAAAGTCAAAAGATAAGTTCTTGCAATGTTGTCAACCTTAAATGATGAAACCACTTGGAAAGATCACGTTACTTCTACTTTAAGCTAGAAGAGGCAAAAAGAAATACAACAACTGTTCACGCATAGTGCCATATTACTAGTTGTCGCTAAAGGCAAAATAAAATTGTTTTCACTCTCAGTGGACAATCCCTGCGCCATACTGCACTCATTATAACTTTGCATATTTAACTACTTGACTCTCAGTACTTAGCAATAACTAAATTTATTAAATAATTGATGACCAGAAGCGAAAGTTTGCTGGACCGAGGAAAAATCTGCTTTATGAGAAAAATGCTATTTATTTTGAATAAATGACAAATAACAAAATATAGACATTTAACAATTACACTACCAGCTAACACGTTGGCAATTATTTTACAAAGGCAAGTTAGGAAAAAAAAGAATTGAAAATGACTGAAATGCAAACAATTCATTTCCAACAATTCATTTGACAGTTTTTAGCTGCGAAGTTTCAGAAAAACCTAATTTAGACTGTCAGGAGTGTGCTTGCTTGCCCAACTCTGGCAGCTCAGCTTGAGCTGCTTGGTCAGACTGAGTTGACTAAAACACTTTAAGACAGGTCTCATTTCCCTTTCTACAGTCTTTTAGTGTGTGCACTTTGGTAGATTTGGACAAAAATGTAGTTTTTGTGTAATCAAAATGTATATACTTCTAGAAATAAGTGCAATTTAACCAATCAACATATGATTCTGCTTCAGATCGGATATTAAAAAAAAAAGAAGAAAATTGAGCATAAGGTTTCTCATTATGGTTAAATTCCAGAAGATACTCAAATCTATTTATTACAATTTATACTAAATTACCTATGATGGATTGCTTACATTGAAATCTAAAGGTAATGGCTAAAATAATGTTCC
The DNA here is from genome assembly GCA_026936325.1 of Platynereis dumerilii. Classification (NCBI taxonomy): domain Eukaryota; kingdom Metazoa; phylum Annelida; class Polychaeta; order Phyllodocida; family Nereididae; genus Platynereis; species Platynereis dumerilii. The sequence goes on from JAPTHN010000014.1 coordinate 25,649,826, forward strand.
TGTAATACTCTAATGTCAAGTTTTAATTATAGCTATCCAAAAAGAAATTGCTATGTTCAGTATAATTCCAGTATAATATTAGCTTGAATAATTTTGTAAACTGTTTTCGTTAAGGAAATGTCACATTAAATTGACTATAGAATGCTGAATGAAATCATTTGTTGAAATTAACCTTTTTCTATAATTGAAAAGAAATTGGACTATAATCATTAGTGTTGGCTCGAATATCATAGTTCATATCAATTTATTCTCCCTCGGTTTGAATTCTTTGTCCTGGATGACATGTAATTCAAGTCAAGCAATCATGTGGTTAAGTCATCTATGCAAGGAAAGACATCAATTTTTTTTCATAATAAAATATTATACTTCAATTTAATCTTAATTTGATGGTGATTCACAGGCTATATGTCAGCTCGGTATTTTCGGGGTAATGCTGACATGCTGTTTCTTCATACTGAATAAATTAAATGCCACAAACAATGCAGAGAAAGATCTCTTTCTTCCTTGATGCATTGGCAAAACAGGAGAAAGAATTGCTTCTCTGATTTGGAATCATCCAACACATTGAATTGTGCTTGTCAAAGGTCCGCTCTTGTGCATGACAAACTATAGATGTCAAGCTCATTCAGAAGCATAGTCAAATTCTTTACATATCTTAGTCTTTTTATTTAGCCCTATTTTTGCTTTTGTTATATATGTTATAATTTGGTTCTTAGATAGTCGGATTACTAGCCTTATAGCTAATGTTTGTATTTATTTCCAATACGACTATAAATAAATTGATTTGATTTGATTTTGAGCATAGTTTATCTACCATATTGCAAAGGACAAAAAATCATTCAACCTAGCCTCTCTGTATAAACTTGCCACTTGAAATCATTTACAGAACTCAATAATGTTAGAAAGAAGTGGCATATGTTTGGTCTGACAGATGTAGCTATTTGCATTCAAAGGAAAATACTAGATTTATCGTTAATTTTGCGCCAGATTGGTGAAGCATTCATAATTTATATCTAAATAATGTTATCACACATGCATAATATAGGAAGGAGATTTCTGAATCACCCAAGCCCCTCTCATGGACTCCATGGATTAAAACATTGGTTTAGAATGGGTGGCTAATTTGATGCAGAGCATTACCATGGGACACATTGTTCTTTTAAGGTAACTTATACTGCAAACCTGAAACAAGGGCAGGCGCACCGTATCAAGCAGATGGTTGGGTTTGAATTTGCTGTTTCAGGCAACTCGTAGCTTGAGATTTAGCTGCCTTTTTGCGTGCAGTCAAAAACTGACAGATTGACAAAAACTTTGTATTTGAATCTTTGATTTAAAAATGTACTGTGGGAAAATAGATAGGGGAGGCGGGGGTCAGAAGTCACAAAATTCAGAAAAAGCCCCAGAGCAGAGCAGGTGTTTGTTAGATCTTAATGACCTTTGGCACAATTATGCAGTATTTAGTTGACTACAGTTGTATCACATGATAGCTGCTGTGCTGTAAATAGGCTTTAGTCAGTTCACGATTATTTAAGGCAAAGTCCGATGTGACTTTTTACCCCATGTCAGGGTCAAGAAGTCACAACCATGGGGTAACAAGTCACATGCAATTATTGTGAACATACAACACTATATGAGGTAATATGCAGACCTAGACTTGATAGTCATCCTTGTGCATGAAATTTATAGTGAGCCTTCCAAAGCTATCGGCATGCACTGACAATGCACCAACAGCAAAGCCGGCGTCAGAAATTGCCCAACGTTTGTGAAATTAAATTTTGCTGCAATGCCCCCAAATCAGTATTATTGATGATGGATGATCATAGGATTGTAAGCTAAAAGCTTCTAGTGTGGAATATTTTACTTTCCTTAGCACAGAATACTGATTTCCCGGTACCCTATGGTAAAATATCACAGTGCTGGGGTGAAATGTCACAGTGTGACATTTCACCCCTCAGCTGTTTTTTAAATTCAACACATGATCATGGCAACTTGGTGACCAAATGGCCAATAATGGGTTCACAGCATGAAAGACAATTATCAAAGGGACCTTGAAACACTAGCACAACTTCCTAAGTCACAGTGACCAGACATTAATAGAAAAAGTTCAGAATCAATAAAACCTGTTTGGGACACCAAAAATGCATGAGGTGGGTAAAAACCCACTTTGCACAATGAGTATAATTTTCATATTCCCTACAGACCTTCTTCTCATAAAAGTGTCCCAAATTATGATTTAAGCTTAAGAATTAGGTCACTGCAAGTTGGTCAAAAAGGCCTGTGACTTTTTACCCCTGTGACTTTTCACCCCCTCTTCCCCTACCCTATTGATCAACTGTCCCTCTCATTGATTGCTGGATTACAACTTTAAGACAAATTGGTCTTGTTTCTGTCTGAATATCTGATATGATCGATTTCTGTTTGCAATATCACCAATTTGCTTTTTAGTTGGCAGGTCAAACGGAGAACCAAGTATGATCAATGAAGGTTCTACATAATTTTGAAAGAAATACAGCTAGAACAAAAGGAGAGGGAAGCAAGAATAGGAAACAATTTTCTGTCCAAAGGCCAATGGTTATAGTGTGGTACTTTGGGAAGGTGCCTTTAAAAAAACAGAAGACTTATGGGCTAACAGGTAAGTTAAGAAAATAACTTTGGACTGCTGCCCTCTCAAACAACTGTCACAAACTGGTTGTTTTAATAATTGGCCAATTGGATTAAAAAATTCAAGAAACACAAGCTGAAAGTTCTGAAAAATACAAGTGTTAGAACACCTATGAATTTCCATAAATCCAATATGGCACAATTTAAAAGAGAAACTATTATTAGTAATAGACCACATTATTATTTGTATGAAACATCAGGCATGGCTCAGAAATGTGGCAAGGGAAAGGGCATTTAAATTTATGATATAACTATGCAGAGCAATAGAGACAGAAATTCATGCAGCAATTATGCCATAATCAGCTGGCTTGACACAAAGATGAATGTCCTCAATGACAGTAACAAATTGTCTCAGCTGATTAGCAAGTCATGGTTCATGTTTCTTGAGTGTCATTGTTTTCATTATCCACTCTGTGCTTAATTAACACAACCTCATAAATCTTGAGCTTGTCGGCTTCAGAAGCTGGAGACTTACACTTTTTGTAAGTACTGCAGAGCAGAATTGATCTAAAGAAGAATTGTTATGAAGCTGATGAGTCAATTTTAAGACCTGGTTCAGGAAATAAACCACAGCGGCCTCAAAATTGATAGAATGGAATCAAATAAAATAACCTTAGATTAATTGTATAGGTCTAGTATCTTTTGTGAGAGAAACAACATTGTCCCATAGAGTTTTGAAATACTTAATACAGTACAAATTTCTAAATGAGGCTCAACTTAGCTGTCTATAGCTATTCATTACTGGTCTTATCCATATCTATCCAATGTCCATAGCTATCCATTTCTATTCTTATGTATACACTGGAATCACTTTACCCCTTGTTTAAACAATAGTAATTGTGGATAGCTATGGCTAGCTATGGATAAGGGTAGCTTAGTTTAGCTTGGAATGGCTATGGATGGATAGCTAAGGCTAGATTTTAAATGACGAGCCACTTTTAGAAATTTGTACTGTACCTAGCAAGCTAGAATTGATAGGTGTTTGTGAACATTTGTAGTGTGGCAGATCCTTTGCGAGGCAGCTGCAACAGTCACAGTTGACAATAATCCATTCATTCTTTCCTTCTGCAAGGTGTGCTTTGTATGAAGAATGAATTCTGTCAAACTTTTCAGTATTGCACATGTCTAGTGCAGCTGGCAGCTACAGCAGTACATTTCACACTACAATAATTCACAACTTAGATTAACTTTGTGCTTAGTTGTAGTTCTGTGTGCTTTGTAACAGCTTCCCACAGAACACAGAATCAAAGGCAAGCCTGGGGAGACAAGTTGTAAAACACAAACAAAAAGCACTGCAAAGACTTCAGGTCGCAACGCTGTGGCATGGGATACACAATAGTGGATGTTCTCTGTTGTGTGAATGGCACAAAGTGCACCCCAGCGGCAGTGAAACAGAGAATGCACAAAAGAACACATTCTGCTTCAGGCTCAAGGTAGTGCGGAATAGGCATATGGAATTGTCTTAGAATAATTACGCTGGCATATGCTACTAATCTTTGTAGTGGTGCCTTCAGAAAAAATATAAATTATCATTAACTTTTCAAGTATTTCACGATCTATTAAAATTGCCATGTCTGTAGCAAATATTTAAATTACTTTTCAGTAGCCCTGGAAATGAAAACTCAGTACACCCAGAGGACATTAATTTTTATCGGGCTACATTGGTTGAGACAAAAGTATATACCTGTAATTTACTACAGTCCATACATTTAAAGCCATAATTTAGTGACCGAAATGTTTAAAAATTAGAACTCTTTCCTGTAAAAAGGCCTCTATCAAGCAGCCAAAATTGTTGGTTCTGTTGCATCTTGTAAGGCAGACTGACAGTCAGTAATAATGTGGACAGTTATATCGCTTACCATGGGGAATTTGTTTTCAATTATCATTAAGGCAAGTTATATAGCTTGCAGTACCCCATGGTTGCTGATGGATAGTTTGGTTATTTATGGAGGCTAGGGACACTTCCAAAGCCCTTCCAAAATATTGCAGTTCCTGCACCAAAGAGACCAGGATTACCCAAAGAGGAGCCATCTGTGAAAGTGACAATGTCGCCTTAGTTTTGCTGAGGTAATCCTGGGCTGTTTTGAGGGCTGCCTTGGCTTGGGCGTCAGTTCCATCGTCCCTGAGCATTCCCAAATATTCCAGGAGAGAAGTCAATACCTATTTTTTTTACGAAAGTAGGATGTTGCGTAAATGAAGGATTTTGGTCATATGTTTAAAACTGCACGTGGAAGTTAGACTTTTTTTTTTCACAAAATTCACATCAGCTCTGTACTGCGGGCCATTCTGTTAACCTCATCAGTGAACAAATATAGGACTTTGACTCACGTCACCTATTCATCCATGGTCTATAGCAGGACAATCAAAAAGCTGAACTGAAACAATAAAATTAATGAAAAGATGCTTATGGTCTGACAGGAATTCTCAATTACATCACTGATGGTCATAAATTTGGGCAGCTGAACCGTTGGTTCATGTTTCTTGTGTCTGATTATTGTTTCTATTATCCACTTTTTACCAAATTTACACAAGCTCATCAATCATACACTTACTTTTTTTTGATGGGTTATTACTCAGTCAATGAAGGCTGGTTCATTCTGGACTATTTGTTAAAGCCCAAGACCCAATCATAAAGCAACTATCTAGACCTCTCCCCTGAATCAAAGAAAATCAAATTTTTCCAGTGCACTTGGACGATATCTTGCAATGAATTCAGGTCATTCCCATTACAATGCTATTTCAGTGGGACAAAATTCTGGTTGCATAAGAATTGGGAACGCAGCGTATGCATATAAAACTAAATTACGACTTATAAATTATTTAAAAATGTTGCATAAGTTAAAATATAACAGACATAATAGAATCAGGAAATTAAAAGTTTGTTGATACAGGAAGGAGCAAAACTGTCCTTTAATCTGCTAGACTAACTTTAGTGCATCATGGTGAAACTACTGCCTCATCTGTTTACTGACAAAAACAAACAACCTATTTTCTTTGTTCTTGTCATATTCTTATGTCTGCTTTTCTCCCACTACTAGTCGGGTGGCTTAGAGCAACATCGCAAATTTTGTGATATCATTATTATTATTATTCTGATTTATAAAGCGCATATATCACATTCAAGATAATTTTTCAGCTGCGCTGTACAATAAATGTAAACAATTAAAATAAGTGAATAATATTAATTTTAAGAAATTAAAAACAGTGAAATATTATAATTTTTTTAGTTGATAGTACTGTTTAAAAAAGAAAGTCTTAAGGTAAGATGTAAAACCATCCAGAGTTGGAAAATGTCTGAGATCACTGGGAAGAGCATTCCATAAAGTAGGAGCTGCCACACTAAAAGTCTTAGCACCGTAGGTCTTGGATCCTGCCTGGGGAATGACAAGAAGGTTTTGGCTGCCTGACCGAAGAGACTTGGATGGCACATAGGACACAATCAACTCCTGGATATATTCTGGACACATATGATGGAGAGGTTTAAATGTGAGGAGACAAATTTTTTATTTAATGTGGTACTCAATTGGGAGCCAGTGTAATGATTGCAAGAAAGGAGTGATGTGATCATATTTCTTAGTTCTGGTGATAATCCTGGCTGCGGTGTTCTGGACAGTCTGAAGCTTAGATAGATGGCGTATAGGAGTGTCCACAAGCAAAGCATTTCCGTAATCCAGTCGTGACGTAACCAGAGAATGAACCAGCTGGATTGTTGCGCTTTTTGTGAGGATTTTATGAGTTCTCCCGATGTAACACAGATGAAAGTTGGCCAATCTAGCAGCGCCATTAATGTGTGGAATCATAGACAGCGTCGAATCGAATGTTACTCCAATATTCCAATATAGACCCACGTAATTTGGCACAGAGAAATGAACAAAAGAAGCAAACAAATTGGTAACTAAGGTAACCATAGTAAAACAGAGCTTGCTTCTCAGTCGCACATGATATCCATAATCAAATTTGACACTGACGCAATATTTTCTGAGATATATACTCTATTATAAATATTTATAAAAAACTAATTAATGGTTTCTATGGAAATGGTTGGCAGGGAGAAATAACGCAAAATCAAAAATGAAACCATGGCTGATCTTGATTCTTTAGTTGATTTCTACCCGTAGCAAATTTGGTAGGTCTATCTCAAAATGCACAATTTTTTAAAAATATAGAATAGAATAGAATATAACTCCCACAATGCTGAGGGTGGTGACACACACCAACAGCTACCAGGACAATTTTGCACTTTCTGCCCTTCCATAAGCCTCAAGCAGAATGTGTTCTTTTGTGCATTCTTTGTTTCATTGCCGTTGGGTTGCACTCTGTGCCACTCGCACAAACACATGACACAGCTTTGAGACCTGAAGTCCTTGCAATGCTTTATGTTTGTGTTTTACAACTTGTCTCCCCAGGCTTGCCTTTGATTGTGTGTTGTGTTGGAAGCTGCTACATAATAAAGAGAACTACAACTAAGCACAAAGTTAATCTAAGTTGCGAATTATTGCAGTGTGAAATGTACTGCCAACAGCAGCCCTGGATATTTACCATACTAAAAAGTTCCACAGTTTCATAACAATTCTTCTTTAGATCAATTCTGCTCTGCATTACTTTTTTATGGTGATCAAGAAGTGTAAGTCTCCTGAATGCAGGATTATATATGGTAATAACTTTACTGCCAAAGAAGTCATTCCCAGCCATCAAGTTCAAGATTTAAAAGGTTGAGTTAATTAAGCACAAAGTGGATAATGAAAACAATGACACTCAAGAAACATGAACCATGACTTGCTAATCAGCTGAGACAATTTGTTACTGTCATTGAAGTCATTCATCTTTGTGTCAAGCCAGCTGATTATGGCATAATTGCTGCATGAATTTCTGTCTCTAAATATTGCTCTGCATAATATTATCGAGTGCTAAATTCTGACAGGGTGCTTTTGTTCGAGTTCTTTGAAAACAGATGCCAACAATTGCTGAGATCTTTAATCTATGGCTGGTAAAGAAGTTCATGAGAATGCACGTTTTCAAAAGCAATTTCAGCCCAAAATTGTGTGAGGAGTTTTTTTTTTTTCATCTAAAGGTTTATTTTGATCAAGTGCAGTTTTCATATAAAAGCTATTCTAAAGCATGCGAACAGATATCTTATTATATTATTATTCAATTATTACATTCATTAAAGGAAGTTTTCCAATAGTTTTTCAGTTAATTTTCTTGAAAATGACCTGGTATGCAAGGGACTTGGCTGTTTTATTCTGAACAGTTTTCCAACATAAAAAACATAGCTATAAGTTGTCATCTTATTTTTCGGAAGGAACTGAAAATCTTCACAACCTGAATAAGATTTAGAAAGTAAATGCAGTGCTGTTGCTGATGCATTTGGGGCTACATACTTTGTTACTTTTTATCAAATTTAATTTAAATGGGATTAAATTGATAAAATATTTGATAGTTCAACACCATGCTTTTTCATACCAACAAAAACCACTTGATGCAAAGTTAATGAAGGACTTAAAAAGACAAGAGACACACCGAAATAATTAATGAAGTTTTGTATGTCTTACTGCAAAAACCTTGGTGCACTCTAAAAACTAAAGTTCTAATAAGATATCAATATTGGTATTTAAGCTTGTCCCGTATTTTGAACACCTTTTGATTAGTTAAAAAACCATTAAAAATTGGTATTTTAAAAAACCAGTTGCATTTGTACAAGAAAAAATCAGTATTGGTTTTTTGTTTAATTTGCAGGAAGTCAGTAGTGAATATTAATGTTTCAAGTTGCAGATACTGTAATTCCATCATAGAAATCCATTTATACTTACATGCATACAATAGAAAACGCAATGGGTTTTTTATTCCTTGAAATTTGAAATCACTGGGATTTATCATTAATTGAAAATTAAACCATTTCCTGTACCTACGACAACCAGTATATCACTAAAAATATCAAAATTGATTCTCCCATTATACATCGGTGGGTATTTTATAACACCTTTTTTTAAATTTTGCGGTATGGAAAATACCAAATTTGATCTATTGTGATCCAAATGCAGGTTTACCAATATTTCAGCATTAGTATCAATAAATTTTTTTTCACGCTTCTCTTAAAATATTACGTAGTTAAAAGTAAATAAAAATAATAATGATTCCATGGATCCGATTTCAATGTTTATTTTTGCATATACACATTCACACATATTCATAATAATTGTAAATATTAATATTACAAGTTTAAAATTTATTGAAAAACCAATTTTGACACTCATTTATCAGAGTTTGGCCTTGGAAATAAAAACATCACAGCAGTCATTGGTAATCAAACACACAAAATGAAAACATCACAGCAGTCATTGGTAATCAAACACATGAAATGAAAACATCACAGCAGTCATTGGTAATCAAACACACAAAATGAAAACATCACAGCAGTCATTGGTAATCAAAACACAGGAAAGCAGAGATTAACAAAAGTATGAATTGGTTGAAATAAAGACACATTACATGTAGAAAATGTTACATTGTTTATGACTTCGGTTATATTTCCAAGAGCGGCAAGCCAGGGTGGCAATGCAAATCGAAATGTCAGCATCATTTGTTTGGTATCAAAAGTCTTCAGTAGCCAATCTTGAGGATGGATGGATGGATGGATGATTGGGGCTTTACATCCTGTATTAGTGCACTTGGTAGCCTAACTAGGACAGTACGGGGACAAAGCAATGAGTCTGGCTAGAGCTGGATTCGAACCCCGGACTCAGCGATTGGTAGTCCAGCACGCTATCACGAGACCAACCCTACCCTCTCTGTAGCCAAGAGGATATATTTTGTCATTATTCATGCACAGTTTTGGGATGGTAGGATTGTTGGTTGAAGTTTTCCTTCTATTTATGCGCTCTTAGGTCAATTCGGTTGGATGAAAGGTGAACAATTGTTCTTGAATCGAACCTTGCATTGGGATCCTGAAAGTGGAAAGTGGATAAGCATTGGTATCCAAATATTACTTATATGCAAAAAAAAAAAGAAAATTACTCAGTCAAGGTTGTCATTTTATACAAATCTAATACTTTATCTGCAAAGCCTTCGATGGAACTTTTGGTGTTATTACACATTTCGTATTAGTGTGCCATGTTCTTTTCAACTGCCACAGTGCTCTTGTGATGTCAGTATCAGCATAATGACTTCACAGTTTGTATATTCGCAGTTTCAGCTCTGTCACTTGGAACCCATACTGATCACACCATTACAAATTCACACATAAGCTGTTAGATTGTTGCTCAACATTGATTAATCAGTTTGATGTTTTGAATAAATCCAAAAGTTACAATATCCAGCTATATATAATGCATGGATTTTGTGTATAACTGCTATCAGTTTTAGCACTTTTACAACAAAACAAATTCATTCACTCCCACATTCATTTGTTGGTCTGAGAGGTTATCATGTGCTGCTCTGTCTTGGAAAAAATAATATACTCAGGATCCTTTCAGAATTTAAGACCTAAGGGGGGGGGAGTTTTGCTTGGGGGCATCCTTATCACTGATTTCCAATAATGTTTATTTGATGATCGAATTCTAAGCCTCTTTGTCTTGCCTTTTCCCAATTTTTGGGGAGAAACTACCCCCCCCCCCCCATTTCTCGTCCTCTGGTATGCCCATGCAACACCGCCACGTTCACTTCCGAAAAATCTCCCCATCATCCCTCTTCCAGTCATCAATTCTGAACAGTTTCTTTGGCGCAGATCTCACCTAATTGGCTGAAAAGCCACAAGGTGCTGCCCTCAATGAGAAATTTCACAACAGGACACCATGAATGTCCATGATGATCAAGCAAGTGGCTCAAACATATCAGTTTCACCTGCTCCAACTGAATCAAACAACCATACCAATGAATGCAGATTAATCAATTGTTATTCACACTTAGACAGCCCATAAGCCTGACTTGTTGGTGGCAGTTGGAATCAACACTCAAGCTTGGAGTGCCAATAGTGATGTCAGTATTGCAATACTGACATCATCTAGGCATATATTCACATGGAACGTGGCACACTTATACGAAATCTGCAATAAAACTCAACATTTCATTACTGACTAACATTTACAAAAATTTCATTATTTTGTGGTTTCCCTACACAATGGCAGAATGTGAATTCTGAAGTCTTGTCTTCTCATTGTGTGATTTATCAATAAAAGATCTCATACTGTTTGCACTCACCTCAATATTGCAAAAAGGAAGTAGATATTTTCCTTTGGTACTCTAGGCGGGGCAAGGCAACCATTTCCTGGTGAGATCTGAAATGGCAGGTACATGCATCCGTGAGGAGGATAATGCAGAAAATATATCAAATGACTTTATTAAATTAAATTAATGCCTTGGTTGTGCAACATCCCCTGTTCACTCATTATTTGACTGAAGATTGGCCAAAACAAGCTCATTTTAACACAATAGAATATCAGAATACTATACAATAAGTATTTGTCAATTGGAAAAGATAAGGAAGAGCTGTTATTCAACTTACGTACCTTGAGAAACATTGTCTATATTTTTCCCAGCTTGCTTTATGGCAAAAACTTCCTCCAAAGGTAGTTTTTTGTATTAAGGGCCTCATAGGAACATGCCATTCTTCATCTGAAACAGAAAGTAAAAAACTATCTTTTAAAATGTCAAAGATTTTTAAAATATCAGCAAAAATACCGTAAAATGGGGTAAAGTTGGTAATACGGGGTAAAGTTGTCAAGCTATTTTGGAACAGTTGGAATTTGTGCCATTGAGTGGGTAAAAATAGCTTGGCAACTTTACCCCGGATTGCCGACTTTACCCCATTTTACGGTATGTAATTTTGTATAATTCACACCTACCATGTAAAGATTTCTTTAAATCATGATGAGAAGAAATAGTGAAAATTTTGATAACAACGGCCTTGGTCACCCATTTTGGAATTTTCATCAATCAGGGCAGGTTGTCACAAAAAGACGGGGCAGGTTGTCACACTTTTTGGAGCTGGTTGTTACCTATTAGGACCAGGTTTTTAAACCAAAAAACTAACAAAAATATAAATTTGTGCTTTTTACATGCTATTGATGACTGAAGATGTATGCAGATATTGCATTGCGTTTAAATAAATCGATTTCAAATTTATAAAAAAAATTTGCAAAAAAATCGTAAAAATCCTCCTCCTGATCAGAATGCTTTCCTGCTGCTTGGTAAGCCTTCATTTGTAGCACCCTTGTACACAGTAGCGTGTTTGTTAAGGTCTTCACTGGGCAAGTAAAGGATTCCTCATATGTCTAAGAAAAAACTTGTCTTAGTCAAGATCTGCCTTACAGAGTCCCACTTCCTGCATCTGAGCTCTTAACCAAAAGTGTGACAACCTGTCCCAAGAGTGTGACAACCTGCCCCAAATATCTGACAACTGGCCCCGAGTGCTGAATTAAAAGAAATGTCCAATATGTCATCAAGATTTCGAATGATATAGGTATATATTCACCAGATAGGTTTAAGTCAACCCCTTTTGCCATTCATATAGAATGGCAGTCTACTGCATGCTTTAAATAGAAATAGTAGCATTTTAAAGTTTTACACAGTGTGACAACCTGCCCTGTGACAACCAGCCCCGGTCTCCCCTACCTGTTCTTTTTGTGTGGAAATCTGCCACTCCATTAAATGCCAAATTACACAATTGAGCACAATAATGCTGGTCCTCAGAGTACATTCAACCAAAAATACTAAATTATTGATTGACACTTTTCACATTATATATAATATTTGGCAGTTTTTTTGTTCATAATTTAGATGGTTGTTCAATTCAACCCTGCAATCGGTGGCACAATACCCCAGTCTCCCGTACGGCAGACAACTGGTGAGAATTATGGAACCAGGTATTTCATATGCCAAACCACAATTTCATGCCGTAAATTATCATGAATCCTTTTACAGGCAGAATGCAATATTCACAGTATATCAGAACAATTAGTGGCTCAACCCTATCCACGTTTGATTTATGTATAATCACTATAATGTCATATATATATATATGAACCAGACATTGTGTTCACCTTACCCAAATAAACACAATTGCATTCATAATGCATATTTCTTAGGAGTTTAATTAAGGAATTTAAAAAAAAAAACTTACCAAGTTCTTCTCAATCTTCTGCACACTAACATGCACACTCTTCTACTGCTGTGTTGAGACTAATAAACTCTGCCTTAAACCTTCTTAAGTCTTGATTGATAAACAAACAGCTTTTCTTGTCAGGCGACATGTTAACAGTTTTGTGTTTGTAGATGAGGTCAACCGGTGAGTGAGCCGTGAGGTATTATTTAAATACCTATTTAGATATTGACAGATATACAGCATAGTCACTCCTCTCTCTTAAAACTTCTAAATAAAGTAACCTGCATGAATTTTAAAAACATGAACCAAAACATTGACATTTCATACATCTCAAATCATTGTTCCACAAGTATATTAAAAATGGATCATAACAAAGTTGCTTTTCCAGAAGTTTGGTTTTTATAAATACCGTTATTCCCCTTGACCAAAACCAATTTTCAAGAAAAATACCACTTGCTCTGAAGAAAACCAAATATAGTTGAAAAATACCAAACTGGTTTTTTATTGTACACACTGGTTTTGCACAATACCACTAATATCCAATTTTTTTTTGAGTGTGTATAGACGGAATTTCTCTCTTGATCACACATCCCTTGCTATCCTTTATTGCTTCATGACACAAGAGTCTTACTGAAAGAGCCTTGGTGTATGGAACAATGAACTGGAAAGTCCCATGTTCTATCTTGGTAAGACAGCATTTACTGTATTTATTTTCCAACTTTAAAGCTGAACTCATTATCACTATAAATAAGCATTGAGATATTTCTAATTTGTTTGACCATTTTATGCTCAGTCCTATGGTTGACAACATCACCAAAAGTTATCTTTTGACAGACTGACAGTCAAGACACAAATGCTAGCATTACATTTTTTGTAAGAAAGGTAATTAGCTCTTGTTATGTTCAAGGTCTGCGCTTTCTGTCAGGGAAATAGGATCAATTCTGGGAATTTAAACACTTGGTTGTAATTACAGAGCTGGAGCTGGAATTTCTTCTCCTCATGTAAATGTAGTTCTATTTTCAGAAATACCACTCAGAACTAATGTGTTATATACGGTAAGTGTCTTCAGGATCCATAGATCAAATAAGAAAAACAGATGCAATCATTTACAGTTCTCTAATGGCTTTTTAAACTGTTCTAGGTTGAAAGCAAGACATTCAATTTAAGTCTAAAATAAATCAATTATAGTTTAGTTTGCAGTTGTGCCATCACTCAGAAAGATAGCTGTAACGGTTGCATTTTTGCCACTGCAGTGATTCACAACTTTGATTAACTTTGCTCACTTGTGCTTTTGTGTGCTTTACAGCCGCTTTCTGCGGCAAACACAGATAACTGACACCGAGGTTGGGGCTCCAGACAAGTTGTAGAGCATACACATACACAATCAACCAAGTGCAGTTTAGATTGTCAGCAGACACAGGGGAATACACAATAGAAGATGTTCTGATCTTTTGTGTGTAAGTGCAAGGTTCACTTCAAGCTCATTGCCGCAGTCAAAGGGTAACATGAAATAGAAGACATTTTGTTTTAATTACCAAAAAATAAAATAAAATGATGTATGAGCAACAAACAAAATCATATTCATACTTCAATGTTGTCTACAGTATAAAAGTGTTCAGCAGATACAGTAAGTGCAGATATGGTAAGTGCAGATATGGTAAGTGCAGTCCAAGCTTGATTGATCAAATGGAAGAGAGAGTGTGAGTCCATAACAAGCTACACATTCCACCCATGTGACGGATCTCCTGCTTGCCCAGCACAGGCATTGAAACGAGGGGCCGCCAATTCCATGTCTCGCAATTTCGGGTTCCCAACCAGGAGTCAAACCCAGGCAGGCAAAGATCTTCAATGAAGCAGTCAGGCACTCGGCCACACAGCTGCCACAAAGCAATAGAAAGAGTTTGTCAGTTGCTGGTTTTTTATCAATATTTCTTCTTTCTTCAAGACGGAAACAAAAAAGAAATTGTTGGCGATAACTCTGGGAACAGACTTAAAGGCTCAATCTAAAAGATCCAGGATATGCTTTGGGCCACCTTCAACTGAGAGATAAAAGACAAACGTGACTAATAGGGTTGGTAAATGTCTGCTTGGCCGGACCTAACAGGTCAGCCTGAAGTCCACTTTCAGTGGTGACAGATGTAAGTCATCTGACAACAGCAAGGACTGAATTAGATTGCTTTTCTTTTCTAGTAATTTTTTTCTTTGCAACCTCGTGAGGGCACATATTGTATTGTTATATCCTCATTCAGTCCCTCATTTGCTTCAAGAAACTAGGTTCTGTGACCTTTTCATGTGAACACCGAACAAATGTCACAAATAATTCTGAGAAGCACTTGTTTCTGCCATGCCTGATTGAGCAAAGAATTGATTCTGATCCAACATCAAAATGAGTAATTTCATCAAGTTGCACATGCAATGATTCTTCTATAAGTCGATTATTTTGGCTGTGCCAAGACCCTTTTGTCAAACTTGTTCAGATATCATCTCTCATTGCAATAAGATGGATAAAACAGTATAGATAGCATAAAGTGTTGGCTTATGCTAACTGTTTATCCCCCAAAAGTGAAAAAGTCACCTCTGCCAACAACAAATCTCCTTGATGGAGCAGGCATGGCCAACTTCAATATGATGAGATGTCATTTGGTGTTATTGGAAGGTTTTTGATGGTCATATGACTTTCACTGCAAAGGACAAAGTATGATTAGATGAAGAATTATCTCTGACTTGGCAGATGTACATCTTGATACTCCATGCAGTTATCTAACTAATCCTGCTCTCATGTCTTCATATAGATGAGGTTGCATTCATTCCCTGGACTTCCAATTGTAGGACTTACACAACTATGTTACAGCTTTTTTATGCCCTGTTATGTAGTAGCCACATAACAGTTAAACAAGACAACCAGGACTTCAGATCAGTGGTTAGATGATGCGCAGAATGCCCTTTAAAGTGCCTTGTGCACGTTATTTTTTTATATCGTGCTAAATTTAAGCAGTTGACACCAACATTTTCACAAGATGAATACTTTTAAATTTGATCAATGAGCTTTGAGAAATGTCTCTTTCATCTTCTTGTACGTTTTGACTCTACAGTAGCCCCTTTATATTAGTCATGCATGAATTAGTAACAAGATTTGATTATAAGGAACTTGCCCTTTTGTCTTGTTTTTCTTGTCAGTTTCCCATGAATTTCTATTTGATTTGGCATTATTCATCTATTCTTATTGTAACCTTTTTTATCTGTTTGATCATGTGTAAATACACAAGTTATGAGTTCTGAGTTCTTGTTGAGGCCCCCGTTTCAGAGAATTCTGAGTGAGGAACTGCCATAATGCCCATACTATACCGTCACAACTGACTTGGAGGCGAAATATCGACGTGTCAACTTTTGACGACTCACTGATTATCAAATTATCAAAAAAATCCATGTTGGTTTTTTGCATTGAAATTTGGTTTTTCAAAAAACCATTTTGAATCTAAAAAAAACAATTTTGTCTGAATTTTTTTAGAGCGTGTAATGCTTTGAACACTCCTGTATTTACGATGTTACCAAAAAATTTGATTATTCTTGATATCAGCCAGCTGTTAAACAATTTTTTTGGGTTACCTTGAGTAGGTATCCTCCTTGAAAATTGCTTACTTTTTCCCAGACCATCCTACAAAATCAATTGTTCTCATTTCCACTCAAAACATCAATTGTATTATTTAAAGTCACGAAGCGCATATATTTCCTTAAGCAATCATTTGCAAAATCACAGGAAAATGGTATTGTTTTGACTATATGAAGGCCTATGTACAGGTGTGTGTTTATCATAAAATCGATGTGTACACACCAATGTAAACTAAAATCTTATCTTCACCTTTTTTCAGTCGAAGGAATGACTGGCCCAATAGTGTTTTCAGGAGGTATTTCAGGTTTTATTTTAAGATTTTGTAATTATATAAACTTCGATATTTTGTCAAACTAAATGTTCTAAACATACACGTAGATCAAAAGTCAAAATTATTTTAATAATTTTGATGTATTTCATAGGATTTCCTTAAAGTTACTCTGAATGATAAGTAAATTTTGAACAAAAGTTTTTCTAATTTTTACATGTATTGAAGCAACTTGGTAATACTGGTTGGTACATCAAGTTTCTTTTCTGTAAGATGATTTTCTCTAGCATAAATGACCACCCAAATGCACCAAATGACCCCTAGATTTATTTCGGGTACGCACGGAAAAAAAGCCTGTCTTGCCTGCTTTCTACTTTGTGACGTCATCAGCATTGTTAGAATTAGATAACTTGTAGCAATGTAAGTTTAACAATGGACATTGTGACGTCATCAACAAAGGATGTGCTGGAGGATGGAGGAATTATCTTGAAAATGTTCATGAAATAACTAAACAATTTATCTAATCAAAGAAAGCCTTCAACAAATTAGTCAAAATTATTATTGATAGCTAGCATGTTTATTACAGTTTAAGAAACCACCGATATTTGGCCAATAGTTTCATCATTCAGGGCAACTTTAAATAAAAGACTGCATTATTCTTTAGGTGACAAAGAATATACTTTGAGACAAAAGTGACTGAAATTCAGATGCTATCATTTTACTTATCACTAATAGCAGTTTAATCATTACGTGCGTGTCTTATTGATATTGGATACATTTTTATGATAACAATATCAATATCATGGTTAAATTTACAATGAGTTTAAAAACGCTCTACACACAATAATATTGTCATATATATGATGTCATACGGACAATAGTAGAGGTAAAAATAATGTTTAAAAGACTATTCATAAAAGGTGTAATTGTGGGATTTAACAAACTAGCAGATGTATGGTAATTAATATGGAAATAATTCAATAAAAGGGCATATCAATTATTTATAACATAGTGGTTAAGTTTAGAGAGTTGACAGCATCAAGGATTAGTCATTGTGGTTCTTACGCCCATAGGACAAAGCTTCATGAGCAGGTGAGATCCAAAATATTCATTCATTCTTTGAAAAGATAAGTGAGATGGTCTGTTTTGAATTCTATTGGAAACAGAAATCAACCTTAATGCTGGAATTTGTATAAAATATCAAAGAAATTTTGTACAGACAGACCTAATATTAGGAAGGTAGGTAGGTAAATTCTATCTAGTGTCGTTTTCAATCATTCACAAGATTTATACCATGATCGCTGATAAATCCTTCAATATTTACCATGATATATATCGCCGTATATCACGTATATTTAGTGGTCACATGACAAGTGGTGATGTCACAATGCACAAACACTGAATCAGCCAATCAGAAGACAGCATTTGAATCATGACGTCATGACAGATGCCATTGAGCCTCACTCTGGAGTTTACAGGAGCTTTTGTAGCTTGAACATAATTTAAATTGCTGACAGCCTTGGTGGTAAATATAGCCCTCAGGCTATGCCCTCGGGCTATATTTACCACCTCTGCTGTATATATCGCCGTATACCACATATGCCCATGGTATAACTATATATACAACGATATGCCGGAAATAAGCAAACTCTTCTACAAGGTTAACCAAAAAATTTAGCTTTGTCTGATCTCAAGTCAAAATTGTATACTTCAATTGGCATGACAACAGCCAACAATGATTTTGTGTACACATGAAAATAACCTATTTTTTAAAATCCTGTGTAACAGCCAATTTAAATGTCAATGAATTATTCTCACTCTCATTCTCAGTCTCGCTGTTGCCACAACAACAGAGAGTACATGTTTTTATTTTACAATGAACTAGATTAACCTAAACTTCCCCTGATCCATTCATTATTGTCTTTCCATGAGCCATGCCCTGACATCAACTCTCACCCTCTGACGTCCATTACTTTCCGGCTTCCTGCAGTGTTTTTTTCTTTTGGCTTTACATAATGCAGTTTCACGTTTAATGGTCCATTATTGTGGCCTCCCTCATGTGTTTATTTGTTTGTTTACATCTGCTCACATGCATGTTTCTTCCTGTATTATCAAAGTTAATGAATTCTCTCTGAATCTGAGTCTGAATCTGAATTTGAATCTGAATTGTTCTCACAGAAGGTGATTGAGCAGGTTAAAACTGGAGAACTTCTTACAGACACATCTTAATTCGTGCATATCGATGCTCTCAAAATATATAGAATGTGCTTTCACTGCCTTGACAATCTATAAACCGCAGGCCAAGCAGAATATCTCTTTTTTTAAATGTACAGAATCTAAGTTTCCGACTCAAGGAACCTTACCTTATCGAAGACCTTGATACATAAGAGAAGCGCTGACAAATGTTAGTCCAGACGACAAGTTGGCTCAAGTCTTCACATGGAGCTCTCCGTAATTATAATGGAATAGCACTTGCGAATGTTGGTCCAGACTTAAAAGTAGGCTAGACCCTCTACCTACTATTATGCCGTTAATATCATTAGCTTCCCCGTAACAAGGACAACGTGCTTCCAAGGATTAGCTGCAGTAAATCTGCTAAGCAACGACAATTAGGTAGTTTTTATGTAGAAATGAGTGACAAAAGTGGTGAATAGGACACTCAGCTGCTTATAATATTGTACAGCAAATTTCCGGGTGGATAAAACGGTTAGTAACTGTAGTTCCTAGTGTAATTAAATATATTAGGTTAGTCTATTTTTTTTTCAAGTGAGGCAAAAATAATAAGTGATCTTGCACACAACGGACACTCTGATTTTTCTTCAGGGCTCAATTGAAGCTCTGTCCATATGCACAACTGACAACCAATCCAAGATCAGTGTATTGCTTATAATTTATCTTATTTCTTTGGACAATAATAAGGTTATGATGATATGCATGTATATATCACCAAAGTTTTATCTCAAGTTCAGATATTCATTGGCAAATCCCAACATGGTAGTCGACAAAGAACCCAAAAATCGTTCAGCATTCACTGGTTCATGTTGGCACATGTTTTCTTGCTGCTATTGATCTTTGTGGCATAGAGGGCAATACTTCTTTCTAAATCAACTTCTTTCTAAATCAAAAAATATTTATATCTTATTTTTCTGATGAACGTAGAATTTTATGTATATCACACAATTCGTAGCGGAAGCTGTGAGTTAAGGATGTCAGCCAAATCTAACATTTTTATTTTCCTTGAGAAGAAAACAGGCAGAAGTTTCCCAGCTAGTGTCGGCAAAAAATCGAAATCCATTCAATTATCTGAGGACAATCTTCATACAAAGTACTTCATATGGATTCTGACTTCTCCATTCAATTTGTGAAGTATTCCCATTTCCCTTGCTATAGCCTTTCTGTTGAAATCAGGAAATGGAATTCTCTATCTCACTCGAATCAGTGGCTGAACAAAGTCTTAAATCATATTCATACATTACACTGGAAATAATTATAAGGCTCTAGCAGCTGACAAATGGCCTGCAGTATTTTCTCTTTCATGAATTTCTCCACTTTTTGACAAAAAAAATGGAGGAAAATAACTAGGAGGTATATCAGTCTCAAAATTACAGGCATACTGTTGACCAACCTTTGCAGAGGTAAAAGACAAATCTAAAAGGGTCAGTATGTGTCACTTGGCCATATCTGACACATCAACTGATGGTCCAGATCAGCACTCTCAGATGGATAGTGTTGTCTGACACAAGCAAGCACTGGCTTGGGCCTCTTTTGTAATTCTTGCTTTATAGACATTTCTAAATTTTGACTCAGTTCTGATTTAGTGAACAAAAGAATTATCCTGGGTTGCCATCAGAACTCTTTAAAAGTCTAGTCTTTGTGGGATGACAGGGAGCACAAAGACACTTTACAAACAATAAACCCATTTCATAAGACATGAAGTTTGTGTTTCTACATCAATAAGTTTTTGATTTGATTCAATGTGAGGCATGTCGGACTCAGTTTTTTCTGTAACATGTTGTACTTACATGCATGATTAACAAACGCCGGATATAACTCTGAGAGGAATATGTTTCTTTCATTCATCAAGGGATTGAATTGGTCATGATTCAATAGAATAATGCAGGCAACTGAATGATGTCTGGAAGGGCCACCGTTCATTTTTGCATGACAAAACGGAATGTCAAACTCATTCACAATACAGAAATATATGTTACATGACAGAGAGTATTTACAAAATTACAAATTACAAATTACAAATTACTGTCATGTTACATAATATACCATTAGAATAATTCAACTAATGCTTCCATTCTTGATATCAACACCTGTTTTTGTCTTTCCATGATTACATCTGTGGAAGTGAATGCATTACAATATTATGTCACTTGTGACAAAACCTGTGCCAAGTTTTCCACAATAGCCAGTACATATTTGAAAAGATGTATTGTGTCATTTTCTCTTGATATATTATCATGTGTCTGGCGAATGTGTCCTTTTTTCATGACATCCTTTTGATGTTGCTCTGTCGTTTGCCTGCATCTGTATCACCTCCGATGTTATTAAATTTTGTGCCAGGTTCTGATATCTACATCTTCCGTTCTACAATGTATCTCATTTTTCCAATTACCCTTTTTATTAATTGTATTGAAATTTAAGTACAACGTTCCACTTGTGACATTAGCAGTGAGCCTCTTTTTCACAATAGCCGGTGTGCAGTTATATATTGCATTTGTTCCTCTGAAGCACAAACAGATGTCTCATATTTGAAAGGATCGATCTATTGTGTCTTGTTCTTCTGACATATGTCCTGTGTCTGGCGAATGCTGTTTCTGTGTGATTGACTGATTGCATTTTTTTTTTCATGATATCCCTGATGTTGCACTGCTGTTGTCACATCTGACAATAATGAAAGAGACCTTCAAGTTGTCCCAATGTCATGTGATAGCACATTCTTTATAATTTTTGACTACTGGCAATTTATCAAAAATTATGTCCATGGCACAATGAAAACTGCTTACCATTTGTGCTAAAATTTGACCCAAACTTTCTGTAATATAATTTTCAGCTTAAAACATTATGAATCAGAACGATTCTAACTAGTGAAGCATGAATATATTTTTAAAATTGTTAAGGCCTATATACACTCAAAAACTAAGGCATCACCTCAAAAAAAAAAAAGGATAGATGGAATTTGGCAGTAAAATAATCATTATCTATCTCAGCTGAATATTGAAAATATTGTCAACAAGAGAGAAAGAAAGAAAGAAAGACAGTTCTGGCTCTGAGATTGTATGCAGGATCTTTTGTTTGAAAACATCACGGCTATATAGCAGAGCCAAACCATGTTGAGCCTTGTAGACCTCTGTGACCAACTGTCTTATCCACCTCACTTCAAGGCTACAAGTCTTTGTTTTTGATTAGAGTTCTGTGTATGAGAAATTTTTACCAAATACTTTTCGAAGAGCTCTTTTGTTGATTTTTCTAACCATCTCATATCAGTTCGATTTCTGTTAGTCCAGACTAGCAGACAGGGACTGAAATTTGCCCAGTATGACCATGGCAATGTGCTTGTTGTATCTGTGTTAGAAAAATAACACCATAGGGATGTTTGCCATTCCCAAAAACCAACAGCGGAAATGTCGTAAAGTTTTGGAATGGTAGAATACCAAGGGTAGTCGGATGCAGCACACTGGCAACATATATCTATATGTATATTTATTTGTTCATGTTTAAGTATAACAATTTAAAGGAGTTACAAAAAGCACGTATGACAAATATTTTAGTCACACTCGATATGCAGGTTTGTGGCTAATGGCTTTATCCATATTATAATGGAAAAATAGCAGAAACACCATCTGAGTTCCTTTTTGTCTCTGACATCTTATTTGTGATTCATAGAACAAGACTTTATCCATTTTAATCAGTAATGCGTATCCATGGCCAAACCTGATCGCAATTAACCTGTAGTGGTTAAAGCATAACAAATAACGTTGGAGAAAGTACAATTTGAGATGTTTCAATAACATTTATTAGGCGTCCAATGAACAATGGTTCAGCCAATCACAGTCCTGATCCAGTCGCTGTAATATGACATCCTATGGAAAACGGAACTGAACACAGTAGAGCAGAACGAATAATATTTCAGTGATCCAACTAAGTAGGTCTTGCTATCTCTTCTGCAAACCAATGGACCACCAAGATCCCCCTGAAATTAGATCAGTCATTTATTGTTTATTAATTACAATAAACTAAGAATTTTTTGCTATCACTTCTACAGTCCAACAATTTATGCATCATCTTCCTCTTCCAAAAAATAAATAGTGATTTATTTAAACAAAAGTATTTCATTCTCCCTTTTTCTGATTGCCAATGTCTGCTGAAACAAGATCAAAATGTAAATCTGTGATTTTCACAAGGAAACAGTCCAATCATTCCAGACCAAATTGACTGGCTGTAAACATAGTAACCAATCAAGAATTTATACTTACTATGCATGTTCCTGTGACTTGATATAAATTGACTGGCTGTGAACATAGTAACCGATCAAGAATTTATACTTACTATGCACGTTCCTGTGACTTGATATAAATTGACTGGCTGTGAACATAGTAACCAATTAAGAATTTATACTTACTATGCAAGTTCCTGTGACTTGGTCATCCATACAAACTTCTGTGGCATCATTCACTTGACCTCGATTACAATCATCCACACTGACGACATTTGCCTCATTGTAGTGCAGAACTCCATCAGGGAAACTGGCTGAAACAATGCATATGTTGTTCAAAAATATGAGTGTGGATGAGAGGAAGACTGCTCAGTATTTTATATTCTCAGAATTAAGAAGATATGAAGAACATGATTGCCATTGCAGGAAGGAAAACCAGCGACTACATTATTACAGATTTCGTATAAGTGTGCCATGTTCCATGTGAATATATGCCCAGATGATGTCAGTATTGCAATACTGACATCACTATTGGCACTCCAAGCTTGAGTGTTGATTCCAACTGCTACCAACAAGTCCGGCTTATGGGCTAAGTGTGAATGACAATTGATTAATCTGCATTCATTGGTATGGTTGTTTGATTCAGTTGGAGCAGGTGAAACTGATATGTTTGAGCCACTTGCTTGATCCATCATGGACATTGATGGTGTCCTGTTGTGAAATTTGTCATTGAGGGCAGCACCTTGTGGCTTTTCAGCCTTTTAGGTGAGATCTGCACTAAAGAAACTGTTCAGAATCGATGACCGGAATGGGGATGATGGGGAGATTTTTCGGAAGTGAAAGTGGCGGTGTTGCATGGACATACCAGAGGACGAGAAATGGGGGGGGGGGGGGTAGTTGCTCCCCAAAAATTTGGGAAAAGGCCAGACAAGGAGGCTAAGAATTCGATCATGAAATAAACATTATTGGAAATCAGTGATAAGGATGCCCCCAAGCAAAACTTCCCGCCCCTTAGGCCTTAAATTCTGAATGGTTCCTCAGTATACTATTTTTGCCAAGACAGAGCAGCATATGATAACCTCTCAGACCAACAAATGAATGTGAGAGTGAATGAATTTGTTTTGTTGTAAAAGTGCTAAAACTGATAGCAGTTATACACAAAATCCATGCATTATATATAGCTGGATATTGTAACTTTTGGATTTTTGGATTTATTCAAAACATCAAACTGAATAATCAATGTTGAGCAACAATCTAACAGTTTATGTGAGAATTTGTAATGGTGTGATCAGCATGAGTTCCAAGTGACACAGCTGAAACTGCGAATATACCAACTGTGAAATCATTATGCTCATACTGACATCACAAGAGCACTGTGGCAGTTGAAAAGAACATGGCACACTAATACGAAATCTGTAATAACTTTTCACCTTTCGGCTCCCTCCAAATCACGTCCTACCTTTACTTGCTTTAAACTACCTTTTAAGATTACATTAAATTTACATTAAGGCAACACCAGTTCAAACTCTATCACCCCCATTGTGTCTTTGATATTGCAACCTTTGCCAATGGCAATTACACAACCAACTGCATTTATAGAATTCTTAAGATAGCATAGGGTCATGCTGAGGAGTCAAAGAGGAGAAAGTAGGACAAAATGGGTTAGCAGAGGATTTCTAAGAGAAAGTATTCTTACTTTATTATGGGTTGTACTGTATGGTGATTGCTGAAGTAGTCGAAGCAGAACTCAGCTGAGTCAATGAAGTTACGTTTATAGTGCTTGCTGGTTGATATGTGCAGAAATGATTTATACATATCTAGCCACCTAAATTCAAGATAAATTTTTCAGCTTATTATTGTTGATAGAAAACAAAAACCAACCTTGAGCATTTCCCCATCCAGAGAAGTTGCAGTTGGCTCCAACAAAGTCATCACCGTCCTGAGTTGCAAGGGCAATCACCTGGATGTAGGGATTTCCAGGTTCAACCGGTCTGCTTAGCTTCAATAGGACAAAGCGAGTGTCGAGGCTTGTTGGTTCCTGGATTTCAAGGAGATTTGGTGGGAGAAAAAAAAAGTGAATCAAAATATCAAGAACCACTATTGATTTATCGTATTATTTTTACATTTGCTCCCTTTTTTTCAATTTTGTTCCTTTAATAACATCTTTAGTATATTTCCAAGTGATATTTCACACGATGTCCGATGTTTCCATAATATATCTTTCAGGCACCTGTTGTATATATTATACTTTTAATTTAATTTCCTTAATATATTTATCTCTTTTACATATATTTCTAATTCTTTTTACTAATAATTTACTTACAACAAGGCACTGTAGAAGGTAAGCTTATTCCTGATTTGTTTACCAAAATAAAGATGATCTTTTTATCTTTCTAGCTAATACAAATACTGACCCTGACAATCTGCTCAACGTCAAAGGTCTCGGGTTGGCCTCCGTTTGCAAAGTCATCCATGTCGTGAAGACCAAGTGCAACTTGGAATATATCACTATAACATATGATAATATTCATTCAACACATAGGCATACATTCGCGATATTCAGGGAAGGGCGGGAGCGACATTTGCCAGAATTTCTTGATCTAGATTTAATACCATTTCAAATTAAATCACTTGGAAACCATTGATTTTCAATAATTTTAATTTAAACAACTGCTTGCATTTTAAAATATTTTTGATCTAATCTTACTGTTTCCCGAATTTTTGTGGGGAACTGTCCACCTCCAATTCGCCTATGTTTAAACAGGTAGTTGATACTTTTAACTGATTTGAATTAAAATACTTACGGAGTTCCAGTGTTATCAATGGTAAGGACCCAGTTTTGATCAATCAGAACACCTCCAGAAATGAATGACCCAATGGCAGTGTTCTGAAACAGAATACATTCTTGATTGGATTAATAAAAAAACCTAATAAAAAAAAAAAGTTTTCTACTTTCCCCTGGCAAGTCAGAGCCAGTCCCCACTCGAGACGGGTCTCACATTACATAGGATGTTTAGAACTGTGAAGTATATAAAGATATTAATCCACAAATGTTATGCAACTATATTGAAACTCTCATGTCATACAATACACATTGACAGCACATATCAGATTTTAAATGCATTTTACATAAGATATTGGTCTATGGTGGATGATTTACTTGATTCGGTGATAATTCACTCACTGGAAAAGCAGCTTGTAAGATTGTTGGTACATGCACGTTACATAATTTGCGTAAGTCTTATGATTAGATGCTGCATAAGACTAATAATAATTTCAGTCTGTGAAATCCACTCACTCTAATAGCGGCCATGTAAGGGAACTGTCCTGGAAATGCCTCCTTGCCATTGAAGACATTTATGCCCACACCATCAGGGACGCCTTTTGCCCATCCAACTGAAGTCAGAAAAGAAAATCAGCTTTGTGTTCCTCATCTACTCTGCTTTACTGAAGTCAGAAAAGAAAAATCAGCTTTGTTTTCCTCATCTACTTTGCTTTACTGAAGTCAGAAAAGAAAATCAGCTTTGTGTTCCTCATCTACTTTGCTTTACAGTTCAACATAAATCAATGCAAAAGGACACGTATGTTCAGATTCACTGGAGACAATAATTATCAAGTTTGTTATGCAAAAAGACTTGTGTGTTTAGATTCACTGGAGACAATAATTATCAAGTTTGTTGTTACCTGAGGCCAGGGAGAGAAGCAACAACACAGCCTTCATCATGATCAATTTGGTGTTCAGCTTTGTGAGAGGCAATGGTTCAAACCTGTATTTATACTAGCACTGACCACTCCTGTGTTTAGAACATCTCAAAAGAAATCTGATTATTCTTGAGAATTTGCCCGCTGTTGCACTGATTCATTAGTGTTGTGAAACAGCTCTTTTTTTGAGTTTATCTTGAGTAGCAATCTACCTTGAAAGCTGTTTATTTTCCCCAGACTGTCCTATCAAAATCAATTGTTCGCTTTCCACTCCCAAACAGTCTCTTATCATTTAAAGTCACGAACCATGTATAATTATTCGCTAAGGCAATCACGTGTAAAATCCTGGCAAAATTGCATCGTTTTCACTGTGACATCCTATTTTGTAAGTAGGCCTATGTGCAGTGAGGATTGTGCAGACTATTTTTTACACACATGTGTGAAATAGAATCTAATTGTGGCATATAATTTCAGCAGACGACATGCACAAGTTCAATATTATTTTATTGTGTGTTTATTTCATGATTTATTACAATAATGCTTCCATTTTGTCAACTTCAATTTGAGGGCCACTTTAATATACAAATGATTTATTTATAAAGCCTGACTTTTTCGAAAAACAGAATTTCCGGAAGCGCTTTACACAATCAGAAGTCGAAAAATACATGGAAATATCATGCTAGAAATGTTTCAGGAAAGCCAGTGATGAAATATCAAAATTGTCTGAAAAAGTAAGTCTTTAGTTAAAGATGTTAAATAATAATTTTTTTTCCTCATATGCTATCATTTAACTTATCACTAAAAGCAATTTAATCATTTCATAAATGTCATATTGACATTGTGATAAACTCTTGTGATAACAACATTGATATCAAGGTAAAATTAACCATTACATTTTAAAAGACCCTCTTTGCACTCAATGATATTGCCGTAAGGACAGTAGCAGAGATAAAACATCGTTCAAGAGTCTGATTATTTATAAAATTGAATTAATATGAAATTAAAAAAAATAGCAGAAAAGTTTAATATTGCAAAAGCTTTATGGTAATAAATCAGAGAAGTTTTGCTACACATTCACGGCCCCGTGAACGTGCGGGTTGCCTTGACAACAATGTAGTATGATAGCAATTTAATACGTACACGTCATACATTATGTGTTGCAAAACCTCATTATTACATATAACCTTGAGGTTTGGTTTAGGGAGTGGAACGCAATTAGGATTACTCCTTGATTTCTTTTATATACATGTACATGACCCCAAAAAATGGCAGTAGGCCCAACTCTGTGCTGCAACAAGGGGCAAAGGAGAATGACAGGGACCATTCATTATCAGGTGGGAATACACATTACACAAAAAGTGTTGTTTCTTTTTTATAATTAAAGCATTTACAGCAGGACACTTTGGACTGTGTTATTAGAATCTTTTCACCCGATTTTCGTCAGGGTATGGCAAAATACACAAACAACATGCTTAAAAGTGAATTATCATCAAGGCTCAGTTTGGCAGACAAGAAATTGCCCCTGTTACAGATCGATGACTTCCATGAAAGAATACAGGCCTATACACCAAAAAGAGAGACACGGTGTGTTGTCAGCAAAAGTAGAAAAAAGGCAGGCCATTATTCTAAACTTTTCTGGAAAAATATGCATTTCCTATATTTTAATGACTTCATCCAAAAATACTCTCCCCAAGAGACGTGACCTTGTGCTCTACTGGCCACCATAGAAAAAGCAACATAATTCATTGTCCAGTGTCTTTGAAATAATAAATAATAAGGTTCAGCTATGTCATTTCTAATGTGAATATGTTGTTGTACAGTTTTGGAGTATCAGTAAAGTGCATTCTAGTTTGATGCAAGCGATATGATAATATAGGGAAATATAGTCACAATCTGTATATTTCATGAGGCTAGCTTGAGAAAAATAAGGAATCTCCCGCCAACTCTGCCCTGTTCATTTGCCAGGAATCTCACTGGATCTTTCCTTTATTTTTTCTGTCAAACTGATCTTGATTCTTTCAGGCATTTGGAAACAAAGGAATTATAAGATCACAGAAGGTGACTCCTGAAAGTCTATTTATCTTCTGAATTACAAAAGACCTTGAGAGTTAAATATCTGATTTGTCTTAGATTTTTTTCTAAACATGAAGATCAAGACATTGTGAGGAACAATCAGACTCTACATGTCTTAAACTTTCTCCATTTCAAGACTGCCTTTTGGTCCAATCTAAAATAACCTAAGGACATATATATTATGTCATATTAACATTAAAGGCAAGGCATCTAAGCAGATGACCATGACATTGTGGTTGCAAGGCTGATTTTGTGTTACTATTGACAAGCTGATGTTATTTTATGATAAATATATATGATACAGATCTAGTTTGCACAATTTCACACTCATTAGCATTGAAATCTCTATATACATTAACTGCTACCCCAATTCTATCTAAATTTTCCCTGATCCCATATTTCCTTTCATGAGCCAGGAACTACTGTCAATTCTTCCTTCTGACTCCCGTTACTTTCTGGCTTCCCTTAGTATTTTACTTTTGGCTTCACATAATGCAGTGTCACATTTCACTTGGCATTATTTTGGCCTCACCCATGTGTTTCTTTTGCTAGTTGATATCTGTCCACATGCACGTCTCTTTTTTATCACAGATCATAATCAATTTTAATCAAACGAACTGCTCATTGAGACACATTATTTGGTTTACATTGACTCATTGGCTTTAAAATATACGGACCTTTGTGATGTAAAAAATATCCAGTATGGATTTGTGTGAGAGACTATGGCCTCAGTTTGTTGCAGATCTTCTGCATTGTCAAGTTTCATTTTACTGCCATTCACAAATATACATTAACACTACGACTCCAACCTTTCTGGCCCCCTTTGTTTTCTTTGTTAAATAGCTCCATTCATTAAACCTATCAGAAGGAATGTTGTTAGACTCGTTAGACATTGGTCAAGTTAAACATTTTATTTTCTTTGAGGAAAGAATCAGGAGAAGTGCTTGGCTAATCCCTTCAAAAATCTAAATCGATCACTTCTCTGAGGACAATTTTCATACAAAGTGCTTCCTATGGATTCTGACTTCGCCCATCAATTTGTGAAGAATTCCCTTTTCCCCTCCCCACAGCATTTCTGTTAGAATCAGGAAATGGAATTCTGTATCTCACTATAAGAAGTGGCTAAAAGAATTTAAAATCATATTCATAATATTATGTTACGTTGAAGACCTGAGCAGTGTACCATTATTTTTACTCTCTCATGAATAATATTTTCCCCCTCTTTCAAGATAAGAGAAAACAAAATGGAGGAGAGCAATTCTGGGGAATGATGTAAATGGATGACAGACTAAAAGTATCAGTCTCGAAATTCCAGGAATCGTGTTACCCAATTTTAACTGAGTGATAAAAGACAGACCTGACTAAAAGGGTCAGTATGTGTCTGCTTGAACAGTATACAAATATTGACTGGTGATGAGGGCAACAGTTCAATCTGTCTGACCCGAGGGAGTGATAGTCACTATCACTCAAGACTATTAAAAAAAATTATACTCCACCCAGACAGTTTTCTATTGTCTTTTGCCATGGTATAACCAACAGATTTTTTAGTTATACCACTGTTGGGGATTAAGTTAGCTTGTTGTACTACATTTCTGCTAACAATGCACCCAAAAATGACAACAAAGTCACAAAATTAAAGTTTAAAATCTTTCAGGAGTCATATGGAGTATAAGTCGCTTATACAACTCATTTTCGGTGTATAACTAACATTTCAGCCCTCGGTAAATAACCACCTGAAATGTTAGTTATACACCTCAAATTCGTTGTATAACCTGTATTTATTTTTTTTTGAGAAATTTTTTTTTGAAATTTTTTTTGGATAAGGGCATGAACTGTTGACATTTCCATGAACTGTTGACTGGGCAACAGTTCCAAAGATACTGTTGACTGGTCATTTCTGACTCATGTAATTTGACCTCACTTCAGCAAATCAGAGAAGAGCTTACATCAGTGAGGTGTTATAAATCTGACTATTCATCCTGCAGTCCGCTTCCTGTAGTGGCAGATGCATGGCAAGTTTGCTCATACAAGCAAAGCAGGGTATAAAATAAGTGTCCAACGATCCCAAAATGTGCAGTGATCAATCTGAAATGTGCAGTGATCAATCTGAATTTGTGCTCTGATCAAATTATTCCTTTTTGTGCTAAACCGTAAAATCCCCACAATATACTTTGTATTTCAACTAATTTGATACTTTTGTCTGCCTGATGATGGTCAATTGGTCATCTTTTGGAAATTTGTAATGCTTGATATCGAAATGACAGCTAGCCCTAAAGAACACCGATTGGTTATCCATATTATGGCGATAGTTCGCGCAAGACAATACGCGCAGTGATCAAATTTTCTTATTTTATACCCTGAAGCAAAGACTGGATTTGGCTTTTTTGTAAGGCTCTCTTGGAAAAAAATCTGGTTGCAGCTATCCAATTTATGAAGTAGAATGGCCATTGGCTGAAAAATGTTTAGTGTCTCTTATGACAGAATATCAACGGAAAATTATTTACATGAGTGTTATCAGGTGGCTAGCTTTGTTTTCTATATTACTACTGATGTCAGTTGATGATATTTGTTTATCCAAAATTTTCTTTACATGTAATTTCATATTGTAGACACTTAGACTTCTAGGACATGTTATTTTATTGGGAAAAATGATGTCATAAGTTTCTTGCTATCATCTTTCCCTGCACTAGAAAAAAAATCACATTCAGAGTCAATGTCTAAAATTATGAAGTCATCTTTAAACACTACTTTGACTTTGCGTCCATTAACAATTGTTTCTTTCTCGATTCCAGGTCAGTGAAGATTACTTTCACTGCAGATTGTGTACATCATTTTTGTATTTATAAAAAAAGTAAGTATATTTGGGCCTGATTGCTTCATTAAAGATGATATTACATTTCAGAAGATATTATATCAGTTTCTGTCCTTCTACGTCATATATTATCTTGAATTGATTCAACATGAAGCATATCAGACTCAGTTACTTGTAAAACATGTTGTGCTTATATGCATGCTTCACAAATGCCAGAAGTAATTCAGAGAGGGATATGTTTCTGCCAAGCCATATTGGCCAGACAGGAGGTGGAATTGGTAATATTAATACAAGCAAAATGATTGATGCCAGATAGGTCACCTTCTTGTTCATGACAAAACCAAATGTCAAATTCATTCAGAAAAGAGTATTGTTTCCGTCAAGTTGCATAAACAAGCAGAAGGATGTTGCATGTAACAACATTGCCTTTGGAAGTAGCATGACAACAGAGAACCAAATAATCAGATAATAAACTAAGAATAGAAAAGAAAGCCATATATACATTAGTTTAGCTGCACAGATAGCCTTATCTCATCTTGGGATGTCTGAAAGAAAATTGCAAAACGTTTGTGAGTGGAAGTGCTTTCCAGATATATATCTAGTAGAAGGCAATGCCCGAACAACAACTTGTTGTCATAGCTCAATATCTCCTATACTTATCACCTCAGCCAACAACAAATCTCCCTCACTAAGCATGCACGGCCAACTGCAATATGCTCTGATGCCGCTTGGTGTTATTAGGAGGATTGTGATAGTCATGTGACTCTCACTGTGAAGGACATAATATGATTGGATATGAATAGTCTCTGCTTATAACCTTGCCCTCAAGTGTATGCATATAATGTCATGTTGGCCGGGTATTTTGGTTGTTTTCATGTCTATGAATGAAACTAAGTAAATTGGGAAGAGCTTTGATAACCATATGAAATGTAGCAACATCATATTTGATGCAAACTAGTTTCAATTGTGCAACAATAGCATTGTACAATCCTTTTTGCCACAATATTTAGGGCCTACCTATCCAGAATACAGAATTGTCCTATAAATACCTCAATTAAATTATCCAGGGACTACAGATCGCTCTATGCATGTAGGCTGATCCATGACCGCTAATCAGAGATACGCTTTGAGGAATTTTTCTTGATGAACACATACCCTGATGTGAAGATGTAAAGGTTGATGATATCAGAAAATGTTAAGATAAGGCATTGAGTTGTAACAACTTCTATGAATGTAGGCTAATCATAATCACATTGGTTCTTTTTGGATTTGTCTCGGGGCAAAAGGAAGATCACATCATCAGCAAAAGTCAGATTCATTCTTCGAACTCTCATCAATCAACTGAAACCTTTGATCAATGTCCTCTCTCTGAACTTGTGATGCCAAGAAGATCCCAGATGTTTGGGCCACTTTATCCCATCCTTTGCTCTCCTAAGATCATTGATATACATTAAATATGTTACTTGGATCTCATAAAAGAGAAACAACCCTTCCTGTGAATCAGCAATCAGACCAAAGTGAAAGCGATTCATTTTGCTTCTGAACATTGATTATGTTCTTATTTTTAAAATGTCTATTTATTCTCAAGGGTGAGATAAGTCACCTTTCAGGAAAAGAAGGGCAAATCAACTCATATTCTGTTAAGGACGCGATATGCCTTTGACCAATATTGAGAAGTTCACAACCAATCTGAGAAGAGTATATTAAATAGTTGAGTTTATATGTTCTAGCCATACTTCCATGTCTATTGTGCTTTTTTGCTTCATTTTGGCACCCTTGCAGAGTATCCCTCCCGAGCAGCAACGTAAATCAAACCTTTCACTACGTAATTATTTTGGTTAGAATCAAACGTTTGACCAAACGACGTATGACTAAGGTAGAGCAAAGGTAATTTCCAAACGTTGCACTCAGATGGAAAACCATACGTAGGTCGCAACCTTAGTAAGAGGTTGGCAGATAGTTTGTTTTATAGTTTGGCCTAACGTTCGAGTCACACGTCAGTTATACCTTTGGTTGAGAGGTTGGAAGACAGTTTGGTTGTAACGTTTGGCTAAACGTGTTAGTCATACGTAAGTCTACCTTTGGTTGAGAGGTTTGAAGAACGTTTGACTATTACGTATGACCATACCTTTGATTCATAGGTTTGTTGAACATTCATTTGAGAGGTTTTTAAAACCTTAGACTATTACGTAAGTCATACCTTTTGTAAAGAGGTTTGAAGAACGTTTGACTATTACGTATGACCATACCTTTGATTCATAGGTTTGTTGAACATTCATTTGAGAGGTTTTTACAACCTTAGACTACTACGTATGACCATACCTTTGATTCATAGGTTTATCAAAGGTATGGTCGCACATCTGGCAATACGTAAGTTCCAAGGTTACTCCAACGTGTTTTTGATATGTATGGACAACGTTTGAAGGTAATGTTCAGGACAAACGTATGATCATACGTATCTGCCAAAGGTTTGTTGAAGGTTTGCACAAAGTTGCAGAACCTAGGATCCTGATTCTCAGAGAGCCTTGTAGCGCCATCTATACCATACCTATTCCAATCTATCTGGTAACTTGGAGAATATAAAAACTCCAACAGGATGCTTGCTGGTGATGATTGAATGAAGCCATGAAAAGATAGTAGATAACCCAGTAAAAAAAATTTCAATATATATATCTGTTAACATGCGGAAGATTAGATAGGCAAAAAAAAAATTCCCAATACTGCTCAACAAAAAACGAGCAAGAGAGAATCAGTTAGGACCGGAGTTGAACTGAGCCTACTTGCAACTGAATGCCACCTATCCAGCAGGCCAATTTGGATTGGGATTTTTCCAACTCTTCGGAGTTGCAGCATTAATCCCTTACAAGGTAAGTGAATATTCTTATTTTATTTTAGTCCTTAAATGGACTGCAGACTGCTTGGTAAAACAAGGAAGAAAAGTCTGCTAATTTTGGAGCCAACTTCAGTGCTTGCTGCTTGGCTCATCTCTGTTTTCTCTTCTCTTCACTGTTTTAATTTGTTTTCTCTTTGCAGATCTCCAACAATCAATTGACCAACCACCCACCCCCTCAAGACCTGAAAAAAAAATCCCCCCCCCCCAAAAAAAATTCCTGCAGTAAAATCATATGAGAGCATTCTTTATTCAACCATAATGAGGGCCAATATTCAAGGGCTTCATTTAATTAAATTAAATTTATTTTTTCTGAGGGGGGCAGGGCAGGCCGGGCGTCTGGGTCCGCCTGAAGCAATGCGGCAGCCCCCCGGCCCATCCGAGCGCTCCGCCCCTGGCCGGCGGCTGGGGCTATTGACAATCCACATTATCCACTCCTTCAAATCGCCGATATGGACAGGCTGACTGTGAGACATAACCAGCAGCTAGAGTCCATCCGAAGGAGTCATTTGACCAATACACATCCTAGAATCAATCGGTCATGGTTAAATAAACTGTTACGGTGGTATTAATGGTGTTCTAGACCGATATAAATCTAATCAACACGACCGTGGTGCCAGCCATGGCCGCCTCCTCCGAATTCTGCGCATGCGCAAGACACAGCGCGCTGGGCTGGCCTGCCACGCCTGACGCCCCAGAGGCGTATAACGACCATTTCTTCAACGTGGGGGGTACGTAGTGAATGGAGGTTGGAGAAATACGAATTATTTACGATATATACGTACGTAGTAACCTCGTAACCAGCTGTCGACAAATTACGTAGTTTTCAAACGTTGGGTCCGATGTGGATGGGAGGTTTAATGCTTCCTTAGACCAACGTTCCTCAAAGGAAGTTGTCCACAAGGGATGCTGTTCTGCTTCAACTCCTGCCGAATATTTGCCTATTTGATGAAAGTGCCATAAGGAAATGCCTGTTTCCTCTTCTTGAACGCTTTGACTAACTGAGCTGTAAAAATCCGGATGTGAGAAATGTTGAAACAGTTTGCATGGGTTGATCTTGGTGTTGTCTGAAAATTCAGAAATATCACTTGAGAACAATATAATGAAAACAAGAGATTAGGTTTCTTCAAAGTATTGTGTGTGCTTTGGATAAGACATACATTTGCAATCATATTGCCAAGATGCATAAAGCAGTAAGATGGTGTTGGAGAAACCTTACACTGGTTTCAATGAGATGCGATTATAATGATGGAATACTTTTTTCTCACTTTTACTTCAACAATGAATATGTATGTTTTGCTTGAATCATTCTCTTTTGTTGTCAACA
This sequence comes from Platynereis dumerilii, assembly GCA_026936325.1. NCBI lineage: Eukaryota > Metazoa > Annelida > Polychaeta > Phyllodocida > Nereididae > Platynereis > Platynereis dumerilii. The sequence continues at coordinate 25,685,713 of JAPTHN010000014.1, forward strand.
ATATTATTTTCTGAACAAATGGAAGCTGACAAATGCAACGTAGCACTGTTTGTCTTAGTTATCACAAATGGCAAGAAAAAAGTCTTAGGGTTAGTATCACTCGCAATGCCACACAGGGAATGACAATAAAGGGTCAGTGTAGCAAATCATTGCCTTTCTCACAGCTGGATGACCTCTTCTGAAACAAATAACTCCCTGTAGGCAGTCAGACAGAGTGGTGCTGTTATCTAACTATTGACCACACAGGAGAGCAACAAAAAGGTTAGTATCTCTCATGGATGAAACACGGTACAACAGAGACTTGCTCTTGTGTTTTTATATGCAATAAAGAGGAAAGCAACAACTTAATCACAATAACAATGATTCAGGCACTTTAAGAGGATTTCTTAAAATATTTCATTGGATAGTTAAGGGTATGAAAGACTAATAATTGTCAAGTAGATAGATTGTTATTGTGGTAAATTGATAATGGTGAAATTGATTTAGGTGATATATATATGTGTTATCACAATACTGGGAATATATTTCACTGTTATAATTTTCATCTCAGACTTTCTTTCTCAATTGATATAAATACTACCCCTCTGACACAACAATGGCGGGTGCAAAGGGGACTTATTTACACTACATCTTACTCACAAAGAAGTAGCATGGTTGCCTCCAAAACCACAGAAATGGAAGCCATTGCTTGTCACAGGTTTTGTATCTTCTTTCATACAGTGTAAAAATTGTTTTCTATTCTCGCTTCCCTACTCTCCTTTTGTTCTTGTTGTATTTCTTTCAAAATTATGTACCACCTTCATTGATCATTCTTGATTCTCTGTGTGACCTGCCAACTAAAAAGCAAATTGGTGATATTGCAAACAGAAATCGATCAGGTCAGATATTCAGACAGAAAGAAGACCAATTGCTGAGTCTCATAGTTGTAATACAGCAACCAATGAGAGGGACAGTTGATCATTAGGGTATCTATTTTCCCACAGTACATTTTTAGATCAAAGATTCAAATACAAAGTTTTTGTTATTCTGTCAGTATTGGACTGCATGCAAAAAGGCAGTACAACTCTCCAGTTAGAAGTTTCATGAAACAGCAAATTCAAGCCCAACCTTCTGCTTGAATCGGTGAGCCTGCTCTTGTTTCAGGTTTCCAGTATAAGTTGCCCTAAAAGAACGATGTGTTCCATGCTAATACTCTGCATCAAATTAGCCACCCATTCTAAACCAATGTTTTTATCCATGGAGTCCATGTGAGGGGCTTGTGTGATTCAGAAATCTCCTTCCTACATAATGCCTGTGTGATAACATTATTTAGATATAAATTATGCATGCTTCACCAATCTGGCACAAAATTACTGATAAATGTAGTATTTTCCTTTGAATGCAAATAGCTACATCTGTCAGACCAAATATATGCCACTGCTTCCTAACATTATTGAGTTCTGTAAATGATTCAAGTGGCAAGTTTATACAGAGAGGTCAGGTTGAACGATTTTTTGTCCCTTGCAATATGGTATATAAACCATGCTTCTGAATGAGCTTGACATCTACAGTTTGTCATGCACAAGAGCAGACCTTTGACAAGCACAATTCAAAGTGTTTGATGATTCCAAATCAGAGAAGCAATTCTTTTACCTGTCTGGCCAATGCATCATGGAAGAAAGAGATCTTTCTCTGTATTGTTTGTGGCATTTAATTTATTCAGTATAAAGAAACAGCATGTCAGCATTACCCCGAAAATACAGAGCTGACATGTAACCTGTGAATCACCAATCAAATTAAGATTAAATGGAAGTATAATATTTTATTGTGAAAATAAAATTGATGTCTTTCCTTGCATAGATGACTTAACAACACGTTTGCTTGACTTGAATTATATGTCATCAAGGACAAAGAATTCAAACCGAGCGAGAATAAATTGATATGAGCAAATGATATCCGAGCCAGCACGAAGAATTATAGTCCAATTTCTTTCTAATGATAGAAAAATGCTAATTTCAACAAATGATTTCATTGAGCATTTCATATTCAATTAAATTTGACATTTCCTGTTTGAGAACAAAATTATTCAAGCTCATTAACTGGAACTACACTGAAAATAACAATTGTTTTTGGATAGAATTTCATAAAAGTTGATATTAGAGTATTACTGGAACATTTTTAAGGCAATTACCTTCAGATTTCAATGTAAGCAATCCATCATAGGTAATTTAGTATAAACTGAAATAAACAGATTTGAATATCTTCTGGAATTTAACCATAATGAGAAACCTTATGCTCTATTTTCTTTTTCATTTTGTATCCGATCCAAAGCAGAATCATTGATTGGTTAAATTGCATTTATTTCTAGAAGTATAGTCATTTTGATTACCCAAAAACTGAATTTTTGTCCAAATCTACTGAAGTGTATAAACTAAAAGACAGTGAAACGGGAAATTGGAACTGTTTTAAAGTGTTTTAGTCAACTCAGTCTGACCAATCAGCTCAAACAAGATGGGCAGCCAGAGTTTGGCAAGCAAGCACACTCCTGACAGTCTAAATTAGGTTTTTCTGAAACTTCGCACCTAAAAACTGTCAAATTAATTGTTTGCATTTCAGTTGTTTTCAATTCTGTTTTTCGTTCCGTGTCTTTTTAAAATAGTTGCCAATTTGTTAGCTGGTAGTGGCATTGTTAAATGTCTATATTTTGTTATTTGTCATTTATTCAAAATGAATAGCATTTTTCTCATGAAGCAGATTTTTCCTTAGACCAGCAAACTTTTGCTTGTGGTCATAAAATATTCAAGAAATTTAGGCATTGCTACTTAGAGTCAAGTAGTTAAATGTGCAAGATAATAATGAATACAGTATGGTGCAAGGATGGTTCACTGAGAGTTTAAAAAAGAGTTATTTTGCCTTTAGCAACTACTAATAATATAGATCTATGCATGTACTGTTGTTGCATTTCTTTTTGCATTTTACATTTAAGTAGAAGTATTGCGATCTTTCCAAATGGTCTCATCAATGGAGGCTCACCAATGGTTGACAACATCGCAAGAACTTATCTCTTGACCTTCAAGAAACAACTGAATTTCGCTGTTAAAAAGGTAATGGCCTCTTTAGATGTTGAAAGTCTGTTCTTCTTATCATAAATCCAGGTCCACATCTCTGGATTTAAAGGCTTGGTTGTAATTGCAGAGCTGGAAACTGGAACTTCTTTGATTTCTACAAGAAAGGACTGCAAGAGAAGTGTGATCTAGGGAGGAATCGTTTCTGGACTCTCAGTTGTATTGAAAGATTTGGCCTTGGAAATAGAGCAATCCATCTAAATGTAAATGTGGTTTTATTTTCTGAAAAACTGCTCAGGTCTAAAGTGTTATACGAGTGTCTTATTGTGTTTTGATCAAATTGGACGAAACATATGAAACACTTTTCTTCTTGAAAAGAGATACAATCATATATTTCTCTAACAGCTTTTTACACTATGCTAGACAGAAAGGCAGACTTTGATTAAAGTTTGCATTGTGTCATCCCTCAAAGAGAGAGAGCTGCAAAAGTTGCACGTTTCTCGACTACAATGATTCACAACATAGATTAACTCTGTTGTGCTTTTGTGTGCTTTGTGGTAGCTTTCTGCAGACAATACAGACAAGTGACACCAAGGCCATGGAGACAATTTGTAAAGCATATACTCTCAAACAATTTAGATTGTAAGGAGACACACAGGAGAATACACCGTAGTAGATATTCTGTCTTTCTGTGTAAATTCAAAGTTCATTTGCTATTCAGAGCGCAAGCCTATGGAAAATGTGAAAAATAATCCATTTTTGTTGTAACTGTTATTGGAATTGTTCTTTGCCATCAGAAGTTGTCGTGTGTGGTTCTCATTCACATGCATTAGTCCAAATTGCTACCAACAAAATAAATAATCTGTGTTTTTTTTTTTCAATAGAAACACTGCTTCATCCAATTTGCTTTCTTTAAAAGGGGTAGTGGCTTCAGTTTGCATTTATAACGCAAGCTGTCTCCAACAGAATTAAGAAGGCTGGACTGTCTTGGCTGAATGTTCCTCAGATCATATCATCTTCACTGTGGTCTCATTGCAACGCCAACTTTCTGTTCTCCTACCCCACCCTACCCCACCTGAGCCTTTAAATCTGAAGACCAGGACCACTGATTTCATAAAGACGAAAGTTCTTCTACATCACAAGACTTTGCTACTTTTCCGTTGGAAAACGTTTCTTTACTTCTTTAGCCCACAAAATGTCTAGACAGGTGCTTTATGTTTTTGGTCTCAAGCCTAAAGTTATAAACAGCCCAGAACAAACCCACATAACCAATATGACTACAGGAATGTCTGAAAAATGAATCTGAGCACTTGAACGACAGAATAAAAATTATTCTGCGATTCCCTTGTTGCTTTTCAGCAGGCAAGCTTACATTGGTATAAAGATTAATGAGGTTGCGTTAATTTGGAAAAAGTGGAAAATAGAAATGTTCAATGAGACACCAAAAACATGAACCTGGACTTTGTTATTAATTAACATAATTTGTAACTGTCAGTGATGATATTCGCCTTCAGCATAAACATCTTTGCATTAATTTTTTGGGTGTCTCACTCAACAATGGATGGATCTATGTGACCAGGCTTTCTGTCTTTTATTGTATGGGCTTAACAGGACAAGCAAAGACTGCAGCAGCGAGGCTAAACGCACTCATGGCACAGGACGAAACATTATTTTTGCCCAAAATGCATTGCCCTGACCAAGAATGAAACATGGCAAGTCATCGAATTTTTGCAATTATACTGAAGTAGTGTCCTTTTTTACTATTTTCTGAGAATTATAAAATACCATGCTAACTGCACAGAACATTGCACGCCATCCCTGTACACACATTACATGGAGAAATTCTGCATGCCCTTTCTTGTGTGTTGTGTGCCTGAGGCAGAATGTGTTCTTTTGTGTATTTCAGATTCACTGCTGCTGGGGTGCACTTTACACCATTCACAACAAAACGGAGTATCCACAACTGTGTATCGCATGCCACAGCTTTGCGATCTGAAGTCTTTGCAGTGCTTCTTGTTTGTTATATAACTTGTCGTTGAGGGTTTGGTGTAGACTTTCTGAATAACAATGTATGTTCTGTGGGAAGTTGCTACAGCACACAGAACAACAACTACAATGTAAACTCAAAGTAAATCTAAGTTGTGTTAATTATCTTTGTGTCAACGGCACTTTCCAGCCGCACTGAAAAATGTAACTGTGACTCTTGCAGCTGCCTTATGACAGATGTGCATTTTACAACTATTCTGTCTGTCTAGCTCTTCAGCTGTTTGCCTAGCTGTCTGGCTGTCCAGTTGTCTGTCATAATTTGGAAAAAACTGTTTGTCTGGCTGTGGCTGTTCAGTTTTCTGCAGTCATAATTTGGAAAAGATTGCAAAGGCGGAGAGTGAGAATAAAGTATTAAATCCTAGATCTATTTTGTGGCAGGTACAAGCAGCATTACAGTAGACAAACTTCGAGTGCTTACAAGTGACTGGTTTCAGAGCTTCAATGAGGTCACTGAAGCTGTTGCTTGAATCTTTACCATTGAAACTGGTGGTTCTTTCACTGACTCATAGGACTTCTTATGACGTGTATAGATGCAGCAGTGACCAATACCTGGCTCAGTGACGTGTATCAGAGCAATGCCAAATGAAGGAGCAGTAGAATAGCTGTCATATGAAGTGCAGTCACTGAGTCATAAATCTGACCCGTTTGACAATAATCATTGCTTTCTTCTTGAAGATATAGTGTTGACACAGGGTGTCAACATCAAAGTTTATTCATATGAATTGAGATGGAGAGTCAACACATTGAGGTACATCATGGCAGAAGTGTGAAGGAAATATAAAATGTTGAAGTGTTCTACTCCTCTGGCAGCTTTTTTCCGGTGTTTGAAATGCATAACTTAATTAATTGTTTGTTGTTTTCAATACATAAAATCTTGAAACAACAAACAGACAACAATTAAACATTCAAATTATCATTCAATTGTCTACAGCATTCCCAAACTGTGCAAATTGTAGGTTTTTCACACCGGAGGAGTAGTAATCTTTCTGTTGTTTCTTCATGAAAACGCCCATGATGTGGTCAGTGTAGGCTTACACTAGTCAACCCTGAGAAGTGAGGATGCACTGAACCATTTATGGTCAGATGCCAAGATCAGCTGGGGATCAGTAGCAATGACAGTGCATGGTCAAGCTCTGTTGATTGCAAAGCAATTGTGGGCCTGTTACTCAGAGAGAAAGGAGTGAGGTCACTGGTGAGTGCTATGACACCTATCACACAACATTTAACATGGCAGGGATAGGCTGTGATGTCAGTAACAGCTCAAAGTTTATTGCATGTAAGCACTCGAAGTTCGTCTACTGTAAAAAGGGCTTGTCAGTTTCTCTTCACGACAAAAAAATAAACAAAATTTAAGGCCAATAACTCAGGGGCCAGATTTAAAGGCTGAATCCAAGAGATCCTGTATATGCTTTGAACCACCTTCAACTGAGAGATGATAGACAGACTTGGCTAAAAGGTTTAGCAAATGTCTGCTTGGCCAGATCTAGCAACTCTACCTATGCCTCGGTTCACTTTCAGTGATGACAGATGGATATATGCTGACAAATTGAATCTAAATTAGGTGGTTTTCCTGTAGGTTTTCTTTTTCGACATTGTAGAGCCATTCATGTTCTTCTTATCTGGTGAATAATTTGTGAATACTGAACCAATATGAGAAGTAATTTAGGGAAGAGTAATTTATTTCTGTCATGCCTTACCGACCAAACAAATTGATTGTGGAAACTTTTTCATTTCGACATCAATGAGGTACATGCACTAGTGTTACATTCTAAAGTAATTTTTGATTTGATCAAATTGGCCGGGTTAAGTGGCCTTTCCCATGAATCATAATGTGAATACTGAACAAATGTCAGAAATAATTCAGAGAAGCATTTGTTTTTGTCTTGCCTCATTTGGAAAACAGATTGATTCCTATCCAAATTCACAAGAATGATCAATAAAATGCTTGCTATGGTGCTTGTACATGTCTATTATTTTGGCCAGAGCAAGACCCTGTATTCAACCTTGTTTAGATATATTCCTATATCATAATAATTTGATAACATATTTCTAAATCACATTTGATGTTGACTAGTGCTGGTGATTTATCTCATAAAATGTTAATAAAAGGAAATAAATTTACATCTGATTCAATCAGAATGACCAACATCATTGGCTGTTTCTCATTCTTGTTAAAGAGAGTTCATCTCTTGAACTGCATGTCTGCTAAACAGAAATTCCTTGTACATAACACATTTAATCAATATAAACATAGAAATATACTCTATAAATATCTGGTAAAATGTACTACCATTTCTATATTTGTCTTCAGAGCCCATCTCATCTGATTGACGTCACCTCTGCCAACAACTAAGCTCCTTCATTGAGCACGCATGGCCAACTTTGATATGCAGAGATGCCATTTGATGTTTCTGAGAGGTTTGTGATAGCTTATACGACTCTCGTTGTGGAGAACTAAGTATGATTAGATGTGGAATTATTTGAGTAAAGGTGCATCTTTATACTGTACTGTAATCTTGCATTTGTGTCTTCATATTTTTCAAACACAACTGAAGCTAAGGTGACTTTTTAATACCAAGTTTGGAAAGCGTGAGCAGACTACATTTTTTGCTCTTATTTCATTGAAAACTTTCCACATGCACTTTTATCTCGTCCAAAATCCGTCTCCTGTTCTTTGCATTTGATGTTACTCAGAATTTACAAATGAGCAACACTGATTAACCTATCAAATACCTGCAGTTTTGCTCCTGTAAACATGCCGAGACAATCAGTTACAGCTCTTCTTTTATCTGCTTGTGATCTCTGGAAATCATATCAGCAGATGCCACTTGTGACATCAGTTGTAATGCTGTTTTTTTTTTTATCAGCTGTCAGTCTCTATGTAGTTACAGAATGCAAAATATTCTCTGAAGCACAGATTGATATCTCAAATCTGAAAGAAGGTATTCTCTTTGGCCTCATATCATATGTCTGCTTAGGAACATTTTTAGGTGATTTTCTCCCTTTTCTGTAATATCCTTCTGATGTTTTTTGGTATACAAAACATGCGTAGCTTCTCTCTGTTATGTTCACAGCCAGTCAACATATGAGTTCTTGTTAATATATCATAGTAAATTAAAAAATTATTTAACAATGATTGTGAATCTTGAATTTTTGTTTTGAAATATATTTTGACTGGAAGTGAGGGTTTACCAGCGAATGCCATTTCCTATAAATCTCAATGTGGTCTGGCAGTTAAAAGAATCTCAACTTTTTATTCATACCTAGTGACTCACAGGGGCAAATGGAATCAGACAACTGTGATTCTTCTAAATCAAATGCAATGACTTCGCGAGAGAAGGCTTACTATGTAAGTAGGTAATTTTTAAAGGTCTGTAGATTTAGGAGGCAAAACTATCGAGCAGAGAAGATAATACAATTACATATATTTCATTCTTATTGAGACGGCAGAAGTTTCTGCTTTCGGTCAACATGCTGTAGAAAATATGTTCTTAGATTTCCTCCTGGTTACAGTAATCCCTGGCAAAAATAGAAATAAGGGCATTTTCTGTCAGAAGTCCTCCGTTTACCTATTTCGCCCCCTTTTCTTCTCTCCACACCAAATCTCCTTTCAGCTACCTTTGACTCCTCACCGCAACTTTATTTAAAAACTCCATTAAGACACCCTCCGGCACAGTGACCCTGCAAAATCAGGGCATGTTTTCAACGAAAAAAGCGAGGGGTATTTTAACTGTACAGGAATAGGAGGGCAGCTGCCTCATTTTTGCAGGGAACATGTTGGACGATGCATTAAGACAGCTGGTAAAGTAATTGCAAAAAGCTTTAAATTAGAAAGAGTTATCTTTCCTCTTCTTACACATTTTGACTCTGCCATAGTGCATTTAGTAGTGGTTGAATTAATGACAAGAGTTGATTATAAGGAACTACCAACTGAGTCTAATTTTTTTTTTTTCATAAAATATTCAATGATCTTTGTGGTGACAACACTGAGGTAAATTGTTCTGATTTTCGTCTCAGCAAAAGAGATAGCCCGATCTTCTGTAAGTTTATAACTGAAATAACTTTCTGACTCACTTCAGAGAAACTAACTTCTTCTCAGTATAATGGGCCATTTTCCTCATCTTGAGCACATGAAATCCATTTGATATCACAGACATTAATCCTACATGTCAGCAAGCATATTAGTCCATTGTATTTGATATTTCTTATAAGAGGAGTTAACAGAATTATCCTGCTCATAAACCAGAATTATATTGAACACAGTAAGTACCGCAGAGCGGAACGGGGTGACTTTGAACAGTCCGGGGTGACTTCGAATGCTTTTCTGAAAAAGATTGATCCTCTGCGAATGCAAAATTAAATAAGATACTAGAAGTTTATATACTGTACAAGGGTAGCTTATTTAATTATGCATTCACGGAGGATCAATCTTTTTCAGAAAAGCGTTCAAAGTCACCCCGGACTGTTCAAAGTCACCCCGTTCTCCGGTACTTTTTTTACAACAAATTCTCAGTTGTTTGTTGATTGTCAAAAGATAAGTTCTTGTGATGTTGTCAACTTGTGGTGAGCCTAAATGATCAGACCACTTGGAAAGATTGTGATACTTCTACTTGCATGAGGTGCAAAAGGAAATACAACAAAGATACATGCTTAGTGCTTTACAAGTAGTCATTAAAGGGAGAATAAATTTTTTTTCACTCTCAGTGAGCTATGCATGTACCATGCTGTACTCATTATCATTTTGTGTATTAAGTTTGCTGCTTGACTCTCAAAGAAAGTACTCAAATTATTATTTTTAATTATTTATGAACAGAGCAAATATTGCTAGTCTGAAGAAAAATCAACTTTATAAGAACTATACTATGCAATTAATTGATTCTTAGTTGAATAAATAATGGATAACAAAGTACAGAAAGAACAGTTAGCAATGCAACAACCATCAACACCTCCACAATTATTTTCTTATCTTATTCAGGCCTTGAGGCTTTTCTGTTCTGAGAACAACTTTCACAGATATTCCTTCAGCATTTGAAGCACCAGTGAAAGGGATAGCTTTGAACAATCACTTTTACTTATAGTAATTCTAAAAAAGGCAAAAGAAACTTTCCGCAATGAGACGACAACAGCCACGTTTGGTAATATTTGTTATTTTAGAAAACTATAGAGACCAACAAACAACTTCCATAGCTTAAGAAAATTCTCCAGTTGATTATATACGGTAAAATAGAATTCCTGAATCTGAGAAATACTGGCTCTAATAAACTGAAATGTTTTCCAGTAGCAAAAATTACTATTATAATAGCACTTTTGGAATTCCTCTGCAAGCATTCTGCCAATGCACTTACAGAAATTATTATTGCCATCTCTAAATAAGTATCCTGAACTGCAATTTGAAATGCAGTCCCATTTCCATTCATTTTCTCATTCTTTCTAAAGCCAGGAAATGGAATTCTACCATGGTATTTATTAGACAATCATGACCAGCAGAGTTCAAAGAGGTTTGGATATTAAGTGGTACTCATAGTTTCACTTGTTTGGGAAGTTGTTTGATGGATACATTGTTGTAAGGAGACAATTGTTTATATTCCCAAGAGAGACAAAAAAAAAGAGATAAAACTGAATTTAAAGTTCCTGAAATGCGAACAATTCATTTGACAGCTTTTAGTAGAGCGTGCTTGCTTGCCCAGGTCCAGCCACTAATCTTGTTTGAGTTGCTTGGTCTGAATCAGATGACTTAAACACTTTAAGAAATTTGCCTTTTTAAAGTCTCCTTTTTGTTGGTAGAGATTTAAAGGAAATGGCGCCCACTAGCAAACCCCCATTTAAAGTCAAAATATATTTCATTAAAAAAAATCAACAATCACAATAATTGTAAAATAGTTTTATACATTTACTAGGATATATTTAGAAGATCTCTCATGCTTTCTGGCTATGAAAATAACAGAGAGAAGCTGCACCTGTGATGTCTACAATAAAACATCAGAAGGATATCACAGAAAAGGGAGAGAATCACAAAAGAATATTCTTAAGCAGATGTATGAATGATATAGGAGGACAGACAGATACCTTCCTTCAGATGTGAGATATCAATCAGTGCTTCAGAGAATATTTGGCATTTTGTAACTACACAGCACAGACTGACAACTGATGGAAAAAAACAGGGTTACAACTTATGTCACAAGTAACATCTGCTGATGTGAATTTCAGAGACTTCAATCAGAGAAAAAAGAGCTCTAACCGATTGACAGGGTGTGACAGACACTGTCTTGGCATGTACACCTGTGCAAAATTGGAGATCTTTGGAGGTTATTCAGCATTGTACATTTGTAAATTCTGAGTAACACCACATAATAAGTGCTTGTGAAGAACTTTGGACAAGATCTAAGTATAAGTAGAAAGTTGTTAATAAAATAAGAGCAAAACAAGTTTGATGAAGTCTGATCATGCTTTCCAAACTTGGCATTAAAAAGGTGTGGTTTGTGCCTCGTTCTGAGGTAGCTGGAAAAATGAAAAACAGTGAAAGCTAAACTCAAAATATCTGCATTTGTGTGGTACACTATATTCTGTCATACTAAATTTGGCACACAACACCATTAAGGTACAGACAATCTCTTCATCACAAAATTACGACTGGGAAAATTTTTTTCTGCACAGGAAAAATCAAGAAAGGGCCTCCCCTGGTGGGGCTGGCCAGAAGACGCCACTTGGACAAGTGTCTCCATGGCAACAACCATGAACTCTGAGCTGAGCACGCTTGTAACGCTGCTAATTCATGAGATAAGATCTACTTTAAATACAAAGATTGATCTTTTAAGTGAAAAAATTGAAAATCAAAAGGACGAAAATAGAAAACTCAAGGAAGAAAATAATCGACTTCATCAAATCATTGCAGAGAATTGCAATAGAACAATCCCCAATGCACAGCACCAGAAACAAATTACACAAGCAACACCCAAAGTCCAAAAAGAACCAACACCAAAAACACGAGGAATCAGATCCCATAACTTGATTATCACCTTGCAGACAGAAAGTAAGGATGCCAAGGCTATAGCTGAAGAAATCTTCATAAATAAATTTCGCAAAAAGCCAGCTATAAATTCTGCAAAATTTCTGACAAACAACACAGACGACGTACAAGCAGAAAAAAAAAATACTGGTAACACTGCACTCAATTTGGGAAGCAAGAGCCATCTACAAGGAAAGAATTAGAGCATTAAAGAATTCTAGAGTATTTATTGGAGAAGATCTCAATACAGAAGAGGCCTACTTGTTCTATCTTGCACGTCGGCTAAAGAAAGAAAAGTGCATCCAAAGTACATGGACGGAAAACGGAGCTGTCTTCATCAAAGAAAATCAGGATGATAATCCACGTTTGCTCAACATTAAGGACAACATTTTGGAAAAATTTAGAAACGAAAGGAAGGACAAACAACAAAAAGGATCATCTACTCAAGGTCGGACATCACTAACACTGGTTCCCATTAATATTCCGGTAATATCTACACAAGCGGACACTTCCAACAACACCACACCACCTCCACCTCCCACAGCCTCGCCAACCACAACAGATCGAGAAACAAATACACAAAAAGTTTGCAACCATCACAACGCGCAGGATGAATTACGAAAATTGATCGAATCTGCAATTTCAGGTGCAATGACCAGATCGAAAACCAGGGAGAAGAACACACAGTCACCAAAATGAAAACCTCGACTAACAAATTGTTATAAAAACGGTCAGCATTAATTTGACTTTTACACACAGTGGATTAAATAAAAATAAACATCGACGCCAATGGCAAACTCAGTCTTCAGAAGAAAATTTTTACGGAGAACAATTACGCAACATTATTATGGATGCTGTATCTGGAGTTCTGACAAGATCGAGAAAGAAGGAAAATAAGAAAAAAAAGGGATTGTCTAGATAATTATGCCATTTAATCTAATTTAATTTAATAATTTATCTTATATAGCGTAAAGTCCATTTAATCTTAAGAAAAATATAAAAGGCGAAAATTAATAAATATAAAAAAATGGATATTTCTTTAATGCACATGTACATAAAGTTTAATCAAAATTGAAAATCAATAATTTTTAAACGTGATTGGCAAATCATGATTTTATATTAAACTGTTGTGTCATCTTCTTAGTTGCCTAGCAACCTTGCAAGTATTTAGCATAACCACCAGGTGGCCACGAGTTGATGCTTATGCAATTGACAAATCCAATGTTGTATCATGAGTTTTTTTACTTTTTAAAATTTTTTTTATTGTGTATTCCATTCAAATATCATATATTTTAAATTAGGTACGTAAAATTCACATTTTGAAAAACATTTGCTATATGTTATATATAATACTTCTATTTTACTGAAACATAACTTTTTGTAAAAGGTAGTTCCCTCCAGCGACCTTTTTCGGTCTTTGGGAGCTCCCTCCACATTTTAGATAATTTTTGTAAATACCAACTATACCGTGGAAAATCAATAAATCAATCAATCAAGGTGACACTTCTGGTTTTCCTCAGCTACAGTTGTGTCTGAAATATAGGAAGACAAAAATTAGGCATGATTATAATAGAGGATCAAGATGCACTTCTGCTCAAATAATTCCTCATCTAATCATACTTTGTTCTCCGCAACAAGAGTCGTATAAGCTATCACAAACCTCTCAGCAACATCAAATGGCATCTAGAGCTGCATATTAAATTTGGCCATGCGTACTCAATGAATGTTTCGTTCTTGGTCAGGGCAATGCATTTTGGACAAAATTAATGTTTCATCCTATGCCAAGAGTGATCCAGCCTTGGTTTATATCCAAAAAAGGAATGCAAAGGTGTTTATTTGGGAAGGCGAATGTCATTTTCGACAGTTACAAATTATGTCAGTTGATTACCAAGTCAGAGTTCATGTTTCTTGGGTCTGATTGTTTCTATTATCCACTTTTATCCACCTAATTAATACAACCTCATTAATCTTACTGCATACGTATGCTTGCCTGCTGAATAGCAACAAGGGAATTACGGAAGAGTTTTTACCCTCTCATTCAAGTGCTCAGATTCATTTTTCAGACATTCCTGTAGTCATTTTGGTTATGCGGATTTATGGCTTGAGACCTTAACATAAAGCACCTGTCTAGTCATATTGCGGGCTAAAGAAGTAAAGAAACGTTTTCTCACAGAAAAGTTTCAAACCCTTGTGATGTATAAGAACTTTCTTCTTTATGATAACAGTGGTCCTAGTCTCCAGATTTAAGGCTTTGGAGGGGTAGGAGAACTGAAAGTTGGTGTTGCAATGAGAACACAGTGAAGATGATATGATCTGAAAATATTCAGCCCAGACAGTCCGGCCTTCTTAACTGTAAAGGCCCGTTCTCTTTGAATATTTCCTTTGATACGATTTCTGAGTTATTTCTGTTCAAGACAATTTGCGTTATGCAGACTGAAGCCTCTCCCCCTTTTAAACAAGGCAAACAGGATCAAGCAGTGTTTCCATTGTAAACAAGAAATTCTTTAAAAAAAAAAAGAATTGTTGTGACCTTTGTGTGAAATATGAGGTTTCTTCAAACACATATTTTATTTTCCGAATATTCAATTGATTTCCTATGTATGTGTAGTCACATCTATACCTCCAATGTACCTACTGTGATTTGACAAACCTACTGCATGTTACCTCATGATTGGACATGCTTAATTATAGTTGTTATAAATATTTTTTGACATAAAAAAGAGATTTCTATAACAACAAACTAATTCTTCCTTGCTTATTAGGATTATTACACTTTTCATAAAATGTGAACATCATAGGAGTAGTGAGAAGTTGAATATCTAATGTTTTCATACAGTGTGTTTTTACACTTCTATTATATGATCCCAAATCTTCATAAACTTAGGCTATATTTGACCAATTTCCTGAAGGAAATCTCTATGGGATATGCTCCAGGTGTGCTTTGGAGATGGTCCCCAATCACCCAACCATGACCAGTTGACCCAATTGTCGTGGTTGAGTGGCTGCTGCCTCTCTGGTGTAGCTACGGTGTATCAAGAGGGGGAAACATATACTTGATTTGTAAATTGTGCTCACAGATACCTCCTCTGTGGCATGAGTACCCTCCTAATATTGGAGGTCATTTAGGAGGGTACTACTTGCTATAGGGAAAGTATCTCTGCAAGTCCAACTTGCCTGTGGCCCCTTCCAGAAACTTAGAAGCTCCACCACTGCAGTACACAATAACTGATGACAAATTGCACTTGGCTGGGTATTTTTGTCCCTTTAGTTAGGGACCTTCAATGTTAAGTCTTTCATCATTTGGAGCTTGTAACATAGATCTGAGATGGTCCCTACAAAAAACACAGGTTATTATTTTGGTTGGTAGCAATTTGGACTAATGCATGTGAATGAGAACCACACACAAGCAACTTCTGATGGCAAAGAGCAATTCAAATAACTGTCTGTCTGACACTTTTGGAATAAAATGGATTATTTTTCACATTTCCATAGGCTGCCGCACTGAATAGCAATGAACTTTGAACTTACACAGAAAGACAGAATATCTGTGTATCCTCCTGTGTGTCTGCTTACAATCTAAATTGCACTGGGTTGTTTGAGCGTGTGTATGCTTTACATATTGTTTCCATGGCCTTGGTGTCAGTTTTCTTCAGAAAGCTACCACAAAGCACACAAAAGCACAACAGAGTTAATGTAAGTTGTGAATCATTGTAGTCAAGAAACTTGCACTGTTGCATCTCTTTGACGGATGGTGCAACAACAAACTTAAATCAAATTCATCCTTTCTATCTAGCACAGTGTAAAAAGCTGTTAGAGAAATATATGATTGTGGCTGTTTTTGAGAAAAACTGTTTCATATGTTGGGTCCGATTTGATCAAAGCACCAAATGACACAATACTTTAGTTCTGAGTAGTTTCTCTGAAAAAAATAAAACTGCATTTACATTAAGATGCATTGCTCTTTTTCCGGTGGCAAATCTTTCAATGCAACTCTTAAGTCCCCACGGAATTCCTCTTCAGATCACAAATCCCTTGTAGTACTTTCTTTTGGGGATCAAAGAAGTTCCAGTTCCCAGCTCTGCAATTACAACCAAGCCTTTAACACCAGAGATGTGGACCTGGGTTTACGACAAGAAGAACAGACTTTCAACATCACAAGAACTCAGTTCTTTTCTTACAGCAGAATTCACAGTTGTTTCATGAATGTCAAAAGATAAGTTCTTGCCATGTTGTAAACCATTGGTGAGCCTTGAATTATGAGACCACTTGGAAAGATTGCGATACTTCTACTTTAAGCTTGAAGAGCAAGAAGAAATACAACAACGGTACATGGCATTGTGCTGTATTACTGATAGTCTCTAAAGCCAGAATAAAATGTTTTATCACTCCCAATGAACCATCCCTGCACTATTTTGCACTCATTATATTATTTTGCATATTTAACTACCTGACTCGCAGTACTTAGGAATACCTACATTTCCTGAATAACTGATGACCACAAGCAAAAGTTTAAAAGTTTGCTGGTCTGAGCAACAAACTTTATGAGAAAAAGGCTATTCATTTTGAATAAATTGCAAATAACAAAATATGGACATTAAACAATGCCACTACCAGCTAACATGTTGGCAATTATTTTGAAAAGACACGAAACGAAAAAAAAGGAATTGAAAATGACTGAAATGCAAACAATTCATTTGACAGATTTTAGCTGCAAAGTTTCAGAAAAACCTAATTTAGACTGTCAGGAGTGTGCTTGCTTGCCCAACTCCGGCTGCTCAGCTTGTTTGAGCTGCTTGGTCAGGCTGAGTTGACTGAAACACTTTAAGACAGTTCTCATTTCCCTTTTTACAGTCTTTTAGTTTATACACTTCGGTAGATTTGGACAAAAGTTTAGTTTTTGTGTAAGCAAAATGACTATACTTCTAGAAATAAATGCAGTGTAACCAATCAAATGATTCAGCTTTGGATCGGATATTAAAAAAAAGAAAATTGGGCATTAGGTTTCTCATTAAGGTAAAATTCCTGAAAATACTCAAGTCTAATTGTTACAATTTATACTAAATTACCTATGATGGATTGCTTACATTGAAATATAAGGTAATAGCTAAAATAATGTTCCCGTAATACTCTAATATCAACTTTTACGAAATTCTATCCAAAAACAATTGTTATGTTCAGTGTAGTTCCAGTTGATGAGCTTAAATAATTTTGCAAACTGTTCTCGAACAGGAAATGTCAGATTTAATTGACTATGAAATGGTCAATGAAATTATTTGTTGAACTTAGCTTTTTTTCTATCATTGGACAGAAATTGGACTGTAGTTTTTTGTGCTGGCTCGGATGTCATTTCTTCATGTCAATTTATTCTCTGTCCTTCATAACAAACATGTAATCTAAGAGAAACAATCATGTCATCTATACAAGGAAAGCTATCAATTTTTTTAATATTATGCACGTCCATAGTCTTGATAAGACTTGATTTGATGGTGATCCGCATGCTACAATGTCAGCACAGTATTTTTGGGGTATACTGACATGCTGTTTCTTCATGCCGAAACAAATGTCAGAAATAATACAGAGAAAGAGCTTTTTCTGTCATGCTTCAAACAGGAGAACAAAGTACTTCTCTGATTTGAAATCATCAAACACATTGAATAGTGCTTGTCAAAGGTCTGCTCTTGTGCATGACAAACTGTAAATGTCAAGCTCATTCAGAAGTGCAATTTATCTACCATATTGCAAGGGACAAAAATCGTTCAACCTGGCCTCTCTGCATAGGCGTATTTCGTGGGGGGTCAGGGGGCTGCAGCCCCCCTGGCATCAGGTCAAATGGTGTATATCAGGGCAAATCCTGATCAATCAGGGCAGATCCACTGCCCTGGTCACATCCGTGCCATGTTAAAATTTCAGGGCGAAATATCGACAGCCCCCCGCGAAACGCCGGTGCCGTACGCCTATGCCTCTCTGTATAAACTAACCACTTGAAATCATTTACAGAACACAATGATGTTAGAAAGCAGTGGCAGAGATTTGGTCTCACAGATGTAGCTATTTTCATTCAAAGGCAGATATACTAGATTTATCATTAATCTGCACCAGATTGGTGAAGCATCAAAAAAGTATATCTAAATAATATCATCACATGCATAATATAGGAATGAGATTTCTGAATCAACCCAAGCCCCTCACATGGACTCTGTGGATAAAAACATTGGTTAAGAATGGGTGGCTAATCTGATGCAGAGCATTAGCATGGATCACATTGTTCATTTTGGGCAACTTATACTGGAAACCTGAAACAAGAGCAGGCACACTGATTCAAGCAGAAGGTTGGGTTTGAATTTGCTTATTTCAAGTAACTTGTAGCTTGAGATTTTACTGCCTTTTTGCAGTCCAATATTGACAGAAACTTTGTATTTGAATCTTTGATTTAAAATGTAGTGTAGGAAAGTAGAAACCATAATGATTTTTTGAGTAGATTTGTTGAAATGAGACTAGTTGTTTTTAAAATGGAAGGAATGTCTCAGCAAATTTCTCAAAAAAAAAGCTAAGCCAAACAATTGTCCCTCTCTTTGGTTGCTTGATTACAACTTCAAAACTTACCAAAACGGTCTGGTTTCTGTCTGAATGTCTGGTCTGATCGATTTCTGCTTGCAATATCACCAATTTGTTTTGCAGTTGGCATAATCAGCTGGCTTGACTCAAAGATGAGTGTCTTCAATTACATCAACAAATTGTCTCAGCTGATTAGCAAGTGCATGTTTCTTTTGTGTCATTGTTTTCATCATTCACTTTGTGCTTAATTATTTCAGCCTCATAAACCTTGAACTTGATAACTGAGAATTACTTGTTTTGCAGAAAAGTCATTATCATTACAGTGCCTTGGATTCAAGAGCTTGAGACTTACACTTCTTGACCGCAACATTAAAGTACTGCATAGCAGAATTATTCTAAAGGAGAATTGTTATAAAACTGACAAGTACATTTTAAAGCCTGCGTCAGGAAATCAACAAGAGCCTCAAAAGCCAAATGCAGTGATGCTCAGGAGTTTTGCTTTTCAGATGTACACATAATAGAACAGGATAGTATAGAATAGCCTTAGATTAGTTGATTAAATGTTTAGGTCTGGCATCTTTTGTGGAAGAAACAACCTTGTCCCATGCAACTTCTTAATGTGGAGCAAGACAGAACATTTGTAGTATAGCAGAGCATTCATGAGGCAGCTGCAACAGTCGCAGTTGACAATAACTCAATTATTCTGTCCCACTGCAAGGTGTGCTTTTTATGAAGCATGAATTCTGTGGAAATTTCAGAATTGCAAATGTCTGGTGCAGCTGGCAGCGGTACATTTTGACACAATAGTAATTCACAACTCAGATTAACTTTTGTTCTGAGTTGTAGTTCTGTGTGCTTTGTAGCAGCTTCTCACACAGCGCACAATCAAAGGCAAGCCTGGGGAGACAAATTGTAAAACACAAACAAAAAGCACTGCAAAGACTTCAGGTCGCAAAGCTGCGGCATAGGGATACACAACAGTGGATGTTATGTGTTTGTGCGATTGGCACAAAGTGTGCAACAGCGGCAGTGAAACAGAGAATGCAAAAGTTTCTGTTTTAGGCTTATGGTAGTGCAGAAAAGGCATACAGAATTGTCCTAGAAAATGATGGCATATACTACTAACTTTTTTAGTGGTGCCTACACAACAAATATAAAATATTAATATCTTTTGAGGTATTTCACAATCTATTTTGAAACTAACCTCTCTTCATGTCTGTAGCAAATATTTACATTACCTTTCAATTGCCTGGAAATTAAAACTTAGTACACACAGAGGAACTTAATTTTTATCTGGCTACATTGGTTGAGACAAAGTATATACATGTATTGCACTACAGTCTACACATTTGAAGCCAGAATTTAGTGACCTAAATGCTTAAAAATTAGAACTCTTACTGTAAAGAGGCCATCTATCAAGCAGCCACGATTTTTGGCTCTGTTGCATTTAATTGCTACTTGTAAGGCTGACTGACAGTCAGTAATAATATGGACAGTTATACCGTTTACCATGGGGAATTTGTTTTCAATTATCCAGAAGGCAAGGTATATGGCTTGCAGAACCCCATGGTTGCTGATCTACAGTTTGGTTTTTTATGGAGGCTAGGGCCACTTCAAATGCCCTTCCAAAAAAATGCAGTTCCTGCATCAAAGATACCAGGATTGCCTATTCATCAATGGTCGATTGCAGGACAATCAAGAAGATGAACTAAAACAGCAGAGATGCAAAGATGTGTATGGTTGGACAGGAATTCTCAATTACATTTCTGACGGCATAAGTTGTTGCAGCTGATCGGTTGATAAGGGTTAATGTTTCTTGTGTCTGATCATGGTTTCTATAATCCACTTTTTGATAGATTAACACAGGCCCATCAATCATACACTTGCTGTTTTTTTGAAGGGTTATTACTCTGTCAATGAAGGCGTTTGGGCTGTTGGAAAGAGATTATTCTCGTGAGTTATGTTGGGTTGGTTTATTCTGGACCATTTGTTAAAGCCCGAGACCCAAACATAAAGCAACTATCTTGACAGGGAGCAGGCTAAAGAAGTAAAGAAACACTCCTTAGAGAAAAGTAACAAACACTTTTGATGTTTAAGACTTGTCATCCTTATCATGACAGTGGTCCCAATCTTCAGACTTAAAGGCTTGAGTGGGGTAGAGGAACTGGAAGAAAT
This sequence comes from Platynereis dumerilii, assembly GCA_026936325.1. NCBI lineage: Eukaryota > Metazoa > Annelida > Polychaeta > Phyllodocida > Nereididae > Platynereis > Platynereis dumerilii. The sequence goes on from JAPTHN010000014.1 coordinate 25,706,539, forward strand.
GGGCTAGAGATCCATGAAGATGATTTGGTCTCAAGAATATTCTGCCCAGACTGACAAACTGTAACAATCCTTCATTCCCTTTGAAAATTGGCTTTGATTTATGAATTATTTTTTAACCACTGTTAACAGCAATTACCTTTCAGCCGCATATCTATATCTATCATGAAATTTGACACTGATGCAATATTTTCTGAGATATACGCTCTATTGTAAATATTAACACTGAAAAGTAATTTTTGTTATGGAAATGGTTGCCATGGAGAAACAAAGCAAAATCAATCAAATGATGACACTGTAGCTCAGTTTGGTTCTTTAGTAGATTTCTAATTTGGCAGGTCTATCACAATATGCACAATTCTTTTGAAATATTACATTAAGTCTCCTTACTATACAGTACAACCCAAAATAAAGTAAGAACATTTTCTGTCAGAAGCCCTCTGTTTACCTATTTTGCCCTCTTTTCTCCTTTCCACCCCAAATCTCCTTACAACTCCCTTTGACTCCTTACAACAACCTTAGCCCACATTAAGAACTCTTTTTTGATAGCTACCAATGTAACTGCAATTAGCAGAGGTGCAAAATATCAGGTGAATCAAACACACTGGGGGTGATTGAATTTAAATTGGTGTTGTTTAAATGTGATTTTAATGCAATTTTAAAAGGTAGTTTCAAGTAGGTAAAAGTAGGAAGTGATTCAGAGGTAGTCAAAAGGTGCGAAAGGGTAAAGTAGTGGCTGCTTCTTCCTTCCTGCTGGGGTAATTGTACTTTATTTCTGGTTGTACTGTACCAAGGATGATTTCACACACCAGAAGCCACCAACACAATTCTGTCTGCCCTTTCTGCCTTACCATGCGCCTGAAGCAGAATGTGTTATTTTGTGCATTCTCTGTTTCTTTGCCACTGGGGTGCACTTTGTGCCATTCTCACAAAAACAGAACATCCACTGTTGTGTATCCCTATGCCGCAGCTTTGCGACCTGAAGTCTTTGCAGTGCTTTTTGTTTGTGTTTTACAACTTGTCTCCCGAGGTTTGCCTTTGATTGTGTGTTGTGTTGCTACAAAATAAACAGAACTACAACTAAGCACAAAGTTAATCTAAGTTGTGAATTATTGTAGTGTAAAATGTACTGCCAACAGCAGCCCTGGACATGTGCCGTACTGAAAAGTTCCACAGAATGCATTTTTCATACAAAGCACATCTTGCAGTGAGGCAGAATTAATGAGTTACATATTGTCAATTGTGACTGTTGCAGCTGCCTCGTTAAGGATGTGCCATACTACAAATGTTCAGACACCAGACATTCTTGCTCCACATAAGGTAAAGTTTATACAGCTGTAAAAAGAAAAATGTATGATATACCATTGCTTCTTTGTCAAAAGATAGCTGAAGTGATTATATATTTAATAAACTGACCCAAGGCTATATTATGTATATCTGACTGAAGTGGTCAATTTACAAACTTCTCTCCTTCTCTGTACACCACAGAATTTGGATTTAGAAACAATGGGAAATTTCCTGAGTCAATGTTTTAAAAATGAATAGTTAGTTTAAAAATAATTCTTTGTCAGATAGACTTTAGTATATCCTTGAGGAGATCAAGAAGTGTTACTTTAAAGCTCTTTTACGATAATAACTCTGCTGTCAAACAAGCAATGCCTTGTCATCTTGCTCAAGATTTATGAGGTTGAGTTAATTAAGCACCAAGTGGATAATGAAAACAATGACACTTAAGAAACATGAACCATGACTTGCTAATCAGCTGAGACAATTTGTTACTGTCATTGGAGTCATTCATCTTTGTGTCAAGCCAGCTGATTATGGCATAATTGCTGCATGAATTTCTGTCTCTATTGCTCTGCATAGTATTATCGAGTGCTGAATTTTGACAGGGTGCTTTTGTTTGAGTTCTATGAAAGCAGATGCCAACAATTGCTGAGATCTTTAACCTATGGCTGGAAAAGAAGTTCATGAGAATGCATGTTTTCAAAAGCTATTATTATGCTGAAAGGATTGTGTAAGGTGTTTTTTCATAATGATAAAGGTTTATTAGGTTCAAGTGCGCTTTTCACTATAAAGGCTATTGTAGAGCATGCAAGCAGATATAATAATATGGTCATAAAAATATAGTATGATTATATGCACTGAATTGGAAAGACTCTTGTTCTATCTTGAACGACTAAAAGTAACACAGCATTGTATATGTATATTTATTGTATTTTCTTCACAACTTTATAGCAGAACTCATTATAACGATCAGGGGCGGACTGGCCTATGCGGCAGAGTGGCTGCTGCCCCAGGCCCAACCACTCAGGGGGGCCAACATGTGTTGCGGAAAAATCAGAAAAATCTAGAAAAGTTCTAGAATGTCTATCCTTGGTACCAACTTTGTGACTGTCATACAATCAAACTTTCAGGTATGAGTCCCAATATGAGAAGCCCTTCTACACGGGAAAGAACCCTTCCACCTTGGCATAAATCGAGTTATGCCGAAAATAGGAATATGGATGCCCATTGAGTTATTTTTCTGTGGGGCCCAAAATGTAGCCAGTCCACCCCTGATCAATGTCAATAAGCATTGAGATATTTCTAGTTGGTCTGACCGTTTCAGGCTCAGTCCTGTGGTTGACAAAATCATCAGAAGTTATCTTTTGACAGAATGACAGTCAAGAGACAAAATTTAATGGGAACATTAAATTTTTTGTAAGAAAGGTAATGAGCCCTTGTTATATTCAAGGTCTGTGCTTTTTGAAGATAAAATCACGTCTGGGAATTTAAAGGCTTGGTTGTAATTACTGAGCTGGAGCTGGAACTTCTTCTCCTCACGAAAGGGCGGCAAGGGATGTGTGATCAAGGAGGAGTTCTGTTTGGAGAACAAATGCATTGGAAGATTTGGCTCAGGAAATAGAGCAATGCATCTAAATGTAAATGTAGTTTATTTAAAAAAAAAACACTCAGACTCAGAACTAATGTGTTATATAAGTGTCTTTTGGGTCCATAGATCAAATTAGAAAAACAGATGCAATCATTTCCAGTTCCCTAAAGGCTTTTTAAAATGTGCTAGGTTGAAAGCAAGACATTTAATTAAAAGTCTAAAAACATTCAATTAAAGTTTGCAGTTGTGTTATCACTTAGAGAGATAGCTGTAACGGTTGCATTTTTGCCACTGCAGTGATTCACAACTTTGATTAACTTTGCTCACTTGTGCTTTTGTGTGCTTTGTGGCAGCTTTCCGCGGCAAACACAGACAACTGACATCAAGGTCGGGGCTCCAGACAAGTTGTAACGCATACACATGCACAAGCAACCAAGTGCAGTTTAGATTGTCAGCAGACACAAGGGAATACACAGGGTGAAGATGTTCTGTTATGTGGTGTGCAAGTGCAAAGTTCACTTGCAGCTAAGTTCTGCAGTAAAAGAACACAATGAAATGGACAAAAATTTGCTTTGGGTACCAAACAGAGATATACCTTGGTATTATAATTACTCTTTGCTTAAATAGAAGTTCCTGATGTCTGGCCCTGAATAATATATCTTTACAGAGTAGAAAAATGTTTCACACTGTTTAAGTCTGAATAGTTACATGAAATTTTGCAGAAAATTATAAGGAATTAAGGTTAAGGTTAGGTTAAGGGATAGGTTAAGGGACTTTTATTTAACGTGGGTAGCCAAGCTAAGTCAGTGACTTGTTTCCAGTTGGGCCCACGGCACCTCCAATTTACGTCTGATGCGAACGACGATGTCGTGGAATGACATGATGGCCAGCCTGGGGATTGAACCCGGGTCCCTCGCTTGTGAGGCGAGTGCTCTACTGACTGAGCTATCGGGGCTGACATTCTGTGACACAACGATGATGATGTAGACGAGACACGTTGCATTACAGTACAAATCTTCGAAATTTCAGAGAAATTTTGCCAAAATAAATTTTGTTTGCTGATGAGAAGATCTGTTATCAAACTTTTTTACAATTGAAAAACTGTTCACTCCAGTTTTTCATATTAAAAAGGGAGAGGCGATGGTCTTTGTCAACCAAGTTCTCTTGAAAATGTTCACAGAGAACCGTTATGATGGCTTGTTACAGTTAAGAAGGCTGGGAAATATTATTTAGATGAAATAATCTTCACGGTGGTCTCATTTCAATCCGAAGTTTTAGATTTCCTTTCTCTACACAAGCCTTTAAATCTGAAAATGAGGACTATTGATATCATAAGGCAGATGACTATTCTACACATAGAAATACATAGAATGGAGATGAGGCTCTAGCAGATGAAGTAACCAAATCCACCATATTTGAACTGCCTGGCAGCCTGGCATTTGGTAACCGTGATGTCACCAATGATAACAATGGCATCATGTCACGCTACAACCAGCAAACACAACATGTTGTTGCTCCTGCTGTGACATCACAATGACATCATGTCCCGGGCAGTTCCAATATGGCGGATTTGGTGACGTCATCACGAGGGGGCGTCATACAGCCTCATGTCCGTTCTATGTATTTCTATGATTCTACATCACAAGAATTCAAGTGTTTCTATACTACTTTAGCATGCACCCAGTCGTTACAGTTGTTTTAATGTTTGTAGGTCTCAGACAACAATCAGATAAACAGTCAAAAATGAACCATCAACAAAAATAACAACAGAAATGTCTGAAAAAAAAAACAACTCAAAGACATTCATGGATATTGGACGGAGTACTAACCCTTGACCAAAATATATTATTCTCGTGTTGTTATTCAGCAGACAAGCACAAGATTGATAAGGTTGTGTTAATTAGACAATAAGATGAAAGAGAAACAATGACACAAAAAAATTCGATTCCCATCGTAAATGGAAAAACTAGGCATGCCCTTACTACATTACACTCTAAAAAATGTCGGGACAAAATTGGTTTTTTAGATTCAAAATTGTTTTTTAAAATCCATGTTGGTTTTTTGCAGTGAAATTTGGTTTTTCAAAAAAACATTTTGAATCTAAAAAACCAATTTTGTCCCGACATTTTTTAGAGTGTACCTTGTGCTTGAAGCAGAATGTGTCCTTTGTTTATTCTCAGTTTCACTGCCGCTGGGGTGCACTTTGTGCCACTCACACAGCAACTGACATCCACTATTGTGTATCCCATGACACTGCTTTGCAACCTGAAGTCTTTGCAGTGCTTTTTGTTTGTGTTTTACAACTTGTCTCCCCAGATTTGGTGTTAGATGCCTGGCTGTTCTGTGGGAAACTTCCCTAAAACACACAAAACAAAACTGAGCAAAGTTAATCCAAGTTCTGCCACATAACAGAGGTGCATTTTACAAGTGTTCTTTGTTTCTAGCTGCCAGGCTGTCATAATTCTTTTTTTTTAATGACAGAGACTGAGAGATGATTTTCGTACAAATATATTTATATTTGGAATATATTGGTCCATGACCTTGAAATATGGGACTTTGGGGGCTCAACTTAAATCAGTAGAAGTCAATCATACCATATTTACAGGCCTTCCTTTGCAGGAATTCTCAGACTTAAGATTTCAATTTAAGAGAGACTTCTATTTACTTCCCTTGGGCCTTTCTCTCAAGTTCAGGAAATAGAATTGTGTGTCTTAGACTAATCTTAAGCAGGAGAAATGAGGTATTAGCAACAAACAAAAGCAAGAGAAATGAGGTATTAGCAACAAACAAAATCATATTCATACTTCAATGTTGTCTACAGTAGAAAAGTTTACACCAGATATGGTAAGTGCAAATATGGTAAGTGCCGATATGGAAAGAGCAGCCCTCTAATCCGAGTTTGATTGATCAGATGGAAGAGAGAGCGTGAGTCCTTAACATGCTACATATTCCCCCCATGTGACGGATCTTCTGCTTGCCTAGCACTAGCCCTGAGACCCTGCGTGTAGCGCAGGGGTCATGAATCACTACATAGTAAAAACTTGAGATTTCAGCATACCCTTCAGGAGGATCAGAATGGTGTCATTGCTGTGGCTCTATTGATCATTGCAACTATCTCACAATAATCTCCATGTATTTCGCTGCTGATAGCACATCATTTCAGCCTAGAACATCCTCACATACACTGTAGACAACAGTTTAAAATTTTCTAAGCCCCATAAAAACTGTCTCCTCAAGAAAATAAAATGGCTGCTCAACAGTGATTCGTCTAAACAGAGCAGCAGCACTGTTATGATGTCATAAACACTGGTGACGTCACAATCTCTGGTGATGTCATAGCGATTGTGTAAACAATCATGTTGTGACATCACCATGCAGCTGTCACTCTCTCTTAGCCAATCAGAGCGCAGTTTCACTACAATGTATAAGAAAAAATCATTAAGCTCAACTTCAATACCTTTGTATTGTAGGTGTCAGTGTTCTCACAAAATTGAAAATATGTGCTATCCGCAGCAAAAATTGTCTATTTTTAATATACCAAAACACAATATCAGTAATTCATTGAAAACTAAGCTACACCCATTCTCCTAAACCCTTGTTGACAATCTCAAGTTTTTCCAATGTAGCGACCCATGACTCATGTGCTAGCACACGTGGGTCCCAGGGCTAGCCTAGCACAGGCATTGAAATAAGGGGCCGCCAATCCAATCTCTCGCCCGAAGGACATTCAGCTAGGATTCTGATCATAAAGGTCCACTGAAAATTTCGGGTTCCCCAACCGGTCGTCGATCCCATGCAATTTCGGGTTCCCCAACTGGGAGTCGATCCCATGCAATTATGGGTTCCCAAACTGGGAGCCGAACCCATGCAGGCAAAGATCTTCAGTGGAGCAGCTGAGCACTCAGCCACCCAGCTGCCACAAAGCAATAGAAAGATTTTGTCAGTTGCTGCTCTTTTATCAATACTTTTTCTTTCTTCAAGACGCAAGCAGAAAAGAAATTGTTGGCGATAACTCTGGGAACAGACTTAAAGGATCAATCTAAAAGATCCAGGATATGCTTCGGGCCACCTTCAACTGAGAGATAAAAGACAAACGTGGCTAATACGGTGGGTAAATTTCTGCCTGGCTGGACCTTACAGGTCAGCCTGAAGTCCATTTTCAGTGGTGACAGATGTAAGTCATCTGACAACAGCAAGGACTGAATTAGATTGCTTTTCTTTTCTAGTATTTTTTTTTTATCGTTAGCCGTGAGGGCACATATTGTACTAGGTTCTGTGACCTTTTTGTGTAAATACCAGACAAATGTCACAAATAGTTCTGAGAAGCATTTGTTTCTGCCATGCCTGATTGAGCAAAGAATTGATTCTGATCCGATCCAGCATCAATATGACTAATTTCATCAAGTTAGACATGCAATGGTTCTTCTACAAGTTGATGATTTTGGTTGTGCCAAGATTCTATTTTCAAACTTGTTAAGACATTATCTATCATTGCAATAAAATTGATGAAATAGTATAGATGTTGACTAATGCTTACTGTTTATCCCACCAAAAGTGAAAAAGTATCTTTTTTTAGTTGGTCAGACGACAGCAAGCATAATTGATTGTTTCTCATTTTTCATTGATAAAAGTTAATTTCATCTCCAATTGCGTGTATGTTACAACAGATCTTACATAACACATTTACATAATTCTATATTAACACAGAAGTATTCGCTATTTACATCTTTTAGAATATGCGCTACCAAGTCCATATTTGTCCCGATAGCCCAATCTTTTCTTGTATTTGTCCTCATAGCCCCATCTATTGTGATTGACGTCACCTCAGCCAACAACAAATCTCCCTCATTGAGCACGCATGGCCAACTTCAATATGCTGAGATGTCATTTGGTGTTATTGGAAGGTTTTTGATGGTCGTTTGACTTTCACTGCGAAGGACAAAGTATGATTAGATGAAGAATTATCTCTGTCTTGGCAGATGTATATCTTGATATATTACAGATATCCAAAAAATTTTAATAATATGTGTACACGATACAAAGAAAAAATTGCTACCCACAGTTTCGATGGCTTCAAATTTTATATCAAACAAAACCTAATAAATTCTTATGAAACTAATTGCTCCATTTCTGATTGTTATATTTGTGGGCATCAGTCTCCTCCTGACCACCAGCCGCTGCCAATCAATTGATTTGAGTGAATAAGTAAGTTTCATTATAATCTTTTTTTTTCTTTTTCTTTCTTCTTTTGTTATTTGAAAATGAAAGTTACTTTAATAATTAAATTAATAACCTAAATTGTTGAATTGTCATGGTTTGTTTAAATACCCTAATATACATATATTTTATTTTTCAATTTACCAGTCAAATATTTCCACTTCAATGTAATTAAGTAATATATTTATTAATTTTGCTTAAAGGTGGCCCTCTAGTAGCGACAAATACTTTTGTCTTGAGAGGGTCCCCTAGCTCTAAATTGTGTAATTATCTATATGCCATCAATGTAATTTTTCATTTTTAATTATGTGTCATTGTGTCATTGTCATTGATACTCCATGCAGTTGTCTAATTAATCCTGCTCTCATTTGAATTCATTCCCTGGACTTCCAATTGTAAGACTTGCACAACTGTGTTACAGCTTCTTTTTTTTTCCGCTGTCCGAAGGATATTGTTCCTTTTTTGTCATATCAGTCTTGATATGTTTTGCTGTTGTCATGACACGCATGTTCTTCTTGTTATATTTATAGCTGCCCGATATATGCTGTGTTCTGGTTAAAACGTACTAATATAACATTTAACTTATATATATTTTCAAGAAAGTATTATTTAGTAAATCTTTTCTTGTATTTGTCCTCATAGCCCCATCTATTGTGATTGACGTCACCTCGGCCAACAACAAATCTCCCTCATTGAGCACGCATGGCCAACTTCAATATGCTGAGATGTCATTTGGTGTTATTGGGAGGTTTTTGATGGTCGTATGACTTTCACTGCAAAGGACAAAGTATGATTAGATGAAGAATTATCTCTGACTTGGCAGAGGTACATCTTGATACTCCATGCAGTTATCTAACTAATCCTGCTCTCATGTCTTCATATAGATGAGGTTGCATTCATTCCCTGGACTTCCAATTGTAGGACTTACACAACTATGTTACAGCTTCTTTTTCCTCTGTCCCTCTTGGTATTAGGCTACAAATACGATATGCCTTTTGTCTGTAGTAACAGTTTGGCCTCTTACATTTCACCGAAATGACATCAGAAGATGCCACTTGTGGCGTAAGTTGTTAGCCTGTTTTTTCCCTTGGTTACCAGTAAGTACTGTTTACTACAGAATGCTAAATATTCCCTTAAGTTCGGATTAAACGATGGAAGGTTTTCTATTTGTCCTGCAGTATTGTGAGTACTGATGAATAATTTGTTGTGATTATTTCCTCTTTGTCTGTCTTATGTTTTACTGTTTTCATAACATGCGTAGGTTCTTGTTGTTATATTTGTAGCTGCCTAGCACATGCTGTGTTCTGGATAATACATACTTATTACTTGTAAAAGAACCAACTTATTTTCAAGAAAGCGTTATGTGGTAAATGATGTTTTAAGATTTTTGAAATACCAAGCTTTCAAAATATCTTTCTGAAATGATTTACGTTTTTACTGAAAGCTGGGGATCAGTGACGTGGTTTTTTTTCATAAACCTTTGTGGGCTCTAACAGAAACTCAACTTTTTGTCCATCTCTAGTGACTCATTGGGGTAAATGTGTTTGATCTGCATCCAAGTGTATGTGGGCAGTTCGAAAAAACTTGCCAAATTAGTTGGTTAGTTATGAAGTATGAGAAAAACAGTAATTGTCTGGAGCAGACAAGCCATACATTTTTTTTCTGTCAATTTGATGTAAAATGATGTAAGAAAAAAAATTGCAAATCTGTTCAGGTTTCAGTAATCCTTGATCCATTGATTCACTTGGTCTGAGTAATGCGATATGGGGCATTAGTGTACATAGGTCACGTTCTGGTTAAAATTAATCTGGATTTAGAGTAACTAATACCAGAAACCTGAAACAAGGGCAGAGGCGCAAAACAGACAGATGGTTTGGTCTTAAATGATCATTATCGCCATTGTATATCTTACGGACTGCAATGGCCCAGCAACTTACCAAAAATTTGGATTCTTCATTTACTTTTTATTATTAGGGCATTCTGCCCTATTGTTACTGTCCATCTCTGGAATCTTGTGGACCAATTTTGAGACAAAATACTGCACCAATTTTATTCAAACTTTGCACACTGGGTTTATTTTGCCTATGATTGTGTTGATCAACTTTACAGGAACATACACATTGTTTTAATACCATTTTAGAGACCCAGGAAAAGCATCCTAGGAAAACTGGAAAGAGGGAATCTTGTGATGTCATTGAGGGACTTCCCAAACCCAAATCTATTTATAGCTCACTGAGAATTTGTCAAAACAACAAGAGGTCAGCAATTAGGACAAAACATTGCTGTATGCTTCATCAATGTGTTGCTACCTTTTTATGCCCTGTTATGTAGTAGCAACATAACAGTTAAACAAGACAACCAGGACTTCAGATCAGTGGTTAGATGATGCGCAGAATGCCCTTTAAAGTGCCTTGTGCACGTTATTTTTTTATATCGTGCTAAATTTAAGCAGTTGACACCAACATTTTCACAAGATGAATACTTTTAAATTTGATCAATGAGCTTTGAGAAATGTCTCTTTCATCTTCTTGTACGTTTTGACTCTACAGTAGCCCCTTTATATTAGTCATGCATGAATTAGTAACAAGATTTGATTATAAGGAACTTGCCCTTTTGTCTTGTTTTTCTTGTCAGTTTCCCATGAATTTCTATTTGATTTGGCATTATTCATCTATTCTTATTGTAACCTTTTTTATCTGTTTGATCATGTGTAAATACACAAGTTATGAGTTCTGAGTTCTTGTTGAGGCCCCCGTTTCAGAGAATTCTGAGTGAGGAACTGCCATAATGCCCATACTATACCGTCACAACTGACTTGGAGGCGAAATATCGACGTGTCAACTTTTGACGACTCACTGATTATCAAATTATCAAAAAAATCCATGTTGGTTTTTTGCATTGAAATTTGGTTTTTCAAAAAACCATTTTGAATCTAAAAAAAACAATTTTGTCTGAATTTTTTTAGAGTGTGTACTGCTTTGAACACTCCTGTATTTACAATGTTACAAATAAATTTGATTATTCTTGATATCAGCCAGCTGTTAAACAATTTTTTTGGGTTACCTTGAGTAGGTATCCTCCTTGAAAATTGCTTACTTTTTCCCAGACCATCCTACAAAATCAATTGTTCTCATTTCCACTCAAAACATCAATTGTATTATTTAAAGTCACGAAGCGCATATATTTCCTTAAGCAATCATTTGCAAAATCACAGGAAAATGGTATTGTTTTGGCTATATGTAGGCCTATGTACAGGTGTGTGTTTATCATAAAATCGATGTGTACACACCAATGTAAACTAAAATCTTATCTTCACCTTTTTTCAGCAGAAGGAATGACTGGCCCAATAGTGTTTTCAGGAGGTATTTCAGGTTTTATTTTAAGATTTTGTAATTATATAAACTTCGATATTTTGTCAAACTAAATGTTCTAAACATACACGTAGATCAAAAGTCAAAATTATTTTAATAATTTTGATGTATTTCATAGGATTTCCTTAAAGTTACTCTGAATGATAAGTAAATTTTGAACAAAAGTTTTTCTAATTTTTACATGTATTGAAGCAACTTGGTAATACTGGTTGGTACATCAAGTTTCTTTTCTGTAAGATGATTTTCTCTAGCATAAATGACCACCCAAATGCACCAAATGACCCCTAGATTTATTTCGGGTACGCACGGAAAAAAAGCCTGTCTTGCCTGCTTTCTACTTTGTGACGTCATCAGCATTGTTAGAATTAGATAACTTGTAGCAATGTAAGTTTAACAATGGACATTGTGACGTCATCAACAAAGGATGTGCTGGAGGATGGAGGAATTATCTTGAAAATGTTCATGAAATAACTAAACAATTTATCTAATCAAAGAAAGCCTTCAACAAATTAGTCAAAATTATTATTGATAGCTAGCATGTTTATTACAGTTTAAGAAACCACCGATATTTGGCCAATAGTTTCATCATTCAGGGCAACTTTAAATAAAAGACTGCATTATTCTTTAGGTGACAAAGAATATACTTTGAGACAAAAGTGACTGAAATTCAGATGCTATCATTTTACTTATCACTAATAGCAGTTTAATCATTACGTGCGTGTCTTATTGATATTGGATACATTTTTATGATAACAATATCAATATCATGGTTAAATTTACAATGAGGTTAAAAACGCTCTACACACAATATATTGTCATATATATGATGTCATACGGACAATAGTAGAGGTAAAAATAATGTTTAAAAGACTATTCATAAAAGGTGTAATTGTGGGATTTAACAAACTAGCAGATACATGGTAATTAATATGGAAATAATTCAATAAAAGGGCATATCAATTATTTATAACATAGTGGTTAAGTTTAGAGAGTTGACAGCATCAATGATTAGTCATTGTGGTACTTACGCCCATAGGACAAAGCTTCATGAGCAGGTGAGATCCAAAATATTCATTCATTCTTTGAAAAGATAAGTGAGATGGTCTGTTTTGAATTCTATTGGAAACAGAAATCAACCTTAATGCTGGAATTTGTATAAAATATCAAAGAAATTTTGTACAGACAGACCTAATATTAGGTAGGTAGGTAGGTAAATTCTATCTAGTGTCGTTTTCAATCATTCACAAGATTTATACCATGATCGCTGATAAATCCTTCAATATTTACCATGATATATATCGCCGTATATCACGTATATTTAGTGGTCACATGACAAGTGGTGATGTCACAATGCACAAACACTGAATCAGCCAATCAGAAGACAGCATTTGAATCATGACGTCATGACAGATGCCATTGAGCCTCACTCTGGAGTTTACAGGAGCTTTTGTAGCTTGAACATAATTTAAATTGCTGACAGCCTTGGTGGTAAATATAGCCCTCAGGCTATGCCCTCGGGCTATATTTACCACCTCTGCTGTATATATCGCCGTATACCACATATGCCCATGGTATAACTATATATACTACGATATGCCGGAAATAAGCAAACTCTTCTACAAGGTTAACCAAAAAATTTAGCTTTGTCTGATATCAAATCAACCTTGTATACTTCAATTGGCATGACAACAGCAAACAATGATTTTGTGTACACATGAAAATAACCTATTTTTTAAAATCCTGTGTAACAGCCAATTTAAATGTCAATGAATTATTCTCACTCTCATTCTCAGTCTCGCTGTTGCCACAACAACAGAGAGTACATGTTTTTATTTTACAATGAACTAGATTAACCTAAACTTCCCCTGATCCATTCATTATTGTCTTTCCATGAGCCATCAACTCTCACCCTCTGACGTCCATTACTTTCCGGCTTCCTGCAGTGTTTTTTTCTTTTGGCTTTACATAATGCAGTTTCACGTTTAATGGTCCATTATTGTGGCCTCCCTCATGTGTTTATTTGTTTGTTTACATCTGCTCACATGCATGTTTCTTCCTGTATTATCAAAGTTAATGAATTCTCTCTGAATCTGAGTCTGAATTTGAATCTGAATTGTTCTCACAGAAGGTGATTGAGCAGGTTAAAACTGGAGAACTTCTTACAGACACATCTTAATTCGTGCATATCGATGCTCTCAAAATATATAGAATGTGCTTTCACTGCCTTGACAATCTATAAACCGCAGGCCATGCAGAATATCTCTTTTTTTAAATGTACAGAATCTAAGTTTCCGACTCAAGGAACCTTACCCTATCGAAGACCTTGATACATAAGAGAAGCGCTGACAAATGTTAGTCCAGACGACAAGTTGGCTCAAGTCTTCACATGGAGCTCTCCGTAATTATAATGGAATAGCACTTGCGAATGTTGGTCCAGACTTAAAAGTAGGCTAGACCCTCTACCTACTATTATGCCGTTAATATCATTAGCTTCCCCGTAACAAGGACAACGTGCTTCCAAGGATTAGCTGCAGTAAATCTGCTAAGCAACGACAATTAGGTAGTTTTTATGTAGAAATGAGTGACAAAAGTGGTGAATAGGACACTCAGCTGCTTATAATATTGTACAGCAAATTTCCGGGTGGATAAAACGGTTAGTAACTGTAGTTCCTAGTGTAATTAAATATATTAGGTTAGTCTATTTTTTTTTTCAAGTGAGGCAAAAATAATAAGTGATCTTGCACACAACGGACACTCTGATTTTTCTTCAGGGCTCAATTGAAGCTCTGTCCATATGCACAACTGACAACCAATCCAAGATCAGTGTATTGCTTATAATTTATCTTATTTCTTTGGACAATAATAAGGTTATGATGATATGCATGTATATATCACCAAAGTTTTATCTCAAGTTCAGATATTCAGTGGCAAATCCCGACATGGTAGTCGACAAACAACCCAAAAATGGTTCAGCATTCACTGGTTCATGTTGGCACATGTTTTCTTGCTGCTATTGATCTTTGTGGCATAGAGGGCAATACTTCTTTCTAAATCAACTTCTTTCTAAATCAAAAAATATTTATATCTTATTTTTCTGATGAACGTAGAATTTTATGTATATCACACAATTCGTAGCGGAAGCTGTGAGTTAAGGATGTCAGCCAAATCTAACATTTTTATTTTCCTTGAGAAGAAAACAGGCAGAAGTTTCCCAGCTAGTGTCGGCAAAAAATCGAAATCCATTCAATTATCTGAGGACAATCTTCATACAAAGTACTTCATATGGATTCTGACTTCTCCATTCAATTTGTGAAGTATTCCCATTTCCCTTGCTATAGCCTTTCTGTTGAAATCAGGAAATGGAATTCTCTATCTCACTCGAATCAGTGGCTGAACAAAGTCTTAAATCATATTCATACATTACACTGGAAATAATTATAAGGCTCTAGCAGCTGACAAATGGCCTGCAGTATTTTCTCTTTCATGAATTTCTCCACTTTTTGACAAAAAAAAATGGAGGAAAATAACTAGGAGGTATATCAGTCTCAAAATTACAGGCATACTGTTGACCACCCTTAACAGAGATAAAAGACAAGCCTAAAAGGGTCAGTATGTGTCACTTGGCCATATCTGACACATCAACTGATGGTCCAGATCAGCACTCTCAGATGGATAGTGTTGTCTGACACAAGCAAGCACTGGCTTGGGCCTCTTTTGTAATTCTTGCTTTATAGACATTTCTAAATTTAACTGAGTTCTGATTTAGTGAACAGAAGAATTATCCTGGGTTGCCATCTGAACTATTTAAAAGTCTAGTCTTT
This sequence comes from Platynereis dumerilii, assembly GCA_026936325.1. Taxonomy (NCBI): domain Eukaryota; kingdom Metazoa; phylum Annelida; class Polychaeta; order Phyllodocida; family Nereididae; genus Platynereis; species Platynereis dumerilii. The sequence continues at coordinate 25,721,820 of JAPTHN010000014.1, forward strand.
GTGGGATGGTAGGGAGCAAAAACACACTTTACCAACAATAAACCCATTTCATAAGACATGAAGTTTGTGTTTCTACATCAATAAGTTTTTGATTTGATTCAATGTGAGGCATGTCGGACTCAGTTTTTTCTGTAACATGTTGTATTTACATGCATGATTAACAAACGCTGAGAGGAATATGTTTCTTTCATTCATCAAGGGATTGAATTGGTCATGATTCAATAGAATAATGCAGGCAACTGAATGATGTCTGGAAGGGCCACCGTTCATTTTTGCATGACAAAACGGAATGTCAAACTCATTCACAAAAGAGAAATATATGTTACTGTCATGTTACATAATATAACACAAAAATAATTCAACTAATGCTTCCATTCTTGATATCAACACCTGTTTTTGTCATTCCATGATTACATTTGTGGAAGTGAATGCATTACAATATTATGTCACTTGTGACAAAACCTGTGCCAAGTTTTCCACAATAGCCAGTGTATAGTTACATATTGCAAATGGTTCACAGAACCTATTTGAAAAGATGTATTGTGTAAGTTTCTCTTGATATATTATCATGTGTCTGGCGAATGTGTCCTTTTTTCATGACATCCTTTTTGATGTTGCTCTTTTGTTTGCCTGCTTCTGTATCACCTCCGATGTTAAACTTTGTGCCATGTTCTGATATCTACATCCCCTGTTGTATTTCTACAATGTATCTCATTTTTCCAATTACCCTTTTTATTAATTGTATTGAAATTTAAGCATCACATGCCAATTGTGACACTAGCAGTGAGCCTCTTTTTCACAATAGCCATTGTGCAGGTTCATATTGCATTTCTTCCTTTGAAGCACAAACAGATGCATTGGCATCCCTATGGGGGGGGCACGGGGCACGGAGGGCACACCCCCCCAGGTGCCCCCCATATGAACTTTCTAACTCTGGCTAAAATATACAAATAGTATTGTGGGTGCCCCCCCAGAGAATCGCGTGCCCCCCCCCAGGTGCCCCCCCCCACTTGAGACCCCCCAGTTACGCCACTGAACAGATGTCTCATATCTGAAAGGATCTATTGTGTCTTGTTCTTCTGACATGTGTCCTGTGTCTAGTGTATGCTGTTTCTGAGTGATTGACTGATTGCATTTTTTTTTCATGATATCCCTCTGATGTTGCACTGCTGTTGTCACATCTTGAAAGAGATGACAACAATGAAAGAGACCTTCATGTTGTCCAAATGTCATGTGATAGCACATTCTTTATAATTTTTGGCTACTGGCAATTTATCAAAAAGTATGTCCATGGCACAATGAAAACTGCTCTTACCATTTGTGCTAAAATTTGACCCAAACTTTCTGTAATATAATTTTCAGCTTAAAACATTATGAATCAGAACGATTCTAACTAGTGAAGCATGAATATATTTTTAAAATTGTTAAGGCCTATATACACTCAAAAACTAAGGCATCACCTCAAAAAAAAAAAAGGATAGATGGAATTTGGCAGTAAAATAATCATTATCTATCTCAGCTGAATATTGAAAATATTGTCAACAAGAGAGAAAGAAAGAAAGAAAGACAGTTCTGGCTCTGAGATTGTATGCAGGATCTTTTGTTTGAAAACATCACGGCTATATAGCAGAGCCAAACCATGTTGAGCCTTGTAGACCTCTGTGACCAACTGTCTTTACGACCTCACTTCAAGGCTACAAGTCTTTGTTTTTGATTAGAGTTCTGTGTATGAGAAATTTTTACCAAATACTTTTCGAAGAGCTCTTTTGTTGATTTTTCTAACCATCTCATATCAGTTCGATTTCTGTTAGTCCAGACGAGCAGACAGTGACTGAAATTTGCCTCAATAAAGGCATGATATACTAAAAACTTCTAAAGTTGTATTCAATAACCTGGACTTTCTTTAAGCCCTTATCGATGTGAACACCAAGTAGTTTTACCTTTGTTTCAAAGTCAATTGTTAGATCATTGCTTGTTAATGACACATCACTGTCCTTACTGGTATGGAGAAATTGGAATTTGCCAAGTATGACCATGACAATGTGCTTGTTGTATCTGTGTTAGAAAAATAACACCATAGGGATGTTTGCCATTCCCAAAAACCAGCAGTGGAAATGTCGTTAAGTTTTGGAATGGTAGAATACCAAGAGTAGTCGGATGCAGGACACTGGCAACATATATTGTATATATGTATGTTTATTTGTTCATGTTTAGTATAACAATTTAAAGGAGTTACAAAAAGCATATCTGACAAATAATTGAGTCACACTCGATATGAAGGTTTGTGTCTAATGGCTTTATCTATACTATATAATGGAAAAATAGCAGAAACACCATCTGAGTTCTTTCTGGTTTCATTGGCTATGAATCTCAGTGCATCTCTCCTTTTTTCTCTGACATCTTATTTTTGATTCAAAGAACAAGACTATTTCATTATCTATTTTAATCAGTAATGCATATCCATGGCCAAACTTGATCGTAATTAACCTGTAGTGGTTGAAGAATAACAAATAACGTTGGAGAAAGTACAATTTGAGATGTTTCAATAACATTTATTAGGCATCCAAAGAACAATGGTTCAGCCAATCACAGTCCTGATCCAGTCGCTGTAATATGACATCCTATGGAAAATGGAACTCCACACAGTAGAGCAGAATGAATAATATTTCAGCGCCCCAACTAAGTAGGTCTTGCTATCTTTTCTGCAAACCAATGGGCCACCAAGATCCCCCTGAAATTAGATCAGTCATTTATTGTTTATTAATTACAATAAACTAAGAATTTTTTGCTATCACTTCTACAGATCAACAATTTATGCATCACCTTCCTCTTCCAAAAAATAAATAGTGATTTATTTAAACAAAAAGTATTTCATTCTCTCTTTTCTGATTGCCAATGTCTGCTGAAACAAGATCAAAATGTAAATCTGTGATTTCCACAAGGAAACAGTCCAATCATTCCAAATTGACTGGCTGTAAACATAGTAACCAATCAGGAATTTATACTTACTATGCACGTTCCTGTGACTTGGTCATCCATACAAACTTCTGTGGCATCATTCACTTGACCTCGATTACAATCATCCACACTGACGACATTTGCCTCATTGTAGTGCAGAACTCCATCAGGGAAACTGGCTGAAACAATGCGTATATTTTGGGAAAATATGAGTATGTACAAGAGGAAGACTGGTTAGTTTTTTTAATTCTCAAAATTAAGAAGATGCCTGGTTGCACTTGAAATGTGCAGGAACAATAGATATATCTAAGGGACAGTTCAGAATTTATGACTTGGGGGTGGGAGTTTTGCCAGAACTTCCTGTCAAAAATTAATACCCCCCTTGAGCTCCATGCGGATTTTTAGTACCCCACCCCTAGATTTCATGCATATTTTTAGTGCCCCCCCCTCGACATATAAACGAATACACACATATTTACTGTTATACGTGGTCACGCTTACGGATTTGCGCCATTTCGCGGACTTTAGCTCGTAACAAAGCGCCGATAAAGTCAGTTTATGCGGGTTTTATAAAAAAGTTTCTTTGTTAACATTTTTTGCCCCCCCCTTGGAAGTGTTGTCAAAAATTAATACCCCCCCCCCTTGAAACACATGTGAAAAGTTAGTACCCCCTCGGGCAAAACTCCCACCCACCCCCAGTCATAAATTCTGAACGGTCCCTAACCACCTAAAATCGAGATTAATTTTTCAGCTTATTATTGTTGATAGAAAAAAACCAACTTTGAGCATTTCCCCATCCACAGTAGTAGCAGTCAGCTCCAACAAAGTCATCACCGTCCTGAGGTGCAAGGGCAATCATCTGGATGTAGGGGTTTCCAGGTTCAACTGGTCTGCTCAGTTTCAATAGCATGAAGCGAGTGTCGAGGCTTGTTGGTTCCTGGATTTCATTAGAGAATATGTGAAAGAAAGAAAAGTGAATCAAAATATCAAGAACCACTATTGATTCATCTTATTCTTTTTTATGTTTGCTCAATTTTTTCCCTTTTGTTCCTTTAATCACATCTTTAGTATATTTTAAAGTGATATCACACAACTTTTGTCTGCAAATTTCGATGTCCCATGTTTTCATAATATATCTTTATGGCACTTGTTGTACACATATTATACTTTTAAATTAATTTCCTTAATATATTTATCACTTTTGCATATTTTTCCAATTGCTTTTACTAATCATTTACTAACAGGAGGATTCTCCATTAGATCAGCTTATACCTAATAGGATAAGCTAAATAGATGAAGTATCTATCCTTCTAGCTAATACAAATACTGACCCTGACAATCTGCTCAACGTCAAAGGTCTCTGGTTGTCCGCCGTTTGTAAAGTCATCCATGTCGTGAAGACCAAGAACAACTTGGAATATATCTCTATAACATATGATAATATTCATTTAAACACATAGGCATACTACAGTTACATCAACACATAGGCATACTAAAGTTACATCTTTCGAGGAGGAGAGAGAGCTACATTTGTCAGAATTTCTTGATCTAAATCTAATTCTATTTCAAATTAAATCACTTGGAAACCATTGATTGTCAATAATTTTAATTTAAACAACTGTTTGCATTTTTAAATATTTTTGATCTAATCTTATAGTTTCCTGAATTTTTGTGGGGAACTGTCCACCTCCAATTCGTCTATGTTTAAACAGGTAGTTGATACTTTAACTGATTTGAATTAAAATACTTACGGAGTTCCAGTGTTATCAATGGTAAGGACCCAGTTTTGATCAATCAGAACACCTCCAGAAATGAATGACCCAATGGCAGTGTTCTGAAACAAAACACATTCTTGATTAGATTAATAAAAAAATCTAATAACAAAACCATCAAATCTTCTCAGAAACCAATGTTTTCTGCTTTCCCCTGGCAAGTCAGAGAGATTCCCCCAATCGAGAGGGGTCTTACAACACATAGGATGTTTAGAACAGTGAAGGACATAAAGAGATTAATCCATAAAAGAGATACAACTATATTTAAACTATCGCATCATACAGCACACATTGACAGCACATATCAGATTTCAAAAATTTTACACAAGATATTGGTCTATGGTGGATGATTGATTCTGTAAAAATTCACTCACTGGAAAAGCAGCTTGTAAGATTGTTGGTACATGCACATGTTACATGTCTACATAAGATGCTGCATAAGACTAATTATAACTTTATTCTGTGAAATCCACTCACTCTAATAGCTGCCATGTAAGGAAACTGTCCTGGAAATGCCTCCTTGCCATTGAAGACATTTATGCCCACTCCATCAGGGACGCCTTTTGCCCATCCAACTGAAGTCAGAAAAGAAAATCAGCTTTGTGTTCCTATTCTACTTTGCTTTGCAGTTTATCATAAAACAAAGCAAAAAGACACGTGTCCAGATTCACTGGAGACAATAATAATCAAGTTTGTTGTTACCTGAGGCCAGGGAGAGAAACAACAGCACAGCCTTCATCATGATCAAGTTGGTGTTCAGCTTTGTGAGAGCCAATGGTTTTCAACCCTGTATTTATACCAGCATGACCACTCCTGTGTTTAGAACATCTCAAAAGAAATCTGATTATTCTTGAGAATTTGCCAGCTGTTGTACTGATTCATTGGTATTGTGAAACAACTCTTTTTTTTAGTTTATCTTGAGTAGCAATCTGCATTGAAAGCTGTTTATTTTCCCCAGACTGTCCTATCAAAATCAATTGTTCACTTTCCACTCCCAAACAGTCTGTTATCATTTAAAGTCACGAACCATTTATAATTATTTGCTAAAGCAATCACGTGTAAAATCCTGGCAAAATTGCATCGTTTTCACTGTGACATCATATTTTGTAAGTAGGCCTATGTACAGTGGGGATTGTGTAGACTATTTTTTACGCACATGTGTAAATTAAAATCTAATTGTGGGATATAATTTCAGCAGAAGACATGCACCAGTCCAATATTATTTTATTGTGTGTTTATTTCATGACTGATTACAATAATGCTTCCATTTTGTCAAATTCAACTTCAGGGTCACTTTAATACAAATGATTTATTTATAAAGCCTGACTTTTTCGAAAAACAGAATTTTCGGAAGCGCTATAAACAATAAGAAGTCGAAAAATACATGGAAATATCATGCTAGAAATGTTTCAGGAAAGCCAGTGATGAAATATCAAAATTGTCTGAAAAAGTAAGTCTTTAGTTAAAGATGTTAAATAATATACATTTTTTTTCCTCATATGCTATCATTTAACTTATCACTATTAGCAATGTGGTATCGTTACTGTCCACTAGGTGTCGTCCTAGTGGACAGCTTCCCGCCAACAGGACTGAAGTGGCAGAGTTGATATGGACAGTGGACTGTACACACCTATGTCTTACATGGTGAGCACTTGGCACCATAGCAATTTAATCATTTCATAAATGTCGTATTGACACTGTGATAAACTTTCGTGATAAAAATATTGATATCAAGGTAAAATTAACCATTACATTAAGACACTCTCTGCATGCAATGATATTGACGTAAGGACTGTAGCAGAGGTAAAACATCATTCAAGAGTCTGATTATTTTGTAAAATGGCATTAATATGGAATTTTACAAAATAACAGTAAAATGTAGTATTACTATTAAAAGACTTGCAAAGGCTTTATGGTAATAAATCAGAGAGGTTTTGCTATACATTTACTAGCCCCGTGAACGTGTGGGTTGCCTTGACAACAATGTAATAAGATAGCAATTTAATATGTGTACACGTCATACATAAATTATTAATGTGTAGCAAAACCTCTTTATTACATATAACCTTGAGGTTTGGTTTAGGGAGTGGCACGCAATTAGGATTACTCCTTGGGTTCTTTTACGTAGATGACCCCAAAGAATGGCAGGAGGCCCTACTCTGGGCTGCAACAAGGGGCAAATGAGGATGACAGGGACCATTCATAATCAGGTGGGAATACACATTACACAAAAAATGCTGTTTTTTTTTATAATTAAACAGATGAGGCAGCAGTTACAGCAGGACACTTTGGACTGTGTTATTAGAATCTTTTCACCAGGGTATGGCAAAATAAACAACATGCTTAAAAATGATTTATCATCAAGGGTCAGTTTGGCAAACATGAAATTGCCCCTGTTACACATGGATGACTTCCATGAAAGAATACAGGCCTATATGCCAACAATGGAGACGGAGTGTGCTGTCAGCAAAAGTGAAAAAAAGGTGGGCCATTATTCTAAACTTTTCTTGAAAAATATGCATTTCCTATATTTTAATGACTTCATCCAAAAATAGTCTCCCCAAGAGACGTGACCTTCTGCTCTACTAGTCCACCATAGAAAAAGCAACATAATTCATTGTCCAGTGTCTCAGAAATAATAAGGTTCAGCTATGTCATTTCTAATGTGAATATGTTGTTGTACAGTTTTGGAGTATCAGTAAAGTGCATTCTAGTTTGATGCAAGCGATATGGTAATATCGGGAAATATAGTCACAATCTGTATATTTCATGAGGCTAGCTTGATAAAAATAAGGAATCTCCTGCCAACTCTGCCCTGTTCATTTGCCAGGAATCTCATTGGATCTTTCCTTTATTTTTTCTGTCAAACTGATCTTGATTCTTTCAGGCATGCACTATTTTTTTACATACCTGCCCCGCTATTTCAGGCATTTGGAAACAAAGGAATTATAAGATCACAGAAGGTGACTCCTGAAAGTCTATTTATCTTCTGAATTACAAAAGACCTTGAGAGTTAAATATCTGATTTGTCTTGAATTTTTTTCTAAATAAGAAGAGCAAGACATTGTGAGGAATAATCAGACTCCACGTGTCTTAAACGTTCTCCATTTCGATACTGCCTTTTGGTCCAATTCAAAAAAACCAAAGGACATCTATATGTCAAATTAACTTTGAAGGCAAGGCATCTAAGCAGATGACCATGACATTGTGGTTGCAAGGCTGATTTTGTGTTACTATTGACAAGCTGATGTTATTTTATGATAAATATATATGATACAGATCTAGTTTGCACAATTTCACACTCATTAGCATTGAAATCTCTGTATACATTTACTGCTACCCCAATTTTATCTAAATTTTCCCTCATCCCATATTTCCTTTCATGAGCCAGGAACTACTGTCAATTCTCCCTTCTGACTCCCGTCCCTTTCTGGCTTCCCTTAGTCTTTTTCTTTGGGCTTCACATAATTTCATTTGGCACATAATTTTCATTTGGCATTGTTGTGGCCTCACCCATGTGTTTCTTTTGCTTGTGTATATCTGCCCACTTGCATGTCTCTTTTTTATCACAGATCATAATCAATTTTAATCAAACGAACTGCTCATTGAGACACATTATTTGGTTTACAGCCATGGCCGTTAGTTTATATAACATTATTTCTTTCGACTAAATTTTATCATAACACCTGCTACTGTGTAAAGTCTATAATTCTTAACAATTTGGTGAAGATTGAGCAAGTATTTATTTGCTTTGTTATGATTGATCAAAATTATAGCACCATAGTGAAGCACAGCAGCTGAGTGAAAACTAACGGCCATGGCTGTATATTGACTCATCGGCTTTAAAATATACGGACCTTTGTGATGTAAAAAACATCCAGTATGGACTTGTGTGAGAGACTGTGGCCTTGTCACTCTTTCCCTATGTAGATCAGTTGGTTGCAGATCTTCTGCATTGTCAAGTTTCATTTTACTGCCATTCACAAATATACATTAACACTACGGCTCCAACCTTCCTGGCCCACTTTGTTTTCTTTGTTAAATAGCTTTATTCATTAAACCTATCAGCAGGAATCTTGTTAGACTCGTTAGACATTGGTCAAGTTAAACATTTTATTTTCTTTGAGGAAAGAATCCGAAGAAGTGCTTGGCTAATCCCTTCAAAAATCTAAATCGATCTCTGCTCTGAGGACAATTTTCATACAAAGTCCTTCCTATGGATTCTGACTTCGCCCATCAATTTGTGAAGTATTCCAATTTCCTGTCCTGCAGCCTTTCTGCTGAAATCAGGAAATGGAATTCTGTATCTCACTAGACTTCGAAATCATATTCATATGTTACGTTGCAAGAAATTTGAAGGCACGAGCAGCGCACCATTTTTCTTACTCTCTCATGGAATGACATGAAGGGATGAGAGACTAAAAGTATCAGTCTCTAAATTCCAGGCATCTTGCTAGCCAATTTTAACTGAGAGATAATTTTTTAGCATTGTTTATGACAGGACATCAAATTGTTTACAAGTGTGTTGTCCTGTGGTTAGTTTTGTCATCTGATGTCAATTGATAATAGGTTGTTTGTTTTTCCCAACTTTTATTAAAACACTACCTGACTTTGCAACCATTAACAAATGCATAAAAAAGTAAGTATATGTTGGCCAGATTGCTCCATTTCAACTGATATTACATTTCAAATAATATTAGGGCAGTTTCGGTCCTTCTTCATTTTGTATTATATTGAATTGATTCAACATGACGCATATCAGACTCAGTTACTTGTAAAACATGTTGTGCTTATAAGCATGCTTCACAAATGCCAGAAATAATTCAGGGAGGGATATGTTTCTGCCATGCCACATTGGCCAGAGGTGGAATTGGTAATATTAATACAAGCAAAATGATTGATGCTGGAAAGGTCACCTTCTTGTTCATGACAAAACCAAATGTCGAATTCATTCAGAAAAGAGTATTGTTTCCGTCAAGTTGCATAAACAAGCAGAAGGATGTCACATGCAACAACATTGCCTTTGGAAGTAGCATGACAACAGATAACCAAATAATCAGTGAAACATCTAAGAATAGAAAATGAAGCTTTATACATTAGTTTAGCTGCACATATAGCCCGATCTCATCTTGTTATGTCTATAACAAACATATTGTTTGCAAAACATTTGCAAACTGAATTGCTTTCCAGATATACATCTAGTAAAAGGAAATGCCCAAACAACACTAGTTGTCATAGCCCAATATATTCAACACTTATCACCTCAGCCAACAACAAATCTCTCACAATATTGGGGCTCTACCTATCGAGAACACAGAATTGTCCTATGAATACCTCAATTAAATTATTCCGGAACTACAGATCACTCTATGCATGTATACTCAATTGAGACAGGTCTTGTCATGATCTACTTTGCATATGAATTCTTTCCTTGCCAGTAACTGTTACTTCAAGAAACAAATGCGGATGAATGGAATGACCTGTCAACATTGTAGAGAGCCAACCATAAAGATTTGGATATCTGATGCAGGGACTAACTTCTATAGTGGAATGCATGTGAATTGAGTTTTATTGGCCGAAGCAGTAATATTGGTCGAGGCCGTAGGCCGAGACCAATATTACCTGCTAAGGCCAATAAAACTCAATATTGGTCGACTCAACATCCACTATTTGTTATATTCTGTACCAAAATTTTCAGACTTATACATATTTGTAAAATAATTGTTTTTCTAAAGATATTCAATTTTTTTATATGAAATATACTTAATTTTTCCCATTATTTACAATGAGCATATTTATAAAATGATAGATTGACATTTCAAGAAGTTGGATTTCCTCCTACTCAGGTCCTCCCTTAAGTAATAGGCAATTAAGTGCATAGTTGCTGCTGAGAACATAGGGGCACACCAATATCACTCTCCACACACCAATAACACCTTTAAGACACCAATATCATTATTTATTGGCTTGTCACGTGACTGATCTCCTGGTACATGATTGGCCTTAAAATTTTGATGCAGAATATATATATATATATCTTATCACAAGACTTGGAATGCATTTCACTGTTATAATTTTCATCTCAGACTTTCTTTCTCAATGCAAATAAATACTACCCCTCTGACACAACAATGGCGGGTGCAAAGGGGACTTATTTACACTACATCTTACTTATAAAGAAGTAGCATGGTTGTCTCCAATACCACAGTAATGGAAACCATCACTCGTCTGAGATTTTGTATCTTCTTTTCATATTTCTTCAGATGCAGATTCATATTTTGTCATTTTGCAATATCACAAAAGAACAAGCTTTTGACGTCATACCTCTGAAGCACAAGAGCAAAAACTGTCTGACATTTTCCTGTTCTGGAACACAGTACATTTATAACATGGTATTATTCTGGTGTCAGCGAAATTATGATGAACCTCAGAATAATCAGCATGATGAGAACAAACCACCAGCATTCCACTATGTCATATAACAAGATACCAAAACAATGACACCAAAAAATCCTTTTTACGAGACATTTTGTTCCGACTCTACTTTCCTAGTTAAATTGACTTCTGTTGCTGTTGTAATCTCTCTTTTTGTTAAGGGAACCTTGAAATGAGATGAAGTAGTCCTTAACAAAATACAGGCAATTATTTGTGGTAAATTTCTTTGTGATTGATTGGTTTTGTTTTGTCAAGAAATTGTAATGAAGCTGGCAACACAAGATAGGTCGCTTTTTTTATCACTGGATATTTGCCATCACATTGTAGTCCATTGTGCTGTTTGTCCAAGTCACAACCTGGGAGATACACAGAGAAAGTCGAAAAAAGAAATCTCCTGTTTAAGAAAAACCGAAAAGAAAGGAAACCCTCTTCCTTGTAAATACAATTGAATAGAATAAGAACAGAATAGAATAGAATGGAATAGAATAGAATGGAATAAGTCAATCTCTGTCATTAACTTTGTTCACGATGAATAATAGATAGTGCCTAGTATAATGTATGACTGTACTACTGTACTTTACAAAACATAATTATATATGAGTTTTAGAATTTTAAAAGTATCAATACTTGTCATTCCTGTGGAAGGAGTCATATTTGAAGCTTCACCTTTCTGCACCACTTAACATTCTTTGTAAAATATCTTTATTCATTAAACCTATTAGCAGAAAGGTTGTTAGAGCAACTAATGCTTTTAATGTCATGCTTGCCCTAAAAGGCTTCAATGCTAATATTAGAACCTGTCATTAATATTCATTAAATTTCATCAAATCAAAGCAGTTTGCTCGCATCAACAATATTTCACCATGAAAGAAGAAAAGTTGTTGATTTGAAACTGAAACTCTGATGAAGTTTATTGGACTAGCATGCTTCCAGGAGGGGAAAATACATATTGGATGAAGTAATAGAACTTGCTGCATAGTTTTTACTGCAATGGATGAACCAGACTAAAAGTTTCTGCTGTTTGTTTAGCTTTTGAAGGATGTGATAACAGCCTTATAAAAATGAGACAATGCATCAAAGACGGTTTATCCACCAGACACAGTATATCAGCACATGGTTAAAGGGACATAGAAATGATTGTATGTAGCACCGTAGCTAATATCAGAAAGGAAATTATTTCATTCTGGAGAATGCAATGGCTCATGAACAGAACTGTTTTGGCTGTTGTATTCCTTGATAAAACAATATATTGCCATGTATAAACCATGCATGTCACAGAGAACAGCTCAATATACTGTTCAGCACCTGAAATATATCCTGAACCAGGATTGACTTGCCTATAACATGGATACTAAATAGCAAGCTAGCTGATGAAATACATAAGCACTGGAGGAAAGCTGCGAGACGGATTTTGAATGTTCCAAGAAACAGACAATCAGTACTGGTTCCATTGCTGTTGTCATGCAAGCCATTCATGATGCAGCCGTGTGAATGTTTTCTGAAGCTATTACAAACAATTCATATATCTAGAAATTAGAAAATGAAATGGCTTGTAAAAACCGCTCCAAAACTGGGGTCCTGCAAGTTAATATTAATTATCTGGCAGGTAACTGGAATCTCAGTGCACGGGATGTCGCCTCTGGTAAAGTGACATTCAATTTGCCGAATTGTGTGGATGAAGATATGCTGCAGAGAGCGGGTGCTGTTTTTCAGGATAAGGGAACTAAGGTGGTTACTAAGACATGAAACACCCACTTATGAGCTACTTAGGTACTAACACTAGTAGCCATGGCCCCTTAAATGGGTCCTTACAGCACATTTGGCTACTTATGACAACTGTAAGGCACCTAAAAATCCACTAACAGCCAAACATAGGTACTTATGGGTACTTTTGTTAGTTCCATCCACTTGCAGAGCATGAAGTCTACTAAGAAAGTCCCCTTAGAAGGATTACAGAAGTGGGAATGCCTCAGGTGAAAATCCTTTGTTTGACAAACTTTGCAGATTTCATTTCACATTTGTTCATCATGCCCATACTGAGGAAAACACAGCAGTTAACTGACTTGCATTGTTTTACCAACACATTGATAATCTTGATCAAACTGACAAATCAAGAAGCGCAACAGCAAACCCACGACTGCACAGTTCTGTTGCTGGAACAATGTGATGGAGCATGTGCCATCAATTTTTCTGTAAGAAAATACCTTGATATAGGCCTACATGCCAAAGTTTCAGATATGTACAATCAAACTTTTTATTGGAAGGATGTTGGATGAGGGGATGGGGGACTAGACTAAAACCGATTTTACTTGATTTTCAGTGCCTCTAAATCAATAATTTGGTTTGAATTGAATAAACTTATCAATGAGATAAATAATCTTCCAAAACCCAAAAAAGAATTAAATTGTACTGTAAATGCTGCATGCATTCCAGAATCTACTCAAATTCTCACTAGGGGAGACTGGGGCAAGTTGTAGCTTTTATAAACCATCGTTAATTTTAAACTAAATCAGGCAGATGTTTCCCTTATTTGATACATGAAGCTAGTGTTGGAGGTCCGAGACCTGCCTCCATTGATGGTCATATTCTGATGGTGTGGGCCTCGGCTCAGTCCCAGTTGCACCAGACAAAGCTGTCATTTTTAATTGTGAAAATTATGTACTAAAAATTCATAGATAAAACTTGAAATACAATTGACCAGTGCTGAATTAGCAACATGAATGTCTCCTGCCCCATGTAACTTATAATTTAACATGTTTAACTGATATGTTGTCAGAATTGTGAGTAACACTTAAGCTGTAATTGTATGTGAAGAATGATTTTATTAATTCGTATCAAGTAGAGTGTGCAATTCAAAATTGCTATATTTGTGGTCATTAGTGCCTTCACTGCCTCCAGACAGTTCATTCCTGCAGTTTGCAATGGCATCAATTCTCGAACATGTGCTGTATTTCTTGTGATTAGTCGATTTCGATTCTTTCTTTAATAATTTCAATGGTTTAACTTTCCTTTTTTATTCTATGTAGATTAACATATATAACTTTTGTATTTCAATATACTGGGTGGCCTCTCTGCAGCGATACCTATCTTTGAGAGGTCTCCCGTGCCCCAAATCTAAAACTGTACTGTTAAATATATTTACTATAACTGTTTTTTTGGGAAAATAAAAATAATCTGAGTCTGAGTCTGAGTCTGAGTCTGAGTCTGTAATTTGAATGACATTGTCCCCAAACCAATTTTGGAGTGACTGGTGGTATGAAATGATATATTTAGACAACCAATAAATTGTGTCAATATAAGATACTATAACAAACCAGTTATATGCTGCAAGTATTATAGGATTGATTAAAATATGAGAAAAAAAGGTAAAATACAATGTAAGTTTTTAAAAAAAGGGATCAACCAACCTGACTAATCCAGTGATAAACCTTACAGCAACACAGGGTTCAGATGTGCAACCTAGAACTCTTTGTGAAGGTCCACAATTATCTCCCAAATTGTTGTGTCCCATTGTTTTAATTGCTTCACAAAGTAAGTTTTTTAAATAGAAAATCACCCAAAGGCGAAAAAGACACAACTTACCTTATTCTCCCCTACTTTTTTTTTTTTTAGTAAAAATTTGAATAATACACAACTGAACATGTACCAGGCCCCACTGACAAATGTTAGAAATATTCATTCCACAATATTTATGTTAATGTACATGTTTGAAGAAGGAGGATGCATACCTACACCAAATTCATGTAGTTAACACTAACAGAAGGCCTTGGTTTTACAATGCATATTTTATGGTCTTATATGGATCAATTAATTTTGATTTTATACGTAATTTAAAAGCTTTGCCGAAGGTTTTTAAAATGCTCATATTTGCTGTAATGCATGTACAGTGTAAACCTTGTCTTATTGCATTGTGGGTTTGCTCAAGCACAGTCTATGCTTGCACACAATCTGGGCTTTGTTTATTTCACACATAAGGATATTGATATTTAATCTCAATATTACGACAAACACAAAAACTTTGCGATGAAATTATATAAAACTGAGAAAAACAGCTCTGTAATCCCTCTAAGGAACCTCCACCAAGCATAAGGGGCCTTAGTGTCTTAGTAGCCAGCTAAGTTCCCTTATCCTGAAAAACTTCAGTAGCCACCTTAGTTCCCTTATCCTGAAAAACTTCATTTGCAACCTAATGAACCTCCAAGGTGTGCCTTTTCCTGATTGCATATTAAGTTCAGTCTATATTGATGATGGAATTTGTCAAGAAAATGGCTGTAATTCTCCCTTTACAGCAGATTTTTCAAAACAGATTTGACTCCACTTTCAGATTGTGCGTTTTTATCAATGCCCAATGCAGTGCGAACCCGTGTTGTTCTGCACTTGAGAATTGTTCAAATGGTATAAGCATAGAAAGGCTTTTGGGAGGCGAATTTAGTATACAGTATACTCAATGGTTTTTTGTATACCACATGGTTTGATCATTGTTGATGATGTCATTGCATTGTTTACCATTGTGATGTCATGACCATGGTGACATCATAACATTGTGACATCATCACTTCAGCTGCTATCTGTGCTCTGATTGGCTGAGACCACTATTTATTGAGTATTGATCATCTCAGTGAAGTTTAGTTCTCTTTTGAATTACTGATGTACTCGTGGGTACAGAGGACTCAGGATATCTTCAACTCATGGAGTACATCTCAAAATACCACCATACCCATTTGGTCTTATCATAATATTTCATCCAAACCTCCTTTCTTTAAGTCCTGATATTCAATATCAAACGATCAATGCTCAAGGTGCTTTTGGGAATGCCCTTGATGCAAAGGGACCCTGATTTGTAGATTCAAAGGTTTATGCGATAACATTGTACAAACACAAGGAGTAGTAAGGCCTTGCATCCTGAGATATCCCTGTAATTTGAATTAATTATGATCACATGGATTCCTGTGGGACTATCTTCTGATACACTAAAGGGATATGCATGGTTCTTCTTTGTGAAGATAAGGACAACATGGGGTGAGATCAAACAATCACTGAATATAAAGTCATGGACTCTTGGTATTCTTATTATTGAACCACAACTTTTGATTTGCAAGCTCTTGCTGGAACCTGACAACTTAGTGATATTGTGACAGATGTCTAATGAACGAGTTCCTTCATGTCTGAGGAATGAAAACCACATGCCTGAGTATAAAATCGAGGTTGACTAATTTTAATGGCTCTGAGATTGTATGCAGTGGTCTTTTGTTTGAAAATACACAGATGTATGGCGGAGCCAAACAATCTAGAGCCTTGTAGACCTCTTTGACCAACTGTCTTTTCCAACTCACTTCAAGGCTACAAGTCTTTGCCTTTGATAAGAGTTCTGTGTATGAGAAATGTTTACCAAATACTTAACGAAGAGCTCTTTTGTTGATACTTTCTAACCGTCTCATATCAGTTCGATTTCTGTTAGTCCAGACAAGCAAACGGTGACTGAGGTTGCCTCAATAAAGGCATGATATACCAATGACTTAGTATTTGTATTCAATAACCTGGACTTTCTTGAGTCCTTATCAATGTGAACACCAAGTAGTTTTACCTGTGTTTCAAAGTCAATTGTTGGATCATTGCTTGTTAATGACACATTACTGTCCTTACTGGTATGGAAAAATTGAAATTTGCCAAGTATGACCATCACAACGTGCTTGTTATATCTGTGTTAGAAAAATGACACCATAGGGATGTTTGCCAGTCCTAAAAAGCAGCAGCACCATTAGTCACTTCATTTCAATTAGTGAAAATGTCGTAAAGTTTTGGAATGGTATCTAGAATACCAAGAGTAGTCTGATGCAGGACACTGATTGCAATATATATTTATATGTATGTTTATTTGTTCATGTTTAAGTATAAAAATTTAAAGGAGCTGAGAAAGGCAAAAAAGAACAATTTACTGAGTCACACCCAGTATGTGGTATGTGGCTAATTGCTTTTTCCATATTATATAACAGAAAAATTGCAGAAACACCATGCGAGTTCTCTCGGGTTTCATTGGCTATAAATCCTAATGCATATCTCCTTTTTTCTCGGACATCGTATTTTTCATTCAAAGAAGAAGATTATTTCATTATCCATTTCAATCAGTAATGTGCATCCATGCCCAACCCTGATCACAATTAACCTTTAGTGGTTAAAGCATGACAAAAAAACATAGGAGAAAGTACAATGTGAGATGTTTCAATAACATTTATTAGGCGTCCAAAGAACAATGGTTCAGCCAATCACAGTCCTGATCCAGTCGCTGTAATATGACATCCTATGGAAAATAGAACTCCACACAGTAGAGCAGAACGAATAATATTTCAGCGCCCCAACTAAGTAGGTCTTGTTATCTCTTCTGCACACCAATGGACCACCAAGATCCCCCTGAAATCAGATTCAGTCATTTATTGTTTATTAATTACAATAAACTAAGATTTTTTTTTTTTTGCTGTCACTTCTGGAGACCAACAATTTATGGATCAACTTCCTCTTCCAAAGACATGATTAATGATTTATTTATGCAAAACATTTTAATTCTCTCTTTTCTGATTGCCAATGTCTGCTGAAACAAGATCAAAACCAATCAAGAATGTATACTTACTATGCAAGTTCCTGTTACTTGGTCATCCATACAAACTTCTGTGGCATCATTCACTTGACCTCGATTACAATCATCCACACTGACGACATTTGCCTCACTGTAGTGCAGAACACCATCAGGGAAACTAGCTGAAACAATGCGTATATTGTGGGAAAATATGAGTATGTATGAGAGGAAGACTGCTCAGTATTTTGAATTCTCAGAATTAAGAAGATATAAAGAACATGATTGCCATTGCAGGAAGGAAAAATCAGCCACTACATTAGCTTTTCACCTTTAGGCTCCCTCCGAATCACTTCCTATCTTTACTTGCTTTAAACTACATTTTAAGATTACATTAAATTTACATTAAGGCAACACCAGTTCAAACTCTATCACCCCCATTGTGTCTTTGATATTGCAACCTTTGCTAATGGCAATTACATGACCAACAGCATTTATAGAATTCTTAAGATAGCATAGGGTCATGCTGAGGAGTTAAAGAGGAGAAAGTAGGACAAAATGGGTTAGCAGAGGATTTCTAAGAGAAAGTATTCTTACTTTATTATGGGTTGTACTGTATGGTTATTTCTGAAGTAGCAGAACTCAGCTGAGTCAATGAAGTTACGTTTATAGTGCTTGCTGGTTGCTTTGAAATGTGCAGAAATGATTGATATATGTCTAAACACCTAAATTCGAGATAAATTTTTCAGCTTATTATTGTTGATAGAAACATAGGCTGCGCAGCAGCAAACCTTCAGCGAATAACACATTCAGAAGATTACAATTACACCATAAAATTGATGTGTTTACCAAATTACATATTGGTGAGCAATAGTGGTCAAGTCATGGCCTTCTATTTTCCCGCTGCCCTGCCATCTACCTATCTGCTTGCCAGAGTTTGTAAAACGAGAAAAAAGGCCTTATTAGGCTAAATTATGCATATGGTACAGTTTCATGCATATACAAAGTATAGGTAATGAGCTGTCAGTTGGAAAACAAAAAATATAATGCTTTAGTTTTCTCAATTTTTGCCAATGATTCAAAAAGTGTTAAATACACATCAAACGGCTCTGCTACATTGTATAGGTGATATGTGTGGAACATTTCGTTGCTGTATATGCAATAGTGGGCAAGTTTTGGCTCCGATGCAAAAAAAGAAGTATTTAAAAAATTTTTTCTCAAAATTATACAAAAAGTATAGACTATCTATCAGTATAACCATGAAAAGGCAAACCTAGACCATGTAAGCCATGTGTGTTCCAAACTGAATCCATGTTCAATAATTGTACATGCAATTGCGACTGAGTCCTGGGCCAGAAACAAAAAATAATTTTTTCGGTTTTCAATATTTCAAAAAGTATATAATATTTTGCATCAGACCTTTCAAAAGGCACTACTAGACCATATAAGGCATATGTGTACCAAACTTTATCCATGTACGTGCAATAGTAACCGAGTCTAAGCCCAAAAAAAAAAAGTATTTTTATATTTTTTGTAATTTGTTCAAAACGTATAGAATATCTATCAATGAGACCATCAAAAGGCACAACTAGACCATATAGGCCACATCTGTACCAAATTTCATCCATGCACAAGCAATAGTGACTGAGCCTTGGCCCGGAAACGAACAAAAATAATTTTTATGTTTTTTAAATTATTTCAAAAAGTATGGTATATCTATCCATCAGACCATCAAAAGGCACAACTAGACCACAAAGGCTATATGTGTACCAAATTTCATTCATGTATATTGAATAGGGGCTGAGTGCTGGCCCGGAAACGATCTATCCGCCCGCCGCCCGGCGGACGGACAACATTTTGCCCTAGTGATAACAATACCTTCTGCGAACAAGTTCGCTGAAGGTAAAAAAAAACCAACTTTGAGTATTTCCCCATCCACAGAAGTTGCAGTCAGCTCCAACAAAGTCATCACCGTCCTGAGGTGCAAGGGCAATCGTCTGGATGTAGGGGTTTCCAGGTTCAACTGGTCTGCTCAGTTTCAATAGCATGAAGCGAGTGTCGAGGCTTGTTGGTTCCTGGATTTCATGGAGATTTGGTGGGAAAACAAAAAGTCAATCAAAATATCAAGAACCACTATTGATATATCTTATTCTTTTTACATCTGCTCCCTTTTTTTCAATTTTGTTCCTTTAATAACATCTTTAGTATATTTCCAAGTGATATTTTACACGATGTCCGATGTTTCCATAATATATCTTTCAGGCACCTGTTGTATATATTATACTTTTAATTTAATTTCCTTAATATATTTATCTCTTTTACATATATTTCTAATTATTTTTACTAATAATTTACTTACAACAAGGCACTGTAGAAGGTAAGCTTATTCCTGATTTGTTTACCAAAATAAAGATGATCTTTCTAGCTAATACAAATACTGACCCTGACAATCTGCTCAACGTCAAAGGTCTCTGGTTGTCCTCCGTTTGCAAAGTCATCCATGTCGTGAAGACCAAGTACAACTTGGAATATATCTCTATAACAAATGATAATATTCATTTAAACACATAGGCATACTACACTCACACTTTTCGGGGAGGGTGGGAGCGACATTTGCCAGAATTTCTTGATCTAGATTTAATACCATTTCAAATTAAATCACTTGGAAACCATTGATTTTCAATAATTTTAATTTAAACAACTGCTTGCATTTTATAATATTTTTCATCTTCTGTTACTGTTTTCCAAACTTTTGTGGGTGACTGTCCCCCTCCAATTTGCCTATGTTTAAACAGGTAGTTGATACTTTTAACTGATTTGAATAGAAATACTTACGGAGTTCCAGTGTTATCAATGGTAAGGACCCAGTTTTGATCAATCAGAACACCTCCAGAAATGAATGACCCAATGGCAGTGTTCTGAAACAGAATGCATTCATGATTACATTAACGAAAACCTAATAACAAAACCGTCAGATCTCTTCAGAAACCAATGTTTTCTGCTTTCCCCTGGCAAGTCAGAGAGATTCCCCCAATCGAGAGGGGTCTTACAACACATAGGATGTTTAGAACAGTGAAGGATATAAGGAGATTAATCCACAAATGTTATGCAACTATATTGAAACTCTCATGTCATACAATACACATTGACAGCACATATCAGATTTTAAATGCATTTTACACAAGATATTGGTCTATGGTGGATGATTGATTCTGTAAAAATTCACTCACTGGAAAAGCAGCTTGTAAGATTGTTGGTACATGCACATGTTACATAATCTGCATAAGTCTTATGATTAGATGCTGCATAAGACTAATAATAACTTTATTCTGTGAAATCCACTCACTCTAATAGCTGCCATGTAAGGAAACTGTCCTGGAAATGCCTCCTTGCCATTGAAGACATTTATGCCCACACCATCAGGGACACCTTTTGCCCATCCAACTGAAGTCAGAAAAGAAAATCAGCTTTGTGTTCCTCATCTACTTTGCTTTACTGAAGTCAGAAAAGAAAATCAGCTTTGTGTTCCTCATCTACTTTGCTTTACTGAAGTCAGAAAAGAAAATCAGCTTTGTGTTCCTCATCTACTTTGCTTTACTGAAGTCAGAAAAGAAAATCAGCTTTGTGTTCCTCATCTACTTTACTTTACAGAAGTCAGATAAGAAAATCAGCTTTGTGTTCCTCATCTACTTTGCTCTACAGTTTATCATAAAAAATGCTAAAAGACACGTCTATTCAGATTCACTGGAGACAATAATAATCAAGTTTGTTGTTACCTGAGGCCAGGGAGAGAAACAATAACACAGCCTTCATCATGATCAGGTAGGTGTTCAGCGTTGTGAAAGCCAATGGTTTTCAAGCCTGTATTTATACCAGCATGACCACTCCTGTGTTCAGAACATCTTAAAAGAAATCTGATTATTCTTGAGAATTTGCCAGCTGTTGTACTGATTCATTAGTGTTGTGAAACAACTCTTTTTTTTTAGTTTATCTTGAGTAGCAATCTGCCTTGAAAGCTGTTTATTTTCCCCAGACTGTCCTATCAAAATCAATTGTTCGCTTTCCACTCCCAAACAGTCTCTTATCATTTAAAGTCACGAACCATGTATAATTATTCGCTAAGGCAATCACGTGTAAAATCCTGACAAAATTGCATCGTTTTCACTGTGACATCATATATTTTGTAAGTAGACCTATGTGCAGTGGGATTGTGTACACTATTGTTTACGCACATGTGTAAAATAAAATCTAATTGTGGCATATAATTTTAGCAGAATACATGCACCAGTCCAATATTATTTTATTGTGTGTTTATTTCATAATTTATTACAACAATGCATCCATTCTGTCAGATTGAACTTGAGGGTCACTTTAATATACAAATGATTTATTTAATACCCGACTTTTTCGAAAAACAGGAATTTTCGGAAACACTACACACAATGTAAGTAGTCAACAAACACATGGAAATATCATGCTAGAAATGTTTTAGGAAAGCCAGTGATGTAATGTCAAAATTGTCCGAAAAGTAAGTATCTAGTTAAAAATGTTAAACAATATAATTTTTTTTATTCATATGTTATCATTTAACTTATCACTAATAGCAATTTAATCATTTCATAAATGTCGTATTGACACTGTGATAAACTTTCGTGATAAAAATATTGATATCAAGGTAAAATTAACCATTACATTAAGACACTCTCTGCATGCAATGATATTGCCGTAAGGACAGTAGCAGAGATAAAACATCGTTCAAGAGTCTGATTATTTATAAAATTGAATTAATATGAAATTTTACAAAAGAGCAGAAAGGTGTAATATTGCAAAGGCTTTATGGTAATAAATCAGAGAGGTTTTGCTATACATTTGTGGGCCCCATGCACTAGTGGGTTGCCTTTACCACAATGTAATAAGATAGCAATTTAATACGTAAGCGTCATAGATAATGTGTAGCAAAACCTCTTTATTGCATCTAACCTGGAGGTTTGGTTTAGGGAGTGGAACGTAATTAGGATTACTCCTTGAGTTCTTTTACGTACATGTACATGACCCCAAAGAATGGCAGGAGGCCCTACTCTGGGCTGCAACAAGGGGCAAGTGAGAATGACATGGACCATTCATTATCAGGTGGGAATACACATTACACAAAAAGTGTTGTTTCTTTTTTATAATTAAATAGATGAGGCAGCATTTACAGCAGGACACTTTGGACTGTGTTATTAGAATCTTTTACCCGATTTTCGTCAGGGTATGGCAAAATACACAAACAACATGCTTAAAAGTGAATTATCATCAAGGACTCAGTTTGGCAGACAGGAAATTGCCCCTGTTACAGATCGATAACTTCCATGAAAGAATACAGGCCTATATGTCAACAAGGGAGACAGAGTGTGTTGTCAGGAAAAGTGGAAAAAAAGGCAGGCCATTATTCTAAACTTTTCTGGAAAAATAGCATTTCCTAAATTTTAATGACTTCATCCAAAAATAGTCTCCCCAAGAGACGTGCTCTACTAGTCCACCATAGAAAAAGCAACATAATTCATTGTCCAGTGTCTCAGAAATAGTAAGGTTCAGTTATGTCATTTCTATTGTGAATATGTTGTTGTACAGTTTTGGAGTATCAGTGAAGTGCATTCTATTTTGATGCAAGCGATATGGTAATATCGGGAAATACAGTCATAATCTGTATATTTCATGAGGCTAGCTTGAGAAAAATAAGGAATCTCCCCGTCCACTCTGCCCTGGTCATTTGCCAGGAATTTCACTGGATCTTTCCTTTATTTTTTATGTCAAACTGATCTTGATTATTTCAGGCATTTGGAAACAAAGGAAGGACTCCTGAAAGTCTATTTATCTTCTGAATTACAAAAAACCATGAGAGTTAAATATCTCATTTGTCTTGGATTTTTTTCTATATAAGAAGAGCAGGACATTGTGAGGATAGGAATACTCAGACTTTTTTTTGGTCCAATTTAAAAAATTCACAAGACATCTATATGTAAAATTAACTCTGAAGGCAAGGCATCTAAGCAGATTACCATGATATTGTGATTACAATGCTGATTTTGTGTTAATATTGACAAGCTGATGTTATTTTATGATACAGATCTAGTTTGTACAATTTCACACTCATTAGCATCGAATCTCTATATACATTAACTACTACCCCAATTCTATCTAAATTTTCCCTGATCCCATATTTCCTTTCATGAGCCATGAACTACTGTCAATTCTCCCTTCTGACTCCTGTTACTTTCTTGCTTCCCTTAACATTTTTCTTTTGGCTTCACATAATGCAGTTGCACATTTCATCTGGCATTATTGTGGCCTCACCCATGTGTTTCTTTTGCCAGTTGATATCTGTCCAAATGCATGTCTCTTTTTTTACCACAGATCATAATCAATTTTAATCAAACAAACTGCTCATTGAGACATATTGTTTGGTTTACAGCCATGGCCGTTAGTTTATATAACATTATTTCTTTCAACTTACTTTTATCAGAACACCTGCTTCTGTGTACAGACTATAATTCCTGACAATTTGGTGAAGATTGCGCAAGTATTTATTTGCTTTGTTATGATTGGTCAAAATGATAGCACCATGGTGAAGCACAGCAGCTGAGTAAAAACTAACGGCCAAAGGATGTTGCATGTAACAACATTGCCTTTGGAAGCAGCATGACAACAGATAACCAAATAATCACTGAAACATCTAAGAATAGAAAACCAACCTTTATGCATTAGTTTAGCTGCGCATATAGCCCTATCTCATCTTGGTATGTCTATAACAGAACATATTGTTTGCAAAACATTTGCAAACGAAACTGTTTTCCAGATATATATCTAGTAGAAGGCAATGCCCGAACAACAACTTGTTGTCATAGCTCAATATCTTCTACATTTATCACCTCTGCCAATAGCAGATCTCCCCCATGGAGGATTTTTTAGATTAGATTAGATTTATTAAGGAAATTCCCAAAGACCAAAAATGGTCGCTTGGAGGGAACTACCGTTTTTAAAATTATAATGCATAAAAAAATTTGTTTTTTTTTTAAGATGTGAAATACAAAAATAAATAAAAAATAAAGAGATGTCGAAAATATGTGCGAAAACATACAGCAAATACAAATTTTAAGGAAATTTTGAAATAAATAATCAAAAATAAACACAGATATCTATGTATGCTGATCATTGCCATTGATAACGAAAAAATCAACTACAGGCCACCTGGTGGTTGTGTTCAGAATTTTCGTCACGGGTGTTGCCACTTGCTTTCATGGTTGCCAGGCAACGCAGCTCTGGACGTGTAACAGTTAGAAATGAAATATAACTGATGGAGGGTGGATGGCATCATTATGAAAACAATTGTCCTTTTATTTTGTCCTGATCCTTCTTTCTTGATCGTGTTAGTGCTCCTGATACAGCAGGTAAAATTATGTTTCAGAGCTCATCTTCATCATCGAAATCATATTCTGCAGATTCCGTGCTAGTTGTGCGTGATGTGCAAGTTGTTGGAGTTGTTGGTGAGGAGATTGGTGCGAGTGTGACTGGATGTAATGTTGTGAGGGATTTGTTGCTGGTTACAGTAGCAGGTGTGAATGGTACGACGGTTGGTACTAGTGGTGGAGATGCAGATACGCATGTTTTTGTCGTGGAGGATACTGTAGAATTTGATTGCATTGGCATGGTCATGGGGATAGGGACTACTTTGGCAGGTGAAGAGAGAATCTTCCTGTCATTTGCTTGTATGACTGTATTTAATAACGTATTTTCCATAAGTTTGTGGTTTTGATGAAATTCGGCAGCCTCTTCTCCTGCTTTTGATTTGATGAAAGTCTTGCCATCTTTTGTCCAACAAGAATGTATATGCTTGGCCTTCTTTAGACATCTAGCCTGGTAGAAAGTACGGGACTCATCTTTGGTCAGGTCTTCTGCAATGTAGATATCTTTGTCACGCAATTTTTGAAGCCGTTGACTATAGATGGCCTGAGCATCCCAGACTGATTTCATGGTCACCAAATATTTGTTTGCAGAATTAAATTTTTGTACTGCAAGTATACCGTCCGACTTTGTCAAGAAGTTTGTAGTCAGGAAATTCCCAATGAAAATTTTGGGATCACTTTCTCCCATATCCAAACCTGATATGATAATGTTGTTCCTCCGAATGCCTCTTTCATTTCTCAGTGTTGGTTGAGGAGCAGTGGTATTGTTCGGTGTCCCTTTCTGTGCACTTGAAGTTGAAACTGTAGCTATATGACTAACTGGTGATCTTGTGTTTGTCTTTAATTCTTGTATGTCCTTCTGTAGCTGTGTGATGGTCGCTTCTATCCTTTACTGGTTTATTTCATAGCTCTCAACTTTTTCGAGTATTTTTCCTATTTGTGATGACACTGAAGCTTTAAAATCTTGCACAAGGGTGGCTATAACGTGAAGTATGTCTTGATTTACAGCCTTCAGTGCTGCTACTTCTGTGATTGCTAGGCTGTTGCTAAGACCCTGCAGTTGTATCTCATTTCCAGTTACGCTTTGGCTCATTTTGAAGTTCTTGATTCCTTTAGTTGTCAGGTTGAATTTTTTGTCTTCATGTTTCAGAAAATCCAGACTTGTCAAAATTTTTTTGAATTGATACAATCATTCTCGGGTTACTGTTCTTGTCCCCTGCCATGTTTCATCTGTTTCTGTGGTCTTTAGACGCACTTTTGTACATATTTTACGTAGGTCCTGTGCTGAGCAGCAAAATGTGTGTCTTCACCAGAATGAGGCTCATGACCAACTTCAATACGCTGCAATGTCTTTTGGTGTTACTAGGAAGCTAGTGATAGTCGGGCAACTCTCACTCTGAAGGACATAATATGCGTGTAACCTTGCCCTCAAGTGTATGCATATAATGTCATGTTGGCCGGGTATTTTGGTTGTTTTCATGTCTATGAATGAAACTAAGTAAATTAAGATGCCAAATATAAATCCGTAGCTGATGGACCAATATGGGTTCAAATAATTATGCACACACCTTAATTCACTTTCTTGATTAAATTTTCTCTGTTCCTTTTGTAAATGTTAAGAAAAATTATCACAAATTGTCAAACACAAAACTGGATTTAGGAGCTCCATGCCTGTAATAATGCTTGTGTTACAATCTTCGGAATTTAACTGTACGGAATACATAATTGTCCTATGAATACCTCAATTAAATTATAGAGGCACTACAGATCACTCCATGCATGCAAACTCACTTGAGATAGGTATTGTCATGATCTGTTGATTCTCAAGGGTGAGATTAGTCATAATTTCTGATAAATAAGATCAAATCAACACATTAAGGATGCGATATGCCTTGGGCCATTAATGAGAAGTTCACAACCAATCTCAGAAGAGTATATTCCAATACTTGCCTTTATATTCTAGCTACACTACCATGTCTATTGTGCTTTTTTACTCCATTTTGGCACCCTTGCAGAGTCTGTTGTTCTGCTTCAACTCCTTCCGAATATTTGCCTATTTGATCAAAGAGCTGTAAGGAAATGCCAGTTTCCTCTTCTTGAATCTTTTGATTTAGTTGCTGCACCATTAGTTATGCTTGAACAACTGACAAGATTTGATTAAAAGAGACCCACGACTTTGTACCTGTCTTTTTTTTGCGTTTTTCTTCATCCTTGTCTGAATTTTTTATAGTTGTTACTGTAGAAAACAGTGTTTCTGTATTTTAACATACTACATGGCCTACAACATTTTATGATAACTAATGTTGGTGCAAAATATATATAAGTAGGATGCAAGAGATCAATTTGGTTGAATGGAACCAATTTATATATGTTTTTGGTGCTGTTTTAAAAAAAACTGTTAGGGTCTACCCTTTCATTTTGTAGGACTACTAACCTTGTCATAACAAAATGTATCTATTGTGGCATAAGAAAAGCTTCCTTGTATTAACCACCAATGACATTATTCCTGGGGAATGAGAGGCACCCCTATGCCATCGGGATCTTTGATTCTATTTCAATTATTTTGACTTCTAAGCTAACTAAAATGATGTAAAACAAACAAATTGATTTAATTTTAATATTTAGGTATAACAATTGGGAAACTGATGTTATAACCAAGTCATTCTATTAATTTAATTTAATTTACTTCATTTATAAAATTCCTACCTGAGTCTGATGTCTCAGTTGGCACCTAGCTTCAGGACCTTGCATCTGGCCTGCTGGTTTCAGGGCTCGGAGTAGTCGACTGCTCTAAGGCATTCAATTTGCCAACTTTACAACTCCTGGCCCCAATTAATATGTATTTGTGCCACCCTCAACATCAGCCTCAAAGTAGGTAAGGTCAGGTCAATTTCAGAGCTTGCCAAAACTTGCTAACCTTGGCCAGTTTCCCTCATGTGAATAAAAACTAAAAGGATTTTATTATTCAAAACAAATAGTAACATTTACAATCATTCACACTTGCTTTGTTTAATATAATAGAATAAATTTTATGACTTAAATTTTTAAATATTCTCAAGTCCTATGTGACATACCCGAAACGGCAACTAAAATAAAATTTTATAAAGTCATTATTAAAATTTTATTTTACAGTATCATAACTTAGTTGCTTTAAACAACTTTTAAATATTCTGAAGACACAGTGCTCAGACATATTATATTTAACAATGTCAGTGATCCATTTGATCATTGTGATTTGATAGGAATTCACATATCACTTGTATGTTAATTCACAATGGCAGCACAAGTTAATAATGTCAATAATTCAAAACTTGTTTGCCACATGTTCCACTGTCAGTGAGGATGTTCATAATTGGCAACCAGCCAACTTTAAAGTTGCGTTTGTTTCTGTTCCAGTTGACACATCAGCGCACAAAAAATTGTTGGGACAAGCTCTGTGTTTCATGACTCAATCAATCAACCCCTAAAATGTCTAGAAGTCCATTAAAGTTCATCTGAATCATCACATGACTTGGAAAAGTTCATGTATTGTCATGTAAGTATTAATTATAGCATATCAATGTCCATCTAAATTAATATTCATGACCTATTTGATGATATACATCTATAGCAACATGTAATTTCAAAATTCATGCATTAATATTCATCTGCAAAATTACTTGATGACTTGCTTCTTCAATGGCTTGACTTTGACTGAAAGTTAATTAGAGTAAGTGACACAATAGATGAACTATAAAATATGCGAAATGTCATATATGTGTACTAGGCCTATAATTCACATAATATATACATGTGATATAATTCCACATATCACTTTTGGATTTTGAAATTTATTTCAATTGTATTGATTACATTATATCTTGTATAACTCCAGTTAGTTTAAGTTAATATTTCAATGACAATTTAGTTGACAGATGTATGTCAGATGTATTTTCCATTAACTTTAAATATGAATATATGAGAAATTTACAGTAAAATGCTTAAAATTTTAGAACTCATGCAAATTATCAATCATGCATTATTTGACTTGATCATGCTTTCAAGTCATCAATTCAGCAATTGGTAAATCAATTTAAAAGATCTCCAATTGACTAATAATAATATCAACATTATATCAACATAAAATCAACATGTAATATACCATATCATGCAAATAGTATACCATATTATTCAAATATCATAAATGTATGAACTATAAGTTGTTCAATTTATCTCAGGTATCATTGTACCAAATCAACAATCAATATCATAACATCATTTTAAAATTCATTTTTGTCTCTGCAAATTGTTATTTTCCTTTAAATAAAGGTTCTTGTCTATGTTTTGTTTCAGCATATATGCTTCATCATGCTGGTTCTTCATTAATAATCATGCGTTGTGATCAACAAAATAAGTCATCAGTGGTTAACAACAAGACATCATCGGTTGACTGTCATCATGCAACGTTATATCCATCAGGTGAGTTAATAATTGAGCGATTAGTATGTATCATTCAAGCATGTTTATATCTAGATTGGCTTGATTTTCAACTTAATGTCAATGCAACATGCACTTAGATATGTTTTGAATTGCTATATTTTTCAATGTTCTTGCAATTCAAGAGTTCCTATTTGTTGAGAAGGCACAAATGTTATCTGTAATTAGCGCTTATATGCAACATATGACCGAATGAATAACCAAAGCGCCTCGATCAACGAACAGTCACCAAATTATCATTAACAAACATGATGATCATATTTTGCTGCTTCATTTCGTTCACTGGTATGAATAGTATAATAAACCGCAACGGTTAAGATCATCATCATCATGCGTCTTATCAACTAGTGTTATGGTCCAGTAATCAAGAAATCATGCAAGATCTTAAAAATGGTGAGTGTTCATAATACTCAATGACATGCATCGTATTTATTGACATATTTTCATGCATCATGTGATCACTTATCTCATTCCATAATAACACCTGTCTATTGATTGAGTTCAACCATTGCCTTAATTTGCTCATAAATGAAAAATATAAAACGCAATCTGCCATCACTCACTCAAACGACAGGTTTATGGTTCATTTCAATTTAGCTTACATGTATGAGAGATACTATTGTTGACTTATGTTTTGCGCATCTTTGGGCTGATATGAACCTCAACTTTTGTATCTATCACACATAAATAGTATTGTAATTGAAGAATATTAATTTTGAATTGGCGCCAGGCGATAATTTTGTAAAATTTCATGTCTGTTTGCCAGTAACTCTAAACCAAATTCCTCAGTACCAGGTTGGTACCATGGCAGATTAATTCTTTGTGTCAGTGGCATATTTTGTACTTTATGATGCCAAGTCCGGTTTGTGTGCCTTTGTAAATCGTCATACTCTAAATCTATCTTCACCATACTTGTTCTGTTATCCCTTTCCCAAATACTATTACATCTGTGACATTGGAAAACTGCTTCATTACTTATTTTATTATAACATGAGATGCAAATGGGTAACTTACAACATATTAACTCCTGAACGGTCTCCAAACGTCTAGTTATTGGAGTTAAACTTTTCAAATCTAAATCACAAATATCACAGCAGGTTTTATTTCTGTATTTCCAAAATTCCTGCCATTTTTCTTCCAATTCTTTAATTTCATCAAGTAAACCAGTTACATTCAGTTTTTTATCATTTTCCAAATAATGTGCAATAAAATCTTCAGGAATCCCCAACTCATTAAGCTTATTTAAACAACTTTCCATTATTTGATTTCTCAAACTGAAGCCAAATTTTCCTACCAATTCTCTATAACCAATACATAAATTTCTAATAGTTATTTCCCGATCCAAAAGTTCATCAATGTACAGTTCTAATAGAGGGATATTTCCAATGTGCAGTAAAGCTTTGACAACTCTGTACATTTTATAATTGAATATTTGAGATGAGATAACATAATTTATAAGACAATAAATTGTAATTTGCATAAGCCTCCTGTCAATATCTCTCTTACATTTCACAATTAAGGTAGATTTTCCTGTCTTGCCAGTATGTATGCTCACATTTTCCTGACTATAACCCGCTGCTTCAATTGACCTACGTTGATTAGCTCTA
This sequence comes from Platynereis dumerilii, assembly GCA_026936325.1. Classification (NCBI taxonomy): domain Eukaryota; kingdom Metazoa; phylum Annelida; class Polychaeta; order Phyllodocida; family Nereididae; genus Platynereis; species Platynereis dumerilii. Next base: position 25,753,081 of record JAPTHN010000014.1, read on the forward strand.
ATATGTTGAGTGATTTTTGGTAGTTCTGAAATAAAATAAATATTTCACCATCCTGTAACATGTTCTCATTTGGGACAATGGGTTATTTTCTTTAATTTGCTTATCTTAACTAGAATTTAATTCAATTTAAATTTTGTTTTTGTTTTTTTCTCTTTAATTAATTATCCACTATTGGGTCAAGCTGATCAAACTGTCTTAACCAGTACCCCTCTTCTCTAATACCTAAATGATAAGCCAAAGTTATCAGATCCTTTAAAGTAAAATAATAATCATCTGGAAAGGTGTCCAAAACCTTCATTGCCAAAACCTCATCGAAATAGTATTTTCTTCTTAAAGCATACACCATTTCTTGTGCTATTCTATGTTTATGTCCCAAAGTATTGAACGCTAATTGGAAGTATTTTCCAATGATTTCAACATCTTCGTACCAATATTCAATAATATGTTCTAAAATTTTGGTATTGTCAAAAAGTAAGGTCATATTTAGTATGTTCTCTTGATTCTCAGTAGCTGAAAGAGGATAAAACTCCTGTTTTTCAACAAGATCTCGCAAATAAAACATGATATCTTCAATTTCCAAACCGATGTCCTGTCTCACAATGATTTCAATTTCCTGAATGTTTGTAAAACCTTTGCTATTGCCCTTTATTACTAAATCAGCCAAAGTATCCCATTCAAGAGCCAATCTTGCAACATCTTGTACGTGCCAATTTTCAAAATACTCAAGTTCAGGCATTTCTGTATCAACTTCGGGATCTTTGCTGATGGCAATACAGATCCTTTCTGAAAAAATTTCAGAACAATATTTGTAAATTTCATCTTCAAATGTTCTATCCTCCTCTGCTTCTGAGAATAAAGACCAGTTCACAGACTTACCTGTATCGTTGCCTTTCGCCATTTTCTAATGAGAAAATTTAATAGGAAAAAGTGAGTCATTGTTAATTTTATTTTATTTTTATACAAGGTCATATTATAAGTTATGATTGATGTCTTACTGATTTCTGGTGTGCCTGAATCCCGCATTGGTGGCCCATGATCTTAAATTTGCTATAGAGAATTCTGATTCAAATTCAAACTGCCTTTCATGACGGAATAGTAGATCACATACTCTGTTGAACTCGGTATAATCGTTGGTAATTTCCTTTTCATGAACTTTGGTTAACCAACCTATGGCAATGTAGACTGCCAAATCAAACCAGTCGCCACATTCGTGAGTTAAAATTGGATGTAGCCATTTGATCAAACGGTCAATTTCATAATTATCTGTAGTAGATGTAATATTGCTACAATGTGCTACAATAATATGTTGTATTATACTATAACTGTCCAGATGTTCGCACAACTGTACCATTTCCCATGGCTCAGTCATTGCACAGTTAGGAAATTCAATTCCTGAGCTTAATTCTGGTGCTCCACCACAACATGCCATTATTCTCATCAATTCAAAAATTTCCCAAGAGGAAAGTTTAATTTTTTCTGGAACTTCTACAATGATCTGATAACATATTTTTTCTTCCTCAATTAGCTCTTTAATCATGCCTTGCATCCAAGGCATTTTTGAAAACAAATATCTAAAAAATTCTTTATCGACAGTTTCGGTAACTTCAATATTATTGTGGGTGACTGTGAATTCCATTTTATCCGTGCAATGACTTAGCAAATGGTTAATACCATCCATGGATGGATTAAAAAATTCTTTCCAAAGTGTGGCAACCATTTTTACCAATAATCTTACCTAATTTCCTTGTTTTCTTTCTGTTACTCTGCGGGTATCATGTTGGAATTCTTTTTGGTGGGCTATATGCTGTTTTTGTACGATTTGCACACCTGTTAAAGTATAATTAATGTTTAATACAAAACACGAAACAACTGTAAGCATCTACATGCTTACTTTCCTTAAACTCTTGTATTTTCTTTTTTCTTCAATAAAATTCTCTTTTTTTGCCGTAAGGTTAAGTCGTTGTTCAAATTTTCATTCTTTTCAATGTCTGGTAATTCAAGACTTGTTGGTGTGTATAATCGGTTGCCAATCACATGGGCAATATTGTTTGTGTCAATAACAATCATTGAAACTAGCATATCTGTTAATCTTACCCTACTTATTTGTCTAGCTCTAAGTATACCAATGGAGAATTTTTCTGGTAATTCAATTTTCAAATGCTCAACAACTAATTTAGCATTTTCAGTGGACCAATCAATAACCATGTAATAGCTCAACCATTTTTTCTCAATTTTGATACCATCAATCCCTAATGACCTTTCTAGTTTTACGTATTCAGGATCTGCAAGTATTTCGAACAATGGCACATTTATCTTTTTGTCGTGTGTTCTGAGACAAAGGTAAACCTTTGATTTGCCTGGGTTTGTTAATACTTTTGGTATTCCCAGTACAGGTACTGCATTTCGCAATTTAAAAATCAATTTTTGCATCACAATAAACAATAGTTGTGCACACAGTAATGTTGCGATCATTATAGCTGTGGTAACTAGATAATCTTTCCAATCTTTAATGATATACATTTCCAAACATTTTGCTTCAGTGACAGGGATAAACTGAGATATTATGGCATACAATAAATTTTTCAAATGCAACTGCCGTTTGCATACTACTATGATGATTGCTAGTGCCAAAACACCTGTCAATGAAATTAAGAGAGTTATACCTATTATTTTAAATTTCCCAAGAAATAAATGATAAAAATTGCTGAATTGGTCTGTGATAGTCATTGTTGGTTCATCTTTCTCATTTAATGTCTTGATAGCATCTTTAAAATCAATTTCCACATTTGATTGAAGTTTGAAAAAAGCATCATCATTTTCTATCTTAGTTAAGTTTATTACTGGAAAAGTTATTTCAGGCTGATTGTCATGTAATTCTGATAAGAAATTGTCAGTCAATGTTTCATTAATGAAATTTTTCATGCCGATATATGCCAGGGAATTGATGACAAAATGTAATTTACCGCTCTCATCATTTATAGGGCATGATTTCTTTGAAATAAAAAATTCCTTGCTATGAAAGTCACAATTACACAATGCTGATTTATTTAACACCAGGAAATCTAAATCCATAGGAAATTCATGACTTGGAGTCTGAGATTGGCATTCCCATCTAATTGGTTTATGTACGTTACTTAACAGTATTTTACCATCAAACTCAAGAATTTCGGGTGCATGATCTATTGCCTCAGGGAATAGATGAATCTCACATTTTTCATAAATGTCTTCCAAATTCTCCTGATACTGAATGAGAGACTCGCAAGTTTTCACATCATGTCTATTTTGTAAAAGTAAGTCAAATGGACAAATATGTATTTTCTGATTAGTATGAGATTGACATGTTTGCAATTCATTTTCAGTGAATAACTTATAATAATCATTATAAATACCAATATATTTGTGTTTAATTGATAATTTCGTTCTTTGCTGATTTAATGGGATGGAAATTGTATTAATTTGATATAAATTCAGGAAGTCTATTTCCTTTGATGTTATGAACAGAGGGACTTGAACAATAATGCCCAAATCTTTTTCAGCTACATAAGCAATGTTATTTATTTTATAGTAATCAATAGCATTTTCAAAAACCAATTTGAAGTTTGGTCTCTCTTCCTTAATTAGGGTCTTTGCCTCATTTAAAACCTTCTGTAAAGCTGTTGGTGTAATCAGTGCTGGTGATAAAATTCCCCTTTCTAAATCTATAGTTGCTTTTAAAAGATCTTTCATTTGTCCCAATATGATAGTATATTCTTGTAAGTTGGTGCTTATTGCACCTCCTATTCTTGCCGGTATTGATAGACTTAGTAATAATTTATAAAGACGTCTTGATGTCGAATTTGTATAATTAGAGATGTTTCGTAAACTATGTCTAAATTCATTTGTGAATGTATATGTCATTTCTTGTACCTTTCTAATATGGTCTTTAATTCTATCATACTTCTTTAAATTAGTTGTTGTGAACAATGCTAACTCCTTCTTAATTGTTAAAATTTTTCCTTCATTCGTCAACACCCCAGATTGAATAATTTCAATAGCTTTTTTCATAGAACTAATTCGTCTTTGATTAACAAAATCATTGTAAACTCTAGCAAAATTCACAACTATATTTGAAACTGCTTGTAACCCTGTAAGAACAAAACGTTTAGTCCTACTTTTACTTATTCGATTACTATATATGCTATCAATATCATCAAATATTGTCAAAATCCTATATCTTGTGTGATTTAGTTGTTCTAACTGACCTCCTTTATCATGAATATATTTAAGGCATAAAGTTTTAACATCTGGATTTGTAGACATTCTGAAACACAAGCTTTTAAATTCTGTGAAATCAACTATTGGAGGTAACCTACGTGCAGGTGTTGGGAAATTAAGATTCAGTGTGATTATATCATTTCCGCTAGTTACTTTACCATGATTTTTCATCATCACTCCTAGTGAAGGAAAAAATTTGTCTAACTCAGGTGATTTTTCGATCTTGTAATTGGTTCTTGACTTTCTTTCTTTATATGTTTTAGCACAAACTTTAGCAGCATCCAAAATACTTGTAGAATTACTCGTCTCATTTTGGCAAGTGGCCAAGTCTAATCCTTTTACTACCGAGATTTGATCATTTTGAATTAACATTTTACTTAGTTTATTGACATGCAAAATTGAACTACAAGAACAATTTAATGGATTGTTTCGAATATCTAACTTTACCAAAGTTGACGGTATTTGCTTAGGGATATCAGTCATATTGTTGCTATTCAATGAAAGAGATCTTAAAACTTGACTTCCTTTAAACAAATTATCTATCTTGACAATAGTGTTATTAAACAAATTTAAACTAGAAATTACCATTCCTCTGAAATCGGGCTCAATTGCTGAAATTCTATTATGACTCAAATCTAAGGTTCGCAAATGTCTAGTATTAAACATTGATAGATCAATGGATTCTAACTGATTGTGAGAAATATCTACTCTTACTAAACGTGTCATATGTTCAAATGCTTTGTAAGCTAGGAACTTTATTTTGTTATTGGTCAAATTTAAAGTTTCCAAATTTTTAAAATCAACATAATCCATCCTATCTACTGCTGCTAAGTTATTAAATGCTAAGTTTAAATGCTTTATCAAACTAACATTAAAATTTTTACTCCAATCAAAGTTATGAATTGACAAATTAACCAAATTAATAGATGTTGTTTGAATTTTAATCTGTGCATTGTTAAAAACTTCGTCATTTTTATATATGTGAATTGTTGATGCCCAAACTGAACCTGCTCTACTCCTTAAGTAACCATCAGACATTGAAATTTCTGTAAAATTGTTTTCACTAGGTAATCCAACATGCATATTTCTAGCAATTCCACACGCTTTGATGACTTTTAAATTTTTTTGTGATAAGAATAAATCCCTATAAATAGTCTTAACTGGACAAAATTCAATATGCTCAAGTTTTGATGTAATATTCTTACTTCTATACCATAAAAATTGCTCTGGATAGAATTTTAAATTTGAAGCCTTAATTACAATTTTAGTCAAACTGATCATGTCATTAAAGATATGACCTGATATTCCAACCAATTTGGGTGCATCTATCACAAATTCACTTAAACCACTCAAATGCTTAAAAACTCTGTGTCTTAATCGTAATACAGATGGTATGACTAACTCAAGGTGACTGATGTTATGTAAACCTTCAAACATTTCTTCATCTAACCAAATTATGTTATTTAACCTTAAAGTTAACTTGTTAATATGCTTAATGTTTTCGCACAACACATCTTTATTTGAAACAATCTCTACTTCATTTAAATTAGGGAATTTTCCAAAATTTTCATCTTCAAGACTGTAAACTTCTAATCCTGTAATTTTCTTCAAGTTGTGCTTAGTTGGAGCTAAAAATATGATAGTTTCAAAAATATTACCTTTTAAGTCAATATGCTCCAAATTCTGGAGACTTGTAAAGACGGTCCGTGGGATTGTATGGGTTAAACCATTATTTCCTAAATTTAAAATTTTAATGTTAGGTAAATGTGGGAATAAAAAATTTGGTCGTCTTGCCAAATTGTTATTTTCAAATTTAAGTTGCTTTATATAACTCTCAACAGGACATAAATTTTCATCTCTGCACACATTACTGCAATCAAGAATGCTACCATATCTGAGACATTTATCATTGCAACATTCACTGGTAATTAAATAAATCAATGAAGTAAAGAATAATAATTTAAAATTAAATTTAGAATCCATTTTAAAATTTTAATTCATTGATGCCTATGATTAAGATAAACCAACAAATTATTATGTTAAATATTTAATTGTGCTATGTTCTGTTTTTATTACAAAAAACTTGAAAAGAAATGGCCGAACATGACTATATATCAATTGAATGATGTGGTTGAACATGACTACAAGCTATGTAATAACTCAATGTTTAATTAAAATTATCATGATTGGTCCAATATACTTTTTATGGTTGACAGAGATAATTGAAATATATGTACTATGTCATCAATGTGTCTAATGCTGTCATAATTATTAACTTATCTTATCAACACCAACTTCAATTACTTACATCATGGTACAATCAAAGTCAATTGTAATATCATAACATCATCATAGTGTCCTTAAATGATTTCAAGTTACTATGGTTTAGATGACTATGAGTTTACTCTATTACTATTTTAACTTACCTTAAATACTGTTTTGTTTCAGACTGTAATGACAGTCACCGAAGTTCAATCAACCGGTCATCTGGATCACTGTTCTTCAGATGCCCAAGTGAATCATGGCTGAGTGCAATCAAAGATGTGGACAACAGGACTCAAGGCTGCTAGTAGCTGTTGAAGCTCATCACTGGTGAGTGTTCAAAGTGACTGTGCTGTTGGGTCATGTCTACCCTGTTATATAGTCAGAGTGTGGCTCAAAACAATTGGCTCCTGTGGCTAGGTAGCCAAATTTGGGAAGCTGTAGGTGGCTCTCCTGAATTGCTGTATCTTGGCCAAGGGCTGGATGTATCTTGGTCAGTACTCATGTACCAGTATTTTAAGAACTTGACTGGCTCTCTTTTTTGTTAACCAAGAAACTTGTTTTGAAACTTGGTTAGTCTCCTTGAACTGGTTTTCAATGTGTACCAAAAATTTGTCTGACTATTCAGATTTTTGTCTGTGTCTATGCGTAGTTCACCCAATTTTCTTTTGGGCCTACGTGCCTAGGTTCATAGTTAAACATATTTTATGTGAGGTAACTTGGTACAGTTACCACAAAATAGCAATTTCTCACAACTTTTTAAAATTTTACACCGTGTTCTTGGTAATTTTGGCCGTTGTTCCAAGGTTGTGTACTGTAAATTGGCTAGTTATCAAGATTCTAGACTCTTTATACCTGGTGAACAAGGCTAAACACTTAGCTTCTGGAAATTTCCTTTATTCAAAAATTGTTTACCACATAGCTTACTTGAAAATAATGTAGGTGCACCTAGAATTACTTTCTACGTAGTTTCTCAGGGAATTATTGTAGGAAGAATATTCTAGTTTCAGCTTAGAAATTCATCCTAGTGATTTTCATTTTCTAACTTAGTCTGTCTGTTATTGATGTAAGGTCTTGTTTGTCTGTCTGTCTGTCTCTGTCTTGAATTTCATTGAAAAAATAACTGCCTAACTTTCAGTCTGTCTGTCTCAGTCTTCAGTCAACCTGCAGGTCTATGTTATGCCTTACAACAATATATTGTTAATTTTCCATTTTAACACTTTGAATTTATGTTTTCTTTTTATCTTTTCAAAATATTATATTAGTTTCACACTTATGTATTTTATTCTTCATTGTTTTCACCTGTTATATAATTTTAACATTGTTAATTTATTGCCACTTCCTAATTGAGTTTAGGGGTTTACTATTTATTTGTTGAATCTTTTCATTATCATTTCTCTAATTACTTACAGCAACTAAATTTATCCTTCACCTATTTGATATATTTAGTATATTGTTTAGTTTTTAGTCATTTGTTTTCAAATATAACATTTTTTTGAATCTTTTTAATGAGCCCACTGTTCTAACTTTACTGTTCATAATCTTATCTCTTACTTCATTGGGAAAATCACCAATGTAATACCACCTTTTTAATTTGTCATTCTCAAAATGCAGCAATACAAACAACTCACCGTTTGTCCACCTTTGTTTATCAATTATAGCTATTAGTGGTTCTATTTTATACTCACTTATAACACAACATTCTTCTTCATTTACTTGAATGTTTGTGTTAGTTATAGAAGCTACATTTTCATTTGTTTCCTCAGAATTTTTATTTGTTTCCATAATTGTTTGCTCAGTTAGTTCTAATTTCTTAACTAGTTCTTCTTTATTCTTAATTCCCTGTGCTTTTAGTTCAGCTATGAGAGTTGGGAGATTACTGACTGCAGTTTGTCCTACAAGTAACTCAGCCTTTTCTATTCTGTTTGAATGAAAGGGCATTTGTATTTTGCGATTGTCAAGGGTCCTTAAATGATAAATCCTATCAGACTTGATTTTCTCTACTACCAGAGGTCCTACATGCTTGTGACAAATTTTGATGGCATTGGTATTCATATAATTTGCAGATCTTGGAGCATGTAAATAAATTAAATCCAATGGTTCTAAATTTTTTAATTTTGTGACTTGTGTTCTGTGTTTTGAGATGTCTAATTGTTTTTGTGCTATTTCAATTTCATTACTTATCTGCTGTGCTTCTTTAAAGCGTTGTTTCAGGTTTTCTAAATATTCTGTTTCATTAGTTGCAAGCTTGAAATCAATATCAACATTTGCTATTGAGTTTATTGGTCTTGGAGGTCTACCATGCATCAATTCAAAACTACTGTAACCATTTTTCTGTATCAATGAGTTCGCTGATAAACATGCAAGGCTTGAAAGTTCATACCAGTAGGCTTCTTTCTGAGCCAATAAAAATTGCATTCTTTGAATTATTCTAAGAACACCCCTTTCTATTAACCCATGTTGTTGGTGTCCAAGAGAGCTACAGAAGCTAATCTCAATATCTAGGAAACTTAGGAATGCTTTAAAGATAGCAGAATTTATACTACTTTCTAAGTCACTAAAAATTTTATTTGGGAATCCAAAATTACAAAATATCTTTAACAATGATCCAATTATTTCTTTAGAAGTTCTATTTTTCAATCCTTCTGTAAATATGTATTTACTTTTTGCATCTACTGCCACCAAAAGATAATTGTAACCATGCTCGTTAGCATAGAATTTCTTTATGTCAATATAAATGCATTCCATTATATCATTAGCTTTTGGTATGATTGAATAAAAATCATCCTGACTGGCTGGTTTCTGAACTGCCTTTGCCATATTGCATTCTACACAACACTTCACAAATTTGGTTATTAAATCCATTAAATTTTTGATATAATATTTATTATTTAAAATCTTATATGTACTATTTATTGCAGTATGATTTAGTCTTTTGGATGAATGGACATCATTTATTAATTGTAGAGCCATTTGTGCTGTAGGAATTACTGGTCTAATTCTAATTTGTTTAGTGATCTTATCTGTGCTTGTATGACAAAGGATATCACTTACAAGACAATGATTTTCACACATCACTAAAACTTGTCTCATCTGACTTCTGCTTCCTGGTAAACAGTCATACTTTAAAAATTTAATTAATTCTCTGTATATTTTTGCTTGCTTCTGTGCACATATCAATTTATGCTTGTCAATTGGTGTTGCTGTGAAGTCATTACAACATTCTAATACATCATTTATGAACTTATTTAACTCCAGCTGTCTAGGGAAGTTTTTAATAACTACATCATCAGATGTAACTCCTTCAAATAAAAATCTTTTAGGACATATCATGTAGCTAGGCACTTCAGTTTCTTCAGATAATTTCTGAATTTCTGTTGGTTTATCATTTTCTTTGGTATTTTCTTCAACCTGTTCATCATCTGAATTTACTTCTACTTCCTCTTCTGCCTCACTTTCTTCACCTTCTTGATCATTCCGAATATCTATTCCATATCTGTCTGGAGCTTTTACCTCTTTTCTTAAATTATACATACATACTTCATCAAGATTGTTATCCTCAGCATTTATCAACACCTGTTCTTCATTATCAAGTGGCATGAATTGTAAATACTTACTTGGATAAGCTATGGCTTTTATTATATCTGATGACTCTTGTTCTTTTTCTGTCCTTAATCTAGATAGTGTATCTGCTACCATTATTTCTTTACAACTGTCATTTTTAACATGAACTATTGTGTAGTTAAAGCCCATTAGTTTTTCAAATAGTCTTAACAATACACCATTTTCTTGTAATGACTTGTTACCAGTTGCTAATTGTACTAAGCCTTTAGCATCTGTTTTTATGGTAAAATTCACTGAATACAGCCAATAGCGGAAATTTAATACTGCTGAGACGAGCCCGTACATTTCGTGATGTACACTACTATTGAACTTTTTCGACCCATAACTTCTACTGTCATAGGCAATAATGTTGCTATGGTATTTTCCTTCTTTGTCTGTAAATTCATCTATCAAAATAGCGCCATATCCAGCTGTACTGCTGTCTGTGTATAAGACCTTGTGAGCATTAGGGTTTGGTAAGTGTAACACTTTAGCACTTGCTACTAGTGCTTTCACTTTCTCAAATGCTTCTACATGATTTGAAGTGAATTCAAATTTCTGGTTTTTACTTGTTAATTGGTATAAAATAGCAGCTTCACGTCTATAGTTCTCCAAATGTCTAGAAAGGAAGTTACAAGCTCCAAGAAAACTCCTTAATTGTTTTTTTGTCTTTGGTATTTCTAGTTTAGCTATTGCATCAGTTCGTTTCTTCAATGGTTTGATTACTATACCATTTTCTTTAACTTCAAAATCATATCCCAGTATTACAACCCTTTTACATGCATAATTACATTTTGATAGTGACAATTTTATTCCTTCTTCTGCTAGTATTTCATGTAATTCTTCTAATATTTTCAAATGACTTTCGGTATCTTTTGATATAATAATTAAATCATCGATATAGTTGAATATATTTTTATTCCATGCAGAATGCTTTCTTAGCACCAAACTTAAATTTCTAACAAAGTCTTGGGCTGAATTCCGTGCTCCTTGAGGGATTCTGTTCAAACAATAAACATTGGGACCAATTGCAACACCTAAATAACGTTTAGATTCATCATCTACTCTTAATGAGTAATATGCAGTATTCACATCTAAAAGACTTATTACTTTAGGACTTTCATCAGACATATATTTAAGTATTAAGTCAAAATGCATCATCTTGTAACTATCTTTAATTGTATATTCATTTAACAAACGAAGATCTATGACAATTCTAATTGATTTTCCATCTGATTTCAGGACTGGAAAGGCTGCTGAAATATCAATGACATCCTCAGCATCTTCTAGAATACCTAAGCTTTTCAATCTGAAAATTTCATGTTCTGTGGCTTCACGGTGCTTCAATGGTACGGGATATGCTCTTTTTGCAAATGGTTCGTGACTTCTAAAAACCATTCTGACTTTACGCTTAAATTGACCCACTTCACCAAATAAACTGTAAGCACTTGAATACTTTTTGACCATTTCTCTTAACTGAGCTATTTCAGATTCATTAAACATTGAATCTTTCACCTGTAAATTTTCAGTTATTATTTCATCTATGTCTTGGTATAATCTTGAATCATTAAATGTTAACCATGGAAATTTATCTTTTCTCTCTAAATATCTGTATTTTTGCTCACAATTCAGTTTTGAAAATATATCTTGTTGATCTTTAGACAATTTGGTGTTATGTGTGATGTTATTATATTGTGGACATAAATTTTCAGAAATCTCCTGTTTGGTATGTGTGTTTAAGTTTTCACATCTATCTAAGTTAGTCTTTGTACATGGAAGTGTAGTTTTGAGTATACCAATTTCACTGTCATTATCTAAATATTTGTATGTGTCCCTTTCTTCATTGTCCAGCACAGAAATTTCAGGTTGATTGATATCAATATGCTGATCAAAAGTAAGTGTTTGAGTATGTTTTTCAGCTTTGTTTACTTTGATACTATTATTTATACTGTTACTATTGTTATTAGGTATTCTAACAGTAGTATATGTATAATTATCGATAGGATCAATATTGTTCAAATCAATATAAGTATGATCAGTCTTAGCAATGGTATCACCTTGATTAATTGTTATCTCTGTAATTGATTCATTTACCAATTTTAAACTGTTATACATTTTAATCACTAAATCATCATGAAATGGATGATATAATGTGCAAGGTACAGGAAGCTCATTGAAATGTTGATTTTGTTCAATTTTAATTACAATGCTTGAACCAGGTTTTATGCAATAGGTGTTTAATGCTATTAAATGTACAGGTTTTATGTCAAATCTCATGGTTTTGTTGCCTAAATGTATATTTGAATTTATTTTACTTAACATGTCATCTCCTATGATACTAAATCTTTTTGTTAAGCTAGGTACAATTTGAAAAGGGATTTGAAAGTAATATTGTTGTATTTTAAGGTTTATTACTATCATTTGTCTAGATTTTATAATTCCATCATTTCCAACATACAATCTTATTTCAGCAGTATTTTTCTTAGGTAATTTTGATAGACATGAATTTTCATTCACCGTAGTTTCTGAAATCAAAGTTTTACTAGATCCACTGTCTATTATCAAATTTAAGTTATCCCCATTGGATAATTCCCCATTTATTGTGTTTTTAAGATTTAACTTAATTTCACCAAAAGCTTCAGTTTTATTAACAAATGTCTTCTTAACCATTATTTCCTCAGATTCAAATGTTGTACCTATCTGTTCAAAATTCTCAAAACTTGTTTCTACCTTATCTTGAGTTTCATTCTTATAAGCTCTAACATTATCATGTGTGTCTAGGAAAGTATTCTCTCTACTTTCAGCAAACTTTTTAATCATGTCACAAATTTCCTCTCTACTCAATTTTATTTCTGCTTTCAGATTTTTGATAAAGTCACTAATTTTCAAATCATTTGTCTCATTATTAGTTTGTATCCCAACACTAACAGTTTTGGCCACACTTAACTGATGTTTTTGCTTCATCTTGGTATTTTTATTGCAATTTGCAGAGACTTTGTCATGTCATTGTTGATTGGCCTGTCTTTGTTGTCCACCTCTTTGTTGCCTAAATCTACATTCATTTTGATAGTGTCCAATTTTATTACAAAAAAAACATCTCACCATTGCCCTATTATTCTGTCTTGGCTGCTGCTGGCCTCTTCCTCTGAAGTTGTTGTACTGACCTCTTTGATAGTAGCCCTGATTGGGTTGTTGATTCCCATCCTGGTTGTCCCTTCTCTGGCTTCTATTGACCTCCTGTCTGGGTTGGTTGTTGTAGTTAGGTCTTCTTGGCTGGAATTCATTGTTCTGAAAATACTGAGAACGGTTGTTTGCAAAAGACCTACCAAAATTTCCTCTGCCTCTGTAGTTATTATTTCCCCTGTACTGATTACCTCCTCTGCCATACACCCTGTTTGACATACTATCAAGTTGCCTTCTCATATCAGCCATGCTTAATGACATTTCTTGCATTGTTTCAGTTAACTCATCATTTCTTACTAAAGCTACATTATTCTTATTACTAGAAGGACTTTGATCCTCTAGGATCTTTGATACTTCTGTAACCCATTCCTTAAATGTTCTTGGATCAGATAACCTTGCTAATCTTCTGATTTCTACAGGGATTTCAGTTATAAATTTATCCCTTAGTACATTATCTTCATAATTTAACCTTCTATTTAATCTCATAATTTTATTCACAAAGGAACTTAGTTTAGTTTTAGGATCATACTTAAGCCTAGTGAATGCTTGAGCTGCTGTTATTTCTGATTTTAAGGAATCACTGTACTCTTTAAGGAAGGCATCTTGGAGATGATCCCAGGATTCAAACGAGTCAGCATTATTGTTATACCAATAAATTGCTTCACCTGCTAAAGTGTAGCGAAAGAGTCGTAATTTTTCAGGTGGAATTTCAACATCATCTAAATCAGAAACTCCTAATTGAGCGATTAAGTAGTCAGAGAACGAGATAAGGTGAGATTCTGCATCAGATTCAATCTTGGAGGGGTCATACTTGGAGGGTAAAAAATCTATTAATCTAAGAGTAGGACCCATTATTGATGATGAAAAGGTATCTGTTTTACTCATATTTTGATCCTTTAAATAAGGACTGCTAGTGTGAATTTTAGATTTACCACGTTTCTTAACAAGTTCAGTCCAAGTTTCTTCAAATTGATCACTATCTTCTGTTTCACAATACTCAGGATTTTGAGGTGCAGGTCTACTCTGCTCCTGTCTTATTTTATGTTTTAAATCTGTTTCATCTAACTTTTCACTAGTTCCTTGTGCTTCTAAGTCAGAATCACTGTTCTCAAAATTTATATGAGACTCAAAATTTACTGTGTTAGAAGCATTCATATACCTAACTTTTCTAATTACTTTCTTCTTTTCACTAGTTGAATGTTGTGGACCTGTAGGCCATTTATCTGTTGTAATATATTGTTCAGGTGGACTACTTATTTCAGTATCTTGTCTTAAGTTTCTAAATTGCTTAAAATTGTCAAGAGAACTTTCATCAGATGAATCATCCACTATATGTCCTAATTCTATACCCAAAGGTAACTCATTCCTAGCCGGTGCATGCAATTTCTTTAGGTGACAATAATCTAACTGTTCATAAAATTCAGTTTTGTTCAGATCAGGTATTTCAACATGAAATTTCTCACATAAATTACTGAGTCTTATAAGTTGAAATACTGCATTCTTAGTATGTGCTGCTCTTCTTGCAGTTTCATGCTCTTTAATGTCAGGTTCTACATATTCTTCAAACCATAAATGTTTATCTTCTAATGGCAACACATTGAACAAAGTGGAAGAACCCACTTTACCTGTTAAAGTCTCATAAATGTCTCTATAAACAATGCATAGCTTAAAAATACGAATATTCTTACATTTGAGAATCTCATAGAGTAATTCAGCAAAACAACCAGCTAGAATATCTTGACTCCATATTGCAAAATATGCAGGTCTAAGCAAAGGGTGTATATCATATTCATTGATATGCTTTCCAAATCTTGCTCTAATAATTTTATCCTCTTTTAAAGCATTAAGAGCCAATTGTTGTCCATACCGTTTAGTCAATATAGATTTATACAGATCATCATTATCATCATTAGACATGTTCAATCACAGTTATAAGCATGTACAATGTGTATGTGTACACCCAAGAAAAAGCCATGCAAAATGATTACTCAATTTGAATCCATTTACTATACACTAACTTCTCATTCTTTACAATCCTGATCAAGATAGATGGTCTATTAGCTACACTTGTAAATTTGATTGTCACTTCATATTCACCTTCATAAACAATGGTTTCATTTCTAGGTCTTTTGTATGGGCAATTTCGCCTTAAATGACCAATATTACCACATTTAAAACATCTCTTGATATGCATGTTTAATATTTAATGATCATCAGCAAACAGTTTCTGAAAAATCTGCTTGTTGTTCCTAAATACCCTAACAACTCCTGTCAAAATCTTATGTAACAAGACAAATTCTATGTGTACCTCAAAATTTCCTTCAATAATTACATATTTCATTTCTTTATCACTTTTCCATTCTTGTTCTCTTACTAATTTATCAATTACAATTGTTCTATCTCTTACAATAAGTAATTTGATTACTGGTTTGTTAAAGATTGACATGAAATTTAATTGAATTTTGTTGTTTCCATCAATAATTTCAGCTTGATGACTAGTTAAAACTGTTTTCAATGGTGTGGTGTTTAATTTACAGAATCTTTTAATGTGACCTTTTTGATTACATTTGAAACATATCTTGTCCATATTTTGTCATGTCTTTAATTGATGAATGTTTGAATCAAATAAAATGAAATCTTTTAACTATAATTGTTGTTGTGTCATTTATAATTACATGAATCATAAAACTTCTTAAAAGACATTAAGTACTACCTTATGAAAGCTTTTAGCAAAATCATGTTATCAAAGTACTTAAAGTTCTAATATCAAAACAATCAAAATAATTAAAGCCCTTCCTCCACCATGTGGCATAAGAAAAGCTTCCTTGTATTAACCACCAATGACATTATTCCTGGGGAATGAGAGGCACCCCTATGCCATCGGGATCTTTGATTCTATTTCAATTATTTTGACTTCTAAGCTAACTAAAATGATGTAAAACAAACAAATTGATTTAATTTTAATATTTAGGTATAACAATTGGGAAACTGATGTTATAACCAAGTCATTCTATTAATTTAATTTAATTTACTTCATTTATAAAATTCCTACCTGAGTCTGATGTCTCAGTTGGCACCTAGCTTCAGGACCTTGCATCTGGCCTGCTGGTTTCAGGGCTCGGAGTAGTCGACTGCTCTAAGGCATTCAATTTGCCAACTTTACAACTCCTGGCCCCAATTAATATGTATTTGTGCCACCCTCAACATCAGCCTCAAAGTAGGTAAGGTCAGGTCAATTTCAGAGCTTGCCAAAACTTGCTAACCTTGGCCAGTTTCCCTCATGTGAATAAAAACTAAAAGGATTTTATTATTCAAAACAAATAGTAACATTTACAATCATTCACACTTGCTTTGTTTAATATAATAGAATAAAATTTTATGACTTAAATTTTTAAATATTCTCAAGTCCTATGTGACACTATTTGATTTTGCAATTTTCAGAGATGTTATTCTCATTTATAATTCTGCATTTTTTTTCCTTTCAAAAATTACAATTGGCACAACAAAGTTTCTATGAACCAATTAACCGAAAGGTAGAATCCAATTGGTCTGACCTGTGAACCAAGACTTGATTGTTCCTCATTGATAATCAACTCAGATGCGCTATCCTTGACCTCGACTAAAAATAACAGATGCTATCCGTATTTATACAGTAGATTCTACAGCTCCTTGCATGCTTTACCTACTATGTTTGATAGTTGATATAACTGTAAAATATATTTTAGATAAACTGTTTTATATATGTACATTATACTGTAAGGTCACTTCGTTGAATCGCCAAAACTACAGTTCAATGTACCAATCTGCATTTTAAGGTTCACTGTCCTGTTCAGTTTTTTTAGTACTTTTACAGTTCTTAGAGCTGGAACAAAGTTGCCAGTCAATTTAACTGTAAAATTTAACGGGAATAATTTGCAGTGTTCCTATGTCCATAAAGACTCGGGACTCCATTGAACAAGGTATCTTGATGCAAAAATTCAATTTGTCTCTATTTTCAAATTTCTTGAATTTTTGGATGTCAGAGCCACCAAAATTTCGCATATGGGACCAATAAATGTATGTTATGTTATGTTATGTTATGTGTTGGAGAAACCTCATCAATGGTTTAAACGAGAGGCGATAACAATGGTGGCAGGGTAGGAATACTTTTTGCTCACTTTTACTTCAACGATGAATATGTCTGTTTTGCTTGCAACATTCTCTTTTGTAGTCAACAATATTATTTTCTGAACAAATGGAAGCTGACAAGTTGCAATAGTAGTCCCAACATAGCACTTTGTGTTGTTGTTATCACAAATGGCTAAAAAAATCCCTGGGTTAGAATCACTCACTGCGCCACACAGGGAATGACAATAAAGGGTCAGTGTAGCAAATCATTGCCTTTCTCACAGCTGGATGACCTCATCTGAAACAAATAACTCCCTCTAGGCAGTCAGAGTGGTGCTGTTATCTAACTATTGACCACACAGGAGAGCAACAAAAAGGTTAGTATCACTCATGGATGAAACACGGTACAACAGAGACTTGCTCTTACGCACGTGTTTTTATATGCAATAAAGAGGAAAGCAACAACTTAATCACAATTACAATGATTCAGGAACTTTAAGAGGATATATTAATTCTCCTGGATAGTTAAGGGTATAAAAGACTTACTGTCAAGAAGTTGGATTGTTTTTGTGGTAAATTAATAATGGTGAAATTGATGTAGGCGACAGGTAAGTATTAACATGTTATCAAAAGACTTGGACAGTATCTCACTGTTATCTTCATCTCAGACTTCGTTTCTCAAAGGAAGACATAACATACTTTGCCTTGTGTCGACAATAACAAGTTCACAGGGTCATATTTACACCACGTCTGATTTACAGTGAACTATGCATGGTTCTCTCCAAAACCACAGAAATGCAGGGGCGGACTGGCGGCATTTCGGGCCCCGTGGCAAAACAAGTCAATGGGCCCCTGCGACCTGTACCTGCGTACCTATGCCGTCAGTGTTACTTCCGATTAAAAAAGAAAATTACTACAAGTCTAATTTGGCAAATATTGGGATGGGGGCCTCCAAATGAGAGGGTTTTGTCCTTTTCAGTTAGCTTAGTTGGCAGTTGCAACACACAATCATGAACCTGATACAAAATGTAGTTCTTTTCTAAAAAAAAAATTTTTTTTGACCACTTTCATGGGCCCCCTTAAGAGGATGGGCCCGTGGCAGTTGCCACTTTGCCACATAGGCCAGTCCACCCCTGCAGAAATGGAAGCCATCAGTCCATCACTCGTCTGAGATTTTAACTTTGTTGACAATGAATAACAGGTGCCTAGTATAATGTATGACTGTACTTTACAAAACATATATTAGTTCCAGAATTTAAAAAGTAGAAATGCATGTTATTCCTGTGGAAGGAGTCACATCTTAAGCTTCACCTTTCTACACCTCTTAGCATTCTTTGTTAAATATCTTTATTCATTAAACCCATTAGCAGAAAGGTTGTTAGGCAACTAATGCTTTTAATACCATGCTTGCCTTAAAGGCTGTGATGCTAATATTAGAACCTGTCATTAATATTCAATAAATTTCATCAAATCAAAGCTGTTTGCTCGCATCAACAATATTTCACCACAAAAGAAGAAAAGTTGTTTATTTGAAACTGAAACTCTGAAGATTATTGGACTACATACTTTCAGCAGGGGGAAAATACATATTGGATGAAGTAATAGAACTTGCTGCATAGTTTTTACTGCAATGGATGAACCAGACTGCAAAGTTTCTGCTGTTTGTTTAGCTTTTGAAAGATGTGATAACAGCCTTATAAAAATGAGACAATGCATCAAAGACCAGACACAGTATATCAGCACATGGTTAAAGGGACATGGAAATGATTGTATGTAGCACCGTTGATGATATCAGAAAGGAAATAAGTTCATCCTGGAGAATACAATGGCTCATGAACATAACTATTTTGGCTGTTGTTTTCCTTGATCAAACAATATATTGCCATGTATACACAAAAACATGCATGTCATGGAGAACAGCTCAATTACACTGTTCAGCTACTGAAAAATAGCACAATCCTGAAGAAGGATTGACTTGCTCATAACATAACTTATAACATGATTATCGATGCTCTGCTATTTGGGGGTGAAATAAATGTCACAAAAACTTGTAGCTGTCTGACTGTGTTTAAAGCCACTTGGCCGACTGGACTTGAGAATATTGTAAATGTACCAGTGTAATAATCTGATGTCTAATACTAATATCACACTTCCTGATGGTCCTCTGATGATTGATGAGAGAACGAGGTCATTTTCTCAGAAAACCCCCATCCCATCTTACCTCATCTTGTCTGGGCAGATTCACCTGACCTCAATGGCATCTTGTGACAACAATTCTACATTATAGGGACTTGTGGTGTAGTTATAGATGCTCTAGTGAGATAATGGGATCAAGGAAGGCTTCTGTACGGTATCAAAGGCAAGACCAGGTCTTATATTAGAAACTGATGATGTCAGCAACATAGTGAGAATCGAACTTAATTGAAGCATTTTCCAAGCACCCAAACGTAGAACAAATCCTGATATGAATTATACAGAAAAACAATTAAAAACATGAAAGGAAATTTCATTCATAGACAAGGCTGTGATTCTTCTGTCAAAAGGCAATTTACCAGTTAGTCCTTACCAGCAAGCAGAAGCATGATGAGGTTGTATTAATGAGAAAATGATTGGGTAGCAGAAACATTGAAGCATAAGAAAAGGGTTGCATGTGAAATGGATTTTTCTGAAGATCGCAATACTTCCCAGGAGACTATTTCTTGCTTTTTTGCCTCTTGGGTAACAACATTACAGTACAACCCAAAATAAAATATGACCTCCCCAGCAAGAAGAAAGAATCAGCCACTTACCCTTTCACACCTTTTGGCTACCCACAAATCCCTTCCCACAAATTTCCTACTTTAAACAACCTTTTAAAATAACATCTAATTCACATCTAGCCAGCTCCAATTCAAACTTCAATTTATTTGATTTTGTGCCACTCTGCTAGTTGCAATTTTATTGACAGCTGTTTTAATTGAGTTTTTAAAATGGGATAAGGCTGTGGTGAAGAGTCAAAGATAGATGTAGGGAGATTTGGGGCGCAAAGGAGAAAGAAGGGCAAAATAGATAAACAAAGGACTTTTGACAGAAAATGTTCTTACTTTATTTTGAATTGTACTGTATAGCTATTTGATAACAAGTGCTTAATTCATGACACACACAGCCAAAAACTGGAAGCAAATTTTAATCAAATGTTTATCAAGGCAGAGAGTTTGTCAAAGAGAGTAATTTCCTTCCATTGAACCTTCATAATTGTCAGGACTAACCATGAATATTCAAGAGGAAGATATAGCATCCAATAATAGGTAAATTGGCTGTGGGATAAAACAGAGGTTTTGATAACTCTATTTGCATCCTAATGAACCGCCAAACTGTGATGCATATTAAGTTCAGTCTATATTGATGATGGAATTTGTCAAGTAAATGGCTATAATTCTCCCTTTACTGCAGTTTTTTCAAAACAGATTTGACTGCTCTTTGCGTTTTTATCAATGCCCACCTAATGCAGTGCGAACTAATGTTGTTCTGAACTTGAGAATTGTTCAAATTGAATAAGCATGGAACGGCTTCTTGGAAACAGTTTCGCTCTATACTCCAAAGATATTCTGGATTTTGTTTGAGAAACTTCTAACAAGAAACTTCTATATTCCATCCAAGCATTCCTCTTTTTTTTTAAGTTCTGGTATACCATATAAAATAATTAATGCTCAAGATGCTTTTGGGAATGCCCTTGATACAAAGGAACCCTGATTTGTTGATTCAAAGGTTTGTACAATAACATTATAGCAACACATGGAGCAGTAAGGCCTTGCATCCTGAGATATCCCTGTAAGTTGAATTAACCATGATCACATGGATTCCTCTGGGATTGTCTTCAAAGAAATGATACACTGAAGGGATGTGCATGATTCCAGATTGTGCAGGTAAGGACAAAATGGAGTGAGATCAAATAATCGCTGAATATAAAGTCATGGACTCTTGGGATTCTTATCATTCAACTGAAGCTTTTGATCACAAGCTCTTGCTGGAACTCGACAAGGCAAGACAGTCACAGATGTTTAATGAACCCTTTATCCCCAAGGGCGAGTTGGTTTATTTTCAGAATTTTTAGAAGAAATGTTTCATCTGTAATTTTTAGAATAGGTACCCCGAAACTTGTTTACAGCCTTACACTTTGATATAGACACAATGAGTAACAGTTCACTGTGAAAAATGCATTTCTTGACTAATGATAGCTGATGAAGTGTCATCTTCTCTACTTCAACATGGGAAACATAGAGGCTGTTTGATTAGTCATGATCAATAGAAGGCCATTTGACTTGTCAAAACTGAATGGTCCCTTACAAGTGATTGACACCTGAGAAAAACATCTAAATTAGATGTTTGTCTTAGCCATCAATCGTGTTGGTCATTGAAAACTTTTCACTCTAAGTATCGGGAGCTTCCCACACATAGAAATTGTGCGTAATGATATGGCTAGCTGAGGAACAGAAATGTGACATTCCTAAAGCTATGGAAGATCTACTAAATATCATGCATCCATACTAACATGTCCTTATCCTTACTATAAGAGACTTGGGAGAGAGGGTTCATAACCTTTTGCAGCCTCACAACATCCTACATCATGAAATGCATCTTCAGCGAAAGAGGTTGTTGTCATGTTGGCTGCAAAGTAAAGATTTAGAAGCTTAATAAAATGGGCTGAATAAAACTACTTGTATTGCTCAGACATTGAATTCTATAATGTTGGTAACTCGCGTTATTCACTTTTATTAGAAAAATACTATGCCCATTTCTAGACCTGCATGATTAATTTTGGGCTTTTTCAATTCAATTTTATAAATTCTTTATAGTTCATTGGAGCTGATTTTCCCACACTATAAATTTTTACAATTATTAATAGCTAAAGAGAATAATCAAGTTTCACGAAAATGTTATATCTAATGTCATATTTTATGCCTTTCATTTTCAATGTATTTGGAAAAGCCAACTATAAAATCACATGAAATCCATTATGTTTTTGGTCTGCTTTTTTTTGTTATGCAAGTCCTCCAACCACATTAAAAACAAGTGCTGCCCAGTCTGGCATCCAAGTAGATTCCATTTCAACGCTCTCGGAAAATTTTGCAATTCGATCAAAGAGCTGCGGAGAATGGCTTTTTCCTTTTCTTTTAATATTTTGGCTCAACTGCAGCACCATTACTTATGCTTGAATAACTGACAAAACTTGATTAAGAGAGACCAACCACTGTTTCCCTTTCTTCTTGTCACTTTCTTCTAAAATATACTTCTGAATTTTCAACACTTGTCACAAGTACTTCCAAGTTTGAGGTTTTCATTTGCTGATCATTGGGCCTACTATTGACGTTGGTGCAAATTCTGGTGCTCGAGATCATGTCCCTATTCCTGCCAGAATATTCCTTAGGGCTCATAAGTAGTTAGTGAGGTCATATCCTATACTTGCAATGCCATCAGGACAAGTCATACCACTCATCAGGGGGGTCACAAGTTACCCAGGAGAAACAGGCGGTTCATTTCAAAGGGATAGATAGGGCCTATAGACTCAGACTCAGAATATATTTATTTGACTCAAAAGAAATTTTACATAGAGTCAGGAGACCCCTTAAAGGCTTAAATAGCCGCTAACAAGGGGCCACCTTAATTATTGAGTAAACATAAATATTGACAACAAATAAATCACTAGAATTATATCATAAATTACTAAAAAAAAAGAAGAAAATCTACAAAAGGAGACAAATAAGTAATATTTCAAAAAGAAAGGCTATCAAAATATGTTAACTGGCGGGTTCATGATGTGACAGGAGGAGAAGGTGCATGTGATGCTGTTTGCAGAGCAAAATTAAAATTAAAAAAAAAAAAAAAAACATAGAAAAATAGATAGTTCAAATAATAACAAAGGATGATTATTTGAAATACAACAACTTCCATGTATTCATGGGGAAATAATCAATTTTGAGAACATATGTAGCAGTTAGTAATGCTGCAGTTGGTAGTATACCAATTAATTAAGTAATTTTTAACATATATCTTAAACCCTATATAGCTGTGAGTAAATAATTTATCCTTAATTGATTGTTCATATCATTATAGATTTTTGGGAGCCTATATGAAAAACATTGTCTTGCAAAGTCGTGCCTTACTCGTGGAATAGGTAGGAGTGGTTGACTTGCCAACCTAGTTGCATACCTTGGATGATCCTGCTCATTCTGTTCGACCAGGGACACCAGCGACTCAGGAAGTATTCTATTGTAGTATTTGTAAAGTAATTTGCAGTCATGCAGCGCACATATATCATCAAATTTAAGTATTTTTAAGTTCTTGAAAATTGTACTTGTGTGGGCATTATATCTACTTCTAGTCAGTAATCTAACAGCTTTTTTTTGTAGTATCTTTATTTGTTTCGATTGGCTACCCCAAAGGAACACACCATAATTCAGGTGAGATACAACAAGTGAATTATAAATATGCAGTAGCACCTCTGCCTATAGTGATGTCCCTGATGAATGTAAGTACTCCGTGTGTGTGTGGATGCTGTGGTCTAGTGGATAAGTTGTTATACTCAAGCACGCAAAGTCGTGGGTTCGAATCCCAGCCATGACATGGAGGAGTTGGGCAGATCCTCATGAAACCACTGCCTCACCGCACCCAGGTGCAATGGGTACTTGAAAATAAGGCAATAATAATGACGGAGCCGGAATGAGCTCCTAAGTCCCTGCGGTTTACCCCGTGTTCACGGCTGAATACTCCCCGTGGAGTTGAGAAAGACTCTGGATTGACCTGCCAAGGATGTAATTGTAAAGTCGGCAGAGTATGGCCACAACATAGATGCAGACTGCAAACCTAATGCATTATCAAAATTCTTCGACTGTAACTAAATTGATAAATATCTCAGTTTTTAGTGTTTCTTTGAAATCACTATTTCATGTGAATGACTGGCATTATCACAAAAAGCAGAACAAATATTAAATTTAATTATGTAATTTCAGAATTCCGAAATATTACGCTACGGTTTTTATCTTTCACAAATGTCAGTTAAATGGGTTGCCATGGAAACAGCAAAAATTTAGGCACAAAAGCTTCACAACTTATTTAATAAGCAATATGTGCAGTCATATGAAAATCTCCATTTAGAAAATTATTTGAAATTACACACAGGAATACTATTTTATAGCAGCAGATGTAGATATCTAGAATTGAAATTGGTTTTGAAATAAACAGATTTGAAACAAACATCAATAATTCTTTCATATCAGCCTGAAATAGTGCTTACGAGGCAGCATATCATTGTTAGTGACTCAATATATATTCTCTGACATCCATGATAGATAGATAGATAGATATGGTAAGTGCAGCCCTCTAAGCCCAATTCTGGGTGCTCACGAGGGTTGATTGATGAGATGAGAGAGAGAGCGGGAGTCCTCAACATGTTACACATTTACCCCATGTGAGGGATTTTTTACTTGCTCAGCACAGGCACTGATACACTAACAATTTAACGTCTCATCCGAACGACATCCAACTGGGATTTTGCTCATAAAGGTACACTGAAAAGGTCAAACTTACAATGTTTTTTGGAATGTTTCGTTAATTTGAACATGCACCTCCTCATGTTGCAAATGCTGTATAAATCCTTAAGTTAAAAGCAAATGGAGACAAAATGTTGACATCTGAGAAGCAACAACAAAATGCTCTTAAATGAACCAACTTCCTTCAATAAAAACAAGTATGAAGACAGAGCCTTTTCACATGCTGCTCTAAATCTGTGGAACCAACTCCCAGAGACTGTCAAACACTTGAAGGCTTCAAGAGAAATCTTAAAACTCACCTGTTTAAGAGTTTCTACAAATAAACCAATTATGTACAAGCGCTAGTGAGCAGTTTACTGGAATTAGCGCTATATAAATGCCTATTATTATTATTATTATTATTAGAAGCTAATTATTTATAACTTATATTATTACTCATGTGTGATTGTCAGCTTTGGGTATTATTGATCCACGAGGAGTCCAAACCTTCAGTGTAAGAATTAATAAATGTCAGTTTTGGTTATTAAAATGCCATGTTTCCGTACTATGACATTGCCTGTAGGCAGACTGAAATTTACCGTAGAGAGAGTTTTGATGTAGACATCCAATTTAATGATTATCTACATCAAAACTCTCTCTACGGTAAATTTCAGTCTGCCTACAGGCAATGTCATAGTACGGAAACTGCTCTGTTAAGAATACACAATGACATCATGTTATCTCTTGATCAGAAAGAAGACATTATTCTTATTTTACTTGATTTGTCGGCAGCATTCGACACCATCGACCACACAATTTTGCTTAAAAGACTTAAAACCAGATTTGGTTTTGGTGGAAATGTTTTGAATTGGATTGAGTCATTCTTATGTGGCAGAACACAAAGCGTATGTGTAGGTGGGTCAATGGTGTCGGATGCAAAGCCTCTTGAGTTTGGAGTTCCTCAGGGGTCCATTCTGGGACCGATGTTGTTCTCTCTATATGTAGTGCCGCTTGAAGATCTTATTGTACAACATGGCTGTAAAACTGTCATATATGCGGACGATACCCAAGTCTACATTACATGTAATGGCACCACCTCTGTGTCTGTGATTGAGTCATGTGTTGATCAGATTAGGTTGTGGATGGGTGAAAATTTTTTGGCATTAAATGAAGGGAAAACAGAAATCATCCGTTTTTCATCTAAATTTAAAAAGACGCCAGAAATTAGTATTTCAGACACTGTTAGAATTGGTGAAGCAAACATCAACTTTTCAAAGGTTGTCAGAAATCTAGGAGTACTATTTGATGATAGGGCAACCATGTCTAACCAGGTTGCAAATGTTTGTAAATCTGCTAGTTTTGCATTGTGGAGGCTTGGTAAGATTAGACACTATTTAGATGAAAAGGCCACTGAAAAACTAGTCCATGCATTTGTTGGTTCTAGGCTGGACTATTGTAACAGTCTACTAGTCGGCATCCCACTGTATCAAGTGAATAGGCTTCAAGTTATAATGAACTCTGCAGCACGCCTAATCAAAGGAGTTCGACTGCGACAGCAGCTACACATCACACCTATTCTACGTGAACTGCATTGGTTGCCTGTCTCCGCTCGCGTCATCTTTAAAATTATGTGTCTTGTTTTCAAATGCATTCACTGGGATACTGCGCCTTTCTATCTCAAGGAACTCATCACCATCAAAACATCAAGCCGCAGCCTGCGTAGCAATTCTGCCATAATGCTTCAGCATCCGTCCATCAGAACATTAAAAAAACTATGGCGACAGGGCATTTTCTATCCAGGCCCCTACCCTATGGAACAATTTGCCTTTAGACCTTCGGTCTACAACGGAATTTAATTCTTTTAAACAAAGACTGAAAACTTATTTATTTAAATTGTCTTATCTCCAGTAATCTATTTTTAATTCTGTGGTTTGATTTTACATGGTGCTTTTATTTATACATGTTGTAAAGTGCATTGAGATTTTTTAATGTAATGCGCTCATAAGCAATAAAATTATTATTATTATTATCATGTCAGGAAAGGAACGAAACAATTTATTTTTTCAGCATTGTTGTTGGGTACTCAATTGAAACATTTCTGGCCAATGCACATTTCAGATGTAATAAAGAATTGGTGGAGAACTGCTAGATTACATTGATTTTTCAGCATGACTTCCACTTGGTTGACCCAATTTCCTACACTAAATATTGTTGTATTCGAATGATTGATTTGAGCCATTCTGATCCATGCTCCCAAAACCTCCTGTAACTGCCATCTGGTAAATTGGGGTCATTCGGCTACAAATCTTAAATCAATTGCTCTCCTTGAGTGTGAGGCCTCAATAATCGGTGAGAACAGCTTGTCTGCAGGACATTTCATGGTGATATATCTTACAAATTAATCATATACTAGCATGGCACAGTAGGAAGTGGATGGAAACGAATGCAGAAAAATGTACCTGTCTGTGGCACTCAGTTATTTTCAAGAGGGAAATTGACTCATTGTGTTCATGTTGCTGGAGAATGTGCTTTATGAGAAAAAACTTTATTGGCAGTCATTCAATTGGAAAAAGCAACCAATTCCAAAATGTATACAAATCACTTGAAAAAAAAAGTTAGCTCATGTATAAGTCACCTGTTCAGTCGAGGAAGGGAGCATGAAAGCCATTCATTACTGATATTTCATAAGAATTTAAAAAATATTTCGTCTTCATGAAATACTCAAGTCTGTAGATAAAACTTGTTACATAAAACCCCAAGAATACAGATTATTAATCCACTTATATATTGTTGAGGCACTAATGTTCCTTTGTAGGCAGGAGAAAGAGGTTATTTGCTAGGAAAACTCCAATCCCATCTCATCCCATCTTGTCTCACCAAAGTCACCTGACCTCAATAGCATCCTGCGTCAACAATTTACATTCGGGCGATGTGAGGAGCTGCTGCATATGCTGCAGTGAGATAATGGGATCAGGAAGAGATCAACAGTGTGGTCCACAAACAGACTTGAGAAACTGATGATGGTCGCATCATTAGGCCTATGTAGTGAGAGAATATTGTGTATGTTAAAACTTTTTCTGAGCAACTAAGAATTGAAATAGCTCTATAAATATAAAACAAATGGAAATAAAAAATAAAATAATGAAAAGACTTCAGAAACAATGTCATTCATTGACAAGGTAATAAAGTAATTCCCTGTGAATCTCAAACACAAGCCTACAATTAATTGGGTTCTGCCAGTGAGGCAAAATACATATATTTAGGATAGAATGAGACACAAGAATCATGTACCTGATTTGCAAAATATTTCGGAGAGTTCATAATTGTCAATGGTTACATGTCACTCTTACCTTTTGACAGATATTGTTTTCAAGAGAAATATGAAAAAGAGGCCTGTGTATGACAGTAACGTATAGTCAGATTGATTCCCATTGCATCTCACAAAGACATGATTCCACAATGGCAGGTCCATTAATTCTAGGCTTCCTTCGAGGTAATTGAAACCACATGAACACAGCATTGTAATGGCATTCATATTCCATGTTGTCAAGGCCACACTGGAAAGTGTACATTTTCAAACAACGTGGTCACCATCAATGCAAAAAAGGACATTGGTGTCCTGGACTTAATTCTATCAATGTTGTGCAAAAATAGCAGACTGCCCACAATTACTACATGACATTATAAGCATATCAAGTTTTAGAAAGAAGTCCTACAATCCAACTTTACCTCCCTCATTGCCTGCACTTGTCAATGCATTATGCATAATTGCTCAATACAAAAGGAAGCTGTTGCAAATCACCTAAATTAACCAGAGATAAGTTTTGGTGATTTCCATTAGTGTTCTTATGAGCTAAATCTAACACATATGACTTCCCTGAAAGCATTTTCAGACCTAATGGAGACCACTCTCAGACTGTTCTATTCCATCTCAAGTCTTTCTGTCGAAATCAGGAAATGGAATTCTCAATGTTAGAACTATATTCAAAGAGCAACGTTCTTTGATGTATACCTGAAATTTGACATTTGTCATCGAAATTTAGAAAGTACTTATTTGAAATCCGGGACGCTTTAAGAAAAGACAGAAGGCCAACACAGCCTCTATCTCTTAGTAGTTTTCCAATCCTTCTCAGAATAAAAGATCACAATAAGAAATTTAGAAAAGCTTTAAAAAACCACTCTTAATGCAAAGAGTTGTTTAGCCTACCAATATGATCTATAAATGCTGAACTTACTAAAAGAGATTGCATGTAACAAGAAATTTTTTTTGAAAAAAGAATTGTAGGGACCTAGTATTAAATATGAAGTTCTTCGAACACATATCTGTAATATTTTATTGATTTCTTATGTATGTGCTGTTACATCTACCTCCAATGTACCGTTCCTATAACTGTGATTTAACAAACTTACCTACAATGTTACCTCATGATTAGGCATGCCTAAATACAAGTGTTGGAATCACAGATACCAAACCAGGCAATTAATGAACCTTTTACATTATCTATCATGAACATGAAATTTCTATTTCTATAACAATTAATTTCAACTTGCATATTTGGATTGTTACCCTTTCCATGTGCTTATGAACATTAGAGCAGTTGAGAGAAGTTGAATATTTGAGTATTTTGACACTTACTCACAAATACTCCATTAGAACGTGTCCACAACTCAATAAGAACGCTGTCCACAACTCAATAAGAACGCGTACCCTCAAGTAGAACACCACTGCAGTACACATAAATTGATGACACATAGCACTTGGCTGATTATTTTTGTCCCAATAGTAAGGGACCTTCCATGTCAATTACTTCCTAATTTGGAGTATGCACCACAGATCTGAGATGGTCCCCACAAAAATGTCATTCACTCAGTGGGGGCTAGAATTTGGATGTTAGTGGGACACTTTTCTGGCCAAAATCCACTTAACTCCCTCAGTGAATGTATATATTAGAGCTCTCCATGTATTGTATAGCAGCATTAATTAATGTTGGCCCAGACTTACAAGTAGGCTAGACCCTCTTCCTGCTGTTATCTCCTTAACTTCATTAGCATCCCCTTAGCAAGGACAACGTGACTCCAAGGATTGCAAGCACTGTAAATCTGCTAAGCAACAAGAATAAGCCAATTTCTCTAGGAATGTGTGGAAGAAGCAGAAAGACAATGAACAGCCAAGATAGTAGCAGGACAAATTGGCAAGTGGTCATTCTGCAGTTAGGAACATTGGTCCTTTGGACAAAATAAGAAAGCGGACAGACCAGTTCTTAGCAGCTAGTCACCAAGGTCGCTCTTGCAAGCCTGCACAATTCAATAAAGGCTGAGTCATATACCTTTGCAATTTATTAGGCGGTCGTATTACTGCTATTCAGAACAGATTACCCCTGTGTTGACTTAATTTCTAACCTAAATGTGTATTAGAATAATTGACTTGAGCCATTTTGAGCCATTCTTCTTCTTCTGGGAATGTGTCTTTTTAATGAGTAAATCAATTTGTATCACATACTTCGTGTGTGCTATAACTTATAATCCATAATAATTTACAATATTGGTTTTCACTACGGATTGATTTATATAACCTTAGATCAGCACAGATCACTCCGTGTCTGAATTGCCCTGGATCACTACAGATCATTAAGTTGAGCCACTTTATGATGACTGTACTGTATATATGCAGAAAAAAGGTTTGATACCATGATATACAAACCAAGTAGATTTAACGACACAAGTCATACAAGGTCCCATAAGACGTAACTTTCTCAACTGGGGTGACTGATAGAAAATGGGCTGACAAGCTTAATCAGGACCAGGGCTGACCACTGCCAACTGGGATTGGGATCAGGAAAAGGCATGACTTTGTTACAAGCCACCACTTTTTTATTCCTGCTCCATAGGACTTCCTACCCCAAAACAAAGGCTCCAAAGTACATTAACTGACCAGAGTAGTATTCAAAATAACATATAGGTTATGTTAAAAATGGCACAAGACTGTTATTTCTATTCAAAATATCACTCGGAATAGCTTTTTTGAATTTGTGTGAGTGACTAGATAGTTTTCACAATGAGAAAGTCTTTCTCCTGGAGAACTCAATATCTGTTACATCCCTTTTTACTTTCAGTTAAAGCACAAATTTGTGTGAATTCATCAGCGAAATTTCACAGTCGCTTTCTTACTCTTCATGCCAAGCCCATCTTAATTACACTCTTTCTGAAGATTTTCATTATCATTCACGAAAGGTAATAGCCCGATCATTATCTCGTTTCCTCGGAAAGAGCTATTTAAAGATTATGAGTCTAATCTCAGTTGACAGGCTTAATGCAAACACATTTAGGTAATCAATGGCGGGGATGCAGAAAAAAGGCAATTGACCCAATTCAAACTGGATTGTTGATAGGCAGTTCATCAGCATTTGCTAATTTCATCTGTGCTTTGGTCTGCAATTATTTCCAGACTTTTAGTCAATATTAAAAGCAAACTAAGTCAAAAGTATTTTCCATTGATGGAGATTACATAATTGTTTAAGCACTAAATCTGATATTTGGTAAGATCGATTGTTGCAATATTTAATCATTAACTAAAAATGTATTTTGAAGTGCAGATACACTATTTTGCATGAGGTGACAAAGGTGACAAAAGCACCAGCAACATATCACATACAACTGTATTCCATAGCCATGTGAAACTAACAGGCTGCTGAATTCCTGAGGGAAATTTGAAAGCACAAATTTGAGAAGATTTTCTTCCAATGAAAAATACATGCAGATGGAACCAAAGATATTGATGGAAGAATCACACACAGCACAAAGGCTTCGCAATGTTTTCGAATAAAACAAACAATGATTTTTTTTTCAATTTCTTGAGTATGTTTACAAAGTGCGCAGAGTACAAAGAATTGCCCATTTGTCATAACATTGCCGCAGATGAATCAAAGGGGAATGTTCTAAATAAATTTAACTGTTAGCATACCAAATTTGTCTATAAACGTTGAAGACGCTCAGGTCTAGAACTTGGATTTTAGTGGGACTCTCCTCCAGTTAAAATACACTTAACTCAGACTGAGTGTATGTATCCATGTATTATAATAGGGCTAAGTAATGTTGCGCCCAGACTTACAAGTAGGCTAGACCCTCTTCCTGCCATTATCCCCTTAACATCATCAGCATCCCCTTAGCAAGGACAACGTGCCTCTGAAGATCTTACTTGCAGTAAATCTGCTGAGCAACGGGAATTAGCCACTTTCTCTAGAAATGTGCAGCAGGGAATCAACATAAATGTAGGATGAATTGGAAAATAGTCAGTCATAGGTTGCAGGCACATCGACTAGTTGCTCATCACTAAGGTTGCTGTTGCAAGCCCGTACCATTCTGCAAAGACCACTTTATGCACTTTTGTGGGTTATTTTCAAGGCAGAGATAATTGTAATCCAAATGGGTTTTCACTTGTGTTGACTACATTTGAAACTCTCATCTGATCTTGCCAAGCCTTATATGGTATGTGAGGCTATAGATAAGGTAGTCAGATGAGATTGTGAAGAGTCTAGAAAGGGCATCAAAGTGATGATGCAGCTATTAATATTATAGTGTAGTGCCAAATTGGTTTGGTAGAATGTGAAGCATTTTCCAAGAATCTGAATATGGAACAACGGTGAAGGCATAGGCCTACAAAAAGAAAAGAAAGAAATGAAAAGCATCTTTGCCAGTAAGGTTCAAGATCTTAGAGAGCTGTGGTGCATGTTTTCTTTTTAGGTTCTTCGAGTTTTTGGGTAATTTTCATATTTAGGGGAATATGCAGGATTCGATGAAGCGAAGCCTATCTAGTAATGGGTCAGTAGGTTGCCTTTGAACATTTACAAAGGCTTATTAGAAAGTTCAAGGCTCTTTGTTAATGCATCAAATTGTAGTCATTAGAAGGTTTGTTTGAAATAAGTCCAGACAGGAAAACTCATATGTTTTTCAAACTTGGAATGTTTCCTTCTTTTGAAGGATGAATATCACACTGAAATATGATTTTCAGTTCTTTTGTAGCTCGTAATAATGCAACTCAGATAGTTAAGGGAATTGTTTTTAAACTAAAGCATCTCGTTGAGTGTTTACGGTATGCTTGAAGCATCCAATGAAAGAAATACCCTTCAAGCGACTGAGTCTATTTCAGCACACAAGAACAAAGGAATAATCTTTAAAGTCTTCTCACACAAAAGAACAGCCCATGGCAATCTCTTTTAAAACAATAACAAAAACAATTCTTAAATAGTTTTGTTTACCAGATAATCCATTGCAAGTCTTCTTCCATAGTTATTCTGCCTTGTTGGGGCAGCGGTTTCTTGTCTTTTTAACTCATCAAAGACAGATTAACTGTTGCAGTTGAGGGTCGCTCCTATTCGTAGAGCAACTTAAAAATAATTTAATCGTGACAGCTGTATCTATTCAAGGCAGGTCTCTATTTTGCTCAAATCTTTTTTTCAGAAAATTACAAAAATTATCTAAAATATGTTGATATGTTTATTCCATAAACATGTAGCCTACCCCATGCTACAACTCTTGGATGGCAGACATGATGCTGTCCTGACCATACAAATTGTATATTGTAACTAATGGTCAATGTGCTTTTTCAGGCATTTCACAGTAGGCCAAACCACAACCATATCAAATATATCACAACCGCCCAACATAGTTATCATTGAAGACCGATATAGTGCAAACCCATGTCAATCAGCACTCAGGAGACCCTCGATCGACAGAAGAATAGAAAAGCTTTGTTTTGAGAGGAAGGTATTTTGTAAAACTTGCCTATCTCTTCTTCAACCATATTCTGGTTTTTACCTTTAAACTAACATTTTTCCTTGAGCCAAATCGCAGTATAGGAAGAAAACAATGGAGCGAAGACAACAGCGGGACCATAGCAGCTCTGAATCATATTTTGAAATCCTAATTTTTAGTTCTTGTAAGATTTTTGTCAATCAGCAATGCGATTTGACACAATGTAGTTACATCTAGAATTATATTGTGATGTTGTGATACAACCAATTTTAATGTGATTATGTGTTTTTGTATTAAGATAAACAGAGAGCCAACGACAGGCCTCTCTTGGGAGTTGAGTTATTCATGTTGCTGACCTTTAGTCTATCTTAATTTTAATTCAAAAGCCAGACTTTCTGCAATCCATATAATTTCATGAATACCATTTCCAGAAAGCATATATTTCATATTGACCCTCATTTTGTACCATAATTTGCAAAGTATTGTCATTTCCATCTGTAAAGCCTTTCTGTCAAATTCAGGAAATGGAATTTCACATCTATGACAAATCTTAATCAGAAGTCTGGGTGGTATCGATAAAGTCTGACTGACTTCTGCAATACTCATACATCATCATTTTTCTTGAGCACAATTTTAGATGGTTGCCTTGGTGCTAGTCTTTGAACCCTCTTAAACATTTTTGTGGTCGTTCTGAAAAAGGACAATATTCTTCACTGAAAGAGGGAGAAAAGATTTAAAGGGACGGTCTACTGCAATGCAAACTGCTTGGTAGCCTGTCTCAACAGAAAGATAAAAGAAGCCTAATTCAGAGGGTCATTGTGTGTCTGCTTGGCCAGATCTAACATCTCAGTTCACTGAAGCTGCGAGGCAATATTGGGTTGACTAATGTTAGCTGATTGAAGATAGTTTCTTCAGAATATTTCCTGCTAAGTCTATGAGTTGAGTTGGTGGAATCAAGCCACATAGGCATGCTCAGACAATATTTGATTAATATTCCCAACTCCAGTATTTTATTTTAGTCTTCTGATTAGATAACTTCAGAAAATATCTAGTTTTTACTTGTACAATGCAAAAACTGTTGCTTTAAGATATATTTCTGAAGTGACGTCATGAGATATGGATTGACATTGAGTTTTAACATTACATTTAGCTTAACACAGGTCAGATCCAGAGATGATAATATTTTTTTAATTTCAGGAAATGGAATATCAAAATAAAATGTCTAGAAAATGTCAAATCTTATAGGGCTTGACATTTAATCAGTGTGTTGGAATCTATAGTCTTGTTTCATACCTTTCAATTTAGAAAGTGGACAGACCTGTACTTAGAAGCTAGTCACCAAGGTCGCTTTTGCAAGCCTGCACCATTCAATAAAGGCTGCTTCATATACCTTTTGTGATTTATTAGGCGGTGGTGTTACAGTAGTACTGGTAGACTTCAGTTCAAAATAGATTTCCACTGGGTTGTCCTAATTTCTGACCTAAATGTGGTTGTATTGCTATGTTTAATTTTACCCTTTCTGATCCATTCTTCTTCTTCTGGGGATATCTCTTTTTAATAAGTACATTAATTTGTGTCACATACTTCATGTGTGCTATAACTTATACTCCATAATAATTTACAATATTGGTTTTCACCACGGATAGATCTATAAAACCTCAGATCACCACAGATCAATAGATCTGTATCTGAATTGCCCTGGATCACTACAGATCACTAAGTTGAGCCACTTTATGATGACTGTACTGTATATATGCAGGAAGGTGAAAAAAGGCTTGACACCCTGATATACAAACCAACTAGATTTAACAACACACCTACAAGGTCCCATAAGATGTAACTTTCTCAACGGGTGACTGATAGAAAATGGGCTGACAAGCTTAATCAGGACCAGGG
Organism: Platynereis dumerilii; assembly: GCA_026936325.1. Classification (NCBI taxonomy): domain Eukaryota; kingdom Metazoa; phylum Annelida; class Polychaeta; order Phyllodocida; family Nereididae; genus Platynereis; species Platynereis dumerilii. The sequence goes on from JAPTHN010000014.1 coordinate 25,788,645, forward strand.
CTGACCACTGCCAACTTGGATTGGGATCGGGAAAGCGTAAGGTAAAACCTTATTACAAGTCAGATTCCTTCTCCATAGGACCTCCTACCTCTAAACAAAGGCTCAAAAGTACATTAACTGACCAGGGTGGTAATCAGAATTACATATAGACTATGTTAATAATGGCTCCATTGTGATTTTTCTATTCATTAATGTGACTATGGAAGAAAACAAGCTATCCAAGAGCAGCCTTGAAGCAAAATTAATATCACTTGGAATATCTTTTTTGAATTTTTGTGAGTGACTAGATAGTTTTCACAGTGAGAAAGTCTTTCTTGTACTTCACTGGGAGAGACTAGATATCTGTTAGATCCCTTTTCACTTTCGATTAAAACACTGAGTCATGTGAATTCATCAGCGAAATTTCATGATTGCTTTCTTGCTCTTCATGCCAAGCCCATCTTAATTACACACTTTCTGAAAATTTGAAGTTTTCATTATCATTCACGAATGGTAATAGCCCAATCATTCTCTCATTTCCTCAGAAAGAGGTATTTAAAGATGATCAGCCTAATCTCAGTTGACGGGCTTAATGCAAACACATTCAGGTAATCAATGGCAGGGATGCAGGCAAGATGGCAATTGAAACAATTCAAATTGGATAGTTGATAGGCAGTTCATCAGCATTTGCTAATTTCATCTGGGCTTTGGTCTGCAATTATTTCCAGAATTTTAGTCAGTATTACAGTCCTTGTCATACTTACGTGGAATCTCAAGTTTTTTTTTATATGCTGTTGAACTGTGATGTCAGAGATAACTCTATCCAAGCATTGCAATATATGTAAATTAACTACCAGGTGTGATGTCATTTCAAACTGGGTCAGATTCCCCAGCTTCTAGCCAATGTTGATCCTCCTGAACTGAGCGTCACAGTTTCAACACAGTGTCAGAGTAGGAGTTTTATCAGGGATAGCCCCTACAACTACGGCATCACAGCTTGATAACCAATGGGCTGACAGTAAACTACGCATCACAGTTCAAACATTGATATATTGAAGGAAGCATTACATTTGTGATCCCAATGATTTATCACAGCAATCACCAGTCTAATCCTACCAAATGACAGCTTTGTGAGCATTCACAGTAGACAACTATTATAATCCCCACAGAGTTGTTTGATTAATCTACAAACTTGCTAACTTACAACTTTAAACTTTGACGGAAGTTGGTATAAACAGAAGGCTTTGACAATTTGTTTGTAAACACATGTTATGTATATTTGTTCTGGCAGCCCATTGGCTGAGAGGCTGTGATGTCAAACTTACATGGGTTTTCCCAGACCCAATTTTAACTCTGACACTGAGTTGAAACTGTGATGCTCAGTTTGGTGGATTCGCATTGGTTAGCAGCTGGGGAATCTGACCCAGTTTGAAATGACATCACAGATCGTAGTTAATTAACATACATTGCAACACTAGAATAGAGTCATCTCTGACATCACAGTTCAACAGCTTAGAAAAAAAAACTTGAGATTCCACGTAAGTATGACAAGGACTGTAAAAGCAAGCTAAGGCAAAAATATTTTCCAATTGATGGAGATTACATAATTGTTTAAGCACTAAATCTGTTGTTTGGAAAGATCTTTTGTTGCATTATTTAATTGTTAACTAAAAATTTATTGTGAAGCACAGATACACTACAATGTATTGTGCATGACGTCACAATCGTGACATGAACACCAAAAACAATTCACATCCATCTGTATTCCATAGCCATGTGAAACTAATGGGCAGCTGAGTTCCTGAGGGATATTAAGCACAAATTTGAAACGATTCTCTGCAAATGAAAAATGCATGCAGATGGAACCAAAGATATTGGTGGGAGCATCCCACACAGCACAAAGGCAATGCAACGTTTTCTAATAAAAGCAAACAATGAAATTAATGGCTAGATTCAAAACAGATGATGAAATATTACAGTAGATGAATGACGAGTACTTACATTCTGCTGCAATTGAGCCTCAATGACTTCACGACAAGTCCTATCAAATACATTGAAATGAGGTGTCAATTTGTCATTGGGCAACTTGTGACCTCATACGAGTGTGGAGAGACAAATCCAATGGCTTGCCACAACAACATTGCAAGTATAGGCTATGATGTCACTGACTGCTTACACGTCATACAGTTTAACATGGCATGGATAGGGCTGTGACCTCACAAGGAACATTTTGGTCCAATTCTGTAAGCACTTGATGTTCGTCTATTGAGGCAATTTTCAGGGCCTCTAGGTAAACTACATTTGGTTGAAGCTGTTTTGACCTCAAAATACTGCGTGACTCTGTATCTATATTTTCTACAAATTAAATTATACTCAGGACTGTTTTGTCATTTTCATAGTCTATTTATGACATCTGAGAAGTCACCAAAGTACGCAGAGCAGTAAAACTTTTTAAGTTTAAGCCTGTTTTCATTTATCATTTGTGTTGCGAAGGTGATAACCAGCGGCTGTAATTGTTTCGAAAAAAGACATAATGAGCTTGCTGCAGAGGAATCTAAGGCAAATGTTAAATATTTAAACTCTCAGCTTATCAAATTGGTCTATAAATGTTGGAAAATGCTTAAAGAGATTGCATGTAAAACTGCCTGTGACTCAGTCATGGCTACAACTGGGATTTTAGTGGGTCTCTCTTCCAGTCAAAATCCACTTAACTCAGTGTATATATATATTAGAGCTCTCTATGTATTATAATAGCACTAAGTGATGTTGGCCCAGACTTACAAGTAGTCTAGACGTTCTTCTTGCCATTATCCTCTTAACATCATTAGCATCCCCTTAACAAGGACAACATGCCTACAAGAATCTTAACTGCAGTAAATGTGCTAAGCCACAAAAATTAGCAAGTTTCTCTAGCAATGTGTAGTGCTAGTAAAAAACAGCCAACGATCCAGATGATAGTAGGGCAAATTGGAAGTTAGTCAGCCAGTGGCTAGGAACATTGGTCCTTTAGCTAAATTAAGAAAGTGAACAAACCAATAAAAGATGTCAGTTTCCTGTTGCATGCCATTATTTCATCAGGCAGTGGTAGAGTACTCCTAGACTGTAGTTAAGAATGTTTTCCCACCGGGCTGACCCAATTTTCTGTACAAGATAAGGTTGTAGTGGAATAATTGATTTGAGCCGTTCTGATGCATGCTCCAAAAACCTTCAGGAACTGTCATCTAGTAAATTGAGGTCAGATACAAATCTTAAATCAATTTGTCTCCTCAAATTTGACTGGCCTCAATAATCAGTGTAAACAGCTTGCATACAAGCCTTGAGAGTTTCATTAATTGGTGAATTAATTTGTTGTTATTTGAACAAACTTAGACATGGCCTATTGTATGTTTTCTTGCTATTTCCGGGTAGCTAATATTCCATTTTTTGATAGATATGGTGTTCAACAAAAATATGACATAGACGCCTCACTATAAGAATAGTGAATAGTCTGATTCCCATTGTTTCACACAAAGGGGATCATTTCCACAGTGGCAGATCCATTAATTCAAGGCTTCTTTCGAGGTAATTGAAACCACATGAATGCAGCACTGTAATTGCATTCATAATGACATGCGTTGAAGGCTGCACTGGAAAGTGTCTATTGTCTAGTAATACGTGGGTCACCATAATATTATGAGCAAAAAAAGGATTGCTTTTATCATATACTGAAAATGTCTTGTGTGTGTTGCTTGCCAGTATTGGTACGGAATAACTTACTTGATTGCCAGTTGTTAGGTGCTCAAGTGTCTGACAAATACGGCAACTTCATAAGGTCAGAAACTAACAGAAAGACAAATGTGGTGTTATGCACTTTGTCTACTGGGCAAAGGAAAGTCTGTGATGAGAACCAATTACCACTTGTATTGACAAATGGAGCTTCGGCGAGATTTCTGTTATCTTAACAATCACCATAGTCGAAAGCCAGGGATGGAAATATTCTTATTTTGTCTATACAATTTCCACAGAAACTACTTGATATGGCTTCTCACTTTGCACCATAATTTGCAAAGTATTCACTTTTCCATTTCTCAAGCATCTTTTTTCAAAATCAGGAAATGAAATTTTCTGTATCAGGACAATATTCAAAGAGTAAAGCTCTTTGATGTTTGACTGAAATCTCTCTTTACAAGTGGTACTCATCAAAAGTTTGCTATTTAATTTGAGAAGTACTGATTTGCAGAGCCAGATGTAGGCCTATTGAGAAAAGAAACAAGACCAATACAGCCTTTATCTCTTTATATTTTTCCCATCTTTCTCAGAATAAAAACGAGCAGGAAATTTAGAACAGTTTTAAAAAACCTGCCTGATGAAATGCAAACAGTTTGACTGACTCAGCAGAAGGATAAAAGGAAACCTAATTTAGAGGGTCACTTGGTGTCTGCTTGACCAACTTCAACAACTCCGTTCAGCAAAAAATGATTGAGCAAAGTTGTCTGAAACAAGCAATATTCTCTTAAAAGTGAATTTCTTTGGACAAAGAGTTAGTGTTGGTCGCATTCTAATTAAATTGAGCTGGTTTTAGAGCAATTTATACGCGAAATCGGAAGCAAGGGCAGGTGCCCAATTCAGACAGATGGTTGGTCTTAAATGTCCAATTGCAAGACTGTGTGTAGGAACTGCTGTGGCCAAGCGTCTTATCTGAAATACCAATCTTCATTTTATCCACTTGATATACACCCTAAGAAATTTCAGACCAAATTGGTTTTTTAGATTCAAAATGGTTTTTTGAAAAACCAAATTTCAATGCAAAAAACCAACATGGATTTTTTTTATCAAAAAAACATTTTGAATGTAAAAAACACATTTGGTTCGACATTTTTTAGAGTGTATGCTTAGTTTCCTGATGCAACTTTTGTATTGAAACAAACATCTTTTCAGGATAACCAGATCATACTGTTACACCCAACATATTCTCTGTTGGCCAATGTAGCCAACCTTGTGCTCCCTGCCTGTAATGTGTTTGTATCAGCCTTGCCCCACAAGACAGCTGTCTCAACACTTGTTATTGATGAGAGCAAAATAGCTTGAGTAGCCACATTAGGGTATGGCTTGGAGTAATGGTGAAGCTTGAAGAAAATAAGGAAAACTTCGCCTATACAATTGAATGTATTATATTCCTACAAACAAGAAATGCCATGCGTGTGATGACATTGAACTAAAGATTATCAGCGGGTTGCCTTTTGGAATAACATCTTTAGATATAAGACAAGCAGATAGGCCTATTCTCTAGATTTTAATTATGCAGACATGAAATAACATTTCGGCAAGTCAATAATATTAGTAAAGAAACAAGATTCAGCTGGAAATATTAATCTTTGACTATTTTGAGGCCGGACCAGTCTTTTTTTGTCTTTTTCCTCTTCTCTGTTTTTTTTTCTGCATTCCCCTTTTAATTTTTCATGTTGAAAATTCCTGTGTAAAAACCATTGTATATACTATAGAGTGGATGGGAAGTGACATATTGTCCACAATGAACCATTCCAATTGACTTTTGGCCAAAATATCAAAAGACAGGTGACATTAAGTGTAATGGAACTTTTCCAAACTTTTAGTTTGCAGATTCTACCATTTATATAATTGCAGGACTGCTAACATCACAAGGAGTGCTCAGTAGAAAATATATTAAATTTATTATGTAATTTCAGAGCTGTCATTCTCAATTATAATTATGTATTTTCTCCTTCACAAATTTCTGTTAAACTGGTTGCCATGGAAACCTCACCTATTTAGTCACAGAATGCTCACAGCTTACGAATATTAGAATTCAACAGTCACGTCAAAATGATTATTTGAAACACGTCTAAAATATAGATATTTTATATCCATAGAATAATAAAAGCAAAAAAATATAGAGACCCAACAATTTGATAAGGAATGATTTCATGAACAGGAAATTATTAGGTTGGTGACTAAAAACATTCCTGCAATATTGGAGAGAGAAAAAACATTTATAATGTCTAAACCTGATGCTCCAATATCAGAAATAGCTAAACCCATGTCCAATTTCAAGCTTAATTGAAAAAAGAATATACTACAATACAGTATAACAAGAAATGAAAAGAATGGTAAAATACTGCTTCTGGGGCCCTGGGTAGCACTGGGATTGTGCAACAAAGGCAGCTGTAATCTGGGCTGTAACATTTTCTTTATCTCATCAAATCAAAGTGATATATACTTTAATTTCTCATAGCATCAACCAACAATGGTTTTATGTCGAGTGTAGATTCTCGATCTTCGGATCCATATATTTGATGAATTTATCTTCAGATGATCTGGTGAATTATGGCTAAGATTCTACTAGATCTTATTTAGGTAAATTCATTGAAAACGTTTTTTTTAATCCTGTGTGACAGTCAATTTTATGGTCAATGAATTATTCTCAATCTCGGTCTCAATCTTTTGTTTTACAATGAATTAGATTAACCTAAATTTCCCCTGATCCCTTCACTGTTGTCTTTCCCTGGAGACATGCCCAACCATGTCCAGCCATCAACTCTTGCCTTCTGACGCCCATTGCTTTCTGGCTTCCCGTAATGTTTTTCTTTGGGCTTCACATAATGCAGTTTCACATTTAATGGTCCATTATTGTGGCCTCACTCATGTGTTGTTTTGCTTGTTTACACCTCCGCACACGCATGCCTGCTTCTTCCTGTATAATCAAAGTGAATGGAAATATATTCTATTCTGCTTTAAAAACAAGGACAACGTGCCTCCAAGGATTACCTGCACTAAATCTACCAAGCAACTACAGCAGCTTTTAATATAGCGCAATCAATTTTGAAGTAGAGAAAATAGTAAGCATTCGTAGTGTAAGGCATATAAAAAGAGCTTAAGCCTTCCTTTTTTCTAGTGAAGCCAGGTCATTAAGCCATCTTCCACAGTACAGACACATAGCATTTGCAGGTTCACATGTTCACGTTTTTCCTTCAAATGCTACTATTTATCTTCCCTGTGGGGTCATCGACGTTATAACAATGTCGAGACAACATGACCTTGTTGAAAAAGTAGAATTGTATGGTAGAAATGACCTTAGCATGCAATTTTGCTATCAATAATTTTACAACATTGCAAGGCAATGTTAAGTGTAAGACGTTTGCATGAGATGTTGTGGCAACACTGTAAACAAATCTCAGTGTTAAACAGATTAGGGTGGAGGGATATTCTGACAGAATCTTTTATCAATTTATTAATATTTAATATATCTTATTTTTCTGATCAATGTAAAATTTTTTGCTATTCAATTTGAGCTGTGTTCTGTTGATCCTGGTCAAATCTTACATTTTTATCCACTATGCTCAATGAGAAAACCAGTAGAAGTTGCCCATTCAATTATCTGACGACAATCTTCATACAAAGTACTTCATATGGATTCTGACTTCGCCCTTCAATTTGTGAAGTATTCCCATTTCCCCTGCTGCAGCCGTTCTGTCGAAATTGGGAAATGGAATTCTCTATCTCTCTCGAATCAGTGGCTGGACAAAGTCTTTAAATCATATTCATACACTATGCTGAATGAAAATTATAAGGTTCAAGCATCCTTCCAAGGGCCTTCATTTTTTTCTCTTTTATGAATTTCTCTCTTTTACAAAAAAATAGCAAAATTGAGGACAATAACTCTGAGGTATATCAGTCTCCAAATCACAGGAATATTGTTGACAACTTTTAAATGAGAGTTTTAAGACAGACCCAACTAAAAGGGTCAGTATGTGTCACTTGGCCAGATCTAACACATGAATCGATGATCTAGATCAGCACTGTCAGATGGATAGTTGTCTGAAACAAGCAAGTACTGGCTTGGGTATCTTTTGTAATTCTTGCTTTGCAGACATCTCCGAATTTAGCTGTAAGTTCTAGTTCGAAAGAAAAGTGTTGTCTTGGATTGTTAACTAAATTATTCTTGGTGTCTGTTTATTGTAAGTTATTGTGTTGTGCACACTTGTGTTTTTACAAGAAGAGTGTTTATGATATGGTAAGTAGCTTAAATCACTCCTTACCAAAAGTTAATGCATTACAGAAAACATCAAATATGTGTTTTTCTATATCAATACGTTTTTGACATGATTCACAGTTTTTTCTATAACATGTTGTGTTTACATGCATGATTAACAAATGCCAGAAATAATTCAAAGAGGAATATATTTCTTTCATTCATCAAGAGATGGAATCTGTCATGATTCAATAGAATAATGCATGCAGAAACACCACCTGAGTGCTCTCTTGTTTCATTGCATCCTAATGCATCTCTCCCTTTTTCTCTGACATCTTATTTCTATTTCAAAGAACAAGACTATCTCATTATTCATTTCAATCAGTAATGTGCGTCCATGCCCAACCCAGATCACAATTAACCTTTAGTGGTTAAAGCATAACAAAAAACATAGGGGAAATCACAATGTGAGATGTTTCAATAACATTTATTAGGCGTCCAAAGAACAATGGTTTAGCCAATCACAGTCCTGATCCAGTCGCTGTAATATGACATCCTATGGAAAACGGAACTCCACTCAGTAGAGCAGAATGAATGATATCTCAGTGCCCCTACTAAGTAGGTCTTGTTATCTCTTCTGCACACCAATGGACCACCAAGATCCCCCTGAAATCAGATTCAGTCATTTATTGTTTATTAATTACAATAAACTAAAAATATTTTGCTATCACTTCGACAGACCAACAATTTAAAGATCACCTTCCTCTTCCAAAAAGATAATTAATGATTTATTTAAACAAAAAGTATTTCATTCTCTCTTTTCTGATTGCCAATTTCTGCTGAAACAAGATCAAAATGTGAATCTGTGATTTCCACAGGAAAACAGTCCTATCATACCAGAATTAATTGCCTGGCTGTAAACATAGTAACCAATCAAGAATTTATACTTACCATGCACGATCCTGTGACTTGGTCATCCATTCAAACTTCTGTGGCATCATTAATTTTACGTTCATTACAATCATCCACACTGATGACATTTGCCTCACTGTAGTGCAGAACTCCATCAGGGAAACTAGCTGAAACAATGAGTATTTTGTGGGGAAATATGAATATGTATGAGAGGAAGACTGCTGAGTATTTTGAATTCTCAGAATAAAGAAGATATACACAACATGATTACCATGGCAGGAAAGGAAAATCAGCCACTACATTAACTTTTCACCTTTAGGCTCCCTCCGAATCACTTACTATCTTTATCTATTTTGAACTACCCTTTCAAATTACATTAAATTTGCACTATGCCAAAAAAATACCTACCCATTCTATTTCCCCATCCACAGTAGTAGCAGTCAGCTCCAACAAAGTCATCACCGTCCTGAGGTGCAAGGGCAATCATCTGGATGTAGGGGTTTCCAGGTTCAACTGGTCTGCTCAGTTTCAATAGCATGAAGCGAGTGTCGAGGCTTGTTGGTTCCTGGATTTCATTAGAGAATATCATGTATCATGTATGTGGGAGAAAAAAAGAGTCAATCAAAATATGTTTGTCTATAAATTTCAATGTCCGATGTTTCCATAATATATCTTTCAGGCACCTGTTGTATATATTATACTTTTAATTTAATTTCCTTAATATATTTATCTCTTTTACTTATTATTTCTAATTGCTTTTACTAATCATTTACTTACAACTAGGCATTAAGAAGGCCAGTTTATTCCCAATAGGTTTACCCAAAGAACGATTCCCTATCTGTATTTCTAGCTACAACAAATACTGACCCTAACAATCTGCTCAACGTCAAAGGTCTCCGGTAGGCCGCCGTTTGCCAAGTCGTCCGAGTACAACTTGAAATATGTCTCTATAACATATAGTCGGGCAGATCAGAGGGGTCCCCCAGCACCTGTCTGAATATTTAACGAGACCAAGTTTTTTGGTGCCATTATAATGTCCTTTTAACAAAAAGCCAATGTTAACAGGACTATCAATGTCCCATCGGGTTTTTACGGCGGCCATTTTGAATTTAAATTGACGGCAGAAAAACGTCTCTTGGAAATTACAAGTTTAAATATCTCAGGAACTATTCACGCTACATTCACAAATGGCACATCTATTTATATGTTTTTGGACATGCAGAATCTGCAAATGACATTAATTTCTTTCTAAATTGTAAATATCAGCCTATTATGGCCAAATATTTACAAAAAATTGCATTTATTAAATATTTCACCTTAGTTCAGTTCTTCAAAGTTTCTTGTGACAAGTACACAGACCACGGGCCCTTGAATCCACAGATTAGTGACATCACACTGCTCTGCTGCTGTGGTGACGTCATGAATTCAGGTGCTCGTGACACTGACAATTTTCTCAAACCATTAACCGTTATGGCGGCTTTTTTACATAGGCCTATGTTTGAAATATATTCATGGAAATTCAAATTTCGATCAATTATGACACCCAAAAGTTTTACTGATGACTATCTAAAACTATATTTCCAAACTTAATATATACATATCTTTATTCATACACATGAATTGGATATCTTGGTATACATGAAAAACAAAAACAAACTAGTACATGTAACTTTTCTATGTGTAACATAATCTTTTGGTGCTACTTAGCAGTTCATGATATGTACTCTTGTAATCATTTGTTAAAAACCTTAGTGCTTTTTCTTGTATCTTTTCAACAAGCTTTATAGAGGATTTTCCACAGAAATTCCAAACCACTGGAAAAAAGTTAAAGCATGACATAATGAATGCACTGAATAATAATTCTTTTTCATTCTTGCCTAATACATTTTTAAAACGATATAGCACCTTTAATTGCTTTGATGCTTTCTTGCACAATGTTCGAACATGATCATCAAAGTTTAACTCGTTACCGATTTTCATCCCCAGTAACTGAACTTCTGTACTAGGTTGTATCTTACATGTTTCATCAATGATGATTTCAGATGGCATGTCATCATATTTATCAAGGGGGGAAATAAACATAATCATAATTCACAACACCCTCCTCAGCCACACCATCAATTGAAACAAAGTATTACATGCCGAAGGTGTTCTTTCTAAATGAGAAATTCCTTTAAAAGGGAAAGAAGTAATTTAAAGTTGACTCCCATTTCATCTAGTTCCTCTGAAATTTCTATCAGTTGACTTAGCCATGATATTGATGGGAGAACATCAGTGCTGTCCCTATGGGGGGTACGGGGGTGGGCACGTGACCCCATAGACCAGTGCCCCCCCATATGAACTTTCCAACTCTGGCTAAAACATACAATTAGTTTAGTGGGTGCCCCCCACCAGAGAATTGTGTGCCCCTCCCGGTGCCCCACGCCCCATGCCCCCACCCCCCCTCGCCCCGCTCGGGACCACCCAGTTACGCCACTGGAGAACATTGAAAATTTTATAAAATTTCTGACTATGTTGTCAAATATTTTTATAGACTCAACTGCTGCTGGCCGATGCTACATTTTCCGTGATGACTTTAGACCAGGGTAGGTTGGAAAAAATAAGAAGAAAGACTGATTGGATGATTGACGTATTGATTTTTTTCAGTACATCTTATACAATTGTTTATGTCAATTCATCTGTGTTGGTTTAATTCAAAAGTGAAAGTTTAAACTTTTGTTCTCAACACAAAATATAAAATTCTGACATGGAAATTTTTTTCGACACACTGCAATCTTTGAATTTTTTTTTTTTTGTTGAGAACGAAAGTTAGAACTTTCACTTGTATAATTGTAATAATAAAATTAGGAGCATTAATACATCTGTTACACACACATGATCACAATAATATTTGCTTCAAGTGAGTTTTTAAGTCATTAAAATATCTTGAATTGAACAGAAGTTATGAATGGAAATGAAATGGTGCCTGAACTTCTCATGTTACACAAAAGTGCATAGTCTACACTTTAAAAAATTTCAGACAAAATTGGATTTTTTAGATTCAAAATGGTTTTTTGAAAAACCAAATTTCAATGCAAAAAACCAACATGGATTATTTTAAAAATCCATGTTGATTTTGCATTTTGAATTAAAAAAACCAATTTTGTCCCGGCATTTTTTAGAGTGTAGCACCCAAACTTGGGATTGGCTGTATAATCAGTGGTATCCGCCGAAAGTTTGTCAAAGGTATTTACGGCATTTCAACACAAAGTAAATCTGCATATCAGTGAGCCCCATCGTTTTACCACCCAAAACAACTAAAATTCAAATTAATTTAACCTTGAAATTATATATTTTCCAGTAGGACGCATGTGCATGATGATGGACAAAGCCAGTGAAATAATGCATCCGTAATACACCATGGTATGCATTTTTGTCAGTAAGATCCCAACCGAAGGCAGAAGATTTGTGATTTAGCCCCATGACATTGTTATACTCAGTATATCCTGTAGGTTGCAACCTAATCTTACGATGCCACGTGTATCTTTTGTTGAGTAAATACTTTGATTAAGCATTTACGAAGTCACTTAAGTGGTTATTGTCACTGATTTATGATTGATTATGTTGTTGTTGAGAGTTCACTGAATAAAGGCTTAGCGTTATAGCACACATCTGGTTGTTATGTCATGGGGAGTGCATGGATATTTGTAAAATGGCCATAACCACGTATTGGTCCATCTCCATGCTGTTAAAATACAATGGACAGAAATGCATATAACCACCCAAAAAGGATATTGTATAAGAAATGTCTGGTTTGTGTTATTAATTCCACTTTTGTGTAATTGCACTCTGTGTTGCAGGGTTAACATAGAAAGCTGGTCTGTTAATGCTTTCTTTTTGCAGCTTGAAAATTTCTTAGTGACGTCTAACTCGGGCAGGAAATTAAATGTTTAGAATTAACAATTTTTAATCTTCCCATTACTTCCCCCTCTGTATATTTCAATTGGAGTTTTAGCACTGGCCATACCAGGGAATGCATTGTGCATAAGAATTGACAGTGCAGATTGGTCATATCTACTGCAGGAAGCAAAGTGATTCCAGCTATCCTTGTGGAATTTGCAGAATCTGCTTGGATACGAAAATATGCATGATCGACTGAGAGCACACGCTACCCACCATCGTAATATGTTGTCAATTACTGATTTAGTTTTATATAAGAGAACAACCCCTGACTCATATTGGCTTATTTTCTTTGGGTCTTTCACCAATGGTAAGAACTTAAACATTTCTGGTGGCGTACATGAAAATATTGAGAATCCCACCAATCTTGCGTATGCTGCATCACGAGCAACACGTTGAATATCGCTGATGTCACTATTGCGAAATCGAACGGACGTATCGACCCAGAATACACCACTTCCTTTGTATTCTTTAAGAGTCTCCTGAAAGAAAAAGAAGATCAAGAGATCATGATAATATATGTTACTAGATATACCCATTGAGGGACATTTTGTCTGAAAGCATGTGCTTTGATTGAAATGGTAGCGAAATACGTGAGCAGGGAAAATATGTGAATGGAGTTCAGGAAGTATATTGGTAAGTGATATTTTGGCACATTGCCAAATCCTACACAGCAGGTGTGTGAATGTTTTTGGCTGGAAAATGGAGCAGTGGCGCCAGTCTGTGGCGATGTCATAAGTGGAACTACTGAGCAGATTCATGCACCCCTGGTGGCAGAGGACAGTTGCCTTAGAAAAACGTAAATAAGACAGCAGTGGAACTGCTTTCTGGTGTTATCAGAAGGACAGGATAGATCAATAAGGATAGGTGGATAGTTTAAGTGAGTGGCATAGCTATGGGAGGAGTTTTTGCTGTTGCAGGTGTGAGCATGCCACTCATGTTTTTTGCATCTTATACCCGGCAGGGATATTTGCAGTCTGTGCCCTGGTACCTGTTCTCTGCTAAAGCCTCAACAATCTGTGGAGGGACAGTCTGAAATGGGGAAGTTAAAGATTAATAGATAAATAAATAATGCTTCATTAAGAGAGGTTTTCTGAGTGCATCCAGAATTATGCCAATATATAAAATTGCCAGTCTGAACAAACTGGTTTCCAAGCGATATTCCGTGTCCTTCACCTCCTAATTTGCATAACAAAATGGCCGCCAAATTAGTTATTTATGATCGTTTCAAAACCATAACCTTCAATATCTTACTGTTTAGGAAAACAATGGAAACACAATTTTTTAACGTTGATTTTCTGAGCAATTTTATTTTTTGTCAGTGTCATGTGCTGAACAAGCATTTGTTCTCAACACCCCCCCCCCCAAATGCATCATCTAGTCATCTCGGATAGTTTAAAAAAATTATCAATAATCACATCAGAAATACCTGCCATAATACCAAGTTGGCCTAAGTTTATTGGTCAAAATCGTAACATCATTTTTCCAGTCAACTTTACTTGCTTGAATCAAACTGAAAATAAGTGACACGCTATGTGCAGCTTGACCAATCACATGGCAGGATTTTCTGATGTCAGACCAAAAATTTTGCAATTTTTTTTTTGTTATTTGAGAAAAGTCTACAAATATGAAATCATCTGTAATGTTTTATTTACAGAAATAATTTTATACCATCATTCTCAGCAGAAAATAAGCTTCAATTTGGGTACCAACAACCTATACTTCTCTTAAGTTTAACCTGAACCAAAGAATTGCTACTTTTTTTCACACATCTTGAAGTAAGAAGCAGCAGTTTCATGTTGTGTGTCTGAACCTAAATTTGCAAATCAAAGACATTTTCATGTAATCTATTCATTCTGTTGTGTTTGTCTGGTCCTTCTGGACACTTTGACCTGTAATTTGTGTCCATAAGTATCTCAGATGACACTGAAAAAATATAATTAAATTAAAACCTCATGGCATTTTTATAGATTGTTTATTTTATGTCACTTGAATTCATTACCAAATTCTAGTCACAGAGCAGCATGCATTGGTTCAAATTATTAAAGCTGGGCGACATATTAAACTTTAGACAATAGGGGATGTTATGGTACCTTCAATTATCATGAATCCTTGATAATATTATATTTCAAGAAAGAGACAGTCAAACTCTGATGTCTGAAAATTTCGTCACCAAAAATTATCATTTTCCGCACGTTTTTTCATGTAAATGGTAAGATAGCCACTTCGAATCATCATGAAGACACTTAAAAAGGTCACCATCAGAAAGAGCCCAATTTTTTACACAAGATAGAATATATTCCAGAATCTCTGATACGTTTTTGTAGCATCAAGAATTTTTTCACACTTGTGGCAGTAACTCCTGACTAAGATGTATGTGTTGTGTCTGATTGCCATCTACTGTGCCCGACATAGTTTATAACTCCGGGCTCCTCATCAGCGGCAATTTCTTTTCCTTTGAGGAGTTCCATTGCTCTCATGATATATATATAATATTTTGCTTGTTATATCGACAATTTATTTATGTAATGTACAACAGTTACTGAGCATGAATAGAAGTTGTCTGAGTCCTTTAGTGACAAAAGTCGAGTATTGATATCCAAGTAGAGCTTTTTTTCCCAAGGCATTAACAGTTGTTAGTGTCCATAATCTCAAAAATGACTTTAGTCGCCTGAAGTGAATGGTCACAGTTTCAAGTTGTGCCTCTTTGTCTTAGACTGTTACAAGTGAAAAATTGTGTACTGTTGAAGAGTGGTATCACAGTTAGCATAATTCCATTTAATTATGAGCTTTGACAGTAATCATAATAATAATAAGATTCATATGAAACTGTTTCAACGTTTGCTTGTTTTACACTGTTTTTCTAAGTGGCCAGAAATCCTCTAAGTGTCCATAATCGGAATTTCAGGTGATTACAGCTCAAAATCGCCAGGAAAAAAAGCTCTGCTTGAGTATTAAAATGTCACTTACTGCTATGGCAATTGGCTTGAATGCATAACAGAATAAATTCTTGACATGTGGTGGATATTTCTTGAAGTCAAATCTGCGGACTGTCACATTGCACCATTTCTGCATCTGGAAATTGGTGAAAAGAAAAAGAACAATTAGAAAATCAAACAATTGACTTTATATAATATAATGGCAAAACATGGAAAAATCAAGGCATGGCTCCACAGGAGTACACTGTAAATTCTGAAATTCTGAGTTAGCGGCAATTTCTTTGTTGTCTTTGTGCCATCTGGTACCACTACGATTATGTTGGACTGAAAGAAAATGATGAGGTAGGAGTTTGGCCTTGCCTGAGTTGCAGATTAATGCCTTCCCAGATCAGAAGTATGAAAGATGATATTTTGAGACTTTTGCAAGCTAATGATGCTCTAACGCAAACCCTTGGCAATATCACAAAGATGCTGCAAGGTCAGTCAAGGCTGCTAGGTACTGATGAGAGTGAGGACGAAGATGATGATGAAGTTCTTCAACCTGATGGCATACTTCTCATTGGTGACAGTATTCTGAGAAATGTCAAGTCCTCCAGTGATGATTTGAAAGTTGAGAGCTACAGTGGTGCTCGTTTGTCTGATCTTAAGAGGCATCTTAAAAACATTAACCCCAAAAGAAAACTCCTGAAAGATATTTACATTGTATGCGGAACAAATGACGTTTCAACAACACGTCCCACTGAGAAAATTATTGAGGACTACAAGGCAGTATTAGAATTGGCAAAGCAGCGGGCTAGTACTGTTCATTTGTCTAGCTTGCTACCTCGCATCGATGGTAAAGTTGATCAGACGAGAATTGATACCATGAATCAACTGCTTGTCACATTGACAAATGAACTTGATGTTTCCTTCAAACTCCATGACAAAAACATCAAATTTCAAGACAATTCTGTTGATGACTCACTGTTTGTTGCTGGAGATGGGCTTCATCTTTCATCCCAAGGCGTGCTGAAGATGGTTGCAAATCTTGGCCTCAATGAAAAATGCAAGGCTGAATTTGGAAAAATGCAGACATTTTCAAACCGAAATGCAAGCAGACATGATTCCCAAAATGACGCTGGTACTTCGAAAGCGAATGCATGGTCTAAACCCCTGCAACAGATGCCTTCCCCCTCAACTCTGCATACAAACCAAAGTTTTGATGGAAACTATGACAAGCAGAACACTCTGTTGTTCAGGGGGTTTAAAAGTCCCCTCAGTAACTTTTACAATGCTCCAATAAGAATTTGGAACATGAATTTCCAAAGCACTGAACATGCTTATAACTACCGAAAAGCTGTCGAGATGGGGCAGCATGCAACAGCAGAACGAATACGGCTTGCTCCGACTGCTTTCAGGTCCATGAAAATTGCAGAGACTGTAATGACGGACAGCAGATGGACTAACATGAAACAAAGCGTAATGTACCAGTTGCTGCAAGAGAAAGCGAAGCAGTGCAGTACATTCTATGAATACCTGAAGACCTCCAGCCCAAAACTGCTGATAGAAAATACATCACACAGATTTTGGGGTAGAGGCTCAAGTGGACAAGGATTAGATATGTTGGGACGCTTGCTAATGATGCTCAGAGATTCTCTAGACAAACCAAGCAGTACTCCACTTCCCTCATCATCCCCACACATCTTCAGGAGAACCCCTATGCGTAATCCTGTTGGTACACCACGTTGGCGTGAATTGCCCAGAAGACCTGATGAACAGCTACGATGTCATAACTGTGGAGAAAAATCGCACACTCGTGACTCCTGCAGACTTCCGTCTCCTGTTCAGTGTCACGCTTGTCTGAAAGATGGACACAAGAAGAAATTTTGTCGCTTTAATGATGAACATTCATCACATGTCCATGACATGAGGTCCTAGAGTTGTGGCCAAGCAAAGTCGGCCGAGCTACCGATTCAAATACCCCAGATAATTATTGACTGTACTGATGATACTCTTGACCATTCTTTAGATAATTCTGTTGATGTTTCCTTGACTTCTGATGATGATAATTGTAAAACATTCAAATGCATTCAAGATTACCGAAATAAGTATTTTAACAATCTGATTTTAAGCTTCATAAACATAAATAGTTTGACTCGTGCTTTTTCTGAACTAAGTACAGTATTATCTAATAACCTTGTTGATGTTTTGTCTGTTGCTGAAAGCAAACTTGATGAATGTATACTTGATGCTTCTATTTCTGTTAAAAAATATAGGCTATATCGTAATGACAGATCAAGAATAGCTCATGGTATTGCAACTTATGTGAACTCTGATATAACACATTGTGGGAGACCCGACCTGGAATATGAAAGCTCAGGTGCTCAGTATATTGTGATTGAAATGTGGTTAAAGAAGGAAAGATGGTTTGTTGTGTCAGCATATAAACCTCCCCCTGTCAGAGATGCTGCATTTACTGATGAATTGACTATGATTTGTGACAAAATGCTAGTTGAATCTAACTCTATTGTAATACTGGGAGATCTGAACATTGATATGAAAAATGCTGGTGATAATAATGCAAATGCTCTTTATAATTTCTGTGTGAGTTACTCTTTCTCCAATATTGTAAGAGAAACCACATGTTTTAAATCGTTAAAAAACGAATCTTTGCTTGATGTAATTATTGTGTCAAATCCAAGAAGGTTTAATGATACTCTTGTATTTGACACTGGGTTGAGTGACTTTCATAAAATGGTTTGCGTCAGTACCAAAATTACAACCCCCACAAGGACTAACAAACTGATTCACTACAGAAGCATGAAAAAGTTTGATGTTGATGCTTTCTGTAGAGATGTAGAAGTGATTCCCTTCCATATTTCTTACTTATTCGATGATGTAAATGATGTAGCTTGGTGTCATGAAACTCTTATTGATGAAGTTGTTGAATGTCACGCACCTTTAAAGAAAAGAACTCTTAAGAGAGATTCTGTTCCTTTCATGAATTCAACTTTGAAAAAAGCTATTCATAGGCGAAATCAGTTGAGAAATAAATTTTGGAAAAACAGATCTAAAGCAAACTGGGAAGAGTACAGAAAGCTCCGTAACAAGGTTAACAGCATAAGACGCAACTCTGAAATTAAATTCTTCCGAGAAAAAAGTGTTTCCGGAAACAAATCTTCTGATTTCTGGCATACATTTAAACCGTATATTAATGGAGAAACTTTGTCAAATAGTAACATTATTATCAAGGAAGGTACTACAGTAGTCAACAAGCCTCTTGATGTTTGTAATGTATTTAAAGAGTACTACAAGTCCATGGCGGATGACATTGGCCATCCAGATAACTTTGAGAATGATGTCAACAGACAAACTGTTAATGAAGCAGTATTAAGCCATGCTGAACATCCAAGCGTTGCGAATATAAAAAATATTTTTCATGATCTCAATGACTTTACATTCTCTGAGACCACAGGTGCCAAGGTACTCAAACATATGAAATCTCTGAACGTCAAAAAATCTTGTGGGTATGACAATATATCCCCCTACTTTCTAAAAGTGGCTGCACAAGGTCTGGCAATGCCACTAAGTAATCTTATAAATCATTGTTTCAGACACAATGTTTACCCTAATTCATTTAAGCTCTCTGAAACAAGTCCATTGTTTAAAGCTAAAGACAAGTTTAGGAAAGAAAATTATCGGCCAGTTACTTGCCCAAGTACTATATCAAAGGTAATGGAATACCAGATGAGCTGCCAGATTATATCACACTTTCAAGAAATATTTCATGTAAAATTGTCAGCCTTCAGAAGGGGCATAAGCTGTGAACATGTCCTTATAAATGCTATAGAAGACTGGAAGATGGCTCTTGATGAAAACAAAGTAGTTGGAACGTTATTTATGGATTTAAGGAAAGTGTTTGATTGCTTGCCACACAGACTTCTTATCTCTAAAATGTCTGCTTATGGCTTTTCTTTGGGCTCGTGCTGCCTCATGGCATCCTATTTGACAGGCAGAAAGATGAGAGTTAAGCATTATGGCTTCAAGAGTGATTGGTGCTCAATTACTAAGGGTGTGCCACAGGGCAGTGTTCTTGGGCCATTAATCTATAATATTTTTGTTAATGATCTACTTTATGATGTCGGAGACCACTTTTATAATTATGCTGATGACAATTCGATTGCTGTTGTAGGAGATCAGATCCCTTATGTGATGTCAAAGCTAAAGTCTAATGCCGAAATTTGTACAAAATGGTTCTCTCAAAACATGATGAGGGCAAATCCCGACAAATTCCAGTTTATGGTACTTGACACAAACCCTAATTGCGATGAGCCAAGAGCAATTACGATAGATGATGTTACAATCAATGCTGTCAAGGATGTAAAACTGCTAGGTGTCCACATCGATGCCCAGTTCTCTTTTAAAAAACATGTAAAAAGTCTTTGTAATAAAGCCAGTCGTAATTTGAATATCATCAAAAGGATGTCAAATCGAATTTGTGGCAGGACTGAGAGAACTGCTTTAATCGATGCTATGGTCACCTCTCAGTTCACATATTGCCCTATGGTGTGGCATTTTTGCCCAAAACTACAAGCTGATCTTATGTGTACAATTCAGAAAAGGTGTTTGAGATTCATTCTAGATGACCGAGATCACATGCTTAATCTCACTGAAATGTTAACCATATGTCACAGTAATACCTTCTTGCATTGGCGATTGAAGAAAATTGCTGTCTTCATGTTTAAATGTTTCAATGATCTCAACTTGAAATATCTAAATGATATGTATGAACTCAAAGAAATAACTTATAACTTAAGAGATAGTAAAAGACTTCATGTGAAGAAGTACAATACTGTGACATATGGCTATCGCTCTCTGCTTTATGCTGGAAGTAAATTATGGAATTCTCTGCCAGTCACTATAAAAGATTCTGAGAATGAAAATGAATTTATAAACAAAATGTCAACTTGGAAATGTGTAAAAGAAAGTTGTAATGAATGTTCTCAATTTCTTTATCACTAGTCATGGAGCTTTTGCTAGTCAGTCATGCTTTTATAATGTTTTATTATGCCGTGTGGCACTCTTTTTTATATATCTGATGTAGCTTTTAATTGTTTTTATTACCTTGTTTATTATTGTTTTAACTCGAAAACCAGCTTTTAGCTGCTGTTATTTGTTTATTATAATCGAGTGAAAATAAAATTTATTCTTATTCTTATTCTTATTCTTAGCTCAAATGATTGAGTGAGATGGTTGCACAATTTGTTTGAGCCATGATAGCTTGTTGTTTTGAGTTATGATAATCTTTATGTTGTTATAACTTACAAACAACAAGCTATCTTGGCTCAAAGGCATTGTGCAATCATCTCACTCAATCAATTAAGCTAACTCAAAATTCAAATTTTACAGTGTTGGTAACCACCTGATGGTGACGGATGGAGGTTCACTGTAAAATTTGAAAGGTTCACAGTAAAATTTGAAATTTTGAGTTAGCTCAATTGATTGAGTGAGATGGTTGCACAATTTGTTTGAGCCATGATAGCTTGCTGTTTTGAGTTATGATAATCTTTATGTTGTTATAACTTGCAAACAACAAGCTATCTTGGCTCAAAGGAATTGTGCAACCATCTCACTCAATCAATTAAGCTAACTCAAACTTCAAAATTTACAGTGTAGCGTTTGGAATAAATATTTAGACTTTCTTGCCTCGAATTGATTTATTTTTCTTATACTTTTCTTATACATTTCCAAATTTGTAGAAGATGTTACAATTAACACACAAACAACAAAGTTCTCAAACGTTTCTAGGGGCAACCATGGATCCACACACTACAATTTGGAATTGGTCAGCATTATAAATATGCTCGTGAAAGATTTAAAGGAAGCCCACAACGCCAAACTTGACCTGCTTCTTAAAAAGATAGAAAATCAAGAAGAACAAATCACCAGACAAAAAGAAGAAATAGGAAAATTGAAAGACAAAATTCTTATAACTGAAATGACACAGTCGCAGGAAAGTCAGCCATCAATTATATTAAAGAATATAGAACAAACAGGAATTCAATATACAGCAAATAAAACAGAATTAAAAGAAGAAAAAACTATAAATGAAAAAGATTCTCTCTACCAAAAATTGAAAGTTGAAAAACGGCATAACCTAATCATCACTGGAGTGGCAGAAGACAAGAATAAAAATCTTCATAGAAAAATCACCGAAATTTTGGAAGCGAAATTTGGGAGAGCTGATACGAGTTTGAAATGTGAAAGGATTGGAAAGGCGGAAACGGCAACCAATATACAACCAAGAAAGGTAAAAGTCAAATTTTCAAGTATTTGGGACAAGAGATACATTTACAGGAACCGAAGAAAGCAGCTTCTACATTCTGACATTTTCGTAAATGAAGATCTCATGCCTGATAAAAGAGAATTACTGTACCTTGCAAGAGGACTGAAAAAGAAAAGGAAGATCCACTCTACATATACTTATGAAGGATCAGTATTTATCAGGCCAAAAGGATTTACGAAAAACGTTGAACGTTACAATCAAGCCATTGTATTAGCAAGAGAATGTAATGCAAGCGAAACTACACAAGAAATACAATTTTGAAGACACTACCCATTTAGATTCAGAGAAAAGACAAGAAAAAACTCACATTGAACAAGTGGAGAAGCAAGAAAATATCAAACAATGCAAAAAGTATGAAAATGAACTGGAAGAAGACGAACACCTGAGATACGAAATATTGGAAATTGTTCAGCAAATTCTATCAAAAGACGGAAAACAGAAGAGATGATGTATGAGACAAAATGACACCAAAACAACTTACCCATAGCCCTCAAAACTGCACTCATAGAAACACTGCTCATATAAATTTCAAAATTATCATTTTATTACCATTTTTATACACACATATGTTTTTGAATTTTGTAATATTTGAAACTTTTCCCAATAGCGGCAAACAATTGCCTTCGGGAAAATAACAAATAAATTAAATCAAATCAAATCAAACACATTCGCTTCTCAAATGGCACACAATGTGAGCACATTGCACAATAATAGCGGGGCAGGTATGTGACAAAATTGTGCATTTATATATATAAGCATGAAATGTGGCACACACTAAAAAAAACATCTTTACATACGTATTTAGATAGGGAGCCACTTCAGATTTAGCTTGCTATTGGCAGCCATTTTCTGAAATGGCGGGCAATTCTTCCATTTTGCTGCTTTCTGTGTAGTTCCTGTATATAGAATGCATGCAAATAGTGTTTGTTATTCCTTCTCTAGGTATTCAGGACATTGCTATAACATTTTTTGTTAGCCTTACTATTTTCAGGCTTGTAAGAATCGATTTTGGTAAAAATATTGATTCAATGACTGAATTTTCATGGTTTTGTATGGTTGCGCCAATTTTTGATGAATATGGAAATTACCCACATATTTGAATTCCCTGTAAAAACAGCTTTCAAATGAGTACCCACATTAATGGGTTTCGTAAATTTTGTATGAAACTGAAAAAAATCAATGAAAATGTTTTTTGAAGATTTCAGTTTGCAGGTTCATTTTGACAAAGAATTTGTGAAAACTATTGATGCTACCATTCATTTTAAAGCTCTTCTTATGAGGAATTCAAATATGTTTAATCATCAATTGAGATTCGAAGAAACTTTGGGAAACCGCAAAAATGCTTCATTTTCTTCAAAATTTCTACAAAATGGACCCTAACCACCCTAAAAATCCTCAGTTTCAACCGGAAATCGAATTATTATGTGATATATATCTTTAGAAAGAACAATTAGCACTGTTTTCACATGATCCTGCTATAGGCACATAACGGAAAAAAAAAGAAAAAAAAAGACAGAATTTACCGCCATTTTGTAAAATGGCTGCCATGGGTCAACCAGGTCGAATCTGAAGTGGCGCTAAATCTAAATATATTCTTTAAGATGTTTTAAACTGTGTGCCAAGTTTCATGCTTCTGTGTATAAATGAATTATTACTTCCCTATTCATGACAAATCTGCCCCACTATCATTGGTGAAGGATACGATTGTGAAGATTAGTCATCCAGGTAAAATCCAATAATTGACTGTAAAAATCGCTTAACTGGATAGAACGTTTACAGTCTGACAGTTTCAGGGACCATCAAGTCCCCTTCCTCAGAGTTGAATGACAGTGCTTTGAAGGGGAGAGGGGGTGACACAAGTTCTCTCTGCTAGGGGCAACATCCATCCACAACCACCACCAGAGGGACAAGTCAAAGCACTGTCATCACTGCCTCCTTTTTGAAAGTACATTGATTTTTGATAATTTATTTATAAGAATATTGTAGTTGAAATTGATAATAAAATATATATTTGATGGGAAAACAAAACAGAATAATTTTGTATAAGAAACAAAACAAAAACGTTACATATATTGCAATGATTAGAAATGTATGTAATCTACTTCAACTATATCAATTTATGGTCTTTAATTGCAGATTGAATTTTACATAAAATCGGCAGAATTACTAGCATAAATAGTGGACATAATAAACTGATGTGACCATTCTACCTACCGTTTTGCGTTGAGTTGCTGTCAAACCAATGTCATAAATGATGAGCTTGATGGATGGAAGATGAGTTTGGATGGATTCAACTAATAGAGTTGATCTTGGATAATATTCATCAGAAATTGCTGTCACAAAAATGAAGTCGTCAATATTAGCTCTGTTCATCGAAACTGGAAGTGGAAGTAAATTAGATAATATTGTTTTATTCACCTCATTAAAATAAGCTCCATGCATTGAGGTGTTAGCTGGGGGATGGTAAACTAGATCATCAAAGCCATAGTCCAGGTCTGTATTGGAGATTCTGTGCCGTAGGTTGAGTAAAACAGATTTAATGTTCTTTTCTCCAGGAATTCCATTGTACAGAAAACTTCCAGATAAAAGCGCCACCGATATGAGAGTGAAAAAAACCACATTTCGCGACTTTCCTGAAAGAGACACAAATAATTATGGAACATTGAAAATAATGATGAATCTTGCATGCTTCATATATTGTTTACTGTCAGAATGGAAGTGTGCAGAGTGCAGGTCACCTTTAAAGTTAAAGAATACATGTATGCCATATAATCTTAGAAGTAACAAAATAATAGAAATGCCAAAATTCGGAACCGTTAAATATCGACAAAACTCCTTTGGAAACCATTGTGGTAAACTATTATGGAATCTCCTTCCATGTGCCTTACAAGACATTCCAGATTTCTATGTTTCTAAACGAGCCTTATTGGCATGGATGCACTCTAAAAAATTTCAGACAAAATTGCTTTTTTAGCCAAGACAATGTTCTCTTTTGAAAAACCGAATTTCAATGCAAAAATTTTGCATTGAAATTTGGTTTTTCAAAAACCATTTTGAATCTAAAAAACCAATTTTGTCCCAACATTTTTTAGAGTGTGGACCAGAGTGTAATTGATCCACTTGTTTTTATTGTATTTACAAGAATAACTATGTTACAAAATAAGATTTACTATGATTTTAATATTTTTTACTCTCTTTTAGCTTTTAAATGTCCATGTAATATTATTCATCTGTACATAACTTCATCTTTCATGTTTCATTTAGGTCAATTATTATCGTTTTCATAGCTATGTGTTTTTTGAAAATTTTGTTTTGCAGTTAAACCGTGACATCATCGGGTATCTGTCAATGTGATTGGTCTAATCTTCAATCTGTGACATAGCAGTTCAGAGTTTGACATCACAGTTAATGACAATGGAATTGAAAACTGTCTGGCAATGTTACCACAAGTGTACAACCACAACAAACAACGCACTTCTAAGCTGAGTGTTGCACCTCATGCACCAAAAGAGTCTCATTGTTTTCCAAATAAACTGTGTTGCTGTTTTTCACAAGACACCGGTCATCACAATATCAAACAACTTTTGTTGTCAGCAATTGCTACTCTCCTTTGAGGCTAAGTAGTCTGTTTGGTTCAGTTATGCTTCATTGAAGCATCGTTCAGCCAGGGAAAGCTAAACAAGTGATACATACATCATCCATGTGTCAATGCACTTCGTCAGTTTCCTGAAATCTGTGCTTGTAATAAACAAAATTATTCAACTTAATCTCTGACATCACAGTTTTGGAATGAAGCAAATTGCAAACTTGAAAAACACGTAGCTATGAAAACGATAATAAAAGCTTTTGCTTGTGTCATTGTTTTTATCTAAGACGTTAGAAAAATATATCTTATCTTTTTTAGGTCTAACATTACTCCATCAAACAAATAAACCTTAAAGAACTCTATCTGACACATACATATAATTAACAAAATAATGGTTAGCATAGCAAATAGGCATTCTTTTGATTTCTTCAAAATGGTGCAAAAACAGCAAAAATTTACTCCCATATAGGAAGTCATCCTGTAATTTCTCAGTAAAGCCAGATGTTCCACCTCAGAGAACATTGTCTTACACACTTTTTTTCGCTAAGAAAATCATGGTTAGCCCAATACGCTTTTTCCATATGGCCTCAGCAAAAAACATTCTTTTGACTTGATCAAAATAATGTCACAAAGGGGCAATTCCGTAAAGTCCGATTTACAGATTTGACTCTTTAGCAGCTTGTGTAGCCCTACCCTTACACCTCAGCTATTTCATTGTTAAACAGGGATGATGCCAGGTAATAGGGGTATCAGACAAGCCACCAACCAAAGCTCCATGTGTAACAGGAGCTGAGCTACAAAGGAAATATCATGGTGTCGGACGTACATCACACGGTGTACGTCCGACACCATGATATTTTGCCATAGCTCGACTCCTGTTACACTTGAAGCTTTGGTTGATGGCTTGTCTGATACCCCTATTATCTGCCCTCATGCCTGGATAACAATGATTTAGCTAAGCTATAATGGTAGGGCTACACAAGCTGCTTAAGAGTCAAATCTGTGAATCAGACTTTACGGAATTGCCCAAAGGCAAAATCGATAACATGTTTTGAACTGGTCAGTAAACCAGTCCTTTCCCCATAACTTCTCTATAAAGCTAGTTACACAACCTTAGAGAATGCCATCTATTTTACCAATAAAATCGAAGTTAGTCATTTTTTCTTTCTCTATACAGAGCCTCGGCAAATAAGCATGTTTTCAAAAAATCTAAAAAATCATAAAATCACCCAAAGAAAAATGTGAGTAGCAAACCTACCCCTGCATTCTCAGTAATTAATGTCAAATATATAACCTAAACGAAATCAGTCGTACTGCAAATTGTTCCTAAAAAAAAACTGCTCTATGGGTGTAACTTAAAGCAATTTTCTTGATTTTGCCTTTCACAACACTTTGAACAAGGTCCAAAGAATGCCTATTTGCTAATAAGGCTGTGTAAAAAAAGCTGATTGGGCTAACCATGATTTTAAAAGTGAAGTACATGCATTCGAATATGTTCTTTTAAGATTGAATATCTGTTTTACTGGAAAATTAGAGGAAGGCCCTGACAGCTAAACATAGATCTAGATACATTGTATTACACAATTTTAAAGCATTAGTACAAGTTTAGCTTCAGCATGTATCAGGTATAGGCTACAATGGGGATTATCATCAACAGATATTTAAATTGAACAATGGAGCAAACTTGGACACAATAACAATAATGTCAATCAAAACAAAACAACAACCCAATGCTTTGTGAAAGTTGTAAAAAGTAAACACAAGAACATCTTATCAGCAAATGCTAAGTCATTGAAATCTCGAGACTTCTCGTGAATTCTCGGTCTCATTAATTTTGAGCCACTTCAGACAGCTGACAAGGCCCCTGTGAGTTAAAAAAATCGAACTTTGTATTATGAAAACTGAACATTGCTGAATTAATTTTTTTTGCAGCAAAGGAGATTTTTTGAGTTGCACCTCAGTACTTCATCTTAAATTAACCAACAATATAGGTAATATGCAATTAAAGTTACCCTGAATGATTGGTCAGGTTTTAACCAAAAATTTTTCTGATTTTCACATGGTCCAGTATAACGTGATCATACTGCCTTTTGTGTAAAGTTTCTTTGCTCTTGGACATGTTTTTCCGACTTAAAATAATCAATTGAATGCACTAAATGGCCCCTGGATGTATTGCGGGTACGCATGGAAAAAATCAGCTGTTTTGCTTGCTATCAACAATATGAAATCATCACCATTGTAAGAATTTTTAACTTATAAGAATATATTTATAACAATGAGTATTGTGACATCATCAATAATGGATGTGCTGGAGGAGGCAGGCACTATCTAGAAAGAATAATGAAATAACAAAATAATTTATGTAATAACAGAAATACTTCACAAAAATGAGTCAGAAATATAAATGGTTACAAGTTGATCTTTATAATACACACAAAATCGCCCATATTTGGCAAACGATTTTATGGTTCAGGGTAACTTTAATTAGAGTGTCTGGAAGAAAGGTACCTTAATAAAAAAATTTACTGTGAGTTGCACTACCTCGCATGTTATCCAGTCAGTCAAGTGTGTCTTGATGAGAATCTCCTGGTGCAAAATGTGAACAAAGACAACAATTCTTAGCACAGGTGCTTATTGCATTTGAAGTTGTTCGATATGATTCATCATTGATTTTCCTACTTAAAAGAAATGTGTTTATTCGGGTTAGTTAAGTATCAATTATGTGTCAAATTAAAAACAAAATTACATTTCTAAATTTTATTTGTCAGATTTATGACACATGGTACACAGTAGGTTATTTGTTCAGATACATCACTTATTTTCATGTCCACATACTTCTATGATCTAATTTTTTGGGGATTATTTGGAAAATAACTCAATATCAACTGACCCAAATATTATTTTTCTGTATAAAATCTAGCAAAAGTTATGACAGGTTGGACAGAACTTATGGAAAACCAATCGTAAAGTACAAATAGTCTGCGAAACACCAACAGTGATCTAAATAGAAGGACTATGAGGCATTGGATATATAAGGTTAGAGGAAATGTACTCAGCATCAAGTTCATTTTTTTAAGAATTTGGGAAATGTTAGGGATTATTTTTAATAGGTTTCCTGTACTGTATCCCTGGTAAAAATCGAATTTTTTGACAAGATATAATGAATTTGTGTCTCTAAAAGTGCCCTGGGCCGCATTTCATGACTTTTGGTTTCCATGGCAACACATTAACCATTTATTTAAGTTTCTATGATCTGATTTTTAGAGGATCATTTGCAAATTACTTCAATATTATCTACCCCAAAAATCAGGTTTCTTTATTAGATATTGCAAAAGTTATGGCAAGTTGGACAGAACTTTTGGAAAACCCCTCGTAAAGATACTGAATGAGCATTGATTCTAAGTCACAATTTGATAGTTACGGTTAGGCCCAGCCAAAAAAAAAATATGTATGCATTGTAGCTAGACTCTGGCCTGTTTCACACTGTCGTGGGACAAAGTGAGACATCCCCATTTATGTTCAACATAATATATCAAGATGTAATAGACAAATTTAACAATATGACAGGAGATATTAAAATTGGTAACACCTCGTACAATGTATTTTGCTATGCCGATGATATATTATTAACAAGTACAACTGTCTCCGGCCTGCAAAGGCTTATCGATCATGTCAACAATAGAATAACAAATCTCGGTCTTTCATTTAATGTGCAGAAAACCTCATGTATTGTGTTTGGCAGAAATTATTTAGTGGGTCACTCCTGGTCTATGAATAATAGTAAACTAAATATTGTCAATGATATCAACTATCTTGGAGCTACATTGTGTAATAAACCTGATATGTCATCCATACATGTAAAAAATAGAATTAGTAAATGTCGAAAGGCATTCTATAGTCTGCAGAGCGCTGGTATGTGCAGCAGTGGGGTGGAGCCAAAGATAATTTCATATTTATGGAAAACATCTATTCAGCCAATTTTGCTATACGGAGGAGAATGCTTCCATCAAAAGCGAAAGCATATTTTAGATATGATAAAAATTCAATCTAGATTGATAAAGTCATCCTAGGACTGAAAAAATATTTCTGCTCCACCCCACTGCCGGCGGCCCTATATATTTCACGTCCTGATGTAATCTTAAAGGCCTAATGCCTTCAACTGTTTAATGCAATAATGAACAATAGTGCAACAGCCAAGAAATTTTATTGTCATATTTTGAAATCCAATTTAAATTTACCCAATTTCTCACTTTCACACAGAGTAATGCAAGTTTGTGGCGATAATGATATCAATTTTATCAAGGTTATCTTTAATCGTAACTACACAAAAAAGTCTTGTAAATCAATTAAAAGTGTAGGTTTTTCTAATGACGGGTTGGTAGACAGTTGCCGGCATCTGTTGAATTGTTATAGCACAGCAAATAAAGAGCTGCTCAAATTGCTTTTAAACCCTTTCTAAAAAAGAAATGATTTTAACTGTATACATGTCATACGAGGGGTGTCCCAAAAGTTCTGACCAATTTTTTTGGCAGACCTTTCTATTTGAAGCAGCTGCATGACATTTTCACAGAATCAAATTCAGGTATTTCACTATCCATTTTGAAAATATGGTACCTGTTCGAACATTTTAGATAACTTTTCTGTTGCCATGGAAACAGAAGGTCAGTGCACCCAGCGCAGCTAAATTTTTTAGGCCAAATCCAAGTGTCTAGGCTAGTAAATAACCAAGGAATTTACTGTAAATATGCAATGGATGATCATGAAAAATATTATTTGGAAACCTAACAGTATCTCAAAGTTATTCATTTACATTTAAAGTCACTGTGAATCAGTTTAACCCATGTGCTGAGGCGATCACCTGGGTCCTCCAAACTGAACTGTTCCTAAATTGTGGAATTTCAGTGTATGTGGCAACTGCTTCATTTCTCGTTATGACTATTATTTCTTTAATTTTTGAACTGGTATATATATTTTAGTATCACGCAAAGTTACAGAAGGTCAAATCTGGTATTAAAGCAGATGAGATTGGGTTTTGAACCCAAGGTTCTTGAGCAATGCCTCTTGACAGCAGATTGTTTCAGCCAAACCGTCTCAAGCCTTTGGTAATTGCCTCAGCTGATCAGGTTGAAATATAAATAAATGTTTATAATCTAATAGAAGATATCTAGAAAGACTGCAAGCTTATCAGAAAATACATTTTCTTGCAATCATTTGCTTTTTTACTATAAATTCTCTGACTTTTAACACAGCTAATTTGCTGAATTTCGTCTGAGAAATTGAGCTGCGCTGGGTGCACTGACCTCGCGTAACCATGGTAACAGAACAGTAACTGAAACACTTCTTACAGTCTTGATTTTTTTAAAATAGATGGTCATTTACCTGAAATTTATTCTGTAAAAATTTCATTTAGCTATTTCAAATATAAAGGTCTGCCAAAAAAATTGGTCAGAACTTTTGGGACACCCCTCGTATTATATGCATTTTATTTCTATAATGACTATGTTGTAAATACTCTCATTTTTTTAGGTCAATAAAATATTATTATTATTAATATTATTATTATTATTAATAACTCTTCCCGCCAGCTGCTGAAGGCAATAAAATGGTTGCAATAAAATGTTGAATTTAATGTTTCAGACTCCCTCCTGTTTTATTTTCAGATTTTGACCAGCTGTGTCGTCACAAGCATTCGAGTAAACTTCCAATATATAACAAATACCAAGAATATGGGTTCGGATGTTCACACTGAGAAAAATATTCAAAGATACCTCGGCTCATTAAAGTTTTGGACCATTTCAAACATGGTTCCAGAATGAAAATACCTGAAAATAGAGGGTATTATAAGACCTGAATGATCATGTGGGCAATGAACTACGGTTTTGAATTTTTTTCTGTTGCCTTGTAAGCTTATCATCCATTTGTGTTACTAATTTGGTGGATGAGTCTCGATTCCTTCATATCTTTTGAATTTTTTTTCTGAACGCCATTGGTGTGATTTGTTTTCCATGTAATTTCTGCAAATAAATATAACAAACTTGAAATAAGCTTGCAAACAAAACATATAGTGCATGGCAATTGTTTGATCTTGGTTTGATGACACAAATTCATATATTTTGAATGATAAACGGCACATACCGCAGTTAATTTCAAGTACAACCTTACAATAAATGTTTTGTAAGCATGTTTGATGGAGTTAGTTACCTCACTTTCATAATTATGTAGAATTAACTTGATAAATATAATACCCCCTATTTTCAGGTATTTTCATTTTTGAACCATGTATGAAATGGTCCAAAACTTTTATGAGCCGAGTTATCCTTAAATATTTTCCTCTACGTGGACCTCCGAACCATAGAAATACATAGAACGGACATGAGGCTGGATGAAGCCACCTCAAGATGAGGTAACCAAATCCGCCATATTGGAACTGCCCTGAGACATGATGTCACAATAGACTGATTATGATGTGACGTCATGCCACTGTTATTGGTGACGTCACGGTACCATTGTGTCAGGATACAGGGCAGTTCCAAGAAGGTGGATTTGGTTGCTTCATCTGCTAGGGCCTCATGTCCGTTCTATGTATTTCTATGCTCCGAACCCATATTCTTAGAATTTGTTAAATATTGGAAGTTTACCAATCCAGAAAAGTTTCAAGTGATGTTCTTGAATAGAAACAGTGAAATTTCAAATCTGGTTCTTCAGTAGGAAATGTTGAAATAAAAACTTCAAACTCAATAAACATTTTTTAAATCGAAAATTTATGAAAGTCCTTTTGATAGAAACCTACCCAACTCCTCAAATAGGCCTAAAAAGGTAGTAGCAATTTCTGCAAACGACAGAAATACCAAAAATGTAAGGAAATTCCATGCACATATATATATTTAAAATTGAGCAGTTTGTACACAAATCACTCTGGTAAATCAGATCGGTTTTATTAGAAAAACTCTCAAAGGACCATTATTCTTTAACTGAGCAATGGCGATGGAAAAATTTCCTGAAAGCACCCTGATTTTAGATATTGCATGGAATCTCTAGATACATAGGCATACTGGAAGGGGGAGTAGTCACCCTCCCCCAAAAAAGTTTGGGAAACACTAAGATTCGGGCAAAAAGGCAAAACAATTCGGGCAGATAATTAAATAAACATAATTTAGAATCAGTAGTTTCGAAGAGATTTCTTTTTGAATATTATCAAATCTCGATCCTAATATATTCATGGCAAATGACGCTCACCCCCTAAAAGGTTTGCCTGCGGTAAAATATTGTTAGATGTATTCAAATAAGGATATCAGCCTCAGAACTTTTCAAAGGGCAACTGTCATTCTAGAGAAAATTGGGTAAAAGTGAGCGCCAGTGAAATGTAGATGGACGTATTCCTGCGACTGTTGCTGCTCCAATAATTGTTTCAAATCTCAAATGAGGGAGGGGCGGTGGGGGCCCTGCCCCCCCCCAAGCCCCCCATAGCTCCGCCACTGATGTACACTGCTTTATGTATACAGAAACTGTGTTAAGGCTGTAGCCTGCACAATGTATAGAGTTAGAAGTTATATGACACCAAGCTATGTGTCTGATTTATTTAGAACACAGAATTCTCAGTATGAAATGAGAGATAACAATAAACTTGTTTTTCCTCGATTTAATACTATATATCATGGAAAAATAGCATTATATATCATGGAGCTAAACTTTCGAATAATATTCCTCTCTCTATCAAGAAAAATGTCTCACTCAACACCATCAAATCAGTCATTGGCAAATGGCTGTTAACATGTAATGATGACTTAATCATGTAGGGGGAACCGGGGCACATTGGGACGCGGGGCACTGTGGGACAGGTTATAGAGTCCACTTTACCTCAGGTTCCAAGCACATTTAAGAAATTTAGAAAGTGGTTATGGAGAATTACTTAAAAGGAATACCAATTTATCAACGTCATCTAGACTTTCAAAATTTGACAGGGGTTGTTTAACAATTAGAAATAGTTGTCTCTGTGAGTGTCATATAATCGACATCTGGTAACAAAATGAACTTCATCTTCAATTGTTACAGACTAGACCATCCTCACTCTCTGACCCTGCATAGATTTAGAAGGTGAGGTCTTCTACTCAGCTAACACAGAAATACAAATAGCAAATTACAACTTCATCCTTCCTGCACCACTTAGGTTTTATTTTTCATTATATCATTTCTCTCATGAAACCTATTAGCAAGAAGCTTGTTAGACTTGTGGGAGCTTTGACACTGATACGTGAATCTGTCATTAATATTCATTATGGAGACCGTCAGGTCTCTGCGCAAAGCGCAGAGACCAAAGGTCTTCAAATGGTAGGAGACGGAGCATCTCACACAGGGATATACTAAGGAAAACTTTTGCATGCGCCAAACAAAAAAAAGTGTGGTCGTTTATGTGACGTCATTACTGAGTGAGACACAATGGTGATGACGTCACAACAGGGATTGAAATAGTTGACGTCACTTTTATCATGACGCTATATATAGATCAGAGATCGTGACGCTACAAT
The DNA here is from genome assembly GCA_026936325.1 of Platynereis dumerilii. Taxonomy (NCBI): domain Eukaryota; kingdom Metazoa; phylum Annelida; class Polychaeta; order Phyllodocida; family Nereididae; genus Platynereis; species Platynereis dumerilii. Next base: position 25,822,816 of record JAPTHN010000014.1, read on the forward strand.
AAGCAGATACAGGAAGGGAGGAGGTCAGCTGCTTGAACATGATGCTGTACATTGTAGGCCCACTAGCAAAATAATATTCCCTAATATCTACACCTGTTACCTGTGTAAACTAAATAAATACATAGATACTAAATACTGGTAAAATAGAAGTCAATAATTTGTGTATTTATGTTGATCCTTCATTATAACCATGTTTTATGTACATAAATTGTAGAATTAATTTATGATAGGCCTATACTTGTTCTTGATTGGTAAATTCTTTTAAATTAAACCTAGTTTTTGGTCTGATAGAGAAGACCGGAGCTGGTTATAACCCACTTGAGAGTCTTTCTGAGAAATCTTGACCCCCGGGCTTGCTTTTACTAAGATGGTTTAACTGGAGGTTAAACTAATCCAGACTTAATCCAGAAAGACTCTCAAGAGGGGGAGTCTGGTGGGCAATTTCCTGTCATGAAAAGTAATTTTTTTACTTGCAACTTGCATGCTATGCTAGTCTTTGTCAAATGGTTGTTGAAAAGGTACAGTTAATACACATTTCTTTAAATAATGATAGGAAGAAATGGCAAAAAAAAAAACTAATAAGAATGGCCTTGGTAACCCCTTTTTTGCATTTTCATCAACCGGAGCAGGTTGTCACACTTTTTGGAGCTGGTTGTTGTTACCCATTAGGGCTAGGTTTTAAAACAAAACAAAACACGACCACAATTATGAATTGATGATTTATACGTGCTATTGATGACTAAAGTAAATATATTTGCAGATATGGCATAGTATAAAGAAATTTCCCTAGGTCCTTCATTACTTTTAAAAATTGAAGTGATTCTTTATTGTTTTTGTGACCAAAAATATACCAATGTCCTACGGTCTCTATATGCTTTTAGCATTATCATATTATAGCATTAAACCTAAGCTTAATAAGAATATTAGGGCTCAGTTGAGAGGAAGCAAATATTGTTTTTTTGTTAGTAACTAGCTGGAGAAAATGAGCCAAGCTGACAGAAAGGATTCAGATAGAGCTATATTTTAGTGCAATGTATTACAGAGGTGTAACTCCACCTTACAAAGTTTATTTTCTGTGCAGTGTTGCTTCACGTAGAACAAAACATAGTCATTTACATTCTCTCTTTTTCAAGCTGCCTGCTCAACTTACAAATTTATATAACTGAGTATATTCCCTCTAAAAGATATAAGAAGTTCAGCTGCACTGCTGAACTTTCACAGAAACTTTATCCCAGTCTATTGTCTCATATTTTTAAAAAATCCCACAGCGATGTGGTGAACCAAAGGTTGAAGCAACAGTTAAAACAAAATGTATATATTATATGGCACATAGTGCCGACCGGCTATTTTTTAATTAATGAAAATTGGAATCACCTCTATATTAAACACCTTGATATATAAGAGAAGCACTTAAAAATACTGGTCCAGATGACAATTTGGCTGAAGTCTCCAGCAATTATCCAATGGAAAGTACTTGGACATAGATCTCCCCAATATGGTAGAGTAGCACTTCCATATAATAGAATAGCACTTACAAATGTTGGTCTAGACTTAAAAGAAGCTATACTCTCTTCCTGCCATTATCCCCTTAACATCATTAGCATCCCCTTTTAAAACAAGGACATCGTGCCTCCAAGGATTAACTGCAGTAAATATACTAAGCAACTACTGCAGCTTTTAATATAGTGCAATCAATTTAGAAGCAGAGAAAATGGTTAGCAACATTGGTTCCTGGTGGAAGGCAAATAAAAATGTGTTTTAATACTCCTTTTTTTCAAGTGAAGCAGGTCATTAAGCGTTCTTCAACACTACAGACACATAGCATTTTCAGGTTCACATTTTCACATTTTTTCTTCAAATGCTACTATTTATTTTGCCTATGGGCACATCCACCTTGTAGCAATGTTGAGACAACTTCACCATGTTGGTAAAAAATAAGTAGAATTGTATGGTAGGAATGACCTTAGCATAAAATTTTGCAGAAATAATTTTGCAACATTGCGAGGCAATGTTAAGGGTAAGACATTTGCATGTGATGTTGTGGCAACATTTGAAAAAATCTCGATGTTCTGTTCTCATTGTGGCAAAATAATTTCTACCATAAATGTCCATGTGACCAATAGACTAGGGTGGTTGGATATTCTGATAGAATTCTTTATAAATTTAATATCTATCTCTTATTTTTCTGATGAATGTAGAATTTTGTGTTTATCACTTGGAGCTGTGATTTATGGATCTTGGTCAAATCTTACATTTTTATCCTCTTTGCTCAAGGAAAAAACAAGTAGAAGTTGCCCAGCCAGTGTCTGCAAAAATCGAAATCCATTCAATTATCTGTGGACAATCTTCATACAAAGTACTTCATATGGATTCTGACTTTGCCCTTCAATTTGTGGAAGTATTCCCATTTCCTTGCTACAGCCTTTCTGTCGAAATCAGGAAAATGAATTCTCTATCTTACTCGAATCAGTGGCTGAACAAAGTCTTAAATCATATTCATACATTACGCAGGAAAAAATTATAAGGTTCTAGCAGCTGACAAACGGCCTGCAGTATTTTCTCTTTTATGAATTTCTCTACTTTATGACCAAAAAAAAAATGGAGGAAATTAACTAGGAGGTATATCAGTCTTCAAATTACAGGCATATTGTTGACCACCCTTAAAAGAGATAAAAGACAAACCTAAAAGGGTCAGTATGTGTCACTTGGCCATATCTAACACACAACTGATGGTCCAGATCAGCACTCTCAGATGGATACTGTTGTCTGACACAAGCAAGCACTGGCTTGGGCCTCTTTTGTAATTCTTGCTTTATAGACATTTCTAAATTTAACTGAGTTCTGATTTAGTGAACAGAAGAATTATCCTGGGTTGCTATCTGAACTATTTAAAAGTCTAGTCTTTGTGGGATGGTAGGGAGCTAAAGCACACTTTACAGGATGACCCAAAAAAAGTTGACACTTCTGTAAATGAACTGTAGCAATGCACAATGCAGCTGAAAAGCAAACAATCTTCATGAAATTACACACAGAGATGAACCTGTATATTGACAAAACGCTGCTGAAGTTATTTTGTCCTTGTAGCAAAACTGACCTCACAGTGACCCTTAATATAAGTTATATCCTTGAAATTGATGTCCTTCGAAGTTTTTGTCTATTTCTTGCATAACTTTTTTTGTAAGTCAGCTAATAGGTTAAATGTCTCAAAGGTAGTGCCATCTCTATTTGCCATTGTGATTTAGTCATATTGCCGGTAGTCAAGGCTTGGTCAGAACAGACTGCGTCTTTTTGACTGACCAATTTTGAGATCCTGGCATGGGTTTAAATAGGCCGGAATGTATATTTGTGTTCAGAACATAGTTTGTGCACCTCTAGCAGTGATTTGATGTATTATTCATCCAGGTCAGCTCCTTTATGTATAATGAAATATTATGGCTGTCCGTCAACCACCTGGGTAGTAATTGCCCAAATTCCTTGACTATATTGTACATGGTCCTGAAACAAAATTTTTTGGTTTTTGTAGTATGTCAACAACATTTTCTGTCAATATTGTGACAATGCTTGGATTAAAGCATCCTCAGTGATTATCTACACAAGGAGAGATTGGTGGCACACAATGACCAATCAAGTCCTCACATCTCCATTTCATGTGCCACAATTTCAGAGTAAGACATAAAGCAATTCATTCTTAAGGAACAAGGCATATGTTAGGCCTCCATACTTTATTATAAGACACTTTTTGGCTTTTTTTTTTCTAATATTTCCTGCTAATATGAAAAATCTCTCATAGACCTGGCATATTATGCCCTGCATGACCATTTTACCTTATTCTAAGGGGTTCTGATGTTTGTAAAATCACATTTTCCTGTGTCAAGCTTCTTTACATACCAGTCAACAAATTTCAATCAGTTTTTTATATCTCTGACCATTCATATTGACATTTTCAACAGCCTTTTTCATGCATCCTCTTCCACCCGGCACAGCAAAAATCTAGGACAACTTGAACTTTTTTATAGTGGAAAGGCTATGCAGGTATGTCTGTCGTTTTTGCCCTTCAAAGGCAATGTGTTGATGATGACCAACAAAATCAATGTCCGGTGGCAAAAATTGATCACTTTATGACCACTTAAAGAAGTGTCAACTTTTTTTTGGGTCACCCTGTACCAACAATAAACCCATTTTATCAGGCATGAAGTTTGTGTTTCTACATCAATAAGTTTTTGATTTGATTCTATGTGAGGCATGTCAGACTTAGTTTTTTCTGTAACATGTTTTGTTTACATGTATGATTAACAAATGCCAGAAATAATTCAGAGAGGAATATATTTATTCCATTCATCGGGAGATGGAATTGGTCGTGATTCAATAGAATAATGCAGGCAACTGAATGACGTCTGGAAGGGCAACCTTTTATATTGCATGTAGACATATGCTGTCAAACTCATTCACATGTTACTGTCATGTTAAATAATATAAGACCACTTCTCTGGGTGTATAAGACAAGAATAATTCAACTTATGCTTCCCAATGGAAACTCAATACACCACGAAACGGATACCCTAATAATTAGTTACCATTATATCAACATGGAGACAACCAGAATGTCCACCTTCCTGTATTTCTCATTGTGACGGACATAGTATGATTAGAATAATATTAGGTGACTTTACTCTTGCATATGGAGTGCCTTGGCAGCATTGAATATTGTGTCTATGTACATTACTGAGCGTAATAAGGTGAAAGCATTACAATATTATGTCACTTGTGACAAAACCTGTGCCAAGTTTTCCACAGTAGCCAGTGTGCAGTTACATATTGTAAATGGTTCACAGAACATATTTGAAAAGATGTATTGTGTAAGTTTCTCTTGATATATTATCATGTGTCTGGCGAATGTGTCCTTTTTTCATGACATCCTTTTTGATGTTGCTCTTTTGTTTGCCTGCTTCTGTATCACCTCCGATGTTAAATTTTGTGCCATGTTCTGATATCTACATCTTCTGTTGTATTTCTACAATGTATCTCATTTTTCCAATTACCCTTTATATTAATTGTACTGAAATTAAGCATCACATGGCACTTGTGACTATAGAAGTGAGCCTCTTTTCACAATAGCTGGTGTGCAGTTACATATTGCATTTGTTCCTCTGAAGCACAAACGAATGTCTCATATCTGAAAGGATGCATTGCGTCTTATATATTCTGTGACTGGTGAATGCTGTTTCTGTGTGATTCACTTATAGTGTTTTTTTTATGATATCCCTCTGATGTTGCACTGCTTTTGTCACATCTGGCAATAATGAAAGAGACCTTGAAGTTGTCCCAGTGTAATGTGATAGTAGATTATTTATAATATTTGGCTACTGGTAGTTTATCCAAAAGCACGTCCACGGAAAAATGAAAACTGATCTTGTCATTTATGATAAAATATACCCGAACTTTTTGTCACTATCATACCTATGCAGAATACAAATTGTCCTACGCATACGTCAATTAAGTTATACAGGGACTACCAATTTCTCTACGCATGTATACTCAATTGAGACGGGTCTTGTCACTATCTACTTTGCACAGAAATTGTTTCCTTGTCAGTAATGGTAACTTCGACCATAAAATGAATAAAGAATAATGGAATGCAGTGTCAAGGAAGGGAGCCAGTGATCTTGGAATTTGATGGAGGAACTTAATTCAATAATTATGCCATGTGAGAGGGTTTCAAGATAACAAAAATAAAAGGAGTCATACGAATTTGCAAAAAATTCCCTTATTTTATTCTGTGGTGCATTTAAAATGATTTGATATGATTTGAATAAATTTGTATTTAACGGAACTTACTGTAAGAAATGCATTATATCCAGCCAGAGAGTCATTTAGATAAGACATGGAGACACATGAAGAACAAAGGCTTTATGTCCTGAGCCATGGCAAATTATCAGAGTTGGCCTTTCTGATGCTGTTCTATATCGATGCTCTAAAAAGAGAATTGCTGAAACTAGCTTGGTAGAGGTTAACATTTGTGTGAATAAGAATGACATTTGAGAAAGACTGTCATGAAAGCAAGAGCAAAGGTTTCTTCAAAGTATTGGGTGTGCTTTTGAATGTGACATTTTGAAAGCATGTTGTGATACTGATAAGACATATAAAGCAATAACCAGGGTGTTGGACTGAAGAATCGAGATGAGAATGTGACATGCTAGTATTGTGACTGTTGGATCAGCAAAAATCGCATTGTGCAAGAAAGGAACCTGCCTCATATTTGTAACATGCGGGTAGAGCAAAGTGAAGTAAAATCTTATTTAAACTCAGTGATGAAAAAAAAAACTTGTTGCTCCAGTTAGTTGCAGTGATAAAATGCTGCTATTACAAGGGAAAGCAAGCACCACATAGTGCAGAAAAGGAACGTTGCTCTAGTTTGCAAGCCAGAGCGATGGCAAAGTTGGATAACTTGATGCTCATAACGTCTGTATATATATAAGCTAACAAATGCAATAGTTGTCCTAAAATGAACTTTGTTCCTTTGTTATCCCAAATGACCAGTCAAATATCCTCAGGGTTAGAGTATCACTCACTGTGCCAGACAGGGAATGACAATGAAGGCCTAGTGTAGCAAATCATTACGTTTCTCAAAGCTGGACGACCTCATCTGAAACAAATAACTCCCTGGAGGCATTCGGACAGTGGTGCTGTTATCTAACTGCTCACCACGCGGAGAGCAACAAAAAGGACAGCAACTCTCATGGACTTGCTCTTGTGTTTTCATATGCACAAAAGAGGAAAGCAACATCACAATCACACTAACAATGATTCAGGCACTTTAAGAAGATTTCTTAAAATATTTCATTGGATAGTTAAGGGTATGAAAGACTAATAATTGTCAAGTAGATAGATTGTTATTGTGGTAAATTGATAATGGTGAAATTGATTTAGGTGATATATATATGTGTTATCACAATACTGGGAATATATTTCACTGTTATAATTTTCATCTCAGACTTTCTTTCTCAATGCAAATAAATACTACCCCTCTGACACAACAATGGCGGGTGCAAAGGGGACTTATTTACACTACATCTTACTTACAAAGAAGTAGCATGGTTGCCTCCAAAACCACAGAAATGGAAGCCATTGCTTGTGTCAGGTTTTGTATCTTCTTTTCATACTTCCTCAGCTGTAGATTCATCTTTTGTTATAAAAAGAACAGGGCAGATTTCACGAAAAAGCAGCAAAATGACTTACCACAATTTGTCCACAAGTTACATTAGCACAATACTGATAAGGCCAGACGTAATCAATTCGTAGATTCTCAAATTTTCTCAGGGTGCTTCTTGTGAGGATAGCTGGCAGGACAAAAAAAAGCTGAAATCTAAATCTTTTATTGTGTCTATCCATTAAATGAAATCATGGGTAAACAATCTTTTCTGTTGGATTGTTAGGTCAGAGTAGCTAAAAATATGGCCTTGTGCTAATGTAACAACGATGAATGATGTAGGACGGAATTTTTTATGCTGATCCTACTGCAATATAAATGAAGTCACCAGCAGGGTACCACCCCTGGCCTGCTCTTGGGAGACCTGGCTTTCAGTTCAGAAAAAATTTGAGATCTAATCATGTGTTTTTTAACGTAATTTTTATGTACACATTTTGCTAATGTAACACTATGAGATGGACGGATGCAAAATTGCAGTTACATTAGCAATAAAGAAACAGGTACCACACCCAGTCGTTTATGTTTTTGGTGATGTAAATAGGCAAATAAGACACGTTTTTCAATAAAATATCATAATTTCATGTTTGAAATTGGCATAAGTAGCGAGAACACAGAAAAATTTCCATGTTAAAGTTGCTAATGTAACCTTAGTGTCCTGAGACGGAATCGAGTTACATTAGCAGTCTTTTTTTATTTTTCATTTTTTTTCAAGTTTTATAATGATCAAGACAATCAAAAATGGTTCCAAAATAATTTTCAAGATGTTTTTTATCAATCACATACCATTACATTTTCCTGAATTGGTTTTAGCAGATTCAACAGAGTACCAAAATAAGCATGTCCGATCACCAGTAAGTTTGGTCGTCCAAAATTGTCCTCATGAGGCATAAAATAATATTTTTTTAAGCGGAAAAAGCTAGATATTTGAGGAATATTTTATTGATATTTATTCATTACCTCACAGATATACTTAGTAATAGGTTTACTTGCTTCAGCAAGCAACAGAGAGATAACAAAAGGGTTGGAAAGTTTAAGGTACCTTTTAAGAGCACTTTTCGTGAAATCTGCCACAGGCCTTTGACGTCATGCCGTCTCAAGCACAGGATCAAAAAGTGTCTGAAACATTATTTTATAACTGTCAGACAATTTACATTTCTGGAACAGAGTATGTTAATAATATGGTGTCTGCTACATTGCGATGATCCTTTGAATAATCAGCATGATGTCAACAACCCTACACTATTCCACACTGTTACATAATAACAGACGAAAAAGATGACACCAAATTTTATTTAATATATTAAGAGACCAAATCGATGACTCCAAAGTTTCTTTTTCTTGTTCATTCTATAATTTCTTAGTTTAATTGTCTTCGGTTGCTCTTGTAATCTCTCTTTTTATTTAGGGAACCTTGAAATGAGATGAGGCAAGCCTTAACAGACAAAGTATTCAAAGTATTGGCAATTATTTAAGGCAATTTCTGTGTGATTGATTGCTTTTGTTTTTTTTTGTTCTTGTCAAGAAAGTGTAATGAAGCAGGCAACATAAAATAGGTTACCGTTTTGTCACTAGATATTTGCCATCTATATTTTAGTGTATTGTGCTGTTTACCTATCTCATAACCTGGGAGAGACAAAAAGAAAGACAAACATCTGTTTAAGACCAACTGAAAAGAAATAAAACCATCTTCCGTGTAAATAGAACTGAATAGAATAAGAATAGAATAGAATAGAATAAGAATAGAATAGAATAGAATAGAATAAAATAGAATAAAATAGAATAAGTCAAACTCTGTCATTAACTTTGTTCACGATTTTTTTGAATTGAATATTAATTTATTTGTCATTGGCCACATATACACACACAACAAGCAGGTGAATTTAACATTGAATTTTAACATATACATTTAACATCGAATTTTAACGTTTAGATATCCTATGATGTGCCAATGAGCAGGAGATCCCTAGAGCTAAAAGCTGTGAGGGGGACCACCCTCGAGGATAAAGAATGATGATAAATGGAGAATCTGATGATGAAAATGTTTAGCACTGAGGCAGATATGAAACAAAAAAAACGGTAATTGACAGTCTGTTACACTACGGATATACAGAAAATAGAATCACTAATCATAATCACGATGAATAACCGATATATTGCCAAGTATGACTGTAGTTTACAAAACATATCAGTTTTAGAATTTAAAAAGTAGCAATACATGCTTTTCCTATGGAAGGAGTCATATTTGAAAGTTCACCTTTCTGCACCACTTAGCATTCTTTGTTAATATCTTTATTCATTAAACCTATTAGCAGAAAGCTTGTTGGAGCAAATAATGCTTTTAATACCATGCTTGCCTCAACAGGATTTTAAAGCGAATATTAGAACCTGTCATTAATATTCATTAAATTTCAGCAATTCAAATCAGTTTTTGGCATCAAGAATGTTATGGCTCATCATGAGGGAAGAAAAATTGTTTATTTGGAACTGAAGCTCTGCTCTGATGATGTTTATTTGACTAGCATGATATTAGTAGATGAAAAATCAAATATTAGTGAAAGTAGTAGATCTACTAATCTAGAACTTGCGGTATCTTCTCTACACCAAGGGGTAAACCAGCCTGCAATGGTTCTCTAATTTATTTAGCTTTTGAAAATTGTGATACCGGACTTATCAAATAAAGACTGTAATATATCTCCACTATCTTGACCTGGATGTGTTGCCATTTCCCTGTCACTGTTTATTCCACCAATTATGTTGGAGATTTCAGCTCAGGTTCAACATTTGTTTAGATTGGCTGTAGTATAGGCACTCCAAACAGATAGGTATTAATTAGACACCAATATGGAGGGTTCTAACATGCCTTTTTGTTAGTTAGATCCTGAAATTGAGCTAGGTGTCTTAGTAAAGTTTTTCAGGATAAGGGAACTTTGCTGGCTACTAAGACACTAAGACCCCTTATGCTTGGTGGAGGTGTCTTAGAGGGATTACAGAACTGTTTTTCTCAGTTTTTATATAATTTCATTGCAAAGTTTCTGTGTTTGTCATAATATTGAGATTAAATATAAATATCCTAATGTGTGAAATAAACAAAGAGCAGATTGTGTGCAAGCATAGACTGTGCTTGAGCAAACCCACAATGCAATATGACAAGGTTTACATGCATTACAGCAAATATGAGCATTTAAACCTTCGGCAAAGCTTTAAATTACATACACAAAAATCAAACTTAATCGATCCATATAAGACCATAAAATATGTATTGTTAAACCGAGGCCTTCTGTTAACAGCATGAATTTGGTGTATGCATCCTCCTTCTTCAAACATGTACATTAACATAAATATTGTGGAATGGATATTTCTAACATTTGTCAGTGGGGTCTGGTACAGGTGCAGTTGTGTATTATTCAAATTTTTACTAAAAAAAAAAAGTAGGGGAGACTTGGGTAAGTTGTGTCGTTTTTGCCTTGGGGTGATTTTCTATTTTAAAAAACTTACTTTGTGAAGCAATTAAAACAATGGGACACAACAATTAGAGAGATAATGGTGAACCTTCACAAAGAGTTCTAGGTTGCACATCTGAACCCTGTGTTGCTGTAAGGTTTATCACTGGATTAGTCAGGTTGGTTGATCCCTTTTTTTAAAAACTTACATTGTATTTTACTTTTTTTTTCACATATTTAAATCATTCATATAATATTTGCAGCATATAACTGGTTTGTTATAGTATTTTATATTGACACAATTTATTGGTTGTCTAAATGTATTATATCATGCCACCAGTCACTCCAAAATTGGTTTGGGGACAATGTCACTCAAATTATAGCTTAAGTGTTACTCACAATTCTGACAACATATCAGTTAAACATGTTAAATTATAAGTTACATGGGGCAGGAGACATTCATGTTGCTAATTCAGCACTGGCCAATTGTAAGTTTTATCTATAAATTTTGAGTGCAGAATTTTCACAATCAAAAATGATATTTTTGTCGGGTGCAGCTGAGACTGAGCCAAGGCCCACACCACCAGAATATGAGCATCAATGGAGGCATGTCTCGAACCTCCGACACTAGCTTCATGTATCAAATTAGGGAATCATATCTGACTGATTTAGTTTCAAATTAACGATGGTTTATAAAAGTTACAACCTGCCCCAGTCTCCCCTAGTGAGAATTAGAGTAAATTCTGGAATGCATGCAGCATTTACAGTACAATTTAATTTTTTTGGTTTTGGAAGATTATCTATCTCATTGACAATTTTATTCAATTCAAACCAAAATTATTGATTTAGAGGCACTGAAAATCAAGTAATTATGTTTTGGTCCAGACCCCACCCCCTCGTCCAACATCCTTTCAATAAACAGTTTGATTGTACATATCTGAAACTTTGGCATGTATATCAAGGTATTTTCTTACAGAAAAATTGATGGCACATGCTCCATCACATTGTTCCTGCAACAGAACTGTGCAGTCGTGGGTTTGCTGCTGCGCTTCTTGATTTGTCAGTTTTATCAAGATTATGTACGTGTTGGTAAAACAATGCAAGTCGGTTAACTGGTGTGTTTTCCTCAGTATGGGCTTGATGAACCAATGCGAAATGAAATCTGCAAAGTTTGTCAAACAAAGGATTTTCACCTAAGGCATTCTCACTTCTGTAATCCTTCTTAGGGGACATTCTTAGTAGATTTCATGCTCTGCAAGTGGATGGAACTAACACAAGTACCCATAAGTACTTATGTTTGGCTGTTAGTGGATTCTTAGGTGCCTTACAGTTGTCATAAGTAGCCAAATGTGCTGTAAGGACCCATTTAAGGGGCCATGGCTACTAGTGTTAGTACCTAAGTAGCTCATAAGTGGGTGTTTCATGTCTTAGTAACCACCTTAGTTCCCTTATCCTGAAAAACTTCAGTAAGAACACTGAATATCACACCTTATCTCCTTATGTTGATGGTTCTCTGATGTTTGGCAAAAGACAAACTGCATATTTGCTCAGAATACTCCGATCCCATCTCACCTCATCTGGTCAGGGCAGAGTCACCTGACCCCCGTGGAATCTTGCGTCAACAATTCTACATTATGGTGACTTGTGGTGCTGCTATAGATGCTCTAGTTGGATAATGGGATCAGGCAAGATTCCATGGGGTATCAAAGGCAATACCAGGTCTCAGGATTTGATGATGCCAGCAACATAGTGAGAATAGAATTTGAAGCATTTTCCAAGCACCCAAACATAGAACAAGCTCTGATATGAATACATTATTGTACATACAGTGTATGAAGAAAAACAATATAAAAAACATGAAAGTCAATTTTAGTTATAGACAAGGCTGTGATTCTTCTTTCAAAAAGGCAATTTACCAGTTAGTCTCCACCAACAAGCAGAAGATTGACGAGGTTGTGTTAATGAGAAAATATTTGGGTAACAGAAACCCTGAAACTCAAGAAATGGGGCGCATGTTAAATGGAAAGTGCTTAGTCATATTATAGCCTTATAGTTGATGTTGTTTTTTGTCTTTTAAATGATGACATTAAAATTTTATTAGTTGTATATTCTTATTCTTGTTATTGCCCAAATCATGACTTACTCAAAAAGTGAAGGACTTTTTAATCAAATTTTTATCATGTCAAAGAGTTCGCATCAAGGACAACTCACAAAAGCACATTAAGCACTGATCATTTGATGATGAATATCAAACTCTTTAAAAAACCATTGTGGATAAAATAACCATTGTGGACAAAACAAAAAGGGTGTCTGGTCGAAGGTTCTCCTGCAAAAACCAAGAATTTCTTTGGGAGCCTTAGAGGGGTTTCCAATGTTCTTATTTAAAAATGCAAAAAAGTGGCGGAGCATCTGCCCAACCAGCCTAAAATCATGGGGGATCTATAAAGTGACTATACTTCTATACTATAGCAAGTTTCTGTCCTCAGAATCAGAGACTTGGGGAGAGTGGGGTCATCACCTTCTGTGGCGCCACATCTTGAGACATCATGAAATGCTTCACACGAAATGCTTCACACATTCCATTAAAACCAAAACATAACATTCTTACTATTAACCCTACTTTACAGAAGTTACAGTGACAAGTCACTCCTTTGTATTGACATGGCCATAAACTTACAGGAAGAGACTTTTGAGAAAGGGGTCAACACCTTCCATGGCCCGACATCATCCTACATCATGAAATGCTTCACTAACTGAAGCGGTTGTTTTCATGTTGGCTGCAAGATAAAGTTTTAGTAGCTTAATAAAATGGGCTGAATTGGAGCACTTTTTACTGCTCAGACAATCAATTGTGAATACCATAAATGTTTTGTTGGAATCTCACTTATTTCATAAAAATGTGGTGCATTCACCTTTATTAGATATAATAACAGTAAAATATGATACTTAAGTGACTTGAAAGCCCAGTGGGCTGGATGCGGATGTAAATAATTCAATTTAAATTTTAGAATTTTTGATATTGTATTTTTTAAATTATCCACTGTACGCATATGTCACTTTTAAAAATAAACATCTAACAACAACATTAGAAAAGTACCTATCCTATTGTGAAACCTGATTCTTTTTTAGCTTTTTCAATTGATATTTATCAGTTTATTTGAGCTGACTGTTTCGGAACATAAATTTTTATAATAATTTGTAGCTAAACAGAATAGAACAGTTTTACAATAAACTTAATAACATTATGATATTTTATCTACATCAATTTTTAGATATTTGGGAATGTCTGTGTTGGTAACACCAGTGATAATTTGCACTGAAACACCAATTGCTCCCATAGTGATGCATTGATTTGAAAAGGTGTTGCCACAGGTTGATTTCTATAAAAAGGACGCATCCTATGACTGAGCAGTTTTTGAGAATTCTAGAGTAATTGACCATTTTGTAGGGAAACACCAGTGACGCTGAAAAAGGATACTGTTAATTTCAACACACTGTGAAGCCACCCTGCGTGTTAAAAACGAATAAATGCCAAAATCTGCAGTTATCATAGATGCCTATAGAAGGGAGCATTCCTTTTACAGCCAAGCTTTATTTAATGAGTACCACCAGTGACATTTTTCTGGTGACAAGGTCATTTTGTTTTCCACAATATACACAGGAGAGGAAAAATTCAGTCGGTCTTTGAAAATAAAATTGTGGAGTAGTTGACCTGAGATTCAGACCTACCACAAAAATTTATATTGATTTGACATGGTTTAAAAAGTATAAATTGAAAGAAGAATTATTATTTCAGATATTGTTAAAGATGCACAATATAAGCAGTAGCTGATAATTTCCGTTCAACAATGAAAATAACTTCTTTAAAAGAGGGGGGAGGCAAATGATTAGAAAGAAAATTTTTTTTTTTTCATTTTGCTGAAAACTGCTTGAGTGTCACAAAAAGCTTAGTTACTGTGGAATAACCCTTTACTTCAATGTGATGGATAGGGCCTGTTATGATGTCATTGATGCCACAAACAACTGAATGTGAGTATGCATCAATCTTCAACTGTAATAAATATGTGACAAACTTTTTTTTTCTTTTTTTTTTTCAAATCACTCTCTCAATTGAAGGACTGGCATAATCATAAAAAGTAAAAAAAAAGGAGAAGATAGATTTTATATTCAATTTCTAAGCTGTAATTCCAAATTGATATGCTTTGTTTTTTATCTTTCGCAAATGTCAGTTAAATCGGTTGCCATGGAAACCGCTGCAGTTTAGCCTGAAAAGCTTCGCTACTTATTAAATAAGTGATATGTGCATTGATATGAAAATCCTCATTTAGAAAATTTTATAATAGCAATAGATATGAATATATGGAATTGAATTGATTTAGAAATTTATATAAACTGACTTAATAGAAACATCAATCATTCCTTCTTGGGCATGAAACAGTGCTTATATGACAGCATATTATTGATAATCACTCAATATATTCTCTGGCATCCCTGGTAATTAAATATTTTCTGGATGGAAGTGAAAATATTTATGTTTTGTCCCAGAAAAGCTTCCTGATAATAAAGTGTAGTGACTAAGTTGGGTGGACAAAATAATTCAGAAATGATAATTCAAGTTAAATGTATGACTGGATGCTTCTGAAGTCATGAGCACATATATGTATATACATTCATATCCTCAGACATCGAAAGCTAAGAATCTGTTGAGTTCATGAGGAGAATTGAGCACAGAATGGAGGAGATTCACTCCTATGAAAAATGCATAGAGTATGGACAAAGGATATTTGTGGGAGAATTACATGCAGCTGTACGGCTGTGCAGCGTGCATGTTTGGAATGGCAACACATAGTGGCAGAGGTGGAATAACCAGATGGATGCAAGCTCAGAGGAACACTGGTATCTCTCACAGCTAGATGACTTAAATTTAGTTAATATGAATGTAACAAACTAAAGAGACATGATCTGTGATTTTAGCGTGGGTTGCAAATATACAACATAATGTGCAACTCTGCACCACATGCATTTACGCTTCTATTTACTGCTTTAATTGGCTTATATTGACCGTTTCAGAAAACAACGCACGCAATTACCAGTTTTTTAAATGCTACTTTTTGGAAGGAATAAGTAAATTATTTTTTTACTGTTGTAAAATTGTAACAATTTGCATCTCCCGCTCAGTGCACCTTTTTAATATAATGAATAAGTGTTTGATAACTACTATATTGTATTGATTGGCAAGATTACGGAGAATGGGTTTACACTTGGTTGACCTAATTTTCTGTACTAAATTTGCTTCTTGTGGAATGATTGATTTGAGTCATTCTCATCCGTGCTCTCAGAATGGCTTGTAACTGCCATCTTGGTAATTGGGGTCAGTTGGCCATTGATATTTATTCAATTTCTCTCCTCAAGTGTGACTGGCCTCAATAATCAGTGTGAACAACTTGCGCTGAGTGTCTCATATATCTTATGAATTTATGGATGGGAATGAATGCAAAAAGATGTGGTTGCGCGAAGAGCACACTGCACATCCACTATCAATGGGAAATTAACAAATTATGTTTACATAGCAGGGAATACAACTAATCAGCGACTCTTGATTGGCAGTCATTTTCTTAGATAAAACAGTTTATTCCCAGCCTCACATGAAGACATGTGTGTCATATGGAACTTACGCCCTGTAAGCTCATATTTAACCTATTTTAAAAACACTCTTTCATGACTTGCCTGATTTCCTCAGCAATATTAGTAGTACCTAATCTTCATAGAAACATCTGTGGATGGTCAGTAGTAATCAAACAGCAAAAAGACAGGGAAACCATTAGGCCTATGTTATATCCCTCATATCATTCAAGTATTGACAATTTTCGAGAAGTAAACAGATAATGCAAACAAAACTCAAGATATTGAAAACTCCAATAACACTGATTATTAAACCACAATCATTGTTATGGCACTGAAGTTCCTTGGTTGGCAAGACAAACAGGTTATTTGGTCCGAAAATACCCGTCCCATCTGACCTCATCTTGTCTCGGGCGAGTCACCTGACCTCACTGGCATCTTGCGTCCGCAATTTCACATTATGGTGACTTGCGGTTCTGTACTAGATGCTGTAGTGAGATAATGGGATCATACTGAGTTCAACAGGGTTGTCCACACACAGATCTGAGGAACTGATGATGCTAAAGTCATTGTATAGACAAAAAATATTGGCCATAATGTATTTTCCAAGAAACCGAATATTGAAGAAGCTTTGAATATATAAAATATAGAAAATAATTTAAAATGTATGCGAAGCAATTCTTTTTTTAGACAATTAAGTTAATAATTCTAGATAATGAAGCAATAGTGACATTGACCTTATACACTATTAATGTCAGGTTTGAAATAGCAAGTCTTGTTTTCAAGGTTGTTGCCACCTGAAGTGGAAAATTGCCGAGATGCCTCATTTAATTTTAAATTGATGTTCATTTTACTTGAATGAAAGGGACCACGTAATAGTCTTTTTAGACAATAGTTTTCCTATAATCAACTAGTGTTACTTGAACAAAATTAGACAGTGCAAATCAAATGCTTTCTTGCAATTTTCTGGGAGATGATCTTTCCCTTTGTCACATATATTGTGTTCAAGAGAAATGTAACATAGATGCCCAACTGTCAGAATTTAATTAGTGAATATTCTGAATCCAGCTGTTTCACACAAAAGAGATCATTCCACTGTGACAGGTCCATTAATTCAAGGCTTCTTTTGAGGTAATTGAAACCGCATGAATGCATCACTCTCATTGGCATTCATGAATCGCAATTCCATGTACTGAACGCCAGTGGCAGATCCACACATGATAGTCTAGTGGGGGCCCAGACGGGTTTCAGCATTCGCAGGCCCATGTTATCGCACTTTTTCTTCAAAATGTTACTATTAATCTTTAGTCTGGTAATATATGGGTGACCATCAAAATAAAACAGAACATGGCGTCCTTGATTTGATTCTGTCAGTAGTGTGCAATCTGGTAGACTGCAAATACTTACTACACGATAAGAACTGTGTTTGAGAAAGAAAACAATCCAAGCTAAACGTGTCTTTAGAAGTGCCTGGTCTGGATCACGCATAATTGTATAATACAAAAGGAAGCTGTCCAAATTACCCAGTGGCGTAGCTAGGAAATTTTCCAGGGGGGGGCAAAATATTCAAGTCAGCGATGGAAATGGAACATTTTTGTCGGGGGAGCTATTATCGCTGTCGCGACAGAGGCGCGCCATCGGCAAAATGCAACGTTTGATGACAATGTAATCATTTCTTTCCTGGTCAGGATGGAGCCAGGGGGGGCGACTGCCCCCCCTGCCCCCCCCTGTAGCTACGCTACTGAAATTACCTTAATTAACCACAGACAAGTTCTGATTATTTCCATTTGCATCCTAATGAACTAAACTCACGTCATCCGACTAAATGGCGTAATCATAGTTTGATGCTTTTTAGACAACATCAGCTTGAGCCAAAAAAATAATGATTCCTTTTATTTTATACTGAATTCTCAAAAGTTCTAGTCTGTGTTGCTTGTCAGTACATGTACTGCTATGGGGGAATACACTTGATTACAAGAACTTTGTAAGATGGTCAAGCGTCTGACAAATAGAGCAAATTCAGAAGGTCAAAAACCAACAAAAAGACAAATGTGATCTCCTGCACTTTGTCTACTGGGCAAAAGGAAAAGTCTGTGATAAAACCCAATTACCGCTTGTATTGTCAAAGGGAGCTTTATAAATATAGGCCATTATCTGCCCTAACGCCATAGCTAAAAACCAAATACTGCAAATCTGTATCATTTGTAAATACAATTTCCACAGAAAGTACTTTATATGCACTGTAAAATCGGAGGCACTGATTCAGCTCAATTGATTGAGTGAGATGGTTGCACAAGTTGATTGAGCTAACATAGATTAATGTTTTAAGCTGAGATAACTCAAAATACCGAGCTGAGATAGCTCAAAATACTAAGCTACGTTGACTAAGATATTCAAGCTGAGAAAACTCAAAACAATGAGCTGTGTTGACTTACAGCTCAAAATATTGAGTTTTGTTGACTTATTGATCCAAGCTGACACAACTCGAAATTTTGAGCTTTGTTGACTTACCTGTCTTATAAAGTTATTTATGAATATGGGCTGTAATCCCAAAATATTGTTTGATCTCTAAAGGGGATCCACCTGATCCAGTATGCTTCATTTCAGCACATCATGGACAGGCCCAAGATGCATTCAACAAAGACCATTGCATGACAAGGAGATTTAATAATTAATTTCTTGTGAATAAATCCCAATGGCCTGTGCCTCATCTCAGTTGGTATACAATGCTAGAAGCCTATATTTGAACACACTCTGACTTGGAAATGTTGGTTGACGTGTGAAAGCATGCATCTTATTACTCCCACAAATTAATTTAAGAGAGATAAAAATAAAAAAGTAACCAGCTAAAATGGTGTGCTACTCATTTTTCCTCTAGGATAGTGTAATATAAATGTTATTTTTTCCTGTAAGTAAATAATTATTTAAAACTAAATGCAGTCTTATGAGAAGTGCTTGTTATAGATGGTGCTATATGTGGCATGACTGGGATGTCGAGCTATCTGCAACAACTGAAGCTTTCATGTTTTCACAGCATAATGTTATGACTCGTTTGGACAACTTACAGCATTGAGCTATCATACCTTGACAACTTATAGGATTGAGCTATCATAGCTTGAAAATTATTAACATTCTCAGACAGCTCAAATTATTGCATCAACTCAGTTTTCAAATTTTACAGTGTGGATTCTTACCATATACCATAATTTGCAAAGTATTCTCATTCCCATTTCTCAAGCCTTTCTGTCAAATCAGGAAATGGAATTTTTCACATCAGGAAAATCAAAAAAGAGCAAGGCTCTCAGAGGTGTCACTGATGTCTGACTGAAATCCCACTTGTAAAGTGGTACTCATACATTTGTTATTTATTTGAGAAAGTAGTGAGTTGATAACCTAAATGCAATTATGGAAGACCCGACGCCGAAGTAGTATAAAATTGCCAGTTTATTCAACGCGACGTGTCATTTCATATCATGTCAATAAGTTGTATCAAAGTCGGTGAATAACAGTAGCAACTACATCGGGAATCCTTGTTGACATTTTGTCAATCGTATTGTCCTTATTGGTTGTCCATTTTGTAGCTTAACTGCTAAAACTTAGATGTTGTCACTTTGAAGTGTAACTGCCCACTGAATTTGATTTGAAATGTTATGCTTAATTGGCACTGAGCATGTGCAGCAGCCTGAGCAGTGGAGCATGAACTGGGCTAAGCTATTTATAGATCCATGCTGTCTGCTAAAAATATGCTAGCAAAGCTATGCTGTTTGCTACACTCCCCCTCATTTGAATGGCTACATTTAAATACAATAAAATTCCTACCACCATAGCTAAGACATAAAATATAATATATCAATTAGCGAATAAATGTAAAAATAGTACATCATAATACACAATACAGTATGTAAACACATTTGAGTAAATATAAACAAATTAATTACAAATTTTTTTGTCTTTTTTAAAGTATGTAAATATCAAAATTATCACAAAAGTATGTAAATATCAAAATCATCACAATGTAAATAAATCAAGCAATTGGCATGGCACAACATATCACATATCTTTCATCTGTAATCTTTGACGTCAAATCTTGGCTGAGTTGGTCTTCTTCGTTCTTCTGTCTTCAAATCAATAGAATCCAATTTTCCGTCCATCACATGAGAAACTTTTGACCCCAATCGATCTCTCAACCAAAGGAGCCAAGCGTCTTCTGCGTTTGCACTTGACCAAAGCTCAACTGACTTTCCATTCGTATTTTTGAGATCATCATTCAGCAAAGCGACAGCTGAATCAGCAGTCATATTGTCCAATACACAATCAGGAAATTTAAAATCACACGATTCTGTATCTTTGTCAGAAACATAAAAATTAAAATCCTTGGAATCATCTCTCTCATTGTAAAATCTGAAGAAATAATTTTGTCATTGGCACCATCAACTTTCGACAAATCTAACTGACTTTCTGGACAATGTAAAACTTTGTTTCCATTAGTTTTAACTCGTGTAACAGAGATTGACAACTTCTCTGAATGTGGGACTTCTGCGACATCATTGATAACTTCAGTATCCTTGTGGACATCTTCATTCATCTCAGGTAAGCTGGAGTTGGTCGAATTCATGGAGAGTGCACTGATCATGTGTGCCTGAACATTTCCACCAGAGTCGCCGATGCGCTCATATTTGCCATTAACACTCCATCCGAAGAGCGTGCGAGTAGCAAATGGTTCCCCGGGCTTGCCTCTTCTAACTTCGAGAGGCACAAGTGCCTCCGCATTGTCCTGTCCAATAAGTAGCTCGACTATTTGGCCTCCAGCCACAAAACTTAAACCCTTGAAATGGCCATGGCCTTCGATATCTGGTTCTGAGGTTGTCACAGGAATGTCATCAGTCACATACACATTGTTCAAATAAAGATAACCAGAGCCATCCAAAGATCTCAATTTAAGTTTAACTGCCACTGAGTCTACCTTCTTCACTCCATTCAAGGTATTCAATAAGTAAGTCACATGACGAGATTCATCAATATCAAGGGACTTTTATAACCAGTGACTTCGAGCAAAAGCTGTTACTGGATGCCGTATCCAGCAATGCGCAAACTTCAACATTGTCATTTACCTTCAATGCTACAACTGGCATATGTACCTTATCACAAGTACTCACACTCGCATTTATCATTTGCACCGAATTCCTTTCGCTGTGTTGATCGTTTCTGTCTTCTGCGCTAGGTTGCGGGTTAAGGTGAATGAACTTTGTGTGTCGTTGACCACACCCTGGAACTGAACAGACAGTTTGTTTACGGCATTGACTTGTAGAATGATTTGAAAGTAAACAGTTCTCACACAACTTATGTTCAACCACCAATTGAAAACGTTCATTGGGCTTCATTACTTTAAAGTCTTGACATTGCATTAACTTGTGTTGTCCCTTACATAACACACATGATTGATTAACAAAATAGTTGTCGTTAGAAACATCTGATGAGAAACTGAAAGACGACTGCTGTGGCTTGGAGTTCGTTCTCCTATCTGCAGAATCCATTTGTGCCAAAGTACCATACACAGGATCTGTAGCTTCTTGTGCTTGTTGCTGCAGGAAATCAGAGAACTCCTTAAACCCTGGATACTTGCGCTGTGTACGTTTTGCTTCTGCAATCAGAGTGCGCCATCGATTTTGAATGAAGTTCTGCGTTCTGCAAACGATGTCCCTTATGCAGTTGTGATTCTCCACCTCTTGAACTCTGTCAATTTCAAGAAGTGTTTGATAACAGTTCGTAACTTCATCGGCCAGGTCACGTAAGTCTTCTGCTGACTTGATGCGTTTTCCGACACGAACGCTACTGACTATTCTTTCGCTCACCAAATAGTCGTCGCCATACCTCTCCTTCAGGATCTCACGTGCTCTGTTGTATCCATTCTCCATCAGTACACAAGGGGCTATGGCATTGTGGGCTTCTTTCACCGTGAACTGCAAAAGTCTTGTCAATTTGCCATTATCATCATCGAGTGACTTAACACAATCTTCAAACTGTCTAATGAATCGTTGAACCTTAGTGGACAGACAACGCTGAAGAGAATAATGGATAAAGAATGGCCGCTGTGCCAGTTTATTCTGACATAAGACACACAGGACATACACGCACACATTTACACAACGAGACAAACAAATAACACTGATGAAACGAAGACAATATAGATGAAGTTGAATACAGATGGACACATACTGCCCTCGGACCGGCCCTAACAGTGGAGGTCCTCAACTACAAGTATAAAGGGAGTATATTAGGCACATAATATAATTACAATACAAGGAATATTAAGACATTTGAATGTAAATTTAAATTAATATATATATATACAAGAATCAAGCATTACAAACCCATGGGTGACCTTGGGAAGGAGCTTAAAATTACAAAAAACATGAAAGATTATAACAGACATAAAAACAAGTGAAAGGATGAGGATGGAAGGCTTTCTACTGAACTCCCAGGGGCATATACACCCTAGAAGAAAATTTTGGATAAATTAGAAAAAAAATTTTTTTGGTTATGAAAAGCTGGGAGAATATCCCAGAAATTTGAATAGAGGCTTAAAACTCCCCAGCGAGACATAAGAGTGGGGGATGAGAAAAAAGGGTAGAGGAGGGTGGGAAAGAAAAAGACGCGACAAGAGCGGGAACGAGGAGAGGAGAATATATAGTGGAAGGAGGTTTGTGACACCCAGAGGTGAAGACAACAGAAGACCCAATGATAAAGGATAGGAAATCAGAGAACACAGAGGAAAGAAGGTGAGACAGACAGAAGCTGTGAAAGAAGGAAAGACATGAGTGAAGGTTAGAAGGATCATGAGATACACACATGGCCTGTAACATAGGCCAAGCAACAGCGAACCCACGCTTCTGCCCACAGTTCAATAAACCTTAGTGGGTACTAAGCCCGCATTGAACCTTAGTGGACAGACAACGCTGAAGAGAATAATGGATAAAGAATGGCCGCTGTGCCAGTTTATTCTGACATAAGACACCCAGGACATACACGCACACATTTACACAACGAGACAAACAAATAACACTGATGAAACGAAGACAATATAGATGAAGTTGAATACAGATGGACACATACTGCCCTCGGACCGGCCAAGAACAACAGTCCAAGAGCAGCATGTGTCAACAAAGGTTAAAAACGTGAAAGGTGCAAGGTGAGGAGAGAGGAGAAGGCCAGGCAGCTAAGATGTGAGGTGCCTGGCATATGAGGAAAATGAATCTGGGTCCGGCCTCATGTAAAGGGCATAGGCGCCGGACTTCCAGCGACCCAGTCGCTGGATATGTACAGACGAGAAACCGGCTTTAGCAGCCTGAGTGGCTGAGCCGGCTCTGAGTGAGTGAGAAGAAAAGGAGGTGGGATCTAGCCCCAATGAAGCGATGGAGAATTTGAGCCAAGAGTTGTAAACTTGATAGGAGAGGGGGTCACCCGAAGAAAGAAGAAACAAGGGTGTGGAAGGGGGGGCAGGACAAGAGGAGACAAGCGCATGTAAAAGGCAAGGCGCACACACAGGGTGGCCCGAACAGCCGACCGAGACCGCAAAACCGTGCGGACTCGTCTTAGAAGAAGGAGCTGAATAGCGAACGAGAGGGGGGACGTGAGAGGGGAGAAAGACTAGAGAGGATCTAAGGGGAAAAATGGAGAACCTGGGATCAGGACAGAGCTCCGAAGCCCTAAGACAAGCAAAAAACTGCAAGGCCAGAGCCGAGGCGAAGACGAGCGAATCCTGTGAAAAGGGGAGGGAATGAACAATGGCGACCAAAAGAGAGAAGGAGATGGGGGTCGCCTGAGAGGGGGGGGGCTGGGCCCGGGACATGGCCCTGGTGGCTAGAGTGACCCGGGGGGACCAGATGGTGGGCTCGGGGAAGCCCAAGGAAATAACCCAAGCTCGGAGGGCAGAGAGATAGGACCTAACCGTATTAACAGACAAGCGCTGGGAGTCCAAGAAAGCAACAAAACGGAGAATATTTAACTCAGAAAGGGGGAGAGGAGGAATGGAATGAGAGTGAGTAAAAGAAAGGTACCGTTTTATGCCAGTGGAGTAGGCGGACCTGCTCTTCGGTGCCCAGCCTGACTGCACAAGGGACTCTGCGCGCCGGTCGAGTCCTGAAAAGAAATGAAAAAAGGGGGCTGAAAGGCAATAAGATAAATGGGAAATGAGAACGGGGGGGGGGGGAGGCCTAGGTGGGACGATTGAAGAAACTCTGGTCAGGCCAGGTCATAGTAGGAGAGGCTGAAGGATTTCTGGCCTTGAAGTCGTCGACCTTGAGTCTGCTAAGGTCATCGGCGTCGATGTTGTCTGTAGTGGAAATGTAGACTGGGGCTACGGCTAGATTGAAAAGTTCGACAGTAAGATACCATTGCCTCACAAACCACATCAGAGCTGGAACAGGAGTATAGGACTTATTAAGAATATAACACACAGAAGTGTTATCGATGTGAAAAATGATAGATTTGGAACGAAGGCTGGGGGCCCAGGTGACCAGGGCAGAGAGGGCGGCGTGGAATTCTCGCCAGTTGATGGAGCGTTGTCTCATGTAGGCAGAAGAACCTAAATAAGGGAAAGAAAACCATTCGGAACCACAGAGGGCGCCACTAGCTAGGTCGCTTGCGTCTGAGTAGATGTGTATAACGCCAGAGGTCCAGCAAGGCTGAAAGAAAGAGACCCCATTGTGAGATTCGATGCAGGACACCCACCATGCTAAATCAGCCCTGGCTTCAGAGGTAAGGTGGACAGAATGATGGAGGGCCTTAACCGATTTGGACGCATGAAAAAGCCTACCCAGAAAAGCCCTGCCATTCCTGACGACTCTGGCGGCGAACGAGCATTTACCCAGAATGCTCAGGAGACGCCTCTTAGAGATAGACCTGGAGATAGACCAATGTTTGGCTTCAGAACGAAGGGCTAGGAGGCGCTCCTGAGAAATACGGAGCTGTGCCCGGGGGACGTCTATAACGATGCCGAGAAATTCGACGACCTTGGAGGGGGGGGGCGATTTTAGAAGGCTGAACTGTGAACCCAGATAGATGGCAGATTTTGAGCATCAGATCTAGATTGTTCTGACACTCTTCCTCCGAGGGAGAAATAACCAAAAAATCGTCAACGTAGCGAACAAGGGAAGTGGTGACGCCAGAAAGAAGCATAAATTTGGATAAAGCCTGGGCGAAGATATCAAAAAGGAAGGGGGCCGAACGGAGACCAAAGTTTAGGACCTTCGAGAAGAAGCAACGAGTCCGACCCCACGAATCAAACCAAGAAAGGCCCAGAAGATGCCAGTCGTCAGGATCGACGAAAATGTGCTTATAAGCATCTTTTAAATCCAATTTAGCCATAAAGACGGGACCAGGGGCAAGCTGGCGACAATGGGCAACGGCGTCATCAACAGAGGCATAAGAAAGTGTACAGTCATTAGGATCTATGAGAGAATTAACAGAAGAAAGGTGAGGGAAGGAGAGGTCATGTATCAGCCTAACCTTAGAGGAGTCCCTCTTGAGGAAGGCGCCGAGCGGCGAGACTATATAGAAAGGAAAGGGGGGAGTCTCAAAAGGACCCAAGAGGCGACCAGATTGGAGATCTGCAGAGATGATATCGGACACCTGATCCCTAAATTGAAGACTAGAGGGCCAATTTGGGGAAATTATCTGGACATTGGCCGGGGGCCTGCCTATGGGAACTCCATGAACAAGATAATGGAAAATCTGATCAGACTGGGCCGAAGAATACACCAGGGGGAGCATGCGAGCCAAGTAGTCCACCGGAAGGATTGGAGTAAACCTAGAGTCAAGTGCTGGAGGACTTGCAGGCAGGACGGCTGCAGCTAATCTTGGGGTCGGGGCCTCCGCACCCTGCACACTCATGCTTTCGACGACACTTGTCATTCCAAGGGCATTTACCATACTGGTACTTGAAACAGATTTCATTTCTAACGTCCGGGGCTTTGGGGGCTCCTTGACCTTGACCTGAATTTCTACCTGACTCGCCCCCTCGGGAGGGGCGACTGCCTCGAAAGGGCCATTTCGGACACTCTGTGGAGATGTGGTCTGTGGCTTGGCACTTGTTACATTTGGAAGAAGGTTTAGTGGAGTTAGAATCAAACGTGATAATGAACAATTCATGATCAAGACGAGCGAAGTGGAGAGAATGGACTTGACCTAGCCTCTGTCTGTGTCTCAAATCATATGCCAGGACATGGGAGGTCTTAAACCTTTGACACAAGTTCAATAAAAAGGATCGGTACCTCGCCATTTCAAAATACAAGGCGATACCGAAAAATTTTACCATTACCATTTCATAGATAGCCCACGCCTCTAACCATTTGAACATGGTATTAATTTGGCGTCTAGATTTAACAGATCTGATCTGGACATTGCCGCAATCATCTAATACAGGCCTAATTTCTTCGGATAAGTCAAACATGTTTGTATTAAGGAAATGTTCAAGAGCAACGCACTCACCACTAATGGCATGGGCGATAGTTCTGTCTTCTACAAATTCCATACCAGTCTCGGAGAGCGATGGGACGTCTATGTGGCGATATCTGTCGGTGACTTGCCTCTGGTCATGAGCAGCGTACATCTCCGGGACGTGTGCGACGTGGTCAACAGGCTCGGGGGCGAAGTGTCCTTCTCGGGGACCAGGATGGAAGGCACCAGTGTACTGGGGATGGACGTTCGCCGTGGTGTAGCTGCTCGCTGGGGCTGCGGTGCGAGGGGGCATGTGGGACGAGGGGGCTCTGGCGACGAAGTTGTAGACGGGGGATGGGGCGAAGCTGTAACCAGAGGTGGGGGCGAGATTGTATTCGGATGATGGGGCGACGCTGTGGCTAGGGGTGTTGGCGAAGCTGAAGCCCGAGCTGGGGGCAACACTGGGTCTCGGAACGTAGCTCTGTGGGGCCTGGGCGAATCTTACAGTGGGGGCAGACGAGTACAAAGGCACGCTAGAAGAATTGAATACGAATCCCCTAGCCTGGGAGGAACTGGTTGGGGCCGAGGGGAAGGATACAGGGGCCTGGTGACGCTCGCTGCTAATGTTATTAGGGGGGGGGTAACGAAATTGGCCCTGAGAAGCTCCGAAGGTTGGAAAACCATGGCTACCAAATCCACCCGACGAGCTATTAATGTCATTGCCCGCTAGGGACCCTGCATTTGCGTGGTTATACAGGAGAGCATCGCCGCGGCTGTGGCTCTGCTCAGGGGGGGGGATAGCACGGGTGTTACTGAGCCATCTTGAATTAGCGTCGTTAGCGAGACTAGAGTTATTTACAGAGTTACTCACGGGGGCCTGGGGCTCGTCGGACCAACCCATGTTCGCAAGGGCATTGAGGGCTCCTCCTATCGCGCTGGCTTGCTGCTGGGCGGTTTGGCGAACGGGCGAGTCGGACATCCTTGGTGCGTCTTGATTGGGCGAGGGGAGGTCAGCTTCTTCGTCGGTCAGCTCCTCGTAGGCTACGTGTGGCTGTTGGCGACGTGTACGTTGGTTCTCCTGCTGGGTCATCAGGCGAGATTCCTCGTTGGCTTCCTCGATTGCCTCCAGTAGCTTCACGGCGCACCTCTTTCCGGTCGGGCCAGGGTGTTTCTTAACGGGTAGGTGACAGGATCGACAGCGTGGCTTCGTCATGCGTCTGGAAGGTGAACAAAGTGTGAGCATTCAGTTCATAATGGGGCCATAGGCCAAACAATGTTAAATAGGTGAGTATCGACCACTTAGCTGTATGTGAGGATGGAATGTTCTGTAGATGAACAAGTAGCTTAGGCGTATGTATAAGGCTTAAAACGTAGAGTTAGTTGAACTTAGAACCAGTCTAGTCTAAGCGCCGCATAAGCGGAAATGTTTAGTAGCCTTAACTAAGCTTACAGTAAGTTATTGATCTTAAAGCTGAAGTGGTATGGTAACGAGCTCACCGGGTTGAATGCTGTAGGTGAAGACTCCTGGATTGCTGCATCTGGTGGATCACACGATGCTCGTCGCTGATGAGATGTTATGATGATGTTTACTGTAGGCGAGGTGTCCACAGGCGAGGTGGCGACTTGGACGAACTCGGGCGATGATAGTCTGGAAACAGGATGACACGGTGGGAATGCAGTTCATACGATGGCCGAAGCCCACAACAATTTTAAAGACAGACTAAATAGGTGAGCTATAAGCGGTGGCTACGTATCACTGTATCGAGCACTCAACGATCAGGGCCACACAATCTCAGTAAGACTAGAGATAAAGGAACGAGCTCACCTAATTAGTAGTCTGTCGCCCCCAGCCGGGAGGGGGGGGCCGCGGAGATCCCTTGGTCCGGGTGGAAGGTCCTGGCGCGCTGGCGTCCTCGAGAACTAGGAAGACTTGACCACGACGAAGAAAGGGCACCAACCGGAGGATCCACGTGTTGCTATCAGGAAGGCAGTAAGCAGGAGAGGGCCCCGGAGACTCGGGGGTGGCTCTCGGCGTCCGTCAACAGCCAACTCAAAAGGCTATTGACTCGCCAATCAACACAGGGGCTAACGAAAGGCCTTGTACCTTGCCACTCTGTGAAGATAGCGTCGCGTCCGATGAGAAGGAGAGGCTCCAAGATTCCAGTAAAGATGAATCCAATAATGATGATTAATATGAAGAGTGCAGTGCTGCCTGGCCTCTCGTGACGTGCGTACGTACAGTGCAAAGAAAAAGACGCGACAAGAGCGGGAACGAGGAGAGGAGAATATATAGTGGAAGGAGGTTTGTGACACCCAGAGGTGAAGACAACAGAAGACCCAATGATAAAGGATAGGAAATCAGAGAACACAGAGGAAAGAAGGTGAGACAGACAGAAGCTGTGAAAGAAGGAAAGACATGAGTGAAGGTTAGAAGGATCATGAGATACACACATGGCCTGTAACATAGGCCAAGCAACAGCGAACCCACGCTTCTGCCCACAGTTCAATAAACCTTAGTGGGTACTAAGCCCGCAATGGTACTTCAATACATCTCCATCAAACTCAGCAATTTTCACTGGAGGTAAACAAGCGACAGCCATGAAATCAGAAGGCTTAAGTTGTTCAGCCACTTTTACCTCACCTTGGGCTACCTTGACATCACTGGGTGGAGAAAATGTTCGTAACCATTCCTTGGCCCCTTTCACAGCATCAATGTAGTCATCTTGAACATTGAAGAAATATTTTTCGCTGTCAGCCTCTTCAGGCTCATCTAAGGTAGCATGGTACTTGTCGTGATATTCTTCGAACTTATCAAATGCATCTTTTAGACGCTTCATCCTGTCATTCAAGGCCTCTACATCTTCTTCCGCTACATGTTGTGCTAACGATTTCGCATGTTTCGTTACCAAGCCCTTGTAGATCCTTCTCTGTTTCTTGTGTTCGTCTGCCTCCGTCATGATGTAAGAGCAGAGTTGTCGATTGGCAATTGTTGAGTGGCAATTCACTGTTGTCAGTTGATGTTGCTGTTATCACTGCGGCTGTTGACGTTGCTGTTATTCACTGCGGATACGTTGCTGTTATTCACTATGGAAGACCCGACGCCGAAGTAGTATAAAATTGCCAGTTTATTCAACGCGACGTGTCATTTCATATCATGTCAATAAGTTGTATCAATAAAGTCGGTGAATAACAGTAGCAACTACATCGGGAATCCAGGTTGTCATTTTGTCAATCGTATTGTCCTTATTGGTTGTCCATTTTGTAGCTTAACTGCTAAAACATAGATGTTGTCACTTTGAAGTGTAACTGCCCACTGAATTTGATTTGAAATGTTATGCTTAATTGGCACTGAGCATGTGCAGCAGCCTGAGCAGTGGAGCATGAACTGGGCTAAGCTATTTATAGATACCATGCTGTCTGCTAAAGATATGCTAGCAAAGCTATGCTGTTTGCTACAGCAATGAAGAAACAATTTCAACACACCCTCTCTCACTTGTAGTTTTCCTATCCTTTTCAGGAAATAAAAACAAAGGAAGAACTTTTGAACAGCTCAAAAACTGGTCTGATTAAATGCAAACAGTTTGCCTGACTCAGCAGAAGGATAAAAGGAAACCTAATTTAAATGGTCACATTGGTCAGTGTGTGTCTACTTGGCCAAATCCAACAACTCAGTTCAGCAAAAATACTGGAGCCTGGTCTAAAAGACAAGCAAGGTTTCCTTGACATTTTTCTTTAAGCCTCTTTTGTTGAAATTCACTTATTTAGAAAAAAAAATTAAGTCTTAGAGCCAGCTTGGCTGGTGTCTATTTGCCTGAGTGAATAGGGACTGATATCAGTTTTCGTAGAATAGAAAATTAACGCTAATATAGTTGTCTTCGCTTTTCAATGTCGTAAGAGACGCACAATATTGTACAATAACGGGAAAATGGTCATGACTTATTTTATTATTGAGATAATCATTGTGTAAACATATTGCCTGATATTTTAAATTGATCAATTTAATCTTTTGGTGTGTAGGAAATGTCCAATATAATAGAGGCTGATTTTTAATCTCTACTTAAATATAAACATATTACAAATCTATCGACCGAATTTCTGCCATTAAAGAAAAACTATACTTTAATAATAGTATTTTATCGGTGATATATTATGCAATGCCCAACAAGGGTGATTCAACTTGTGTTCCTGATATAATGACACGAACACACATTTGGAGAACTTCATATGTTGGAACGCATGGAATAATAAGTCGTATTTGCTTAGAAATGTATCTGCTCATTGTGTTTATAATACAGAGATACTTTTGCAAAACAGAGCACCGATTTTATGTCCTGTTTCCAGGAGAAGACAATACCAATCAAGTATAAGAGGTTGCAGCAGAATTCTCGTACGTTTTATTAAAAAAATCTCACAATAATATTGCTTCCTTGCTTTTCATGCAAAGTCAATCTTAATTTTGCTCTTTTCTGAAATTTTGCAGTTCTCATTATCCATCAGGAAAGGTAATAGCCCAATCATTCTCTCATTTCGGTTGAAAGTGCTATTTAAAGATGATGAGCTGATCTCAGTTGACAGGCTTAATGCAAACACGTTTAAGTAATCAATGACAGGGAAACAGACAAGATGGCAATTGACACAAATCGAGTTGGATAGTTGCCAGCACTTCTTTAATCCTTGCTAATTTCATCTGAGCTTTATTCTTCCGCAGTTTTAGAGATGTCAGAAACAAATTGATTTGCCTTATCTTCCCCGGTCCTTATTAGCCTATAAAGCTCATAAATACAGGATGTAAAGCCACAACCATCCATCTATATCATTCTGCACCTTCTGTCAAAATTGAATTCCAAGTTATAAACACATGACAATCAATGTCTATTACATATATACCTACTAAATCTGATATTTGGTAAGATCCATAGTTTCAAATTCAATCATTACCTAGAGCACAGATACACCTGACATGTTTTTCAAACATATCTGTATTCTATAACCATGTGAAAGTAACAGTCTGTATAATTCTTGGAGGGAATGAAGAACAAACTTGAGAAGATTCCCTCCAAATGAAAAATGCATATAGATGGAGCCAAAGATATTGGTTGGAGGATGACATGCGGCACCAGCGCTTTGCAATTTGCATGCTTCGGAATAAAAGCCCACAATGGCATTGATGGCATAACAAGATTCCAAACACGTTATGTAAGCCGAAACTATTTTGTTAGAGATCACATTGAGGTAATTTTCTCAGACTCTAGGTTATTATCGTTTTCATAGCTATGTGTTTTTTTGAAAACTTCGTTTTGCAGCAAAACCGTGACCTCATCAGGTATCTGCGAATGTGATTGGTTTAATCTTCAATCTGTGACACTCAGTTTAAAGTTTGACATCACGGTTAAAGACAAAGGAATTCAAAACTGTCAGGCAATATTATTATTTTTGTACAACTGCAACAAACAACTTCTGTACAAGCTGAGTATTACACCTAACCAGAAGAGTCTCTGTTTCAATGTTTTCCAAACAAAGTCTGTTTTTATCGCTTTTCAGAAGGCACTAGTTATCACAATTTCAAATAATTAGTTGCCAGTCAATGTACACTGCAGGCCAGAATGTTTGGAAATAGTATGTTTCTTGTCTTTGGATTAGTGTACACAAATTTGCTTGTGGGTGGAAGGTTTCTTATCTGATAAGAAGAAAATATGTGAAAATAGGAACAGGGATTTTATGGGGTAGTTTACAGTGTGTATGCATTGCATTTATTTTCCTTTGTTGATTTCAAACATGCTTCTGCCTCCAAACAAGTTGGCATGCATATTGATGAAATAGCAATTGCCAATGCTGACTCACTAGGACACATCCCAATTTTTTGAGAGCAACCTTTGAAATATAACCCTAGTTCACAAACGTATCTTCAATAATCCACATCATGCATTTCGATATACAATTTTGTGCTTGCAACACTAATGCAATGGTGAGCACCTTATCCTTTCCGAACTTTTGCCTAACAATGTAACTCTCCTTTGAGAATAAGTAGTCTGTTTGCTTCAGTTACAGTTCACACAACCAGTGTAGGTATCAAAGCCAAACAAGCTAAACATACATAATCCATGTGTGAATGCATTTGGGCAGTTACTTGAAATATGCTCTTGTAATATACAAAGTTAACTAGATCTGTGACATCACAGTTTTGGTATAAAGCGAAGTGCAAACTGGAAAAACATTTATCAATGAAAACGATAATAACTACGTTTGGGTGAAACTGTTTTGACCACCAAAAAATGTGTCACTGTATTATACTTAAATAAGTATTTAGTAATTTCCTGTCTATTTATGACATCTGAGAGTGAGAAGTCACCGAAGCACAAAAATCTGTATAACTTTTTAAGTTTAAGCATATAAGTTTATTTATCACTTTGTGTTACAAAAGTAAACCATATTTCAAAATTTGTGAAAAATGTCATAATGAGTTCGATTGATTTTTTTGCAGAGATTTCAAAAATCTAGGGCATTTTACTTGAATTTTGTGCAGTAGTAAGAATTGTCCCTTCATCATCATGGAGGAACCTAAGGGGAATGTTATAAATTGAAATAGTTAACTTACCAAGCTGGTCTATAAATGTTGAGAATGCTTAAAGAGATTGCATGTAAAACTGCCCATGACTCAGTTATGGCTAGAACTCGGGTTTTAGTTGCATGGACTCTCTTCCAGCCATAAACTTAATTCAGTGTCTGCATCATATTAGAGCTCTCCATGCATGTATTATACTAGCATTAAGTAATGTTAGCCTAGACTTACAAGTAGGCCAGACTCTCCTCCTGCCAATATGTCCTTAAAGTCATTAAATACCCCTGACAAGGACAACATGCCTCCATAGATCTGAACTGCAGCGAATCTGCAAAGAAATGAGAATTAGTCAGTTTATCGAATGTGTAGTGGAAGCAAAAATATAGTCAACAGCCAGAAAATAGCAGGACAAATTAGAGAGTACTGCAGTTGGTTGTAAGGGACATTGGCCCTTTTGCCTAATTAAGAAAGTGATCAAACTACAACGTATCATAACTTGTCACTAAGTTTGCTGTTGCATGTCCCTACCATTCCCTAAAGGCTGCTTCATGTACCTTTGTGATTTATAAGGCAATGGTGGAGCACTGCTTGACTGCTATACAGAATGGCTTTCCAATGGGCTGACCTAATTTTCTGTTCTAAATATGGTTGTTGCAGAATGATTGATTTAAGCAATTCTGACCCATGCTCTAAAAACCTCCTGTAACTGCCATCTTGTAAATTGGGGTCATTCAGCTACTGTCTTAAATCAATTTCACACCTCGAGTGTGACTGGCCTCAATAATCAGTGTGAACATCATGTCTACAAGCCATGAGTGTCTCATATATCTTATGAATTAATGATATCAAAGCATATATAGCAAGTGGAAGGAAACCAATGCACTTCTGGTTGTTTGTAGTGCATAGCTATTGTTCTCCGTGGCCTAATGGTTATAGCAGCTGCTTTTGAATCCACTGGCCTGAGAGGACCTGGGTTCGACTCCCGGTCCTGGAACTTCATTGGAGTGAGTTGGAGGTAGTTGTGGCCGGGGCAGTTGGCCACTGTGTTGGCAGGGGTTCACCCTCCTGTCAGGTGTGATCAACGATACCCCAGCCAGACTTCACTTGGATGACTGGGCTGTGGACGGGTTGAATGGAACTGACCATGGAAGTGACTATGACCACCAAGGAGACGAAGACATCTGGGACAGAAGACGTCATTGTCCAATTCAACAGATCAATTGTAACCATGAATTTCCATTAGTGATTGTATAGCCCACAATTCCACAATTAATCATTGTAAAGCGCACCTGAACGACTGCTTGCAGATGCATGGTAGCGCTATATAAATGTCATAATAATAATAATAATAATAATTGTTAAAGGGGAATTAACTTATTGTGTTTATATCGTCAGAGAATGTGCTTCTTAACGAAACTTGATTGGGAGTCATATTTTTGGATAAATAAACCATTCAGAATACTCAGGTGCATACATGTGTATCTTTTAGAACTTACACACAGTCACGGTAGCTCATAAATTCATATTTGATATTCCATCATAATTTGCCTGTAGCTACAGTTAGATTTAAAATAATGTTGCGTTCAAGGTCACTGACTGAAGTCAAAGATGGCCTGAGGTGTCATATTTTTTGCAAATGAATGTTAATTCAACTTGAAAGAAAGACACTGATTGTTTTGTAAAGTCAGGGCCTTTCCATGTAAAATATTAATATTTGCATTTGAGCCAACTTTGATAATTCCGTGTGCTAAAAGCTACACTTGAAGTGTCTATTGTGTGACAATACCAATTCAATCTAGGTCGACCTAGAAACAGCAGAATTCTATAAATTTGGCAGAAAAATTTGAGAATATTATTGCTTATTTGTTTTTCGTGCAAAGCCAATCTTCATTACACTTTTCTGAAATTCTGACGTTCTCATTTTCCATCAGGAAAGGTAATAGGCAAATCATTCTCAAATTTCACGGGAAAGTGCTATTTAAAGATGATGAGCCTAATCTCAGTTGACAGGCTTAATGCAAACACATTCAGGTAATCAATGGCAGGGAAGCAGACAAGATGGCAATTGACACAAATCAAGTTGAATTGCTAATAGAGGCTGAAATCTGCAGGCAGTCAATTGTGGAAGAATTTAATTTGCATATGTCCAGCTTACAAGCACTATTAATTTTGTTACAAAAATCAAAACTAAGAGTTATGCAATCAGGAGCAAAAGCTCTCAATCTGGTTTGTTCTTCTGTTTCGTTTAAATAATTAACTTTGACTAAAGAACATCGAGTGTTGGATCTATGCTGATACATTCTAACTTAAGTATTGGACAATTCAGTGTAATCCAACTGCCATAAGAAAAATGAGAAAATAAACTTGATGATGAGAGATATTGGGGTTATGAAAGGACCAAATTATAGATGAAGAAAGGATTATTTCATCGGTGAAGTTCAAACAGACCAATGAAGCGATGATGGAAGAACTTAAGCAATGATGATGAATGGACAGAAAATATTTGATGATGAAAGGACCTGATTATGAAAAAAAAAGTTACCATCTTAGTGTACACCACAGTCATTTGGATTCCTTCTGTTTCAGACTGTCTGCTCTGCTTGTGAATTTGTTCAGTTAAACATAGTCCCTTTAAAAGGTGCCAAAGGTTCACCGTTAGTTTTGAAGTTTTATTGAAATGTCTTTCAAAGTCTATTGTCGCATATCAAATATGTCACAGTGTTGTGGCTACAATTAAAACAAAAATTATGTAACCTCTGAGACTTATACAGTGTCTAGACCAGACAGACCATTACTTCCCTAATAAAAATGTGAAGCTCCCATACTTTAGAGCCCTTAATACATTAGAGCAGCTCTTAGTAATATTGGTCTAGACTTACAAGTAGGCTAGACCCTCTTCCTGCCATTATCCCCTTAACATCATTAGCATCCCCTTAGCAAGGACAACGTGCCTCCAAGGATCTTGACTGCAGTAAATCTGCTAAGCAACGAGAATTAGCCAGTTTATCTTGGACTGTGTAGCAGAAGCAAAAAGGCAGTTAACAGCAAGATAATTGCTAACAAATGGAAAGTAGTCAGTTTGTGGTTGTAGGCACATTGGTCCTTTGGCCAAATTAAGAAAATGAACAAACCAAGGTTGTTGTAGCTTTCTGCAAAGGATGCTTTATAAATGAGCATTTGCAGGTTATTTTCAAAGTGCTGCTTGACTGCTGGTCAAAATGGGTTTTCACTGGGTTGACACAACTATTGTTCTACATATCCCTGTCAGCATGCCTCGGCGGTCCAACGTCGGCCCAGCGTCAGTCTGATGTCAGTAGCATCGGACCAGCTTCGGGCCGACGTTGGACGCTGATAGGGATATGACTGTTCATGTAACACTACAAGTTCCAATTGCTTGGATGCTGCATGAAAGTCAACAAACACAATATATTGTAGAATAGGAAAGATTTTGCAGGAAGGTGAAATATGGAAAGTACAAAAATAAATATGAAAAAACATGAGAAGCAATTTCATTCATAGACAAGGTTATATTTCTTCTGGGCACAGGAGAGTAATTCACAGACAAGCAGGTCTTCCACTTAAGATTGATGAGATTGTGTTAATTAGGCACAAGTGGATAATAAAAACAATGAGACAAAACAATATGAACCCTGACTTGCTAATCAGCTCATACCATTTGTTGCTGTCACTGGAGACATTCATCTTCCTGTCAAACCAGCTTGTCGCTGCATAATAACCAAACAATTTCTTTCTATTATTTTCACAGTGCAATATCAGTTGCATTTTTACCGTTCAAGATCCTAGAGAGCTGTATTGCATGTTCTTGTTTAAGATTCTTGGGAGTCTGAGGGAAATTTTCATATTTAAGGGAATATGCAGTATTCTACAGTGCAAAAACTATATGGTACTAGGTAAGTGAATTGTCTTTGAACACTTTCAAAAGCTTTTCAGAAAGTTCAAGGCTTTTTTATATCAACACTTATTTTTAATGTAGAATAATGCAACCCTTACTTGATATGTGAGGTTTTCACATTTTGGTCATTTGAAGACTTACGATGAAATAAGTACTGTCTGTAAAATTGCATGTATTTTCAAACTTCAACTTAGAATGTTTGCTTTTCTCCAAACATGAATATCACACTGAAATATGATTGTCAGTTGTTTTGTAGCTTGTAATATTTTAACCAGATAGTTAAGGGTGTTGTTTACAAATAATTCCTCTCTTAGACACTCCCTTGAGTGTTCATGGCATGCTTGAAGCATCAAATGAAAGAAATACCCTTTAAGCGACTGATTCTATTTTAAGAACAATGGAGTAATCTTGAAAGTCTTCTTCACAAAAGGACAGCCCATGGCAATCTCTTTAAACACAATAACATAAACAATATTTTCTTTTCTGTTTACCAGATAATCCATTGCATGTCTTCTTGCAAGGTTATTCTCCCTTGAGGACGCAGCGTTTTCTTATCTTTACGACTCATCAAAGACAGATTAACAATTGCGGTTGAGGGATATTTTTTTGGGAGGCATTTATTTTGGGAATCTGGCCAAGCGTTCCTCAACTATATTCTGGTTTTAAACTTTAAATTAATGGCATTCCTCACACCCAATTGAACAATTATAGCAAGTGAACAGTGAAGCTAAGACTACAGAAGAGCCTTCGCAGCTCTGAATTATATTTCTAGTTTAAATTTTCAGATTTTACACAATACATTTAAATCTAAAAGATTGTAATATAATGATGCAACCATTTTTTTAAATGTGATTTATGTGTTTTTGTATCAAGATAAACATAGAGCAAACAATTGGCAAATCTTCTTTTGGGAGTTGAGTTATCCATGTTACTGACCTTTAGTCTATCTTTTAATTCAAAAGCCAGACTTTCTGCAAATCCATATAAGTCCATGAATACCATTCCCAGAAATCATATTTCATATTGATTCTCATTTGTACCATAATTTGCCAAGTATTGTCAGTTTCATTTCTAAAGCCTTACTGTCAAATTCAGAAAATGGAATTTCATATCATTGACAAATCTTAATCAGAAGTCTGGGAGGTATCGATAATGTCTGACTGATTTCTGATATACTCTTACATCATCTTTTTTTTTAAGCACAATTTTTGATGGCTTCTCCTTTGATGCCAGCAAGTCTTGGAATTTTCTCAGATATTTGTACTGTCCTTCAAAAAATAATGAATATAGTGCCGCCTGCAAATAAGTGAAATGCATGATATTGTGCCATTGAATCAATGCTAAACAGTCTTAACCAAACTGCTTCTGCAAGCACGAATTCTCATCCAATGACCCAATATGTTTTCCTTTCTTTGGATGAGAATTCGTTCTTCCACAAGCAGTTTAGCTGAGGATGTTTAGCATTGATGCAAAGGTACAATGTCATGCATTTACTTATTTACAAGCGGCGCTGTACACCACTGAAAGAGGGCAGGAAGATTCAGGGGCGTATCTAGAATTGGCCTGAGGGGGGGGGGCATTACATGGGGTGAATACGGGGCACTCCGCGGCTTCTGGGGGGGGGCATGGCCCAATGCCCCCCCCCTAAATACGCCACTGGGAATATTTAAAGGAGCAGTCTCCTGTAAAGCAAACTGATTGGTTGACTGTCTCAACAGAAAGATAAAAGGAAACCTAATTTAGAAAGTCATTGTGTGGCTGCTTGGCCAGATCTAACATCTTAGTTCACTGAAGCTGCTAGGCTATATTGGGTTGACTGATGTAAACAGGTTTATTTTTAAAACTTTCTTTAGAATTTTCCCTGCATACTCTATGGGTTGAGCAATCTTGATTTGATAAATTCTCTATCAGGCTGTCATTTTTTTTACTGTAAACTATGTTTTGGCTATTGTATTCTGAGTCAATGTCACAAATAATTCATGTAGGATACATAGTATATGTATCTGTCATGCAACATTAGACTGACAAGATAGAGGTACTTTTAATTCATTTGTTGACATAACATATGAATAATGCTTATGTTATGTCACTGTCTTTGTGCAAACTTGTGTCTACTCATAAAGAAAATATCAATATCTCTGCCATTGGCATAATCCAAAGAGGCATCAGACGGCTAGACAGCTAGACAGACAGACAGACATAATGTATTTATTTTTTATCCAATGGTTACAAAATGAACATATATGAAAGTATAAAAATTAATATAAAATAAAATCAACCTTAAAGCAACGGGGATTTGCATAAGGCAGAAGCCGCTGTCTGCAAACCACCATAAATATGAATGAAAATTTGATTATCCAGTGAATATAAATTTGACTATGTGTGCAAGCATGGGAGTGTTCAAAAAGATTCTTGGCCGAAGACCAATTGAGACTAAGATCCTTACAGGAGACAACAAGATGGGGAAAGGCAAAAAACAGTGCTCAAGCGTATGGGGGGGGGAGGAGATTAACGATAATTATGAATGCAAGTTGTAGTTGTATTTTTTTTATATATTTTTTTTAATTTAAGTTAAGTTAAGGAGGAAAAAAATCTATCTTCTACAAATATAGCAATTCATTATCTCGCAAGAATCAGAGTAGGCACTGATGAATACCCTTTTCAGATAGAAACCTATTCCAAATAAACTGTGCGTGTAAACTTTTTCTAGTGTTGAGTTTGCAGCTTGATTTATCAAACGAGGTAGTCGATTTTTTACAGAACAAAGGGAGAGTTGATATTTTAACTTAGGTATCACCATACGATTATTATATCTAGTTGGATATTGGTGAAGGTTGCTGTGTCTTTGAAGGGCAGTGCTTAAAAAGTGAATTGGAAGTGTTTTATGGACCAATCTGTAATAAAATTTCCATTCTTGTAGGGTTAAGAGATCTGATACCTTTAGTATTCTTAGTTGTTTAAATAAAGGTTCTGTGTGGGCATTGCATCTTGATTTAGTAATCAGCCTCATGGCCTTTTATTGAAGTTTAGTGATGCTTTTGTTTTTTTGTCCCCATAGCAGAATGCCATAAAGTAGATGTGGCGAAATTAGGAATTGTAAAGTGTTTTAAGTATATCTGATCTTGTTCAATTTCTAAGGATAGTTGGGGGATACATTTATTCAGGGTATGAAACATCATAAATTTGTTTCTTTTTACATTTACAGAGAGCTTATTTATTTTCAGCCAGTCATTTACTTTCTTTAGTTCTTCATTTAATAAAAATTCAAAGTCTCGAGGTGACATATTCAGTGAGAACGAAGCTATTAAAGTTGTGTCGTCTGCATACGAGGGGCGTTCAGAAAGTTCTGACCAATTTTTCTGAGAGATGCTTATATTTAAGCTAGAGTCTTCAAATTTTCAGGAATACATCTTGAGGTATCAAGGAAAGAAATGGCCAAGCGCCTTTGGGACAAAATATATTTAAGTTGTTGTTTTGTTGCCGTGGAAACGAAAAGATGGGGAACCCAGCGCAGCTCGTTTTTCTAGTAAACTTGTAATTGTGTTTTCCCTGAAGTATAGGGTAAAATTATGTTGAAAAAGACTGCAGACCTGTGAAGGGCCTACTGGCAATTGTGATTGTAACTTTATGATGTCACAATGTCTTGCCAATACATTGTTTAGCCATTTAAACCTGATTTTTGCACAGGAAAGAATGATTTTTTGAGGAGCATTTTACATGGACGCGAAACGTGATCAAAGAGCTTCAATCAAACTGTGTGTTCTCACAGGAAGGAATGGTACACAAACCCAGGATCTCATCAGGACAGCATTTCATGATGCCTTGATGATGATTTAGCAACATGTGACTTTTGTTTATTGACTAGTCTTAAAGATGAGCTGAGAGGTAAAAGACATGCTACAAAACAGGACATGTAACGTGCCATTTCCAGGACTTTTCTAAGTTAGTTCTTTGAAAATTGCTTCACCAAG
Organism: Platynereis dumerilii; assembly: GCA_026936325.1. Taxonomy (NCBI): domain Eukaryota; kingdom Metazoa; phylum Annelida; class Polychaeta; order Phyllodocida; family Nereididae; genus Platynereis; species Platynereis dumerilii. The sequence goes on from JAPTHN010000014.1 coordinate 25,863,965, forward strand.
TGGATTGGACAGATGTAAATTGTGTTTCATACCACAGAGAGTACTTTGAAAAATTGTGAAACTGTTGATGAACATCTATGTTCACAATAAACTGTGTATATACAATAAATTTTATTGCGATTTACACAGCTAAATTGCGAAGTTTTGTATAAAAAATTTAGCTGCGCTGCCTACCCTAAGGTGTCATTTCCATGGCAACAGAAAAGTAAGTTAAACATTGGCCACAGACGCAATATTTTCAGAATCAATGGCTATACACCCGAATATTGTACTGTGAAAATTTCATTCATGTATGTGAAAGAGAAAGGTCTGCTACAAAAATTGGTCGAAACTTCCTGAACACCCCTCGTATGTTATAAATTTAAACATATTCGTGGATCTATCAAAGTCATTCAAGTATATTAAGAAGAAAAGAGGGCCTAATATTGAACCTTGAGGTACTCCAGTTTGTATCGTAAGTTGAGTTGATTGGGAGCCATTGAATTCTACATATTGTTTAAGATTGGTCAAGTATGACTCACATAATTTTAGAGCATTTCCTTGAATTCCATAGTGGGATAATTTGTCCAGAAGCAAGTCATGATCAAGGGTATCAAATGCCTTTGATAGATCCAGGAATATATTTACAGGTATTTCTCAATTACTATATCAATATTCTCCAATACGGCAAGTTCTGTATTGTTGCCTTCTCTGAATCCATATTGACTACTATAAAACATGTTCTCAGACCGAAGATATTCAAAATTTGAGAGGACATCACCTTTTCAAAAACTTTGGAAATTGCGGGAAGAACAGATATTGGCCGATAATTTTCGATTAATTTCTCATCGTCTTTTTTGTAAACAGGAACTATTCTTGCAACTTTTAGTTTATTTGGAAATGAGCCATGGTTTAGTGATTGATTAATAATTGTAGTTAAGGATTTTAACACTACTTCCATAGGCGTATCGGAGGGGGGGGGCAGGGGGGGCGATCGCCCCCCCAAAGGTTTTGGAAACACTAAGATTCGGGCAAAAAGGCCAAAAAATTCGGGCAGATGATTAAGTAAAATCGATTGAAAATTAATGACTTCCAGTTTATTTTATTTGAAATGGTATTAAATCTAGCTCTTGAAATTCGGGCAAATGTCGCTCGCCCCCCTAAAAATCGGAATCTAACTGAGAGACCATCAGCAACACAGCTAGTTTTGCAAGGTAGACTATTTATAATTTTTGAAACTGTACTTTCATCCACACGCTTAAAGGTAAAGTTTGATGATGCTTTCACTGCAGTACTGAGAAAATCTTTAAAGTTTTGGAGGGGGGATTATACTTGAAGCAAGTGAAGGGCCTATTTCGTTAAAATAATTGTTGAATGTATCTGCTATCTGTTGAGGATTTCTGATTGTTTGTCCATCCACTCTGAAGTCTTTAGATAATTCCTTTGAATGTTGTTTCCTGTTGATTATTTAATTAATTGCTGTCCAGGTTTTCTTAATATCATGCTTATGTTTATCAAATAATTCATCGTAGTACTCTGATTTTGCTTGTTTAATGCTATCCTTTAAGATTTTGTTATAAGTCGATAGGTTGATCTTTAGAGTTTGATGAAGTGGTGAATCTACTGAAGTTTTTTTAAGTTTGACTTACAGTTTGTTCCTAAATTTGATTGAATTCATGATACCTCACGTGATCCAGCTATTCTTCTTACATCATGTCTACACTTATTAAATCGAACAGTTTTTTCAGTGAAATGCTGTTTTCTCAAATCTGTAATAGCTTTGTCTAAGATATCATAATTTTCATTAGGATCTGCATTTGGTAAAAAATCTTCAGTCAGAATGTAAGGGTTGAACCATCCTCGTCGCCATTTGTTATATATTAACAAGACTTAGCTGTTGACAAGCTGTTTAATGACTGACTTAGAATGAGGCTGAGTTACATGATACCAGAATGAGGCTGTAGCACGGCACCAGAATGAGGCTGTAACATGACGTCATATCACAACTTATTTTGATTCAGCAGTATTTGTAGGTCTGACTTAAAATTTTCTAGGGTTTGGTTGTCATTTTTCCGAATTTTTACATATATATGTTTTGTTACATTTTTGATATGGAGATAGTCGAGGCAAACAAAATAGCCTTGGTGATCAGAGATTTTACAAGTAAGTATTCTGGCAAGGGTATTTGAAAAATTATGAGACTTTTTACATTACATATTATCTATGAGCGTTAAACTAGTTTGGGACAACCTAGTGGGAAAAGTTATTTTTGGAATGTAACCAAGAGAAAGCATAAGTTCGATGAACTCATTTACTTTTGGCTTATCAGAAATTTTCAGCAGGTCTATATTATAATCTTGTCGGAAGAAAAACTTTTCTTGGGAATAATTAGTTGTTGATACATTCTTGCTTTGTATTGACTAAGATTTCACTCTAAAAAAATCGGAACAAAACTGGTTTTTAAAATCCAAATGGTTTTTTGAAATTTCTATATTGGTTTTTTAATGGAAATTTGGTTTTTCAAAAAACCATTTTCCATTCAGAAACCAGTTTTTCCCGAATTTTTTTAGAGTGTTGTTTGAAAAGAGAATATTTAATGCATCAACAGACATTGGTGAGATATCCAATTTAAACAATGAAATACATGTAGTTGTATAAGAAACAAAGCAGCCATAAGAACAGTATTTAAAAATATCCTGTGGCTGCAGTAATATTCATTGATTTGGACTGGCTTTGTAACATCATGCCAAGGATTAGTGTAATTCTACCGTATTAGAGGAATTTATACTGCACTCTAAAAGATTTCGGAACAAAATTGGTTTTTCAGATTCAAAATGGTTTTTTGAAAAACCAAATTTCAATGCAAAGCCAATATGGATTTTTAAGAAAATCCATGTTGGTTTTATGCATTGAAATTTGGTTGTTCAAAAAACCATTTTGAATCTAAGAAACCAATTTTGTCTGAAATTTTTTAGAGTGTGTGAACCTAAATCAGGAGCAGATGCACAATTCAGACAGATGGCTGGTATCTTAACAGCTGCTGTATGCAAGGCAAGTATTGTATCAATGCTTATTTTTGCACTGTTGTTTCTTCAAAATCGTGGTTTGCACACTGATTCAAACAATACTGAGAAATGGAAAACAAGCCCAGTTAGCTCAGTCAATAGAGCACTGGCCTCACAAGCGAGGGACCCAGGTTCAATCCCCTGGCTGGCCAGCCATCATGTCATTCCACGGCATTGTAATTCACATCAGACATTAATTGGAGGTTATGTGGGCCCAGCTGTAAACAAGTCTCTTACTTAGTCTGGTTACCAACATTAAATAACGTCTACCTTTACCTACCTTTACCAAATGTGGTGACAAAAATCGCTGGGCATCATATATCGATTTTATGGTCTTGGAATTTCCTGAGCTGTTATGAAATGACCCTTTGTCTGCTATCTCAGGTTTGAATGACACCACTGATTGTATTTCATTTTAAGATCACTTTGGCACTGTTTTATAAATCAAGAGATGTTTCCTTTGAGCTCTGCAAGAAGAACACAAATTCATGGCTTTTCTTGAAAAGCTGCAATTAAATTTCATTCTCTCTCAATTCAAGCAAATATTGTTATCCTTCATGATTTTTCAAGCCGCTTATTATTCCAATCAATCTTGCCTCTTCTCGGCAAGTGCTATTTAAAGACGCAATAAGATAATGAGCCTAATCTGGATTGACAGCTAGGGTAAGGGACCGTTCAGAATTTATGACTGGGCCTGGTGGGAGTTTTGGCCGAGGGGGTACTATTTTTTCACACGTGTTTCAAGGGGGGGTACTAATTTTTGACAACACTTCCAAGGGGGGGTAAGAAATTTTAACAAAGAAAAAATGTTAAGAAACATGCATAAACTCATTTTATTTGGACTTTTTTACGCGCAAAACTCCGCGAAATGATGAAAATCTGTACGCGTGGCCATGTATAACAGTATATATGTGTGTATCGCTTTGTATGTTGAGGGGGGGGGGGGTACTAAAAATAAGCGTGAAATCTAGGGGTGGGGTACTAAAAATCCGCATGAAACTCAAGGGGGGGTATCAATTTTTGACGGGAAGTTCCAGCAAAACTCCCACCCCCCCCAGTCATAAATTCTGAACGGTCCCTAAGAGCAAACAAGTTTATTTATAGGGCTTTACGAAGCTGCATATCGTGCACAGATTCAAAATGATCTATGAACGTGGCCATGGGATGTTGCTCATTAGTTTCATCAAATTAAGAGAAATTAATGTTAAGAAATAAATCATAACAGGGAACTTATAGAGTCATCAAAAATATAATGATGGATAAGGCACTAGAGGAATTAACAATGCAGAAAAAAAGCCAGTGAAAAATCAATTTGCAGAAGAAATCCAATTAATGTTGTATGATGACTGTTGTTTGGCCAAAGTATTGTCACTTCCCGGCATTGCATGATTTTATCGAACCACAATAATTTCTTTGAAGGTGGGGTCAAGACTTTCACCATGGCCCCTGGTGGTCCCACATTAACCTACATCATATTGAGTGAACATAATAGCCAAACATAAGAAATCAGGGAGGCAAGGTCATTTTTTTTATCACCGTATAGAGGGAACGTAATAGCCTTTTGTTTGACAAATAGAAATTTAAGTTATTTTCATCAGTGGATATTTTATGTAAAATTTTAAGAATACATCCAGACGTCGTGGGTTGTTCAAATGTTGTTCTTGCAGTTTAAGATACTAGACCAAATAATCAGGATAGAAGTAAGAAAAAGTGATTGGATTTCTGATAAGTTCACAAGGTACAGAAAATACACTCTTCCTGTCCATGGACCAATCAGATTGCTATATTTGAGCTTGTAATGAAAATCTCAACATCCATAGCAATGCTTGAAATGGAACCATTACATTTGCCATTTTCAGCAAATTAACTCATATTTGAATGGATGAGATACCACAATGTATCATTCAACCCTCATGAATACCCAGAACTGAGCTTTTAGGACTGCACTTACCATATCTACCTACCTATCAAATAGGCTATTTGGTCAAAGTCAAAAAGACTAAGCCCAAATCAATCATAGTATTTTGCGGATGTTTGCAGATATTTGTGAGTAACCATTTACGTTTAAGCCTTTCGGCATACACAGGTGGACTTCGTTCTGATCCACGCTTTTTGTGTTTATTTTTTGTGATGATTATCTTTTGTCCTATTTTACTTATCACCAGAAGCTGACACATATAGAATGACCTACTAAGAGAATAGATAATGTAGGACTGAAGTACATGACTTAATATATGACCATTGATATTGCCACTGTCTTACATGTGTAGTGTATACACTGTATAAAGGCCTAATAGAATGGATCTGTACAATTAGTTTTAAAAAACATTCATGCATTAATTTTCAGCTTATGAGTTGGCTACAATTCTAGACTTCAAAATGAATTCCTCACATCCTGCATCTGATTCAGCGGATGATGAAAAAGAAGCCTTATATGAAGCCATTGTGGATGGGAATGTACATGTTGTAGAAGGACTATTACAAAAACATCCGGAATTGATCAATTGTGAGCTGAAGGATGACTCATGTTGTGCATCACCATTGGTCCTTGCATGTTACATAGCTGGAGGAGGAGAGACAGGTAAGGAAAACTATGAAAAGATGAAGGTGCGGTTGTAATGTACACTATTTTATATGACTTAAAATATTGAGTTCCTAACGGTAAAGAGCCGCCATACACTGAACATAGGTGTACCACAGGAAAACTTTTTGGAAGTGAGCAACAAATTTTAAGTTCTAGATTTAGTTCTATTTCAAATTTAATTAATTGGAAATCATTGATTTCTGAAAATTTTTATTTAACAAATTTCTCGAATTGTTTACCTTTTTGCCAAAATCCTACTTTCTTCCAAACTTTAGGTGGAGGGGGAGGGTTGATTTTTAAAACGAGCGACAAAACAAAATCCCAAGTGCTCCAACTATCCATGTAAAATTCACATCTGAAATATCTCCAAATCCTGTAAATCACTGTGCAAAGAGTTGGGGCCGATGCAGACAAATTTTGGCAGAAATGTTTATTGGCTTATCACTTAGCGGAGCGCATTGACCTGAACATATAGTGAAAATCACATGACCCAATCAAGCAGCCATTAAAGGATTCTTAGGGGTTTTTTTCACCCGATGCTGCATTCAAAAAATATTTATTAGATTTGAATAATTTTGAAAGTACAGGAAGTTACCTATGTACCACACCTATCCATGGCATAGCCTCATGGCACACAGAATGATCAATAAATATACTTGTATTTACAGGATATGATGAAATCATAGGCTTGCTACTGAAGTACGGAGCTGATCCTAATAGTATAGGTTATTTTGGATGTAGAAGACTTGGGTTTGACAGAGTGACACCTTTGACGCTTATTGCATGGAAGACATTCCCCACACTTGCGCAACTTCCGATAAATGCCGGTGCAGACATCAATCAGACTGACTCCATGGGGCAGACTACATCGCGATTATGTTTCAAGAGTAGTTCTCATAGAAACAATGTCATAGAGATTTTATTGAGCCAGAGAACTAATAAGTCAGCAAAAGATGTCAATGGCAAAACACCTCTGCATTACGCTTGTGAAATCCTGAAAAAGGATGCGGGGAAGTTTCTTCTGGATGCCGGAGTGGAGATGAATATCAGTGATAGTAGCGGCTTCACAGAACTGCAACTAGCAGCTCAATCACACTGTGATGCAGGAGCAAAGGTCCAGCTCTTATTGGACTCACATGCATACCCCGAAGAAACTGTAATTGAAGCTTATGAAACATTAGCATGGTCCTTATTACAAAACATGGGTCATGAAGGCACGTCGAAGCTTCCATTGGACCCTGCAGTTGATTGTATGCGCAAGGCAACACTTCTCAGACAAGAACATAATATTCCGAAGCAAGTTTCTTGTCCTCTGGAGTGTTATGGTTTTACAAAAGAATGGGAGACAATCGAGGAATTAATGATGCATGTGAGCTCTCGCAAGCAACTGATGGTACAAGCGATGCTCTCGAGAGAACGGATCTACAAGAGAAGACATAGACATGGACCACTTTTGCAATACATCACTTTTTACTGTATGTATACAAAATCTGGTGTTTTCATTCAGAAGTTTATCCAGTTTCATCTATACAAACTTGAGGTGCGCTGTAAGGCATCAGCATGAACCTAACTAGACATAAAAGCAAAAGTAAGATGCCCTTACAGTCTGACCCTACCCCATGATTATATGAAAAGAATATGAGATTTGTCCATAAAGTATTGAAAATCCAACTGAAAATACATTTGTATGATATCTTTTAGTGCAGTGTAGTGATCACTTCCAGCTTCATCATGTTATCATACTGCAAACTCTGAATTTTTTGTGATCTGTCATTGAGATAAATGTTGATTTTGATTTCAGTTGACTTTACTGGGACAAAAAAACAATTAAATGCTTCACTGATGCACCATCTAGACCTTTATGAAGAAAGTAAATCAGTGGAAAATATGGAAGGATACTTTGTGTTAACGAGCCTAAGTGATATACTTGGGCCATGGTTGGAAGTGATGCTGTTTGAAAATTCACAGTATGGATTTGAAGACTTTGATACTGACAGCATTGTAAGAATAATAAGAATTGTCATAGACAGCTGTCAAGAAATGAAGCCACTGTTGGAGAAAGGAACTTTCCCTATTTCCTGTGAGATGTTAGTTCGCATTTCGATAGAATACATTCAAATTGCAACAGAGATCATAATGAAGCTTTACAAAAGAAATAGGTCAACTCGAGGCATCTACAAGACAGAAAAAATATTGGCGAAGAAGTTGTTGAGGGAAGTCATTAGACAAATTGGAGACATAGTTTCACCATCTATCAACTTCCGGAGACCAGTTCAACATATAATTTTAAAGAAATATTTGACAACTGTCTCGCAAGCGTCTGAAAGTGACATTCTCAAAGATGATGACATTTGCAAAGTGTTAGTTGACTGTATTAGTGATATTGATGCTACCGACAGTGAAGGAAATACATTGCTTCACCTTGTTGCTGAACAATGTCTGACCGATTATCAAGATCCACATTGCTCCCAAAATCCGTTGATCATACTAAACTTTCTTGTAGATCTTGTTAGTCAAGGTGCATATATCTATGCTAGGAACAATGAAGGAAAAACTGTCATTGATTATCTTGCAGATGCTGCTGAGAAAACTAGATCGAACGACGAAAAATTGAAAAAAACTTTAGAGACGCTGAAAAATAAAGTTCCTCCGCTTCAAACTATTGCTGCAATCAGAGCAAAGGGACAGGTTTTTGGTGACGTTCCTGAACGATTCAAAAGATTCATTGACAGGCATTGAATATTGCAAATGAATGTTTTAGTATGACAAATATAAATTTTCTTGAATTGAATAGATTACAATCGAAATTAGTAGAAACATCACTAGGCTTGAGCAAATACCTAAGGTCTACTCCTCTGTTAGATGCCATGCGAATCTGTAAGATAAATAAGCTAGTTGATGTAAACACTCTCAGGCTGTTCAAATCTGTATTATTCAGCCAAACAAGGGCCAGTCGACTGTATACATATTTATTGCTTGATAACAATAACTCAATGAATGTTTTAAGCTCTAGATTTAATAGAATCTGTCAATTGTATAATTTCAGGCCTTTAAGCGTTTTGTTCAATGATAAAAATATTGGTTACTGTTGTCGTAAATCAAGAGTTTTCCAGCTAATAATGGCATTGTAGATTCCTGTACTGGTCTTCTTAGGAACTATACAGGTGAAGATAAAGAGTTACTGAAGCTATTGCTTCGATACTAGATTGCCAATATTGTGTGCCAGTTGATTTTTAATATTATGTTTTTATATTATGTTTTTACAATATTTTGTTCCGCTTTTATATGATTTTACTTTTGTTTATGTGATATTATAAATGTTGTATTGATTTCTCTTCATTTTGAAGGCAAGAATAAATAAATAAAATTGAAAGAAAATAAGAAGCTCAAACCTCTAATCAGTTGGAGTTGAAATTTCGAGATGAATGTTTTTTCACAACCACAAATACAAATATCAATGATAATTTGTTTGAGATATTACCAGCCTATTAATGTTCCTGTTTACATTCAGAGGCTATGTGTAGGCAGATCCTCGACCTCACAATTATCAAAGTAAAATTTTACTGACCAGGGGCAGACTGGTCATAGTTGTACGGTGGGTGGAATTTTTGGGCGGAGGCAAGCGACATTTGCCTAAATTTCATGATCTAAACTCTATACCATGTCAAATGAAATTACTCCCTTCCTGTCTTGAAAAAACGTCTAAAAAACTATCTATTAAGTCTGTAATATGTGATTTCCTTTTACTTAAGTTTAAAATTTGTTATCTCTTTAAAGTATTATTAATATATACATGTGTGTCAGTCACACATTTTTGATGAAATTCTTGGCCAAATACACGTAATGGCGTCAGGCCCCGGTACCTTAATGGTATTAATAAAGACTTGAACTTGAACTTGAACCACCGATTTTGAATAATTTTTATTCTATCAGGTGTTCAAATTTTTAGCCTTCTTCCCTGCAAGATGAAAAAATAAAATAAAAATATATTTGGAAATCCACAAAGTTCAAGCTTAGTGGTAGGTGTGGTGCAATGAAAGTTTAATCTAGGACCAGTCAGCCCAGTCTAACCATGTTCCTGACCCTGATAGTAAATCTCTGATATTCGGATTTGTGCATCTCTGCTTCCTTTGTCGACTGTCTTTATTTATTAAGCTCACTAGCAGAATGCACGTGAGTGCAGGATGTGCATGCCTTACGTGTAGATAACTTTCTAACCTGTCATGAATATTCATTAAATCTCATTAAATCATAGATTCTTTGTGATGCTTAAATAAATCCCCTTGCTTCCTTTATCACAGGCATTTTTGCGGACAGAACCAGCAAATACCTATACACATTTTGATGTGGTTACTCTAGTAGCTCATGGTAGTGGTGTATGCAATCATATGTCCAGAGCTAAACTCTTCAGAATTCAGTTATTTATAGGTCCAGGTATGAAATTAGGTTGGTGTCACATTTCTCATAGGGGCCGAACTTTCCAAAATGACCGCCACCAATTTTATGTTATTTTTAAACATTTTCTGAAGATAAGCGGGCCATATCTCGAGAACCGTTGGAGATAGGAGGTTGTGTGACCACTCAAAATTTGCAGCATGGCAATATTATAGGGAGTAGTTAATACATCTTTATATCAAAATATCAATAGTTTTTAAGTAAATTGCATAAAAATTATTTTATTAAATTTTAATAATTAAAAATTTCCGTAAAAGCTGATAAATTAACTGTTTTCATAACAAACATTGATTTAGCACCAATAAAATACAAAGATAAGTCATTGTAAATTCTATAAACATACATTGGACATCTCTGATTTATTATTAGGCCTCAAAAAAACCTTAAAGGTAAGGTAAACTTAGAATCAGACATCTTTTCTATGACTATATCTTACATTATAAGTTCGCAGACAAATCCAGTTATACGGTCTTTTACACTTATCTTTGTTGCAGTATAGAATTCAACAAATTTAATGTTTCTCTTGTCTGCATGTGCAGGATTTGGGTCTGCACCATGTTGTGGGGCATCTGCATGGTGGGGGCTGGTCATCGGGTCTGCATGATATTGTATCACTGGTCTCCCACCAGACAGTGTTTCTTCATAAACCATATTGCAGTGGATCCGGTTTAATGGTGGGAGGACTGGTAGCTTTCTACCATATATTCAGATATGACCTCTTCATTGGTGGGACGCTAAAATAGTAAATTTAATCTACATGCATATCATTCTATCACATTTTGGCTCATTTCTATCCAGGAATTATGCTTCTAATTGAATGGTTTGCCAGTAAATGATGTCACAATAATCCCTCAACCATAGGATTCCCCAAACAGGGAACCCCCAATGTAAATTACTAAATATAGACACACAAGAGGATACATTGGCTTCCATTAGATTGGATTGCATTGCTTAGATTAAGCTGGACTGGATTGCAAAGATTAAATTGGATTAATTTGGGTTACACTGGACTAGCTTGGATTGGATTCAATTGGGTTGGAAGAAATTGAATCAGATTGGATTGTGCAGATTGAATTTGACTAAATTTTACTGGACTGGATTGGATTGGATTAGATTGAATTGTCTTAGATTAGATTGGCTTAGATTAGCTTAGATTGGACTAAACTGATTCGATTGGAGTGGATTAGCTTAGATTGGGTTAAATTGAATGAAATTAGATTGGCTTAGATTGGATAAGATAAAATTGGATTGGTTGGATTACTTTGGATTCGATTGGACTTGATCAGACTGGATTCACTTGGATTGGAATTGGACTAGATTGGAATGGATGAAACTGGATGTGATTGGATTAGATTTAATTGGATGGGATTAGATCAGATAGGATTTGATTCAATGGGATTGGCTGGGATTAGATTGGATGGGATTAGATTGGCAGGAATTGGCTTGGATGGGATTGAATTTGGCTAGTTTGGTCTATGTTAGGTTGGACTAGGTTAGATTGGATTAGGTTAGATGAGATTAAATTAGGTTCGATTAGATAACATAAGATAAAACAGATAGATGGATGGATGATTGGAGTTTTAATGTATTTATGCGCTTGGTAGGTGAATTAGGATAGGAGGAGGACACGGCAATGAAGAGAAGGATGATTGAAACAGCCGTCCAATATAGGCCCAGGTGACCCAGCAACAGCTGGATTCGACCCAGCGATTGGCAGTCTAGCACGCTACCACTAGACAAATCCTTCCCCCAGATAGATAGATAGTGACGTTGACAAACACATACATGGACAGAGAAACTAGGGGAGTCCTGCTTCTTCAGCATGTAATTTTATGCTCTTCTTGGAAGTTGAGCAGCATACCAAATGGTTAAAATGGAGCTCAACCTTCAAGTTGTGATACTGCTCCCACCTGTACTCATCAAGTGTGATGCAGACTGTTTTCTTTATGGCCAACAAAAGAAACATTTCTTCTTTGGTGACCATTGCATGTCCCAAAGCCCTGGGGTAAGGGAAGTTCCAAGGTAGCATTCAAGCCTAATAGCTTAGGAACCACTTTGCTGGTCATGTCACACCAAGTCGCTGTCCAATTGGTCAACCAGCATGTGAACTGAACAGTTTTCTTTTTTTTTGGTAACCTCCAGCTTCAAATAAAACTTCTGTAGTTAGTTTACAGGATTGGTTCAAGTGGTAAATGAGTTTGATCAAGACATCGGTATCAGGTGAAACCACTAAAACTGATTGAAGCCCATGTTTCACAACACTATTGTCTATCAATGCTATTGCACTGGATGAGTACCAGTGGGAGCAGTATCAAAAATTGAAGGTTGAGCTTGATTTTAAACTGTTTATATGCTGTACCACATCAGCAGAAGAAGCATTTAAATGGGGCACATCCACAGTGCAAGATATGGCACCTACGGTGACCAACCTGCCAGTCCTCCAGCCACTAATACATATCCACACCATAATGGTTAATAATTAGGAAACACTGTTTGGTCTAAGACCACTTAGACCAGTGATACTGCCGGTATCATGCAGGCCCGATGACCTGCCCCCACCATGCAGACATAAACAACATCGAATTTGTAGACATCTGTAGATGTAACAATTAAGGATAAGTGTACAAATCCATGCATATAACCAGAATGGTCTGCGAGGTTCGAATGTTAGATATATTCATATCAAAGATGTCTTATTATAATTTTACCTGACCTTTAAGGTTATTTTGAGGCCTGACAATAAATCAGAGATGGCCAATGTATGTTTATAGCATTTACAATGACTTATCTGTGTACTTTACTGTTGGTGAATCAGTGCTGGTTATGAAAACAATTAATTTATCAGCTTTTATATAATTTTCGACTACGAAAAATTAATAAAATCAGTTTCATGCAATTTTCTTAAAAACTATTGATATTTTGATATAAAGATGTATTAACTACTCTCTATAATATTGCCATGCTGCAAATTTTGAGTGGTCACACAACCTCCTATCTCCAACGGTTCTCGAGTTATGGCCCGTTTATCTTGAGAAAAATTGTTAAAACAGCGTAAAAATGGTGGCGGCCATTTTGGAAAGTTCTGCCCCTATGAGAAATGTGACACCAACCTAATTTCATACCTAGACCTATAAATAACTGAATTCTGAAGAGTTTAGCTCTGGACATATGATTGCGTACACCGCTACCATGAGCTACTCTAGTAGGTGCAAGAATCACATATCAAAAAAATATGTTTATTTTGAAGAATGTACTAACGGATGAGACGAAAATGCTTGCCTGTATGCCAGATTCACAAGTCTCAGCTACACTGTGCCTTACTCACAAAAACATATGTGTGGTTCTCTTCTTAACCGCAGATAAATGGAATATATCACTTGACCGAGATTCTCTGTCATCTGATCATTCTTCTTCAGATGTAGATTTTTCTCTTGTCATTTTGGTAATATAAAACAAAAGCCATTGACGTCATACCATATGATACTTTGTGGCAAAAAAAGTCCAATATGGTATAATGTGAGTGTGTGACTTTTTTGTATTTTTGGAATATAACATGCCATTTAATGTCTGGTTGATTAAAAAACTGTATAATCTGAGATCGCATTCATAGAGTAATCATGTGAAATGTAAAGAAGACTGGGGTCAAAATCTGAACAACTTTTTCTTCTTGTTTTTGTCTTTGCTCTAACACCACTTTTCTACTACATAGTCCTGATAATTAATTCTAACTTGAAGCAAGCACCTTTTATTTGAAAGCTAAGGATTTCGTGATGTCCATTATACCAGCAAGATTTTAGAAGAAAGGGAAACCCAGCCACAAACTAAAATATATCATAAGAAGGACATATTAATTTGACAAGAATGCTAAAATGATGAAGTTTCTTGTGAAGAAATGTCGAAAACTTTTGACCAGAACACCTTTTTGAGTCATTTGCTGAACAATTGAAAGATGTAAAGAAGTCATATCTACAGTCTGTTAGCTGAACAATTTGTACATAACATAGGTCAGACAGGCTGAGTCAAGGTGAAACATACCCTAGTAGGAGTTTATTTTCCCTTTAATTTGTGAAGTGCAGTCTTAGTGTACACCACTGTCATTTATGTTTCTTTTGTTTCAAGCTGTCTGCTCAAGTCATGGATTTTTTCATATAAACATAGTCCTTCTAAAATCCGCTAAAAGTTCAGCTGTGCCCTTGAAATTTTTCTGAAATGTCTTCCAAAGTCTATAGTTCAAATCACACCCCGGGAACTCACTTTAGTCCGAGCCCATGGGACATTAAATGGAGGCGGGCTGTATCCAGTGTTCTATGCCGGGGCAACTGAAAGACCCTAGGCATCCCTGAATTAAAAGGGTATGTGCCAGACTCACAGTCTTCTCATCTCATCATCATACGGCGATCGCCTGGCTCGATATAGCCAATAGTGGTGAACTGCATTGCCAATATTCGAGATTTCCTGAACGATAATATGCTTTGTAACAATGGTGAAAAAACTGAACTCTTGATTTTGGGGTCTCGTCACCAACTGAATAAAATAACTGTCAATTCTATAAAGGTTGATAACGTTGACATCAAAGCAGTCACACATGTTCGGAATCTGGGGGTAATATTTGATACAAACATGTCTATGGAAAAACATGTCAATAAGATGTGCCAATCTGCCTACTTTAATCTGAGAAATATCTCACAAATTAGAAAAAGCCTAAATAAGGACACAACCAAAACAGTTGTTAATGCTTTGGTAACCCCCCACCTTGACTATGGAAACGCACTGCTTTACGGTATAAACAAAAACTTGGTGAACAAACTTCAGGTAGCGCAAAACTCTTCAGTAAGATTGATTGAAAGGCTTAAAAAGTATGACAATATAAGTGGATTTCGAAAAAATCTTCACTGGCTTCCCATCAATGCAAGATGGCAGTTTAAGATCCTAACAACAACATGGAAAGCTATTAATAATCAAGCACCTGATTATGTGAAATGTCTAGTAAAGGTAAAAGAGGAACATCGGCAGAACCTAAGAAGCAACAAACAATTACTGCTGGCTGTTCCCAGGAATTATGGAAATAATAAAACTAACAGGGCATTCTCCTACTCAGCACCAGAACTGTGGAACAAGCTACCTGTTGACATAAAAAATGCTGAGTCTCTTGATGCATTCAAAAGAAATCTCAAAACCCATCTTTTCAGATTATTTTATTAACATCACACAACTATATGCGCCGATGAGCAGTGTTACTGAAATTGGCGCTTTACAAATTCATATTATTATTATATTATATTATTACGGTGCTGCAAAGGCGTAAAACACAAACAAGCAAACAAAACTCTCAAAGTCTATTGTCTCATATTAGATATGTCGCAGTGTTGTGGTTACAATTAAAACAAAATATATGTAACCTTTCTGGGACCATGCAGTGTATAGACCAGACTTGCAATTATTTCCCTTATAAAAATTTGAAGCACCTATACTTTAGAGCTCTTGAGTAGGCTAGACCCTCTTCCTGCCATTATCCGCTTAACATCATTAGCATCCCCTTAACAAGGACAATGTGCCTCCTAGGATCTTAACTGCAGTAAATCTGCTAAGCAACGAGAATTAGCCGGTTTATCATAGGCGTATCGGATGGCCGGGGCAGGGGGGGCGATCGCTCCCCCAAAAGTTTGGGAAACAGCCAGATTCGGGCAAAATGGCAAAACAATTTGGGCAGATGATTAAATAATCACTATTGAAAATTAATGATTTCCATGCAATTTTATTTGAAATGGTGTTGAATCTAGATCTTGGAATTCTGTCAAATGTCACTCGCCCCCCCAAAAATCGCGCGCTGTACGCCTATGTGGTTGATCTTGAAATGTCTAGTGGAATCAAAAGGCAGTTAACAGCTAGATAATTGCAAACAAATGGAAGTGGTCATTCTGTGGTTGTAGGCACATTGGTCCTTTGGCCAAATTTAGAAAATTAACAAACCAGTAGCTTGTAACAGTCTGCAAAGGATGATTTATATGCATTTGCAGGTCAAAATGATTTTCCACCAGGTTGACCCAACTATTGTTCTGGATATATGGCTGTTCATATCACACTATGGCCGTTCATATCACACTAGTTCCAATTTCTTGGATGCTGTAGTCAGATAATGGGATCATGAAGTGTCCAGAAATGGCATCAAAGTCAAGAGACAGAATATGTTGTAGAATAGGAAACCTTTTGCAGGAAATTGAATATGGAAAGTATACAAGAAAAATAGGAAAAAACATGAGAAGCAATTTCATTTATAGACAAGGTAATATTTGTTCTGTGCCCGGGAATGGCCGACAAGCAGGTATTTCAGTTAAGATTGGTGAGGTTGTGTAAATTAGGCACAAATGGATAATAAAAACAATGAGACAAAAAAATATGAATCCTGACTTGATAATCAGCTCATACCATATCTTCCTGTCACTGTAGACATTCATCTTCCTGTCAAACCAGCTTGCGACTGCATAATAATCAGACAATTTCTTTCTTGTGTTTTCACAGTTCAATATCAGTTGCATTTTTACCATTCAGGTCACTGAAGTCTAAGATCCTAGAGAGCTGTATTGCATGTTCTTGTTTAAGATTTTTGGAGTTTGAGGTCATTTTTTATATTTAAGGGAATATGCAGGGTTCTACAGTGCAAAAACTATAAAGTACTAGGTAAGTAAATTGACTTTTCTTTTCAGAAAGTTCAAGGCTTTTTTAATATGAAAACTTGTTTTCAATGTAGGATAATGCAATCCTTACTTATACGTGAGGTTTTCAAAGTGAAGTCATTTGAAGACTTACGATGAAATAAGTACTGTCCGAAAATTGCATGTATTTTCAAACTTCAACTTAGAATGTTTGCTTTTCTCAAAACATGAATATCATACTGAAATATGATTGTCAGTTGTCTTTTAGCTTGTAATATTTAACCAGATAGTTAAGGGTGTTGTTTACAAATAATTCCTCTCCCAGACACTCCGTTGAGTCTTCATTGCATGCTTAAAGCATCAAATGAAAGAAATACCCTTTAAGCGACTGATTCTATTTTATTACACAAGAACAATGGAGTAATCTTGAAAGTCTTCTTCACAAAAGGACAGCCCATGGCAATCTCTTTAAACACAATAACATAAACAATATTTTATTTTCTGTTTACCAGATAATCCATTGCATGTCTTCTTGCAAGGTTATTCTCCCTTGTTGAGGCAGCGTTTTCTTGTCTTTATGACTCATCAAAGACAGATTAACAATTGCGGTCGAGGGATATTTTTAGGAGGCATTTATTTTGGGAATCTGGCCAAGCTCTCCTTCAACTATATTCTGGTTTTACACTTTAAATTAATGGTATTTCTTGTACCCAAATGAACAATTTCAGCAAGTGAACAGTGAAGCTAAGACGACGGAAGAGCCTTCGCAGCTCTGAATTATATTTCAAATTTTAATTTTCAGATTTTACACAATACATTTAAATCTCAAAGATTGTAATATCATGATGCAACCATTTTTTAAAAATGTGATTTATATGTGTTTTGTATCAAGATAAACATAGAGCAAACAATTGACAAATCTTCTCTTGGGAGTTGGGTTATCCATGTTGCTGACCTTTAGTCTATCTTTTAATTCAAGGGCTAGACTTTCTGCAAATCCATATAATTCCATGAATACCATTCCCAGAAATCATGTTTTCATATTGATCCTCATTTTGTACCACAATTTGCAAAGCATTGTCAATTCCCTTACTAAAGCCTATCTGTCAAATTCAGGAAATGGAATTTTACATCTGTGACAAATCTTAATCAGAAGTCTGGGAGGTATTGATAATGTCTGACTGACTCCTGACATACTCTTACATCATAATTTTTCTGGAGCACAATTTGAAATAGCTGGCTTTGATGACAGCCAGTCTTGGCACCTTCTCAGATAATTTTACTGTCCTTCAAAACATAATGAATACAGTGCCGCCTGTAAATAAGTGAAATGCATGATATTGTGCCATTGAATCAATGCTAAACAGTCTTAACCAAACTGCTTCTGCAAGCATGAATTTTCATCCAATGAGAGGAAAACATATTGGGTCATGTAGGCCCATATATGTGAGGCATGCGGGACAACAATTGCAGCCAATTTTCTTTGCTGTTATGGGAGTTAGGATTGGGTCAAATTCTTTGATAATAAGTGAAACACAGGCCCAATGTTAAATCATAGGGAGGGGTGGTTTACTTTTCTATCAAAGACTTTGACCCATACCTAACTCCGACTACAGCAATGAAAATTGGCTCTTTATGACCCAATATGTTTTCCTTTCTTTGGATGAGAATTCGTGCTTCCACGAGCAGTTTAGCTGAGGATGTTTAGCATTGATGCAATGGCACAATGTCATGTGCTTCACTTATTTACAGGCGGCACTGTACACCACTGAAAAAGGGCAGGAAAATTTAAAGGAGCAGTCTCCTGTAAAGCAAACTGATTGGTTGACTGTCTCAACAGAAAGATAAAAGGAAACCTTATTCACTGAATCTGCGAGGCCGAGGCTATATTGGGTTGACTAATGTAAGCAGGTTTATTTAAGTTTCTTTAGAATGTGTCCTGCATACTCTTTGATTTAAGCAATCTTGATTTTATAAATTCTATATCAGGTTGTTTTATTTATTTATTGTAAACTGTGGTATGGCAACTGTATTCTGAACCAGTGCCACAAATAATTCAGGTAGGATATATAGAATACGTATATGTCATACAACATTAGACTGACAAGATAGAGCTACGTTTAATTCAATTGTTGGCATAACACACGAATGTATGTATAATTAACTGATGCTCTAAAGGTTGATGTTATGATGCAAACCTTTGTCAATCTCATAAAGAAAAGAGCAATATCTCTGCCATTAGCATAATCCAAACAGGCATCGTTCAGCTACTGCAGCCAGATATTGACCTTATGTTGCTTGATAGGAGAACGAATTAATATATAAATGAAAAAGTGTGGGCAAACAGAAGACACGTGTCAAGAAAGTACCTTTCCGTCTGAACTTATAGCATGGCTGCCGCAATAGTCGTGTGTGATATCATTTGGCAAACGACAACAATCATGTAACTGGGATTCATGTATTAGATATTGCTATTGTGATGCTCTGTTTTCATCACTATTACAAGGCAATTATGTCTCTCTATGTACGTATGTAGAACTAAGGTCCTGTTTTAATATCCAGTTGAAGATAAATCAATGATACCAATTAAATTTCTCTTTGGTCCTCACAGCCTCGTCTCATTTTGACTGACCTCTACAAAATCAACAAGCCTCCCCTTATTGAGTCAGTATGACTACCATCAACATGTTGAGATGTCATTTGGTGTTATTTGATGTAAATTTTTGAAGAAGTGCATATTTCATATCCCCCCAACCCACATTTAATTGGTATCATGTTAGTTTTTTCTAATTACCACAAAATAATAAAGTAGAATCCCTAACGTAGGGGATCACAAACTAAGTTGCATCTGTTGTCATACATCTTTGTTTGGTCAGACAAGTTACAAAAAGTGTTGCTTGCTTCTGGTGGATTACTTTGTCCAGACAATCGAGGCAAAAAGGGAGAGTAATTTGTAAAGTTATTGGTTTGTCCGATTAAAACTTTTCAAGGGAATACTGAATTGTTGAGACATTCTTGCTTTTCATTGACTGCGATTTGTTTTAAAAGGAGAATATTCAATTCATCGACAGACAAAGGTGGGACACCTGATTTAAACAATAAAATGGTTGTATTAAAAACAAAGCAGGCGGAAACCTGGGGGGTGGTTCTCACTATATGTTGGTCTACACCGATGCTCGACTGAAAAGGGCTCTTCAAGGGCTAATCTTCCCCAGCTAAGGGTCCTAAAATGAGGTCTGAATATTCCTAGACATGGTCCAACATTTCCAGCACTCTGAATTTTGCGTAAAAATCTCCTTCCGAAGGACATCCATGGTGGCAAAAAAGAAATTATTTGGGACAAATAATTAAAATAATACAGCCGACCCGAAAAATGCCTCTTTCAGGGCGAATTTTCCCTAGTCCAGGGTACTATTTTTGGGTTCCCAGCACTCTGTTACTGGGTCTGGGTGCGAGACGCTCAGCTGAGCACCCCCGTCATATTTCGGGGCGAGAACCCCCCTCCCCCAGGGCGTAAGAGCAGTATTTAGAAATTTCATGGGGCTGCAGTTATATCCATTGATTTGGACTGGCTTTGTAACATCATGCCAAGGATTAGTGGGGGTCACATTCTACTGTATTAGAGAAATTTATACCGGGAACCTGAATCAAGGGCACGTGCACAATTCAGACAGATGGTTGGTATTTTAACAGCTGCTGAATGCAAGGCAAGTATTGTATCAATGCTTTATCTTTGCACTATTGTTTCAAAATCGTGCTTTGCACACTGATTCAAACAATACTGAGAAATGGAAAACAAGCCCAGTTAGCTCAGTCAGTAGAGCACTGGCCTCACAAGCGAGGGACCCAGGTTCAATCCCCTGGCTGGCCATCATGTCATTCCACGGCATTGTAATTCACATCAGACATTAATTGGAGGTTATGTGGGCCCAGCTGTAAACAATTCTCTGACTTAGTCTGGTTACCAACGTTAAATAACGTCTACCTTTGCCTACCTTTACCAAATGTGGTGACAAAAATCGCTGGGCATCATAAATCGATTTTATGGTCCTGGAATTTCATGAGCAGTTGTTAAATGACCCTTTTGTCTCCTATCCCAGGTTTGAATGACACTACTGATTGTATTTCACTTCAAGGGCATTTTGGCACTGTTTTATAAATCAAGAGTTGTTTCCTTTGAGCTCTGCATGAAGAGCATAAATTCATGGCTTTTCTTGAAAAGCTACAGTTTCATTTTCTCTCAATTTTTAAAAGCAAATATTGTTATCCTTCATGATTTTTCAAGCCGCTTATTATTCCAATCAATCTCGCCTCTTCTTGGCAAGTGCTATTTAAAGACGCAATAAGATAATGAGCCTAATCTGGATTGACAGCTAGGCTGAGTGCAAACAAGTTTATTTATAGGGCTTTGAGGAGCTGCATATCGTGCACAGATTCAAAATGATCTATGAACTTGGCCATGGGATATTGCTCATTAGTTTCATCAAATTAAGAGAAATTAATGTTAAGAAATAAATCATAACAGGGAACTTATCGAGTCATAAAAAATATAATTATGGACAAGGCACTAGAGAAATTGCACTGCAAAAAAAAGTCTTCTGATCCACTCTTTTCATTTTTGAGTTTTTTTTTGGTGATGGTTATCTTTTGTCCTATTTTAGCTTTGCACCAGAATTGACACATATAGAATGACCTACTTAGACAATAGATAATGTAGGACTGAAGTACATAACCTCATATGATAAATGATATTGCCACTGTCTTACAGGTGTGTGTATACACTGTATAAAGGCCTAATAGATATAATCTGTACACTTAGTTAAAACATTCATGTATTAATTTTCAGCTTATGAGTTGGCTACACTTCTAGACTTCAAAATGAATTCCTCACATCCTGCATCTGAAGCAGCGGATTATGAAAAAAGAGCCTTATACGAAGCTATTGTGGACGGGAATGTACATGTTGTAGAAGGACTTTTACAAAGACATCCGAAATTGATCAATTGCGAACTGAAGGATGACTCGTGTTGTGCATCACCATTGGTCCTTGCATGTTACATAGCTGGAGGAGGAGAGACAGGTAAGGAAAACTATGAAAAGATGAAGGTGCGGTTGTAATGTACACTATTTTTATATGACTTAAAATATTGAGTTCAAAGAGCCGCCATACACTGAACATAGGTGTACCACAGGAAAACTTTTTGGAAGTGAGCAACAAATTTTAAGTTCTAGATTTAGTTCTATTTCAAATTTAATTAATTGGAAATCATTGATTTCTGAAAATTTTTATTTAACAATCTTCTCGAATTATTTACCTTTTTGCCAAAATCCTACTTTCTTCCAAACTTTAGGTGGAGGGGGAGGGTTGATTTTTAAAACGAGCGACAAAACAAAATCCCAAGTGCTCCAACTCTCCATGTAAAATTCACATCTGAAATATCTCCAAATCCTGTAAATCACTGTGCAAAGAGTTGGGGCCGATGCAGACAAATTTTGGCAGAAATGTTTATTAGCTTATCACTTAGCGCAGCGCATTGACCTGAACATATAGTGAAAATCAAATGCCACTATCAAGCAGCCATTAAAGGATTCTTTGGGGTTTTTTTCACCCGATGCTGCATTCAAAAAATATTTATGAGATTTGAATAATTTTGAAAGTACAGGAAGTTACCTATATACCACACCTATCCATGGCATAGCCTCATGGCATACAGAATGATCAATAAATATAATTGTTTTTACAGGATATGATGAAATCATAGGCTTGCTACTGAAGTACGGAGCTGATCCTAATAGTATAGGTTATTTTGGATGTAGAAGACTTGGGTTTGACAGAGTGACACCTTTGACGCTTATTGCATGGAAGGCATTCCCCACACTTTCGCAACTTCCGATAAATGCCGGTGCAGACATCAATCAGACTGACTCCATGGGGCAGACTACATCGCAATTATGTTTCAATAGTAGTTCTCATAGAAACAATGTCATAGAGATTCTATTGAGCCAGAGAACTAATGTGTCAGCAAAAGATGTCAATGGCAAAACACCTCTGCATTACGCTTGTGAAATCCTGAAAAAGGATGCGGTAAAGTTTCTTCTGGATGCCGGAGTGGAGATGAATATCAGTGATAGTAGCGGCTTCACAGAACTGCAACTAGCAGCTCAATCACACTGTGATGCAGGAGCAAAGGTCCAGCTCTTATTGGATTCATACGCATACCCTGTAGAAACCGTAATCGAAGCTTACGAAACATTAGCATGGTCCTTATTACAAAACATGGGTAATGAAGGCACGTCGGAATTTCCGTTGGACCCTGTAGCCAACTGTATGCGCAAAGCGACACATCTGAGACAAGAGAATAATATTCCAAAGCAAGTTTTAGGTCCTCTTGAATGTCATGACTTTGTAAAAGAATGGGAGACGATTGAGGATTTGTTGAACCGTGTGAGCTCTCGAGAGCAACTGATGGTACAAGCAATGCTCTCAAGAGAACGGATCTACAAGGGAAGACATAGACATGGACCACTTTTACAATACATCATTTTTCACTGTATGTACAAAAATATTTTGTATATTCATTCACACAGAACTTTTAAGGTTTCATTCATAATTTCATTCTTTCATACAAAGGTGAGATGCACTTTCAGGCATACAACTTATTTTTTATATATATTTAATGTTTTGAAATTTTAATGCAAACACTAAATACACAATATCTTAACTCTGCTTTAAACTTACCAGACGTAACTCATACGTAAGATGTGCTGACCCAAACTCATCTTTTTGCAACACGAATATGAGGTGTGTCCATTAAGCATTGAAATTGCAACAGAAAACAAATTTGCGAAATAACTTTGAACACAGTTTAGTGGTAACTTACCACTTTTTTATGCTATCAATATCATACAGTAAACCCTGAATTTCTTTGATTCTGTCATTTGATAAATGTTTGATTTTATTTTAGTTAACTTCGCCAGAACGAAAAAACAATTGAATGCTTCACTGATGCACCACCTGGACCTGTACGAAGAAAGTAAAGCAGCGAAAAATATGGAAGGCTGCTTCGTGCTTACGAGCTTAAGTGACATACTTGGGCCATGGCTGGAAGTGATGCTGTTTGAAAATCCGCAGCAGCCATGTGAATTTGAAGACATTGATACTGATAGCATTGCAAGAATTGTTAGAGTTGTCATAGACAGCTACCAAGAAATTAAACCATTATTGGAAAAAGGAACCTTCGCCATTTCCTCAGAATCTGATATGTTAATTTGCATTTCCATTGAGTACATTCACATTGCAACAGAGATCATTATGAAGCTTTACAAAAGAAATAGGTCAACTCAAGGCATCTACAAGACAGAAAAAATCTTGGCGAAGAAGTTATTGGGGGAAATCATCGGAAAAATTGGAGACATAGTTTCACCACCAATCAACTTCCGGAGACCAGTTCAGCATATAATTTTAAAGAAATATTTGACAACTGTCTCGCAAGTGTCTGAAAGTGACTTTCTCAAAGATGATGACATTTGCAAAGTGTTAGTTGACTGTATTAGTGATATTGATGCTACCGACAGTGAAGGAAATACATTGCTTCACCTTGTTGCTGAACAATGTCTGACCGATTATCAAGATCCACATTGCTCCCAAAATCCGTTGATCATACTAAACTTTCTTGTAGATCTTGTTAGTCAAGGTGCATATATCTATGCTAGGAACAATGAAGGAAAAACTGTCATTGATTATCTTGCAGATGCTGCTGAGAAAACTAGATCGAACGATGTAAAATTGACAAGAACACTAGAGATGCTGAAAAATAAAGTTCCTCCACTTCAAACTCTGGCTGCAATCAGAGTGAAGAGCCAAGATTCAAATGGTGACGTTCCTGAACGATTCAAAAGATTCATTGACAGTCATTGAATATTGAAAGAAAATAAAAACTAAAAATGTCCGTTCAATTGGTGTTGACATGTCGAGATTAATGTTTTTTCACAACCACAAATACAAATATCAATGATAATTTGTTTGATATATTACCAGCCTATTAACGCTGCTGTTTAAATTCAGAGGCTATGTGTAGGCAGATCCTCGACCTCACCATTATCAAAGTAAAATTTTACTGACCAGGGGCAGACTGGTTATAGTTGTACGGCGGGTGGAATTTTTGGGTTGAGGCAAGCGACATTTGCCTAAATTTCATGATCTTAACTCTGTACCATGTCAAATGAAATCGCTTGGATACCACCGATTTTGAATGATTTTTATTTTATCAGGTGTTCTAATTTTTAGCTTTCTTCCCTGCAAGATGAAAAAATAAAATTAAAATAAATTTGGAAATCCACAAAGTTCAAGCTTAGTGACAGGTGTGGTACAATGAAAATTTAATCTAGGGCCAGTCAGCCCAGTCTAACCATGTTCCCGACCGTGATAGTAAATCTGTGATATTCTGATTTGTGCATAATCTGCTTTCTTTGTCGACTACCTTTATTTATTAAGCTCACTAACAGAATACATGTGAGTGCAGAATGTGCATGCCTTACGTGTAGATAACTTTCTAACCTGTCATGAATATTACACATCACAAAAATATGTTTATTTTGAAGAATTTGCTAATGGATGAGACAAAAATGTTTGCCTGTGTGCCAGATTCACAAGTGTCAGCTACACTGTGCCTTTCTCACAAAGACATATGTGTGGTTTTCTTCTTAACCGCAGATCAATGGAATATATCACTTGACTGATATTCTCTGTCATCCGCACATTCTTCTTCAGGTGAACATTTTTCTCTTGTCATTTTGGTAATACAAAACAAAAGCCATTGACGTCATACCATATGATACTTTGTGGCAAAAATTGTCCAATATGGTATAATGTAAGTGTGTGACTTTTTTGTATTTTTGGAACACAATGTGTCATTTAATGTCTGGTGGATTAAAAAACTTAGCTACTGTAGCAAGATTTTAGGAGAAAGTGAAACCCAGCCAAACTAAAATAGATCATAAGAAGGACATAATTTGACAAGAATGCCAAAGGATTAAGTTTCTTGTGAAGAAATGCCTAAAACTTTGGACCAGAATGCCTTTTTTTAGTCATTTGCTTATCATCTCTGAAAAATTGAATGATGCAAAGAAGTCATATCTACAGTGTGCTTAAAGTCTATTAGCTGAACAATTTGTACATAACATAGTTCAGACAGGCTGAGTCAAATTGACACATATCCCACCAAGTTGGGGTTTATGCTGTAAATATTATGCTGTAAATATTATTACTGGTGATTTCAATCATTGTAAATTTGACAAATGTATTCCTAACTTCAAACAATATATAAATTTCGACACAAGATCTGAAAAACTGTTGGATTGTTTTTATTGTAATATTAAGGATGCTTACATTGCCAAGAAACTTAGCCCACTAGGCATATCAGATCACAATATGTGCCACTTGATCCCATCATACAAACAGTTAGTTAAACGTAGCAAACCAACTGAAAGGTTGACCTATCAGTGGGATAATCAGGTAAATGACACATTGCTTGCCTGTGTAGAATGTACTGATTTTGACGAACTTTATGATGAATGCGAAAATGTTGACCAAAATGTTGATGTATTAAATTGTTATCTGACATTCTGTATTGACATGATTGTACCAAAAAAGGTTATCAAGTGCTTTCCCAACAATAAGCCGTGGGTTACCAAAGATCTAAAACCACTGTTGAATAAGAAAAAGCAGTTGCTGGGTACAAAAGATCGAGCACAGCTAAAATGTGTACAGAAAGAAATTAATTGTCAAATTGCTGCTTGTAAACGAAACTATAAAGACAAGGTTGAAGGTATGTTCAAGACTGATGCTAAATCAGCCTGGAATGGTTTAAGAGTACTAACTGGTATGAAGAAAAGTAATGTTACTCCAAATGTAGAAAATGTTGATGAGTTCTGCAATGAACTTAATGTATTCTATGCGAGGTTTGATAAATGTGATTTTTCATCCACACGTACATACATCAATAACTTTCTCAGGAGCAGAGATTTAGAACCAGTAACGGTGTCACTCAGTGATGTAACAAAAAGTCTAAATTCTATTAGGATTGGCAAAGCTGCTGGCCCAGATGGAATTGGCTCTAGTGTGATCAAACTTTGTAAAGAGCCACTGGCTCCAGTTCTTCATAAGATCTATCAAAAATCACTTGATGACATTCGAATTCCCATCATTTGGAAAACATCTCAAATTATCCCTGCTCCCAAGAAAAATCCTCCTAAATGCAATAATGACTATCGCCCTATTGCATTAACAGCAATCATGATGAAATGCTTGGAAAAACTTGTTAAAAACATACTTGCAGAACAGGTCAAGCCTTATGTTGATAAATATCAATTTGCCTATACAGCAAACAGGTGTGTTGAAGATGCTACCTTGTCACTCACAGACTATGTTCTCAGTCATGTTGATAGATCAAATACATCTAAGGTCAAGAACTATGTAAAAATCCTGTATGTGGATTTCTCTAGTGCTTTTAACACTATTCAACCGCATATTATGATGCAAAAATTGATCAACATGAATGTGAACAGAAATCTGATATTGTGGATTAATGAATTTCTCACTGAACGACCTCAATATGTCAAATTTATGGAGTCAAATTCAAGCATTATTGTTACCAACACTGGTGCCCCCCAAGGGTGCGTCTTGTCACCTTTACTCTTCACTCTTTATACTAGTGACTGCAGATGTATTAATGACTCCTGTAAATTGTTTAAATATGCTGATGATACAGCTCTAGTAGCAAAATGTGTTAATGAGGACAAACAGTATTTAGAAGACGTTAGACATTTTACATCATGGTGTGACAACAATTTTCTCGAATTGAATGTAAAGAAGACAAAAGAAATGATTGTAGATTTTCGAACCTCAAGTAATGACATAACACCTCTGTATATTAAAGATCAAATTGTAGAACAGGTCAAAGAATACAAATATCTTGGCACCATTATCGATGATAGGTTAACATTCAATCAAAATGTACAAAGTGTATTCAAAAAGGCTAATTCTAGACTTTATTTTGTCAGAAATTTGTGTAAACTGAGGATCGACACAAAAATATTGGAACTTTTCTATTCAGCTGTTGTTCAATCTGTCATTGCTTTCTCTATTATTTGTTGGTATGGTAATAGTAGCATGGAATCCAAGAGAAAACTCATTAGAATTATAAAAACATGTGTTAGATTAGGAATTACAAATGTCATGTCCCTAGATGAAATCTACAACAAAGCAACTCTCCAACGCTGTAAAGTCATCATAAATGATGCAGAACATCCATTGAACTCATTGTATAACATGCTGCCATCTGGCAGGAGATACAGTTCCATCAAGTGTAGAACATCCAGATACTCAAGCTCATTTGTTCCAACGAGCGTAAGATTACTAAATGATTTAAGAGTAAATCTTCTACAAAATTAATTAATAATCATCACATCTTTCTTTTGTATAAATGTTGTATGAATCTCTGTGTGATTGTGAATGTTTGAATGATGCCTTGAGTGAATGTCTCTGACCAAGATTGTACATGCCAAGTTTCATGTTCCACATGATTAAATAAAGTATTTATTATTATTATTATTATTATTATTATTATTTTCCCTTTAATTTGTGAAGTGCAGTCTTAATGTACGCCATAGTCATTTGAATTCCTTCTGTTTCAAGTTATGCATAGATTTTTTCTTATTTATAAACATAGTCCTTTTGAAAAGTGTTATAAGTTCAGCTTTAATAATAATAATAATAATTTTATTGCTTATGAGCGCATTACATTAAAAAATCTCAATGCACTTTAAAACATGTATAAATAAAAGCACCATGTAAAATCAAACCATAAATAGATTGCTCTTGAAGTTTCACTGAAATGTCTCTCAAAGTCTATTGTCTCATATTAAATATGTCGCAGTGTTGTGGCTACATTTAAAGCAAAATATATGTAAACTCTCTGAGACTTACACAGTGTTTAGAGCAGAGTGGAAATTATTTCCGTAATAAAGACGTGACGCACCTATACTCTAGAGCTCTTGAGACATTAGAGCAGCTCTTAGTGACATTGGTCTAGACCATAGAAATACATAGAATGGACATGAGGCTGTTTGATACCACCTCAAGATGAGGTCACCAAATCCGCCATATTGGAACTGCCCTGAGACATGACGTCACAATAGACTAATTATGATGTGACGTCATGCCATTGTTATAAGTGACATCACAGTTACTGGTGACGTCACGGTCCATTGTGCCAGTATTCAGGGCAGTTCCAAGATGGTGGATTTGGTTGCTTCATCTGCCAGAGCCTCATGTCCCTTCTATGTATTTCTATGGTCTAGACTTACAAGTAGGCTAGACACTCCTCCTGCCATTATCTCCTTCCATCATTAGCATCCCCTGAACAAGGACAACGTGCCTCCTAGGATCTTAACTGCAGATAATCTACATTGCAGTGGGAATTGGCTGTTTTTTGTGTGAAAATGTTTCACTGGAGTGATCAAGTGGACAATCAACTGCCTGGATTATAGCAAATTGGGAAGTAATTTGACTGTGATAAGCTGCATCTGTGGACGCAGTAGTAACGTGAGCGCTGCATGTGATGCTGAGAAGGCAATATACCATCATGCAGTCAGAAGATGGCTGATTTAGATCCAAATGGATGTCATTGGAATTCACAGTAAAATGAAATTCTAATGACTTCGATTTGCATCTAAATACTTTGTCTTTGTCACAATAACTAGATCCATATGACTGTTTGAGTACATAAATGTTATCTTTAATAGTAATGTCCTAATAAATGTCTGCATACATGATTATTATATTATTATCCATGTAGCATTAAATTTGTCCAGCATCAAATCTCCCTTATTTTCTGGTTGCCCCTGCTGTGCATGAATGGCCATCTGTGTTCTGAGAAATAATTTGATTTTATTTGAAAGTTATGAGTTTCTTCTTGTGATGGACACATTACAATGCAATGAGAAATTAGGCACATGCTAGTAGAGGGGAAGTAAAAGACATGCTTATAACCGTTCATTAAAAAAACAAAAAAAAACAGAAAGACATTGCTAGCATTTTCTTTGTTTTTATGAAATTGTTAGTCGTCATTTATAGTGTACTTTATGAATATTGCTCTATTCTCAAATAATATCCCTATCGAATTAAAATGTTATTTTGACATCAAATCAGATATAAGAATTGGCTTAAGAAAATATGTAATTTTATAGGTTGTATCTTGTACCGTGCATATTTTTTCTGAATAAAATCGTAGTTCAAAACCTTGATGCTTCTCCCTCTTCCCCTGAACAAGCGTCCTGTTCGTTTTCACGTCTAATTTCTAATTAACATATAACCCTTACTCTTCATTTTACATGACATCAATTTTCAATTGATTGTACGTCGAAAATTAATTTTGGTTCATTTTTTTGCATTGATTGAACAAAATAAAATAGTCTTGATATAGGAGATCACCAACTTCGGTCCATTACCCATAAATCTATGTGGGATCAGACAGTTACAAGAACTTGAACTTTTTGTACATCTCGGGTGGTTTACTGTGACAAGTGAAATCGGACAGCCGTGAATCTTCCGATAAAGGTCATCCAAGTGTGATGAGACAAAGAGAACATTTGCGGAGTTGCTGGTTAACCAGATGCAAATTTCAAAGTTTCCAAGCATACTTAGTATGTGGTTTTCAGAAATATAAATATAAATATATGTAAATGTGTGATTGAATTTCTTTTTCTAATATGGCGCCAAGGTGGCAGAAATATCAAATTAGACAAGAGAATAGTTGTTATAACATCATCATCGTATTCTAAGCTGGAATCTTATTTACTATCTCCTTTGTTTGGTTACAATTGATTGCATCCATGTTGATTTAGCCTGGCTCAGTAATATAAACTGAAGGATTAGCGTGGGTGTCCCAAAGTGACACCGTATAAGAGAAATTCCTACCAGGAACCTGAAACTAGGGCAGGCACACAATTCAGACAGATGGTGCGGGTCTTAGACAGCTGTGTTGAAGGCAAATGTTGTATCAATAGAATCTGTTTGGATGGACTTCTTTCTTCGAAATCATATAGTTTGGGTAAAGATGTTAAAAAAAGAGAAATCACATGCGATTGAGGGAAATAATTAACTGAATTATGTGGTAAGCTGTGAAGGCCACAAGGAAAATGCTAATATTTTGTGACATGAACCCAATAAAAAGTTAGCCTGTTTAGACACACGACCTGAACATCTCAACATTGGGTCAGTGTTTGTGAAGAAGTGTCATTGATGGAGCCAAAAATCCTGACGAGCCTAATGAGGAATGAGGCTGCCCACTGCCTTCAGACCAGCAGGAACCTGTTGCAATTGTCAGTAGTCCTTTTTCTACTGAACTTAAGGATGTGTGTTCTGTAACCTTTTTTTCTAACATAGTGCAACTTGCATTTTGTTAGGCATAGTTAGATAGCAGTAATACTGGACTAAATACGCTGAAATAAGTTTAAGGTTGGATGTTGTCAATGTAATGATAATTGTATGAGGTTAATAATGACAATAGCATCTGAATTGGTGAAAAAGTTTGTGCTTAGTTTATTTCTGAGTTTGTATGGATCATGTTTGACGGGTTCTTGACATGATACTGAAGGAAAAGTACAGGGATAAATACTTCCAAGGCAATTACTGGTAGATTAAATCACCCTTTTGTCTCCTACCCTTGGATTGAGTGTCACCACTGATGGTATTTCATTTTACACGTCTTTCTTAATTGTCCTTTAAATCAAGAGATATTTCTCCTGAGCTCGACAAGGAATCTGAAAATGTGTGGCTTATTTTAAAAAGCTTAATCTGCAGTTCTTTCTTCGTCAATTTAAGCAAATGTTGTTATCCATCATGATTTTTCTATTGCCACTTAGAACCAATCCTATAGGTCTCTGTTTTTCCCTGGCCAAGTGCAATTTAAGGACCTAATGAGATGATGAGCCTAATCTGGATTGACAGGACACAGGAAAACAAGTTCATTAATGGTCAATCTTCGTTTGAACTTTTCTTGTGCAAGAGCTCCCTGCAAAATTACGTATTAAGCCTCAACGTTCCAAGTCTTTCTCCAAATTAAGTTCAGTTACTGCAAGATAGAAGGCCCTTTTGCCACTTACATTTTAAATCATTTACAGCATTAGTTCTGCTTGAATAAACAAAGCCACTAGCCTTAACAACAAAATATATTTTCCTTTAGAAGTATTTTGTTCTGTCCCACATCTCTTTGCACTCTCCCAATTCAATCGAAACGCCACAAGAAAAACACTTTTTCCCACAATCAGGCGCGATAGCAATATTGGAGCTGCTTAAATCCATTGCAACATTTTATTAATAAAGAAATACGAATCCCTTCGACATCCCTTATACGTACACTGTATTTCCTCTCGTAAATATCTAATTCTACTATCTTACAAAATACTCGTGTCTGAGAAATTTTAAAGATTGCCAAAATGATTTTTAAACCTGGCACTATTTGTATTTTTTAAAGTTGTTAGTGAATTTGTGTAATTTTGTAATCCGTCAATTTTGAAATATGAATGATATCAAGAAACAACACATATACAAATGGTGTGCATGACAGGAACTCACAAACAGCAATTCAAACGCATAACCATTTGACAAACAATCTATTGAGTTCCTGAGGGGAATTAAGCATGGAGTGAAGAATATTCCTTCCAATGAAAAATGCATGCAGAATGAACCAAGGGTATCAGTGGAGAATTTGCGAAATAACCAAAAAGGCAAAATGGGAAAGGCATTTGGCATCTTGCACATATAGAATACAATGGTCCGTGCTACATTGTATTTACATGTATGACCGAATATTCTATGGTTCCTCTTGTAGGTGGTCTTAAGGCAGACAGTCCCACACCAAAGGACCACACCATGCAGAATCAAAATAATGATGAAATAATTTTAAACAATTTTTTCACAACCCGGCATGTTATGTCAAAAAGAAAGATCATAAAGATAAAAGAGCAATATCTTTGTGTTGTAGCCTGAAAATGAAAACATGGGTGACATACTACCATTGGGACTTTGCAGAGCAAAAAACAAAGGAGCTCTGCTCTGGGTTGCAACAAAGGGCAAGACGATATGACAACAAGCATTTATCATGGCTGAACAGTGCTATTGAAAACTGTTTTTCGGAATGCCATTTGGATGTGAATGTTTGAAAAATATGAAGCATTCGCAATATTATATTTTTCGAAACAGAGACAATTTTAAATAAATTCATTCAGCATTTTATGAAACTTGATCAATTTCAAACTTTTTTTCTCAAAATTGTTCATTATTTTTTTGTCTTAAACTGTACTTCCAAAGACTAATAAATATAGTCTAAGGCTACAGAAATTCACTTCAGAAGGCAGATAACTCTTGTCTATATCTTTTCTGCATTACAAAAGACATTTGAATTAGTTGCCTGATTTTTCTTTGCACTTTATTGATCCAGACAAAGATTATTAAATTGTGAATAATGAGATAAGGTTTTTGCGTTTCCCTACAGTATGGCAGATTATTCCTTATTTGTCAATTTCTCAACTGAAGCGAATCACAAAGATCTGGCAAGTTGATGACTGGGGCTGACCACTGTCAACCCACATTAGGATCACATTGGTGCAAGACAGAAACCTGTTACTACAAGCCACAGACCACCTTATTTTTGGGTTGTGCTAAATAAACAAGATGAAGGAAAGAAAGTCTCATGACTTCTGGGCTGCCAAGTAGAGTTTATTGTGACTGTTAATCATGTGAGGAGCTTCATCGAATATCCATTGAAACATGTCCATAGATTACTTAGCTGGACTGGTTAGTCAAATTTGTAAGAATTAGTCATAATTCTTGTAGTGAAATCCTCCTTATCAGGCTGCCATGGCTTAATTACATTTTATTGTGTGGTAATTTGCGAGAGTCAAACCAATACAACGCATATTGTCATAGAAACCATAGATAAGAAACACTACAGATACCAGTTTGACAGTTGGTGCAGTTGCAATATACAGAAAAAAAAATGACTGCAGGTTGTCACGCAATGCTCAGTGCTCAATTTATTTCTCTCACTTCTCTCTCTGTCTTTCAGTCGTGCTCGTTTGATGTGGCGGTACTGACATGAAAGCTCATGGGATGGCAATTGCAGAGGACGCATGCTGTAAAACTATCAGAGAATACAATATACTCAGACAAAGATCCGTAAACAAGTTCTTCTGAACTGGATGGAATCTGGTTGGGATTTGGATAATTTTTTTTAATATTCTCTGTCGAATTGCACAAATCTATTACCGTATTGATCATGAAATGTATCCAGCTGCTTAGCATTCCAATCAATCTCTTATTTCCAAGCAAGAACCATTTAAAAAGACCCAATAAGATGATGAGCCTAATCTCAATTGACAGGCTGGATGCAAAAGTGTTTATTTAATTGATGGATGAAAATCGAAAGTTTCACAGCATTTACCACATTCAAATTATAGCGATTGCATTTGTCAATATGCATTCCCTTGTACATTTGCCAGCCTCATCGACATCTGGGCTTGAGTGCCTTCCCATTCAAAATCCAGCGTAGAAGACAATTTGTATTGAGAGTGATAACAATGAGACACGACTGTTTAATCACAGAAATTCTGTGGTGGTATAATATGAAAGAATTTACATCTACATGTACGACAATTTCAAAATCAATTGAATTCAGCTTTGTAAAACTTAAAGACACCAAGAATCTTTTAATCAACACTGAAATGTAAAAAGAATCTTTAAAATGATGGAGAATGCCACAGGACAGCTCAATGAGGCCCTTTAGAGATGGAAACAGGAAATTCTTCTACATGAAATTACTTTACTACACTGTAAATTCTGAAATCCTGAGTTAGCTCAAATGATTGAGTGAGACGGTTGCGCAATTTGTTTGAGCGATGATCATATATCTTGCTGTTTTGAGTTATGATAATCTTTATGTTGTTATAACTTGCAAACAACAAGCTATCTTGGCTCAAAGGAATTGTGCAACCATCTCACTCAATTAATTAAGCTTACTCAAAATTCAAAATTTACAGTGTATGGAAGATTTTCTTATTCACCTTCTATATCCCTACTAGTACAAGAGTCTTCGGCAGAGTAGAGTCATGTAGGACTTAGTTATAAGAGAGGATCTTGTCATGTTGGATGCCAAGTTAAGATTTAGCAGCCTCATAAGGTGGCAGAATGGGAGAACTATATTACAAGACAACACTTCTGTTGTAATTGATGGAAATAAGTCTACAGCAGTATTAGTCCTTCATGGAAATTTTATGGCAGCGGAAAAAACCAAGTTGCACTAACGTTCTCATCAAATTGTATATGCAAACACTAAGTATTATTCTTGGTTTTCAATCTTGTATAGGCCAACTATAGCGAAAACAATTGTAGAGGAAACATATGATTTGATTTATGTAATTAGTCCTAGGTCTTTATTCGGAAGGGAAAGGTTATCTATCATATGTGATACATCGGGGAAATCTGAGTCATATTTGGTTGGTTCATATATAACCATTTGCGAAGGTGGTTTGGTTTTTCCTTTTATATGAGACCAGTGTATAGTGCAGAGTAATTGTTTTTTATTCAATGTATACATCTTGCATTAGTCTTGAATGGGAGGGAATAAAGTCGCATTTGAAAGCCAAGTATTTGCATGGAAAAGATGAAAGAACAGGAATAGGTTAATGAATGTTGAAATGTTAAGTTCACAATACGCACAGATTAATATAACAATGGAATGACAAGGCCACTCTGCTTTAGATTGGAATATTTTTTATCTTTAGAACCATTATATATAAAATTACTACTTTTGAAGAATGGGAATTAAAGCAGCTAACTTGGACCTAATATTCCCTCCATTTGTTTCAACGGCCATGAATCTCACTGAATCTTTGTCAGTCATTTCCTTGATTCTGATCTTAGATTCTCAATCTATTCGATAAAATGGAGTTCTAAGGCCACAGTAAAGACCTTCCAAAGAAGTCAATGCTTGCGATCTTTCGCAATCTTTTCACTGATTACAAAAGTCCTTGGATTTAATAGCATCAATTGTCTTTGAATTCTTCTTTCCGGAAGAGAATGTTTAACAAGAAGATTAGTGCTTTTAGTCAGACATGACATCCATTGCATCTTTCAAAACTTCCCCTCTTTACTTGATCTCAAAGAAACTGAAGGACTTGTGGATGACAACCTGGCAGCCACGTTGTGACATTTGTTTTTATCATGAGCTTTCTGTCAAAGATATCAAGTGGCAGGCTTTTGAGCTGATGATTTATTACGGGCTTTGAAAAAAAAACACTATTTCTGAAAGCCAAGTAGCACAATGTCATTATGCACTTTGTTTTCAGTGCGTGACAAAACCACCAAGAAATCATTGCTGTTTGTTGAGAGCATAATATTATCTCAAATGAATGTGTAGTTAAGCTGATGATGCATTTATTTACTACGAAAAATCGACATTTAGAGTAATATCTCTGACCCTTGTCCTATCTGAGATTGGCTGTACCAGACAAAACACCTACAGAGAGACTTTCAATATATTTCACTTGAGAAAACAAAGATAAGGGACACAGACTTTCTGGATGTACAAACAAATATAATTCTAAAAATAATTGACTGTGTAATAAATCAGTAAATTTAATTACCACCCAGTCACACAGTAAAGTATCAGTTACTGCAACATTACTGGTAAGTGAAATTATCCATTCACTGACTTTTTGTGTTTAACATGGTGACTAGGCCCCTACAGAATATAATTTTATGGACAATTAATAGGTATGGTACAAATATACTGTTGACCTTCGTAAGTAAAGGGAAATGATATCAAGCAGTAATCACTTGTAATTCACTGCTGTAAACAAATCCTATTCTAAAATACTCCTATTCTCATTATTCCAAGACCCGAAATCATCGCATGTCTTTGGAAAATTAACTTCATCCGGAAATTGACCGGCCCTTTTGAGAATTGGTAATTATATGGCAATGAGAGGCCAATTGGTTTCATTTGAATTCCAAGATGTAGGTCAACGGCTATTTAAGGAGGGCTAATTACATGTTGTTGGACAAACAACTGGTTGACACATCCTGAACTGAAGATATAGAAAAACATGCTTTGCTTTCCATGATTTACTGTCACAATTAAATGGGAGACCAAATCCAATTAAGGAACCGTTCAGAATTTATGATTGGGGGGTTCGAGTTTTGGCCAAGGGGGTACTAACTTTTCACATGTGCTGCAAGGGGGGTGTTAAATTTTGACAACACTTCCAAGGGGGTAAGAAATGTCAACAAAGAAAAAATTCAGAAAAGCACGCATAAACTCATTTTATTTGGACTTTTTTACGCGCAAAAGTCCGTGAAATGACGCAAATCTGTATGCGTGGCCATGTATAACAGTATATATGTGTGTATATTGCTTTGTATGTCGAGGGGGGGGTACTAAAAATGTGCTTGAAACCTAAGGGTGGGGTACTAAAAATCCGCATGAAACTAAAGGGGGGGCATCAATTTTTGACGGGAAGTTCCAGCAAAAAACTCCCACCCCCAGTCATAAATTCTGAACGGTCCCTAAGCAAAACATGAACCTTCATGTATTAGAATAAATAACCATCCTGCAATAATATCTGTCATGCATAATTCAGAAGTCAATGAAAGGTATGAAGGCAAACAGGCAAACAGGCTAATAATGGAGTACTATGGAAACTCTCTAATATCATTCCTTTTTCTGAAAAAAAATCATCTTGTTGGGCAAAGGCACCTGACCTCGATGGTATCTTGTCTACAACAATAGTGTTTATCACTAAAGTTGAGGACTCCCAACCTGTTATGACTAGTTACTGTAAATATTACTGTACATATTTTTGTTAGTTTTTAACTCGAATACCAGCTCTCAGCTGGTGTAATATTTTTGTTTAACCAGAATTGAGACTAAATAAAACTTATTCTATTTTATTCTATTTTAGTCTATTCTATTCCACATTATGGTGACTTGTGGTGCTGTTGCAGATAACTTTTTTTAGATTTTTTAGATAATAGTATCATAAATAGTCCACTGCAAAAAGTGGCAAGGGTGACCATTTGAACATTGCAAACATTATGATTAGAAAATACTGACATTCAAAAAGACAGATTATAATTTTCGAGACATTGAACCATGATTGCCTTTCTAGACCATACATATTTAACACAATTTAAGCTATCTATCCCATATTACATGCAGTCGAGTTAAGTTCTGATGACTTCCATTTGCATCTAAATGAGCTTCTGACTGCATAATATGCAATAAAGGTAACATTTTCCCTCTTAGAAATGTTTTTTTCTGCAATAGCATATATTTTTTTCTACTGTAAATATATATACATAGTTATAATCATCTTAAGGTGAACATATTTTTTGTGCAATTTGACTCCACCATTCAAGTCTTTAAAATAAGGTAAAATGTTAAAATCATTTCATTTTCTCTGTGAAATGATACCCTATGTTAGATGATGCCAAAGGTTTTTTTGTTGTTATAAATCATGTATGTATGTATGTATGATTGAGTGATGCTTGAAGGGTAACTGTCTTCGTACAAACTTATGTCAAACTCATAAAGAAAAGAACACTATCTCCGCCATTTGCATAATCCAAACAGACATCATTTAGCTTCGGCATCCAGATATTGACCTTATGTTTGACCTGGAGAAAAAATGGATATGAATGTCGAAGTGGAGACCAACAGGCTGCATAAATTTGACGATATTGTCACGAGAAAGTGTCTTTTTGTCTTGACGTATACATGACACACCCACCACAACAGATTTGTGTAATTTTTCTTGAGACAATCAAATAAACATAAAATTATTAAGCATTTATATGATATGATTATTGTAATACTTTGTTTTGCTCACAATAACTAGGTCTGTATGTCTTTTTAAATACATAAATGTTGTCTTCAAAAATAAATGTCTGCATACATGATTATAATATTATTACCCATGTAGCATTAAATTTTTCTTGTGGCCTTTATGGCCTACCACCTAAGTTAGTTAATTTTTTCCCTCAATCGCATGTGATTTCTCCTTTTTTAACATCTTTACCTAAACTATGATTTTGAAGAAACAAGTCCGATTCTATTGATACAACACTTGCCTTTAACACAGCTGTTTAAGACCCAAACCATCTGCCTGAATTGTGCACCTGCCCCAGTTTCAGGTTCCTGGTAGCAATTTCTCTAATACGGTATCGCTTAGGTAGACCCACGCTAATCCTTCAGATTATATTACAGAGCCAGGCTAAATCCATACGGATGTAATCAACTGTAGCCGGTACGGAAAAGACAAATTCAATCAAACACATTAAGAATATTTCTGAAAACCACCATATAAAGTATGCTTGGACAATTTAAACCAGCAACTCTGCAAACGTTCTCTTTGTCTCATCATACTTGGATGAACTTTATCGGAGGTTTCATGGCTGTCCAATTTCACTTGTCACCCTAAACCACCCGAGATGTACAAGAAGTTCAAGTTCTTGTAACTGTCTGATCCCACATAGATTTATGGGTAATGGACCTAAGTTGGTGATCTCCTACACTAGGTCTACTTAATTTTATTCTATCAATGTAAAAAAATGAACCAAAATGAATTTTCAAATACAATCAACTGAAAATTGATGTCATGTAAAGTGAAGAGAGAGGGTTATAGAAATTAGATGTGAAAACGAACAGTACATGTACACTTGTGCAGGGGAAGAGAGAGAAGCATCAACGTTTTGAACTACCTTTTTATTCAAACTCATGCATGATATCAAGAAACAAAATGCAACTGACGTGCATGAATGGAAATTTGAAGCGGCATTTCTAAGACATAACTATTGACAAACAATCTTTTTCAAGTTCCTGAGGGGAATTAAGCACGTCATGGCGAATATTCCTGCCAATGAAAAATGCATGAAGAATGAACCAAGGGTATTGGTGGAGAAATTGAGGAAATAACTACTGTAAGCTATTTTTGCACAACCCAGCATGTTATATCATAAAGATAAATAGAGCAATATCTTTGGTGTTGTAACCTGAAAATGGAAACATGGGTGACAAACTACCATTGAGACTTTGCAAAGCGTAAAACAAAGGAGCTCTGCTCTGGGTTGCAACAAGGGGCAAGAGGAAATGACAACACTCATTTATCATATGGATAGAATACTTGTAAATGCTGCTCTATACAATGTCTTTAGGATATATATGCATGTACGGAAAAAAGGAATCATTTTAAAAATGACTCAGATGTCATTGTTGGACACAGAGACAATTTCAAGTTGCATGTGTGATAATCTGGTATTTCCAAAGCCCTAAAAAATGTAGGAACCAGCCAATACATGGCATTGCTGGCTGTCATTTTCCTTGCACTAGATTGTCCGCGGGGTGTGTAACGCTTACCATGCAATGCAGTGAATGAAAATCGAATAATTGCATCTCTCACATGAAGTTTGTCAATATAGAAATAGACCCTGGGGGAGAGAGTGGTGTTTCTATCAAGACACTGGCACTATGAATAAAGTAAAATTTGAACTCTGTAACCAAAACTGTAATCATAAAAAGTGTATTTTGTAGTCAGCTTGCCATATTTAAAACGGTGCTCAAGAGAAGAACCATCACTCTTTAACGATTTTTGAATATAACCTGGCATGGAGGATCATGCAAAGAAATTCCAAGTGGGAAATTAGTTTCCTTTTGTTGCTATGGAATCCATCCTTTTGTTTTACATCTGTTTTATCAAAATAATAGCTTTTTATGCAACAGAAAAATAAATTCCAGAGCTCTTCCCCTAATTTTCAAAGAATTGTTATGAATTATTCTTTAATTGTGAATCTTCCCGTGTCAACCCATAGTTAAATTTAACCGTTTATCTCCTTCAAACTGCATTGCAACAGAAATGAGTTTGGAAAGCAGCCAATTCTTTTGCATCCTCTCTGAATTATAGAAGACCTTGGAGTTAATCGACTGATTTGCTTTGGAATTTGATTTCCAGACAGTAAGAAAATGGGAAAGAGAAGAAGGATGTTTCTGTAAGTTTGCCAAGTAGACTCTAGTAATTTACTGCTTTTGTTGCAGGGACATCCAGAACTTTAAGTTGGATGTGCATTACTAGAAATTAACGTCAGATCAGAATAAGGCTGACCTAAAACAAGTTAAACGATGGTGAGATAATTTCCCATTTATCAATTATTTGATAGAAAACAAATTACCAAAAACCAAGCAGATTGATATTCAATCAGCTGTTAAAGCTCAAACTTGCTTCCTGGAAGTAGCCCTTCATCTGATGTGATTGAAAAGGCTTGTAATTTTCTGAGTCCTCTGAAAGGCTTTGATGAGAGGAGGAAATTAAGAAATTAATCAAATTTTCAAGTGATGTAGCTGGAAGTGCAACCAGTCAAGCATTGGCTGATTGTTACAATTTGTCAATTTGGAAAATGAGTGATTGTGTCAGATTATAAAAACTGTAATGGAACTAGAGAAATCCACAACACATCACAAGATGCAGTTGCTCCAGAACAGCTGATCTATGGGCCCAAATAGCCTGACTAGTCCAATCAGGACTCGGGCTGACCACTGTCAACCCACATTAGGATCTCATTGGGGCAAGACAGAAACCTGTTGCATCTAGGTTGCTTCTGTGCAATGATCTCAACTGAATGTGTTAAAGATACAGGGGAAGATGGAAAAGTTCCATTACTCCTGACCTGTCAAATTCACTGTGACCACTGATTATATAATTATGTGAGGAGCTTCATCAAATATTCATTATAATATGTCCACAGATTTGCAAGCTTGACTGCCAAATTGCACTACCCTCTTTCTTTTGCTTCAGTGCAAAATTCAAATCAACACCCTGTATCAGCCACACAGCATAATACTGCTGAACCTATTTGGGATTTGGTAACCTTTAAGGAAATCGAAATTTAAATTATATTCTCCAAAATATTAGCGGCCATAAAAATTTAGCAAGCCACTATGCATTCTAATTATTCTATTCTTTCCAGGCAAGTGCCATTTAAAGGCCCAATGGGATGATGAACCTAATCTCAATTGGCAGACCTGATGCAAACATGTTTGTTTATTTAATTGATGGACAAAGCTGAATGATTCATGGCTTTTAATGGAATCAATTTAGATTGCCAATAGCA
The DNA here is from genome assembly GCA_026936325.1 of Platynereis dumerilii. NCBI lineage: Eukaryota > Metazoa > Annelida > Polychaeta > Phyllodocida > Nereididae > Platynereis > Platynereis dumerilii. Next base: position 25,905,923 of record JAPTHN010000014.1, read on the forward strand.
TTCGAGCTATAAAAGTTGGCCGATATGCATTCCTTAGAGCATTTGTCAGCCTCATGTGAGCCAAGAATATTGGGTGGTGTCCAATTTAAAACCCATCATAAGGACAAAACATGGTTTTAGAATGATTACAAAATATGACGCAAACTGAGGGAGGTAAATATGTATCACTTATTTCATACACAAATATATCACTATTTGGTATACAGTGGTCCCTGCATTATAAGACTGCCCCTTCTGTAGCCAAGAAGTGGTCTCCTGTGGGGGCGCGGTCTCTCGTCAGGGTGCATAATGCAATAAAAATACTACTTGGTGCAGGAGGTTTACAATAAGGGGTCTTATCATGTAGAGAAAAAATTAACATTTCTACACACTGATATTCACTATCTGAATGTTAGCCCCAATTATGGAATTTTCTTTTTGCAGACTCAGCTCTGCCAAATACTTAACTCTGGCATTTAGAATCCAACATTGATTGTAACAATGCAGTATGTACGCTGTAGTATTTCTTGTGATGAATGATCAAGAACAATGGGAACTTTTGACGAACCCTGAATATTTTTCTCACACTGCTAAATTTGTATGCTTATTGTATGAAAGTAGAAAGTCTGCCTCGTTTGTATGAATATTTTTTCAAATATTATTTCTCTGTATATAGTAACCAATAGTAATATTTTTTTACAATTTTTTTACAATTTTATTTCTCTGTATATAGTAGCCATCAGTAAAAATTATTTCGTCTGTTTGATTGTGTTATAGAAAGAAATGGGTTGTGCTTGTTGCTGATAGTAATTTAACTTGACATACATATTTTCTATATTTTCACTTTCCTTGACAGAAGTACATGTATATACATAATATCATATTTATATCTTACATAGAAAATCCTATGATGGTTAATAATATTAATTATATGAAATATCAAATTTTTGACATCATAACAGTAAAACACAGTGTGAAAGAGACTTGTAGTCCAAGTGGGCTGGATGCAGAAGTTGATAATCTAACCAAAATTTATATTTCTCTTTACTTGTATATTTCTCTTTACTTGTACTAATACTGATTATATAATTATCGACTGTACGCATATATGTCACTAAAATAAACATTTAACAAACAAACAAACAATAAGAGAACTAATATATTGGACAAATATTTGTGAAATAAAATACCGAAGTATTGTACGCTATACACATAGAAATGGAAAAAACTTTGCAATAATGCAGAGTGCATCAATGTCGAGAAAACAGCTCAATCAGACCCATTCAAGATGGAAACATGAAATTCCTTCTAGATGGAATTGCTAGGGGAGAACTTACAAGTCTGTTTATAGAAGGCATTCTTATTCACATTTTGGCATGTCCTTATCTCTACTATTAGAGACTTGGGGAGAGTGGGGTCATGCACCCATCATCACCTTCTGTGGCCTCCATCATCCTACAACAGGAAATGCATGCTTCATCAGTTGGAGACGATATTGTCATGTTTGATGCAAAGTGAAGATATAGCAGCCTTACACAGTGAGCTGAAAGGTATACCCTGGTATTGATCAGCAAATAAATCATGTTAATAGTGGTCTGGAAATTTCTCTTAATTGATCAAAAAAGTCCTTCATGATCCTTTTTCAGAAGAAAAATGATAGCAAGCTTGTACAAATAAAGCTGTTTCATGCAATAAATTTATTGTATGCACATATAGTTGGTATTATTCTAGGTTATTGACCCCAGTGATGCTTTTCCCCTTATATCATAGAGAAAACAATTGAATGGGAAATATATTGTTTGATTTATATGACGTTGGCTCTTTGCTCTCAAGGGTGATGTTACTCATCATCTCTGGCACATCAGGGAAATTTGAGTCACATTTGGTAAGCTAAGATATCATCAGTTGTGATGCTTGTTCGGGGTTTTTCCTTGTATATGAACAGTACAGTACATGAGTTTATTCAAGGCATTGGCTAAATAAATGTATTTGTCTTGAATCAGACAGAATACTCTCCATTCTTTTTTCCAAGATTGTTTGTCTGCAAATATGACTAAAGAGGAATTAGTCAATGAATGCCACTGTTTGGATACGGTGCTAGAGGCAAATTAAATAATTGAATGATAAGGCCACTTTGTACTCACCTTGACCTTCCAATGCAGTGTGAGATTCCAACTCATTGATATTCCAATCAAGGTTGAGAACAAATTCAGTCCATGACCTTGACCTTGACTCACTGAGCTGTAAAATTGTCAGTTGTGTCTGCTTTGACTCTTAAGGAAAATAGAGATTGTATATGCAGCTACTTGTACGCAGTATAGTTATCCAAAGTATGCAGCCTTCTTGCTATCATTATAATTACCAGTGGAAAAATAGCATGCAATGCATGCACCGTGGCCTCGGGCAATTCAGTGTGACCCCTTATTACAGCCTGCTCAAGGATCAGTCCAGCAAAAATGAAGTGGTTACCTGGCAATACCTGCCCAAATTTCCGAGAGTTATTCTGAAGAGGCAATGCATTGATACAGCAAGCAATGCAATCAGCACAGGCTTTTGAAATCTCCAGTGCAATTGACAAACACCAATGACACAAATTGGTTGAGAGAAGTGTCAAATGGATTGCAATGATCAGATGAAGCGTCAATACCTCCACTGGTGAATACTTCAAGATTGCAATTAGCATTTTACATGCAGTATTGTACATGGATGTATATATATATCATTTATTTCATACACAAATCATACAGTAATTGTACAGAAATGGTACATGTGTCAGGGATACATGCAGCGCCACCTATAACATACCTGAGCACAAGATATATGTTTTCTATGATTTTTGTGTATTAGAAAAGATTTATGCTTACCAAAGAAATATAAAGACTTAGTAGAATCTCTGTTATGTACACTGACACGAAGAACTGTCCGAATATACGAATAGTAAATCTTATCTAGTAACCCAAACTTTGCACCTTTTGTGACCACAAACCAGCAAGTGACTGCAGCATATATACATCAGATTTGCTATTGCTCATGTACATGTTTTACAGTGCGCTGCCTGCCACTGCCATGACGTTGTTTACAGTGTGCTCACCTGCGCATGCGCATGAAGTCGTTTTTGGCGAGGAGAATGAGCAACGTTGTTTCCTAGGATGTAAGTATTTCATTGATTACGGTGTAATTATTACACAGTTGGTGTATACATTCACAAAGTGCAAATGTTAAACAGCTATTCAATCATTTGGGATGATCATTTTTGTTTGTCATTTTCTCCATAAAACGTTTTTGTCCCCACAACAATTTGATATTTCTATTTCCTGTTGACATAAAAACCATTGATGACGACAAGGGGCCCGAGGTCCCTCGGCCACAAAAATGTGTAATGAATCCACAATTTCCCCTCGCCTAATGGTTCAAGGTGCTTGTTTTTTTTATTTGTGCTACCAGCCTGGCTGTGAGGTCATGGGTAATGAATGTGAGATTCTTACTCATTGATTATCTGCACAAGGTTGAAAGCAGTCCTTGACCTTGACCTTGAATCACTGAGCTGTAAAATTGTTGGTTGTGTGTCCATTGATGGTCAAGGCTAACAGTTTTTAAAGGCACTTCAGATTTTACAAAGTATATGTAAGGAGAATGGTGTCCAAAAGTTTCAACTCTCCTCTGCATGTTTGATGATAATGTGTAAAAACATAAATGTGTCATTTTGGTATGTCCCACTGCAGAAATTTGTTTTCATCCCTATAAACTGATTACTGCAGATTCACTTAGTATGAGTTTCTTTGACAACTTTTCTCACTATATACGTAGCTTTTTCAGCTTGCCTGGTTGGTCTATTAGCAAATCAAACGTCCTCCAAATCCTTAAGTTTGACATAGTCAGGAAAGAAAACGTATTACTCTGCTTCAGTGAGCAGCTGAGCTTGGAAAGTAAAGCAGATTAGCAGTAAAACACTGACAATACCTATCCCCCAGACACATCACTGGCTTTGAAAAAACGTTTCTATTCAATGCAAATTAGATTTATGCTGCGTAATTCAGTCCCTCAACCAATCGAATGAACTGTATATACAACGTTTCACCATCCTTCAGCAGAAACTCATACTTCTTGAAATTGCAGTAATGCAACTATAGTCTCAAAATTGCACTTGTGACACCATCATTGTGATTCTGGCAACTACATTCCCAAAGGCATAAAGCTATCTTCAAACAACATCAGTGTTGAAAATATCGACCTCCTCTAAAACAATAGCTCACAGGGATGCAAAGTTGTGTCACTATCTGACTACTGACCACACATGCGAGGAAAGATAAGTCAATGTTATACAGAGTAGATGGGGGAAAAAAAACATCTCTTACAGTTGGGTGAGCTTATCTGAAACAATGTCCCCTATGAGACTTGTTTGTATTATTTTATCATAAGAAAGGGAAAGGCAACATGATATGTGATCGACCACCCAAGAAACTAGAGTTTCGATCGGGACCGATGCGAAGGGAGAGCTCTCGCACGTTGAGTGGGCGTGGTGTAGTTAGCTAGATGTCAGTTTTTCGTCACTGGGAATGAGTATTTAAGGAAATAGTATGTATTTTTCATTAGATATTACAATGTAGCGAACTGCGACTCTGTTGCATATATATGCAGCATCAGCAAGGAAGCACCTGGGACAAGTTTTTGCACTTTTTTGGGCATTTTGCAGAAAGTATATAAAAAAGATATATACAATACCTATCAACCAGACAAGCAATTCTGATTGGTGTTTGCAATTTGTGAAGGAGGGGTTAGGTTTCCAACTTCATTGGGCAATACAATGACCCTTCACAAGTGTTAATTGCACTAATTGTAATTGACTTAAATAATCAGATATTGATTCTTAAGCTATGGATAAAAATATCAAGGAAATTGGCTGCAGAGCTAAAAGCTGAGACACTAGATTACACTTTGAAATTTAAACTTGACATTAATACATCCCGACTACCATTTGCAAGGGGGGGGTGATGAGTCCCGAAGACCCCACCTTTTTGTGGCCCTGACTAAATTCCATGCGGCACAGACCATGCACATAATCCCATTTATAACTGAGAAGGAAGTAGCAGACACCAGGTCAATTAATTGTCACAAACTTGTTTGTTCAATATGTTTCATTGACAAGCGGTTCACTTATGGATCCATCATTGACCAGCAAGCCTTGACAAACAATTTCAATATTCAAACCAAAATTAACTAAAACTCAAAGCTATATATTTGAGGTTAATATTTTGGTTTTGACAACCATAACCAATTAACAACTTAAGATTATGAAAAGAAACCAAATTTAAGGTTGAATCTTCCTCAGGGGTGCTAATACACCCAGAAACAATTGCAAGCCAAGAGAAAAGATATCGAAAGACTTCCTTGCTTTTTCACACAAGGATCTTTGCCGGTGAAATTTTGGCCATCTATAGGTAATCGGAACTTCAATCAAGAGATTTAGACGTTACGCTATTCTGTTCCACTTCAAAGAAATTCACATGCCAAATGTTAAGAGGTTGACATTTTCGTTTAATTGGGTTATGCATAATTATAGACACAGTCTGTCAAAAGACGGGACTCAGAAACAGAGATGCAAGACATAGGACTCCACAGAAATCAAACACAATGAATCAAAATCTCTCAATGAAATTCAAAGGATATATTTCAGACCTTCTCCAATTCATATAATTGATTTATATGAGCCACCTTCTACCATGTGCAGTTTGATACACAAGATTGGATGAAATTCACATGCTATTGTTGCTAAACATTTTCATATCCCACAAAAATAGAAAAAACACAGAATTCAATAAATCAGATTCAGCATCTAATTTATAGTCTACATATGTATGAGATTCAAGAGTCATCAATTGACATCCGAGATGATGTGACAGTGGAGTCACTGGAGGCGAACCTGCATGGTGAGGCATTTGCTTCATAATTTTTTCGCCAAACCAGCAGTGTTCGTGCAATTCAAAAATGCAAGTTTCCCCCAGACATCTTCCGTGAAGGCTTTGGCCTGATTTGCTCCACCACTTGAAAATGAAATTGATGCCGCTAACATCAGATGCCCAATCACAGCGAGTAAAAGGCATGTGTTTGCATTTACAAAATCAGGTCTAAGTGCTGCTTAATGACCAATACAGAATTAATGCTTTCGAAAGTTCATTTAAATAAATAAGAAAATAGGGCCATTCCATGCCAAATGGACCAAAATCAAGAAATTTTCCCACATCATGTTTTCCGATTTTGATGAAATTTTAACCTGATATACATGTATATGTTAAATGAGCACATGCAAAATATTTCTGACATGTTCCACACATTTTGCTTGTGGCAGCATTTTGAAAATATCGGGCTTTCAACATAAAATTGATTTTTCATCCTTTGATATATTAGAAAAAGGCTGCTGAAGGTTCATTTTTCAAGATATCACCACAAAACTACTCATTTATCATGGTGAGATGTAGAGCATAATATACGCAGAATATAATGTAAAAGATCTTTCCATCTGTTTGCACCAGCCTTTTAAAATTGATTCATTTTTGCTAAATTTGGGTAAATTGTGGGTTTTTGGAATTTTTTCACTCAGAAACCAAGCTTTCAATAAACCTGAAACTTCGCACGAATTGAGGCAGTATCGAGTGCTAATGGTACGAATTTATTCATATCTCTAACACCAATACTTATTATGCACATGAAGAATATCTCAGGACGATTCCTAAAATTGACTACTCATTTATCATGGTGAGATATAGAGCATAATATACGCTGAATATAATGTAAATGATGCTTTCCATCTGTTTGCACCAGCCTGTTAAAATTGGTTCATTTTTGCTAAATTTGGGTAAATCGTGGGTTTTTGGAATTTTTTCACTCAGAAACCAAGCTTTCAATAAACCTGAAACTTCGCACGAATTGAGGCAGTATCGAGTGCTAATGGTACGAATTTATTCATATTTCTAACACCAATACTTATTATGCACATGAAGAAAATCTCAGGACGATTCATAAAATTGACTAATCGCAAGTGCAAAAATGGCCATGTGGGACAGGTGATAGAAACTTGAAATTTATTTATTAAGCAGTTTATGAGATCATCTTGTATTTCTGCAAAAATGGTAGAGGTGTTATTTTTCATTTTTGGGGTCCCTGGGGTATATATACCCACATACTTAATAATTATAAAGCCATATTTGCTAAATTCTGGTCATCTGTCACATGGTGTTATTTCCAAAACTGAAATTAATGTCACTGCACATGAATTTTACATATTTTTCATCGTATTGTGATATTTTTTTAACATATTGATAACCGAAGATACCTTCTCATATTTAACATCATTAAAAGGCAACTGTATCAACTAATCTAATTTACAAAATCTGTCACAAGAGTCCTATATTGTCAATTTTGAACTTATTTGCAAAAATTCACTCAACATAATTTTTTTTATTATTACCTTTTGGGAGAAACCAATATACCTCTTTAAAGTTTGGAATTTTAAAATTCGTCCATCTGAGGTATTTTCAGAAATAAATTCAGCTCTTTATCTAAGGTTCCACCTGGTCTTGGAAGGCTCCTACATACGATATATAGCATAAATAAGGCTTTTCTTCGAAATTCTAAAAATTAATTCCAGAAAAATTAAAAATAACACCTCTACCATTTTTGCAGAAATACAAGATGATCTCATAAACTGCTTAAAAAAATCAATTTCAAGTTTCTATCACCTGTCCCACATGGCCATTTTTGCACTTGAAATTAGTCAATTTTAGGAATCGTCCTGAGATTTTCTTCATGTGCATAAAAAGTATTGGAGTTAGAAATATGAATATATTTGTATCATTAGCACTCCATACTGCCTCAATTCACGCAAAGTTTCAGGTCTATTGAACGCTTGGTTTCTGAGTGAAAAAATCCTAAAAACCCAAAATCTACCCAAATTTAGCAAAAATGAACCGAATTTAACAGGCTGGTGCGAACAGATGGAAAGCATCATCTGTATTAGCTTCGGCCAGCAGCATTTTATATATCTGAGCTTGATCTGTGTACAATTTTATCACAATATCTTGAAAAACATAGCTTCAGCAGCTTTTTTAAATGACTTGACAAGCGGAAAATAGAAATTTTAGTTTGCAGACCTTAATTTTGAAAATGCTGTCAAATTCAAAATAATTGAATTACAGGGAAAATATTTTGCACGGCTTCATTAAATATGTACATGTAGCTTGTGTAATAATTTCATTAAAATCTGAAGCCATGATGTGGGAGACATTGGTCCATTTGGCATGGAATGGCCCAATAATGAAAAATAAAGCATATCAATTGCACATAATGAGGTTATTTGACATCTGCATATCACTTCAAGTGTGGTAAAATATAAACAAATGAAAAGTAAAAGGCCAGGTCTTTGCCACATGTGCTATTAAATTGATTCTTCATCAAGAGAATCGCATATAACCTGTACAGCTGAGTAGCTAAAAGCATTAACTTTCAGATGGAGTAGGAGCTCCTGACTCCCCAAATTTTTTAAAATAATTGACAAAAACACATTATAAAACAATGTGAAATGTTTTAAACGCCAATCACACAAAACTCTTTTTAAAATTCAGTTGGTATTCCGAGGCCGAGTCGTTTTTCGAAGCCAAACTGCCATTGATGCAGCACAATCCACATGCATGCTCTTCAGGGAACTCCTGGATTGACCACTGCCTCACAAGGACAGGATTCAGGTTGCCACGCGTAGCTTTAGCTGGAACATGATACAAATAATATCAAAGTCATACGAAAAATGTTAAATTGATATTTATTAGCCTATTTTTGACAATTTGCAGAAGATGCTAGTTCACGTTTGGTACCAAAATGAAAGACCTTATTATAATGAAGATAAGACGCTCATCATACATATATGTTGTCTGACAGTACTTGCTATACATGCAAAATTGTAGAACACTAGCGTTGAGACAAATGTCATTGATTTAAACAAGAAATGCAAAATATTTAAATATTATCTATTTTTTAAACGCTTCATTGCAGGTCTAAATCCTGGTAAATCAATATGGAATTCATATGGATCACTTTTACTACCAATAAATATCATTGTTCTCAACCTACCAGCAAAAAAAAATCATTTCATTTTAATAAAGATTGCCAATGCAAATCAAAAATCATGTAATGTAATGGTGGCTGTAAATCGGAAAAATATCATACCAGGCAGATAGATGCAACCCCCTCTTGGCAAGAGTCGACACCGTTGGAACACACATGCAGCATTCTATTGTTTGTATTTCAGTCCCGCCGTTGATGATAACTGCTGTTGGCCCCTGGAGCTGGAAAATAGGAAAGGCAATAACCATTAGATATTCAGTGGCATGGCAAAAGAGTTTTGGAATGAATATTCAGGGACTTCACACGCTTGAAATAAATAATTATGGCCGACCTTGCCATAAAATAAAGAATTTCCCACCGAGGAAAACTACCCCAACCCCTGATAATTAAATGGTCCCCCTAACCAGAAATTGTTTATTTCATAGATACACTGAAATAGATGTTTCTGATTCCAAACAATACGGCATTTACAAAGATACAAAACAGAAATTATTTACTTACAGGATGCCTAGAAAGAATTTATTTATTTCACCAACACTGACCAAGAAATTATTTATGAAAAAAAAAACACTATGACAATGTAAGAAGTTACAACTCCCTTCCCCTCCTAAAACACTGAGAATGTAAGAATCTTCTTAAGAAAATACGCAACGACTTGGGGCCTGCGAATACCGAGAAATGCCAGGCCCCCTATAGAATCTCCCAGATGACCCTGTCTGGATGAGGGGGGGGGGCATCACAGGGCATCTATAGGGCCTTTCTAGTAATTTTTTTATTATGACCTCAAATTCATGAAATGGCAATTTAGATAGATAGACAGATATATTTATTACAATAATTCCAGACTTTTAGGGGGGCACATGCCCTCTACCCTGATTTCCAGCACACCCCTCTCCTTTCATCATAGCACAATACAGAATGCAATATGTGGGGGGGGGAAATCTGGAAGCCCCCCCCCCCCCACATCCCAATGCAGCCCTGGCAATCTAGCTCCATGGGTATTACAGCACTGTCACTGAATCGTGGTTAGGCCATGGAGTCAAATTACACTGAGACAGCAATTAAATCATCTCGAAAAAAATCCAGACTATTCTGACATACTTTGAACCCCATTTATCGCGCTTTCATCCCGCCAGTCAAGTTCTATTGAGCCTTAGTTTATTGTCAATATTGAGGTGACCTAAGTATTGCTGACAGTGACAGAGAGCCAGCTCTGAGGTCAGGGTTGCTGGATTTAAATCATTGATTTAAATCACTCAATAAAATTCATGATTTAAATCACTCAATAAAATTCATGATTTAAATCACTCAATAAAATTCATGATTTAAATCACTCAATAAAATTCATGATTTAAATCACTCAATAAAATTCATGATTTAAATCAAGTTGTGATAAAAAGGCTTAAAAAAGCAAAAAGAAAGCTGGCAGTGAAGTTTTACAGCTTGCAACCTGCCAATTAGCAGTACTCTTTTATAAATCTGTCCAATGACATAATTATCATTCAGGCCCCTTGTATATATATATATATATGAGATATTTTTATCAGAAATATATTATAATATCCGAGTAGAAATGACTATATAAATGCGAATTTAAACAATTTTATTTCAATCATGGCATTCTCATGCATGATTCTCTAAACAATTTCATTGCTGAAATGAAAAACTGAGCCATGTTGTTCTGCAAATGCAGCACTGTCCCCAAAGCCCCAACTGCTAAGCTGGTATCAGGTACACTAGATGTTAAACAATCTGCAAGCATCATGAGACTGTGTGCTGAGACTGGTGATGTAACTTAGCAGTAGCGGATCAGTTCATTGCAGAGTAGGGAAAAAATGATGAATCGTTTTGACATCCCTTTTACAGGGCGTAATTCTATTACAAGTTAGCTGTATAGTTATGAGTGCTGTTTAGTGAAGAAGACATTAATTTTATTAACATGCTGTATCAAAATGTAGAACTGCTGTATAAGCCATATTATATTACGATTATTACATTTAATACCACAACTGCCTTGATTTCATAATTTTGCATTATACAGGGTGTCTGCCAATCCTGGAAAAGCCTGGAATTTAGTTTGTATGGAAATAAAAATAGTCCACTGCTAAATTTTTAGCAATTTTTAGCGATGATAGGACCAAAGGACGAATGTCGTGTTCAGAAAAAAATGTGCGTATAGTGTCGTTAATTGGTCAGTTCATCAAGAAATTGGCCTGGAATTTAGGAAAACTTGGCCTGGAAAAGCCTGGAAAAGGCCTGGAATTTGGTTTTAAAAAAGCTGCAGACACCCTGTTATAATTTCGGTAATTTGAACAAAATTATTATATATAGGCCTTATTGACATCCATATGCATGTTATTCATAATATGTCAATGCATAAAAATTAATATCATCTGGTGAAATTGATCCGGAAAATGAACTTTTCCTATTAATGATTTAAATCCAATTGAAATCAAATAAATCTTTTTTTTTATTTTTTTTATAAAAATCAATAAAAATCGCAACCCTGTCTGAGGTTCAATTGGCAATTACCTCACAACATAATATGCAATCAAATGCAATTGGAAACACATTAATAAATAATTAAATTGAAGCATATGATATGTACTACATGTGAATGGAAACAGACACAGTTGATGTGAAACTGTAAATTTATTATTTAAGGTTTATAATTTATTATTAGATTGAACGATGACATGTTTATTTTCTTGAACAAATTAACGATAATTCATAAGAATTCTGATCATTGTGGATGATGGATGGATGATTGGGGCTTTTGTCCGGTATTTATGCACTTGGTAGGCTAATTACTAATTAGGACAGGAGGAACACCCGGCAATGAGGTAAAGGATGATTGAAACAGCCGTCCAACATAGGCCCAGGTGACCCTAGCTGCGAGAGCTGGATTTGAACCCTGGACCCAGCGACTGGCAGCCCAGCAAGCTACCACTAGAGTCCAACCCTCTGCCCTCTAATCATTTTGGAAGCACGCCTCATAAATATTTGGACCGGCAAGGGCTCATCTGTACCATTAGGTCCTGTAGGTCATTAGAACCAGTAGGTCCTGTAGGTCATTAGGACTACTGGTCAAGCAGGACCACTGGCAAATATAACAAAGTTTGTTATTTGTGTTAAAACATTCACTCTGTTGGAAGTCTTCCAGCTGGATGAAAGAGTTTTAAAAAGTTGTATGTAAATCTTTTAAAATCTCACTCACCCAAATTTTGTAGCTTTTTGCAAGTTAAAAAACTAAAGTGTTTGTTTTTTTAATTCCCTCACTTGCATTTGAATTCCTGTCAAAAATTAATGGTATTTAGAAAAAAATAAAAAACAAGCTCGCTTGCTCCATTTTCCCCCAAAAATATCATCCATAAAATCAATTTGGTGTGGCCTAATAATAAAACAGTACATTTTGAAAATTTCAATTACCTCATTTTCAAAGTTTTTAGAATATTTTGCAACCCTCTTCACCACAATGCCTATATTGGATTCGTCATTGATACCGCACGCTTGTAAAAGGCCTTGATCCGGAGTGAAAACCTCTATGGTCTGAAGAACGAGTACACATCATCATCATTTGACCTGAAATAAAGATTCAATTTATAAGTGAGGTAGTGGGAAATTCGAAGCGCCTAACTTTGCAAACGTTTCCTCAAGAATTTCATGAGAACTAGAGATAATTTTAAATTTGCTTTTTAAATATCTTATAGCCTACATTATTCTAAATGGAACATGTGACAATTATCATATATTGTATTCACTACTTGCATGTAGGAAGTTGATTTCAAGATGGGTGAAATATCTTTTAAGTGGAAATGCTGTATGCCATGGTTTCAGTATCATTAACATTAGATATTTACATTTTTGAATAGGTTATTGCTTCGACATAGAAAGGCTGCCAGCAGCATTACAAGCAGATTCCACAATGACGTTGATTTTACACAGTTTTAAATAAGACTGACCACATGGCAGAACAGGGTTGGCAGATTAAAATCAAGTCGATTTAAATCATTATTTAAACTATATATATATAATATTGATTTTTAACTTTAAATGAAGATTTGAATTAGACAGGATATCAATCATCTAATTTTTAAGTTAAAATCATGACTTTTATCAATTTGATGACAGCAACCCTTAGATAGTATCGCCACTTATTAGGCATCGACATCTAGCTTGATTGTTCATCTTCAGCACATGGATGGATGGATGGATATTGGGGCTTTATGTCCTGTATTTATACATTTGGTAGGTACACTGTAAAATTTGAAAACTGTGTTGAAGCAATAATTTGAGCTGTCGCAGCTATAAGTTTTCCAAACCAATCATAAAATTAAGCTTTGAAAACATGAAAGCTTCAGTTGTTGCAGATATTAACTTGACATCTCAGCCATGCCACAAATAGCGCCATCTATAATAAGCACATCTCATAACACTGCATCTAGTTTTGAATAAATATTTATTTAAAAGAAAAAAGAACATTTATATTACATTATCCCTGAGAAAACTGAGTAGCACACCACTTTAGCTGGTCACTTGTTTATTATTATCACTGATTATCTCTCTTAAATCAATTTGTGGGAGTAATTAGATGCATGCTTTCACAAACGCCAACCAACATTTCCAAGTCAGAGTGTGTTCAAATATGGGCTTCTAGCACAGTATACCAACTCAGATGAGCCACAGGCCATTTGGATTTATTCACAAGAAATTAATTTTAAATCTCCTTGTGACGCAATGGTCTGTGTTGAATGCATCTTGGGCCTGTCCATTTATGTGCTAAAATGAAGCACACTGGATCAGGTGTGAGATCTAACAATATTTTGGGATTACAGATCATATTTATAAATAACTTTATAAGACAGGTCACACAAATATAAATCAAAAGCAACTAAAAATAAATTGAAAATAAGTCAACACAGCTGAAAATTTTAAGTTGCGTCAGCTTGGATCAATGAGTCAACAAAACTCAATATTTTGAGCTGTCTTAGACAATACATTATCAATATAAGTCAAAACAGCTCATTATTTTGACTTCTCTCAGCTTGAATGCCTTAGTCAACATAGCTCAGTATTTTGAGTTACCTCAGCTTAAAACTTTAATTTATGTTAGCTCAACCAACTTGTGCAACCATCTCACTCTATCAATTGAGCTTAAACAGTGCCTCCGATTTTACAGTGTAGGTTAATTAGGACAGGAGGCAATGAGGCAAAGGATGATTGAAACAGTTGTCCAACATAAGCCCAGGTGACCCAGCAAGAGCTGGATTTGAATCCCGGACCCAGCGATGGGCAGCCCAGCATGCTAATACAAGACCAACCCTTGTTACCCTCCCCCTCATCTTCCGCACAAAATGAGTACTTGTAATGCATCACCTGCTTCCTGGAATACCAAATAAGAAATCCAGCATCGCATCTTAGAAAATAGTCAGAAAAGTTGGTTATTTTATTGCAAGCTTTCCATAAAAACCTGTCAATAATTCAAAATATCAAATAAAGCAAAGCCGGCTTTAATTATATTTTCTGAGATCCAAACTGATAACTGATGGCATTTGTCCTGGTGATATAGGCCTACTGCCATTACTGCATGGGCTTGTTTTATTGCAAAAAGCCTTACTGCTAAAGACACCGAAAAGCAGGAAAATTCAACTAAACTCTCACTAACTCCTGCTAACTCCCATTAACTCCTTCTGACTCCCACTAATTCCCATAACTCCTGCTGACTCCCACTTACTCCTGCTAACTCCAACTTACTCCTGCTAACTCCTCTGAATTCCACTACTCCCATTAACTCCTGCCAGCTCTCATTAACTCCTGCTAACTCCCATTAACTCCTTCTGACTCCCATTCAATCCCATAACTCCCGCCAATTCCCACTTACTCCTGCTAACTCCCACTAACTCCTTCTGACTCCCACTAACTCCAGCTAACTCCTATTAACTCATTCTGACTCCCACTGACTCCAATAACTCCAGCTAGCTCCCACTTACTCCTGCTAATTCCTTCTGACTCCAATAACTCCCATTAACTCCTGCTAACTAAACTCTCACTAACTCCTGCTAACTCCCATTAACTCCTTCTGACTCCCACTAATTCCCATAACTCCTGCTGACTCCCACTTACTCCTGCTAACTCCAACTTACTCCTGCTAACTCCTCTGAATTCCACTACTCCCATTAACTCCTGCCAGCTCTCATTAACTCCTGCTAACTCCCATTAACTCCTTCTGACTCCCATTCAATCCCATAACTCCCGCCAATTCCCACTTACTCCTGCTAACTCCAACTAACTCCTTCTGACTCCCACTAACTCCAGCTAACTCCTATTAACTCATTCTGACTCCCACTGACTCCAATAACTCCAGCTAGCTCCCACTTACTCCTGCTAATTCCTTCTGACTCCCGTAACTCCCATTAACTCCTGCTAACTAAACTCTCACTAACTCCTGCTAACTCCCATTAACTCCTTCTGACTCCCACTAATTCCCATAACTCCTGCTAACTCCCACTTACTCCTGCTAACTCCCACTAACTTCTTCTGACTCTCACAACTCCCATTAACTCTCTGCTAACTCCCACTAACTCATTCAAACTCCCCTAACTCCCACTAACTCCTGCTATCAACTCAAAGCAATTCCTGCCTCCGGCAGCCTCCCGTATTTCCTGGTAACTCACACTAACTTCTGGTAACTTCTGCTAACTCCTACTAACTCCCAAAACCCCCACTAATTCCTGCCAACCCCCACTAATTCCTGCTAACTCCCACTTAACTCAGATTAACTCTTTGCTAAATCTCAATAACTCCTTCGAACTCCCCAAACACCCACTTACTCTAACTCTCAGTAGCTCCCATAGTAATGCCTGAATGCCCACTAATTTCTGATAACTCCCTCAACTTCCAGTAATTCCCACCAACTCCCTCAAGTCCCACATTTTCCAGTTGGGAGTAACATGCTTAAATGGGGCTTCTTTCTCCTTCCTCCTACATTCTCACTTCTCCCCCTCCCCATTTAGCTCCTCTCGATTGCTCCTCACTGAGCCCCTCCCTTGGCCTTCCTCTTTCCAGACTCTAGCCGGTAAATGTTACCTGCTCTTGACAGCTCTTCTCTCCTCATTCTATACATGTACCTTCTCCATAGCTCCTTACTCCTCTTCTCTAGCTCCTGCCTCCTCCACCCCAGTCTCTTTGTCCTTCACCTCTGCATTCTTCCTCCCTGCCTCCACCTAGCCCTTGCTCTTGCTTCCTCCAGCTCTTGTCTCCTCCTCCCTCGACGTTTATCAACAGGACAGCCCTCCTAGCTCTGATGCTGCGGTGGTGCTAAATCCCTGGAAATGTAATGAAAACAAAAAATTATCATTCACAGGACACCTTAAAATCCATGAAGAGATATTGCAATTTCAAGATCACAGATTTTTTAGTGTCAAACATCTCATGGTGCGTGAACAAAGCCAGGGTGCAAAACAAGAGCTTCAGAGTCAGTAACTAGTGACTCTGACTCCCAGAAACCCAAGGTTCCCAAAAAATTACTCAGACTCTTCAGGTCTACCGATTCTCAACTCCAATTTGGACTCCAGACTCCTCCTGTATAAGCATTATTGCAAATATTATGTGGCTGCCAGAAAGAAAAATTTAATTCCACAATTTTTCCATTTAATGTGCTATTTCAATACTTTAAAGAAAATTAGTTCAATTACACTTGTCCAGGGCTTTTGGAGTCGGGTAGGCTACCTGGTGAGAGCATCGACTCGGGACTCCTTTGCCTTTCTGAAAAACGACTCAGACTTCTTAGGTTGCCTAAATTTCAACTCCAGAGTCCAGACTCCTCTTTCCAGCATTATTTGCACACAAATTTCATGTGGTTAGCAAAGAAAAGGGTCTATTTTACAATGTTTCCACTGGATTTTGTACATTAACAGCAGTCCATGAAGTTTTATGTAAATACTCTTTTAATACAAATTTAATATATTTCACATTATCCTATAGTGTGTTTTTGTCAATTTTTTAAACAATTTTGAGGAGATCAGGAGTCTACAGATTCATTTCCGACTCCACCTAAAAACCTAAGTTCAACTCTTGACTCGACCTCAAAACCTCCGATTCCACGACTACGCTCCTCCTGACTCCGACTCCATAGCCCCAGGGGCAGAGTGGCACCATTTCGGGCTCGTTGCAAAATAATTCAAAGAGCCCCTTAATCCCTACCATTGACATTATTTCAAAAGAGAAAACAAAATACTACATACATTGTATTTGGTTTACAAATAGTTATTAGGATGGGCTCCATGTCAAAGTATTCAATTAATTTGGATGCATCGATAAACCTGTTTACTTTTTGGCCAGATATCTACTTCGACCGAAAAACTATGACTCCCAGGACCCAGGGGTCCACCTCTGAAGCCCAGGGGTATAGCCATGACAAACTAGCATTATCAAAGAAGAATTTTTGTGCCCTGCAAAAATACAGGTCAAACAAAATAGATAGTGTGGCCACAATTACAACAGGTCAACAGGTCTCTAAAAAATTTATCATTTTTATTCATTACATTTTACTCATACAGAAATAGCTTTTTGGTGGGTGCCCCTCCATACCCGACCGCACTGCCAGAGTATAATTTTACGTGATGCTGTAAAAAAGCAGACCTGTGCTACATGCCTGGCCACCACATATAACATACATACATGTATAATCAACAAACACAGAAAATAAAATGGTCCTGATGTCCTGCCGGAGGTCTCTCCCTGCCCCATTGTAACTACTCCATTTTTTAAATTTATTTTTTATTTATTTATAATTTACATGTCAAGAGTAAATAAATAAATGAACAATCAATCAATCATATACCAGCTGAGGCCAATGAGGGGTAGGCCTGCCCAAAACTCCTGATCCAGTTCTTGTAGTTGTTTGGGTGGGGGGCAGGGGTAGTGGGGGGGGGGGGGGGTAGGGGTAGTCATGCATGGTTGGGGGGGGGGGGGTCAAACATGGGGGGGGGTCTAATAGCATCATCTGACAACAATTTTAGGCCTGAGCCTCTGTGTGGGCTTGCAGTCACTGGCACAATGCAGTGGTTTTACTCAATGCCATACATGACTTTATCACCATTCTGAGCCCATGTCTAAGTACCTGAGCATTCTAAATTCTGTTGAAATACATTGTCAACATCTGTGAGTAACACAAATCACACTACAACCAACTCTACAGCAACTTACACAGCAATACGCAGTGCTTTGACAGCTCCTGCTGCTTCATCTCCAGCCAAAACAATGATCAGCTCTCGCGCGCTTGCCTAGAATTGGGTCATTGACCTAGTTGTGGCGAAGTAGGTCGCGTCATAGAGCATGCGCAGTGCGGAACCGTGGCCCGGTGTATTGACCATTATTTGTCAATGGCCGAAAAACTTTTCTTGGGACAAGGAAAGTGACCAGTGAACAGCTGTCATTACACATGCGACATGTACAATAACGACGTAGAAATGCAACCATTGGGTAGGCAAAACCCTTGTCGCCTAAATTGACAGCAGTTCAATGATCAAAACAGGTACGTAATGCAAGTTTACTTGACGAGAAACGCAACTTCTTCAACTCGGCTGCGATCTGTATCGGAGAGCTCGAGCTCTCCGAATAATACTACACTCAGTGATGACATAGTGCAGTGCAGTGCTTCAGTCTGCAATCTTTTTTATCTTCAGGACATATATGAATTAAGCTATTATTTTTGAAGAATCGGGAATTATAGCAGCCAACTTGGACCTAACCAATAAAATGATTATGAATAATTTTAGTATATGCTGTAAATTTAAAGATTCAAAAGTTTTTGTATTGTGCAATTTTGTAATTGCCTCTGCATCTTGACAAAAAATAGAAAAATACAATGTCATTAAATTCAATTTTCACAAACGGAGTTGAAAGCATAAATGTCATAAAATGACCTTCATAACTCAACAGGGTTGCAGGGTCATTAAATACATCACTCACTCACTGTAAGCATAAATAATGATTGACTATCATTTTCAGGATGCTAGTTGTTTGATATTGTTGTAAAATTCCAAGATTCACTTCAGCCTATCTATGGCAGTATATTCCCTCCGTTTGTTTCAATGGCCATGAATATTCACTGAATCTCACCTTTGCCAATTATCTCCTTCGATCTGATCTTTAATTCTCTGTCGATCCAACAAAACAGAGTTCTAGGTCCACAGTAATGACTTTCCAAAGAAGAGATTTTCCGCAATCTTTCATTGATTACAAAAGACCTTGGATTTAATAGCATCAGTTGCCTTTGAATTTTACTTTCAGAAAGGAAGATAATGTGAACAAAAAGACCTGCGTTTCCTGACATAAGATCAATCCTATCTGCCATTCATATCATGAAGAGGTTCTTTTCAGCTCTATCTTGAAATAAACTGAAGGACATGTGAATGACAACCTCACTCCTCATCTTTCTGATAAAACTATGAGGTTGGTTCCGACAGTAACACAACTAAGTTTCTGATTTTTGCTGCTCATCAATCGAACGGAAAATAATTGATCTCATTACGGTGAAAATGGCATGACTTTGGAAAGTTTTAATGGTAGCGACCATTTATCAAACACCATGTGACCATGCAATCAAACCATCATGTCAATGAGAAAACATGAAAGGATACATGACTTTGATTTGACTAAAGTTATTTGAAACAGTAAAATTGAATCACACTGCACAATTCCAATTGAAAGGGTTTGTCTGTCATTGTGACAATTTCTGTTCTCGAAGGTAGCTTTCAACATCAAGCATTCATTCATTCCAAGAAAAAGGCAGCATGACATTTTTGTTGAATGAAACTAGAGAGGTTTCAATAACATGAATATGAAGTGGATGATATCATAGCAATGATAAAATTACGACTATTCCAAAATTGCATGTAATTGGCTTGTTCACTATTAGTTCCAAAAATTCATTAATTTTGGAATAACTCAGTTATTTCATGTCATCACTTCAAAAATCATCCAATAGAATTTATAGGATGTGTGTTCAGTCATGATATTTTGGCAAGAAATTTTTTACGAAATGCGCTCAAGGAGCAGGCAAGTCCTGCAATATTTTTTGCAGCAGATGACGATCTTATTTAAAGGAGGCCCCCCATCACTTAGGACCCCTCTGACATAGAGTCTTTACAAGAAGCACTATATTTTGGTCAAATCCTTCGTGTAATATCCAAGAATCTTCAGTAGAAAAGCTTTTATTTTCACCATCTAACCAATTGAGATGCTCTGAGCGAAATTTCACAAGATTGGCAAATATTTATCTGAGAAATCATTGATTTTTTGAGTTTGAGTTTAAATGTGTCATTGACATTCATCCCTTGGACATTTTATTTTTAACAAACACATTTGAAAACAACCATTGCATTTTGTATTGGAGATTGAATCAATGTTTAAGCTGAAAAAGAAACATCTGAAAAAAGGACAAGTGGAAAAAAACATCAAAGAGAAATTGAAACCTGCTGCATTTCTGCTTGCAACTTTTCTTCAAAATGTTGAAGGCATTTGAGACCATTTCCAGGAGCAGCGCATAGTGGACAAGGTAATGCATTGCACTTGGAATTCCTTTTCAAATAAGATGGAAATATGAAATTTCTTCTATGTGAATTTACTACGGGAGAACAAGTATTAATATTCTTCTTCTTTTTTATCCGTGTCTCTATCAGAGGCTCGGTGAGAGTGGGGTCATGCACCCACCATCACCTTCTGTGACCTCTATCATCTTACATCATGATATGCTTCAGCAGTTGGAGAGTATATTGTCACCATCAACATTCAATGATTTGCATGGGAAGCTTGGCATGCTTCTAGTGTGTTTTTCAATAATTTACATTACTGTGCATTTGTACAACTTTTGTATTTGGCTGAATGTCTGCAATACTGCAATAGCCAATATTGTATCTCAGAGGGAAAAACATCGATATAAGCCTACTTTTAAATTCATCGCCATTTCTCCCAGAGCAATTTGACCAATTCATATAATAATTTCACAACATATGCAAGATTGTGTATTGCATGTCTCAAATATCATATACTTCAGAACTTCCCACTGGCTCTGAGGGCGTGGGTTCGAATCCCACCCCGGAACTAAATTTAGTCCGAGCCCATGGGACATTAAATGGAGGCGGGTTGTATCCAGTGTTCTATGCTGGGGCAACTGAAAGACCCTGGGCATCCCTGAATTAATAGGGTATGTACCAGACTCACAGTCTTCTCATCTCATCATCATACGGCGATCGCCTGCCTCGATATAGCCCACTAAGGCGCTGCTGAGGCGTAAAACACAAACAAACAAACAAAACAACTTCAGAACTTCCAGCTGGTATGTGGTTATGCTGAGCAACTAGACTAAGACTTATAGGTAGAATCTTTGCACGAACATGATACACTGGTGACAGATTGGAATTTACAATTTCAAAAGTTATGAGACTGGGCAGTCTAAGGCCTTTAGCTGTGCCAATGAAATATTCTTGTTTTTGACCTTTCATCTTATTTTATATTCAACACACCTTTAACAAAAGTTACAATCTATGCAATACCATTTCCAGAGAATATACTTTACATGGATTTCCAATTTGTATCATAATTTGCAAAGTATTCTCATTTTCAAATTTCCACTTATCAATGCTTTCTGTCAAATTCAGGAAATGGAATGGCATATCTCAAACAAATCTTAATCAAAATCTGTGACGTATGGATAAAGTCTGACTGGTGTGTGTCACACTTTTACATAATATTTTTTCTTGAGTATAATTGTAGATGAAATTTGTGACACCAGCCAGTCCCTATAGGACATTTTTCAGTCTGCAAAAGAGAAAAATCAAGACGGAAAAAGGGAGCGATTTAAAGGAGCAGCCTGTTGCAATACAAACATCTTTGTTGACTGTCCCAACTGCTCGATAAAAGGAAACTCGATTTAGAGGGTCATTGTACGTCTGCTTGGCCAGATCCAACAACAAACGAATATAGCTGAAGCTGTCAAATCAGATTGGATTGTCTAGCATAACACATTTTTGTCATTGTGAAAAATCAGTGCTGTTGCAATTGAAATATCCTGTTGAAAAATTCTGCAGGTTGTCAGTGCTCAATCTCTCTCTCTCTTTTATTCTTTGTTGTGTTCTTTTTTTCATTTGGTACTGACATGAAAGCTGGTCAGTGGATCTAGGTGGCTGAGTGGTTAAGATGCCCGCCTGCTCCACTGAAGGTCTTTGCCTGTATGGGTTCAACTCTTGGTCGGGGAACCCAAAATTTTCAGTGGACCATGAGCAAAATCCCAGCTGGATGTCGTTTGGATGAGACGTTAAATTGGCGGACCCATGTATCAGTGTCTGTGCTGGGCATGTGAAAGATCCCTCACATGGGGTAAATGAGTAAAATGTTGAGGACTCCGCTCTCTCCCCATCTCATAAATCAATCGAGTGAGCACCCAAAACTGGGCTTAGAGGGCTGATACTAGTGTGGTAAAAGCTGAGTGCTGCTCAATCTTAACTTTGCATCCATCATGACAATATTATACTCTCCAACTGCTGAAGCATTTCATGATGTAAGATGATAGGGGTCACAGAAGGGGAAGATGGGTGCATGACCGCACTCTCACCAAGTGTCTAATAGTAGAAATAAGGATATACCAAAAAGGGAACAAGAAAATGTCTTATATTCATACTAGTTCTCTCCCGAGCAAATTCAAATAGAAGGAATTTCTTGTTTCCAACTCCAGAGAGCCTCATTCAGTTGTTCTGCAGATATTGTTGCATTCTGTATGATTGCGAACAGTCTTTTGTCATTGTCATGTTATTCTAAAACCAAACTGACTTCAATATTCCTTATCCATCAATTAAATAAACATGTTTGCATCAGACCTGTCCATTGATATTTGGTTAATCATCTCATTGGGTCTTTAAATGGCACTTGCCCAGGAAGGAAAATAATAATTAGAATGCTAAGTGGCTTGCCAAATCGTGATGCACAATTTGACAAAAAATATTGCCTCCCATACAGCAGGATGACCTCAGAAGAAGAACAGTACCCCTCTTCTTCTTCTTCTTCTGCTTCAGCATTGAATCCCGCCTATGCAATAACAGGCGAACCTCAATTAAATGAGTATAAGGCTTCTAATTTGTTCTAGTCTTCAACATAACAAGCTGCTACCCTGGTTTGCCCTACTTATTCTCCAGGGATCTTCTAGACGAACCACTCTTGTGTTTGCTTCTGTGGTTCGAAATTTATCTCCATTCACATGGAGGCAGAGTTGTGTCTTTATCTAGCTGGGACCACACACTAGAGGGATAAGAAGTCAGTGTTATACACACATACGAGTATATCAGTTATCAGGGAAAAAACATTTCTCACAGTCGGATGAACTTATCTGAAACAAGGTGCCTCAGAGACTTGGTTTTGTGCTTTTATGAGAAGGGCAACATGATATGTGTTTCGACCACCCATGAAATGATAGTACTCTCAGCCATGCCATCAACATAGTGCTTCAGCTTGGATATTTTATTTTTATATTGATAATATGTGTTTAGGTAGGTCATTTCTTAAGTATATGGAAATAATGAGAGTCAAACAAATTGATATGAATTTTGAACTGTTGTATGCAACAAAAGATTTAAAGTTTCAATAGTTTTTGTCCAATCGTATTATGTATTTGCCTTTACATCTTGCGAATCAAGGAGTCGTAAGTATACAATACGACTTACAATAATTTCCTTATATGAAAATACTTTTTATTTCAATGTTTAAAATTCATATTATCCATAGAAGAAGACTCCCTCATTTTGTTTCAGTGGCCATGAATTTCACTGCATCTCCCCTTTGCCATTTACTTCCTTCAAACTGATCTTTGATTTTCAATCTATTTGACAAAAGCAAATTCTAAGGCCACAGTAATGACTTTGCAAAGAAGTCAATTCCTGAAATTTTCTATTGAATACGAAAGTCCTTGGATTTAATAGCATCAATTGTCTTTGAATTATTTTTCCAGTCAGGAAGAGAATGTGAACAAGAAGATCAGTGTTTCTGTCAGATCAATTGTATCTTTCAGGACTTTCCCCAATTATCAAGCTAAAGCAGCTAGCATGATACAATTCATATTATGAAAGACATCAGAAATATAAAATGGAAAAGCAATTGAACAGTCCAACAGTTAACCCATATTTTGAAATCATTCGACTCCTCAATTTCACTTTCATCGGGAACAGGGTTCCATATATCCTAGCACTCAATATGTCAATACACAGATAATGCAAGCAAGTGTTCATTTCATTTGAAGTGAGCACTACAAAGTCTGGGCTGCATTTCATGACTTCTGTTTTTCTATGGCAACAGATTAAGCACTTGTTTTTAATTTTATGATCTGATTTTGCCGGAGTTATTTGCAAATTACATCAATATTATCTGACCCAAATATAATTTTTCTACATCAAATCTAGCAAAAGTTATGACTAGTTGGACAGAACTTATGGAAAACCCCTCGTATAATTTCTCCAATATTTTGATTGCGGTGTCAGTAGACATGCCTTCAATGTTACCCTGCGCAAGAATTACATCTGAACCTTTGTACCAGAATACAGTGGTCCCTGCTTTACAAGATAGCCCCTTCTGCGGTCTTGAAGCGGTATCTCGTGGGGGTGCGAGTTGGTCTTAAAACAGTTGGTCTTACAATGCAGGTACCACTGTAGATCGTTTTCGTAGTAAGAAATACATACTGGACACTTTGTATGTTTTGAAGAAAATCATGAAAAATCAGGAGGTCCAATCATTCTTGCAAAGAAATCCATGAATCTCCAGTACAGAGTGGTAAGCCCCTTGAGCCATGGTCTTGTGGTAGCGTGCTGGACTGCCAATTGCTGGGTCCAGGGTTCGAATCCGGCTCTTGCCAGGTCACCTGGGCCTATGCATTAGTGCCGTGTCCTCCTCCTGTCCTAATTACCCTACCAAGGGCATAAATACAGGATGTAAAGCCCCAATCATCCATCAATCAGTAGAGATATTGATCCTTGGTCATCCAACGTTTCAGGACATTTGCCTTGTTTTCAAACTTTATTCATTTGCCTTTTCATGAATGATTTAGAACTCCCGATATTGCATGGTTGAATCTGGAAGAACACAAGAGAAATTGGCAATGTTCTGAATTTTATTTTTCTTCAAGAAAATCAATAATAATTATTTTGTTTTACTTTGTGCGTAAATGTCAAATTGACATTCATCCCAAAGGGCATTACAATGTAAACAAACATGTTCAATATTGAATGTTCCAATCTTCACAAAGACCTGGGCATGCTCGGAAGAAATCTAAGAAAAATGCGTCCAAGCAAAGTTTGTAAATAAGAATTTGTTACAGATGATTTCATATTTGTAGACACTGAGATTGAAAGTGAATTCTTTTTCTAAGACATGTATTCGATAGGGAAAAGAGACATAAAAAAATTATGACATCATTTTTCTACAATAACATGTCGTAGAAAAATTAACATTGAGTCCCAGTGTCTACAAATATAAAATCATCTTTTGTAAGTTGATTCTCAATAAATTGAGAATAGAAAAATGCATTAACTTCTTTGATCATCATTTACAACCGCAATAGAATATTCATGTGTTGGCTGCTCGTCTACATCATTGAAAGTGTCGTTTTACTAACAGTGATGAAAATCTCCGACCCCTATTTGAATATCATTATTCTTTCTTTGTAAATATCTTCATCCATTAAAACTATTAGCAGAAAGCTTGTTAGAGCAAATGAAGCTTTTAAGGTTACTCTTGCCTTAAAAGGCTTTGATTGTAATATTAGAGCCAGTCATTATTATTCAAGAAATTTCATCAAATCAAAGCTGTTTGTTTGCATCGCGAATATTTGAATTCACTAAGGAGGAATCAAAAAGTATTTGTCAGGAAGGACGAGCTGAGGTAGTATCTCTTGGACTAGCTTTTAGAAGTAGGGGAAATTAAGCCATAAATTAAAATAACTTAAAAGGAAAAGAGTATAATAATCAAACTTGATGTGTACCTTTTCACTCTATGAGCTTTTGAAAGCCAGGTACATCTGTTGTATGATCTTAAAAGCAGCATTTTCTTATTTGTATTTCAATCGAATCGCAGATCTATGTCTGCTCCTCTTGTGGATTTGTTCAGCCAAAGTCAATATGGTCTCTTGTCTGCATGGGCGCTTGCGGTGCAGCATAATTCTTTGTTCTAGTGTCCCAAATGAATCTTTATTCTCATCTGTATTGTCCAAAGTAATATACTATAAGAGTAATTAACTCACAGCATGGATGTGCTGCCTCCAAAAATTGATTTGTCGTTATGCACAAAAAATTGTTTGTAACTACTTTTTTAATTATTTAATCATCTAAGCAACAGAACAGAACATCTTCGAATGATTCATAAATGCCCAATCTCAAAAGCTGATTGATGTGTATTTTCATAACCAATAATTACTCTTGTAACTGTCATCATATATACATGTCTAGTCAGTTCCTCTAATGCAATTGACACCCAGAATTCCGTTCGATTTTTAAAAATTGCCTCTTCGGAACAGGATGTGCCACAATATAGCAATAATTCTGTAGCTGACACTTGCTACGATAGTATGTACTCCTCATATATTGCTTCCCCATTTTTGTTGTGCTGAACACAGAAAATTGTGTCTGTGATGTTTTTTGAGGTAAAACTACTTTTTACAAAGTGCAGGTGCAAGATGCCATTGGTAAACAGTATCTACAATCTTTAAATTTATGCTTCGAAGAAAATAAATGGTAGCGCAACATTTTACAGCTGATCACACTGCCTTTGCCATGTACGTAATGAAAAGCACAAACTTGCATCTTATGGCTGTATTGCAAAGATCTTCGTTTTGTAGGTTTTCTTTTTATCAAAGTTTTCTGTGCAGTTGCTGGAATTTTTTATCTTCATTCTCTAGTATTTTCTAGTTCAGGCCATGAACTACAGACACAAAGAGGAAATGCCAAGAATCCATTTATTTTTATCTTTAGTAGCCAGTAAGAATTATGCGCTGGCATTTCCAAGAAAAGCTTTCACTCGCTAATAAGGGCCTGCCTTGCTGAGCTGATTATTTGTATTTTCAAACTGTTTTTAAAGTCTGACTGAGCACATTAACATTCTAGAGATAGCTTTTACGCATGAAAGCAAATTTGTAGAATAGATAAAATTCATTGCACTCTAACCCTTTGTGTTTGCTCCTGCCATTTCAGATTGTTTAATAACCTTTTATGGCCGGACCAAAACTACGATGCTTTACAGAAAAGAAAAGATGATAGAATCAATACTGCAGAAAGGTTGCAGAATATCTCCTTGAAGATAATTTGAAATCCTGTGGTGGAGCTAGGTTTTTTTAGTGACTATCTTGTAACTATTCCCAGAATATATTCCTGAACAGTTATTGCCACTAGTGATTGACCAGCTGCTACTTGTAACAAGAAAAAATTCAATTCGATGTTCAATAAAAATGTCAACAGTATGTAATCTACACAAGAAAAGTGATATATTGTGTAGGATATTGCAAAATGATATTGTCAATGTTGATCTGAGGTTGTGTGGACAGCTGTTGTTCAGTTGTTTCGTCAGGAGAATTCTTCGTAAATATTCAGGAACTTTCTTTTTTAAGAGTTCTCATATCTCTTTTTGTTTGAGTTGGAATTGCTTCCTTGCTCATGATATTTTTTATCAAACACTTTCCTGAGATGAATGGTCTTCTATATCATACAGACTCTGTTGTAGATGCTGTAGTGAGATAATGGGATCACAGAGAGGCATTAAGATCAAGACACTAATCTTCGGAAGTGATGATGCCAACATTATCTTCCATGATCCAAAATATACTATGTATTCTTATTCTATAGATAGTGATGAGCACACTAGGAAATGTCATTAAAAAAGAATTATATCCCGTTTTTTCTAATACGGTATGTAAGAAAAAAACTTTTTTTTCGAAAATAGACAAAAATTGAAAATTATTTAGAATGAAAGAAGTTGCTGCTCATGCTCACTCCATTTCAGACAGAAATAATAGACATTGTGAAGCAAAGGTTTTTTTTTTTGTTATGCACTGGAAAAATCTTTTTCGGATCATGCATTTGACACAAATTTGATAAACAAAATAAAAACGTGGCTGCCATACTGATCTATACAGAAATAAGACATTGAAACCTAGCCATCAAAATGTATGCCAGAGTGATTAATATTCTAATTTGACTCTCATTGTCTCATGCAAAGGATATAATTTCCAATGTGGCAGATCCATTAATTCAAGGGTTCTTTCCTGTAATTACATCATCTTGATTCGATTCTGTCTACTGTGCAGATGGACAAACTATTGTTTACTTATATCATCTAAGAAGGATAACAATTCTGTGACACCAAATCCTTAATGGGTTGTTTTCATCCGTTGAACATATTTTGTGTTTTTTATTTTGACACTATATCGAGGTCTTAGCCCCAGTAAAAAACTTCAAAAGTGTTCTTGCCGATACATGATAATACAAAAGTCTTTTCTGGTCAGTTGCTGGAATATCTTTATCTTCATGTATAAAATTGTATATTCATTTCCATTCTCGGGTACGTCTTCTGGTGGAGGACAAGCCAAGAAGTACTGAAAAAAGACGAAAAGCCAAGCAACAGTTTTCCATAAATCTTAAATTTTAATAGCTATAAATTATTATGTCATGGCATTTCCCAAAGATGCTTTCATTGTCATAGCCTGGCTATGGCGATAATTTTTCTTTTAAAACTGTCTTTAGGACTGACTGAGCCTGCCATTGGCATTCTAAAGATGGAAATTGAGCAAAATAGGGGAATTGTCCAAATTCATTGTGCTTCAACCCTTTGCGTTTGTTTCTGCCTATTCCGTTTGTTTAGAAATCCTTTAAAAACTATGCTGCTATACAGTAATGGATGGCTGGATGATTGGGAGTTTGTTTCCCTTATTTAAGTGGAGGTTCATAAGATTTTCCCGATGATGAGTTGCAAAACAAGATGGACAACTTTCAGATATGTAATAGAAGACTGAATAAATCAACAACACTATTTTCCTTATGCTGACGGTCCTTTTTTGGCAAGACAAACAGGTTATATGCTCAGAAAACTCCCTCTCATCTCACCTCATCTTGTCTCATCTTAGTCACCTAACCTCTGGGGCATCTTCCGCCAACAATTCTAATAATGGTGACTTGTGGTGCTGTTGTGGATGCTGTAGTGAGATAATGGGATCACAGAGAGGCATTGAAGTCAAGACACAGCACTTCGGAAGTGATAATGCCAACATTATCTTCCATTACCCAAAATATACTATGTTTTCTTATTCTATAAATAGTGATGAGACACTCAGTGTTAAAAAAACAAGATATCATTCTTTTTTTAATGACATTACCTTATGTTAGGGTATTCCTTTTATCATTTTACCTCAGCCCAAACAACTAAAGAAATACCCCTTAGCCTAAAAAAATATATTTTTAGCGAGTAGTAAACATTGAGTTGACTAGCTCAAAGATACATAAAGACCCTCACCATCACACATGAATGGTAAAAGGTCAGCCGAAGGCAAATTCTCTCTCAGAAACAAAAGAAACAAATAGAAAATTATTTAGAATGGAAGAAGTTGCAGCTCATTCTCACTCCATGTCACACAGAAATAATAGACATTGTGAAGTAAAGGTTTGGTGTTATATATTGAAAAGATCTTCTTCGGATCATCATTATTTTAACAAAAATCAGGAAAAACAAAATAAAAATGTGGCATTTATATTGATCTACTCAGAAATATGACATTGAAACCTGGCCATCAAAATTTATGCCAGAATGATTAATAAGCAGACTTGACTCTCACTGCCTCATGCAAGGAATATAATTTCCACTGTGACAGGTCCATTAATTCAAATCTTCTTCCCTACATGAATCCGGTACTGCTATGTCATTCGTAATTCCAGGTACTGAAATCTGTATTGGCTAGAAACAATTTGCCTAACATTATTGCTGCAAGAACAGCAGAAAAAAAAAGACATTGGCATCCTTGATTCGATTCTGTCTACTGTGCAGATGGACAAACTATTGTTTACTTATATCACCAAGTCGTTATAAAATACACCCAAAATAAAGTAAGAAAATGTTCTGTCAGAAGTCCTCTGTTTACCTATTTTGCCCTCCTTTCCCCTCCTTTTTCCCTCCTTCTCCTCTCACTCAGAACTTACAACAAACTCATCAACACAACCTTACCTATTGTTAAGAACGCCATTAAGACAACTAGCAATGTAATTGCAATTAGCATAGGGGCACAATATCAAAGGTTTTTTTAGTGACTATCTTGTAGCTATTCTGAGAACATTTTCCTGAACAGTTATTGCCACTAGTGATTGACCAGCTGCTACAAGTAGCAAAAAATATCTTGATGTCCAATAAAAATGTCAACAGTGTGTTACTTACACAAAAATAGTGATACTTCAGGGAGGATATTGCAAAGTGAGATTGTCAAGCAGTGGCGGAGCTATGGGGGGGGGCCTGGGGGGCCAGGGCCCCCCCAAATGGACAAGTGGCCCCCCACTGGCCCCCCCATTTGAGATTTGAAAATTTTGAAAAAATTATTGGAGCAGCAACAGTCGCTGGAACACGTCCATCTTAAGTTGTGGCTTTCGCTGGTTCTCACTTATAATACCCAATTTTCTTTAGAATGACAGTTGCCCTTTGAAAAGTTCTGGGGCTCATATCCTTATTTGAACATATCTACCAATAACCGTACCGCAGGCAAACCTTTTAGGGGTGAGCGATATTTGCCTGAATATCAGAACCTAGATTCGGAAATATTACAAAAGAAATATCTTCTAAACTATTGATTCTTAATTATGCTTTTTTAATAATCTGCCAGAATTGTTTTGCCTTTTTGCCCGAATCTTAGTGTTTCCCAAACTTTTTGGGGGAATGTGACTACTCCCTCTACCAGTATGTCTATGTATCTAGAGATTCCATGCAACATCTAAAATCAGGGTGCTTTGAGGAAATCTTTTCGTCGCCATTGCTCAGTTAAAGAATAATGCTCCTTTGAGAATTTTCTAATAAAACAGATCTGATTTACCAGAGTGATTTGTACAAAACTGCTCCATTTCTCATATATATGTGCATGGAATTTCCTTACAGTTTTGGTATTTCTGTCATTTGCACAAATTGCTACTACCTTTTCCCTATTTGAGGAGCTGGGTAGATTTCGATCAAAAGGACTTTTATAAATTTTCGATTTAGACCTAAAATATAAAAAAGATGACATTCTCCGCAGAATATTCTCAAAACTTGCAAAGACAGTTATGAAAAAAAAAAGACAAGAGGACCATTTCACTGCAAAAGATACTCTTTGTGAATCATGATAATAAATGATACATTTAATATCGGAACCATAGAATCTGTGTCATTATTTTTTGATAGGTCAAAACTGATTTTAGTGTAAGTATGAGATGCATGGTCATTTTGCTTATCAGTC
This sequence comes from Platynereis dumerilii, assembly GCA_026936325.1. Classification (NCBI taxonomy): domain Eukaryota; kingdom Metazoa; phylum Annelida; class Polychaeta; order Phyllodocida; family Nereididae; genus Platynereis; species Platynereis dumerilii. Next base: position 25,937,511 of record JAPTHN010000014.1, read on the forward strand.
ACAAAAAAAAGACGGTCAACATTGCTAGTTCATTCGTAAAGAAGCCTTGTAACACTGTATCAATTTTTATCCATGAAATGCCGCAAAAATGCAGTGAAAGGTTGGCCCCCCTAGTTCAGACCCTGGCCCCCCCTTGGCCCCCCCACTCCTGGATTTCTAGCTACGCCACTGTTGTCAGGTTGATCTGAGATTGTCTGGACAGCTGTTTGTCTGCAGTTATTTGTTTGGTCAGGAGAAAGAAAAGGAAATGTTGATGAAGATTCAGGAAATTGTATTTTGCAAGAGTACTCAAATATTTCTTTGACCTATCATCCGGTGTAACTTTAAACTCCAAATAATGCAATGTAATAACATCTTTGACTGATTCACTAAAAATTACAAATAAGTTAAAATGGCTCCTTCGGCCCCAACAAAGGGAAAAAAATTAACAAACCCCTTATTAGCAATATTTGAATACAATTGTATATTTTCTGTCCGCAATGTTTCATTCATCTTGTAAATTACCTCTCGGAAATATGTTCTAATTGGTTGACCTAATTAAACATATATGCTATTTTAGAGTGTTTAATTTATGTCTGATCCAGGTCCCCAGAACTCCTGCGACTGCAATCTCAATTGAGGTATTGTTTTCTTACGTCACCATGTTGTTATACAGTGCCACCCAAAATAAAGTAAGAAGATGTTCTGTCAGAAGTCCTCTGTTTACCTTGTTTGATTTTTTTGGCTTAATGTAAATTTAATGTTATTTGAGACTACACGGGTTTTCATCAGTGAATATGTTTTGCGTTTTTTATTTTGACTATGTATCGAGGTCTTAACCCTACTAAAAAACTTCAAAAGTGTTCTTGCCGATACAAGATCGTACAAAAGCTCTTTCTAGTCAGTTGCTGGAATATATTTATCTCCATGTATGATAATTGTATATTCATTTCCATTCGAGAGTATTTATTCTGGTAGAGGACAAGCCAAGAAGTTCTGAAAAAAAATGAAAAACCAAGCAACTATTTTCAATAAATCTTAGATTTTAATAGCTATAAATGATTATGTCATGGCACTTCCCAAAGAAGCTTTCATTGTTGTAGCCTGGCTATGGCCATTATTTTTCTTTTTAGACTGTCTTTAGGGCTGACTGAGCATGTCATTGGCATTCAAAAGAGAGAAATTTAGCAAAATAGGGAAATTGTCCAAATTCTTTGTGCCTCAACCCTCTGCGTTTGCTTCTGCCTATTCCGTTTGTTTAGAAATCCTTTAAAACTATGCTACTATACAGTAATGGATGGCTGGATGATAGGGAGTTTGTTTCCCTTATTTAAGTGGAGGTTCATAAGATTTTCCCGGTGATGAGTTGCAAAACAAGATGGACAACTTTCAGATATGTAATAGAAGACTGAATAAATCAACAACATTATTTTCCTTATGCTGACGGTTCTTTTTTGGCAAGACAAACAGGTTATTTGCTCAGAAAACCCCCATCTCATCTCACCTCATCTTGTCTCATCTTAGTCACCTAACCTCTGGGGCATCTTCCGCCAACAATTCTAATAATGGTGACTTGTGGTGCTGTTGTGGATGCTGTAGTGAGATAATGGGATCACAGAGAGGCATTGAAGTCAAGACACAGCACTTCGGAAGTGATAATGCCAACATTATCTTCCATTACCCAAAATATACTATGTTTTCTTATTCTATAAATAGTGATGAGACACTCAGTGTTAGAAAAAACAAGATATCATTCTTTTTTTAATGACATTTCCTTATGTTAGGGTATTCCTTTTATCATTTTACCTCAGCCCAAACAACTAAAGAAATACCCCTTAGCCTAAAAAAATATATTTTTAGCGAGTAGTAAACATTTAATTGACTAGCTCAAAGATACATAAAGACCCTCACCATCACACATGAATGGTAAAAGATCAGCCGAAGGCAAATTCTGTCTCAGAAACAAAAGAAACAAATAGAAAATTATTTAGAATGGAAGAAGTTGCAGCTCATTCTCACTCCATGTCACACAGAAATAATAGACATTGTGAAGTAAAGGTTTGGTGTTATATATTGAAAAAATCTTCTTTGGATCATCATTATTTTAACAAAAATCAGGAAAGGGCCATTCTCAAATTTCGGGACAAAATGCCCTGGAAAATGTGGTAACGGAGGGGACTTTTGATGCAAAAACCCGCATTTTGAGCAATTTAAAAATAGAAAAAAAAATTAAAAATTATATAAGTCTTATTTTCAGAAGTCCTTCATCCCAGATCAATCGTATTTTTAATTAAATATCGATTTTTTGTGGTAACGGAGTGGACAGGAATGATAACGGAGGGGACAGGAACGGTTTGGTTTTCTGTGAATAGTGGTTTCCATTTGGGAGATAAACAGTTTTGATTGCATTCTATTGAATCCTGTCACCCTCAGCAATATATACCTAAGATTTCTTTGAAAAGCTATCACTGGTAAGCTGAGAATTGGAGGTAACGGAGTGGACATTTCAGTGGGACCAAAAAATGTTCCAATGAAAATTATGCCTTAACTTGTTGAATACCTGTTTAATGAAAATCTGCAAAGCTGTAGTAGTTTGGCGCATGTGCATCTTACGACATTGAGTGGAAATTGCTCATTAAAAACAACAGCGAGCCGAGCTATGCCTGGTAACGGAGGGGACAAAAAATTAACATAAACTAGTGACACGTCTTTTACATCAATTAATTCAATGAAATGAAACAAGAAAAAGTTAAATATGATGTATATATTAATTCAAGTCTATATTCTCATGAATCGTGCATAGAAACTTTGGAAATGATGGTACTTTAGGAGGAAAATGAACACTTGATTTTGTCATGTCAGGTCCAGTGACAGGGAAAAACCACTGATTTGGCACGGATTACTGGACACAATGCACCAAAAAAAGGTCTAATAAATGACTTTTTGTTCCAAATGCAGTGGTTCTAAATAGAAATATGAATAACAGATGTGCAGTGATGCTTCAGATATCAATTGCATTCAAATTAATGTCAGGGAACTGGAGTGACGCAAATTGTCCCGAAATTTGAGAATGACCCGAAAAACAAAATAAAAATGTGGCATTTATATTGATCTACTCAGAAATATGACATTGAAACCTGACCATCATAATTTATGCCAGAATGATTAATAAGCAGGCTTGACTCTCACTGTCTCTGCAAGGAATATAATTTCCACTGTGACAGGTCCATTAATTCAAATCTTCTTCCCTACATCAATTCTGCACTGCTATGTCATTCGTAATTGCAGGTGCTGAAATCTGTACTGGAAACAATATGTCTAACAATATGGCTGCAATAAACGCAGAAAAAAAGACATTGGCATCCTTGATTCGATTCTGTCAATTGTGCAGATGGCCAAAATATTGTTTTTTTACGTCAGCATGTTGTTATAAATTACAACCCAAAATAAAGTAAGAAAATGTTCTGTCAGATGTCCTCTGTTTACCTATTTTGCCCTCCTTCCCCTCCTTTTTCCCTCCTTCCCCTCTCACTCAGATCTGCTTACAACAAACTCATCAACACAACCTTACCTCTTGTTAAGAACGCCATTAAGACAACTAGCAATGTAATTGCAATTAGCATAGGGGCACAATATCAAAGGTTTTTTTAGTGACTATCTTGTAGCTCTTCTGAGAAAATATTCCTGAACAGTTATTGCCACTAGTGATTGACCACTGACCAGCTGCTACAAGTAGCAAAAAACATCTTGATGTCCGATAAAAATGTCAACAGAGTGTTACTTACACAAGAATAGTGATACATCAGGGAGGATATTGCAGAAAGTGAGATTGTCAGGTTGATCTGAGGTTGTCTGGACAGCTGTTGGTCTGCAGTTAGTCGTTTGGTCAGGAAGAAAGAAAAATAAATGTTGCTGAAGATTCAGGAAATTGTATTTTGCGAGAGCTCTTATATTTCTTTGACCTATCATTTGGTGTAACTTTAAACTCCAAACAATGCAATGTTATAATATCTTTGAATGATTCACTTAAAAGTACAAATTTGTAAAAATGGCTACCTTGACCCAGCAAAGGGAAAAAATTTACAAACCACTTATTAACAATATATTGAATACAGTTGGATGTGATCTGTCCGCAATGTTGGCATTAATTTTGTAAATTACTGGTCGGAAATATGTTCCAATTGATTGACCTAATTCTTTTTTTAAACATAATGCTATTTTAGAGTGTTTAATTGATGCCATACTGATCAAGGTCCCCAGAACTCCTGCGACTACTATCTTGGCAATTGGTGTCATCCAGCTTCTGATCATCCTGAAGTCAGACTGGCCTCAATAATCAGTGTGAACAGCTTGTCTACAAGCCCTGTATTGAGGGTCTTATATATGGTGTGAATTAATGTTGTATCAGCGTACCGGTGTGATGTATGGACATTAATGAACAAAACTGTGGTTGTAGGTTTTTGTACGGCATTTATGCTGTACGTATGAGGATATTAGCTCATTTTGTGAATGATTGAAGTGAGATGCTGTGTGAGTAGTAAGTTGGTTTCGTATTCATTAGATGTCAAATTCCTGCACAAAGTAATCCATCCACACACCTAGAGGAAGACATATACATGGTTCATTATTTCCCTGCAAAACAAGATATTTACCTAATCAAATTTCTTTTAAAGCAGCAATGATTAAGTGCTCGGTAATGTAAGGGAATATTTAGCCTGTTCTAATTCCTCAGTAGCTGATACAATTCTACTTGACAGTTCTGAGTTGGCCAAATCAACTTCATTGTGATAAAAAGTGCTACCTAAAAATGAGCTTGACAATGTCTAAAGCCAAAATTAATTAAAAGATAGATTGCAGGAATATGTTAATTTCAGAAGTATTTCAGTGAATACTTCGTAGATAGCAGCTGGATGGTCAATTGGCCAAGGTGCCCACCTGCTCCGCTGAAGGTCTTTGCCTGCATGGGTTTGAACCCCGGGTAGGGAACCCAACATTTTCAGTGGACCTTCATGAGCAAAATCCCAGATGGATTTCATTCAGATGAGAATTTAAATTGGTGGCCCCTTGTGTCAGTGTCTGTGCTGGGCAGTAAAGATCCCTCACATGGGGTAAATGTGTAACAGGTCTCTCCCATCTCATCAGTCAACCCTTGCAATTGCCCAGAACTGGGCTTAGAGGTCTGCACTTACCATATCTCTCTATCTATCTATCTATTTTTTACTATCTATCTATCTATCTATCGATACCAAGACATATACTAGTTATCATGGAGAGAAGGGTAACACACCAATCCAATTATGAAGCTGTGAAACTATGAAGTACAAAACAAGGTAAAAAGCCTCACGGTATCTAATACTCCAAGATAACTGAATATCACAAGAAATTTTGCTAACACATATGGTTCTTGGTTGATGAGAAAAACAGATTGTTTTCTGGGAAAACTCCCATCCCATAACATCACCTCACCTTGTTTCATCAGTGTCACCTGACCTCGGTGTCATCTTACGTCAACAATTCTACATTATGGTGGCTTGCGGTGCTGTTATATATGCTGTTGTAGGATAATGGGATCATGAAGAGTCTGCAACGGGCAGTAAAGTCAAGAGACAGGTCCTAGGAAGTGATGATGCAACCATTGTATAGTGAGAAAATAGTGTGGGATGTGAATAAAATGACGAAAAGGTTTTAATTCTTCTACCAAAAAGCAATTCACTTGTGGGTCTCTGTGAACAAGCTCAAGATTGATGAGGTAGTGCTATTTAGATGAAAGTGGTAATTGACACAACCGGACACTTGAAAGAAACATGAACCATGACTTGCTAATCAGTATCATAATTTGTAACTGTCAATAAGTTCCTCTTGTAGAGAAGCTGAACATTGCATAATAAGAGAACCAATGGAGTCGAAGTCACATCTCATTCATTGTTTTCTAAATTTGCATGAAATGTCATCAAATCTACCATTTTATCTTTTCAGAAACATCAAGTGTCTGAAGCACCAGATGCAGAAGCCGACAAAATCTATTTTAAGAATATGAAAACGAAAGATTCTTGTTGACAAACTCTTGAATAACCTGAAATAACCTTATGGAACAAAAGCTCTCAACATCACACATTAATGATAAAATGGAAACCAACGACCATTGTTTTAAGAAGCAGATTTAAACAGTAACTATCAAGAAGATCTCAGAGAGATCAGAGACATTGTGAAGGTTGATATATTTTGTTATTCATTAGAAAAATGTTCTCAGGATTACCTATGTTAGACAGGGTTGGGCACGAGTACATGCAAATGTACTCGAGTACGAGTACGAGTACTTGCCACATCTACGAGTACGAGTACGAGTACGAGTACAGCTTTTTCTGAATGTACTCGAGTACGAGTACGAGTACTTTCAAATGTACTCGAGTACGAGTACGAGTACATTTATGCAGTTTCGAACCTTATTTTGTTCACTATTTGAAGAAATAAAAGCATTATTAGTATAAGATTATTGAGCAACAACAAAGAATATTAGTGATGGCTACTATTTACACCTCTTTATAAACCAAAAGTGAAATATGATCATTTATAATGGACTTTTTTTTTTGTGAGAGGCATTTTGCCAAATCATAGAAAGCTGCGACTTTAATACATATTCAGAAATATGATATGAAAACCTAACCATCAGAATATATGCCGGAGATATTAATAATCTGATATGACTCCCGTTGTTTCCCACAAGGGATATAATTTACACCGTGGCAGGTCCATTAATTCAAGGCTTCTTTCCTGCTAACTGTCATTAAATAAATTCCGCACTGCTATGGCAGCCGTTATTCCAGGTACTGAAATCTGCACTGGAATGTCTATTGTCTAGCACAAGGTTGGCTTCAAATGATAGCAAAAAATACAGTACTGTCCTAGATATGATTCAAAAATTCAGATTGCCAAAAGTAGTACAAAAAAGTGAGAAAGTACCGTATTTTCATAAAAACTAAACTATGGATTCCTGGTCTACATCGTGCGTCCTCATAGCCTCATCTTTTAAGGTTGATATGTATCTCTGCAATCAGAACAGTATCAACTGATATTTTCAATCGATTTGTGATTGTGTATTCCCATTTGATTTCAATGAAATGCAGGAAAGGAAATAATGTGTCTAGAAGAGATCAGTGGCTTTGGATGAGTCCAAATCATGTTAGTATGTTCCTTTCTGCATGCCGTTAAAAAAAGAAGAACACAGCTGCCTGTCTCAAATGATTACCCTACTATTCCTAATTGTTTGCTCCTTTTAAGCAATGACTCTGAGGACAGATTTAAAATCTCAGTCTACATATTCAGGCAAGTCTCTTTGACTAGTTTCTATTTTCTTATCCCAATATGTCATTATTTTTGGCCACATTTAACTGAGAGATAAAAGGCTTGATATGTGTCTGCTTGGCCAGATCTGACAACTCAGTCTTTGGTCTGCTTCCATATATGGCAGACAGAATTTGTCAGACTGACACAAGCGCTGAATTTTTATTTTGTATGTCTTTCTTGCTTTTGGAGTTCAGTCTTTGTTTTCTTATGCCAATGTGGAATCTTGATTTGATTCAACAGAAAACATCCCAGGCGCTGTCGTTGTCAATCGTAATGCACCCTGCATGCACAAATGTCAGAAATATTTCTGAAAATGATTTTCACAAATATAAGAAATATTTCAGAAAAGGATTTTGTTTCTACTGAGCCACATTGAGCAAGCAAGGGAACAGAGTTGATTCTGATTCAATAGCATAATAAACGTATACGCGTCTTGATCTATGTGTATGATATGGAAATCTATTTATGTGCCTTATACATGTAGAAGAAATAACAACCGAGCTGCCGTCTTCTTCATATTTTTTGTAGAGCACCACACATTGATGACGTAATTTATAATATTAAGGAATTAAGACATTCCTTAGTCAATAATCAAAGAGGCTCATTTGGGAGTTGTCCTCGAAGCATAGAGGCCTTGAATCAAATATGTCAGATAACAAGTAACATTCCTGTAGAAATACGCCCTGGCATCATTGCACTTCCTTAAAAGGTGCATTAACCACAATCATAGGAGCTCTTCTGGGATTTGTCTTTGGGAAGAGACTCGTTTAAGGGATTAAGATGAAGGCAAAGGCATGAAGTCAACCAGTGTTAGATCTAATCAGCGAAAGCTATAACCATGGACTCTTGGGACTCACAACATTCAACTGAGACCTTTGATCTCCCATTCATCCAGAGATCTGGCAATGCTTAGATAGTCACAGATGTTTTGACTCCTTATCTCTATGAAAGGGATTGTTGCACATCTTAATTGCGTCCCCTCGTGAATTTGACAGGAAAAGTCTCAGGATTCTCAATTTTCTCCAAGAAACATCTGCGACAGTTTCCGTCATTTTCCGCCAGATGGCGTCTGGTGTTGTGCAGGCTACAGGGGCGATCCTGTGATTTAGTTAATTAACTAGATCGCTTCTTTGTAAAGTTTATATTGCACACATGAGTTTTTGATGTGGTTTTAAAGCTCTGGAAGAGATCTAGTAGATGCAGGTAGGCCTACTACATAAAATCAAGCTCACGCGAATCTTTGGCTATGCCAACAACATATTAGAAAAATGATTCAATTTGGAGATCAAAATGAAAATTATTCCGCCTTGTGTTTGAGTGAAAATGATTCATAGTGAGTTTCGAGAAATTTGTTTTTAACTGAGATTATCTTAATCAGCCAAACACTTTAGACTCTGCTCTGCAATTGTCATGCAATGTTTCACGAGAAAAACATTTAACTGATGCAAACTTGTAGCTGATTTGCAAAAGTTTTTATATGCATGTATGAAAATGGTAGTTTCATAGTTATGAGTGGTATCCCATATCAACAATTTCTAGCATCTCAGATATATGGCCTTAAAAAAAATTTCTAGAAAAGGAAGAACAAAGCTGAGTGATTTCATGTATAGAAACTTAGAAAGTGTCAACAAATTGACTTTTACTAAGAGGCATAAGCGCAGTATTTGCCAGATGGCATCATCGCTATGTGTAGTTTGGTGTTACACTAACATATCCATGTCTTGTATTTTGCCTGTGCAAATAGAGATGAAGTTATTCCTCAATGCATGTATATAATAAGCAATACACCATAATAGAAGGAAAAAATGATTCAATTTGGAGATTTGTTTTTAACTGAGATTATCTTAATTTTTAACTGAGATTATGATCTTAATCAGCCTCTGGAAAAGAAGGGTAGCCATTCTAAAAACTATGATTGACCAAGTGAGTGGTTTCATCAGCTTAATCACAGATCTGCATCTCCATACAAAGTGTGGTGAACAACCTTATGGTTCTTCAACGAGGCTTTCTACAGAATAATTTTAACTCAACTGTAGCAATGCTAGAAAATTGCTAGCAACAATTCTTCCACTCTTTTACGATGCCAGCTGCCCTGTAAAGAAAACACATGAAAATATAATTATTGTGTATCGTCAGCGTAATAAATTACATGTTGAAATAACCTGAAATCATATTTCAAACCTCATTGCCAACCCAAGGAACCTAGAATATTCATTTACACAAATTCCATTGTAGTGTTGCAATCATTGAGTATATATATCATTATACTGAACAGCTCTGAGGGAGACAAGCTTTAAATAAACTACTACTATTGCCCATGTTAGTGGTCATTTGGGACTCTTTTAGGGATGGAAAAATATTGTTTCGTGTCAGCATAGGTACCTGGAGGTTTTAAAAACAGCAATAAAGACTCCGTTGTCTGAAGCAATCAATGCTTAACTTCCTCCCTGTAGAGCTATTGTATCACACCATTACATATATACCGTTTATTACGGAATGACCGCCTCTACTTTATTGTGTTATAAAACCAAATGCAATACAAGTTGAATATGACCGACCCAATGTTTCAAGTGCTCTGCATTGACTTCCCTCAATTTTGAGTCGTGTGGAATTAGAATCAAACTTCCTGAAAAATTATTGATCTTTTTATAGAATCATCCTTTTAATTACAGGCTTGTTTCATAGAAGTGGCTATTCATTAAATTTGATTGAAAAGACTTTGTAATTTTCTGCGTTTTGACTAGATGAAATGATCCATTCACGCAGAGAAGTTAATCAAATTTGAAAATAATCCAATTATTACAGCTCTATTCATTCTTGCGATCTGTTAATGTGAATGTTTCGACTGAACTGATTTGAAACTGAAGGGACAACACTATCACACTATATAGTATGTACTGTCACACTATATAGTATATACTGTAGTAAGCTGTGGCACTGATGGTTTTTTTGGTTTGCAAGTCAAATAGTTATTTGCTCAGAATAAATAGTCTAATCAGACAGCATCTTGTCTCACCAGAACTCTGTGACATCTACTGAACTATTCAATGTTATGGAGACTAAAGCCGCAATTATGTGAGATAATGGGTTCTTACCGGTTTGCACAGGACATCAAAGTCAACACAAAGATCTCAGGAAATAATGATGCCGATATAATGGTGAGAGAAGAGTGAAGTTGTCTACTACTTTTTCGTGTCATATTACTCTGATTCTGTCTTATGGAGTGACAATCATTTTGTACAACACCAGTGTCAATGATATACTTCCAAGTAGCAACACAAAAGACCTGGAAGTTACATTTTTTCCACGAAGTTTCTTTGTGCCTGCAAAGCAGGGAAAATAAGACAAATAACTCTGACAACAGATTTAACGGATCAGTCGTTAAATCCAAGCAAAATTCCTTTGATCACCTTTAACTGATTCAGGGAGATGAAAGGCAGACCTGACTAAAAGGGTCAGTATATGTGTCTGCTTGAGCAGATTTGACAACTCAGTTTTTAGCTACTTCCAGCAGTGACAGATGGAAGCTGCCCGATTGTAGAAAGGGGGGAATTAGGTCTTTTGTAGGTGTATCATCACTTAATGTGTGTGTTGGGGTTGATATTTTGTTTTTATGTCCTTAAGTTATCCTGACTTGAACCAAAATGATAAATTTCAGGTTCTATCTTTGTCAAACCATTTATGTGCGCTCTGCTAAAATGTCAGAAATGTTTCTGCCAAGCCACATTGAGCAAACAGCGGAACAGGTTTCTTCTGGTTCAGTAACATAATGACCATTGAAGGCAGATAAAAAGAGCTTTCTTGTCTAATGTCAAACCGACAAAAGAAGGAACAATAACGATAAAACAATAGCAGTATTGATACTCTTTATTTAGTCTCATAAAAGAGAAACTCTTTTTGGTCTTAACACTGCCAGTCAAAAAGTGTAAAACATAAAACAAAGAAAACTATCATGGTTATCGCAGTGATACAGATTAGAGATAAAGAATACTGATTGAAAATAAATAATACTGGAAAACTGAATACTCTGCATAATCGGAATCTACCTTTGCTTCTTGATATATGTGTTTTATATGCCAACCTATTTTATGCCTAATGGCATAAGACACTGGAAATCACTGCATGCATAGGAAGGCCTCGTTTCGCTCCCTTGCTGTTATTCGTTTCCTGCAGAAAAAGGTTCCATAATAGAAAATATCATTGTTGGAATGGAATAGGAAAAATAATTAAAATATTCCATCGACAGTCTTGATGGTTTGTTTTTTTTCTGGGTTTTTTGTTAGACAGCTATCATAATAACAAGAAAAGAAGCACAGAGGAATGATAATATGTAGTTAGTAACTTTGTATTGTATGCCTTCTTTCATTCTGCATATGATCAGGGTGACTCACAAAAAAAAGGGAACTGGTCTGGGATACAAAGTCATTTTGGGACTTGTCCTGTAAGCAAAGAGGCTCTGACTTAATCTGCTGCTAGACAACACAAAACAAGCAAGGTGCATCAACCACAATCATAGGAGTTCCCTTGGGATTTGCCTTTGGGATAAGATAAAATGTAAGTTGCTTTGATTGTGAGGATAGAGACTAAAGGCACGAACCAACCAAAGATAGATCAAATCAGTTAAAGCAAAAACCATAGACCATTGGGACTCATATCATTCAAATGAAACCTTTGATTAGGCCGACGGCCGATTTATCCAGACATCTGGCAATGCTAAGATAGTCACATAATTATGTTTTGGCCCTCTATCTGAACAAGGAGGATTGTTGAGTATCTCGCTTGGATCTCCTATTTAACAAATAACGCATGGGAATAACCAGTTAAGTACAGTGTAAATGGGAAAAATAATTCCTTGTGGAGATCACAGTAAAATGTTTCATTCCTGGGTTTGAGTGAAAATTATTCATTTTGAGTTATGAGATAAACTGAGCAAAAAATGTTCTTTTCCTAACGCTTGGTTGGTCATGGATTTTTTTTTGCTGAAACCAAAGAGGAATATCATCTTAAACCTAAACTTTAACTCAAACTTAAACTTACATTTACGACTGGGGTTAATTAAAGTTTATTGTCCTACACAAAACGGCACACATCCTACATTATGAAATGCCTCTTAAGGCAATGAAAATTAAACCTTTAACGCAAATGTGTGAAAAAAATACCATCTTAGTTTGATACAGATGTATCCTCATCCTCTGTTATGCCTCCGCATAAAAGGCAACCTTGGTTATTCCAGGAGATGTATCTTGAGATTTAAGGCAAATATGCATAATAAAAAAAGAAAAAAAATGTGATTTGATTGTAGGATGTTGTCTCTTTATCCTCAAGAGTGACTCATCATTTCTGGAAAATCAGAGCAAATTGTCTGATATCCCTTTGGGTAGAGATATGATTTCTGCCTATAACAAATCATAACCTCCTAGCCGTCACAGAAGAGTGGATTTATTCTTCCCTTCTTTTTCCAGTCATAGTTCTTCCATACTCTACTATTAATTTCAGTACGGCAAATTCAGTGTAACATTTCCTAAATAGTCAACTTAAAAATGCAGAAAATATACCAATTTAATCATGTGATTTTACAACAGTCATTTTCTAATATAATGCTGGGGACAATTTTGTCTTATGTAATTCTGTAAGAGTTTAGGGTAAAGGTATCGATCTAATGTACTGCTTCATACAGTGCAACCCATAATAAAGCACGGTTACCCCATCAGGGAGGAAGAATCAGCCACTACTTTACCCTGTCACACCTTTGGGCTCCCTTCAAATTACTTCTTACCTTTCGCTACTTTCAACTTCTTTTTAAAATTACATTAAATTTTTCATTAAACCAACACAAATTTAATTTAAACTCCATCACCCCCTTGTGTATGATTTCTTTGATATTGTATAATTGCCATTATAAGAGCCAGCTGGAAAATGCGGTCATTTTACTCAAAACGTGTTCATCTCACAGGAAATAATTAATGTTGAACGAATGTTTAAATTACAAGGAAAATTATTCCGAAAGTATGGAAAGAAAATATAGAATGCCGGAAGGACACTTTGTTTGGAACTGGACACTGTAAGTTGAGATATGGTGAAGGATGACTTTCCGGCTGCCAGTGAGAAAGAATACCATTGTTCATGTCACATTTCACGTCAATTTTTTTTCAAAAGTTTTCTCCCTCAGCATACATATCTCACTTTTCAGCTCCATCTCCTTAGAAACTGAAGGACATCAGAATGACAACCTGACAGATACTTCGTGACATTTATTTTTATCATGAGCTTTCTGTCAAGAATCAAGGACACTTTAAGGCAGGAAACGGCCGCTGATCTTTATTGACTTTCTCTCACTCCTTAATTTTCACATCAATTTACAGAGAAAATCTGTTTTGAAAACATCTTTATCCAATAACTCAGCATTTTTCCTTCTACCACAACAGTTCTTCCATAACAATGCCAGTTGCCCTGATAAGGAAGCAACAAATATTTTATTCTCTTTTGGCAATGACTGATGTTGAAATATTGAAATCATATCAAGTTTTATCATATGTGCCAGCTCCAGCAAGTTAGAATTAGAATTCCACACACTAGAGCTTTACAATGTACATTTAAAGCCTCATGAACCTTACTTGTTAACATCTATTTTATTGTAGTTTCATACTGAACCGAATGGGTCTGAAGGAAACAGGCTTCTACACCACTGCTGTTAGTGGTCATTTGGGACTCCTTTGAGGATTAGACAATACGGTTTCATGTCAGTAAAGGAACCTGGAGGTTTTAAGAGCAGCAATAAACACTCTATTGTCTGAAGCAATCAATGTTTTAAAGTGTTCTCCCTAGTGGGCTTTTGTACTCGTGTTTACTGGCAGTTATCTGGTCCACCTTGTTCACATAATTGCAGAGTAACTGCTGGTACCTTATTGTTCATGTATATGTAGTACACACAACTAAAACTTTCTGAATTTGTTTTACGTTATTTGGAATGAGTGCATCTGGAAAAAGAAGAACGCGATTAAATACAAGTCAGATGTTGCAGAGTAATTGCTTCATGTGCTGCGAGGCTGACTTCCCTCAATTTTGTGTCCTGTGGAATATGAGGTAGACGCCTGAAAATCTGGATATTGATATTCAATCATCCAATTAATTTTAGGCATGCTTCGTTGAAGAAGCTTTTCATTAAATTTGATTGAAAAGGCCTGTGATTTTCCGCTTTTCTGCTTTGCAACTTTTAAGAGAATAAGAAATGAATCTAATTTGGAAATAATGCAATAGGCTACTGATTGTCCTTTCATGTGATTTGTTAAAGCATAATATGAATGGTATTGCTGAATACATTTACAAAGCTCAAGTCAAAAGAGTCATTCACTTCTTCACAAAATTAGGTCTTTCCTCTAACCTGATGCATGTGTCATTCGATTTGATTTGATTTATTGACCATAAAAAAAAGACTGGTGTACAAAATTGAGAGAAAATAAACAGTTGATTACATCTATGAAATTATGGTTGGCTGACGCCATAAGCGTATATTATATTATCGAAAATGATTGACCGAAATCAAGGAATTACAGGAGCAAAGCAGGGACCAGGAAGAAAACAAGTCCTCCAATATCATGGTCAAAGAACAAAGGTTCCAAATTAAAGCTATGTTGTCCTACATTCAAAAAAGAGATTGGTTAATATGCAACCAGTCCTATTAGATGTGTTTCTAAAGAAGATTTGATGTCAGAACCACATTGGTTGGACAATAATTCTTTGAATCGGTTGGACAAGCAACCTATATTTTTTTAGTATCAATGAGATATTCTTTATGTTTCTTGGCTTAGATATATTCCACAAGAATTATTTGCAAGAATGTAATATCAGATATAGGAGCTTGATGTGCCGCCAATGAAAACTCACACTAATACAGGATAAGTAAGGATTCCCAGGGGCCTGAGATAATGGAAATATCTGTGTCTGGAGATTTTGTTGATTCGCCTGAGCCATTCCCATACTTTTGATGTTACTTCTGCATTATATAGCTCATTTTTGTTATCTCCATAATGATGATGTTGTGATCCAATTGATGTGCAATTCTGTATGTGGCCTGCATTTCTGATCCAGTTCGTTGCAGACACCTCATTAACCTTCATAACACACCCAAACTCTGCTGATTCCAAAAAAAAGTTAAGTCTAAAATGAATTTGTGATAGATTTCCGAATGGATGCAAATAAAAAGGAAGCATCAATTATAAACAGTTATTAAATTTTGACATACATCTGAAAAATATATGGCGAAAGCCCCATTGGCACAAGCCATAATATTCAAACAACACAAAGTGTTTGCCCCCCCAAAAGGATCTCCCCTATGATCTGAGTCCCATTTTTAATACCAAAAAATAAAAAATATCATAAATCAAATCAAGATGATTCGATCAGTTGTCTCTCAGGAATTTCTTCTCTGAGAAAACCGCAATATTGAACGTTTTGCAGACAATTTCAAATGGAACTTTGTGAAGCTATGAATAAATGACAAAGAACAACACCGTTGTCAGGACGCAATAAGGATACCTCATACATAGAGATGGAAACACTTAAGTGACAAATATTGCTTCTCATTCAGAATCCATGAGATGCTTCCTGAGGTCGTGAAGAGAAAACTCATATGAGCACATATGGCGCAAATAGGTCTGGGAGTATCATTGCTGAGACTTTAAGCGGAAGGACACAACCTGTAAAAGGATAAATATGTAGACAGTGAAAGGTGTACATGTAGCTGGATATTGCAGAAATAACACTGCATGAAAATAAAAAATAAATCTTCACCCTCCTTACCCTTGCGGCTAAATCTCTCACTGCTCCGTGGAGATTTTTTCTTCCTGAAATCAAACATTGGTACTTTTCGCTTGTCTAGCATTAAGTAGTAAATAATTTGGGAAAATTCATTTCATAATAACAAATTGCTTCTTCCTTTCTTATGGATTACGTTAATTGCAAAATCGGCATTTCCTAATCCTTCAAAATCCTTCACAAATAGCCTTTAAAGCTATTCATAGTCTTCACAGACTCAGCAAATCCTAGAGACAATCAATGCCTTGAGCATGTTTAGGCAGCTGCTGGGTCAACTAAGACTTCCCATCAGGTAGTGCAATTGGACATGTAACCAGGATTTTTGCAATGCAAATATTCTCACAATGCTGGCTCTGCATTTGGTAACAATTACATCTTAACTGTGGACACTATAACAATAGCCAGAAGTGTCTATGTTTAAATGGCTGCATGGGGAATAGAAGGAAAGCAACAAGTAGCACGGTAGTGCAGTAACCAGCTTGTTACATTCTTTATACAGTGCAACCATCACACCCTTTAAGTGGATCTCTTCAGATTGCTTCATAAAACGTGTTTTTACTCTTGCCAGGCCAGTCCATGCACCAGTCAAAAAGAATAAAGTCCCGTCTAACTTCTTGTACTAGAGTAATGTCCGAAACAAGAATACTATCAGCCAAATGATATTCCATGGTACCAAACTTCTTGGCTGGCAAGACAATAGTTTATTTGCTCTGAAAATTGCAATCCCATCCAAAGACGCAACCTCTCTTGTGTCGCCAGACCTCTATGACATCTTATGAACTACTATCCACACTGTGGAGACTTACGATGCCATTAGGTGAGAAAATGGGGTGTTTGCCAAGGGCATCAAAGTCAAGATACAGATCTTGGGATATAATGATGCAAGCATAATGATAATAGGATCCATTAAGTGTATAATACAATGTCTGTGATATTCATATTATCCACTGTATAAAGCCTGCTGCTGCATCTCTTTTATGGCAACTAATGTATGGAAACGAACATTGTCATTTTATACTAAAAACGATTTTTTAGGTATACAACTGTTGTTTTAACAGTAACTGCTCTGAAAATGATGGAAGCTTGTCTTACTGTGTGTTTATAATAAATTGATGTATATTATTATTCATCCAGTTGGTAATCCAAGATATGTGAATTATAAATATAATACTGGATTTTCAACTTACATACAACATTTCATCTGCAACCTGCAGAAATTCATCAAACAATGAAACATCCTTGATTTTGCCATTCACCTGATGAAGTCTGCCGGTTGCAGATGAAACGTTGTATGTAAGTTGAAAATCCAGTATTATATTTATAATTCACATATCTTGTGTGTTTATAATGTCAGCTCATGTTTGATCATTTTCTGAAACTTATCTAACTTCTATGGATGTCCCAATGTGCCTGGTTCCCCCTAAACAAACACAACTTTTCTAAAAAATCATTCTTGCAAATTTTGAGATTATAAAACAAGAAGAGATATATCACCCCATTTGTTATATTATGAGTCCAGCCAGCAAGAGAAACAGGTTAGATTCTTAGAAAACTTCCATCTCCTCCCAACTCATGTTATTTCCCCTGACATCCACCGAGCTACAATTTTGATGTTATGGAGACTTACGATGCAGTTAGCCGAGATAATAGGGTCTGTTGGAGTTTGCAGAGAAGTTTGCAGAGGGCATCAAAGTCGAGATGCTCATCTCAGGATGCAATGACAACAGCACAAGGGTGAAAGAAGAGAGTAGACTGCATTTTCCCATTTACTGGCTTATGCTTACTGTCCAATAGTTATACTGCATATAAAGGAGGGATGCATGATCGGGGCTTTACGTCCTGTATTTGTGCACTAGATAGGGGAATTAGGAATGAAGGAAGACAGCTGTGAGGGGAAGGAAAATAAAAACAGCCACCTAACATGATGTGCGCCAAGAACCAGATTCAAACCCTGGATCCAGTGATTGACAGCGCAGCATGCTACCGCCTCCTATTCTGCATCTACAGTGCCGCCTGTAAGTAAGTGAAACGCATGACATTTTGCCATTGCATCAATGCTAAACATCCACAGCCAAACTGCTTGTGGAGGCATGAATTCTCATCCGATGAAAAGGAAACAAAGTGGGTCATAAAGGCCGATGTGTGAGGCAAATGGGATAAAAATAGCAGCCTATTTTCTTCCCTGCAGTCGGAGTTAGGTATGGGTCAAAGTCTTTGATAAGTAAGTGAACCACCCTTCCCCATGTTTCAACATTGGGCCTGCGTTTCACTTACTTATCAAAGACTTTGACCCATACCTAACTCCAACTACAGCAAAGAAAATTGGCTGCTATTTTTATCCCACATGTCTCACATATCGGCCTTTATGACCCAAAATGTTTTCCTCTCATCGGACGAGAATTCGTCCTTCCAGAAGCATTTTGGTTAAGGATGTTTAACATTGATGCAATGGCACAATGTCATGCGTTTCACTTACTTACAGGCGGCACTTTATGGAAAATAATAAGAAAAATAATCGCTGTAACACTGCTTAACAATCGACCTCTTTCGTATGGGATACGATTATCATATATATATATAATCTATTGACTGTCGTGAAAAGAAGCTTATCTGGAGTTGACAATTTTGGAGATACATGAAATAAAAGTGAAATTTCTTCTGACCATGAGAGATTTATCACACTGATCATGTAGAAGTCATTAATGAGATTCTTGATTCTATATGATTTCCCTCAATGTAGTCGTCAAAGGAAACAAGTGGAATCAATATAAGACAAATTTATCTCAGACATCTGTCATAGATTTAGCAATGAAGCCTATCAAAGGAGTCAGTCGTTCATATTCCACATTCGGATTCGATTTGCTATGACTTTTATCTGAAAGATCTTTTTAGTTACGTGCGAGATTCAGAAAGAAGTTTATGCCGATTGACAGAAAGACAAAGACAGGAGATTTCTGGCAAGACAAGTATCCATCAATTGGGATGCATTCTCTTGTAGCTCACAAATTAGGCCAGATATAATTGATTTTTAGCTTCTCGGATCTGCTCGATACATTTTTTTCTGAGGTCGATCAGTAGAATGAAAGCAAAAATCTTAAATCTCATTTTTTTATATTTTGCCAATTAGGGATAATCTCAATTTTTTTCCTCATGAAGAAAATCTGATCGGTCGTTCACTCCAAGAAGCCAAAAATCTAACATTTCTGGCCTTATAGCCTTTATGTATCAGGCTTCCCAGGCAGTTTTCTCAGTTATCAGTCTCCATTAGACTGACACTGATTTTCTCTAACAGCCTCTTTGCCACTGACCATCTGTCTCTCTTAGACTGACAGTGGATCCTCCCATCTCTCCTTCTTGATTGATGAAAACTGCTGGATCGAAATTCATACTTTTTGCCCTGTTGATGGGAGCTAATAAAGGACAAGATAGGAAGTAAAGGACATAAGGACATGGAGACTCTTATAGGTTTGATTTGTTTGAAAAAATAAAGAAAAAGTTAATTATTTTGAAAATGGAAGATTCCATTGCACTGCAGCAAAATATAAAGAGGAAAGGCACATCATTCTTTGTTAAAAAATGGAATTATAAATTATTACAGGGCAAAATAAGACCACAATATTTTTAAACATACCTACAACAAAAGACCTTGCCCTTGGTCAAAGTTTTTATTTCCATTCTTATACAGTTCTTTACCTCAGGTCTACGAGATCGTCTTGTGTTTTTTTTAGTGGACTTAAAAAAATAAACATTTACATTTACATTTGACATTGAAACCGTAACCGGGGCCACTTAAGAGAGAATGAACAAAGCGATAAACCAATGACAATAGATAGACGTTAGAGAAGAAACAAAAATATATTGTCCTCAGGTCAAATGTGCCATCTTTGTCCTTAAACTGTTGCAGTAATGAAAAGGAAGTTATTATCCTTCCAAAAAGTATGTAGAATTTGAAAAATCTTGCAAAGTTGGTATGTGACCTCACACTGTTGGGACATAGTGATTGGCTGTGGTGAGGAGTGTGATGCAGTGTTGGCGTATGATGTAGTGTGGAGAATGGCCATATATGGTATGTGACATAGTATGAATGTTTTATCACATATAACTGAGTAAAAGAAGAAGATTACAAACAGTGAAATTCAATAAATAACTGTTACTCATGATACTCGTAAACCGTCTAATCTGAATGTTGTATAGTTTGCTGCCAGTGGCACAGCTAGGGTGTCCCTAAGGGGATACACAGTTGCACATTTTTTGTTGGATGGATTCACCCTTGTGTATTATATATTTTTGAAATTATGATAATTATTTTTGTATGCCCTTGGTTCAGGTTTGAGGGGCAAGCCCCTTACCCCTCATGCCCAAAATTATCATGGAAGAGACAGGAAATGCAGAGTACTGCATTTTCACCAAATGTTATTTCCCCCCCAGGCCATGTGTGCATTGTAGATATGCCTCTGCTGACCACACCTTTCAGTGTTTCATTTCTACACACATGGCTTGAAGTCATATGCCTGTATACTACCTCACAGATTTGATATGACATGCTATGCAGAGTGAGCCATGATTGGCTGAACAACCTGTGACCTCACATGGAACACCTGATTTTCAATGCTAACCTATGGGAACTGCCATATGATGTCACACTTCAACATTACAAGAAAAAAATCACTTTCTACATACTTTTTGGAAGGATAATAACATGTTCTTTTGTGCACATTCCTAAAAGGGTCACAGGAATTTTCTTTGTTCTGATTCAGTAGTAAATCAATTTGTATTCATGAATGCAACTAAAAGCTGTTTCCACATTTTCTGTTATTTTTGACAGTCATGCATTGTCATTACTTGATTTTGATTAGATATTGAGCCTCCATATCTTATTAGTATGTACCATACGTCACCTGAGTATGCCTACAGTATGCAATTTTAAGTAATTCTACAATTTTGGCTGATTCCACTACACAATTTTAAATAAAAATATTGATCATTAAAACAGCTATGCCCTGCTGTAGGCTAAAGCAAATCAAGATGGGATATATATTATTTTAGATAAAGGGGAAACAAAATTCGTAGGAAAACCCACGGAGAATAAATCCTGAAGTCAACTTCAACGCAATCTCCTGTAAATGAAAATTCCATTCATTTACACCAGACAATGCAAAATTGCAATCAGTTCTCAGGGAGAGAAATTTATGAAACTGCATTTACACAAAAATGGTCCACAGATCTCACATCTTGCAAAGAAAACTTCTTTCATAAATAACTCACAAACATGTACATGAATATGATATATACAGATCAACCACTCGGCCATTGTGTAGATCTAATTTGGATCTCACTTCAGCAAGAAAGCCCAGGGTACCCCTTATCACCCCTTAGGACCCATCAATCAATTATGTGGCACAGAAAAGTCAACAAGTTCTGGCTGCCATAGACAGATGCACGAAAAAATATCATCTATCTGCACTCTGCTTGTTGAATGGCTGTGATATGTGAAAAGATTGATGCACGTCTGTATAATACTGTGTTGGTATATAGTAGTAGCAGAAGTAGAAGGTCTAACAAAGGGCAAAAACCATCATTGAGAAAATCTATCAACAACATTTTTTTCTATCAGAAATTTTCACATGGGCAATCAGAGATGAGCCACTATTTTAAAGAGTAATTTTTCAACTTCAAATTCTGTGAGATAAATCCCCAAAGTATCCATGTCTATTAGTGTTGATCAGATTCAGATTCAGATTCAGATTCAGATTCAGATAATTTATTTGTCTCATACAAAATAAGCACATTGGAGACCCCTCTAAGGCTCCCAAGAGCCGCTACCAAGGGGCCACCAGTCAAAATATCTCAAATTTCATATAAACAAGACCGTTATATGAGTTTTAATATATATAAAGATTAATAGACAGGAACTAGAAGAGAAAAAGTGCAACGTATTCGCATACTGACTGGAGTTTTCACACAGTGACCGGAGAGGGTGATGCAGACGTAGGAGGTTACTTTCTTCAAGAAGATGACGTTTAAAACAAATACAATTCTGAAGTAGATAGATTATATATGATTTTGAGAAAAAATATAACAATTATCATTATTACAATATGTTTCGTAGTTTTTTATCAGACTATTTTTTACATACAATTTGAATCCAATGAAACTGTGAGTGAAAATCTTTTGCCTAATAAATTATGGTATCATCGAGGTTACATTTGTTGATATTGTGAAAAATGTTCCAACACTTCTTGAAACATGTTCTACTGATTCTCAAATGGGAATTTTTGGTTGACTCAGCAGCTGGCTAAACATGCTCAAGGCATTGATTGTCTGAAGGATTTACATAGTCTGGACAGACCATGAATGCTTTACACAGTCTATTTTTGAAGGGTCTGTAAAGATAAGGAAGCACTGGTGTTGAATTGAGAGAAGGGGATTCCATTGTGGGAGTTCCGTCCATCTGAATTATTCTAAGCGTTTTTAAACTACATTTTCCAATTAATTTATATAAATAATTGTTTGTTCGGTTAACAGAAATAATTGTTTGAAAAAATAAAAGGGTGAAAGAAACAAAAGAGACTTTACCAAATCTAGCAAGTAGACCAATCTCGAACATGTTCCTTTTGAATATTTCATGTGGTTCTTGACATAAGTTGCAGTCCGGACAAACACAGCTTGACAAGCCTGAATGTTTACTACACAATTCGATCTGCTTTCTGTCTGGTAATATCAAGGTCCGTTTCATTTACTTCAGCTCTTTCAGGACTTGATATTGCAATTAGAGTATTCTAATTATTCAGACCAGTATTTCTATGTGTTGCAAAGCATATCCCATTTGTGAGCCCAGATTTCATTGTGACTTTATTTTTTATCGCAAGAGGTCAAACTCCTAGTTTAATTCGCAAAGTTTTCTTATTACTGCATGCAAGACAAATCACTGTGAATAATCATTGTAACATTACTCATCAGGTGGTATTTGGGTCATTCTCTAATTTCGGGACAATTCGCATCACTCTAGCTCCCTGACAATAATTTGAATGCGATTAATATCTGAAGCATCACTCTGCATCTGTTATTCATATTTCTATTTAGGACCACTGCATTTGGAACAAACGGCCTTCATTAGACCTTTTTTGTGCATTATGTACAGGAATTCATGCAAAATCAATGGTTTTTCCCTGTCACTGGACCTGACATGACAAAATCAAGTGTTTATTTTCCTCCTAATGTACCATTATATTCAAAGTTTCTTTGCACAATTCATGAGAATATAACTTTGAATTTATATTTAGTTCACATTCAAAATTTTTTGGTCTTATTTCATTGATTAAATTGATGCAATAAACGTGTCACTAATTTATGTCAATTTTTTTGTCCACTCCGTTACTTGCCATAGCTCGGTTCATTATTCTTTTTTATGAGCTATTTTCAATGAATATCATCAGAGTGATCAGACGCATGTGCGCAATAGTACCAAGTGCTGCCTTGCAGACTTCATAAAACATGTATATATTCAATAAATTAAGACAAAATATTCATAGAAAATGTTTTTGGTCTCACCAAAATGTCCCCTCCGTTTCCTTCATTTCCTAGCTTACCAAATGATAGTTTTAAAGAGTGATTTCATGTATGTATTGCTGAGTGTGACAGCTTTTAATAGTCTGCAATTATTTTATCTTATCTCCAAAATAAAAAGCAGTAATGAGCGAAAAGCAAAAAATTGTTCCCCTCCGTTACTGTCCACTCCGTTACCAGATCAAAATAAGAAATCGACATTTGGACCAAAAAATCTACTGATATGAGATGAAGTACTTCTGAAAATAACAGTAACACCAATATTTTATTGTTTTTCCTTTTGTTGTTGTTCCTGCAGTCAATTTTTTACATCAAAATTCCCCTCCGTTACCACATTGTCCCCTCCGTTACAGGACATTTTTGCTATACCCTTTGTCCCGAAATTTGAGAATGGCCCATTTACGAAAAGTTTCATATGAAATTTTGCATGACTTTAATAGTTCTAACGATGAAATTCAGTTTGTCCAGATCTTATGAGTACTTTTATAGGAAATGTGCCACTACTCACCTCTGAGTTACTGATTATAGCTCTGATGCTTTACTGCTTTACTGCTCCGTAAAGATTCAAAAAAGAAAAAATAATCAGAGAAACGAGATCGAGATATTACGAGACAGAAGGAATACTCTTATTCAGTGTTTATTCTGGTTTGCTTTGGTTTACTTCCCCTGCTCTTTGCCAGGTCAGGTTCTGGGATCTCAACACTTTGTAATTCACCCGACAATTTGTTATATTTTTTCTCTTGTAATTTTATATGTAATATACATTGAACTGGTTTTACATTTGCTATAGTTGACGTAATCAAGCTAAATGAGAACAAACTGTGCAGACCTTTTGCGCAGTGTGCACAAAGTAAAAGACGCTTGTTTAATGTCACATTGACATGCAGGTATCAAACATTAGAGGAAGGAAACAAGCAATAAAAGTGTGGAGCAATAATGAGGCAAAAACCAAGTCGTAGTTACAAAATGTGGCAAAAAACTTTGAGAATAACGAGTCTGAACCTTTATTTTAACAAACTATGATATAACACTCAATGATTTATAAATTAGAGGCATAGGTATGGCATAATGCTACCATTGTCCTGGAGTGTATGCAAACTTTTGCAAACTTTTGACCCTTCAAGTTTGGACAACGTGCAGATTAATGCAGCATATTTTTTAAGGGATTTGGTGAAACTAACCAATTATAGCCAAATTCATTAGCCTCAAGGTATCTAATACTCCAAGAAAACTGAATATCACAAGACATTTTCCTGACGCCGCATATGGTTCTCGGTTGATGAGAAAAACAGGTTGTTTTCTCGGAAAACTCCCATCCCATAACATCACCTCACCTTGTTTCATCAGAGTCACCTGACCTCGGTGTCATCTTACGTCAACAATTCTACATTATGGTGCTGTTACGAATGCTGTAGTGAGGTAATGGGATCATGAAGGGTCTAGCAATGGCATTAAAGTCAAGACACAGATCTTAGGATTATATTGAGACCGTATTGTAGAATGTGAAGCTATTTCTGAGAGACTAAATACAGTAAAACACTAAACATAAAAATAAAAGATGAAAAAACATCAAGCTATTTCTTTCGTAAACAAGTACAAGGTCTTAATTCTTCAGCCAAAAAGCATTTAACTGTCAATAAATTCCTCTTGTAGAGAATCTGAACATCGCATAATCAGAGAACCAATGGAGTCGCAGTCACATCTCATTCATCGTTTTCTAAATTTGCATGAAATGTCATCAAATCTACCATTTTATCTTTTCAGAAACATCAAGTGTCGGAAACACCAGATGCAGAAGGAACCTTCAGCCGACAAAATCTATTTTAAGAATATAAAAACGAAAAGTTGACAAACTCCTGAATATCCTTAAAGAACCTCATGGAACAAGAAGCTCTCAACATCACACATTAATGATAAAATGGAAATCCATGACCAATTTTTTTTTAAGAAGCACATTTAAACAGTAAGTATCTGGAAGATCACAGAGACATTATAGACATTGTGAAGGTTGATATATTTTGTTATTCATTAGAAAAATGTTCTCAGGATTACCTATTCGACAGGTATTTTAACAAATCATTAAAAGCTGCGACTTTAATACATATTCAGAAATATGATATCGAAACCTAGCTGTCAGAATTTATGTTAGAGTAATTTAAAATAATCTGACATGACTACATATCTATCGGGATTGATAGATAAGTGTCAATCACAACTGACGAGCCACTTTATGATGGTTGTACTGTATGTTAAAGTATTCCTTTTATAATTTTACCTCTGCCCAATCAACCTAAGAAATACCAATTAGCCTAAAAAATCTATTTTTAGCAAGTAGTAAGCATTGAGTTGACTAGATTAAAGATACATAAGGAAAAAAATTGACCCTCAACACCACACATGAATGGTAGAAGGGCAGCCGATGGAAATTTCTTCCAAGAGACAGATTGAAAATTATTTAGAATGTAAAGCAAAGGTTTTTGTTATGAATTGGAAAAATATTTTTAAGATCATCCATTTGACCATTGGATAAACAAAATAAAAACGTGGCCGTCATATTGATCTATACACAAATATTACATTGAAACCTCGCCATCAAAATGTATGCCAGAGTGATTATTAATCTGATTTGACTCTCACTCTATCACGAAAAGGATATAATTTCCACTGTGGCAGGTCCATTAATTCAAGGCTTCTTTCCTCGTAACTGTAATTACTTGAATTCCGCACTGCTATGGCAGCCGTTATTCCAGGTACTGAAATCTGCACTGGAATGTCTATTGTCTAGCACATTTCGGCTTCAAATGAGAGAAAAAATACAGTACTGTCCTACTCCTAGATATGATTAAAAAATTCAGATTGCAATAAATAGCACAAAACAGTGAGAAAGTACTGTATTTTCATAAAAACTAAACTATGGATGTCTGGTCTGCATCATGCGTCCTCATATTCTCATCTTTTAAGGTTGATATATATCTATCTCTGCACTTCGAACAGTATCAATCGACTTTTTCAATCAGTTTTTGATTGTGTATTCCCATTTACTATCAATGCAATACAGGAAAAGGTATACTGTGTCTAGAAGAGATCAGTGGCTTTGGATGAGTCCAAATCATGTTAGTATGTTCCTTTCTGCATGCCGTTAAAAAAAGAAGAACGCAGCTGCCTGTCTTAACTTTTTACTCTACTTTTCCTTATTTTTTCCTGCTTTTCAATTACTCTGAGGACAGATTTTAAATCTCAGTCTACATATTCAGGCAAGTCTCTTTGACTTTTTTTCTATTTTCTTATCCCAATATGTCATTCTTTTTGGCCACATTTAACTGAGAGATAAAAGGCTTGATATGTGTCTGCTTGGCCAGATCTGACAACTCAGTCTATGGTCCCCTTCCCGAGATGGCAGACAGAATTTGTCCCAAAAAGCAAGCACTGAATTTTTTGTTTTTATGTCTGTCTGTCTATTGGAGTTCATGCTTTGTGTCCTTACATCTATTTGGAATCTTGATTTGATTCAACAGAATGCATCCCAGGCTCTGTTATTGTCAATTATTATGCATAACCTGCACAAATGTCACAAATATTTCAGAAGAGGATTTCTTTCTGCCAAGCCACATTGAGCAAGCAAGGGAACAGAATTGATTCTGATTCAAAAGCATAATAAACAATGAAGGGAGCTCTCTTGTCTAACGTCAAATTCAAGATGGAAAGAGCCATATTTAACTCTAATACGGCATTCTATTTTTATGCCAAATAGGAGAACTTAAAACCTGTCTTCTTCATATTTTTTAAAGCACCATACACAGACACATATGACGTAAGTTGCGAGGCTGTTTTCAAGATTGCTGGTTTGCAATAACACGAAATGTCCGCTGATGTTTGCCAAAAATAGCATTCTTCCTTGGATATTCATGTATCTCGTTTTGACTGGATGAAATGATCCATTCACGCAGAGAAATTAATCAGATTTGAAAATAATCCAATCATTGCAGCTCTATTCATTCTTGCGATCTGTTAATGTGAATGTTTTGACTGAACTAATTTGAAACTGTGAAGGGACAACACTATCACACTATATAGTATATATACTGTCACACTACTATACTGTAGTAAGCTGTGGCACTGATGGTTTTTGGTTGGAAAGACAAACAGTTTATTTGCTCAGCAAAAAAACCATTTTATCAAACAGCATCTTGTCTCACCAGACCTCAGTGACATCTTCTGAGCTACAATTCAATGTTATGGAGACTTATGATGCAATTATGTGAGATAATGGGTTCTTACCGGTTTGCAAAGGGAATCAAAGTCAACACAAAGATCTCAGGAAATAATGATGCAGATATAATGGTGAGAGAAGAGAGAAGTTGTCCCATATATACAATGTATATCAGTTAAAGTTACACAATAATGTAAAATTTACGTATATTTACTCTGTTACATATTGCCGATACTGTGTGTTCTCTTTCTACTATCTTTTCGTGTCATATTACTCTGATTCTGTCTTGTGAAGTGACAATTATTCTGTGACAACACCAGTTTCAATGACATACTTCCAAGTAGCAATACAAAAGACCTGGAAGTTGCAATTTTTCCAAGAAGTTTTTATCCCCCTGTGTAGCAGGGAAAAATAATACCAGTAACTCTGACAACATATTTAACGGTTCAGCCCCCCAAATCCATGCAATATTCCTTTGACCATTTTTAACTGAGTCAGGGAGATGAAAGGCAGACCAGACTAAAAGGGTCAGTATATGTGTCTGCTTGACCAGATTTGACAACTCAGTTTTTAGTTCACTTCCAGCAGTAACAGATGGAAGTTGCCAGACAGCAGTAAGGGGAGAATTGGGTCTTTTGTTCGTATATCATCACTAAATGTGGCTGTTGGGGTAGATATTTTGTTGTTTTGTCCTTAAATAATCTTGACTTGAACCAAAATGATAAATATCAGGTTCTATCTTTGTCAACCATTATGTGCACATTTAACACAAATGTAAGAAATATTTCAGGAAAGGGTCATGTTTCTGCCGAGCCACATTGAGCAAACAGGGGAACAGGTTGCTTCTGGTTCAGTGACATAATAAACGTTTAAACATTGAACACAGCTAGAAAGAGCTTTCTTGTCTAATGTCAAACCGACAAAGGAAAGAACAATAACGATAAAACAATAGCGATAATGATATGCTTTATTTAGTCTCATAAAAGAGAAACTCTTTTTGGTCTTTACACAGTCAGTTAAAAAGTGTAAAACATAAAACATACAAAACAATCACATTAGAGATAAATAATACTGATTGAAAATAACTAATACTCGAAAACTAAATACTCTGTCATATTGCATAATCGGAATCTACCTTTGCTTCTTGATATAAGTTTCGTATGGCAACCTATTTTACGCCTTATAGCTGAAATTACAGCCAGTGAATACCTTAATTAGATCATCCAGAGACTGGAAATCACTGCATGTATAGGAAATTCTCTTTTCGCTCCCTTGATGTTGTTCGTTTCCTGCAGAAAAAAGTTCCATTATCGAAAATGTCAATTGAAGGAGTGGAAAAGGAAAATGAATAAAATGTTCCAATGAAAGGATGGTTTTCTCTTTCCTGGGTTTTTGTAAGACAGCTGAAGAACAGAAGGACAAAGGAACATAAAGATGCAGCTCTTTATCCTCAAGAGTGAGGTGACTCATCATTTTTGGTAAATCAGAGCAAATTGCTTGATATTCCTTTGGGTAGAGATATGATTTCTGCCTATGACAAATCATAACCTGCTAGCTGTCACAGAAAAATGAATTTATTCTTCTTATTCCAGACATAGTTCTTAGATACTTCTACCATTCTTTTCAGTTTGGCAATTTCAGTGTAACATTTCCTAACAGTCAATGTAAAAATACAGATTTCAATTCAATCATGTTATTTTACAACTGTCATTTTCTAATATAATGCTTGGGACAATTTTGTTGCATTTCTTTGTAAATTCCACTGTTGCATATTTTATGTAATTCTGTAAGGGTTTAGGCTAAAAGTTTCGATCTAAAATCCTGCTTCATATATTTTACACCAAAAAGGCTTCCAGTGTGCATGCATCTGCATAAGTAATTGAAATCATGAGAGCTCACTGTAAATTGTAGCTATTTTACACTTTCACCTCCCAGGAAATAATTGATGTTGAACAAATGTTAAAATTACCAGGAAAAATGATTCTGAAAGTAAAGAAAGGATATAAAGGATGCCGGAAGGACACTTTGTTTGGAACTGGACACTGTAAGTTGAGATATGGTGAAGGATGACTCTCTGGCTGCCATGAGCAAGAGTATCAGTGTCCAAGTCATATCTGACAACCTTTTTATCTTTCAAAAGTTTTCTCCCTCAGCATAGTAGTAGTGGCTTTATTGGCTTAGACATATATGTGTTTTTACATGCATATGGTATGGTTTGATCGATTATCTCACTTTTCAGCTCCATCTCCTTAGAAACTGAAGGACATCAGAATGACAACCTGACAGCCACTTCGTGACATTTATTTTTATCATGAGCTTTCTGTCAAATTGATCTTGTGTGCAAAGCTTTTCAGCTGAGGATTTTATGATTTGTCAAAACCAGAGAATCAAGGACACTTTCAGGCAGGAAACGGCCGCTGATCTTTATTGACTTTCTCTCACTCCTTAATCTTCACATCAATTTACAGAGAAAATCTGTTATGAACATCTTTATCCAATAACTCAGCATTTTTCCTTCTACCACAACAGTTCTTCCATAACAATGCCAGTTGCCCTGATAAGGAAGCAACAAATATGATATCTTCGGTGAAATATATTCGCTTCAGAAATGACCGATGTTGAAAGGTTGAAGTCTTGTTTTATCATATGTGCCAGCCCCAGCAAGTTGTAATTCCACAAAACTAGAGCTGAAGATTTCAAGCCTGATCAACCTTACTTCCTAACATTAATTTTATTTTAGTTTCAGAATGAATTGAGAACATCATTATGCCAAATGGGTCTGAAGGAAACAGGCTTTTACACCACTGCTGTTAGTGGTCATTTGGGACTCTTTTGAGGATTAGACAATACAGTTTCATGTCAGCAAAGGAACCTGGGGGTTTTTAAAGCAGCAATAAACACTCTATTGTCTGAAGCAATCAGAGTTAAGCGTTCTCCTTGGTGGACTTTTGTACTCATGTTTACTGGCAGTTATCTGGTCCACCTTGTTCACATAATTGCAGAGTAACTGCTGGTACCTTTTTGTTCATGTATATGTAGTACACACAATTAAAACTTTCTGAATTTGTTTTACGTTATTGGGATTCAGTGCATCTGAGTAAGAGGTGCGCGATTGAAGAAAAGTTAGATGTGGCAAAGTGATTGCTTACAGTGCTGCGTGGCTGACTTCCCTAGATTTTTTGTCCTGTGGAATATGAAGTAGACTTCCTGAAAATCTGGATATTGATATTCAATCATCCATTTAATTTTAGGCATGCTTCGTTGAAGAAGCTTTTCATTAAATTTGATTGAAAGGGCCTGTGACTTTCCGCTTTTCTGCTTTTCAACTTTAGAAGAGAATTAGAAATTAATCTAATTTGGAAGTGATGCAATAGGCTACTGATTGTCCATTCATGTGATTTGTTAATGCATAATATGAATGGCATTGCTGAATACATTTACGAAGCTGAAGTCAAAAGAGTCATTCACATCTTCAGAAAATTAGGTTTTTCCTTTAACCTGGAGCATGAGTCATTATCGAAAATGATTTACCGAAATCAGGGAATTACAGGAGAGAACCAAGGACAAGGAAGAAAACAAGTCCTCCAATATCATGGTCAAAGAACATAGGTTCCAAATAGGTCTGTCTCCATTTGCAGTTCTGAATTTATGTACAGGTTGTGTCTCCAAGCTATAGGAGCTCTGATGGAATCCCCTTTGCCTTTCAACAAGGTGATTGGTGTTGTTGACCAAGCCAAGGAGTCTCACTTAATGAGTGCGTTTGTTGAATGTTTGATTGTTTGGGTCAGCTACACTGTATTGATAATGTTCTCAAAACAGCTGAAAAGAGTGTTGTTATCATACAGATTTGGGGATTTTAACTTGTTAACAACCAGATTATTATTAGCTATTGGTCACAGGATTTCACTTACTTTTCAAACACACCAGATGATATGTCATTTGGAGGGCTCTCCCAAGACAAAAATAGAACTCATCCCTTATCGTAGAGCCACCTACCCATAATACCTGTCGTAATCCCAATATGGAGACAGACCTTATGTTTTCCTACATTAAAAAAAAAAGATTGGTTATTAGGCAACCAATCCTATCAGATTTGTCTTTAAAGAAGATTGAATGTCAGAACCAGGACAGTGATTCAGGAACCACCAATATTCGGTTGTGAAAACCACATTGGTTGGAAAATAATTCTTTGAATCAGTTGGACAAGTAACCTATTTTTAGCGTCAATGAGATATCTTTTACGTTTCTTGGCTTAGATATATTCCACAAGAATTATTTGCAAGAATGTAATATCGTGAGACAGCATCTCGACGTGCCGACACTGAATCCTCAAACTAATACAGGATAAGTGTGGATTCCCAGGAGCCTGAGATGATGGAAATGTCTGAATCAAGAGATTGTGTTGACTCATCTGAGCCCTTCCCATACTTTTGATATTACTTCTGCATTATATAGCTCATTGCTGTTATCTCCACAATTGATTGATATAATAATTATTGATGCGAAATTTTATATATGGACTGCTATTTATGGATTTCTGATCCTGTTCGTTGCAGACAACTCATTAATCTTCATAACACACCCAAACTCTGCTTATTCCAAAGAAGTTGAGTCTAAAATGAGTTTGTAATAGATTTCCAAATGGATGCAACTAGAAGGAGGCATC
This sequence comes from Platynereis dumerilii, assembly GCA_026936325.1. Classification (NCBI taxonomy): domain Eukaryota; kingdom Metazoa; phylum Annelida; class Polychaeta; order Phyllodocida; family Nereididae; genus Platynereis; species Platynereis dumerilii. The sequence goes on from JAPTHN010000014.1 coordinate 25,970,090, forward strand.
AATTATAAACTGATATCAAATTTAGGCATACATGTACATCTGAAAAATGTGTGCAGAAAGCCCCATTGGCACAAGTCATAACATTCGAACAACACAAAGTTTTGTCCCCCTAAACGGATCTCCCCTATGATCTGAGTCCCATTTCTAATACCAAAAAAAATAATAAATGTCGTAAAATCTAGTCAAGATGATTCGATCAGTTGTCTCTCAGCAATTTCAGAGAAAACTACAATATTGAACGTTTTGCAGACAATTTTTGAATGGAACTTTGTGAAGCTATGAATATATGACAAAGAACATCACCGTTGTCAGGATGCAATAAGGATACTCCATACATATAGATGGAAACACTTAAGTGACAAATATTGTTTCTCATTTAGAATACAGGAGATACTTTCAGAGGTCGTGAAGAGAAAACTCATATGAGCACATATGGCGCAAATAGGTCTTGGAGTATCATTGCTGAGACTATTGGCAAAAGGACACAACCTTTAAAAGGATAAATATGTAGACAGTGAAAGGTGTACATGTAGCTGGATATTGCAGAAATAACACTGCATGAAAATAAAAAATAAATCTTCACCCTCCTTACCCTTGCGGCTAAATCTCTCACTGCTCCGTGGAGATTTTTTCTTCCTGAAATCAAACATAGGTCCTTTTCGCTTGTCTAGCATTAAGTAGTAAATAATTAGGGAAAATTCATTTCATAATAACAAATTGCTTCTTCCTTTCTTCCTTATGAGAAAGTCATATGCACAATCAGCATTTCCTAATCCTTCAAAATCCTTCACAAATAGCCTTTAAAGCTATTCATAGTCTTCACAGACTCAGCAAATCCTAGAGACAATCAATGCCTTGAGCATGTTTAGGCAGCTGCTGGGTCAACTAAGACTTCCCATCAGGTAGTGCAATTGGACGTGTAACCAGGATTTTTGCAATGCAAATATTCTCACAATGCTGGCTCTGCATTTGGTAACAATTACATCCTAACCGTGGACACTATTATGATGGCCAGAAGTGTCTATGTTTAAATGGCTGCACGGCGAATAGAAGGAAAGCAACAAGTAGCACGGTAGTGCTGTAACCAGCTTGTTACATTCTTTATACAGTGCAACCATCACACCCTTTAAGTGGATCTCTTCAGATTGATTCATAAAACGTGTTTTTACTCTTGCCAGGCCAGTCCATGCACCAGTCAAAAAGAATAAAGTCCCGTCCAACTTCTTGTACTAGAGTAATGTCCGAAACAAGAATACTATCAGCCAAATGATATTCCACGGTACCAAACTTCTTGGCCAGCAAGACAAATAGTTCATTTGCTCTGAAAACTACAATCCCATCCAAAGACGCAACCTCTCTTGTGTCACCAGACCTCTGTGACACCTTCTGCACTACTATTCACATTATGGAGACTTACGATGCCATTAGGTGAGAAAACGGGGTATTTGCCAAGGGCATCAAAGTCAAGATACAGATACAATGATATATAGGAACTATTAAGTGTATAATAAAATGTCTGCGATATTCATATACTCCACTGTATAAAGCCTGCTGCTCCATCTCTTTTATGGCAACTACCGTTATGGAAACAAACATTGTCATTTTATGCTAAAAACTATTTTTTTAGGTATAAAATTGTTGCTTTGACGGTAACTGCTGTAAGTAAGTAAGTAAAAGTAAGTAAAACTTCATTTATAGTCGAGTAAAAGAAACAGTACAACACAAGCAAAAATTGCTTTTGATCGACTAAAACGATGAATCACAATGTATATATACAGTATGAAATGAATAAAATGATTAAAATATATACAATGACATTTAAGTAAGAACATAATATCAAAGAGTACATAAAATGCAAGCACCACATTGGCAAGATGGCTTCCAGTCTTTTAAAACCTTTCTAAAATCTTCAAGGTTAAAATGTTTAAAATCATTGGGAAGTTTGTTGTAAATCATAGCACCATGGAATCTAAATGATCTAAAGCCATACATAACAGTGTTGTAGTACAAATGAAGGAAACTTTTTATAGTGTGTTTATAATGTTGGCTCATACTTAGAATTTATTCTATTAACTTACCTGAACCCCACAGATATCCCAACGTTCCCCTTAAGAAAACATAACAACTTTTCCAAAAAATCTTTCTTACACATTTTGAGATTATAAAGCAAGAAGTAGAGATATCACCCCATTTGTTACATTATATGATTCCAGCCTGCAAGAGAAACAGGTTAGATTCTTAGAAAACTTCCATCTCCTCCCAACTCATGTTATTTCCCCTGACATCCACCGAGCTACAATTTTGATGTTATGGAGACTTACGATGCAGTTAGCCGAGATAATAGGGTCTGTTGGAGTTTGCAGAGTGTGTCAAAGTCGAGATGCCGATCTCAGGAAACACTGACAGAAGCATAATGGTGAGAGATGAGAGAAGGCAGCATTTTCCGATTTACTGACTTATGCTTACTGTCCAATAGTTATACTGCATAGGATTGATGGATTGGGCTTTACGTCCTGTCTTTATGCTGTGAGGCAAAGGATAATAAAACCAGCCGTCCAACATAAGCCCAGGTGACCCGGCAAGAGCATGATTCAAACCCTGGATATCGCGATTGGCAGTTCAGCATGCTACCGCCCCCTATGCTGCACAGAAAATAATAAGAAAACGAATCACTGTGAGACTGGTTAACAATCGACCTCTTTCGTATGGGATACGATTATCATGATGTAGGCCTATGTTACGTATAAAATCTATGGAATGTTGTGAAAAGAAGCAGATGCATAGTTGACAATTTTGGAGATATATGAAATAAAAGTCAATATGTTTTGTCCGTGAGAAATTTATCACGCTGATCATGTAGAAGTCCTTTTTGAGATTCATGATTCTATATGATTTCCCTAAATGTAGGCATCATAGGAATCAATATCGGACAAATTTATCTCAGAGATCTGTCATAGATTTAGCAATAAAGCCTGTCAAAGGAGTCAGTCGTTCGTATTCCACATTCGGATTCGATTTGCTGCGACTTTTATCTGAAAGATCTTTTTTGATTACGTGAAAGATTCAGAAAGAAGTGTTTATACCGATTGACAGAGTCAGGAGATTTCTCGCAAGACAAAGTATCCCTCAATTTGGATGTATCTAGTTGTAGCTCACAAATTAGGCCAGATATACTTGATTTTTAGATTCCCGGATCTACCCGAAGCATTTTTTTCTGAGGTAGATCATTAGAACGAAAACTAAGCTGTAATCTATATTTTTATTTTATCAATTCAGTATAAATAGGGATAAGCACAATTTTTTCCATATGCATAAAATCTGTGTATCAAGCTTCCCAGGCAGTTTTCTCAGCTCTCAATCTCCATTAGACTTACACTGATTTTCTCTAACAGCCTCTTTGCCACTGACCATCTGTCTCTCTCAGACTGACAGTGGATCGAACAAAATTTGTCCGTAAACCCACGGAGAAATAAATCCTGAAGTCAACTTCAACGCAATCTCCTGTAAATGAAATTTTGTATATGAAATTTCCATTCAGTTACACCAGACAATGGAAAATCACAATCAATTCTCAGGGAGAGAAAATTCAACTGCATTTACACAAAAATGGTCCATGGATCTCACATCTTGCAAAGAAGACTTCTTTCATACATAATTCACATACATGTACATGAATATAATATACAGATCAACCACTCGGCCATTGTGTAGATCTAATTTGGATCTCATTTCAACAAGAAAGCCGTGGGTAGCCCTGATCATCCCTTAGGAGCCATCAATCAATTATGTGGCACAGAAAAGTCAACAAGTTCTGACTGCCATAGACAGACGCACGAACATATATCATCTATTTGCACTCTGCTTGTTGAATGGATGTGATATATATGAATAGATTGATGCACGTCTATATAATACTGTTTTTCTATATAGTAGCAGCAGAAGTAGAAGGTCTAACAAAGGGAAAAACCATCATTGAGACAATTTATAATTTTAGCCTATCCATAAGTTTCACATGGGCAATCAGAGATGAGCCAATATTTTGAAGAGTAATTTTTCAACTTTAAATTCTGTGAGATAAATCCCCAAAGTATCCATGTCTATTAGTGTTGATCATCCAGGTTACCTTTGTTGCTATTGTGAAAAATATCCCAAAACTTCTTGGAACATGTTCTGTTGATTAGAAATGGGATTTTTTTTTTTTTTGACTCAGCAGCTTGCTAAACATGCTCAAGGCATTGATTGTCTGAAAGATTTACATAGTCTGTAAAGATAAGGAAGCACTGATTTTGAATAGAACTTTTTATGAGGGAGTAAAGAATCAAATATACATTTACATTCTTAATGCAAAAGGTTCTTGATGGTAAATATAAAGAATCCACAGCCGAAAAAATTTATTGAGAGTTTAACTGAATTGAAAAGGTTCAATACCAATACTGCATGGAAAACCTAAGATGGAGCCCTATGCTCCAAACTTGAGAGAAGAGGATTCCGTTGTGGGAGTTCAGTGCTTCTGGATTATTCTAAGGGTTTTAAACTACATTTTGCAATTAATTGTTTGTTCCATCAACAAAAATAATTGTTTGAAAAAAGAAAAAACTGAAAGAAGTAAAAGAGACTTTACCAAATCTAGCAAGTAGACCAATCTCGAACATGTTCCTTTTGAATATTTCATGTGGTTCTTGACATAAGTTGTAGTCCGGACTAACACAGCTTGACAAGCCTGAATGTTTATGGCACAATTCGATCTGCTTTCTGTCTGGTGATATCAAGGTCCGTTTCATTTACTTCAGCTCTTTCAGGACTTGATATTGCAATTAGAGTATTCTAATTATTCAGACCAGTATTTCTATGTGTTGCAAATTTTAAAGTAGGCCTATATCCTATTTGAGAGCCAGATTTCATTATGAGTAATTTTTATTTTTCATCGCAAAAGCTTAAATTTCCAGTTTAATTCACGAAGTTTTCTAATTACTGCATGCAAGACAAATCACTGTGAATAATCATTGTAACATTACTCATCAGGTAGCATTTAAGAAAAGTTTCATATGAAATTTTGCATGACTTTAATAGTTCTAACGATGAAATTCAGCTTGTCCAGATCTTATGAGTACTTTTATAGAAAATTTGCCACTAACGCTTTACTCTGAGTTGCTGATTACAGTTCTGATCCTTCATTATTCCGGATGGATTCAAAATAGAAAAAAGAATCAGAGAAACGAGATCTTCACCACTGAATATATGTACGCAGTATCTGTTAAGAAAGGACAAGATAGTACAGCAAGGTCTGGAGAATATTTTAAGACAAATATGATGAGAAAACACAAAGTTATACCATACCGCAAGTTTGCAAAACAACCAAAAAATGTTGAAAATGTTAAAAATTCAATGCCATTTCCTAAAAAAAAACTTTTGAAGTTAGAGACCTGCAATTTTGTGATATAGCCTGTATTACGGAAGCAAAATATTTTCTGCATCAGATAAAACATATTTCGTCCAGATATGTACATATTTGGCAACACAGGATTTTTACACCGATGCCACATAAATGTAACTCCGTGTTTGAACTGTGTCTTAATGTTAGTGAATGATTTGAATGTCTTTTTTTCACTTGAGCTTTATTCTTTTTTGCAGTCGTACCATTGCTATTATACATTAAGAAAACACATGAAAGGACCGCGCGGTGATGGTTGCATCATTTTCAAAATTGATTAATTTCATAATGTTTTCTTCTTTTCTGATGTCTGAATTTGTCAGGTTGAAAAGCAGAAAATCGCAGGCCTTTTCAATCAGATTTAATGTAAAGCTACTTCAGTGAAGCAAGCCTGAAATTAAACGGATGATTGAATATCAATTCCAAGGTTTTCGAGGATCCATGTTTGATTCCACTTCCATACAACTCAAAATTGGGGAAGTCACTGCACAGCACTTGAAACACTTGCTTGGTGATACATGTATGTAACTTGCATTGCATTGGGTGTTTAAAAGTCTCAACTATACGCACAACTAGAATCGCGAGCGATAATATAATGACCGCGGGCGCTGCTGGACGCCTTTTGCTGATCAAGTGCATAAGTGTGACTGTGTCGATCCATAAAAGATGAATAACAATTTGTGTTTTGAGTGCAGCTTGTTTTGACCTGGCTTAAAAAAGCTCAGTCGTATAATAATAATAATAAATAGATATATATTCGTTGTTGTCCATGGCGCAGTGGGGCCTCTATTTGACGGGGGGTTTATTCGAGGGGCGTATATGTGTACATCCATTGTGCATGCCTGTGTACGGCCATCGTCAAGTGTACGCCCATCTGTAGCTCGTCTGGCATGCCCATCTGTGTGTGCACGCCAATTTGTGTGTACACACCCATCTGTGTACGCACCCATTTGCGTGGGCATGTCCACCTGAATGCCTATCTGTGTGGGCACGCCCACCTGTACACCCATCTATGTGTACGCCCGCCTGTAGGCCTATGCCCATCTCTCGAGTGTATGCCCATCTGTGTTGGAACCCTCATCTGTGAGTACATGCCTTCTTAGTGTGCACACCCCCCTTTACACCTAGCTGGGAGTACGACCATCTGTGTGTGTATGCCAATTTGTGTGTGCACAGCCACCTTCGTGTGCACGCCCATTGATATGGCCATCTGTGTGTGCATGCCCATATGTACAGCCATCTGCATGTATACGCCCATATCAGCACGCCCGTCAATGAGTGTAAGCCCATCTGTGCGTGCACGGCCATCTGTGTATGCATGCCCATTTGCATGTGCATGGCCATCTGTATGCCCATCCCAGTGTGGATGCCCATGTGTGTGTGGACGCCCATGTGTGTCTACAGGGTCACCTGTGTGTACACACACATCTGTCAGTGCAGGCCCACCTGTACGCCTAGCTGTGTGGGTATGCCCACCTGTACACTCATCTGTGTGTACGCCCATGTGTATGCCCATCTGTGTGTGTATGCCCATCGGTCAGTGTATGCCCATGGGCGTGTGTACGCCCATGGGTGTGTGTACACCCATGGGTGTGTGTACTCCCATGGGTGAGTGTACGCCAATGGGTGTGTGTGGACCAATGGGTGTGTAAAACCATTGGTACAGTATATATACACCTTTTGATATATATATATGAACACCCTTTGGTATAGACTCGCCCATGTCAGTAAACTGTCATGAAAAGTAAGCCAACCGACCTGCCGCCTGACCTGTAATGTAATGTAGTGCTTTAATGCAGTGCTGTAACGCAGTGCTGTAATGCAGTGCTGTAATGCAGTGCTGTAATATAGTGCTGTAAAACAGTGCTGCAGTGTTGTAGTGCAGTGCTTTAATGCAGAATACAGAAAGCAGTCCAATAACATGTTGCTGTAATGCAGCGCAATGATTCATTGTTGTAATTCTGTTGTAAAGTAATGCAGTGAGGCAGTGATGTAATGCAGTACAATAATGCAGTGTACTGCAGTGCTGTAATGCAGTGCTGTAATACAGTGATGAAAAGCATGCAGTAATGCAGTGCAGTTATGCAGTGCAGTTATGCAGTGTTGTAAGCAGTATTGTGATGTGGTCTGTAATGCAGTGCAGTTATGCAGTGCAAAAAAGCACTATTGAAATACAGTGGGGTGAAAGCACAGTAAAGGCCTCAATTGCGTTTTGATCAGATAAAAGTAAATCTAGGGTCCTAGAAACCAATTTCTGACATAAAGAAGAAACAGTGCAGTATTTAAGCTTGATCAACAAGTAAATCTGAGAAATTTAGGCATTTTTCATCAGCATACAACTAAAACCATGCTGTGGGCAGACCTTTAAAGTGGGTATAATCTGTTAATTTTAGCATGTAACCAGTGGCCGTTTTTCTGAAGCACTGTCTATTGCAGCAATGCTGTAGCCTAATATTTAGTTCACATTCTGCCGGTGACATTATCTGTTTACAGTACCTCCCTGGCCTTCGGTAGGGACCATTGGCTGACTTTTCAATGTGATGATTGTGGCATCCATGACGTCCGAAGGAAAGGTCCGCTTGTAACCATATTTTTGCATATTTACAGTCAGGGGTTCAAAAGGCTGGCTGGAGGGTATTTTTATGCAATAATTAGCTGAATTTGGTGCTTTTGCCTAGATATGATATTGGTTTAATGAATTTCAGGAAAAAAATTCCTATGGCCACTGATGATTGTAAGATACAAGAAGCTTTAATGGCTAAAATCGATGTCCGTCCATTACGTCCACAACAAATTTTTTGTAATTTAAATGAATTAAAGACCAGGTAACACGTCAACTGACATGGAAATGCATGTCTATCTCTCTCTACCTATGTATGCAACTGAAAAATTTAAAAACGCAATGAATTTAACTTATACACTGGACACCAGGCTAAAAAGTGTAAATGTCCGTCCATTACGTCCACAAAAGTGTTCAGATTAGTCTGAGGACTGATGTTTGGAGGTCTTGTATGTCACAAATAAAGCAGGGATACCATGTTTAGTGACAAATTTAGATTATTTTAGGGAATGCTGACAAGGCTCAAAAGTTGAATTTGTCACAGTTCATACAAACTGTCCATATCATATCAGCAAAAACTTGAAAAGCCAATGGTCCATTTCAGCAGAAAAACCTAGATTTTCATGGAACTTTCATAATGTAGTTCTTAGCAGCCCAGCAAATACCTGTCTTGATTTATCAGACAAACATAATTCTGTATTCTGTACATTAGCAACTTCAAATTGATGTACTACACTTGCACTTCTTATGAAAATAATTCTTAGGTCATAGGGGCCAAATATTGAGGCGCTTACTGTGCTTTCACCCAGTGCAGTAATGAAGTGTTGTACTGCAGTGCTGTAATGCATTGCAGTAATGAGGTTCTGTGATGCAGTGCAGTAACACAGAGCTGCAATGCAGACTGCAGTGTTGTAATGCAAGGCAGTGATGCAGTGCAGTTATGTGTCCGCGGGGGCATGGCCCCGTGTCTGCGGGGGCAAGTCCCCGTGTTCCCGGGGCATGTTCCCGGGGGCATGTTCCCGGGGGCATGTTCCCGGGGGCATGTTCCCGGGGGCATGTTCCCGGGGGCATGTTCCCGGGGGCATGTTCCTGGGGGCATGTCCCCGGGGCATGTCCCCAGGGGTATGTCCCCATGTCCCTGGGGGCATGTCCCCGGGGGTATGTCCCCATGTCCCGGGGGCATGTCCCCATGTCCCCGGGGGTATGTCCCCATGGCCCCGGGGGTATGTCCCCAGGGGTATGCCATCATGTCCCCGGGGGTATGTCCCCATGGCCCCAGGGGTATGTCCCCATGTCCCAGGGGTATGTCCCCATGTCCCCGGGGGCATGTCCCCATGTCCCCGGGGGTATGTCCCCATGTCCCTGGGGGTATGTCCCCGGGGGTATGTCCCCATGGCCCCGGGGGTATGTCCCCATGGCCCCGGGGGTATGTCCCCATGTATGTCCCCGGGGGCATGTCCCCATGTCCCCGGGGGCATGTCCCCATGTCCCCGGGGGGCATGTCCCCATGTGCCCGGGGGGCATGTCCCCGGGGGCATGTCCCCATGTCCCCATGTCCCCAGGGGCATGTCCCCATGTCCCCGGGGGCATGTCCCCATGTCCCCATGTCCCCGGGGGCATGCCCCATGTCCCCGGGGGCATGTCCCCATGTCCCCGGGGGCATGTCCCCGGGGGCATGTCCCCATGGCCAGGGGGGCATGTCCCCATGTCTGCGGGGGTATGTCCCCATGTCCGCAGGGGGTTTAGTAGATATTAAATGGTTGCCCCCTTATTCTTAGTAATAATGGTCGCCCACTCTTTAGTATATATTAAATGGTCGCCCCCTTATCCTATCTATCTATCTATCTATCTATCTATCTATCTATCTATGTATATCTATCATCATTGCTTAGTAGATATTAAATGGTTGCCCCCTTGGTTCATACATTCTTAGTAATAATGGTCGCCCCTCCTTAGCAGATATTAAATGGTCGCCCCTTATCATATCTATCTATCTATGTATCTATCTATGTATATCTATCATCATTGCTTAGTAGATATTAAATGGTTGCCCCCTTGGTTCATTCATGCATGTACTTTTGTTATCTTAGCACCTTAGTAGATATTAAATGGTTGCCCCCTTATTCTTAGGAGATATTAAATGGTCGCCCCCTTATCCTTAGTAGATACCTTATCTATCTATCTATCTATCTATCTATCTATCTATCATCATCATTGATTGCCATCATTGATTGCCATCATTGATTGCCATCATTGATTGCCATCATTGATTGCCATCATTGACTGCCATCATTGACTGCCATCATTGACTGCCATTATTGACTGCCATCATTGATTACCTTTGTCTACGACTCCCCCACATAAATCCTCCGACATCCTCCGACATCCTCCGACACATGAAATCCCGCCATGTGACCGCGTAAAAACAGAGATCAGCCTAAAGGCGATCAATAAGAGTTTGGCTGCTTTTGAGACATCCCCCAGCAGTCAAGTGGTCCAAGCAGGTCTAATCTGGCTCAGTGCCAAAAATCACGAAAACAACATTCACACAGCCAAAATAACAATAAGGTGGGGTGTTTCACTGAAAAATCATGAATCTCAGAAAGGTATGAAAGACCCCTTGGATCATCCTGGTCTTCAGGGGTTGATTGTAGAATGTAAAGTTATGTTTATATAGCAACTTTCATGACTGTACATTGAGTGTAACTTGTTATATCCATCCCCAAAAATGTGAGTAAAATGGTACAATACGGGGGTAAAAGCAAAATGACCGCGCCAGCAGCTGGCCGCGGTCATAATAAAGTAGTAGCAGTAACTCTGCAATTGATTGAAGATATAGGACAAAAGCTCACTTGGGGGATGTTAGCTTTGATTGCTTCAGACAACAGGGTGTTTATTGCTTCTTTTTAAAACCTCCAGGCTCTACGTATGCTGTTTGACATGAAACAGTATTTTTCCAAAGCTGAAAGAGTCCCAAATGACCACTAACATGAGCTATAATGGTAGTTCATGGAAAGCCTGTCTCCTTCAGACCTGTGTGGCGTAATAATGTTCTCAATTCATTGTAGAATTACAATAAAATGTATGTCAGAGTGTAAGGTTTATAAGCATCATTCTTTACAGCACAGTTCTAGCTATTGATGGTCACGATTATTGAAATTCTACTGGCTTCAAAAAATCATATCTTTACCCGGAAGCAAATGAGACAATTTTCTCTGATTTCCTAGAAATGATGAGCAACCTCACCCTTGAGAATAAAGAGACAACATCCTATATATCAAATCACAAGTTTTTTCCTTCTATGCTGTATTGCTTATCATATCCATCTAAGCTATATTAGTGTTACGGAATAGCCTTATCTCCATTTGCGGAGGCACACTACAATACAAGGCATGGATTTGTTTGTGTAACACCAAACTACACATAGCTATGATGCCATCTGGTAAATACCAAACATATTCCTATTGGTATTTGACAATTTGTTGACATTTTCTCTTGCATATATATGCACTCAGCTTTACTTTTCCTATTTTTAAATGCTATGTTTCAAGGATAGATACAATTTTGAAGTTAGAATTTGCTGCATGCAATACTGCAGTCAACTATTACATATATCAAATTACATATTAAAGAACTTTTGCAAATCAGCCACAAGTTTGCATCAATTAAAAGTTTTCTCATGAAACATTGCATGATAATTAAAAAAGAGTCTAACATTTTTGTCTGGGTTCCACTGTTTAAGATATTTTCAGCAAAAAACCAATTTCTTAACTCAAATTATATATTCAATTTGTAGATTGTCTTAAAAGCTTCAACTCTGCACAGTCTAAAAGCAATTTGTTAAGAGGACATTTCTTTGCCAGTTTGTCTCAAAGCTCAATACGAATAATTTTCACTCAAACCCAGGAATGAATTATATTTACTGCAATCTCAAAAAAGAATTATTTTCCCATTTACACTGTACTTAACTGGTTATTCCCATGGGTTAGTCCTCTTGTAGGATATCCAAGCAAGATAATCATCGATCCTCTTTGTTCAGATAGAGGGCCAAAACATCTGTGACTATCTTACCATTGCCAGATGTCAGGATGAATGGGTAGTAATCAAAGGTCTCAGTTGAATGTTGTGAGTCCCAAGAGTCCATGGTTATAGCTTTTGCTGATTGGATCTTGCATTTGTTGACTTTGAGCCTTTAGTCTTTATCTCAAGCCCTTAAATGTATCTCTTTACAACGACCAATCCCAGAGGAATTCCTGTGTGGTTATTGCGCCATATAAGGAAGTGCAATGATGCCAGGTCTTATCTCTACAAGCATGATTCTTGCTATCTAACAACATTTGCATCTTCAAATCTGGGTCTCTTTACATCAAAGACAACACCCAAAAGGAAAACCCTGATCACTGGACAAGGAATATCTCTTCCTTGTTCCATTTCTCTTTGTTAAAAGACCCTGTGTATCTTCCATATCAGTTCTTTAGGAATCTCAGTACGTTCAAGATAAATACTTACTTCTTTGTTCAGCAATACAGAATAGAATCATGATGCAATTCTTTATCTCTTTTACACTTTCCATTTGTTCCCTGAAACTAGCAAAGATGAAAGAGAGCTGAGGGATATCATGGCGAAAATAATATAGTATTTTCTTTTTTTACTGAACCTTGTCCATAGCCATTGCCTTTTTTTGCCTTTCTCGGTCTTTTTAGTCTGGTTATGGCCTGCTGATAAATCTTTCAAACTGCTGTCATCTTCCAGTGCCTTCCACAATGTGAATTCCTAACAAATAAACACGGCTAACCTGGGGGAGTTCAGCGTCTATAAATCATTATTGCGTTGACAAAAATGTGTTTTTCCTTTTGTCATTTCACTGCTGTGTCTCACAATGTTAAAGTTTTTTTTAAATATCATGGGTCTTTGAAAAAAAGCGATCTTGAAATATTTCCCTTGTCGCATCCCATTTTGTCTTCTTCCCTGTAACACATACAAGAGTAAGCTATGAACTGGCCTGAAGAATTAGCTAAGAATTAGCCCAGGGCTATAACAATGCAAATAGTTCTGGTTTCTATCTTGCAGTTTTCATCAATCAGGTAGGAGAGATAAGAGGATCCAGTGTCTGTCAAAGAGAGACAGATGATCAATACTGGAGCAAAGGGCTGTTAGAGAAAATCAGTGTATTAACTTTAGTTGATAGAGATTGAAAAAAGTACCTGGTAAGCCTGATATAAGATGTCTACTTGTGAGCTGTGAGAAAATACTTCAAAATTCAGGGAAGTTTATCTCGCAAGATATCCCCAGTTGCTGTATTTTTGTCAGTCTGTCTTTCTGTCAGTCTGTCCAAACACTTCTTCTGGGAATCTAAAGCACTGTCAAAAAATCTTTGTGATGAAAATGGCAGCAAATCTGATGTAGAATACAAATGACTGACTCCTTCACTGCAAAATCTATGACAGATCTCTGAAACAGACAGAGATATATTTTGTATTCAGACAAAATCATTCCACAGAATTGGCTGCCATTGAATTAGTTAATTAATTGACATCAGAAATGGACAGCAATGAAATTCCTATTAACATATACTTGGATCTTTCGAAGGCCTTTGATACGCTTGACCACACCATATTACTAGAAAAATTACAAATGTATGGCATTAAAGACATGGCTATTAACTTACTAACTATCTTTCAAATAGAACACAGTATGTAGAATTTAATGGAATCAAGTCAGATTTACTACCCATAACAACAGGAGTTCCACAAGGATCCATTTTAGCCCCCCTTTTATTTCTTATTTATGTTAATTATATAGCAAAAACATCAAATATTTTCTATCCAATAACGTATGCAGATGACTCCACTTTGTTTACAACATTAAAAACTGTCAAGCTTATTGATCAACATATGAATGTTGATGAGATATTAAGTAATGAACTCTCAAAGATTAGCACATGGTTGAAGTTAAATAAATTATCATTAAATTGTGAAAAAACCAAGGCAATGATATTTCACACAAAACAAAGAAAAGTTGATATGCCTAAAATTCACATTAATGACCATGAGATTGAATTTGTAAAACAATTTAACTTTTTGGGTATAATAATTGATGAAAACCTTAACTGGAAAGCCCATTCTAGTAGCGTCAGTATGAAAATATCAAAAACAATTGGTGTATTAAATAGATTAAAAACATTTTCCCTCCAGAGGTACTTTTACATATTTCTAACTCCCTCATTTTATCCCATCTTAACTACGGGGTGTTTCTTTGGGGAAGACACTCAAAACAGATAAATGTTCTACAAAAGAAGGCAATAAGAGTATTAACTAGAAGTTGATACAATTCTCACACTAGTACAATTTTCAAGAACTTAACAATTCTCAAATTTGATGAAATATGCGCACTGCATGACTACAAATTACTTTTGAAATTTTTCAATGGAGTACTTCTGGAGTCGCTGTTGTCCTTGGTAGGATGCAATGAGCAAGCTCATCCAAGGTATGCAACCAGGTTGACAGATCAGCAACTCTTACCTGTTCCGCGAGTAGGACATGAATTTGCAACTCAAAGTTTTTCGTATAAGTTACCTAGAATTTTCAATGCCATGAACAAAACAATTAGGGATAAAAGTTTTACTCATAGTTTTATAGGGTTTAAAATATATGTGGAAAATGTTTTGATTAAAAATTATAGTACAGATTGTAGCATCACTAACTGTTATATATGTCTTCGAAATTAATTTTTTTTTTTTTTCTTGTTTGTTGATTATTATTATTAATTTACTTATTCCGCATGATTATATAGTTAACATTCACTCATTGTTATTTGTAGTATTTTAAAATGATACTTTGTTTCACGCTGCATCACACGCACCTGCTCCTCTGGTCACACTACGACTTTGCCAGACAACATAATATTTCAATAGCCAATGTAATTTTTTTTTCGTTTTTTTTTTTCTTATAACAATTTTTTTTCTCTCCCTTCTTCCTTGCTGTTTCAGTATAATAATTTATATGCATGTATTTAATATTGGTTATTTTGACTGACTTATATATAATACGAATTATATGTATCTATTGAAAGGTGGCCATTCGCTTTTTTAAAAAACCTTTGAGGGGTCTCCTGGCTCTGTTACTTTTTTATTGAGTCTTAATAAATATTGTCTGAGTCTGAGTCTGAGTCTATTTGTGTGATATTGATTTTGCCTGTTTGCTTTGACACTCACATTGACAGAAACATCATAGAGCTTAAATGCTCCTTCTACATGATCAGAGTGATAAATTTCTCATGGTCACAACTACTTTTACTTTTATTTCATGTATCTCCAAAATTGTCAACTCCGCATTTGCTTCTTTCCAGAACAGTTAAAGAAAATAGGAAGCCAATTACAATATGAAAACTCTGAGAAGATAGCATGATACCTAATGAGAAAATGTTTTCTTTATCATTGATGTGTTCATCCATCCATCCATCCTTTTCAGTATAACTACAGGACAGTAAGCATAAGTCGGCAAATGGAAAAATGCTGCCTTCTCTCTTCTCTCATCATTATGCTTTTGTCATTGTTTCCTGAGTCTGAGATTTGCATCTCAACATCGATGTCCTCTGCAAACTCACACAGACCCTATTATCTCACCTCACTGTGTCATAAGTCTCCATAACATAAAATTGTAGTTTGGAAGAATGTCTGGAGAAACCATATCAGTTGAGGTGAGATGGAAGTTTTCTGAGCAAATAACCTCTTTCTCTTGCCACCTGAGAGGCTTCGGAATCATATTGTGATCAATGGGGTGATAGTCTCTTAGTTTTCTCTTATAATATCACATTTACAAGAAAGAATTTGCTACTTGTTACTTTTCTTTCCCAATGTATAGTCATTTACGGTAACTGACAATTCATTAATCTTCCACCATAGAGAGTTCTGACTGTTTATCAGATAGTCATTTCCATAGCTCACATTTATCTGGTAAGGCATCATGACATGCAATTGTAAATATGTCTATTGGTGTCCATTTTTGGAATGTATTTGACTATTTGTTACTCATTTCAGAGCCAGGATTGTGACAATATTTACAACACTTCAGGTGACATGTCCAACTGCACTGGCAAATGGGAAGTCTTTGTCGACCCAGCAGCTGCCTAAACATGCTTAAGGCATTGATTGTCTGAAGGATTTGCTGAGTCTGTGAAGACTATGAATAGCTTTAAAGGCTATTTGTGAAGGATTTTGAAGGATTAGGAAATGCTGATTGTGCATATGACTTCTTTTCTCATGGCAGGAAAAGCAGGCAATCACTAAGTCATAGTAATATGAATATCAACTTGACCAATATGCCCCAGAAGGGTCATGGCACCCCTTTTTGTCAAATTTTATCACATCACCGTACGAAGAATAGTAGAGAGAAGATTTCTTGTGCTTGTATTTTAACCAACAAAAGCACAAATCTCCCATGTCAGAAACGACATTTTTTTTATTAGACTTTCAGTTTTATTGAGGTTCTAAAGTTTCAAGCAATAAAAACTGTATGACTGTTAGTTGTAAAACCTACGGCTTTCAAGAGACAGAAAAATGAAATTTCCTTCTTATATTTATTAATATTTTAAAGTGCAAAATCAACTTTTATAAGTATGTGTATATCAATAATTCACATTATGAACTAGGTTTACTTCTTTTTAGAATGTAATCTTTCCTCCTTGTGCTTTATTGCCATATCCAGCTACACCATCCACTGGCTACACATTTATCCTTTTAAAGGTTGTGTCCCGTTGCCAATAGGTTCAGCAATCATACTCCAAGAGGCAATTGTGTCCGACAAGTCTGTTCTTATATGACCTCAGGAAGTATCTCCTGGATTCTGAAGATTCTGAATGAGAAGCAATATTTGTCACTTAAGGGTTCCATCTCTATGTATGAGGTATCCTTATTGCGTCCCCACAACTATGTTGTTCTTGGTCATATATTCATAGCTTCACATACTTCCATTTGAAATTGCCTGCGAAAAGCTCAATATTGTGGTTTGCTGCACAGATAGTTCCAGAGACACTACCTGATGAACTGATCTTGATTTTTGATATTTCTTAATTACTTGGGTATATTAGAAATGAGACTCGGATCCTAGGGGAAATGATCCCTTTGTGTTGTTTGAATATTTGTGCCTAAATTAATTGTCAGGTTATAATTGATGCCTCTCTTTTATTTTTCTCCATTTTGAGTTCTATCACAAACTCATTTATAATAAACTTCTTTGGAGTAAGGCATAGTTTGGGTAAGTGTTTTATAAAGATTAATGGGCTGTTTTTCAACAAACTGGATGAGAAATGCAGGCCATATATAGAATTGCACATCAATTGCATCGAACATCATCATTATAGGAGATAACAAAATAGAACTATATAATGCGAAAATAATATCATAGGTAAGGGAATGGCTCAGACGAATATGGCCATTAATTTTGCCAGTCAACAAATCTCCAGACTCAGACATTTCCATCATCTTAGGCCCCTGGGAATCCTCACTTATCCTGCTTTAGTGTGAGGTTTCAGTGTTGACACATCAAGATCCTGTCTCAAGTTATAACATTCTTGCAAAGACTTCTTGTGGAATATATCTGAGCCAAGAAATATAATAAATATGTGATTGACACCAATGCTTGGTTGTCCAGTAAACCCAAATGGTTTTCACAACCGAATACTGGTGGCTCCTCAAACTTTGACTTCTAGAATGTTGTCAAATAAATAACTCCTCAAACATTGTCTTGTTTCTGAGAACCAATCTTCTTAAACAAATCAGATAGGACTGGTTTTTCGTTGATCAATCTCTTTATTTGGGTAAGATGACATAGCTTTAATCTTGAAGCTTCTTTGACCATGATATTAGAGGACTTGTATTCTTCCTTGTTCTTGGTTTCTCTCCTGTAATTCCCTGATTTCAGTTATTCATTTTCAAAAATGTCACATTTATTTTAGTTAGGAGGGAAGACTTAATTTCATGGTGATGTGAATTACTTTTTTGACTTGTGCTTTGTACATTTATTCAGCGATACCATTCATATTAAGCAATAACAAATCACATGAATTAACAGAGTTATCATGATTGCATTATTTCCAAATTCGATTAATTTCTTAATTTCCTTTTCTCTTCTAAAGTTATAAGGCAGAAAGGCGGAAAATCACAGGCCTTTTCAATCAAATTTAATGAAAAGCTACTTCAATGAAGTAAGCCTGAAATTAAAAGGATGATTGAATATCAATATCCAGGTTTTTCGGAAGTCTAATACCAACTCCACATGGCACAAAATTGAGGGAAGTCCGCCACGCAGCACATGAAGCAATCATTTTGGCATATCTAACTTGTGGTTCTTTTTCAAATGCACTCATTCCCAACAACATAGAACCAATTTCTGAAAGTTTTAATTGTCTCTACTACATGTACATGAACAATAAAGTACCAGCAGTTACTCTGCAATTATGTGAACAAGATGGCTCAGACAACTGCCAGTAAACACAAGTACAAAAGCTCTTTAGGGAGAATGCTTAACTTTGATTGCTTCTTACAACAGAGTGTTTATTGCAGCTTTTAAAACCTCCCAGGTTCCTTTGCTGACATGAAACCTTATTGTCCAATCCTCAAAAGAGTCCCAAATGACCACTAACAACAGTGGTGTAAAAGCCTGTCTCCTTCAGACCCATTTGGTATTATTACGCGAAGCTACAATAAAATTGATGTTAGCAAGTAAGGTTCACGGGGCTTAAAATGTACATT
Source organism: Platynereis dumerilii (assembly GCA_026936325.1). Taxonomy (NCBI): domain Eukaryota; kingdom Metazoa; phylum Annelida; class Polychaeta; order Phyllodocida; family Nereididae; genus Platynereis; species Platynereis dumerilii. Next base: position 25,988,831 of record JAPTHN010000014.1, read on the forward strand.
AAACAGCTTTAGTGGGTGGAATTATAACTTTCTGGGGCTTGCACAATGCACATATGATACAATATGATTTCAACCTTTCAACATTACTCATTTCCAAAAGGAAATTTATTTCACCGATGATATATTAAATATTTGTTGCTTCCTTAACGGGGCAACCGGTATTGACACAGGAGTAGATGAACTGTTGTGATTGACGAAGAACTATGAAATGCTGGAAAAAGAGGTCTTCATACCAGTTTTCCTCAATAAATTCATGTGAAGATTAAGAAGTGAGAAGATGTCAAATTGTCAATAAAGGTTAGAGGCCGTTTTCCGCCTTAAAGTGTCCTTGATCCTCTGGACTTGACAAATCAATGGCTATCATAAAATCCGTAGCTGAAAAGCTTTCCATTTGCAATCAATTTGACAGAAAGCTCATGATAGAAATAAATGTCACGAAGTGGCTGTCAGGTTGTCATTCAGTTTCCAAGGAGATTGGGGCTGAAATGAAAAACAGAATCTGTGCACTGAATGAGGAAAGTTTTGGAAGATATCATGGATTTCAAATGCGACATGAGCACTGGTATTCTATATCATTGGCAGCCAGAGAGTCATCTTTCACCATATCTCAACTTACAGTGCCTAGTTTCAAACGAAGTATCCTTTCATCTGTTCAAATTTCTTTTTATACTAATTTTTCAACATCAGTACAGTATACCAAAATCATTTCCTTGAACATGTTTTGATAAACTTGGTCAGTTTCGAACATGTCTTGCTAAAAATGTTGATATATTTTTTTATAAAAGTATTGAAAAACTATTGCTTGAATGGAAGTGAAGAATATATCCATTCTTCTGCAGCTACCAACTGGTCATGATTTGTAATTTATTTACTTATATTTCACACCTACGTCACCCTTGAGGGTAAAGAGACAACATCCTACTGATCAAATAACAACTTCTTCCTTCTATGGCATATTTTATCATATGTGCAGGCCACATCTGCATTTAGCAATTATGTGTGCTTGCACAGGCAAGAGATATATATGTATTCATGCCAAACTAACTTATGGTACAATCTAATAAATACTGTGCTTATTCTTATTGGCACCAATAGTCATTTAGCTGACTGTTTCTTTTCATGTTAAAACTCAGTTCTGTTAAAAAATCCTTTTTAATATGGTATTATGAGAACCAATCAATTTTAGAAATCAGATATTCTTGCATGCAACATTACATATCAATTTTCTTATTAAAAACTTTTGAAAACCAGCCAGAAGTTTGTATCAAGTAAATGTTTTCTCATGAAACATTGCATGATGACTACAAATTCGAAAGCAGAGTCTTACATTTGTTAGTCTGGCTGATTATGATATTCTTAATGAAAAACAAAATTGAGAGTAGGTTCATGTGATATAATCTATTCATAGAATGCTTCAACTCAAGTCTGTAAAAATTAAATGTCTTTGTCAGTTTCTCTCAAAAACTCTAATTTTCACTTAAAGTCCATGATAATTATTTTTCCCAATTACACTATACTTTACTGGTTATTCCCATGGGCTAGACCTCTTGTAGGATATCCTAGCAAGATACTCATCAATCCTCTTTGTTCAGATAGAGGGCCGAAACATCTGTGACTATCTTAGCATTGCCAGATCTCAGGATGAATGGGTGATCAAAGGTCTCAGTTGAATGTTGTGAGTCCCAAGAGTCCATGGTTATAGCTTTAGCTGATTTGATCTTACACTGGTTGACTTCATGCCTTTCATCTTTATCTTAATCCCTTAAACGAGTCTCTTCCCAAAGACAAATCCCAGAAGAGCTCCTATGATTGTGGTTAATGCACCTTTTAAGGAAGTCCAATGATGCCAGGTCTTATCTTTACAGGAATGTTACTTGTTATCTAACATTTGTTAATCAAGGCCTGTATGCATCGAGGACAACTTCCAAAAGTGCATCTTTGATTATTGGTAAAGGAATGTCATAATTCCTTTATATTTGGTTGATATATGATATCAGGAGAAGAAAGTTATAAATGACAAAAAACCTTCTGTCAGATGACAGATATTCGTGTAAGCTTCAAGGATGATATCATAATGTAAATGCACACCAGCAATTACAAAAAGCTGGCTCGCAACTTACGTCATGAGTGTCTGGTGCTCTACAAAAATACAAAGAAGACAGGAGCTGTTATTTCTTTTACGAGGCACTTAAAGAAATTGCCATATCATACACTTTGATGAAGACGCATATGTTTATAAATGCGATTGAATGATAATCGATTCTGTTCCCATACTTAATCAATGTTGCTTGGCAGAAAAAAGGCCTTATCTGAATTCTGACATTTGCACAGAGTGCACATAAAGATTGACAAGAATAGAAACTCGAACAGCCAGACAGACATACAACAATAAAAAATTCATCCCTTGCTTTTGTCGGGACAAATTCCGTCTGCCATCTCCAGAAGGGGACCATAGTTTGAGTTGTCAGATCTGGCCAAGGAGACACATTTCAAGCCTTTTATCTCTCAGTTAATTGTGGCCGAAAAGAAGGGCATATTGGGAAAAGAAAACAGAAACTATTCTTGAAAAGAGATTGCCTGAATATGTAGACTGAGCTTTTATTTAAATCTGTTCTTCAAAGAAGGAGAAAATAATGAGAGGGGTAAAAAACAGGCTGATACATTACCCTTTTTCTAAATATATGACATAACAAAGAAATGACCATATGAACATTATTTGAATTCATTTGCTGTCACTGATCTCTGTTAGATACTAAATTCAATTTCCTGAATTTATTTCTACTTTTTCTGAGGTTTTTTCCCCAGTGGGTTTGTCTGGTTGAAACGTAGAAAATGACAAACCTTTTCTGTCAAATTTAATTAATAGCTGCTGCAACGAAGCAAGCCTGAAATTAAATGGAACATCAATTTCCAGGATTTCAGGAAGTTTGATTCTAATTCCACAGGAAAAATAAAACAAGTTAACTCTGCAGTACATGAAATATTAACTTAGTCATTTTTTACTTTTATGCATTTGGTTTAGCAAGTCTCTACAACACACTCACAGTTAAGTACCAGCTACAAAGCATACCATTATAGCACAAAATCTCACAAGGGAAGACATTTAACTTTTACTGCTTCAGACAACAGAGTGTTTATTTCTGCTATTAAAACCTCCAAGTTCCTATGCGGTCATGAAACAGTATTTTGCCCAAGCTGAAAAAGTCCCAAATGACCATGCAGTAACATGGGCAATAAAGGTAGCTTGTAAAGCCTGTCTCCATCTGACTGTTAAGTATACTGATGCACTTAGTTCTAAGTGGAACCACATAAAATTATTCTGAGCAAGTGAGGTTCATGAAACACATTGTGTGAATTGTTCAATCTAGTCAAAGATGTATATTTAAATTCTAACTTCTTCAGGCATGCAATGAGGTATGAAATATGATTTCAGGCTATTTCAGCATGGTAATCTGCACTGAAGATATTGCAAAATATGTTTTGGTGGGTTTCCTTAACACACTCTAAAAAATGTCGGGACAAAATTGGTTTTTTAGATTCAAAATGGTTTTTTGAAAAACCAAATTTCAATGCAAAACCAACATGGATTTTTAAAAAAATCCATATTGGTTTTTTGCATTGAAATTTGGTTTTTAAAAAAATCTATGTTGGTTTTTTGCATTGAAATTTGGTTTTTCAAAAAACCATTTTGTGTCTAAAAAAACAATTTTGTCTGAATTTTTTTAGAGTGCAGGATTGTAAGAACTCTTTTCAAGAGTTTAAACAAAAATGACAATAAATCAGTGGATATCTTCATTTTGTTGTTTAACTATGGACCACACTGGAAATAAGCTGAGACACTTTGGGTGCTATCCTAATGTTATTTTGACTAAGTACTTCTTCTTTACATGTATGTACACTCTTCAAATATTGTTAAATAAAGCCACTCAATCAATCATGCCAGATTCTCTCTATAAATTGTTGTGAAGATAAGAAAGTATGGAAATTTCAATAAAGATCAGAGATTGTTTTCCTGCCTTAAAATGCCCTTGATTCCTTTCGACAGATAAATGGCTGTTATAAAATCAGCAGCTCAAATCCTTGGAACAAAAATCAATTTGACAGAAAGCTCATGATAAAAATAAATGTCACGAAGTGGCTGTCCGGTTGTCATTCCGATGTCCTTCAGTTTCTAACGAGATGGGGCTGGAAAGTGGGATATGTATGCCTCATGGTGAAAGGTTTGAAAGATATTATGAATGACATTGGATATCAAGTGTGACATGAGCATTGATATTCTTGTTCTCTGGCAGGAAGAGAATCGTCTTTAATCATATAATTATCTTAAATTTCAGGGTAAAGTTCCAAAAGAAGTCTCCTTTCAGCTGCCCTATGTTTTCTTTGTGTTTTCTAAAATAATTATCTGAGTGATTTTAACATTAGTATGGCATAACAATAAATAAATTCTCTTGAGGTAAACATGTTTTCACTAAAATTGCCACATTTTCAATATGCCTGTTTTTGCAACCAATTTTCCTGAAATATGAGAAAGATATAACATGAAGCATAACATTCAAGGATGACAGCTTTAAAATTACATAATTAGTTTCATATATTCCCTGCCTTTTTTGTGTGGTCTATTTGATTAAAATGAATAGAGAGAATATAGAAGAACTATGGCAGGAATTGGGAGATAATAGTAGATCTTCCACAGCAGCTTCATTTTTAACAGGCAGAAATTACATCTTTACCCCCAGGAACATTAGGCAATTGCTCGGATTTGCTACAAACGATTGAGTAATCTCACCCTTGAGAATTAAGAGATAGTGTCCTATAAATCAAATCACAAGTTCTTCCTTCTATCGCATATTTTATATCATATATATATATTTACCATATCTGCATTAATTTCAAGGATAACCTTGTCTTTCTTTGCAGCTCTAGGCAAAATAAAAGACATAGATATGTTCACGCCAAACGTAACTAGTTATAGCTATGATACTGCCTGGTAAATACTGGATATAGTCCTATTGGTAATTGACAATTGTTGACTTTTTTTCACATGAAATGATCACTCATTTTGCTTTTCCTGTTTACATCAATAAAAAGTTTTCTCATTTAACACTCCATGATAATTAAAGAGCAGAGTCTAAAATGTGCATCTTAATTTGGCTGATTAAAATATTCTAAGTGAAATGTTTTTTTTTTTTTACTTTAGGGCTCTAGCAAAAATGATGTACTGCACTTGTAGATTGTTTAAAAAGCTTCAATAAATGCTCATATAGCAAGTTTGTTAAGAGGACATTTCTTAGTCGGTTTGTTTTAAAACTTCAAGCCTTCATTCTTTATCTTTAACCCTTAAATGTATCTTTTCCCCTAGACAAATCCCAGATGAACCCCTGGTGGTTAACGTACATGTACATTATAGGGAAGAGTAATGATGCAAGGTCTTGTCTCTAAATGAATGTATCGTATCACACTATCCAACAAATATTAGCTGCTTCAAATCTCTAACATCAATAGTACCTCTTTGATCATTGATGAAGAAAGTCTTACTATTCTATTTCTTTTTATAGTACCATAGAAAATGTTGAAATGAGTCATATGAAATGCACAATAATGCACTGTAAATTTTGAAAACTGTGTTGAAGCAATAATTTGAGCTGTCTGAGAATGTTAATAATTTTCAAGCTATGATAGCTCAATCCTATAAGTTGTCAAGGTATGATAGCTCAATGCTGTAAGTTGTCCAAACGAATCATAACATTAAGCTGTGAAAACATGAAAGCTTCAGTTGTTGCAGATAGCTTGACATCTCAGTCATGCCACATATAGCGCCATCTATAACAAGCACTTCTCATAAGACTGCGTTTAGTTTTAAATAATTATTTACTTACAAGAAAAAAGAACATTTATATTACACTATCCCAGAGAAAAAATGAGTAGCACACCACTTTAGCTGGTTACTTTTTCATTTTTATCTCTCTTAAATTAATTTGTGGGAGTAATTAGATGCATGCTTTCACACGTCAACCAACTTTTCCAAGTCAGAGTGTGTTCAAATATAGGCTTCTAGCATGGTATTCCAACTGAGATGAGCCACAGGTCATCGGGATTTATTCACAAGAAATTAATTTTTTTTTTTTTTTTGTGATGCAATGGTCTTTGTTGAATGCATCTTGGGCCTGTCCATGGTGTGCTAAAATGAAGCATACTGGATCAGGTGGATCCCCTTGAGAGATCAAACAATATTTTGGGATTATAGCCCATATTCATAAATAACTTTATAAGACAGGTCACACAAATATAAATCAAAAACGACTAAAAATAAGTCAACACAGCTCAAAATTTTGAGTTGTGTCAGCTTGGATCAATAAGTCAACAAAACTCATTATTTTGAGCTTTAAGTCAACACAGCTCATTGTTTTGAGTTTTCTCAGGTTGAATACCTTAGTCAACATAGCTTAGTATTTTGAGCTATCTCAGCTCGGTATTTTGAGTTATCTCAGCTTAAAACATTGATCTATGTTAGCTCAATCAACTTGTGCAACCATCTCACTCAATCAATTGAGCTGAATCAGTGCCTCCGATTTTACAGTGTGCAGTACTTGCAATATATTATCAGTCCTTTGATTCTCGTGGTCCATTGTCAGGACAACTCTCTTACACAGCATCCAAAAGAAAAAAGACGCCATCTTTTCATTGGCACATTTTATTCATGAATGTATTACCTATTCCATCAATTGATATTTGCTGAAACAGAAAATTCTTCTTTTTGGAGGTAACAAATGGCAGGATAAAGGGCTTTTCTATGCATACGGTAATTTGCAGTCTCTGGTTAATCTAATTAAGGTATTCATAGGAAAATGTACACGTAGTACCTTCCACTGGTAGAAGCGCCATTTTCTTGCATCAGTAGATTCCCTGCTACACGCATATTTCAAGTCGATGTTGATTTCAAATATGCAACATCGCTCTTTCCTTTGACATTAGCGGTGCGCAAGAAAGCAAGCATCTTCAAGCACCCTTCATTGTTTATTATGCTTTTGAATCAGAATCAATTATGTTGCCTTGTTTTCTTAATGTTGCTTGGCAGAAATAAAGCCTTTTCTGACATATTTCTGACATTTGTGCAGAGTGCACATACCAATTAACAAAAATAAAGCCAGAAACTTATTGGTGATTCAAATTCATGGAGATTCTTTACAGACATAGATACAAAAATGCATCAACTCTAACAGCCAGAGAGATTTACAAAAAAATGCAGTGCTTGCTTTTGTTGTGCAAAATCCATCTGCCATCTCTGGAAGGGACGGTAGACTGAGTTGTCAGATCTGGCCAAGCAGACACATATCAAGCTTTTATCTCTCAGTTAAAAGTGTCTAAAAAGAATTGGATAAGAAAGTAGAAACTTGTCAAAGAGACTGGCCTCTATTTTAGGATAAGCTTTTGAATCTGTTCTCAAAGTTATCGCCTTGGAGTTGCAAAAAATCATTACCGCGGTTTATAAAAATGGGTCGAATAATAATTTTTTTTCATAATATATAGCTTCTGATCGACACGGCTGCCTCCAATTAAATATAAAAAATCTGGATACCATAAAGTGGGTTTAAAATTTGTTTTACCCTCTTTGAGCAGAAATCAAACTACCCTTGGTCAGAAGAAGCTTCATACTGTTTGGTGGCTTACATATCTGTCTAGACACCGAGTACAGGATAAGAGAACATCTGCTATCAGCAGGGAACGGTAATGGAAATTGTTGATTCAACAAGGTCTCACACAGTTTCATGGAAGGTCAGATTCTGTGGATTATCCGGACGAAAGTGAAAGTTACCAAAACTCTCTGTACAGTTGACTTTGCCAATATAGCATAGATTGCTGCCTTTAGATACAATCTTTCATTAAATAATCTAGAACAGAAAATTACAGTAGTTTAGTTTGCCTTTTGGTCTTTGTGAAAACACAATCTTATTGTCGACATGAGTTTCTTGACAGAATCATATACAAGGACGCCAGTGTCATTATTGCTCCCATTTGAAGTCAACTTTCCATTAGACAATATACATTTTCCGTGCAGATTTCAGTACCTGGAATTACTGATGCCATAGCAGTGCAGAATTTATTACAGTTACCAGAAAAGAAGCCTTGAATTAATGGACCTGTCACAGTGGAAATTACATCCTTTGTGTTAAACAATGTAGCCATACCACAATCAGATTATTAATTACACTGTCACAGAAGTTGTGATGGTTAGGTTCCATGCCATGTTTCTGTATAGATACGATAGCTACATCTTTCTATCTTACAAAAATTTTGAGATCTGGCATCATAATTTTTTACAATAAATTGATGTAAATAAATTGTGACGGTAACCTTGATGTCACATTAAGTTTTTTGAACATTATTAAATCAGAATCATATATATGCTAAAACTGCAGCTTTTTCAATAAGGAGAATCTTCATTTGGAGAAAGTCACAGCCATCTTCTTTGACCACCTCACAGGAATTTATTTTTCTTGGCTGTTTTATTGGAATTTTCTCAATCTACATAATTATGGGGTATTAATTTTCAAAATGAACTTGATGGCATGTACAAACATAGTAATAAATCACAAGATTGAACCCTGTATAATTGGATTATTTCCAAATTTGATTAATTTCTGAATTCCCTCTTCTCTCCAAAAGTCCCTCTTTGTGAGTGGACTGTTTCATATGACCAAAAAGCAGAAAATTACAATCCTTTTTATAACCAAATTTAATGAAAAGAGTAATCAAAGAGGCAACCTGAAATTAAATGGATGATTAAATATAACTTTCGATGTTTTTCAGGAAATTTGACGAAAATTCCATAGGACACATAATTGAGGCGAGTCACTGCTCAGCACTTAAAACAAATTAGCTCGATCATTATAAACTTGTATTGCAATGGGTTTTTAAAGTCTCTTCTACACACACAATAAAGTACTAAACTGCAATGAAATATGATGGTACTGGACAAAAACTCACTTGGGAGATGTTAGCTTTGATTGCTTCAGACAACAGAGTGTTTATTGCAGCATGTATAGCCCCTGGGTTACTATGCTGATGTGAAAGAGTATTTGTCCATCCCTGAAAGATTCCCAAATGACCACTAACATGGCAATAGTTTAATGAAAACCTGTCTCTTTCTGAACTGTTCAGTACCAATAATGATGCTCTCAGTCCATTGTCAAACTACAACAAAATTCAAGTTAGTCATGAAGTTCATTGTTGAAATTTCCTCAAAATAATATTTTACCATACACGCAGCCAAAGCAAGTTTGTTTCCATAATATATGTCACAAACTAGAGCTGTACATAATGTCGACATGCGTGATGAAAATGCCTTTGACCAGATTTCCATGTAGGCCTATGCATGTCGATGTGAAGCACGAAAGTCAGAAATTATCTAACAAAATTATTAATGGTTTTCCTGCTTTAAGGTCTCCTTGATTCTTTCATTCAGCTCAAAAGCTTTGTTCTTGCCATCATGATAAAAATAGATGTCACAAAGTGGCTGTCAGCTTGTCATTCTGTGTGTCCTTCGGTTTCTTTGGAGATTGATGAATCAATAGCTGGCATAAAATCATTAGCTCAAAAATTTCCATGCAAGATCAATTTGACAGAAAGCTCATGATAAAAACAAATGTCACGAAGTGGCTGTCAGGTTGTCACTTTAACTGTGCCAAATTGGGAAAAGTTTTGAAAGATATAATGGATGCCAAGTGTGACACAAACGTTGATATTCCTGTTATCTTCTAAGTTTTGGAGAAGATTTTCTCCAATGTTTTTCTGCACCTGGTTGTATTAGCTCAACACTGACAATAATAATAATTTTCAATTTCATGTCCAGATTGAATTATTTTTCTATTTACTTTGTACTTCAATGGCTATTCTCATGTATTAGTCCTCTTGAAGGAGGCCCATGCAAGATATATATAGATCCTCTTGGAGAAAAGCAGGGACCAAGACAACTGTGACTATCTTGGCAATACCATATCTCTGGATGCATGGATGAGTAATCAAAGGTTTGAATGATGAGGGTCCCAAGAGCCTATGGTTATTGCTTCAGCCAATTTGATCTTGCTTTGGGAGCCTTCATACATTTTCCAAATGGTCCATGATTATAGAATTTTTCTGACTTGATCTTTCTTTGGTTGAATTCATTTGTATTTTTGCATAAAATGGCTCATCAACACTTTTTTCAGTTCTGGCTCGCTTAATACTGGTCGGATTTGAATGATTTTTGAGACGCATCTTCATATAGATATTTTCTGCAAATATATGTAAAAATAATGATACTAATTTAATTTTTTTTTCATGAAATAAGACCAATGCTCCTTCTTGCACCAAACAAAGCATTATCAGTAACGCAAAAAGGAGCATAGGGGCGCTAAGCTCCTTCTTGCGCTGACTGGTTTCTGTAGTAATTCGGAGCAAAAAGGAGCTTAGAGCTAGAAGTATTGTTACTATGATTGTTAAGTAAATTTCAGTGCCAAAAGGAGCATAGTGGACTATGCACCTTTTTGCATTGCGTAAAAAGGTGCTTAGCCGAACTAAGTCCCTTATTGCATTGAGACAAAAAAGTACTACAAAAGCTTGAAAAATTCACATTATTCCCCAAATAGTGTTATCCTGAACTTTAACCTGCAATATCTCCTCTAGTTGAACCCACTTTGTTCTAATATTCACAGGCATTAATCCTATGTTCTTGAACTTTCAAAAAATGCTATAATTCAAAAAGGGACTCAGTGGCCCCAGTGTACCGCATGATTGGGCAAGTTGTTTCACATAGTTTATACATGAAAACTCTTGTATTTCACCTGATTTGTTTTTTTAAATAGATCATTTATATCAAGTCGCACTAAGTCCCTTTTTGCGCTCAGCGGTCGACATGATATAAATGATCTATTTAAAAAAACCAAAGCAGTTGAAATTCAAGAGTTTTCATAAATAAACTATGTGAAACAACTTGCCCAATCATGCGGCACATCTGGGGCAAGTTGCGTCACTTGACCTACGTTTTTAAAATGCCTACCATGATCTTCCCAATGGTCGCTACATCTCATTGCCCTCAAACTTGCATCAATTCTGACCAAGGTATTATATTTTGATATCTGATTTTCAGATAACATGATCGGGCATTGGTTTTTTTTAGAAAACCACCCTCAAGCAAAAATGGCACAACTTTTCCCCAGTCTCCCCTATAATAATTATGAATAGCTATGGATAGATAAGGATACGTTCTTAACGCAAAAGGTTCTTGACGTAAAGCCCCAATCATCCATCCGTGTATCTGTCTGCACCATCCATTCCAGTATATCATGAATTTAATAAATTTTATTGTTATTGTTAATGTATTATTGTTATAACATTACACTTTCATACCTAGATGTTCTTTTAAAATACAAAATTTCACAACAAAAGTATGCTGTACACTTGCTCATGAATTCATGGTGCAGTGCAAACCAACAGAAAACACAATCTGGGCAAGTTTCCATATGAGATGCTGGAATGTCTATCCTTTCATTATTTGAGCTTGCTATGTCATATATCTCTCAAGAACAAAGGCTGGGAATTCTATGTCTAAAAAGCTACATTTTGCTACAATGTAAATTGTTGCTATGGCAACACAAGATTGTGCAATGAATTGTCTCCATGATTGTGACATTTAGCCCCAAGGTTATATTTCCAATTAAAATGGCTGTTGTCACAATCAGTGTTGTACATACAATGTAGCCAAGCACTAATATGAGAAGGTATCTCCCCAACTCTATATGAAGCTCTAGGCATGTTGCAACAAGAAAATAAAAGATGGGAAATCTCACAACCAATCTAAATTGCTTCTTGTTAAACAATTCCAACTTTTCCCTTTTTTTAATTCTATTTTGGCTAGGTGACTACCCCTGGATCTATGCTGGATACCAGTTTCAGTTGTCTTCTACCATACTGCGTCCTCTTCATATTTTGATTATAGTCTGTCAGATCGCGAAAATGCAAGACATGAAGCCCATTCTGTATGAAATGTATTTTTTAAACTGCTAAAATGTCTTTTAATTAAGGACTTCTTTAAATATTTTAAAAAATATAAGCAAAGTACCTCACAGAACATGACGCTACTCAGCTGAAGTCATTGGAGAATTGATGGTCATTGTATACCAAATAGGGCACCTCTTGACATGATTATGCATGAAGAGATAACCCCTCATTAGCATAAGGTCATTAGCATATTAGGGTTACTGTGGATTATTGCCCTGACAGAGGTCAATAATTCTACATATTGGTCAGACCAGCAATAATCTGTCACCCAAAAGGTCTTTCCTCTTAAGCCAATAGGTTAAAGTGGGTTAAGCAGCCAGTTACCAAACAATACTGTTGGCGTTAGTAGCCTATAGACGCGTTTCAGGCCCTTAGAGTGTGATAAATCATATTGTGACAATTTGGGTGTGACAAACATAACATTATGCATTGAGATTATTTTCTTTCAACAGACAGTAACAGTCTTGTAGTCCGGGAAAGAATTTAAAGCTGAATAAATAGGTGCACATATGACATAATTTATAGTGGAGGGAAAATATAGAAAGGATGTGTTACTGATCACACTGAGACAGACTAAAATGTAGTATGATAGGTTTGATGTCACAGTTGTACACTGAAGTATATCAGCCCACCATAAAATTAATCATTGTGTCACAACTGTTGTCATGGCATCAAATGGAGGCTGCCCCTCCCCACACCAATGATTCAGATTCAGATTCAGATTTATTTATTTTCTTTGATACATTACAGTACAATTATGGATTTTAAAATATATGTATATTTTTTTTAATGTATATATAATAAATAAATAAATTACGCTCAAAGCTGATGTCCCTTTATGATATTCAATGTCGCTGCCAAGGGGCCACCAGAAAAAAAAACTGATTGTACTATATAATTACCTTTAGTTCCCGCAGTCATCAAGGTGGGCACCACACGGGGTATGTCTATAGGCTACTAGTTATTAATGTATAAAAATTTTAATTATATCAAACATGTAATATAAAACTTAAATTAAATCAAGCCTCCAATACATAATCAGTAATTCATATTGATCTCAAGTTTAAGTTGAACTCATATCAAGACAAAAAAAAAAAACAACAACAAAAAAACAAAAACTGATCAGCCCAGGCTGTGTGATAAAACACGTTCTCCATTCCCGTGATAAACACGTTCTCCATTCCCAAGCCCTGTCATTATTGAAGCACTGCCTCAGATTTCAATAACACATTTATATCCTCAATGAATTATGCCAAAAAGAGACTTAAATCTAACATCAACTAATTTTGATTTGGCAACACTAGAGAAAAGACCAGTATAGAGACGTATTAATCTAAAAAAAGCAAAAAACTTAACTTTTAAAGAATAAGATTAGAAAATGCTACACCCTTACTAATTCAACACTTGGTACTTTAAACAAATAAATAAAGAGCCAATTTCTTCTTTGTCTCTTAAAAAAAGAATTAATTGAGATTTGGCTAACGTGATTCGATTTGGAATCACTAGAGTGAAGACCAGCATAAAAATGTATTAATTTAAAGAGAGGAAAAAGTGAAAGTTTCTGAAGAATTCGATTAGGAACGGCCAGACCCATACTAATTCAGCACTTGGCATACACTTTAAACTGTTAAAGACAGAGCCAATTTCTTCTTCTTTTTATAAAGAAGATCTGAACCATTTCAATTAGATTTAGATGTCTGGACAGACGGCCTAAATTGACTAAAGTTGCTTGACTAGCTAAGACAACATGAAATGACAAAGTGAAAGAAAAGTTCTAATTAACATCTTGCCTGGTGTTTCACAAAAAAGGGGCCTTATAAAAAGGGGTGTATCTAGAAATTGCCTGAGATGGGAGCAGGCCATAACATGTGGCGAATAAATGCTGAATATACATGGCTACGATGTCTTTGAACAATTTTAATTCAGGTCCTAGGAACTGGGGGGTATTGGAAAACTTATTAAGTTAAAACAAAGTTGAGAAACAAATTAAGAGATTCATGTTCGACTAAATGCCACTTTGGAAGCAGTTTTGTGAAAAAAAGGAGATTAAGGCCTACATACAAGTATTACCTCAAACAGCAAATTAAAATATCTATGGATATATTAGAGCTTATATTTTCACTTGCCGGATGATCCATATCATTCGTATATGGAGCCAAACTACAATTGAATATCAAATAAGGCAGTACTTAGTGGCTTTTAGAGAATTCTTTCAACATGACATTTTGCTTTGAGCAGAAACTGAATATATGGATAATGTTTTTTATCACAAGTCTTCAAGTAAAAATAATAATCTGAAAAAAGAAGTGGAGCACTGAAAAAGTTCCTTCTCGAAAACAGGAAAACCTGCCTTGTTGGAAGGAAAGGTTCTCTTCAGGAAGAAAGTGTTCTTTCCTTTTTATGAAAGGAATGTTTTTCTGCAAGAGATGAGACGAGAAAAAAAAGAGAACGTTAGAAAAACACTGCAGATAAAAAAAGATTCTCCTATCCTGTTGAACTTCTGCGAACAAAAGCTCAAAGGAAAGGTCACTTGGAAGCTGACAAAATGCTATGGACAGAGAGATAGGCAAAGATAGAGAGAGGAACTATGGCAGCTAGCTTTAGAATTGAACAGATAGAGAAATAACAGAAAGATACAGTGAGAAAGAGAAGAGAAAGAAATAGGGAGTTATGGAAAAATTACCAAAGAAAAAGCTGAACAGATATACACTTAGACCTCCATACTTGTCACATTGATACAGTGCATATGAAAGCAAGTTGATGAATGATGATATTTCTAAAGGCATAAAGTGCCAACAAGGTATTTATTGTAAAATCTAAATTTTGCCCTTTTTCCATCCAACCTCAAATTTCTACCAGATTGCACTGGCTCCATATGAAATGATCACAACAGATGGTTTCAACTGCACTGATCTTCCAAATGAAATTTCAAGGAGCGGAGGCTCATGTCTGGTTTGCAATAAAGAGATTGTTTTCCTGAGAAATTGACAATCGCTTTTTGACATTCGGTAGTCTGCATCATATGGAATATAATTTTTAATGGTTTTCTGTCGTACAAATTTCTAAATGTGGTTCAACTTAGCTGTCTATAACTATTTATTGCTAGACATACATGGCTATCCACATTGAAATTTTCAGTACTTTTATGAGCAAAATCCCAGCTGGATGTTATTTGGATGAAATATTAAATAGTAAAGGATCCCTCACACAGGGTAGATGTGTAACATGTTGTGGAATCCCAATCTCTCTCTCATCTCATTAATCAACCCTCGTGAGCACCCAGAACTGGGTTTAGAGGGTTAAACTTAACGTATCTCTCTCTCTATGATCCCCATGTAATACCATGGTGTCTATCATACATATTCTTATGTGTTAACATCAAGAACTAATGAGTTGAAAAGGCCACACAGCAGACGTCATTCACTGCCATTCACCAAATTGGTGTTTTCACAGCAATCAATTGTGGAAAGCAGTGTGAGAAATTGCCAAGACTTGTCAATGGATCTGCTGCTTAATTCCCATGTCTTTAGTGAGCAATTCCGACCCTTCAAGGCTTCATTGCCGAGAATGACATGTTCCCTATGGAGCCATTGAGGGAAGGCAGTAAATTGGTTCCTTCAGTGAGGTCTGGCAAGGCACATGATTAATTAATGACTGATCTTATTTAGCATATAAACTGCATCATCCATTTAATTTACAGTAGACAAACTTCGAGTGCTTACAAATGACTGGTTTCAGAGCATCAATGAGGTCACTAAAGCTGTTGCTTGAATCTTTACCATTGAAACGGGTGGTTATTTCACTGACTCATAGGACTTCTGGTGACGTGTATAGATGCAGCAGTGACCAATACCTGGCTCAGTGACGTGCATCAGAGCAATGCTAAGTGAAGGAGCAGCAGAACAGTTGTCATATGAAGTGCAGTACCTGATTCATAAATCTGACCCATTTATATCCAATGTAGCAACCTGTTTCATGAACAAGGGACCTACACACGAAAGCCAGGAGCATCCCTCCATTGCATAGCTCGTTTACACTTGCCCTGCCAACAAGACCAATAAAATTCTGAAGTATTCTAATCCTTCACAGCTTTCTTCGTGCCTAAAATATCTATAATTTAGATAATTGTTTGTGTTTTTCCTCAAAGAAATATTTGGAACAACAAACGACAACAATTAAACATTCAAACATGGATACAATTGCTTTGAATATCTCAAACTGTGAATTCTGTTTGTCACACCAGAGGAAGATTAATCTGTTTGTTATAACTTCGCAAAAATGAAGCACTTGTGGTCAGGATGGCCAGGAGTAGCAGATGCCAAGATCAGCTGGGGATCAGTAGCATTGACAGTGGTCAAGCTCTGTTGATTGCAGGCCTATTACTCAGAGAGACAGGAGTGAGGTCACTGGTGAATGCTATGACACCTATCACACAGCATGGTATGTATAGGCTATGAGTCAGTCACACGTTTATGAGGTATCAAAGTTATTGTCACATACAGTAGATGAACATTGAGTGCTAACAGAATTGGACTAAAATGTTCCTTGTGAGGTCACACCCCTATTCTGCAATGTTATTATGTATGACGTGTAAGCAGACAGTGAGCTCATAGCCTATACTTGCAATGTTATCAAGGCAAGCCATTTGATGCATAGGCGTATGGGAGGGGGGGCAGGGGGGGCGGTCGCCCCCACAAAAGTTTGGGAAACTGTAAGATTCGGGCAAAAAGGCTAAAAAATTTGGGCAAATGATTCAATAAAAACGATTAAAAATTAATGATTTCCTGTCAATTTAATTTGAAGTGGTATTAAATTTAGATCTTGAAATTCGGGCGAATGTCGCTCGCCCCCCAAAAATCGCGCGTCCCGTACGCCTATGATTTGATGTGTCACTCCACTCTCCAATGAGGTCACAAGTTGCCTAATGACAAATTGACACCTCATTTCAATGTATTTGATAGGACTTGTTGTGAAGTCATTGAGGCCCAATTGCAGCAGAATGTAAGTACTCGTCGTTCGTCTACTGTAACATGGCAGGGATAGGGCTGTGATGTCAGTAACAGCCTACAAGTGTGTTGCATGTAAGCACTCGAAGTTCGTCTACTTTAACTCAGGAATAAGGAGTTCTCAAGCGAATTTCTCTGTTCTGAATCTTTCTATATCTTTGCTAAAAACACCAATAGCAGTGAGTTAGGAATCACATCCTATTGAGGAAATAAATTGGACTTCTCTGTGCATTGAGAAGTGGTCCTCCTTGAGCACGGCTGCTGTCTGTTCATGTCACGACGTCTGTCTCACAGCTGACCACAAGTGAATGGGGTTTCCTCTTTTGCATTCAGATGGACTGTCCTCTCCTCCTCTTTGCGTCCACAGCATTTGCAATGGGTAATTGGGTTATATTGAGACCCTGAAGTGGGAAATGACCTGGTTCGCTGTCCTGTGTTATCTAATTGGAGAGGTTTGGATGCTATTATGCTTAGTAAACGCTTTTGAAGCTAATGTCAATCAATGTATCAATCAATCAGTGGAGATAGGAAGATAACTGGTTGACATTAGGTCACTCTCACTATCTGACGTTTAGCTTGCACTGCCGTGTATATTTTCAGGATTTCTAACTTCTTTTTTGTTTTCTTGATGGGAAGGATGCTCCTCTAGTGTTAGATTCTACTGGCAATCTGTCCAGGGTCAAATTCCTGGGTCACATTCCAGAGAATATTGCAGGCTGGACAGCTGTCGACTGTGATGCTGGTCCTTCGACGGACCATTGGTTTACGTAATATTCTGTAAAATAGGGGAAGGTCATTCAGTGCCTTGTTACTACTATATATCAGGGGACTGCTAGGGGAAATCTGGTTTATGTACAGAATATAGAGCGATGATGGCAGAATCGAAAAATAAATGCATTATTATAACACAAGATATTACCTGAGGGACATTGCCTTAAATGAAGCAATATCCAGAAAAAAATAGTGTTTTTGTAGTACCAATGAAACAAGGTGGTGTTGTTAAGAGGTTAACAATGAATGTATCACAATAACAGAGGCAGTTACATTGTATTTTGAATGTGCGCTGAGAACAGATCTTACAGCTATGAAGTGGCGTGTAAGATGATTTTTTATATTCATATTGACCACAATATAGGTACACATTCATGTAATTTATAAATTTCAGCTATTACGTTTGTTCTATTATTACTAAAAAATGATCTTGATGTGACCATTGATATCCCCAAAATGATAAAAAAAATCAGCCTGTTGGAAGCATTAAGTCTGTTGATGAAGTTTCACAGCAGATGTCATCCCACTGACGTCCATCAAACTGGTGTTTACACAGCAATCAATTGACAAAAGCAGTGTGGAAAATGGCTCAGATTTGTCAGTGGATCTACTGCTTGATTCCCAAGTCCTAGTGAGCAATTTCAAGACTTCATTTCCAGGAATGACTTGCTCCCTATGGAGCCATTGAAGGAAAGCAATGAACAATTTATGACTGATCTTATTTGAAATGTAAGCTGCGTCATCTATTTAACTTGACTTCCCTCAGAACTTCAACTTACAGCAAGCATTAAGGAAGTGCAGCTCTTTCTTGAATCTCTAAATACCTCTGCGGACCACACCAATAGCACAGAGTAAGGAGTCACTCTCAATTAAGGAAATAAATTGGACTTCCTTCTTCATTGAGAAGTGGTCCTCCTTGAGCACGGCTGCTGTCTGTTCATGTCACGACGTCTGTCTCACAGCTGACCACAAGTGAATGGAGTTTCCTCTTTTGCATTCAGATGGACAGTCCACTCGTCCTCTTGGCGGGCACAGCATTTTGTTGGAGGTAATTGGGTTATATTGAGACCCTGAAATGAGAAGTGACCTGGTTGGCTCTGTCCTGTGTTATGAAGACAGCAAGGTTGGGATGCTATTGTGGTACTAAACCAGGTCCCAAAATCCGTCATTTGACAAAGGAATGTGAAAACCATTTCCATTGCAGTAAAAATTGAATAGCCAATAGATACTGTGCAGTTTTAGCGAATAGTCAATAGATTTTCTGCAGTTTGATTGAAGAGTCAATAGATTTTCTGCAGTTTGATTGAAGAGCCAATAGATTTTCTGCAGTTTGGTTGAAGAGTCAATAGATTTCTGATGATTGCAGACAGGTGAAGTAAAATAATTGAGCTCATGATCTCCAGTCTGGCTATGTAGTTCATCGGAATGAAAAATGAGACGTTTTGATCGATAACGGTAAGTGCAGCCCTCTAAGCCCACTTATGGGAAGTCATGAGGGTTGAGTCATCAATTGAATTACCCTCTGCAATGGTCGTGCTGAGCATAATAGTCAAAAAATGAAATAAATAGTCGAAAAGAAAATACTAGCAGATACTATTTAATGAACACAAATTTAAGTGATTAGTTATTACAGAGACCACAATGCCGAAAATATTCACAACAGTAAAAAAAAGCTTTATATCATTATATGTATCATTTTTTACAATATTTACCATCAAATTATCTCTAATAACACAACAATTGAACAACATGTAGCCACTTGAGTGATATAAATATGTGCCAAAATACCTTCAATAGACCAACTTTGCTGTCACTTTACACAGTTGGCTGTGGTTCTGCACGAAGTATCTTGTGGATGAAAACATGTTTGAAAGTTTCCCTGTACTCCCTCATTGTGGGCAAGTAGACCAACGAGTTGAAGACACAGCTGCTGAGGGCGAACCAACACGTCACGCCCTCGGTAGTCGGACTGTAGGAATGACCGTACAGGTAACCCCAGCCCCATACGAGAACCATCACAGGCATATAGCAGACGTAATACGCAGCCACCATACAGAAAATGGTCTTGATGGCCTGTTTGTGCATCGTGAGACTCTGGGTTCGAGAAATGGCTGCTGGAGAATTCTGCAGCGCTCTGATCTGTATGATTTGTTGATAGACAATATGGTGTAGCATCATGGCACAGGCGAATATAATGCTAGCGGGTACACCAAAGCAAAGAGTGATGGTAATCAAAGTAGTGAGAGATTTATGACGTGGTACAAAAGAACAAAAAAAGGCATACTTCATCATTGCTATTTCCAAGCCGAATACAAAGTGACCCAAAACTAAACTCAAACCTACATACAGCCATATCCCAACATGAATACATATGCCCACCTTTCTTGTGAAATATACCGGATAATGCAAGGGATACTTCATAGTAAGAACTCTATCAATGCTTAAGTACATAAAGGTTACAACAGAGACTCCGCCCAGGAGGCATTGCACAAATCCATCAAAACGACAAATGTAGTCTTCTGTGATATTGTACCTGCCATTGAAGGCAAAATAAGAAAGTCTCATTGCGCATAGAAATCCGGTGGAGATGTCAGTTACAGCCAGAGAGACCATGGAGATCTTGGTTGCCTCGGAGGTCTTCTTGAGTCGGGCTGTAACTATGAAGACAGGACTGTTCATCAAAATGATCAGGACAGTCAGGAACCACATGAAGAAGATGGCAAGTGTGTTAATTGGATCATCATCAGGTTCCTCTGGAAATATTGAAGCAATTTGTGAATTTCGCGGATGCACTTATAATGATATAATGATTTAATATAATGGTTTAACATAACATTATGCTTCATTGTTCAGAAAACTACTTCTTGGCCAAGTATCATACACATAGCTGCATGAAATTAATTAGGCTTACTATTGGCAGAAAGGTGTGAGCAGCTGAATAAGAGGAACTGATTGGCTTATTCAGTTGTTGTTTGCTACTAGGTCGTGTACCTTTTTTGCGTGACAAGTCTTTTAAGTCATTTAAAAAATCTGCTATAACCTCTTGAACAAAATATTTGGAAAATAAGTATTATATCATTACCATTGATAACGAATAGCTGCGCTTCTGATGATTCCTCCAGCATAGTGGTTGCCTCATCAAAATTTGCACCTGTATATAATCCGGTGGTAGCCATTTTTTCTGATGCACTGGCTTGTGTCAGTTTAGCTGATCTTGTCTTTACCTCCTTTTGCTGGACAGACCGGCGATAATCCTGAACACAAATTCTTCTTTTATACGAATAAGATCTGTGCTCTTTTTTCCATGCAATGACAGATCAGTCCATAGAGTCCAACTTATGAAATGCAGAGAATGTGTGTAGTCAAACTGCTGGTGGACACTGGACAGGGCAGCCTCTTCCACATCGGAATAGTTTCTTTTTCCCCTTTTTCACTTGTGGTTTCCAAACAACATAACGTGGCGATAAGCAGATTCAAGTTGGTTTATACATGAACTGCGTTTACGGCGCATGTGTAGTTTCATAAGAAAGCGAGCTCGTATCTCTATTGTATACCAACGGTGTTATTTCCGTCCTTTTCAAAAGACTTTTTCGACTGCCATTGAAGAAGTTCTGCAACTTGTTGATCTATATGAGCCCCTGCTTAATTGTGACGGTTTCCTTAACACAAAACACATGTCTCCCTTGTCCAAGGCGGTGGTCTTCTGTGATCCAAACTACCTGCTTTGCCTTTAACTAACTCATTATTCCCTGAAAATTAATGACATCGTATAGTTGTACAGGAGGGACATGACAAAGATTCTTTTGTTATGTGATTCAGTATCCTCGTAACTGCGAAATAATTATTTCCTGTCTTTTTACGGTAAAAGAAATTTTTCTTTGTCATTTGAACAGTTCGGTACAGCTGCAGGTAACATTTACTGATTAATGCCCTCAAAAGTTTCAAAGAGAGTACTTTGACATATGTTGCGCATAAGGAAAGCAGATTGACATATAAGAGCCTTTTACAATTTCGCTCGGTCCATTACATTTCAATTCTGGTTCACCTGCCCAGTAGTTTCCTGTTTGAGATAAACATTCTGTTGGAACCAGTTTGAATTATTACCGCTACATAAATTTTAAATCGAGCCAGTATTGCAACAAGGTTAATTTGAATATATATATATTTGGTTAATTTATTGGACATTCAGTAGCTTCATGGCAAACAATCATTTGAGCACTGCAGAACAAACAGTATAACCAATTGCCATGGCTGGTAAAATCAGGGAATTGAGGCATGTCATTGCCTGGAAAACTCCACATCTCACTGGAAATGTTTAAAAAAAGGTCAACATTTCTAACTTGGAGATAAGTGTGATAGACAGATATGATCAGTGCAGCCCTCTAAGTCCATTTCTGGGGACTCACGAGAGTTGATTGATGAGATGGGAGAGAGGGTCGGAATCCCCAACATGTAACAAAATTACCCCATTTGATTTGAGGGGTCTTTTACTGGCCCAGCATAGACACTGATACAAGGGGCCGCCAGCTGGGATTTTGCTTATGAAGGTTCCCGGAAAATTTTGGGTTCTCCACCCGGGGTTCGAAAATGTACAGGCAAAGACATTCAGCGGAGCAGATGTTCACTTTAAGCACTCAGCCACCAAGCTCAAGTAGTAGCTTGATTTATGACCATCCATCATCCATGGGAAATGTTGTCATACCTCATCAAATTGCCCGCATGTTCACATTTTTTGTAGCCCTGTTACTAGCCAAAGAGAGTAACAAAAACAATTCACAGGCTAACCTTCAGAATCTCTCACAGCAAATACCCTTATCAACAATAGATGGTCTTCTCCAGACAAAAGACACTGCCCTGGGGACGTGCAACTTCTTCTGAATTATGGCAACCTGTGCTGCCCTCTGCTGCTCGTGGTCATCTCACCCGCTTGGCATTGTATCTGCGCCTGGGGGGTTCCCAATTTGTCTCTGCCAATTCTCGTAAAAACATCCTATTGTGCAGTGAATGGCCTTATGCAACTTATCTCGGCACTTGACCACTCGCTACTGAATTCACTCAAGATAGACATTCAGTCGGCAGTGGCCTTTGGGTCCAAATCAAAGTAAGAAACTACTGACACATGGAAGGTACAATGTATATTGCAGACAGCATGTTGCATTTCAAAGGTGTATTCAGTGTTGAAAAGATTATTTTTAGGCACTCTGGAGTGCCTTTGGTTCTTGGGAGTGCATGAGGTGTAATCAACAAGCAAACATCAAGACTAAATCGAAACAACATCTTGCTTTATGCTCTAATTTTGAACTCTATAGTTATACACTTGGAGTCCTTGAAATCCCGCCCTGCTGAAAATGGATTTTCAGTCTTATGGCTTTCGTAGAGAAGTTTACTTGAACAAAAAGTGCCGATAAAGCATTGAGGACAGAAAAGTGCTTGTGGGAAGATTCCAGAATTGACAGAAAAAATTAGAACCAACACCCAAAACTCTTCATCATTGTTATTATTATATACAAAATTTATATAGCGCCAGTAATAGCCTTAAATGGCACTTAACAAAAGAGATCTGAAAATATGAATAGAATGTAAATATATTAAATCAATTGAAAAAATATTAAAATCATCTTATTTATTGTCCATAAAAGTGTCTTTAAAAAGGTAAGCTTCAAGTTGTTTCTTAAATTTATCTAGAATGTCAATTTTCTTCAAATGCTCATCAGGAAAACTGTTCCACAAAGTAGCTGCTACATGCCTCAAAGACCGAGTACCGTCAGTTGCTGTGCGAACTTTAAGGACAACCAAAAATAACTGGTCACTTGAGTAAGGGAAAATGCCTTTTCACTGGTATATATATTGCACTTTTTCTTTAACAATTTCTTTTATGTGTTTTTTCAATTTACCTATATAGTTACCATATGGTAATAAGTTAAGATGATAGTGTTCATTTTGTGGTTCTTGCTATGCACAAATTGCAATGAATGATGGGTTCCTGGAGGTGACAGATACTCAATTACTCATTAGTGACTATAGGCATTGTCAACACGTATATCATCTGATCACTCTGATATAGAGCTTGATCTTTCCTTTGTGTTGGAAAAGTATCCTCATATCAAATCTTGCATGAATCAGTCAATGTAATTTCTTGCAGCTATTTATCACAAACCAATAAGTTCTAGCATTGATATCAGAGAAAAGGAAGTGGTTGCCAATTTCCCAATTTCCCTTCCTTTTTCTGCTGAATCATTCTATCCTCAGCCAATAGAAAGGTATTTAACCCAGTTTGACATCCATCAAACTTGGACCATAGTAAAGCATTTAGCCTAGGGTGACAAAATCAGAGGAGCAAAAGTACTGAGCAGATATATCTCAAAAAGAAGGAAAAGCAGTGAAAGAAAACTGGAAAATGGAAGATGTGTTGAATGATTGTAGTATGTAAAAGTATACATCATTACTATGTATGGAATCAATACACTGAAGCCATCAACTGCATGTTTTGTTGGACCTATGAACGATCTCAATGTAGGTTACATCATTTATTTGAAAGACAGTACAGAGGGAAGTGTTTGTGAAGCCATGAGGCCGTTAAGACTTGTAACAGAATTGACATCAATAGGACAGACTGAGGGATTGAAGAGAGCTAAATTTTGAAGCAAATAATCAGAAAAAGAGAGGGTGATGCCCACTAAGTCCCAAATATATTGAAAGCCATCAGCTGCATGAGCGACTCAGGGAATAGAAAACTGTTGACATTGCACTGCAGCTTATCTGAGTGGCACACGTTTCCTTCTAGGGTGAAAATGTAATAGGTATCAAATCATACATTTAAAGAGCTTTGAGTATGATATGAAAGGAGATGTGGAAATTGATCCATGGAAATTGATCTGTGGAAGTTGATCTCATGAAATTAATCTGTGGAAATTGCTAGGGTTTTCTGCAGTATGGAAGTAACTATAGCTGGAAAATCATTTTGCGTCAAGTCATGCAAAATAATTATCGATAATGAATATAATAACATACTCTCAGCAGCCTTGAGCTAAGTTTTAAAAGTATTGGTGGACAATTTATATAACAAGTTTTGGGTTTTGCGGTCATATTTTTTTGTATCAGTAAAGACAATATTATAAAGAGTACTTACCTTCAGAGTGGCCTCACAAAGAAGAAAGAGTAGCAAAACACCCATTGCTTCAGAATATCAAAGGAAAAATATGGCAGAAATTATTCCCAATAACGAGTAACTGTAACAAGTTGACCACCTTGTAATTTCATCCACAAGAGGAAGCGTTGGCAAATAGGATATGAAGGGAATAGACAATTAACTTAAAGTAACCACACACCATGAAATAATGAGGACAAGTCTTTGAAATTCCAGCAAGCACAAAGCTACATATCACCTTGATATATCAATACCTGTACTAATGACACCTATAAAGCTGACCAAGCACAGTCTTGTCATCGCAAAAGACATTTAGGTTTAGTAAGAGGTAGAGAGATTTATTCCCATCAGGCAGAACACCTAGGCACATACAGGTCACAGATTCATAGATGGCAAAAAAATTAGCAGATTTGACACAGAGGCTCTTTATTTACTGGACTATACATTGGATTCTGGAGGGTATATGGAAAAATGGCAACCATAAGATTGGTTGAGGATGAGATTTTAAACAATGGGACAACCTCATTTTCAACTTTTTCAGAAGATCTTTCGACAGTGAAAACAACACATGCTCGAGGTAACTGTTTGACACATTAATCATTTTTCTGATGGTATTGCGAGCACCAAATGACTGGATAGCTTGAACCATTAATTTAACATATATTGTGAAACATGCAAACCTCATAATTATGATTTTGTTTGAGATAATTAAAATTTGAGCCAAACTCATTGTCAATATTGAGAAATTAACATAAGTACCTGACAGAGTTGCTTCACATAAATCTTGCTATAAAGTTGGCTTAATTTTGATAAATATTATAATTTCTGAGTTAATAAGTTGACTTTATACTAAGTGGGCTAAGCCTAAATGCCACTGTGAATTAAAAAGGTAAATATTGACCATTGGGTAATCTGTAAAGTCCCATTTACAGATTTGACACCTTAGCAGCTTGTGTAGCCCTACCATTACACCTCAGTTATTTCATTGTTGTACAGGGATGAGACTAGGTAATACGGGTATCAGACAAGCCATAAACGGAAGCTCCATGTGCAACAGGAGCTGAGCTACAAAGCAAAATGTCATAGTGACGGACAAATTCACACGGTGACATCTGGCACGATGACATTTTGACATAGCTCAGCTCCTGCTGCACTTGTAGCTTTGGTTGATGGTTTGTCTGATACCCTTATTACCTGGCCCCATCCCTGTTTAACAATGAAATAGCTGAGGTGTAACGGTAGGGCTACACAAGCTGGTAAAGTGTCAAATCTGTAAGTTGGACATCACAGAATTGCCCCAATGTATATATTGTGAATCATAAATATTGTTAACTGCAGATTCAGAAGTGCATCCGATTGGATTAATCTTCATGTGGTTGCTGAGTGTCTTGATAATTGTGATGAACATTCCGGTTTTCATCGTAACACCACGACTAAGAGAAACATCAGAGGCAACGAAGATCACCATGCTCTCCTTGGCTTTGACTGACCTTGTACTTGGAGTTCAGTCTTTCTTCAGACTATGTTATTACACCATCGAAGGAAACAAGTTTGGTGAAGGTTTCCTTTGCATTTTCAGTGGCATATCGCTTTCTGTATTATGTGGAATATCAATGTCGACCATTACGTATCTGTGCATTGACAGAGTAATTACAATCAAGTACCCCTTAAAATATCCTATCTATTTCACAAAGAAGGTAGTCAAATGTATCCATGTTGGCATTTGGTTGTATAACATTTTGCTCGTCAATTTGGGTCACTTTCTTCTTGGCCTTCAGATAACTCTATGGAAAGAAGCACTTATTTGTGGTTTAGTGCCCGAATATCAATCTGGCATGACTCTGGTCATGATCATCTGCAGCTTTGTTGTGCCTGCAAGTGTCATACTCACATGTGCCATCATCTTGTACCGGGTTGTCTGTCAACAAGTCTGTCAGATCAGAGCCTTGGAAAGTGCCTCAGCTGCTCTGCAAACAGCCAGTCTCGTATCCCACAAGCCAGCCATCAAGACCATCTTCTGCATGGTGGCTGGTTTTTACATCTGCTGGAGTACTGTTGTGGTTGCCTGGTCCTACACTTACTTGTCTGGCCATCCACCAAGTCCGACAACCGAGGCTGTAGCATTTTGGGTAGGTGTCAGCAACTCAATGTTCAACTCCCTGGTGTATCTGCCCACTATGAGAGAATACAGGGGAATTTTCAAAGACATCTTCATTCCAAAGGTGCTCACTTCTGCAGGAGAACAAAATGGCTGAATTAGTACTGTTCAAAATTGTCTGCAAGTTTAATGGAATTAAGATTAGATGGTGTAAAATATCAGCAAGTGTTGCATTCATAGAAGAAATTAGTCATTTTAATTGCATATTCACTTGCAACATTTTATGCTTGTGTATACATGTATAGTCTTAAGTTATGGTATAAGTATTTGTAAGTGTATACCGATCTTGTAGCTAACCTGTTCAATAAAAAACTGCAAAATATTTTAGTGAGCGTACTTTCATTTCAAGACATCATTCTGTAAATTGTCTTTTTTTTCAGATAACAATTTCATACACTTATTTCAATTACACAAAAACCAATCCAGGAAATATTGTAATGACTCTGCACAGCAGAGACTGCACTTTAGATCGACAACAAAATACCAAACTTCATACACTTATTTCAATTACATAAAAACCAATCCAGAAACATTGTAATGACTCTGCACAGCATAGACTGCACATTAGATCGACAATAAAATACAAAACTTGAACATCAACTTTAACATTTACAATGGACATTACTTCACAAAGTCTCAGTAAACATGATTGTTCAGCAGTGCGGCCAGTGCCAGCATTGAAATCAAATTTTAAAAAATCAAATTAACTGTGAAATTATTGGGTATGATCATTACAAATCAATAGTATGATTCACAAAGTGTCATTTTCACCGTGTGACAGTCCACTCTGTTTGCATACAGTACAACCCAATAAATTTTCCGAGCTGATGCCCTCACTTGCACTCCCCTATACTCCCTGGCACATCCACAACTTTTCCCTCACTTGCTTGCCCTTGCCCTCCTGAGCAAACAAACCACTCTACCCCTGCCTGGTGTCCCCATCTATTGCAAAATGCTTCAACTAACAGCTACTGTGATTCTTTAAGGGGAGCGTGGAGTCTTGCATTGTGGCCCCCTCTGGCTGTTTGCATGTTTACTAGTGACATTGTGACGTCATCGCACCAGCCGCCGGACTACTTTTGATGACGTCATGGCTACAAGGTCACTGACCTCAAGCCACATAGCAGGGTCATCAAAGATTGGCGTCATGTTTGTCAATGCTGGCTGTGAAGTCATGCCTAGGAGAAGCACTCCCACAACAGTGCAGTGTGAATTGCAATTCTGGGGCTTGTTAAGCTCAGTTCCACCCCCAGGTTCCTGATTGTCATTGAGGACTGTACTTTGATAGATAGATAGATAGATAGATAGATAGATAGATAGATAGATAGATAGATAGATAGATAGATAGATAGATAGATAGATAGATAGATAGATAGGTTTTTATTTTGCCTCCAAAAGGAGATTACATAAAACATGTATAACAAGTGAAAATAGCAGAGTCTAAAATCGGGTAAAATACTGAACAGGTTTGAGTGAATCTGACAGGTGTCAATGCCCCAAAGATGATTGCACTTTGCATTTAGTCAATTATAGTGAACAATGCACCTTTGATGTCCATTGGGATTTGGAAAAAATATATTTTCTTTGTAAACTGCAAAATGCAAATTACCTTTCAACGTCCTTACAGGTGTTTCATAATTAATTGATAAATAGGCCTACTCTTAAGTTTAGTCAGTTCGGCCACACAAACAGTAAATTTTTTTTTTTTTTACAATTTTAAGCATGTGACATCACAAGACCAAGTTAAATGTTCATTTTGATACTGGTTTGACCACCAATGTGCAAAGAGCAGCTATAATAAACAATCTGAGGTTGTCTTTTAATAAATCTAACCCACATAGCAAACATTTCAGCATTTGTAAATTGTAATAGGCCTATATCTTATCATCTGCCAGATGATCTTGGGGGGGGGGGGGCTATTGAATTTTGGTGAAAAAAAATTGTTGCTCACTTGACACTGAAAAAAAGTTTGTTCAGCACATGGAAATAAAAAACAAAAAATGTTCCACCTGTAGAGCTCTGGGTACCGTAATGTTAAAATTCCGATAAAAAAGTTTGTCGCGAGTGCGCATGAGAAAAAAATTATTCGTCGACCCGCCGTGAACGAAAAAAAAAGTTTGACCCTTGGGTTAAGTCCATAGTCTCCCCCAAATATCGTCTGGTCGGCCCCTAAGCCTAAATAAATTTTAAAAGGAAATATCAGGGAAAGATTGCCCATATTAGGTTCATTAGGCAGAAGCACAGATCTGGAGCTCAAGGGGGACCTGGCCAAAAAAGGGGTCGAAAGGGAAGGTAGAAAAATGTTTTGGTCACTAGTAATCCTCCAGGTTGTGACGGGCCATGGGGGCCCCATAGATTTTATCAGCCTAAGTCCCAAAATGATATTGATGATATGACCGCTGATCAGTCAGTGGGAAATCAGGGATGGGCGCAGGGAGGGGGGGAGTAGGTGCATACATATATTGTGAGATCATACCCTACTTGCAATGCTATCAAAATTAGTCACCTAATGAGTCACAGCACTCATCAATGAGGTCACAGGTTACTCAATGGCAAATTGACAGTTCATTTCAATGGATAGGGACTGTCAGGGGAGTAGGCAAGGAGGGGGGATATAGGTTCAGAAACCCCCCCCCTCTTTGGCCTAAAACTAAAGTCATATTTTGATGGCCTCGACCTTGGTTCAGTCTTGGATGCCAAATCCTTGGCCTTGCATCAGCCTCTGGTGTCTTTGGGGCAGTGTTGGAGGCCTCGGGACAAGGTTCGGCCTCTATGTCTTTGAGGCTCATGCCTCGATCTCAGTGGTAGTGGCACGTTACATGTCCTGGCCTCAACTACAAGACTGATTCAATCTTATTAAAATACTAGAAATATTTCAGAAGATTCTTTTTTATAAAAACTAGATCACTTTTAACAGTTAGACACTGAGACAGCAAGTCACCATTCGAATACAAGGCCTGCACACTAACCACTGTGTGACAGCTTCCAAAGATGTAGATTCATCAGTCCAGCAACTGGGATGCAATGCCAAAATAAAGTCAACAGATCTATTTAACTGTCAGAACATTTTTTACTTAATTTTTTAAAGGTACCTAAGGCCAGACACAATTGACTTAAATTAGGTTCTCGCATCTTCTCGAGGCACTTTCTGAAAGTTGATCCGCAGTATAAAAATGGAAAGTTGTTACCCAAGTTTTTCTTATTTACATTGTCAATAAACTAAGTACAATTTTGGGCATGCTTTTTTTGTCAGTACAAAATCTGATGGGTCAGAGAAGCTATAAACTCAATTATGTTTGGCCTGACACAAAAAGAAAAAGAAACAAATAAGCCTATTTTGTAAAAATGCAAATATATATATACAAATAACACTTTTATTTAATAATTCTCAAAAATACAAATTTTGTAAATAGAATCAAACCAAGTAACTGTTTTACCAATGACCAGTTTAAGTTTCACCACTAAAGAGATCTCTTTGACGTCTATCTCATGTAGCCAACTTTCAATACATTTTGTAAATTTTCCACTGATTCTGTTGGCTCCTAGTTTTGACAGAAGACAGAAGTCCTCTGGGAGGCACCAGGGCACCTTATCAAAGGCCTTGCTTCAGTCAAGGTACAGTAGATTGTGTGACAGTGTAGGATGAAATGTTTCAATATATAATCTATTCTAACACATTATTATATTATAGGCCTAATATGTTATATAATAATTATAAGCCCACTGGCCTATAATATAGGCCGATATATGGGTTAAAGGACTCATCAAAGAACCTGAAGGAATACATTATTGATACTTTAGCAATTTCTATACAAACAGAAAAGAAAAAAGTGGTCACCGGCATGTTTCATGAATTGAGAGACGTTCTGTCACATTAGCACAAACAAGATAGTGCCATCGAAAGTCAACAACGATACAGGGTACTGTGCCGGATGTCCATTCATCCCTAAGCGACTCCTTTGACTTCCCGAAAAATTACTCCCGACTCCATAGTTCTCCTGAATTTCGACACCGAATCTGACTCCCGACTCCTCTTATCGGCATTATTAGAAATAAATATCATGTGGTTCGCAGAAATAAAATAACAATTCCACAATGTTTCTATATTATTATGTACCTACGGATACTTAAATAAGATAATTAAATTATGAATACAGTTTGCATTGTTTCCTAAATTTTTCAATGTCCAGAATTTTTTCAGGAGTCAGGAGTCACCAAATTAATGTTCGACTCCGACTCCACCTGATAGTCAAATTTGGACTGCGACTCCATCCAAAAGCCTCCGCCTCCCGACTCCAACTCCAAAGCCCTGCATGCAACATCTATCTGAAACGTAAAAAATATCATGTCTTTTAAAATTAGTTAATTGAATTAAATATTTACAAGTTGATATTCATTTATGCAGCACTCTGTGTATAAAATGTGGTGTAGCATTCAAGGGGAGGATCTCCAGTATACCAGTATACAACTACATATCAGTTTTGCAAACGCAAATTTTTACCAAAAATCATCCAAAAAGTCAAAAAATAAAGGGGTGAAAGATGAAGAATAATTCTTATCTGCATTTTAAAAACATTTTCCCCATATTATATAAAGAAAACCTCTTGGCAGGTCTTTTGGAACTGTGGACAGTCCCAGTCCGGTACTAACAAGGCGGTGGTACTGGACCATAGCGGTCCAAAGCAGTCTGGTTCGCAACACTAACTATTATCGATAGGCCTATTGAGAGATTGATGCCACCCTTAAGTCATCGTCACTACAAGGCATCCGTGTAATCTCCGACTCCCAAACCTACATGGTATACTGAATTGTTTTCGCACACAATACTTTTTTTTTGGCATACAATTTGTGCTGTGATGTCCATTGTTATCTGGTGCTGTCATCTCTACCATGTGGCTTATAGTATGTTACTATAGCATCCACAATAAAGCCTCACTTTGACTTGACATTATTGTGCATTCAATACTTAGAGACAATTTTAAATCAAATTGTGCAATAAATTTATTGCAGAAAGTGCAATACACTCCTGCTCATAAATATGGAATACTTTTTTGGAAAAAAAGGGGGAAATAAAAATAAATTTCAGAGTTTGAATGTAAGTAAGGTCCATTGTAAAGGTCAAGTCATCTCCTCTAATCACTCTTTGAAAGCCTCAACTAATTTTTTTCCAAGAATCTTTACTTCTTGTTGAATGCACCTCATCTTAAAAAACCCCAGAATTTCCATATTTCGTTCAGCTGTAACTTTTCCTTGGGTTAATGCTGCAACATACGTTTTAAGCTACAGCATGTTCTTCCCTTCAGGGGTCATTGGAACTTCCACATGATGGTCTGATTCAATGCTAATTATCCCCCATGCTATGCTATGGGGGATTGTACTTTTAGTCTCCGTGTCATGGCGTCCATCAAATATCTCAAACACCACACCATGCACAACGCTCATCCTTTCCCAACATTCAAAGACCCCCCTAAACTTGTCAAATCTTACCATAAATCAATAAATGTCATAACCATTTCCACATCCCAAATACTTTTTCTTGTGCTTTTGGCCTGCAGCCATGTTATTTTTAAAAGCTAACTCCACCCCCAGGTGTCTCCACATCCTTACATGTATGCACAATTGTGCTCCTGGTGGAAAATTTTGGCATAACTAAAATTGGAATTCTGGTGGGTATAGGTAGATGTGTAGGGCATGGGGGATATGGAGGCAGTATACCTGCTCTTGTTACTTCCGAAGTAATTGCCATAGAATCAGACCATCATGCGCTGCAACAAATGTTGCTAAAGTTGTCAATTTCAACGAAGAATGTTGAAATATTCCATATTTTTGAGCAACAGTGTAAATCAATGTTACCTGGGTATTTTTTACTCTTTCACCACTGCACACCTACCTGCCCTACTATTTTCCATTTAACGTCATGCACGTTTCCACCACTTCTATTTCTTAATTGTCGCCACATTTGATTATGTTTGAAGCACCAAACTTATTCAAAGTAAAATCTTTGTATTACATTGAAAAATACTATTTCTGACATTATAGGGCACCTGGGCAGGCCCAGCCTTTGAAATAGTTCAAATTGAGGTATCTTTCTCTTGTGAAATTACCAGCATTTCTGTTTCATTAATCTTACTAGTGTATTGGTGTATTCGACTATCACAAAAGAAAGAAGGTATAATCATAACGTCAATTTTTGCCCTGGCGTGTTCTCGGGTGCAAAGTCTTGTTTTATAATGTCCCTGCCAAATCAGGAAAGGGGACTGGGAACAATGTTCCTGCGTTCCCACACTTTGTGCAGCCCTGTGCGGCGCACAACTGTTACAGCCTATACAGTTTATGGGTCATTCTCAAATTTCGAACAATTTGCGTTACTCCAGTTCCCTAACATTAATTTGAATGCAATTAATATCTGAAGCATCACTCCACATCTGCTATACAAATTGCTATTTAGAATCGCTGCATTTGGAACATGTGCGCCGCAGTACCACTCCCTTGCAGACTTCATAAAACATGTATTCACTAAATTAAGACATGATTTTCATAAAAAATGTTTTTGGTCTCACTACAATGTCCACTCAGTTTCCTTCATTTCCAAGCTTACCAATGATAGTTTTACAGAGTGATTTCATGTATACATTGCTGAGGGTGACAGGTTTTAATAGTCTGCAATTATTTTATCTAATCTCCCATATATATGGAAAGCAGTACACAGCGCTCCTGAATAAATTTCAAGATTAAAAAAATTCAACAAGAAAACCGAAAGCGCACGCTTCTAGAGCAGGGTCAGGAGTACATTTCAAGACAAAAACCAAAAAATTCCGTTGGGAAAATTTTGAGTTATATTCATTTTAATTTTTTTGTTTATCACACTCATATTTTCATGCTGGAATTGGGGCAAATAAAGCTATTTAAGACATTTTGGATGTTTAGGGAGATAAATGTTGATGATAAGACATTATTCCTTAATTTACTTTACCATTGAATCCGTGTTTGATATATTTAGACCAAAAATATTGTGCAGGGCGTGATAAACACATGTGACTGCACGTCATCGGAATTAACGCACCTGCAAGTAAGGTTGCAGTTTCTAAATGATTGCCTCTGTTAATTCCTTTGAATGATTTATTGTATTCAGGCCAGTTTTAGCAAAATTAAATGTATATTACATGATATATGAATATTTCATGCATTTTCTCATTGCAGAATTGTGTGTTATTTA
Source organism: Platynereis dumerilii (assembly GCA_026936325.1). Classification (NCBI taxonomy): domain Eukaryota; kingdom Metazoa; phylum Annelida; class Polychaeta; order Phyllodocida; family Nereididae; genus Platynereis; species Platynereis dumerilii. Next base: position 26,023,165 of record JAPTHN010000014.1, read on the forward strand.
TTATCATATATGTCTGTGAGATTTTACTTATCAATATCTTCAAATGCCACCAGATGCAGAAGTTGAAAGAACAATACCTTAGCATAATAATCAGCTTATAGACACTCTAAGATATCCTTTAAGGTGATTATTTGACCCATCATTGCTCAATTGTCTACCTTTGCTGTTGTTTGCACATGAGTGACTCTCTTTCAATGTCATATTGTGTTTCAGTATCAATTGTCAAGCTATTTAGCATCTCACGTTCATATTATGATGGCTTGGATGAGTAAGTTAATCCATTTAATGAGTTTTTTGTCCTGAAATTATTGCAAAAAAAATGCCGTCAGTAATATTCATTAACTCACTTCTTGGATCACCAAAAGCCACTCTGCCACAGTTGGGGTTCATTTCTTAATATTTATCCAATGTTTATATGATATATTAATTTATAATCAATTTATATAAATCACATTCAGTCTTAGTAAGAATAATCCACAAATTTATCTCATTTGAAATGTCATATTTTGATGAAAAACATTGCAAAAATTCAAAAGAAAGGCTAAATTAAATTCAAATCAAACTAAAAGCAAGTGAAATATTCACAACAAACAATCAAATAAATTTACTGGGTCTACAAATTCGTTTCTTTGATAAATATGCATCTGCATGTGTTTATCACACTCTGCACACTATTTTTAGCCAATACATATATCTAACACATACACAATTATCATGTAAATTAAACAATGATGTCTTACCATCAACACTAGTCCCTCTAGACATAATAAATAACTTAAGCAACTTTCTGTGCCCCCTTATCAGCAAGAAAATATGAGTGTGATAAACATAAAATGTAAAATGACGATAACTCAAAATTTTCCCAACGGAATTTTTCAGTTATTGTCTTTAATTGTTCTCCTGACCCTGCTCTATAAGCGTGCGCTTTCGGTTTTCTTGTTGAATTTTTTTTAATCTTGAAATTTATTCAGGAGCGCTGTGAGTAGTAAGAGAAAAGCAAAAAATCATTCCACTCCGTAACCGTACGCTGAGCAAGAAATCGACATTTAAACCAAATATACTATTGATATGAGCTAAAGTACTTCTGAAAACAATAATTACATCGATATTTTATTGTTTTTCGTTTTGTTGTTGCTCCTACCGCAGGTTTTTAACATCAAAATTCCACTACGTTACCACATTGTCCACTCCGTTACAGGACATTTTTGCTATACACTTTGTCCCGAAATTTGAGAATGGCCCATGTAGCCTACATCATATTTATCTTTTTTCTTGTTTCATTTCATTGAATTAATTGATGTTATTAAATATGTGTCACTAGTTTATGTCTATTTTTTTGTCCACCCAGTTTCTTGCCATAGCTCGGCTCGCTTTTGTTTTTAAAGAGCAGTGTCGACTTAATGTTGTGAGATGCACATGAGCCACACTACCACAGCTTTGCAGATTTCATTAAACAGGTAATCAACAAATTAAGGCATAATTTTTATTGGAAAATCTTAGGTCCCACTAAAACGCAACTCGGTTCCCTTCATTTCCGAGCTTACATGTACCAATGATACTTTTTCAAAGAAATTTAATGCATATATTGCTGAGGGTGACAGGTTTTAATAGAACATCATATCTCCCAAAAATAATGCAGTATTAAGAGAAAACCAAATCGTTGCTGTACACTGCGTTACCACACAATAAGCAAAAAAAAAATATCAATATTTCTTTAAACCAGAACTGCAAGCGGTTAATACGAAATCTATCAATGTGTGACTGATCATCAACCACAGGCCAATACCTAATTTCATAACCCTAAGCAATATTTTAAGGTTACAATGGGCAGTTCAAAAATGAAGAAAGATTGCTGACAAAATGACTACAATCTTGGATTTATCAACATTTTCCTTATCCATGCCCACAGGCCCATACCTGTACAAATTTCATTACTCTAAGAGGAATATTGAGGTCACAATGGGCAGTTCAAGAAATGAAGAAAGATGGCTGCCAAAATGGCCACCACAAAATGGCCGCCATCTTGGATTTCTCAACATGTTCCCAATTGATACCCACAGGCCCATACCTGTACCAAATTTCATAACTGTAAGTGAAATAATAAGGTCACAATGGGCAGTTCAATAATTAAGAAAGATGGCTGCCAAAATGGCCGCCATCTTGGATTTCTTGACATGTTCCCGATCGATACCCAGAGGCCAATACCTGTGCCAAATTTCTAAGTTGGAAAACTAAGGTCACAAATGGACACTAAAACCTTAACCTGGACAACGCTGACGACGACGCCGATCTAGTGATGACAATAGCTCATTGTTTTCAAAGACGAGCTCAAAATCGATTGATCTGACTCATCAGAAGTTTGTACTTATTAGGGCCATTCTCAAATTTCCAGACAAAGTTCCCTGGAAAATGTGATAACGGAGTGGACTTTTGATGCAAAACCTGCTTTTGAGCAATTTAAAAAAATAGAAAAAAATTATGCAAGTCTTATTTTCAGAAGTACTTCATCTCAGATTTAATCAAGCAACCCTGGACATATTTACACTGTGCCTACTTGTATACTATGACATAATCCTACTATTAATTCATGGACCCCTCCGTCTTTCCCAGCCGAAGTATAAGTTGCCCATCCGCAAAAACTTGCATGGAACCTTTTCTCACCCACTAGAAGGTTTTAGGCTGGGTTTTAAGTTCACAATTTACATTTCATATTTCCCCCCCCCCCCACCCACATGCATTTAACTGGTATCGTGCTAGTAAAATATAATATGCTCTAGACTCTCCACCTCGGCATACTTACAACAGAAGGTATCCTTTGATGTTACGGTCACTGTCGGTCTGTGAAATCTTCAGTGCAGATAAGACTTGATAATGAAAGCTGCCACCAGCTCTTGCTTGCAAACGCCCTCTCTTTCTACAGGAAATATCCATAGAAGTTATTTGGTCGACCGTCGTGGACTTGAAGGCAGTCTCTGGACATGGATCAGCTGACTGTCACAACTGAAAACAAAGGGCCATTAAGTTAAGATGGTCATTAATTATGTAATAAGGCCTACATATACATGTATATTTAGGGGCTGATTAGATGACAGTCTGGGAGAAGGCTACAGAACTTTTTACCTTGGCCAAACAATTTTTGGTTTGCGGTCAAGTCGACGACAAACCAACTGGCCAACAACGGTGACAAGAAATTAGGAAACCACATCCAACTACATGTAGGTGACTTTGCCTTCCCTGCTTGAACACATTTTCAAGTGATCTGTGGCCTGGTTGGTAATACTTGGTATCTCTATAAATATGTGTAACCTAGAGGGTATCTGGGAAAAAATTTTGTCGCCTGGCTGTCCAAAAAGTGTAGCCTAGTTTAGCTTAGTTTGCAGTAGTTTGTCAACTGGTTGGTTGACATGGTTGTCGCCTAGTTGGTACTAGTGTGTCGCCTAGTTGACCAGCAATCACAATTTTTTTCAGCCTAAGGGGGACATCTTTTGAAATTGTAAGGGGATGTCCACTTAATATCCAAGTCACAGAAGTCAGTGGGGGATCCATGCATGGGGGTCTAGGGGCCCCCCTGGATTTATTACTGACATCATAAGTAACATTTTGTAAAAATATGCCAACATATATATATATATATGGCAACAACACAGGCCCTCAAATGCAAAAAAAAAAAAGCCAGGGCCCCCATGTGACCCTGCCTGGATCTGCCCCTGCTGGGGGGGGGCGGAAGGCTTGGATTTTTTTTTAATAAATAATTTTTGCGAACAAAGACTTCAAGCACTTTAAATAAATAATAACTGCCGATGTTAAAGTGAAATAAATAAATTTCCAGCGAGGAAAACTTAAAGCCTCCCTGACTAAGCCTGGGATGAGCCAGCAAATTGCTCGATTATTGCGCAAGTTTCTATAATTATACCGGGAGACAGTCATTTGGCAACATGCCAATTTTTGCAAACTGCTTCAAGTTTAAGCGGTTGTTTTGGAACTGTCAACAACATGAGAAGATGAACCTATTTTTCACCAGACAAAAACAACAGTAGAAAACTACACAGTGTACCAACCTTCACGTGCATAGATACTCAGGATGATAGGGGTGTACATGGGTCCTTAATTTTGTATGTAGTGTCAAGTGTCGGAATTTAAAGGAAAAACAGATGTCCCTTGTCACTTTTTATAAAAACATTAATGATAAGGAAATACTTTAAAATGTCGTGTGTCACTTTTTATGGGTAAATCTGTTAGTGTCGGTCGTTTTTTAAGAGGGCCAGTGTCCCAGTGTCACTTTTTAACAAGGGCAGTGTCGCCATGTCGATTGTGTCGATTTTTACCCTTGTACAGCCCTGATGATGCATCAATGACAGCTGTCAAGGTCATTGACCTGTCAATCACTGTCAGACATGTTTCTAGAAGTTGTTCTGCATGAAGTGTTGGCCTTCACTTCAGCAAAGATTCTCTGGGTGGCCTTCCTATTTGCTTCAGTGTTTCAGCTCTCTTGATTTCCGTGGCAGTAGTACTCCTTCATGGTCAATGTGCACAGGCTGTATCAATAAATATGCCATGCAAACTGATAAAAGTCACAATGCAAGCTTCCACCTGCAAGGGCACATGTTGCAGCTTCAACGTCGCCACGTGCACTGTCAATTTTTGATGACGTCAGCACTGATCGCAGAGCTGAAAAAACTGTCGCAATGCCTCAATAAAATAGTTCCTTCTTCCATGACATGAATAATGTTAGAAATTCGTTGTTAGCCTTTACTGAAACACCTTACAGTAACAATTGTATTTATGTGAATGACTGAAAGAAAGGCAGGCAGTTTTGTTCCTCTGTATGGGATTTCTTAAAATCTGCCCTCTAATACGACCGTCACAATCAGTGTGAAGAGGTCAGACAAAACAAAAACAACAAAAATGGAGACTGACATCATTTCGTAGGCTGCAAATTCAGAAGAATTGACAGCTAATAGGTAATACATTCCAGTTCTTGGAGATTATTTTTGACAATATTTTGTGCAACTTAGTGTAAGGAATTTTCAATTTTTGGCCTCATATGGAAGATCCAGTCCCTTGAAGTGGAACGTCTGCAAAATTGTTCAGTTCGATGTCCATTTTCTTGAAGCATAGACAATTAAAAAAATATTCCCTACACTAAGTTGCATTGAATGTTGTTTTCTCCCATTTGGTTTATGTCTTGGGCTCAGGAATGGCTGGTAACTTCTCAATTTTGCAGCCTACGAATCAGTGTTCAACTGGAAAATGGCTGTTTTAGGGACATCTTTACAGATTTTTTATCCAACTTATTTAAATTTTTTGCAAATAAATCGTTTCACATGCAAACAGTTCTGCCTAATCAGTGATCAATTAAGGTATAGTGTTAGCTGAAATCATAGCTGTCACTTGTATCAGTGGTCTATCCACTTAAATATCCTGCAGCAAAGTGGTCAACTGCATATTTTCTCTGTCAAAAGTAGTTCCAAATTTGGCCACAGGTGGCAGGGCAATGCAAGACTCCACGCTCCCCTTAATAGCTATTTGTTTAATTTTAATCCACATAATTCCACATCAGTGAATTAATAATGTATAACCTTACAATACTTTTACCTTTAAAATAATTAATTTTACCCAAAAACTTCCCATTTGTATACATTTGTATTTGTTGAGTTTAGGCCTATTAGATAACATAATAAGTGTACATGTATATAATTTATTTCTAAATAATATTTAGCACAGCATAATAACGAAGTTTAGAAATTCAGCATTAAATTGGAAAAAGTAATCTAGCCAAAAGAACAGCAAAAAAAATTGAACACTTGACATGTTTATAGGAAACGTCACATGTACATATGTATGGACAAATTTGGTCATCAAATTCAAGTTTGTTAAATGCATTTTTGCCTTCAGTGAACGAAGTTCGAAGAAGGTATTGTTATCACTTTGGTCAAAAGTTGTCCGCGGCGGGCGGATAGATAGTTTCCGGGCCAGTACTCAGCCCCTATTCAATACACATGGATGAAATTTGGTACACATGTAGCCTGTATGATCTAGTTGTGCCTTTTGATGGTCTCATGGATGGACATTTTTTTTCATTTCCGGGCTAGGACTCAGCCCCTTTTACATGTACATGGATCAAATTTTTCACACATGTAGCCTATTGGTCTAGTTGTGCCTTTTCATGGTCTGATTGATTGATATTCTATACTTTTTGAAATCGTGAGAAAAATTAATTAATTTTTTTTTCATTTCGGGCCAAAACTTGGTCACAATTCCAGGTACATGGATGAAATTTGTTACACATGTCACCTATATGATAAATTTGTGTGTTTTGTGGGTGTGATTCATTGACATTCTATGCATCTTGAAATATTGACAAAAAATATTAAATTTATTATTTTTTGTTCCAGGCCAAAACTTGTCCATCATTGTATGTCCATAGATGAAAGTTTATATACATTCCCTATATAATATTTTAGTGCCCTTTGTTGGTTTGCTTCATAGTTACTCTTAATGCTTTTTGAAACATTCTGACCCATACCTCACAACTTATTCCTTGTTTGTGCATGAAACTGGTCCATATTATGTGTATATTGGTCTAGTAAGGTCTTTCCATCGTTCCACATACCCTGGCATGCAGGCGGGCATATGGCGGGACATATAGATAATTTCAGACCAAGATCAGGCCACTATTGCAAATATTACATGCAATGTGGTTCACATCACTTTTATGGTGTAATGTTGTCCTTTTAAAATGTTGTTTTTTCGCTGAAGGTTTGCTGCTACGCAGCCTATGTTTCATATAGAAATAATTGTCCTACAGAGCCAAAAATTATATCAAATTGTAGGAAATTAAATTTCCAAAATATTGGCGTCCGTTAGAATATGCTATAGTTACGGCTCTAAAATGCGCTGTTATCAACGGGTGTTTCATAGATCAAATAATTCCTGAAGAAAGGACAGAATGGATATTTACTGAGCAGTGTTAATGTAAATTATGAGTGGATGCATTTACTATATCACCAGCAAAAAAGACAATGTCATTCAAGTCTACTGCACATATTGGTTGAGGAGTTATTTCAATTCAAGGATCCAATAGTAGGCCATGACCAATGTATATACTTGGATATTTAACAATTATGCAAAGACTGAAGTTATTTATTCTTCAAACAAGCAGATCTGCATGAAATCAATGTCACTTATCGAGAAATCCTGTGTCAAAAATATACAGGTAAAACTCTTAAGGGAATTTTGGTGAGCACTGGACCTTGAAAGCGTGAATGCATTCATTGTCTTACTACAATAGAACTGGGTTATTTTACCTGAATAACACTAATTCTCAAACAGAATTTAAAGAAATGTAATTTAGATGATCAAAATTAAAACAATCCTTATTACATTCTAACCACATTTGCTGCATACCCAATTAATTACAAATGTCTTGATTAAAATATATTTCATTAATATCGCATATATAACTTGGGTGCATGCAGTAAAAATGTCATTAAAATTGGTTAAATAAATCATAAATGAAAAAATGTCTCAAACTGCCTTTAATAATTAGGTTCTTTTGTTTCATTATTATGACATAATTTACATTTAATTGATTTTAGTAGAGGAATTAATGTACCAACATATTTGAAAGACATTGAACAATATTAAAATCAACAGTTCCCACTGTTGTTGTGTTTAATTAGCACCAGAGGACAGGAGTGTAGGGGGTGTCCCCAGAAGGGCATGGAAGGGCAAGCAAGTGAGGGCCTCAGCAGAGATGTGAGTGGTTGGAGGGCATCTTCCTGAGGGCATGGGATTTCAGAAAATTTTTTGTATCAAAGTGACCCACTGAAAATAAACCTTCGAGGCAGCAAAGATCAACATGCTTTCCTCAGTCATCAGTGGCATTTGGACCTCAGTTGTTTATTAGAATTTGTTATTTTGCTTATAATAGGAGATATTATTTTGTAATACATGTTTCAAATTGTCTGCTTTCCCAGAGAGAAGGAGTAGAAATTGAATGAAGTGAACTCTGACACAATTTTGCAATCATTGCTTTTAAAAACAATACTCACTTGCACTGTTAAACCAATCTTTGAGAATAGTCGCATATTTCTCTATTAGTCTTACCACTCTACATTACAATCCAAAATAAATTACCACCACCCAAGCAGGAAGGAAGAATCAGCCACTACACCCTTTGAAACCTATTGGTTCCCCCAAATCACTTCCGTTTTTTACCTAATTTAAAATACATTTTAAAATTGCATCAAATTTACAATAAGCCAGTACCAATTTAAAGACCATCACACCCATTGTGTTTGATTTCTCGGATATTGTGCGCCTTGATAATTGCAAAATAACATTACCAGCTGTCTTAATAGAGCTCCTAACATGAGATAAAAATGTGATGAAGAGTTGACGGTAGAAATTTGTCAGGAGATTCAGGGTGGAGAGGAGACAGGAGGGCAAGATAGGTGAACTTCATTTTGCATCGTACAGTATCTGCACATGTAGGCATTTATTTGAAAAGTGGGGCCAAAACTAAAATGGTCACTGCATAAAAGTGAAACATCCAATTTCCATGGGTATTTTTTTTTCTGATAGAACTGTCATAGGGCTATCAGAAAAAAATATAATGACACTTTTAATCACAGTTTCCACTCTAAGAGGCTCAAAAAACACCAAAAATGGAGTTTTAAAAGGTCCCCGGTTTTTAGACCCTATTTTGGTAGGCTGGCATTTTTGTCCAGAACATCCCACAGCAATAATCAATATGTCACACCATCTCTTATGCCTTCAGGTACAATAAAAAAATATCAGGTGATTTTTGAAAAATCGTCCACTCTTGGTTCTGAGGGGGTAAAGGTCCAAAAGCTGACTGTCACACCTTGGTGTGACTATTGAAGAAGTGACATAAGTGTATTTTGTCAGTACTAAAACCACATTAACCCATGTCAATATATTTTATTTTTGTAGTACTAGGTCCCATCTTACTTGGAAAAGTCAAATTACATTCCTATTGTCATTATTAACTGAGTAGTGAGCCCTGGAAGTGTTGTAACGTACGTAATAGTTCGTGTAACGTACCTCACGCTTCTGTAAATTGTGTAAAAATGACTTAGTCCAACCTCCAAGAACATCAGAGTTATCATTGTGACCTTTCTGTGTGACTGTGGTGATTGTACAGTGACTGTCATGTTCAGCAATTAGCTTTCAAAGGGCAAGTTTCCTTCCATTCAATTGAAAGATCTTAATTGCAATTCTGGCAATTCAGACACCCTAGCCTGTCAATTGGTATTGGCTGATTGCCTTTTCAAAGAAGTCAGACCTCTTCATGTAAAATGCAATTCACTCCACCCAGTCAATTGAATGAATCCAAATGTGAATGATTAATTAATTGTTTTATTTATTTATTTGTCTAAACTCCCAGAAGAGGGAAAAGTATGAAATACAGAGTGAAAATGACCCTTGCATGCATGTGTGTCAACAATACTACCACTGTGATGACCAATGCTGACACTTGATCAGTTTTATATATTTCAAGTCGGGACTTCTCCCTTTGGGCTGTTTAGATAGATAGATAGATAGATAGATAGATAGATAGATAGATAGATAGATAGATAGATAGATAGATAGATAGATAGGCATTTCTTTTCGATTGAAAAGTGGGGCCAAAACTAAAATGGTCACTGTATAAAAGTGAATCATCCAATTTCCACTGGTTTGACATTTTTCTGAAAGAACTGTGATAGGGGTATCAGAAAACACAGCAAGAATCAATATTTCACACCATCTCTTATGCCTTGAAGTTCAATAAAAAAGTATCATTAAGTGATTTTTGAAAAAAACTCCACTATCGGTTTGGGGGGGGGGCAAAGATCTGAAAGCTGACTGTCACACCTTGGTTCGACTACTGAAAAAGTAACATAGCTGCATTTTGTTACCACTAAAGCCACATTCAGACAAGCAAAAATATTTTATTTATATACTATTTTTTATATTTCTTATAAAACTTAAATTACAGTGCTACAGTCATTACTCACTGTGAGGCTTCAAAGTAGTGTAGCCTCCCAAGAAAATCACAGTGATCATTGTGACTTTCCTCCGTGACTGTCGTAACTGTACAGTGACTGTCATGCTTCAAAGTACAATTCTGTCTAACTACTGTTATATATCTATATATATCTATATAACATTCAAACTAAATATGCTAATGACATGCAAATGAGGTCGTCCCAGGTCATAGGATAGTTGTGCAAGGAAAGCTACCTCCACAGGCCTGTTCTTCCCATACACACTTCACCTACCCTTCTTTCACCCTTTTCTTCTTCTGATGACATCATTAATTGCTGTTTCTTTGCTGTTTATTACAGTTTGTCTGTAACAACAAACATACTTGTTCTCCCTCCACCACAGCTCCGCTTATGCAAATCACCTGCTGGGTCAGAAATGTTTCGCCCCACAAATGTTATGCCAGATGGCAGCACTGTCAAAATGTAGGAGCATCATCTTTTCTGGGCCAATAACTCCCTGTTTACAAAGTCTACCGACCGCTTCAATGTCACTGTCTCATTTCTAATGTAATGCCCTCTTAATCTAATAGAAATACTGTGCTTCACTAACAACTTTTCATCAACATCCCGTCAAAATGTCCATCAGTTTCTGTGCTTTCAATGGGCTTTACTAGTATATATATATTTATGTACAGAATACATATAATGAAGAAAATTAATACAATCCTCTATTATGGATAGTGCCCCCCCCCCATGAAACATTCGGGCCAACTTTCCCCGTGGTCAGCCTGGCTACACAGTGCCAGGGGGGTCACTCCCAACAATTCAAAGTCTACACATGAAAAATAATTTTCTTGTGGTTCCTTGTACCAGAGTGGTTTATTAATGATTTTAAGCAGCCCCAGGATGCTTGTTTTAATTATTTTTGGAGAAACTGCTTTCTTTACATTTGTGTGTATTGATTTCTAAAACCTCCACCTTTACAGTGATAATCCAAGCTATATTGGCATTGCCCCCGGAATGGGGGAGGGTACAAATACAATATATGGGGGTATGTGCCCCCACATCCCCTCCCACACAAATGTCAAGTAAACCTCCCACTACACAAAAGTCAACTACACCTAGTTGGCTTTCTTTTCAGTGACTTTGGTGACTAAATACTGCCTAAACCTAAAGTCACATATGACTACATGTACTATTGTGACTCACTCGTCTAGCTTTTTGGTGCCCCCACATCCCCTCCCACACAAATGTCAAGTAAACCTCCCACTACACAAAAGTCAACTACACCTAGTTGGCTTTCTTTTCAGTGACTTTGGTGACTAAATACTGCCTAAACCTAAAGTCACATATGACTACATGTACTATTCTGACTAACTCGTCTAGCTTTTTGGTAAATAATTTTGGGAATGTTACTGTTTTCAAACCCACCCACATTATAGCCTTGTGATCATAAGTCTACGATTTGTCATACTATGGTTACTTTTGAATGCTGTGACTTTGGTGACTAAAATAAAAAATGTCTTGCCTATTGGCAGACAATAAATGTAAATCCTTAACTGGAACTATCATTGTTAAGATACTAAATGGGTAGCCGTTTAATATCAAGAGGGGGGACCTTGGAGTTTCATTGAAATAAATAATTTCCTGCCGAGGTACACCCCCTAGAAATTAAATGGTGGTCCCTAATGAGAATATTAGAGATAAACCCATTATAAAGCTACATAATGTAATGTAATTTTTTTTACTGTGATGACTAAATAATGACTTTTCAATAATGGTGAATATGTGACAGATTCCAAACCTACAGACCATGCTTTCATTGCTTTGTGACTTCATTACTGTGACTATTGTGACTAAATAACACCTTGCCTTTACAATAATTTTGAGAAAGTTGCTGCTTCCAAATGCACAGACAATTACTGCAACCATGTAATACAAGTTTCATTACTGTGCACTGTAAAAAAGGTTTGTGTAAAACAGACAAAACAAAGGTTAGCTGGTGTCCATCCAAACTCTTTGTGTACGTTTAGACAAAAGGTATGTGTATTTTTTACATTTCTTTGATCAAATCACACACAAAAATGATCGAGATGGACAAATTCCTTGTCTATTTCACATATAAAAATCTTTTCTGATAGGCCTATACACTAACTTGAAATTTTTTTTGTTTTACACTAACCTTTGTTTTTTTTTTCATTGTGGCTATGATAACAAAATAATTCCTTGTCGCTGACACTCAAGTTTACTGGTGGTAAACCTGCACTCCTACAGACCTCTTACCATGAATTCCTTTAAAATGGCTATGATGACTAATTCTTGCCATTTTCCAAAAAAGTATTGAGTAGGTATCTGTAGCCTTGCATCCAAAGGTACGCGCCACGCACCAAGTGATATATGACTTCTGCCCACTATATTGATAATGAAACTGATTCCAAACTCACTGACCCAGTAACACAACTTTCTTTACTGTGACTACAGTAAATAAATAATGCCTTGCATTCTGTCAAGAATATATTGCCATTGACAAATAATTTTATTATTTTGCTGCTGCCAAACATCAACATGCAGACCTAGTAATATGACACTCATTACTGTGGCATTCATTACTGTGGCTATGGTTGCTAAATAATATCTTGCCTTACAATATTGTTATTAAGTATATGACTAATTCCAAACTAACAGACAATGTAATACAGCTTTACGATTTATGATTTTGTCATGACAATGGAAATTGTATAATTTCCTTTGACACCTAACTTAGTTATTACATGTACTGTGACTATGGTGACTAAATAATGACGTGCTTTTCAATTGGAAATAAAGTATGTGACTAATTCCTTACTAGGCCAGTAGAAATTGACGAACACCTAGACATCGCTGATAACAAGCAAGTTTTGATGCCGTATGAAAGCTCATGATTCAGAGATTCGGAAAAGGTGGTTTGTTTGAAAATCAGTTTCGGGGAAATTGAAATACAGCGGTTTCCATGGCAACAAGTCAGAAAAAAATTGAATATTTCCAAAACCTTTAGAATTTGATATCTTTTGAACTATGTACACTAGAAAGACCGTTTTAGTGTCGAAATATATGTTTTCTGGTATGCCCGTTCCAATCGACCAATTTTCATATCGGTAGGGGGCCACCCTCATTTGCATATTTGACATTCCTTATTAGGAAATCACATAATTTTTCACGTTCCTGAGAAATCGTTTCCTGCATTTTCACATTTAAGACCTAAAAATCTAAAAATGTTTAATGACTCTTTCGCAGAAAGTCTTAGCTTTAATTTGATGCTACTCGCAGTACCCTGCCATGGATACACTCCACGATATCGCCATGGCAACAAAGCAAAAGTTTTGAATCAGGCTCCTGCAATATCTTAACCATTCCATAAACAATCCCAGTTTCCACAGGTTGTGTTCATGACATGGTAACAAAATTCACTGGATGTATGGGGCAGTTAAAAACCCCTATTTATGTAATATTGCCAAGCATATAAGCATTTCCATATAGGGAAATCAGCCATCTGAATGTAAATTATGGCAAATATCCCATCAAATTCAGTGACAGATAGATGACTCCTGTACTTTATATGCTGCTGGCGAGTATATCACTTAAATGTCAGCAGAAATCTGGCTAAAATTAAGCTAAAGCAATGGATGATAATTGAAATTGATATAAGTAATAGAGAAATGAATTGCAGCTGCTTCCATGGCAACCAGTTTGAATAGAATAAAAAATTTCCAAAACCTTCAAAATTGGATATCTTTTGAAGTATGAATACAAGAAAGACAGTTTTAGTGTTGAAATATATGTTTTCTGGTATGCCCAATCCAATACTCCTATTTTCATATCTGTAGGGGGTAACCCTCATTTGCATACTTGACATTCCTTATTAGGAAATCACATTATCTTTCATGTTCCAGAGAAATCTTTTCCTTTATTTTCACATTTAAGACCTAAAAATCTAAAAATGAATGGGCCTAATGATTCTTTAGCAGAAAGTCCTAGCTTCAATTTGGTGCTACTCGCAGTGCTCTACCATGTATACATTCCATGATGTCACCATGGTAACAAAACAAAAGTTTTAATTCAAGCTCTTACAAAATCTTACCATTCCATAAACAATCCTAGTTTCCACAGGTTGTGTTCATGACATCGCAACAAAATTCACTAGACCTGTGGGGCAGTTAAAAACCCGAATTTATGTAATATTACCAGCCCCCTATGCATTACCATATAAGGAAAACAGCCATCTCACCTGAATGCAAGGTATGGTCACTTCAGCAAAGCCTTCAGTGAATAAGTCAGACACACCCCCCAGGGTGACCAATGAACATGAATGCAAGCGTGTTATGCAAATGAGGATGATAAAGGTCTATTCACGCCTTTATCTCAGTCGTACAGTTACGATTCCAACTGCAATTTCTCCGAGATCTTTAAAATGGTGGGTGGTATGTCCCTGAGAAGTTAATAGTCGCTTCATAAATTGCCGGTAAACTTTTGAACTGGGGAAGAATACTGGGCGCTGATTGGCCTAGACGCTTGTGACGTAAATCTATGATAATATGAGGCCATTGAAAGATTCGTCTAGGGTAGATTCTCTGGGTGGGTATGGTAAATATCCCATTAAATTCAGTGACGGATAGATGAATCTTGTATTTGATATCCTACTAATGAATATGTCACTTAAAAATGAGCAGAAATCATGCTAAAATTAAGCTGAAGCAACGGATGATAATTAAAATTAATATAATTCCTAGAGAATTTGAATTACTACTGTTTCCATGGCAACCGTTTGAATCGAATTAAAAATATCTGAAAGCTTTAAATGGAGATAACTTGATATATGTACACTAGAAAGAACATTTTAGTGTTGAAATATCTGGTGTTTGGTACGCCGAGTCTGATGTAACTATTCACGTATCAGTAGGTGGTTGCCTTCATTTGCATATTTGACATTCCTTATTAGGAAATCATATAATTTTTGACATTTATGAGATATCTTTTCATGCATTTTCACATTTAAGACTTATAAATCTAAAACTGTTTATTGAGTCTAAAAATGTTTAACAATTCTAAGCAGAAAGTCTCAGCTTAAATTTCAAATTACCTGCAGTGCCCTACCATGGATGCACTTGGTATCACGCCACGATATAACCATGGCAACAAAGCAAAAGTTTTGAATCAGGCTCCTGCAATATCTTGCACTTCCCATAAACAATCCTAGTTTCAATTTATTGTATTGATGACATCGTGAAAAAATTCACTGGACGTGTGGGACAATTGAAAACACCAATTTGTGTCATATAATGTTATAGAGAAATTGAATAACAACTTTTTCCAAGGCAACCAGTTTGAATATTATTAAAATATCTTAGATCTTGTAAAAGTAAATAACTTTTGACGTATGTACATGCATTGTTCACTTAAAGACCATTTTTAGTGTAGAAATTATATTATATGGTTTTTGGTAGGCCCAATGAATAAGATTGAACTATTCCCATATCAGTAGGGGGTTCCTTAAATGAGATCACTTTATTTTCCATGTTCATACGAAATTGTTCCATATTTATCTGTACTTGACGAGCAGCTATGAGTGAATTACAATTTATAAATCACCGTAAGTCATGTTAAGACTAAGGATAACAACTGTTTGTATGATTTGTATATAGTCGTAATGAGAGAATGGAAATTTTGACAGGGAATTTGAAATTAGCAAAGAAAATCTAAAATTATTTGTCAAAGATCTTTATTTAACCAGGATGACCCATTACTCTTTGCATATTTCAAATTATCTCTAAAAATTAACCAGAACTAGAGGTAAATCAATTTCTTTAGTGTTTTATCATAGTTGAAATTATGTTTAATTGTGTATCATGTTCTGTTTGTGCAAATGAGCTGACCTGGAACTATGTCATGGTGACATTTGAATGTATATTGGTTAGTTTACTGACCTGAAAATGTATATCATCATTATACTAGGTCACAAGAGATCAGATTACAACAGTTTCAGTCAGATATATAGATTAGGGTGCATCATTTGCCCCTTACCTATTCAGAAGTTGATGTCTATGTGGTTGGAGGCTGGATAATAAAAACATGAAAAAAAATTTCAGCTCAAAATTTTGGTGGGAACAGCCACCTCCAGGCTCATGTTTGTATAAAATCGGATTATCCCAAAAAATCTGAATATCTCAGGAACCACTTGGCCTAGAGACTTGGCATTGGGCTCAAAATGTGCGGAATGTCCATATTTATATTCACTTCAATTGAAACTATCCCTCTATCTCTAACCGTTTTTCCGTTATTTGACAAAAACACAATTATACTTGGAAATTATGTAAAAAATGGGTATTTATTAAAATTTGGGCGCTACCCAGTGTACATTGATCCTATCTGCATTATTTACACCTCAGATCATTCGCAGAGGATTCATGTATTCATAGTGTACATTTCTGGTGAAGGATCTTGTTCAGTCTGAATCCTGCTTCAAACCGAAAATAGACTTATTCAATAAAAAAGCAGTTTTTCGGATCTTGCTCTGAAACTATTGGTCCCAGGACCAAAGTTGTAAAGAATATAAACTCATTTATTCCGCACATTTTGAGTCCATTATCAAGTCTCTCGGACTACCGGTTCTTGAGTTATGACAATTTTGCAAAATATTGTAATTCAGCTTCATTGAAATATCATTGAAATAAGTAATGCCCTGGAGGTGGCTGTTCCCATTGGAATTTCAACCTGAAATTTGGTGTGCATGCTCAGGACACCCAACCTCCTCACATATCACATAGACATCAAAATCAGAAAAGGTTGTGGGCAAATGATGCACCCTAATATGGATGGGTTGATTGATGGATAGATGGAGACAGACAGATAGCTGGATTGATAGATAGATATAGATAGATAGATAGATTATGGTAAGTGTAGCCCTCTAAGCCCAGTTCTGGGTGCCCACGAGGGTTGATTGATGAGATGGGAGAGAAAGCGGGAGTCCTCAACATGTTACACATTTACCCTATGTAAGGGATCTTTTACTTGCCCAGCATAGACACTGATACAAGGGACCGCCAATTTAACGTCTCATCCGAAGGACATCCAGCTGGGATTTTGCTCATGAAGGTACACTGAAAATTTTGGGTTCCCCACCCGGGTTTCAAATCCATGCATGCGGAGCAGGCGGGAACCTTCACCACTTGGCCACCCAGCTGCTGATAGACAGATAGTAGATAGATTGATAGACTGATAAGGGTGGATACTATGGATGGATTTATGGTCTAGATAGATTGCATAAATTAGATGGATAGATCGTATGGATGAAAAAGATTACCCATTTTAGTTTGATAGATAGGTTACACAGATTTATCAAAATGGTTTGGTAACAAACAGTTACAGGTAGCAATAATAATTTATGGAATGGTTCCAAAATGTCTAGTGTCTAGGATAAGGTTAGCTTACTAGGCTGCCAATTTCTGGGTCCTGAGCCAGATTTCTGCTCTGGCCGGGTCACCTAGATGGTGTTTGACAGCAGTTTCAATCATCCCTTGACTCACTGCTATGTCCTCTTCCTTTCCTTATTATCCATGCCAATCCTACATGGGATTTCATGTCGTTTCATTTTCTGGATTGATGGATAGATTGATCCATTCGGTCAATTTGGCAGTCTACAAGTTATGGAAGTGGACTAGTGCTAGGGGATTGACAGGTGCATAGAGCAGCATATAGTTGAGTTGGTAACATCTTTAATGACATGATAATAGGGAACTAAGCAAGTGTTTCCAGTCCAAACTCCTGGGTCTTTGTTGGCTCTGGCTCGAATCTGAGGATGTCAATTTACAATATTTTCAGTGGACTTTCAATATCAAAATCCCAGGTGGGTGACTGGGTGTCATTCCGATGAGATGTAAAATCAATGTCCATTTCAATCATTCTCAAATGGATTTATCACATAGGGGTCATAAATCGCCTCCAATAACCCTGAAACCATTATTGAATTCCTTGGAAACCCCTAATTTGATGTATCACCTTAAAAAATTGGAGAAATATTTCATAAGCTAATCAAGAGCTAGTGCATGCATGGTGGCCGTTTTGGACACCATTTTGAATAAAACGCATTGAACACTGGACTGGAGAGGTTGTCCACCTGGAAGTTGTTCCTCAGGGTTAAAAGAATCCATCCATATGCAACAACCTATTACACCAGCCAATGTCTGGCCGATACCTCTGGCCCCCAAGTACATAGTTGGGCTTTGAAAATATCTTCCAATTAAAGCTAGGGACATTTTTTTTTTACAATACACATTATAACTCTCCTACCCAAGTGGTTTTCAGATATTTTGGGGTAACTATAATGAAAAGAAGTTTCATAAATATGGGAATGTGTGAGATTTCATTTTAAGCAATGTCAAATATGCAAATGAGGATGGCCCAAGCTCTGCCAGATTAGGAATACAGGGAGACATATATTTCGGCACTGCAACAGTCATCCTGTTGTAAACACATCAAAGATATCCATTTTTTAAAGATTTGTAAAAGTTGTCATTATTCAAACCAGTTGCCATGGAAACACTTGTAATTCAATTTCTCTGTTCATCATTGAAATATTGCCCAAATTGGGTTTTCATCTGTTCCAAACATTCAGTAAATTTTGTATTGATATCATTCATAAACCTACGAAAACTGGGATCATTTACAGGAAATTACAGATATCGTAATAGCTCAATTCAAAAGTTTTGTAGTGTTTCCATGGTGATAGCATGGAGCATATCCATGTTGAAGCACTGCAGGTAGTATTAAACTATAGCTTAGGCTGGTTGCTACCAACACATTGTATTTGTTTTTATTTTAAAGTCATAATTGTGAAAATATATGGAACAATTTCTCGTAAATGTCGAAAATGGTGTGACTTTCTTATAATGAATGTTAAATATGCAAATGAGGGCAACCCCGTACTGATATGGCAATATCTTGATCAGCTTGTGCATATCGAAATCCATGTATTTCGACATTTAGATGGTCTTGCTAGTGCACATACGAGGGGCGTTCAGAAAGTTTGAGGCTTTTTTTCATACGGATGCTTATTTTCAATCTATAACTATGAATTTTTCACAGGATAAAATCCAGCATATTTGGAATAGATTTCCAAAATTTTGGACAATTTGGACATTTTTAAGTCATTCTGTGGTTGCCATGGAAACTGAAAGTTCAGCTTCTTGGGGCAGGTAACACTGAAACCAAGAATGCAAAGAAATTGTGACTGCGAGAGACTTCTCTCTGTCACTTGTATTAGTGAGATTGACAATATTTGACACAAGAAATATGGTATTAGCTTGTAAATATGCTTTCAAGCACACATAATGCATGTTTTCTTACACTGAGCCAATTTAGGAAGGCACTCCTGCATGCCAGATTTGGGGAGGGAAATTCAGGAGGCAAATGTTTGTTTCCCCGACTACATAAGGACTTGTGAAAGCATGGATTCACTTGTATGAACAAGAGACCAAAATGGACAGCATTATCAATCCTAGCTATTCCTGTGACATGCTGCTTTACATAAGTCCTGGTTTTCCCTTACTTTAGTCTATGGGGGCTATAGTTTCAGGCACTGGAGGAAATAAGGCTTTGGATGACCAAAATTCTTTCACAGAACTTTCTTTGGAGGACTTCAAGGAACAATTACTTCAATGGGTCAGGTGTATGAATCAATGCTTTTAGTGACCTTGGGAGTATTGTTTAAGGCTAATATTATATTTCTTGTGTCAAATATTGTCAATCTCACTAATGCAAGTGATAGAGAGAGGTCTCTCACAGCCAAAATTCATTGGCTTTAGTGGTTTCAGTATTATCTGCCCCAAGAAGCTGAAGTTTCAGTTTCCATGGCAACCACAGAATGACTTGAAAATGTCCAAATTGTCCAAAATTTTGGAAATCCATTCCAAATATGCTGAATTTTATCCTGTGAAAAATTCATAGTTCTAGATTGAAAATAAGTGTCCATATAAAAAAAAGCCTCGAACTTTCTGAACACCCCTCGTACGTCAGAAGATATCGAATTAAAAAAGAATTTGAGTTATTTGTTATTTTATTTAAACTGGTTGCCATGGAAACAGCTGTCATTCAATATCTCTATTTATTATATCAATTTCAATTATCATTCATGGCTTTAGCTTGATTTTAGTATGATTTCTGTTGATTTTTAAGTGACTTACTCATCAGCAGCATGTCAAGTATAGGAGTCATCTATCTGTCACTGAATTTAATGGGATATTTGCCATAATTTGCATTCGGGTGGCTTATTTCCTTATATGGAAATGTTTATATGAAAGATAATATGACATAAATTGGGGATTTTAACTGCCCCATACATCCAGTGAATTTTTTTGCCATGTCATAAATACAACCTGTGAAAACGGAATTGTTTATGGAAGTGCAAGATACTGTAGGAGCTTGATTGAAAACTTTTGTTTTGTTGCCATGATGATATTATGGAGTGTATCCATGGTAGGGCACTGCGAGTAGCATCAAATTAAAGCTAAGACTCTCTGCAAAAGAATCATCAAACATTTTTAGATTTTAAGTTTTAAATGTGAATATGCAAGAGAAGATTTCTCAGGAACACGAAAAATTATGTGATTTCGTAATTAGGAATGTCAAATATGCAAATGAGGGCCATCTCCTACTGATATGGAAATAGGTTGATTGGATCGGGCATACAAGAATACATATATTTTGACACTAAAACGGTCCTTCTAGTGTACATAGTTCACAAGATATCAAATTATAAAGGTTTTGGAAATATTCAATTTTATTCTGACTTGTTGCCATGGAAACGGCTGTATGTCAATTTCCCCGAAACAGATTTTAAAACAAGCCACCTTTTCCGACTCCCTGGATCATGAGCTTTCATATGGTATCAAAACTTGCTTGTTATCAGCGATGTCTAGGTATGCCAAAATTCATGTCAATTTCTACTGGCCTATACTGACAGACCATCTGATTTTTCTGTGACTATGGTGATTGAGTAATCTTCCTTTCTGACTCCCAGATTTTTAAAGTATACTTAAATGAAACATACACCCCTACATACCTTGTAATGCGATTTTCATTCCTGTAACTACAAAATGACTTTCCTTTTGCTATTTACATTAACTTCGTAAACGATTGCAATCAAACAAACTATTTAGTGCAACTATCTTTATTGTGATTATGATGACTGACACCAAAATTGTTAGAATCTGCCTGGTACCAAACATATATAAGGCCTACTGTCACTATAGTTACTAAAAGATCACTTGTCTTTTGATATATATACAGTAACTTTATGATTGATTGCAACCCAACAAACCATGTAATGCAACTATCTTTATTGTGACTATGATGACTGATAACTTCATCACTTCCGCCACCCAAATTTCTAGAATTTTGCTTGTACCATATATATATTAGGCCTACTGTGACTATGGTGACTAAAAGATCACTTGCGTTTTGCTGTATACATTAACTTTTGTGATTGATTGCAATCCACACAGTTAATGTAAATAGCAAAACCATGTAATGCAACTTTCTTCATTGCGACTATGATGACTCATAACGTCATCACTTCCGACACCAAAATTTCTAGAATCTTGCTGGTACCATACCCTTATTAAGCCTACGGTAACTGTTGACGAAAAGATCACTTGCCCTTGGAAATTTACATTAACTTTGTGATTGATTGCAATCCAACAAACCATGTAATGCAACTTTCTTTATTGCGACTATGATGACCGACAATGTCATCACTTCCGACACCAAAATTGTTAGAATCTTGCTGGTACCAAACATGGGTATTAGGTCTACTGTGACTATGGTGACTAAAGGATCACTTGTCTTTTGCTTTTACATTAACTGTGTAATAGATTGCAACCCAACAAACCATGTAATGTAACTATCTTTATTGTGACTATGATGACTGATAACGTCATCACTTCCGACACCCAAATTTCTAGAATTTTGCTGGCCCCATACATTTATTAGGCCTACTGTGACTATGGTGACTAAACGATCACCTGCCTTTTGCATTAACTTTGTGATTGATTGCAATCCAACAAACCATGTAATGCAACTTTCTTTATTGTTACTATGATGACTGATAACGTCATCACTTCCGTCACAAAAATTGTGAGAATCTTGCTGGTACCAAACTTTTTTTATACCTACTGTGACTATGGTGACTAAAAGATCACATGTCTTTTGCTATAACATTAACCTTGTGATCAATTTCAACCCAACAGGTCATGTTATGCAACTTTCTTTATTGTGACTATGATAACTAATAATGTCTCTCCTTTTGACACCCAAATTTTAGAATTTTACGGGTACCAAACATACATTACTGTGTAGTATACACCCCTACAGACCTTGTAATGTGATATTCATTCCTGTGACCATGGTAACTAAAAATGACTGCCTTTATATATACATTACAATGTAACTATGTGATTGACTGCAACCTAACAGACCATGTAATGCTACTTTCTTTATTGTGACAATGATAACTAATAATGTCTTCCCTTCTGGCACCCACATTTAGAATTTTACTGGTGCCAAACATATACTCCTACAGACCTTGCAATCTGTGACTTTCATGACTGAAATAATATTGAATTTCTTTTCATAAGCACTAATTTGTTGAACGGGAACTGCCGTGACCTGGTGACTGTTCATGCAGCACATTTGAGTAAAATTAACACTGAAGTGACTGTTTTCAGTGATTGTTGTGATGGATTTTGAGCGTGACTGTTGTGACTATTGCGTGACCAATTTACTAATTTTTCGGTGATTTTTCATGAAAAATCAAGTGACCTGTTGACCCCAAAATGACTTTTTCCATAACAGGGACCACTAGGACGAAACATTCGCCACATCAGATTATCGGAATTCGGAGATTCACTTTTTTGGTCCCGGGGACCTTTTTGGCCCCACTTTTCAAATAAATGCCTATGTGTTGTTACTTAAAATAATTTCTACAACATTCAGTTGACACATGTTGATGATGTCAATGTGAGAATTTGGCTATATACACAATACAAGCCAATGTAAAGAGTGGTGATCCCTTCACAACAACTGTTGCAGCTCATGGGAAATTCTTAGTAGTTTCTTTCTGTCACTGTTATTTTAGCTCATGATGGTAATTTGTGCTTATGATGGTAGTTTGTGCTGGGTGCGAGATGGGGATAGAATTTCTTCAGCCACTTGGCAATTTAAAAGATGTAACACGACTCTCATTCAAATCTAGGGATGTAAAGTTACCTGTAGCTGCCTCATATGACATCTGTTCTTCACCACAGCAGTAAAAATGAAACCACTCAGGGGGTCATTAAATTTTAATTGGCAATCCCAAAATAGTTTGTTTACCTTGTAAGTTAAGTTGCAAACCTACGATGCCAACTATTTTTTTATGAAATAATGAGAAATATAAAAGACCAAGCAGATCGTTGGAATCGCAGAAGACCACCGACAGGGAAGGGATTGTTAAGAAATTGCAGATATTCCATACCACAACATTTGCCAGAATTTCCGAAAAGTGCCAGTTGAATTTGACTTATACTGTTTGGCATTAGCTACGTTTTGAAAATAATTACAAACATCTCTGAAGAAAGCAACAGAAATGACAACCTCAGGAATATATTCGGATGAAAATTTCAAGGATGCGACCACATTATTTGAGGTATCATCAGAAGCACAATGGTCATCAAGCACAGGTAACAATATAAGATTTATATTTCAAAATTGGTGCAGACATTGGGAAGATCTGAAACTTCCGAAACTTACAAAAGGATTCATAACCACCTGTATAATGAGAGTAGTTGATAAATTGTAGTATATTAACAGTTTAAGAAAGTAGTTCACAAATTTTCAGACCGTTTCAGTTCTACAATTCTGCCCGAAAGTTTACATACCCTGATGCAAAATGACCAATTTCTCTATTTCCAATGAAATTTTAACAAAAATAGGCAAATAAAACATGGAATACAATGCATTGCATGCACCTGAACACTTTTGAACACTCCTCAACCATTGCAAATTCAATAGCCATGAGATTCTATGATATTATCCGTTAATTTAATTTTAAGACATCTTCAAAAGTTTACATACCCTTCAGCGATATCACATATTTTCCACCTTGGGATCAAGAAGAGCTTACAGGATTTCACTACATTATTTCAAAAGTCCTTAGACTACATCAACAGTGATTTTAGTCCATTCTGCATCACCGAATTTCTGTACCTCCATGCACCTTCAAAGTTGGTCTCCGCTGGGGCATTAGGGTAGGTTGATTTCGGAACTTCACCATTGGACAAATTGGGATAGTGACATTTTTACATCAGAAGGCTACATCCATCCAAAATTTCAGGTCTCTAACTTGAACAGTTTTTTGAGGAAATGACATTGAATTTTTGACATTTTAAAATTTTTTGTATTGTTTCGCAAACTCGCGGTTATGCATAACTTTGTCATTTTTTATCATACAGAAATACAACTTGCATATTTGAGAAGGTCACAAAAAGACCTACAATTTGAATACCAACATGATGGGTTTCGGATGATTTTTCATCTGCACTTTTCATAAAATTTCAAGATTAGGAGAAAGAAAGTCATATCTGATGATGCAAACCAGCATTGAATAGGTAATTATTGAAAAAAGTATTTTAATTAGTCCTGATTGTATTCAATTCTATGCCAGTTTACTGGATAACATTTTGACAAAGCACTGGAGGTCTCACAACGAGCCATATTGGAAGTATGGGGGAAGTAACAGTTTTATTGGGTAAACCTATGAAACGAGCAGATTTGTTGTATTATTTTCCTGCTATATAATACAATCACAGCTTAATTTTAAAATAAATCAAAGATCAGAAAGAGAAATTCAATGGGCAAACAAGTTCACAGCCAGCATCAAGCATAAAGGTTAATTGAGAGATATATACATTGCACTGCACACAAAAAGCTCAATAATTTTCTCTATCTCTGAGCATTGATATTCTTTTTGAAATGTAATGTTCTCAATCCAAAAGTCATGATGTATTCTGTAAGGCATCAGTGATGACATTAAGGGCTGTCTAATAAGCTATCCAGACCTCCCTATAACACTTCTAAGTTCCATTATAAAATGCATGTAAAATATTTTTTATAGTACCTTAATTTGTTGCAAAGCAGCCAGGGAAGTTTTGTGTTATAACTTTCAAACGCCAGTACAAAAATACGAAAGCAATTTCCAATCAGGTTGTTGTTCTATTTGAACTTCTCCCTCGGTTTGAAGGGTGTAATGGATTCCATTTCTACATAATAATTCTGAACCTGATCCTGAAATGACTCACTGACAAATAAGATGACCAGTTGCCTATTTTAATATTTTTACAAGTTCTTCAGATCTGAGTTTTATTCTGGATACCTGAGGCAATACTGAGTTGACAATGATAACTATATTGTAGTTGTGGGTGCTTTTCTTAAGATTGCAATTAATACCAGATATCTCAACAGCCAATGTACACCTATAATGCCATACTTTGATTTGCAAGCCAAGCAAAAAATTAAAAGTTGAAACATTCTGAATTTACTGAACCTTCAAATTTGGCCTAGACCATTGATGTTGGTATTCAAAATGAAGGTCTAATTGAGCCATGTCCAACTATACCAGCTGCCTTGTCTTATCTCTTAAATTGACTGAGTTATCCAATACCTCGAATCGTTACACCAAGTGAAAAATGTCTAAAAACTCAAAACTTCAAATGGATTTCCTCAAAAAAGTATTGGAGTTAGAGACTTGCAATTTAGGATTTGGCCTTTTGACATGGAAATGTCACTATCCCAATTTGTCCAAAATTGAAATTCAAAGATTTTTGCAAAATCGACCTACCCTACTGGGGCATGGTCTGTCTCGGGTCAATCCATAATTTATCAATAATGGGCTAAATTTCAATGGAAATAGAGAAATTGGTCATTTTGCATCGGAGTATGTGAACTTTCGGGCAGAAATGTAGGCCTACTTATACAATAAGTGCCTAGGCAAACGACAGATTGTTAGTCATAATGTTTCAATTGTTGCATACATTAGCAAAACTGTTTTTCACATTTCAGAAGAAAACCCAACTAATATAGATGCTAATTCATTTAGTATCTACATTTTGTGGTTCCTGGCCATTTTGATAATTTCGTCGAACATTCCTGTATTCATTGTAACACCACGTCTCAAGGAAACATCAGAGGCAACACAGATCGCGATGCTCTCCTTGGCTGTGACTGACATGGCTTTTGGACTTCAGTCGTTTATAAGACTTTGTTATTTTGCTAACAATGGGAGATATTACTTTCTGGAAGAGTACATGTGTCGGATTGATGGCTTTTTGTCAAACATCTTTGGTGGAGTTTCAATAACAACCATAATGTATTTATGCCTAGATAGAGTTATCACTATCAAGTACCCATTGCATTATCCTATTTATTTCACTAAAAAAGTTGTCACAGGTATCAGCTTGGGGATTTGGTTGTACACATGCTCGGCTTTGGTTTTAAGTTACTATGTTCTGGATTTGGAAATAGCTGAGATTAAGGATGGCTTGATGTGTGCTTTTGTGCCTAAATATCACTCTCTTATGACTTTAATGATTGTCATTTTCGCATATATTCTACCTGCATGTATCATATTTGCATGTGCTATCATCCTGTATCATGTTGTTCATCAACAAATCAGTCAGATCAGAGCTTTAGAAAACGTTTCTTCAGCCGCATCACAAACAGGCACCCTGGCATCTCACAAGCGAGCCATCAAAACCATCTTCTGCATGGTGGCTGGTTACTACATTTGCTGGAGTCCTGCGATGATTCTTGTGTGGCTGTGGGGTTACATTTATGGTCATCCTTACAGTCCAACAACTGAGATTGCTACCACGTATTTGGGTATCAGCAACTCCATGTTCAACTCCCTTGTTTATTTGCCAACCATGAGAGAGTACAGGGAGATATTTAAGCGCATCTTTGTTCCAAAGATTTTCACTTCTGCTAATCCAAATGAATAGTGTGTGTGTCAGTGCCTTAGATGTGCAAATGAAGGATTCCAGACATGTTGGTCCAAGTTTGAAATGTTGAGGAATCTAATCAATCAAACAATGTGGGCAACATAGACTATCCTAACAGGGCTGAAACAAGCATGTGTATCTATTCTATAATAGCGTCTATTTCAATACAATTATAATAATCAGGTACCGAAGACAGTATTTTTTTTTATTTGGGCCAACTCAGAAGACCGAATTCACATAAAAATATTTATAAATCTTTATATGTAGGTCTCAGCTGGACGCTGTTTTTAAAGTAATGTTGTAAATTGAAGACTCATCTATTTAAATGTTATTATGATGTTGCCTGATTTTATTTAAACATATATATTGTTTTACCTGTCAATTGCCATTGTGAAAAGCTTTGATATTTTTGTGTAATGCTTATAGAAATAAATATTATTGTTATTATCAGTTGTGTGTATGAACTGTATATTTGTTGGTTCAATAAAAGATGCCTGAACTGTTTTGTGTTGCCATGATGATTTATTCTGATGATCTGGAGTCGTTAGCTTTGTACATGTAAAGATAATTTTATTCACCTGGTGTGTTGGAATTTATTAAAAGTGGCATTATTTTTAAGAAAAGGGTTCAGTGCATCAGCCTCTCTTATGATTTTAAGATCAACTTTCTACCTTTGTGAATTACAATTTCTTCCCAGTTAACAGAGAGGCAATTTAGAGAAAGGTGATGTTATACCCTATTTGGAGCAAACTATGATTTGACAGAGAAAAAATATAACAAGAAACTCAAAAGTAAGTAAATCTATTGAGCATTGACACAGAGAGAAATATGTAGTGAGTCAACACAAATCTACCTATGATTTGCTGAGGAAAGGCTAGTAGAAGAAAAGATAAAGAGACTGATAGACCATAATGTGGTAAAGATGGAAGGCTCCGGGTCGTTTCATCATGAGGTCTTTTCATCATCATTTTTTTTTGGTCCATTCATCATCGATTTTTGGACCATTCATCATCCATTTTTGGTCCTTTCATCATCAAAATTTGGCTGTTTCATCATCAATTTTGGACCATTCATCATCCCAAAATTTTGGTCAATGAATGGACTTTTTTTTGGATGATGAAACGACCAGTGGAATGATGATGAAACGACTTATGCAGTGATGATGAATGGACCAAAAATATTTGATGATGAAAGGACCTGATGATGAAAAAACCAGTTACCAAGATGGAGTAAATACCTTGAATATCAGTTTTCCCCGCATGACTTTTTACCAGTTGGTCACCAGGAATTGTTGTCCCATATCATTTCTCCAAATGCTGGCTATTTTATTTGCCCGACACCTTACTGAATGATTTTCTTTCACAACTGTAGATAACCCAAGCAATTTCCGCAGATCAATTCTCTTCAGATCATATCAAAACTCTTGATGCCAGAGATGTGACTCAGATTCCATTTTCACCCCATGATGAAACCTGTGCCCACTAGTTAAGCTCCAGTGGAGTTTATTCATGTTTGACAACTTTGCACATGACAGGCTTAAGTTGTGTCATGCTTGAGCAATTATTTTGTTTTTGACAAGTTTGACCAGAAATAGTCCGGCAGACAGTCGTGCTTGGCCGCCTCAGAAGTTGTCATCTGGACAGTGCAGGTTGCTCATCCACCATGACTGATTAACAGACTTACTGATTAAGAGTTCACAGTTTCAACAAAACCAAGAAAAGAGATCATAAAGTAATTATAAAAGGAAGTTTTATTTCATAATTATGATCAAATGTGCTGAATTCTAACTCAATTGAGGAGAACAAAAGGAAGGATAGATGGCCGAGTGATATGGCTTTACATCCTTCATTTATGCACTGGCCAGGTTTAATCATTTATGCAATGGCCAGGTTTAATTAGATAATAGTAAAGGTTGATCAACCTTTGGTAATAGTGATGGAGCAAAGCATGGCATAGAATATTGGGCGATGCCCCAGATGTCATCAGCCAGTTATGCCAACATCAGCTGCGCTGAACTTGTATAACCAATTCCTTTGGATGGATGGATGCTTGGGGCAGTATGTCCTATATTTATGTTCGGGCAGATGGTCAAATAATATATTATTGAAAATCAGGGATTTCCTAGCAATTTCATTGGACATAGAGTATAAGTCGGATCGTGAAATCCTTATGCCTATTCTTAGAAGACTAATTTGGACAGGAGAACAACACAGAAATAGGCGAAGGATGATTGAAACTGTGCTCTCCAACATAAGTCCAGGTGACCTGGCCACAGCAGGAATCGAATCCTTGACCCACCAATCTCCAGAGATAGCCAGAAAAATAAAGGGAAAGAAATTGACAGATGCACATATAAATAGATAGATAGATAGATAGATAGATAGATAGATAGATAGATAGATAGATAGATAGATAGATAGATAGATAGATAGATAGATAGATAGATATCTTTTTTCTACTAACATAAAGCACTTTTGTATTTTTCAATGTTATATTTTTAGAAATCAAATGCACTCGGTTTTAAACAATTGTATAAACATTTGTTTCGTTTCATCAGCTTATGCTTCATTGCATTTGCAACCCAAACAAAATTTCCCAGACCTTCTCCATCTGACACTGAAAAAACTAATGTATGTTTCCGTTCTTCACCCTTTATTGAAAACTGACAAATTTTTGTAAGCTTATTCTGATCACTCTATGCAATAATCTTTGGAGGTGCTTTGTTAGTCCAGGGCTTAGTACAGAATGCAGAGTACAACTGAACTATTTAACTTGGTGGATGATTGGCTATGACAACTTCCAAGCGAGTGAAGTGTCTGAGGCAGAAGGTGTCAAAAACAAAAGAAAGCATTAACTTCCACACAGGTTATCAGGTACTTGTTACACCTTAGCCGAAGTGGAAGGTGACATGACAAGTTTGTCAAACATGAATAAACTCCAGTGCAAGTGTCAACAGCCTGCTAATCCTTTAGTCACCACAATATTTTGCCAGTCTGCTCACAGACTCTAAATGAACAGCGCAGCTGGAGAGTCTGCCAGAAATCGGATAACCTCCAGCTGACACATTTATCAATATTCAAGTAGGTCAGGGCATGTCCAGGTAGAGGGACCTCATCACTTGTGCTCATACACACAGCTGAGCTGCCAACAAGACAAAAACAAATTGTAATCAACAATAAAGTTATTTAATATTCAATTCTAGACCTAATTCAACAGACCAAGTCGTTTCTGCACTTCACTTAAAAAAAGAGGTCGTTTTTGCATCTGAAATCAGGCAGAGTTCACTGACGGTGGCAGCTCACTGCTGCTGCCTCTTATGTATGATGTAAAATATGAACTCTTGTGTGCAGAGTAATATTTTGCTTATCATGTGCTTTTTTTGTCAGGCCTTTGGCTCGACTATATCATACAGCTGATGGCATTTCAATATATAAATATAGGCTGCGCGGCAGCATACCCTTGACTAATCAGTGGCTATTCTGGAGGCAGTGAAATCAAGTGGCACTCAGGAGGCGCAGGCTTTGAGGGGGCAAGGTCCCTAAAAACTTTAAATTGATGTCCGTTTCCACCAGATCACAGCAAGTGCCATATAATGAAATCTGTAAAAATTTAAGCGAGAATCAAGGCCAAAATTTGTTTTGGCAATTTGTTGAATTTCCATCACCACAATGTTTTTCATGAGTTTCCCTGACTTTCCGTAACTGCAGAGCAGACACTTAAATACAGTTAAAAAAAACTTAAGCAATACTTGATTTGTAAACAAAGACAGGGTTTTGAGGGGGGAGGGTTGGTCTAGTGGTAGCGTGCTGGACTGCTAATCGCTGGGTCCAGGGTTCGAATCCAGCTCTTGCCGGGTCACCTGGGCCTAGTATGTTGGATGGCTGTTTCAATCATCCTTTGCCTCATTGCCATGCCCTCTTCCTGTCCTAATTAATTAGCCTACCAAGTGTGTAAATACAGGATGTAAAGCCCAAAACATCCATCCATCTTAAGAATACTGTTATTTTATTGCATACAGAAGTTCATTTTTAAAATTTCATTAATTTTAAAATTAGAATTTATTGGATATGACTGAAATTTGTCTACACCCATTCTATGAAATCTACAGATCTAATAGTAATATACTGTATGTTACTAATGCAATATTAAAATCCAGTTGCACAAGGAAATTAATTATTTGATCAGTCAGTTAAACAATTAATTAAGCAATCATTCAACCAGCAGATCAGTCAATCAAACCACCGGTTTTATACCAGGTTGCCACCCTTTAACTTCGGATAAAAACAAGAAATTTGGTTGAATCTGTGAGAAGTGATAACACATGGAAAGAGACCTTTTCTTATTTAGAAAAATCTGTTAAAGC
Source organism: Platynereis dumerilii (assembly GCA_026936325.1). Taxonomy (NCBI): domain Eukaryota; kingdom Metazoa; phylum Annelida; class Polychaeta; order Phyllodocida; family Nereididae; genus Platynereis; species Platynereis dumerilii. The sequence continues at coordinate 26,054,586 of JAPTHN010000014.1, forward strand.
TAGTTTAAGGATTCCATTAACGCAGCAATAAATGCAATTGATGTCGGGGAAAATATGACTGATGAAGCAGGAACAATCACGGAAAAACACAGAGAATTTGCTCCAAAGATTACTGTGCACTAAATTATATAATTTTAGCTATCTTTATTTAGTTTCATTTCAAATATTAGCTCCAATAGGCCTACAAGTAAACTAGAAGAACAATTCTAATAAAGCAGCTTCCAATCAAACACTGGAACAACCTTGCTGACCGCATTTACAAATAGATAATACAAACAACCACTGTCAACCAGGGCCAGGCGACAGTCAGATTATAGGTCCGAATAACAATAAAAACGACCAAAAGCTCTGTAAAGTGGCATATTCAGTCCCATTTGCTGAATTTAGGTGTTTTTGATACTAAGACAATATGTCTGAAACTCTTGGATGTGATTTTGATCTATCTATCTATATATCTATCTATCTATCTATCTATCTATCCATCTATCCATCTATGTATGCATCTATCAATCTATTTATCTATATATATCTATCGATCTATCTACATGTGTCTATCTATTTATCTATCTATCTATCTCTGTATGTCTCTATCTGTCTATCTATCTATCTATCTATCTCTGTATGTCTCTATCTCTCTATCTATCTATCTATCTATCTATCTATCTATCTATCTATCTATCTATCTAGTCTATCTAGTCTTAGCTATTCTTATCATAAATTACAAATATAGAATACTAGTAAAGTACCCGTAGACTGGAGGGATAAAATAGGAAGGAATTAAATGGAATAGAGGTAAAAGGTATAGGTAACACATAAGTAACAGGTAGATACCCAGCACCAAACATTAAAACAACCATTTATAAAGCTGTGACTTGTTATTTCGTAACTTGTTATAACATTGATTCAATATTTTTGTATGCCAGTTTTCACCCCTAAGACGTCAGTGTAAACAATAATGGAAATGGCTTATATGTGACCTGCTCCACCAAAATGAGTTCAAAGTAGGCATTCTGTATTTTCCAGAAACGAGCAAAATGTGTCAAAAGGTCACATTTTGATGATTTTTAGCTGTTGGTACCACGTTTTAGTAAAAGTAATTTGCTTTGATTATTTAAGACCATTTTAACCAAAAACTACTTTTAAATTATCTAAATTGGGCATCATTCTTGATTTTCCTAGTTCTTTTATTGTAATGGCGGGAAATTCAAGTGCCATTTTCTCAAAGTTCGATGTTTCGTATCATCAATGTTTGAGGTGCCATATCTTTGGATTGGGTGGAGATATCAAGACAAATGAAACATCATTTTAAAGCCAAATTCCATTAGAACAAAGCCATTTTCACAGCTGAATATGATAGCAGGCCGACTTTGAACCCATTTTGGTGGAGCAGGTCACATATAACATATCAATAATGGAAATGGGTTATATAACATATCATGTGTAAGTGCCCCCCCCCATTCAACAATTGTTTGGGCTGGATCCGCCACTGACAGCTGTTAGAGGAAGGGGATAATCGGATACAAATTGCGGCACATAGGGCAAAAAGTTATGTAATTAAGTGAAGATTCATAATTGGCTGACCAACTGAATAGAAATAGTCCTATGATGTTGTGGGTTAATGTGCGGGAAAACACATATCTATATGGTGTCAATGCTGATGTAGGCCTACAGGCCTAAAGGTGATTTTGATTATTTAAAAGAGACAGTACAGTGTACATTACACAATACACATATCACGACAGACATATTATAGGTGTGAAGATAAATTTCACTTGACACAGTGACACATTCAGTGGCATTCAGTCAATGTGCACATGCAAAAATTGTAAAAACAAAAGAAATGTTATTAATTCGAGGTAAGACTGCAAAATAGACAGAGAATCAGAAATGTATGTTGCAGTTTGGCTGCTGTGAGTTTAATATGAAATGGCGCGAAAATGCTTGAACTTTGATCCCATTTAGTTGTAGAGATGTGTGCCTTGAAGCAGGGAGGATTGAAGTCAGTGAGACCTTAAATGTTCATGTCTGGTGTCAGGTCATTTATTTGACTCGTCCCAGGTGCTCTTGTGATTATGCAAATGATTTAGGTTGCAGGCTGTTCTTTTTATTGAGTAGCCCTCCGAAGTACATGTGCTGAGTGAGTGGAGCAGGGGGAGTATGAGCAGCGCTGATGGAAGAGCCCTATGATTTTGCAGGTTGTTTTTCCGTGAATAAGGTGTGAAATAAAGCAGAATTGCAAAGGAATTAGAGCGTTTTGAAGGATATCAGAGCTTATTTCAAGGGAAAATGTCATTGACTATTGGTGTGCAAAGTTTGGTGGTAATTAAGAAAGAAATGGATGAGAGAAATGATAAACAACAAATTTTCGTAGATACGGTTTGATTATATGGATTATATGGATGGGTCTAAAAACATGAATTATAGATAAGATGTCTCCAACCAAAACCATTGTAAATAGTAAGACTAAAACAAGGTTTATGCCAGTATATATATATGTGTATCTTTTAAGACTAAGCAAGTTGCTAGTTAATAAGACTAAAACAAGGTCATATTATGAAAATTATTTTCATCAGAAAAAATCTGATATCAAGAAAACTTGGAAAATGATTAACTGTATTTTGAGTAAAGACAACAAGCGTCAAAACTGTCCTGAATCTTTTTGTATAAATGGAACTGACGTGAATGACTATGATATAATTGTTAATGAATTTAATAAGTATTATGTTGAACTTGGCCCAAAACTTGCCAGCAATTTTCCCAGCACTGGAGATGATTCTTTTAAATACTATCTACCTCATATGCAAGAAACTAACTTTCAATTCAAAACTATTAATGCTTGTGATATTATTAAAACAATTGATAACTTAAAACCTAAAACCTCACATGGAATTGATAGAATCTCAAACAAACTGTTAAAATACTTGAAAGAAGAATTAGCCAACCCGCTCTCCAAAATAATTAATCAAAGTTTACAAACTGGTGTCTTTCCAAATAGGCTGAAAGTTGCAAAGGTAATTCCGATTTATAAAAAAAATGAAATGGATAATATAGAAAACTACCGCCCAGTGTCCTTGTTACCCAGCGTTTCAAAGGTTTTTGAGAAAATTATTTACAGTCAAATCTATCAATATTTTACTGAAATGAAACTATTTTACAGAAGCCAATATGGTTTCAGGCAAATTTACAGTACCGAATATGCTGCTATTGAATTGGTAGGACGTATAACATCTGAAATGGACAATAATGAAATTCCCTTAAATGTCTATTTAGACCTCTCAAAAGCCTTTGATACGCTGGACCATCAAATTCTTTTGGAAAAATTGCAATTTTATGGAATTAAAGATGTTTCATTTGCATTACTTAAAAGTTATCTTTCAAATAGATATCAGTATGTTGAGTTTAATGGCAAGATATCAGAATTATTACCAATTACCACTGGCGTACCACAAGGGTCTATCTTAGGCCCCCTTTTATTTATTATATATGTGAATGACATGGCCAATGCTTCTGATATTCTGTATCCTATAACTCATGCAGATGATTCTACACTTATGACAACAATGAAATTGATTAAACTTAGTAATCCAAATGAAAATCCAAATAAGGTCATTAGTGATGAATTGAAAAAGATAAGTAAATGGTTAGAGATTAACAAATTATCAATAAATTGTAAGAAGACTAAAGCAATGTTATTCCGCACTCATCAAAGAAAAATTGATATCCCGAAGATATATATTAATGAACAAGAAGTCGAATTTGTAAAGACTTTTAACTATTTAGAAATTATATTAGATGAGAACTTGAGCTGGAAAGCTCATTCCAACTATGTGTCCAAAAAGATATCACGAACAATTGGTATCTTAAATAAATTGAAAAACATCTTACCCATTGAAGCTCTGCTAAATATTTATTACTCTTTGATTGTTCCTCATCTTAACTATGGTGTTTTTCTTTGGGGCATGAGACATCGACAGATAGCAATTTTACAGAAAAAGGCAATGCGAATACTAAGCAGAAGTCGATACAATGCGCATACCAGTGCCATTTTTAAAAATTTGAAAATACTGAAGTTCAAAGATATATGCACTCTACATGACTATAAGCTATGCTATAAGTTTTTCAATTCTCTACTTCCTGAACCATTGCTGGGCTCTGTTGTCTTGGATGAGCAGTTACACCGCAGGTATGTGACCAGGTTTAACGAAAGTCAATTTCTGCATGTACCCCGTGTAAGGCATGAATTTGCAAAGCAAAGTTTAAAATACAGAATTCCATTAAGATACAATGAAATGACTGAACAAATAAGACAAAAAATATTTAGCCACAGTTTTATTGGTTTTAAATTGTATGTCAAAAATTGTCTAATCAACGACTATGAAACTGATTGTAATATCATTGACTGTTATATTTGTTCTCAAAATTAGAATCAATTTTTTAATTTAATTTTTATTAATTTTATTTACTATAAAAATTTTTAGACTTTTTGCTATGCTTGCATCACCCTCCAGTCGCACTGTGAAATCACCAGTCAGCCTTGGTAAAAATTTTTGATGTATATATTTTTTTTCTAATCTTATTTTCACAATTCAACTTGCATTATGAAATTTGTCTATGTAAACTTTTTGACTGGTGGCCCCTCGGCAGCGGCAATTGATAGCCTTAGAGGGGTCTCCAGTGATCTTGTAACTTTTTGAAACAAGGCAAATAAATATATCTGAATCTGAATCTGAATCTGAAATCTAATACAAAGGTTAAATGCTGGTCAAACTTTGAAGAATAACAATAGCTGTAGAGAAAAACAAAACAAAAGAAACATGTCCCAACTCTGTGTACAGCCTGTATGGGCTACAAAAAGTTATATCTCAGCTTCTACTTGGCCTAAATTGTCTATTCAAATTGGAAATTTCTTTATTTGTTCAATATAAAACTACAAAGTTGGTGTCAATGCAGTTTGGACACATTTCTAAGAAAAAAGAAAATTTGTTAAAAAGTTGAGGGTGCTGTGTACTGCTTTTGTGCTCCTTTGTTCCGAGCTTTGGTCATTGGAGAGGATTAGTGACACAATGTTACATAACATGAATGGCTGGAGGGGAGGGGTACAATGAAGCACAGACAGAGTGTCTTCACTTTTACCCCCTAAACAATATTTCTTTAAAATGCTAAAAATACAATTGGAGTGAGTTTTAAAATGAATTAAAAGACAGATTTATCCAATAATGTCTTAAGATGTAAAATAACACACTGAAATTTGCAGAAGTGGGGATTGCATGTCAATTAATTTTCTTTAATAACCCTCTATATATACATAGTGGTCTTATTGCCATTCTGTCTTATATGTTCTATTTAATTTTCATTAAAGACCAAAATAAAAGTAAGCTGACAGTACTTCATATGTTAAAATGTACATAACTGATGTTAGATTTAAACCATTAAGTTAGAATTGAGAGTTTAAGATTTCTTGTCAAAGGATTAGCAGGGAAGACAATTACCCTGTGACATAACATTACATAATCAAGACTTCTCCAATGCTCCATTCAACAAAAGCCAATCTGTCTGATTAGTTCTAATTTAATTTTCATGCAAATAACTAAATGAAAGGGGCTGACATTAATTTATCTTCTAAAATTTACATCACTGAGTTTAGATATTAACCATAAAGTTATAATAATTGGGAGTTAAAGATTTAGTGACAACATTTTAAAATATTTTAAAACACACAAATGCATGTTTTTGAATATATTTAATTAATGCTTTGAAAATCCACATAATTATATATAAAATTTATATATTTCCTCTTGATAATATTTCATGAGGAGAGGTAGAAAAAGTCAAATTTAGACATTATTGTGACAAATTTGATTGACCAGGACCAAATATTGACTGATACACGATTATCGCAAAATCCTTAATATTTACCTAATTTTGCCAATATTGACCTCTGCTGCAAATAAACATTTTCATATTGCTCAAAATCAGTATGCCCGCCCGCCGGACGGACAAATTTTCCCAAAGTAACTACAATACCCGTCGGCAATGTATACATTGCCGAGGGTAAAAATGTGTATATATGTATACATGTATATATGTATTGGTATCACCTTCTCTTTTATCGTAATACACTACCAAATTTAGCTCACTTTAATCCATCAACCTGGCAGAGCTCTATAATGTCCCTGAATACCAAGGTTGATGTCAATTTTGTTTGCTGGTGTTGTAACAGCCTTGCAGCTTCAAATAATCCAGTATTTGTAAGTACTGTTATTCAATGTTCCTTCATGAATTGGTCTTTGATAGTTCTAATCAATCATAAATGTGAAGCCATTTTCAACGTTCCACTTTTAATACAAACTTCCTGATATATGCCATTTTTCAGTATCCGAGTGGCACTTAAATAAACAAATAAACTAGAATATGTTGAGGCATGGGACTAACAAAACATTCAATTGATGCCTTCAGTGTATAGATTACACACATTAAATTAGAATTCTCCATCCTCCATCATTCAATACACAGACTCATTTTTCAAGATGTCTTTTGCTGCTTTTCCTTCTTTGTCTGATGTATCTGCGCAGCACTTACGTCCCTCCAAGTTCTTAGTATGTTATCCCAGGCTAAAGCCCTTTCCATGCTCCAAAGTTTGATGGATGTGAAGATGAGGTTAAATACCTCTCTATTGGCTGAGGATGGAATTATTAGAGAAGGAAAAGGAAAGCAAATTGGCAATCAACTACCTTGCCTATGAGTTCCCCCATTGCCTAATTGGTAAGTGCGCTTGTGAACTGGCTTTGAGGGCAAGGGTTCAAATCTCACCCAGGGAACTCACTTTAGTCCGAGGCCCATGGGACTTTAAATGGAGGCGGGTTGTATCCAGTATTCTATGCTGGGGCAACTGAAAGACCCTGGGCATCCCTGAATTAATAGGGTATGTGCCAGACTCACAGTCTTCTCATCTCATCATCATAAGGCAATCGCCTGCCTCGATATAGCCCACTTAGGTGCTGCAGAGGCGTAAAACACAAACAGACAAACAAACAAAACCTTGCCTATGATATCAGTGCTTCACAATATAGATATGTGTGGCTACATGGTACAGCGGTTAGCATGTTCGCTTTGCACACATGAGGACATCGGTTCGATCTTTGCTCCAGCCACATCCAGAGGTTATCACTATAATGATTGGTAGTAAGAAGATTTATCTGGAATGGGTGCTATATAAAGCATACTTTATTATTATTATTTATAATAGAATTGTGATAAAAGTTGAGACAAAGCCAAGTGATTGGTGCATAATATGATCTGAGGATACTTTACCGTAGGACAAAGGAAAGATAAAGCTCTTCAAACCTTGCCAGCGTTTTTTATTTGGATGAAACATCAGATTCTGTCTGCCTTGGAATGCTCGCACCTGGCATTGGAATGACACAGGAACCAAACCAGGTCACTTCTCACTTCAGGGTCTCAATTGCCTCCTACAAAATGCATTTATTTATTTATTTATTTATTTATTCAATATATTTATACAGGGTAACAATACAGCAGAGCTGTTTTACAATTGGCCCTGAGAGTATGTACAATGATAAAAACAAGAATAAATAGATATACATATATACAAGTAAACATGTAAATGACTAGTTACAGAGTAAAAACATAGGTTTTAAGAGAAACTTTAAAATTAGAAATATCAGAAATATCTTTAAAATCATTTGGCATATTATTCCACAGGTGACTAGCATGGTACATAAAAGAATTCTTAAGAATTTCCTTTCTTGGAAAAGGAATGTAAATATTGTTAAAATCATTAAATCGAGTTTCTCTATCACTTACTTCACATGATAAAATAATTTGGTTACAGAGATAATCAGGGGCCAGCCCATGCATACATTTAAACATCAGTATAAGATTGAAATAAACAGCACGTTGTTTGACATTCATGATCTTTAAATCCCTTAAGATATCAACACCTCTACAGTTTATATAATCAAAATTATTAGCTAAAATTCTACCAGCAACATTTTGTAATCGTTGAATCTTATATAAGTTCTCATTTGTGGTGTTGCTCCAAACATTAATGGCATAATCAATAGTTGGTTGAATACAAGTAAAGTAAATTTTTCGTAAAACATGACAAGGTGTAAATGCTCTCATCCTTGTGAGTTTGCCTATTTTAAAAGAAAGCTGTGAACAGAGTTTGTTGATATGATTATCCCACTGTAAACATTCATTGATATTAACACCAAGGTAATTTGTTGAGTTTGTTTGACTAATCACATTGTTATTAAGAGAAACATTGAGATTTTTAGAGCATTTCTTATTTTTTGAGTTAATTAACATTGAAACACATTTTGTAGGGTTTATGACTAACCTATTACCTTCATACCATTTTGAGACATCATCTAAACATGTTTGAAGAACATTTTCAACATCTTCAACAGTAGAACCAGCGTAATAAATTAGAGCATCATCTGCATAAATATTAGCTTTTCCCAGGAAAACGTGTTGACCAACATCATTAACAAAGAGAAGAAATAAAACAGGTGCAAGTACAGACCCCTGGGGTACTCCTAGAGAAAGTTCAGTTACAGATGAGGTCAAATTATTGCATTTAACAATATGACTTCTGTTGGACAAATACGAATGAAAGAATTCATGTTCATTGTCTGTTATACCATAGTTCTTGAGTTTTGTAAAAAGAATGTCGTGATTTATAGTGTCAAAACACTTAGAGATATCAAGGAGACATACACCAACTGACATATCATCACAAATGCAGTCCAACCAATCATCAACGACTCTTTGCAGCGAGGTATTCGTGCCATGGTGCTGTCTATACGCTGACTGGTCCATAGAAATGTAGTCATTTTCAACTAAATAGTTCATAAGTTGAGACTGTATCTCGCGTTCAAATAATTTTGCCACATGGGCCACAACAGAGATTGGTCTATAGTTATTTTTATCCTGCAGAGATCCCTTACCTTTGTAGACTGGGGTAACTCTGGCAAATTTCCAGTCTTTTGGGACATGGTTGGTTTTTATGGACATATTGAAATAGTGAGTCAAAATGGGGGCTAGGACATCAGCACCGAGATGAAGGAGCTTGCGATCCATACCAAGGACATCAGTCGAAGTTTCTGATCCAAGGTTTTTCAGCCTCTTCAGAACGGATGGCGCTTCTATTGGCTGAAGTCTAAACCTTCGACTGCTCACAGGGCCTTTCCATGGAGGGTCAGTTGCTGGCGGAAGATCTTTTACCGTTTCAGCTCCAATTTTACTGAAATGATCATTGAATTCCTGGGCAGTCAAATCTGCAGGCGCTGATGACTTCTTTTCACTGCCTGTCAGCTTGTTTATTAATTTCCAGGTATCCTTCGGACTCCTTGATACCCTTGTAAATTCATTTTCATAGAAAGCACGCTTGGCATGCCGCACAGTTGATGTTACTTTATTCCTGAGTTTACGATATTCCAATACCAGATCAGGTGTTTTATTACGATCCATTTTCTGCTTGACATGATCACGTTGGTACATCAAATTAACAATGTCTGTGTTAATCCAAGGGTTGCATCTTGGTTTTAGCCTCCTGGTGATCATAGGAGCGTGATTGTCACATATTTTAATAAATGTATTCTTAAAATTTTCCCAATCTTTCTGAAAGGTTTCAGGTGTAGGTAACTTGGCAATTATTGGATTTTCAAACAGTTCATTTATGAAAGTTACCACGTCAAAGTTCTTGAAATCTCGAAAGGTAACTGCTTTATGTCCACCACTGCTTGATCTCTTTTTGCCAATGTTTATGACAGTGTACACAAGGTAATGATCACTGAGGGATATTGGTAAGACTCTGGAATGTTGGTGCTTTTCAGGCACTGACGTAAGTATGACATCCAGTAAAGTTGAAGTTTTATCCGTGACTCGGGTTGGCTTTTCAATAAGTTGTTTCATCGTATAAGCTGATTCAATGAAATGTACAGGACAAGACGAGAGATTTTCATCAAATTTGTAATTATAATTCAAATCACCAATTAAGATGAAATTGTCACACATAATGCTAGCCTGTTCTATTTGATCCAACATGCAATTTAAATAATCATTGTCACTGTTTGGAGGCCTGTAAACACAACCAACAACAGTATTGTGTCCACTGATCCTTAGTTTCAGCCAAACACTCTCAGTTGTGTTGTTGTCAGTAAATAACACCTCATGTTGAAGAGTTTGTTTGATAAAAACACAAACACCACCACCTTGTCTATCACGGTCATGTCTTATAACATCATAACCATCCAGAGACAGTTCATCATTTGTAATAAATTCATCCAACCAGGTTTCATTAATTCCAAGGAAATCAAAGTCATTTTTCATAAGAATATGGTGAATTTGGTCAATCTTAGGATAAAGGCTACGGACATTGATACAACCATTTGCAGAAAAGAGGACGAGTGGACAGTCCATCTGAATGCAAAAGAGGAAACTCCATTCACTTGTGGTCAGCTGTGAGACAGACGTCGTGACATGAACAGACAGCAGCCGTGCTCAATGAGGACCACTTCTCAATGCACAGGAAAGTCCAATTTATTTCCTTAATAAGACATGACCCCTTCCTCTGCGCCACTCAGCGATTTATTCGAATTTGTTATTTTGCTTATAATGGCAGATATTATTTTGTGATACATGTTTCACATTGACACCCTTCCTAGAAGGAGTAGAAATTGAATGAAGTGAACTCTGACACAATTTTACAACAATTGCTTAAACAATACCCACTTGCAGTGTTCAATCAACCTTTAAGAATAGTCACATATTTTTCTATGAATCTTACCACTCTGCATTACAATCCAAAATAAATTACCACCACCCAAGCAGGAAGGAAGAATCTGCCACTACACCCTTTGAAACCTATTGGCTCCCCCAAATCACTTCCTCTCTTTACCCCTAATTAAAAACACATTTTAAAATTGCATCACATTATGCCAATACAAATTTAAATACCATCTCACCCATTGTGTTTGATTTCTTGGATATTGTGGGCCTTGGTAATTGTAAAATTACTTTCCCAGCTGTCTTTATAATAGAGTTCCGAACTTGAGATAAAGTTGTGGTGAAGAGTTGACAGTAGAAATTTGTCAGGAGATTTGGGGTGGAGAGGAGACAGGAGGGCAAGATAGGTGAACTTCATTTTGCATTGTACAGTATCTGCACATACATGTGTTGTTACTTAAAATAATTTCTACAACATTCAGTTGACACATGTTGATGATGTCAATGTGAGAATTTGGCTATATACACAATACAAGCCAATGTAAAGAGTGGTGATCCCCTCCACAACAACAGTTGCAGCTCATGGGAAATTCTTAGTAGTTTCTTTCTGTCACAGTTATCTTAGCTTATGATGGTAATTTGTGCTTGTGATGGTAATTTGTGCTGGGTGCGAGATGGGAAGAGAATTTTCTTCAGCTACTTGGCAATTTAAAAGATGTAACACGACTCTCATTCAAATCCAGGGATGTAAAGTTACCTGTATATCTCACATGACATCTGTTCTTCACCAAAGCAATAAAAATGAAACCACTCAGTGGGCCATTAAATTTTAATTGGCAATCCCAAAATAGTTTGTTTACCGTGTAAGTTAAGTTGCAAACCTACGATGCCAACTATTTTTTACGAAATAATGAGAAATATAAAAAGGCCAAGCAGATCGTTGGGATCACAGAAGACCACCGACAGGGAAGGGATTTGTTAAGAAATTGCAGATATTCCGTAACACAACATTTGCCAGTATTTCCCAAAAGTGTCAGTTGAATTTGTCTTATTCTGTTTGGCATTAGCTACATTTTGAAAATAACTACAAACATCTCTGAAGAAAGTAACAGAAATGACAACCTCAGGAATATATTCGGATGAAAATTTCAAGGATGCGACCACATTATTTGAGGTATCATCAGAAGCACAATTGACATCAAGCACAGGTAACAATACTTCCAAAACTTATAAAAGGAGTCATAGCCACTGTTTAATGAGAATAGTTGATAAATTGTAGTATATTAACAGTTTAAGAAAGTAGTTCACAAATTGTCAGACCGTTTCAGTTCTACAATTAATAGAATGGGTTAATATTTGATGTTGATCTGCAATATATATGAACAAATGTCTCAGTGTTAGAATGGGTTGACACCCCATAATATTTACAATACCACATGAAAAAAACAGTGGATCTATCCTATGTGGTATTGGGTTGTAGTATACCTAATGGTTTGTTGTATACTAAATGGTCTGACAATGTCATTGCATTGATTACCATTGTGACATCATGTCCATGGTGACGTCACAACATTGTGACATCATCAGTTGAGCTGCTATCTATGTTCTGATTGGCTGATGCAGCTGTTGACTATTGATCATCTGAGTGAAGTTCAGCTTTCTTTTGAATTACAATATTGGGTATAAATAAGACCAAATTGTTGCATGGTGGTATTTTGAGATGTACACCCACTCTTGAAGATATCCTGAGTCCTCTGTACCCACTCGTACATCTCAAAATACCACCATGATCTTATTATAATATTTGATGTTGATCTGCAATTTATATGAACAAATGTCTCAATGTTAGAATGGGTTGATACCCCACAATATTTACAATACCACATGAGAAAACAGTGGATATATCCCATGTTGTATTGCATTGTATATACTCAATGGTTTGTTATATATATTTAATGAGAATAGTTCATAAATTGTAGTATATTAACAGTTCAAGAAAGTAGTTCACAAATTGTCAGACCGTTTCAGTTCTACAATTAATAGAATGGGTTAATTTTTGATGTTGATCTGCAATATATATGAACAAATATCTCTATGTTAGAATGGGTTGATACCCCATAATATTTACAATACCACATGAGAAAACAGTGGATATATCCCATGTTGTATTGCATTATATACTCAATGGTTTGTTATATATATCTAATGAGAATAATTGATAAATTGTAGTATATTAATAGTATATTAACAGTTCAAGAAAGTAGTTCACAAATTGTCAGACCGTTTCAGTTCTACAATTAATAGAATGGCAGTTCCACAATTCTGCCCGAAAGTTTACATACCCTCATGCAAAAGGACCGATTTCTCTATTTCCAATGAAATTTTAACAACAATAGGCAAATAATATATGTATGGAATACAATGCATTGCATGCACCTGAACACTTCTGAAAACTTCTGAACCATTGAAAATTCAATAGCCATGAGATTCTATGATATTATAAGTTAATTTAATTTTAAGACGTCTTCAAACGTTTACATACCCTTCTGCAATATCACATATTTTCTACCTTGGGATCAAGAAGAGCTTACAGGATTTCACTACATTATTTCAAAAGTCCTCAGACTACATCAACAGTGATTTTAGTCCATTCTGCATCACTGAACCTCCACCATCAATGTTCGTCTCCACTGGGGAATGGTCTGTCTCGGGTCAACCCATAATTTATCAGTAATGGGCTAAATTTAACTGGAAATAGAGAAATTGGTCATTTTTCATCAGAGTATGTGAACTTTTGGGCAGAAATGTAGGCTTACTGATATAATAACTGCCTAGGCAAACGACAGATTGTTAGTCATAAAGTCTCAATTGTTGCATACATTAGCAAACCTTTTTTTTGCATTTCAGAAGAAAACCAAAATAATATAGATGCTAATTCATTTAGTATCTACATTTTGTGGCTCCTGGCCGTTTTGATCATTTCATCGAACATTCCTGTATTCATTGTAACACCACGTCTTAAGGAAACATCGGAGGCAACAAAGATCGCGATGCTCTCCTTGGCCGTGACTGACATGGCTTTTGGACTTCAGTCGTTTATCAGACTTTGTTATTTTGCTTACAATGGGAGATATTACTTTGTGGAAGACTACATGTGTTGCCTTGACGGCTTTTTAACAAACCTGTTTGGAGGGGTCTCAATAACAACCATAATGTATTTATGCATAGATAGAGTGATCACAATCAAGTACCCATTGATTTACCCTATTTATTTCACTAAAAAAGTTGTCACAGGTATCACCTTGGGGATTTGGTTATACACCAGCTCGACTTTGGTTTTGAGTTACTGTGCACTGGGTTTGGAAATAGCTGAGATTAAGGATGGCTTGATGTGTGCTTTTGTGCCTAAATATCACTCTCTTATGACTTTAACGATTGTCATCTTAGCATATATTCTACCTGCTTGTGTCATATTTGCGTGTGCTATCATCCTGTATCATGTTGTCCATCTTCAAATTAGTCAGATCAGAGCTTTAGAAAATGTTTCTTCAGCTGCATCCCAAACAGGCTCCCTGGCATCTCACAAGCGAGCCATCAAAACTATTTTCTGCATGGTGGCTGGTTACTACATCTGCTGGAGTCCTGCGATGGTTCTTCTTTGGCTGTGGGGTTACATTTATGGTCATCCTTACAGTCCAACAACTGATCTTGCAACCACCTACTTGGGCATCAGTAACTCCATGTTCAACTCATTTGTGTACTTGCCAACCATAAGAGAGTACAGGGAGATATTTAAGCGTATCTTTGTTCCTAAGATTTTCACTTCTGCTAATCAAAATGAATAGTGTGTGTATCAGTGCCGTAGATGTGCAAATGAAGGATGCCAAACATGTTGGTCCAAGTTTGAAATGTTGAGGAATCCCACTTTCCCATCTAATCAATCAAACAGTGTGGGCAATATAGACTATCCTAATAGGGCTGAAACAAGCATGTGTATCTATTCTATATTAGCATCTATTTCAATATAATTATGATAATCAGGCACCGTAGACAGTATTGTTTTGATTTGGGCCAACTCAGAAGAATGAATTCACATAAAAATATTTATAAATCTTTATATGTAGGTCTCAACTGGACGTTGTTTTTAAAGTAATGTTGTAAATTGAAGACTCATCTTTTTAAATGTTATTATGATGTTGCCTGATTTTATTTAAACATATATATCGTTTTACCTGTCAATTGCCATTGTGAAAAGCATTGATATTTTTATGTAATGCTTATAGAAAGAAATATTATTGTTATTATCAGTTGTGTGCATGAACTGTATATTTGTTGGTTCAATAAAAGATGCCTGAACTGTTATGTGTTGCCATGATGATTTATTCTGATGATCTTGAGTCGTTAGCTATGTACATGTAAAGGTAATTTTATTCACCTGGTGTGTTGGATAGGGTGCATCAAAAGCCCTTTTTCTCTCCAAACATAACCAAACATGGATTTACTTGTGTCTTTTGACTGGTAAGACATCTCTGCCAAGTTTAAGTGAAATCGGACAATGGCCAGGGGTACCACATTGGCCATCTTTCCAAGTAATTAAGATAGGTACCGCCGACACGCGGTTTCGCATAACTTTCTCAAAACTCTATGTAGAAACATGGTATTGTTATTTTTGGAATTTTCATAAAAAGAGCTTTCAAATGAATGGTAACATCAATGGGTTATCTTATAAATTCATCTGGCAATTAACTGCTCCATAATTTGAATATCAACATTTCGTAGAAGTGTATGCTTGAAATTTAATTTTCGATGACAGACTTCAATTTAATTTTTGGCTCAATCTTGTCTCAATAAAATTTCTCATTTTAGAATGTGTGCATAATTTATAAATTGATTATGAGAATATATCTTATGCAATTTGTCAAGAAATGTCAAATTTCAAATTGTGTCACTTACGTTGAATCCTTGAATATGTGCAATTTATACACGTTTTTGTTAACATGATCTTCAACTTTTAGAAATAATTTCTCAGTAATTTTTTGATTAACAATAAATCCTCAGTTGTGGCTTATATAAACAACAGGATATCTTGATTAAGAACTGACATAATTTGTGTTCAATAAGTTGAAGAAGCAACATGTCCTGCTTCATGGAAGTTTTTTTGTATGTATTTACATTACACTAAGCAGATTCTTTAAATCCTGAAGAAGAACAACATTACATAATATCAATTCCATATTTAGTACCATGAACCATAACATAAATACTTTTACAGATATGTATTTATATATACAGAAATTTGCATGAAGCCTGTGAGCAACGAAAATTAAACTACTTTTTGGTTAAACTAGGACCCTGCAGAATATGATACCTAACATACCATACATATTAGCCATTAAATACCCAGAGTGGGTAAGTGGAACTAACAAATTAAAACATTAAAATTAAACTCTAAAGAAAAATCTAAATTGTCAAAATGTATTTTATAATATCTTGTAGGTATGACATTGAAGAAAGACGTCAACACGAATGCTGAATTTCGCGTAATTGGAATTATTTCTCAATATTCAATATATATTTGAGGATTACTAGCTGCCTAGAAATATTCCTGCCTTATATACATTGTCAGATTTATATTCACAAAGGAGAAGGCAAATGTCTGAAAAATTTGAACTGAGGCCCCTTTTGAGCAAAAATAATTAATTAAGGCTCGAAATAAATCATCTCCGATACACTTTTGGATTCTTGTTCACTTTAAATTAAACAATATAGGCAATGCGGGTACTCATTTGAAAGCTCTCACTGAGAGGAATTCAAATATGACAAAATAATTATGATACAGACATTACAGTCCCCAATATGAGAGGGCCTATGTAGAAATGAGCCCCTCCACCTTTGCATAAATCGAGTAGTGTCATTTAAGGAATGGGGGGCCCTTCGACTTATTTTGCCACGGGCCCAAAATGTCGCCAGTCCGCCCCTGGCCTACTCTTCCGGTTCTTTAGATCAACCTTCTACCTTTGTGAATTACAATTTCCTGCCAGTTAACAGAAAGGCAATTTAGAGAAAGGTGATGTTATACCCCATTTGGAGCAAATTACAATTTGACAGGGCAAAAAATAAAAAAAAAATCTCAAAAGTAAGTAAACCTATTGAGCATTGACACATCGAGAAATATGTAATAAGTCAACACAAATCTACCAATGATTTACTGAGGAAAGGCAAGTAGAAAAGATGAAGAAAGCATTTGAGTGATAGACCATAATGTGGTAAAGAAGGAATAAATACCTTATTAGTTTTCCCCAAATGCTAACTCTGACATTGTGTTGAAACTGTGATGCCCAGCCAAGGTAGATTGACATTGGCTACAAGCCAGAGAATCTGACCCAGTTTAAAATGACATCACAGCTTGTAGTTATTTTACATACATATTGCAATGCTATATAATAGGGTCATCCCTGACATCACACTTCAAAATCATAGAAAAGAACTTTAAATTCTAAATAAATATGACGAGGACTGCAATTGGAATTTCCAAAGATATCTTCTCCCCGGTTTGGGTGTCCCAAGATCACTTCTCTCAATATTAAGTTTCTGCAAGCTACATATCACTAACCTATTCTATAGCATGTCCCCATACATATTGCTCTTTGGATGCAATCTGAGTACTCTATTATTTCTCCCTTGTATATAAGATAAAGTGTCCTCCAATCATATCTTGCATCAATCACTTTAGTTTCTGCAAGCCACATATCTTTAACCTATTCTATGTAGTTGCAGGCCAAATGCAGAAAATGGTTCAATGTGACGGAAATCAGACTGAGTCAGGAGAAAAACTTCAACACTTGCACGTTTGTGGTAGATTTTGGCTTATACCCACTGTTACACACTGTTGTTGTTTGGAAATATTGATTACATTTTGCAACTTTTACCTTAATGATAAATAATACAATATTAAGTTCTTATATAGCGCAAATTCCAATAAATTGCTCATTTATCATTTAAACACTCATTCTATTTCGTGTTTCTTCTAGTTCTACTTTCCTAGCAAGTTGCAAATCATTGGCAGATTCATGTTGGCTTATATACACAAATTTCTGTACGTTCAATTGCTCAATACATTTTTTCACTTTTGAGTTTCTTTTTCTATATTTGATCCGTCAAATCATACGGTTGGCTACAAAAACATTTTGGGTGTAATGTCACCCTTCCATAAATTGTGACTCACAATGGTGGAGGGCTGATAAAGAATATAAAGGATTAACTGATGAAATGAGCAATGAGCCATTTTCTAAAAATAATGCCACTGAATATTACCGTTCAGGGTACCAAGTTTATATAATTATCTACACTAGGGTGGGACTAGATCTCCAAAGTTGAAAATCTTGGGCGGACTAAACCTGACTTTTTTTTTGCAGATGAGGTTGGTATATACAACAGTACGTGTGTGCAATTTCAGATTGTTCTATTACTATTGAGAGGTGGCACATTTCTCTTAAAGTTTATAATGTAAATCCCTTTGGAGAACTCTGAAAAACTCATGATAAAAGAAAAAGAGATTTAGAATCGATATTTTTTGGACCATCCACAAACCATGAGGTTTGATCCGAAAGGTTTGAGCATCAGTCCCACCCTATTATAAACAGATTATGACTGCAGATCATCTCAATGAATCATAACAGCAACAGTTATCAGTTCAAGCATCTTTTATTGAACTAACAAATTCACAAGTTCTTGCAAACAACTTACAACATCACTTATAAAACAACGTCCAGTTGATACCTACACACGAAGATTTATAAACATTTTAATGTAAATTCATTCTTCTGATTTGGCCCAAATCAAAATTTTCATGTAAATTCATTCTTCTCAGTTGGCCCAAATCAAAAAGATACTGTCTACGTTACCTGATTAACATAATTATATTGAAATAAATGCTAATAGAATAGATACACATGCTAGTTTCAGCCCTGTTAGGATAGTCTATGTTGCCCACACTGTTTGATTGATTAGATGGGAAAGTGGGATTCCTCAACATTTCAAACTTGGACCAACATGTTTGGAATCCTTCATTTGCACATCTAAGGCACTGATACACACACTATTCATTTGGATTAGCAGAAGTGAAAATCTTTGGAACAAAGATGCGCTTAAATATCTCCCTGTACTCTCTCATGGTTGGCAAATAAACAAGGGAGTTGAACATGGAGTTGCTGATGCCCAAATAGGTGGTAGCAATCTCAGTTGTTGGACTGTAAGGATGACCATAAATGTAACCCCACAGCCACACAAGAATCATCGCAGGACTCCAGCAGATGTAATAACCAGCAACCATGCAGAGAATAGTTTTGATGGCTCGCTTGTGAGATGCCAGGGTGCCTGTTTGTGATGCAGCTGAAGAAACATTTTCTAAAGCTCGTATCTGATTGATTTGTTGATGAACAACATGATACAGGATTATAGCACAGGCAAATATGACACAAGCAGGTAGAATATATGCTAAGATGACAATCGTTAAAGTCATAAGAGAGTGATATTTAGGCACAAAAGCACACATCAAGCCGTCCTTAATCTCAGCTATTTCCAAATCCAGAACACAGTAACTCAAAACCAAAGTCGAGCTGGTGTATAACCAAATCCCCAAGCTGATACCTGTGACAACTTTTTTAGTGAAATAAATAGGATAATGCAAGGGGTACTTGATAGTGATAACTCTATCTAGGCATAAATACATTATGGTTGTTATTGAAACTCCACCAAAGATGTTTGACAAAAAGCCAT
Source organism: Platynereis dumerilii (assembly GCA_026936325.1). Lineage (NCBI taxonomy): Eukaryota > Metazoa > Annelida > Polychaeta > Phyllodocida > Nereididae > Platynereis > Platynereis dumerilii. Next base: position 26,074,116 of record JAPTHN010000014.1, read on the forward strand.
CAATGCGACACATGTACTCTTCCAGAAAGTAATATCTCCCATTGTAAGCAAAATAACAAAGTCTGATAAACGACTGAAGTCCAAAAGCTGTGTCAGTCACGGCCAAGGAGAGCATCGCGATCTTTGTTGCCTCCGATGTTTCCTTAAGACGTAGCGTTACAATGAATACAGGAATGTTCGACGAAATTATCAAAACGGCCAGGAACCACAAAATGTAGATACTAAATGAATTAGCATCTATATTAGTTGGGTTTTCTTCTCAAATGTGAAAAACAGTTTTGCTAATGTATGCAACAATTGAAACATTATGACTAACAATCTGTCCTTTGCCTAGGCAGTTATTACATAAGTAGGCCTACATTTCTTCCCAAAAGTTCACATACTCCGATGAAAAATGACCAATTTCTCTATTTCCAGTTAAATTTAGCCCATTACTGATAAATTATGGGTTGACCCGAGACAGACCATTCCCCAGTGGAGACGAACATTGAAGGAGCATTTAGGTACAGAAATTCAGTGGTGCAGAATCGACTAAAATCACTGTTGAGGTAGTTTAAGGACTTTTGAAATAATGTAGTGAAATCCTGTAAGCTCTTCTTGATCCCAAGGTGGAAAATATGTGATATTGCAGAAGGATATGTAAACGTTTGAAGACGTCTTAAAATTAAATTAACTTATAATATCATAGAATCTCATGGCTATTGAATTTTCAATGGTTCAGAAGTTTTCAGAAGTGTTCAGGTGCATGCAATGCATTGTATTCCATGTATGATTTGCCTATTGTTGTTAAAATGTCATTGGAAATAGAGAAATCGGTCCTTTTGCATGAGGGTATGTAAACTTTCGGGCAGAATTGTAGAACTGAAACGGTCTGACAATTTGTGAACTACTTTCTTAAACTGTTAATATACTACAATTTATCAACTATTCTCATTAAACAGGTGGTTATGAATCCTTTTGTAAATTTCGGAAGTTTCAGATCTTCCCAATGTCTGCACCAATTTTGAAATATAAATCTTATATTGTTACCTGTGCTTGATGTCAGTTGAGCTTCTGATGATACCTCAAATGATGTGGTCACATCCCTGAAATTTTCATCTGAATATACTCCTGAGGTTGTCATTTCTGTTGCTTTCTTCAGAGATGTTCGTAACGACGATTAAAACGTAGCCAGTGCCAATCAGTATAAGATGAATTCAAACGCCACTTTTTGGAAATACTGGCTAATGTTATGTTACGGAATATCTGCAATTTCTTAACAAAGCCCTTCCCTGTCGGCGGTCTTCTGCGATCCCAACGATCTGCTTGGCCTTTTTATATTTCTTGCTATTTCATAGGAATAATTGGCATCGTAGGGTTACAACCTAACTTGGATGATATAACAAACTGTTTTTGGGGCTGCAGGACAAAAGCAACTTTATCATTAAAAATTTAATAACTCCCTTAAGGATTTGATTATTCCATGTTGTTGTTGTGAAAAACACAATTATGTCATATGAGGCAACTACAGGTAACTTTACATCCTTGGTTTTGAATGAGAGTCGTGTTACATCTTTTACATTGCCAAGTAGCTGAAGAGAATTCTATCCTGATTTTGCACCCAGCACAAATTACCATCATAAGCTAAAATAACATTGACAGAAAGTAACTACTAAGAATTTCCCATCAGCTGCAACAGTTGTTGTGGAGCGGATCACCACTCTTCACGTTGGCTCATACTCAGGTTGGTTAGTAGAGTGGGCTGAAAAATATCTTTTTAAAAATTTGTAATATGCCAGTGGTATAGAAAGTTGGTTATGGCCAAAAAATAAAAATTGGTGCAAAAAAAAATTTGTGGTATGGATTTGTGCCGGGCCTGAGTCAGCTTTCTTTATTTCAGAAGGCTCAATGGCGTACTTAAATCTTCTTTGAAGGCCATTTTGGATATGAAGCACCATTATATAAACGGATCACTTATATTTGAGTTATAGCCATTTCTGGTTAAATGTAGGGAAACAGAATTTGGCTTTTTTTGCTAAAAATTGAAAATATCAGAATTTACCACACAAAAAATGATTCCAAGTGAATTGTAATTACCTCGAGTCCTCCCTAACGCCCTAAAAACACTTCCAGCATATTATCTGCATCAATTTATGGTTTCAATTTCCGGTATAGGGGCAATTCGGTAAAGTCAGATTTACTGATTTGACACCTCAGCAGCTTGTGTAGCCCTACAATTACACCTCAGTTATTTAATTGTTAAATAAGGATGAGGCCAGGACTGGTAGTAGGGATATCAGACAAGCCATCAACCAAAGTTCCAGGTGCAGCAGGAGCTGAGCTACATGACAAAATGTCATTGTGTTGGACATACATTGTGTGAATACGTCCAACGCAATGACATTTTTCCTGGTAGCTCAGTACCTGTCAGCTTTTAAAAATACTCCCAGGTTCACCAAAATCTTTAATTCATACACCTGACCCATTGAAGAAAATGTTTCTTGGAGTAATCCAGAAAAAGTTTTGTGTAAGAATTTCGGTCAGATAAAGCCTTTTTTCCTCCGGTGCCTCAAACTTTAGCCCCCGTGACTAAAGTAAAGAAAACCAGGACTTGTGTAGTAAATCCACATCCTGCCACCTGAATTTCTCTTGCCGAGTCTTTTGAGCAGGAGTGCTTTCCCACATGGGTTCAGTGTAAGAATACAAACATTTGGTGTACTTGAAAGTGGGGGAGACCGGGGCTATTTGAAGCACTCTTTTTTTTTTCTCTGAAGAGCTAACGTTATAAAATATTCATACGAAATTTTGGTATGTGATAGTGAATGTGTTTAACTCAATAATCAGCTTATGAGATATTGTAAATAATTATCGAACTCTGTGTTATGGACACAAACTTCCAACTTTTAGTTCCACAAAAATGTTGTAGAAAACTACTTATAATAGGGGTCTTTTCCATAACTGCTATCCCTATGATGACCACCAGCTTCAGTGCAACGCTCATTTGAAAAGAAATTGTATGCTGTAATTTACACAATTTTTGTCCATTTTTGGTTAAAAAGCTGGTTTTCCCATATTTTCCATTCAAAAATGCAAATATGCACCATGTTAGTTCGTAATTGCAATAACTTTAACTTGCAATACTTTGCAAGGCACTTTGAATGAGAACAATCAATGTTTTGGCCACCCCATCATGCGTGATTCAACTAACCCCTTCTCAAATGGAGTGTAATATAGTCTTATTTTTCAGTCTTATCAGATGCACATAACAAAATGCTTCTGGGTGTGAATTAAGAATGGGTTTGCTCATTTGGAATAGGGGTTAGTTCACCTGGATTCCATCTTTATTGCACAACAACACCGATCGAAATCTGAGCAAACAAGTTACTTGGACATCCAAAAAACAAAATTTCTTGCCTGCAGAATTAACATTTTAGAAATTTGGATGATTAGGGTATGGTTATGTGTGCCAATGAATGAAGTATCTAACAAAAGTAACAATTTGGCAGAGCAAAAATCTTAAAGTTGATTTTAGGCCAAGTTTCGTATAACCCCACACTTCAAATAGACCCGGACTCCCTTATATTTCGATTTGAGTATTTGAGAACCTTTATCTCACAGAAAAAATTTCCAAAAGTGGCTTGTCTTTCTAGTCTAACTCTGGAGAAATTATGATAGAAATACAGTTGCTTTTGAAAAAAACACCCTCGATGATTTGCCACTGAATTTCGTGTCAGACATTTCTCATGGTAATGTCCATAACAAAACGGATCATTCCTGCATCATTAATATGACGCAGTATCATACTATTGAGGTTTCCTACTCTATCTACATGCATGACCATTCAATTTGTATCAGGGGTCGTTGGGGTCATAATCAGGCAAAAGTAAGTATACCCCAATGGCAATTATCTTCTTACTTTCAAGATCAACTGTAACCTGCATAATTGAAATTTGGCCTGTCTTGTCAAATTCAGCCTGAGCCCTCTGTCAATATCTTACTCTATATGATGCTAAGTTTCTCTCATCCATCTCCATCTATCCATATCTATCCACAATTTCAGAGTTTCTTCCGACCACACACATATATTTATATCTTGTATTGATCATGTGTGAGTTTCCGCTAGCTTATACTCAAGATGGCCTGTTTTTTTTTTTTTTTGCTGGTTTTGGAGAGCCATTTAAAAGTCATTTTAGTAACCTCAACGCCCCCCCCCCCCCTCATTGTATAATGAAGCCGAGAGAGTTACCAGTTCTGGTCACATTTTTAGATACAAATTAGAAGAAAAATGAGAAATTGAGCAGGAATAGATCCATTCAATTTAACGCCTACAGTGCAGTGCAGGTATAAACTATGCATTTCTTATGAAAAATCGGAGATAGTATATTTTCTTAGTGCAGTGCTAGCAGGGGGCAAATGGACTGAATTTGGTGAAATAAATCAGCCAGGTAATCATGATAATGAAAAACAATATTGTAGCATCACAATTTTTGCAACAGTGACTGCGTTTTCTGCATATTACTTGGCACATAAAAAAGCCAAAGCTGAATATTAGGCCTAGGTAATGATTGCTTATGTCAAAATAACAACAGTGTATAACTGTGGCTATAAGCCAAATCTATCACAAACTTAAAAGTGTTGAAGTTTTCCTCCTGACTCAGTCTGATTTCCGTCATAATTATTTAACCATTTTGGCCGGCTTACTACATAGAATAGGTTTGTGTTATGTGGCTTGCAGAAACTGAAGTGATTGATGCAAGATATGATTGGAGGTTACTTTATCTTATATCAAGGGAGAGATAAAAGAGTGCTCAGATTACACCCAAAAAGCAGTAAGTATAAGGGACATGCCATAGAATATTTTTGTGATATGTGGCTTGCAGAAACTAAAGTGATTGATGCAAGATATGATCGGAGGTTACTTTATCTTATATACAAGGGAGAGATAAAAGACTGCTCAGATTACACTGTCAGCCAAAAGCAGTAAATACAATGGACAGCTCTGGAAGCCATTTTGTTCTACTGCCTGCAGCATTATAATTGTGACGTCATCAATTCCGCAGTGAGGTCACAATCGTGAATGATATCACAAGGCAGGTGACGTCTCAAACATGAGCTAAAAGTAGGCTCAAAATTGTTGCAGAGCAACTTCAATTTACAGTCCTGGACAAAAGTTCTGTCGCTGGCTCATGTCACAGATACAATTGTCAATAATTTGACTTGTACTGAACAGATTTTATTGAGTAATGGGCTCAAACGAGAGCCAAGTCCTTCTACGACATGCTTATATTGCTAAAAAATAAAGTTTTGTCTCAATCTGAATATCATAGAAATTAAAATTGACAATGTGTCCAAAATGTGCCTGGACAAAAGTCCTGTCGCATGCAGAGCAAAGTTCTTCAATTTTGAGTCATCGAGGAGGCTATCGGCTGAATATTTTAAAAATATCAAAGCAAACTCTTGACAGTCACGGTTTATACAGGTTTGGGGCTGTCCAAAAATTATTTAACACCAGAGGGTGCCACGGATGTAAGATAACGTGATGATGTCTACACGGGGATGTTTTGAGAAAGAAAAACAGTATGGCATAGAAGGCCATCTTGCACAAATGGCTTTTTTTTTTAATTGAATTTCTAAGACGTGCCATGTGAAATGGTGTGAATTGTGGATATTCAGTGAAATGGTGCAGGCCCTACACTTGCGCAGCAGCGTGTATGCTTTGAGGCAACAAAGAATCTTGCACAAATGGCTTTTTTTTAATTGAATTTCTAAGACGTGCCATGTGAAATGGTGTGAATTGTGGATATTCAGTGAAATGGTGCAGGCCCTACACTTGCGCAGCAGCGTGTATGCTTTGAGGCAACAAAGAATACTATACTCTCCTTGGCCGTGACTGACATAGCTTTTGTACTTCAGTCGTTTATAATTCCTGCATCATTGATATGACACTGTATTACACTATTGAGGTTTTCTACTCTATCTACATGCATTACCATTAAATTTGTATCAGGGGTCGTTGGGGTCCGCTGGGTGGTGTAGTGGTTAAGGTTCCCGCCTGCTCCGCTGAAGGTCTTTGCCTGCATGGGTTCGACTCCTGGTTGGGGAACCGGAAATTTTCAGTGTACCTTTTTGAGCAAAATCCCAGCTGGATGTCGTTTGGATGAGACGTTAAATTGGCGGCCCTTTGTATCAGTGTCTGTGCTGGGCAAGTAAAAGATCCCTCACATGGGGTAAATGTGTAACATGTTGAGGACTCCAGCTCTCTCTCTCATCTCATCAATCAACCCTCGTGAGCACCAAGAACTGGGCTTAGAGGGCTGCATTTACCATATCTATCTATCTATCTATCTATCTATCTATCATAATCAGGCAAAGGTACGTATACACCAACCGCAATTCTCTTCTTACCTTCAAGAGCAACCGTAACCTGCATAATTAAGATCTGGCCTGTCTTGTCAAATTCAGCTTGAGCCCTTTGTCAATATCTTACTCTATATGATGCTAAATTTCTCTCATCCATCTCCATCGATCCATATCTCGACCTCTTGGCGCAAAAAGGAGCTTAGTGGAAAAATGGCATTTTGAGAAAAAGGCCTTTTACTTTTGAACAGTTGTTTTCAGTTCTCGCTCGGTCAATACTGGTCAGATTTGAATGATTTTTGGTACGTACATTGATATATACATTTTCTACAAATGTATATAAAAACAATTTTGCTAATATTATTACTTCTTATGAAATAAGAACAATGCTCCTTCTTGCATTAAACAAAGCATTATCAGTGGGGGAAAAAGGAGCATAGATGCACTAAGCTCCTTTTTGTGCCGACTTGTTTCAGTGCAAAAAGGAGCTTAGTGCTGGTATTTTTACTATCATTGTTAAGTAAATTTCAGCGCCAAAAGGTGCATAACAGCACTATGCTCCTTTTTGCGTTGGGTGAAATTTTCTAATGGCAGAGACAAAAAGGGACAACAAAAACTTGAAAATTCCACTTTATTCCACAAATAGTGTCATCCTGTACTTTGACCTGCAATATCTCCTTTAATTGAACCCGCTTAGTTCCAATATTCACAGGCATTAATCCTAAGGTCCTGAACTTTCGAAACATGCAATAATTCAAAAAGGGACTTAGTGGCACTAAGTCCCTTTTTGCGCTCAGCAGTCGATCTATCCACAATTTCAGAGTTTCTTCCGACCACACACATATATTCATATCTTGTATTGATCATGTGTGAGTTTCAACTAGCTTACACTCAAGATGGCCTGCATTTTTTTGTTTTGCTGGTTTTGGAGAGCCATTTAAAAGTCATTTTAGTAACCTCAACGCCCCCCCCCCCCCTCATTGTATAATGAAGCCGAGAGAGTCACCAGTTCTGGTCACATTTTTAGATACAAATTAGAAGAAAAATGAGAAATTGAGCAGGAATAGATCCATTCAATTTAACACCTACAGTGCAGTGCAGGTATAAACTATGCATTCTGAATGAAAAAGTAGAGAAGGTATATTTACTTAATGGAGTGCTACCAGGAGACAAATAGACTGAACTTGGTGAGATAAATTAGGCAGATAATGCAAATTTCTGAGGTAATCATGATAATGAAAAATAATATTGTTGCATCACAAAATTTGCAACTATGTCTGCTTTTTTCAGCATGTTGCTTGGCACATAAAAAGATAACAAGCTGCGTATTAGGCCAAGGTAATGGTTGCTAATGTAATCATTATTTCCAAAAAACAACAGTGTGTGACAGTCGCTTTTCAAAAGCCAAAATCTACCACACACTTGCAAGTGTTGAAGTTTTTCTCCTGAATCAGTCTGATTTCCGTCATATTGAACCGTCTTCTGCATGGTGGCCAGCTGCTGCATAGAATAGGTTAGTATGTTGGTGGTAGAAACTAAAGAGAGTGATGCAAGATATGACTGGAGAATACTTTATCTCAACTACAAGGGAAAGATAACAGAGAGCCTGGATTACACTGTCAGCCAAAAAGCAGTAAGTATAAGGGACAATAATAGGGACATGCCATAGAATAGGTTTGTGATATGAGGCTTACAGAAACTAAAGTGATTGATGCAGAATATGTTTGGAGGATACTTTATCTTGAATACAAGGGAAAGATAACAGATTGCTCAGATTACATTATTAAAAAGCAGTAAATAAAAAGGACAGCTCTGGAAGCCATTTTGTTCTACTACCTGCAGCATTGTAATTGTGACGTCATCAATTCCACAGTGAGCTGTATTTTTTTATCAAATGACCATATAGTTTTGTTAAGAACATATCTAAGTTCCAGAAATGATATTTACCATGGGGTTCCAACCAGTGGAAATAACTGATGATAGCTGAATAATACCGAATTGTAAAAAGTTTTTATTTCCATGTCTCGAGAAGAAAACTAAACTAAATGTCGGAAGGAAATCTAATTTCTTTATATGATGATATAGGGCAAATAGTTTGGAGTCTTCAGGGCAGTTTTCATTCCAATACAACAAATATATTTTATTAGAAACACTATTTTTGACAATTTTTCGGCAATATTTTTTCAAAAATGTGCTATGTTATGGGTCTGGATGTTGGCTTCAAATTAATACCAAATAAGTGCCACTGAAGTGAGTGTTAACTCAGCAAAAGATGAAAGAAGCATGATTTTTGGCCCTTTTTTCAGATAAAATCCTGATTTTAAGTAATGATGTCGCGTGAAACTGCAAAAAATGTTCTGGTTTTGCGTACAATCGATTTTATATGATATTATAAGTCATAACTGATGGAAAAGTATGACTATTTCGAATGAAAAAGGTGTTATTTCATTGGATATTGCCTTTATAGCCAATTTGGCCCCAAATTTTCAAAAAAGCTTCATATACGAGGGGCGTTCAGAAAGTTTGAGGCTTTTTTTTATATGGACACTTCTTTTCAATCTAGAACTATGAATTTTTCACAGGCTAATATTCAGTATATTTGGAATGGATTTCCAAAATTTTGAACAATTTGGACATTTTTACATTTTTAAGTCATTCAGTGGTTGCCATGGAAACTGAAAGTTCAGCTTCTTGGGGCAGATAATACTGAAACCACTAAAGCCAATGAATTTTGGCTGTGAGAGACCTCTCTCTATCACTTGCATTAGTGAGATTGACAACATTTGACACAAGAAATATAATATTAGCCTTAAAAATACTCCCAAGCTCACCAAAAGCATTGATTCATACACCTGACCCATTGAAGTAAATGTTCCTTGAAGTCCTCCAAACAAAGTTCTGTGAAATAATTTCGGTCATCCAAAGCCTCTTCTCTTCCGATGCCTGAAATTATAGCCCCCATGGACTAAAGTAAGGGAAAACCAGGACTTATGCAAAGCAACATGTCACAGGAATAGCTAGGATGGATAATATTGTCAATTTTGGTCTCTTGTTCCTACTAGTGAATCCATGCTTTCACAAGTCCTTATGTACGAGGGGCGTTCAATATTGTATTAGTGAGATATGAACTATTTGACACAAGAAATATGTTATTAGCTTCTAAATATACTTTCAAGCACACTAAATGTGTGTATTCTTACAATGAACCCATGTAGGAAAGCACTCCTGCATGCCAGATTTCGCAAGGGAAATTCCGGCGGCAGGGGTGTGTTTCCCTGACTACATAAGGACTTGTGAAAGCATGGATTCACTGGTATGAACAAGAAACCAAAATGGGCAGCATTATCCATCCCAGCTATATGTTGCTTTACATAAGTCCTGGTTTTTCATTACTTCAGTCCATGGGGGCCAGAGTTTCAGGCACTGGAGGAGAAAAGGCTTTGGATGACCAAAATGCTTTCACGGAACTTCGTTTGGAGGACTTCGAGGAACATTTACTTCAATGGGTCAGGTGTATGAATTAATGCTTTTGGTGAGCTTGGAAGTATTTTTAACGGCTAATTTTATATTTCTTGTGTCAAATATGGTCAAACTCACTAATGCAAGTGATAGAGAGAGGTCTCTCACAGCCAAAATTTATTGGCTTTCTTGGTTTCAGTATTACCTGCCCCGACTAGCTAAACTTTCAGTTTCCATGGCAACCATAGAAGGACTTAGAAATGTCCAAATTGTCCAAAATTTCGGGAATCCATTTCAAATATGCTGAATTTCATCTGGTGAAAAATTCATAGTTCTAGATTGAAAATAAGTGTCCATATAAAAAAAGCCTCCAACTTTCTGAACGCCCCTCGTATGCCATTATATCATTGGCTAGGTCATGAAACAGGTCCAAACTACTGAAATAGGGTGGTAATTATCACAACCGGTAATATTTGTATTATTGCTCCACTATTTACAGGAAAAAAATGTGACTATGATCAATATTTTTGTTAGCTCTACGCATGCGACAAAGCAATTTTTGTATTTTACAACCAGGTATCAGTCACCAACATGTATTAGTTCATAGTTTATTGAAGCATCACAGATGTACTATGTTTCAACCCAATCCACGTTAAAATCATGGGTTTCATATCTTTTTGCCGCATGAAAGTACTCCTTGCGCGTGCGACACATGCACCTTCCCTCATATTGGCTCTGAGGTCGTGGGTTCGACTGCCACTCCTGGAACTCAATTTGGTCCGAGCCCATGGGAAATTAAATGGAGGTGGGTTGTATCCAGTGCTCTTTGCTGGAGCAACTGAAAGACCCTGGGCATCCCTGAATTAATAGGGTATGTGCCAGACTCCCAGTCTTCTCATCAATCATCATCATACGGCGGTCACCATCATTGGAGAATGCTACGGCATGGGAACCTTGGGCAATGTTCCTCTAGTCTCTGCCCATGGGCGCCGTTCTATGGCTGCCCTGAGCTGTATCATTGTGGAAGGCTCACCACGAATTTCGTGCCTGCATTGCAGTGCATGACTGAAAGTATTTACAATTACAATTCATTGGAATTTTTTCATGAAGTGAATTTTTCACAAGCATGAAAGGTTCCAAAACAACTAAGTAGATTTTATACTGAATCTTAATGGCAAAATGATTAAAAAGAAATGAGTAAAAGGGAAATTACAACATCCAAGATCAGGAAGCTTCAAATTTGACTCTTTTTTTCGAAGTCAACCTTTGAACACAAAGAACTCGATGATGTCAAGACAAGCATATAAATACACTTGTTTCAATGAATTAATGAAGCCTTTGGGTATAGAGATTAAAATTAAGAAAATGGCCATGGTATATATCAAATTTCATATAATAATAATTTTGTTCCAGTCACTTGCTTATAGCTGTTTGCAGATTGGCGGTCAAAAAAGTTTCAAAATTGACTTTCAAGTTGGTCGTGCACTATGAATATAAGGACGATAATAAGGTGCCGACGAATGTCACGATTTTAACTGACATCTAAATTTTTCTAATTTTTTTTCCAAATTTTTGGTATAAGTTAAAATCGTGACAGTCGTCGCCAACACAGTAAAACGGCCGACTTCCTGTGATATGACCAATCAGAGAGCCGGAAATTTGACAAATTAAACTGCTTGAAGAGTTGCAACGACACAAACGGAACCCACTGATATTCATAGTGTCGTGTGATGTCGCTGGCTTAAGAATGTTTTGTTTGTATCACTTATGGCAGATCAGTTGATTCAGTGTGTATCATATCTAGTAGCATTGGTGACAATAAACAAACCAATTAAATGACTTGATGATTAGGAGACCAACAAAAAACATTCAATGATGTGGCAAAGAGAGTTTGCAATTTGAAAATAAGGAAATTAATTTTCCCAGTGGACCTCCAATCTGCAAAGAACTCTAATATAAAGCAAAATTTCTTTCGTATTCTGAATTTCATTTCTGCAGGAGCCATAAGCATACACTCAGAAATGTCTGAGTAGTATGTCTTGCTTGCAACTGAAAGTCTTACATGCTTTTGGTTGCCAGACACTCAAACATGTCTTTGGTAAAATATTAACTCTCCTAACCAAGCAATTGCCATTATCCCTCACAAAATATCGAAAAAGTGCAACTATGCCTCATCATCTACAGTACTTTTCCAATAGTTCAAATGTGGTGTGTTAGAAACTTTGTCAGACTACATAAAAACGATATCTTTTGATGCTTTCTGTAGATACTGTTCCAGTGGAAGCTATTTGGTTAGACGGAATGACTTGTTTGTCTCCTACACAAGAGGCCTTTGCAAGTAAATTGTAAGTAGCACAGAAACAGTCATGATATAAAGTTACCATTAGTTGCCTGATATGACATATGTCGTTTACCACTGCCAATATGAAATAATAATTAAACCACCCAGGGGGTAAATAAATGACAAAGATGTCTTTGTCAGGCAGTCCCAAAAGAGTTTGTTATACTGTGTAATTTAAGGTATAAGTTTTAACCCCATGATGCCAATTATTGTTATGAAATGAGATATATAAAAGGCCAAGCGTAAGGCTGGGATCACAGAAGACTACCGACAAGGAAAGGATCCGTTAAGAAATTTCAGATATTCCGTAACATTGCACTTGCCAGTGTTTCCCGGAAGTGGCTTGAATTTGTCTTATACTGTTTGGCAGTAGCTACGCTTTGAAAATAAATACAAACATCTCTGAAGATAGCAACAGAAATGACAACCTCAGGAGTATATTCGGATGAAAATTTCAAGGATGCGACCACGTTATTTGCGGTATCATCAGAAGCACAATTGACATCAAGCAAAGGTAAGAATACATGTCTAAGATTTATATTTCAAAATAGGTCTGTTACCATATGGGGATTACGACAGGTATTATTGGTAGGTGGCACTACGATAAGGGGGTAGGGCTATTTTTGTCTTTTAGGAAGCCCTCAAAATAATATATTATCTGGTTTGTTTGCAAAGTAAGGGACCGTTCAGAATTTATGACTGGGGGGGGGTGGGAGTTTTGGCCGAGGGGGTACTAACTTTTCACACGTGTTTCAAGGGGGGGTATTAATTTTTGATAACACTTCGAATGGGGGGGTAAGAAATTTTAACAAAGAAAAAATGTTTAAAAACACGCATGAACTCATTTTATTTGGACTTTTTTACGCGCAAAAGTCCACGAAATGACGCGAATCTGTATGCATGGCCCTGGATAACAGTATATATACAGTGTATTGTTTTGTATGTCTAGGGGGGTACTAAAAATTTGTGTGAAACCTAAGGGTGGGGTACTAAAAATCCACATGAAACTCAAGGGGGGGTATCAATTTTTGACGGGAAGTTCCAGCAAAACTCCCACCCCCCCCCCCAGTCATAAATTCTGAACGGTCCCTAAGTGAAATCCTGTGACCAACAGTTAATGATAATCTGGTTGTTAACACATCATTATCCCCCAATCTGTATGATAACAATGCTCTTTTCTGTTGAACTGCCGTTTTGAGAACATAATTATAATCATTAATCAATACATTGTACATGTAGCTGACCCAAACAATCAGACATTCAACAAACACACTCATTAAGTCAGACTCCTTGGCTTGGTCAACAACACCAATCACCTTGTTGAAAGGCAAGGGGGATTCCATCAGAGCTCCTATTGCTTGGAGACACCACCTGTACATAAATGCAGAACTACAAATGGAGACAGACCTATTGGCGCAGACATTGGGAAGATCTGAAACTTCCAAAACTTACAAAAGGATTCATAACCAACTGTTTAATGAGAAAAGTTGATAAATTGTAGTATATTAGCAGTGTAAGAAAGTAATTCACAAATAGTCAGACAGTTTCAATACTACTTATATAATAACTGCCTAGGCAATCAACAGATTGTAAGTCATAATGTTTCAATTGTTGCATACATTAACAAAACTGTTTTTTGCATTTCAGAAGAAAACCCAACTAACATAGATGCAAATTCATTTAGTATCTACATTTTGTGGTTCCTGGCCATTTTGATCATCTTGTCAAACATTCCTGTATTCATCGTTACGCCGCGTCTTAAAGAAATATCCGAAGCAACGAAGATTGTCATGCTCTCCTTGGCCATCACTGACATCTCTTTAGGACTTCAGTCGTCTATTAGACTTTGTTATTTTGCTTACAATGGGAGATATTACTTTGTGGAAGACTACATGTGCCGCATTGACGGCTTTTTAACAAATCTCTTCGTAGGGGTCTCGATAATAACCATAATGTATTTATGCATGGATAGAGTGATCACAATCAAGTACCCATTGTTTTATCCGATTTACTTCACTAAAAAAGTTGTCACAGGTATTAACTTGGGGATTTGGTTGTATGTCGGCTCGACTTTGGTTTTGAGTTTCTATGCAATGGGTTTTGAAATAGCTCAGATTAAGGATGGCTTGATGTGCACTTTTGTGCCAAAATATCAGTCTCCCATGACTTTAGTAATTATAATCTTAGCATATATTCTACCTGCATGTGTCATATTTGCATGTGCTGTCATCCTGTATCATGTTGTTCATCAACAAATCAGTCAGATAAGAGCTTTAGAAAACGTTTCTTCAGCTGCATCACAAACAGGCACCCTGGCATCTCACAAGCGAGCCATCAAAACCATTTTCTGCATGGTGGCTGGTTACTACATCTGCTGGAGTCCTGCGATGATTCTCCTTTGGCTGTGGGGTTACATTTATGGTCATCCTTACAGTCCAACAACTGATCTTGCTACCACCTACTTGGGCATCAGCAACTCCATGTTCAACTCATTTGTGTATTTGCCAACCATGAGAGAGTACAGGGAGATATTTAAGCGCATCTTTGTTCCAAAGATTTTCACTTCTGCTAATCCAAATGAATAGTGTGTGTGTCAGTGCCTTAGATGTGCAAATGAAGGATCCCAAACATGTTGGTCCAAGTTTGAAATGTTGAGGAATCCCACTTTCCCATTAGGGTGGGCTGAAAAAAACTTTTTTTGGAATTTCAATATGCCAGTGGTATAGAAAGTTGGCTATGGCCAAAAAATGAAAATTTGTGCAAAAAAAATTTTGTGGCATGCGACTTGTGCCGGGCCACTCCGGCTTTTATGAAAATGCATATTTTCAGCAATTTCGCATGCTTTTTTAGACCATTTTTTGGCCTGAGTCAGCTCCCATGGTTTCGGTAGGCTCAATGGCATACTTAAATCTTCTTTGAAGGCCATTTTGCATATTAAACACCATAAACAGGTTGCTCATATTTAAGATATAGCCATTTCCAGGAAAATGTTGGGAATCAGAATTTGGCGTTTTTCGCTAAAAATTGCCCAAAAAAATTGAAAAAATCGGAATTGATCCCACTAAAAATGATTCAGAGTGAATTTTAATTACCCCGGGCCCTCCCTAATGCCTTAAAAAGCACTTCCAGCGTATTACCTGCATCAATTTGTGGTTTCAGGTTCCGGTATAGGGGCAATTCCGCAAAGTCAGATTTACAGATTTGAAACTTTAGCAGCTTGTGTAGTCCTACCATTACACCTCAGTTATTTCATTGCTAAATAGGGATGAGGCCAGGTAATAGGGGTATCAGACAAGCCATCAACCAAAGTTCCAAGTGCATTAGGAGCTGAGCTACAAGACGAAATGTCATCGTGTCACCGATGTGTCGGACGTATATCGTGTGAGTACGTCCGACACAATGACATTTTGCCTTGTAGCTCAGCTCCTATTGCTCTTGGAGCTTTGGTTGATGGCTTGTCTGACACCCCTATTAACTGGCCTTATCCCTATTTAACAATGAAGTTACTGAGATTTAATGGTAGGGCTACACAAGCTGCTAAAGTGTCAAATCTGTAAATCTGACATTACGGAACTGCCCCTATTCTGGAAACTAAAACCACAAATTGATGCAAATGATACACTGGAAATGCTTTTTAGTGCATTGGGGAGGACTTGGGGTAATTACAATTCCCTTGGAATCCTTTTTTGTCCGGTCAATTCCGATTTTTTCAATTTTTTTGGGCAATTTTTAGCGAAAAAAGCCAAATTCTGATTCCCAACATTTACCCAGATATGGCTATATCTTAAATATATACAACCTGTTTATGGTGTTTGATATCCAAAATTGCCTTCAAAGAAGATTTAAGTATGCCATTGAGCATTCTGAAACCATGGAAGCTGACTCAGGCCAAAAAATGGTCTAAAAAAGCATGCAAAATTGCTGAAAATATGCATTTTCATAAAAGCCGGAGTGGCCCGTCACAAGTCGCATGCCACAAAATTTTTTTTACACAAATTTTCACTTTTTGGCCATAGCCAACTTTCTATACCACTGGCATATTGAAATTCCAAAAAAAGTTTTTTTCAGCCCACCCTATTTCCCATCTAATCAATCAAACAGTGTGGGCAACATAGACTATCCTAACAGGTCTGAAACAAGCATGTGTATCTATTCTATTAGCATTTATTTCAATATTATTATGATAATCAGGTACCTTAGACAGTATTGTCTTGATTTGGGCCAACTCAGAATAACAAATTAATCAGGTACCTTAGACAGTATTGTCTTGATTTGGGCCAACTCAGAATAACAAATTAATCAGGTACCTTAGACAGTATTGTCTTGATTTGGGCCAACTCAGAATAACAAATTAATCAGGAACCTTAGACAATATTGTTTTGATTTGGGCCAACTATGGAGAAGTGTAGCTTAGTTTAGCTTGGAATGGCTATGGATAGATAGCTAAGGCTCGTTTCAAATGACGAGCCACTTTTTAGAAATTTGTACTATATGTTTTTAATACATTTAGCAATTTAGGCATAACATATTTTGAAATTTTTGCAATTATGTTGCATTCATGTTGTATGTTTAGCTATTTACCTCTATTCGAAATGTAACAAAATATTATTTCTGCATGGGTATATATGTTGATGATGGAAGTTTCATGTCATGTTTCATTTTAGCATTTATGAAATGTTTGCAACTACCTATGTAATAATTGTCATAATGTATGTATATGTTCCCCTATTTACTCTTCATATCTGACCAGTGACTTAATTGTTTAATGTTAGAGATAGATATTGTGTAATTTCTGGATAATTACTTGGTAATGGCACATTCGCTTATGGCGTCAGCCAACCATAATTTCAAAGATGTAATCAACTGTTTATTTTCTCTCAATTTTGTACGCCAGTCTTTATAGTCAATAAATCAAATCAAATCAATATCAAAATCAAGCAAATTAATCAGGTACCTTAGACAGTATTGTTTTGATTTGGGCCAACTCAGAATAACAAATTAATCAAGTACCTTAGACAGTATTGTTTTGATTTGGGCCAACTAAGAAGAATGAATTTACATTAAAATGTTTATAAATCTTTATATGTAGGTCTCAACTGGACCTTGTTTTTAAAGTAATGTTGTAAATTAAAGACTCATCTTTTAAAATGTTATTATGATATTGTCTGATTTTATTTAAACATATATATTTATCTGTCATTTGCCATTGTGAAAAGCATTGAGATTTTTATGTAATGCTTATAGAAATAAATATTATTATTAGTATAAGTTGTGTGTATGAAGTATGAACTGTAAATTTGTTGGTTCAATAAAAGATGCCTGAACTGTCTCGTGAAGCCATGATGATTTATTCTGATGATCTGGAGTCGTTCGCTATGTACATGTGTACACATGTAAAGCCACACATAATCGATTCTCAGGTTCGAGGACCCGTCGACACAATAGATTTCCTGCCGATAGAAATTTTTTTTTTTTTTGACATTATAAAATTTTCTGTTTTCACCTTTTTATTTGTGTCCTACCGACCGACCCTATAAAAAGTGCCATGAGAGGATCCGAGAAGCAAAAGATCAATCATTTGTGGCCTAAAGGTAATTTTATTCACCTGGTGTGTTGGAATGTACTCAAAGTGGCATAATTTTTAAGAAAAGGGTTCAGTGCATCAGCTTATATTCTGATTCTTTAGATCAACCTTCTACCTTTGTGAATTACAATTTCTTCCGGTTAACAGAGAGGCAATTTAGAGAAAGGTGACGTTATACCCTATTTGGAGCAAATTATTATTTGATAGACAAAAAATAGAAAAAGAAACTCAAAAGTAAGTAAACCTTTAAATATATAATAAGTCAACACAAATCTACCACTGATTTTCTGAGGAAAGGCAAGTAGAAGAAAAGATAAAGAGAGTGATAGACCATAATGTGGTAAAGATGGAATAAACACCTTGAATATCAGTTTTCCCAGTTGATCTTCAGGAATTGTTGTCCCATATCATTTCTCCACATACTGGTTATTTTATTTTTATGTACAGATCAGACACTTTTACAGCTTGTGTTGCCCTACAGTAACACCTTCGCTATTTTATTGTTAAATGGGTTAGAGGACCTACGGTAGGGCTTTCAAACGAGCCATCAAACAAAGCCCAAAGTGTAATATAATAGGAACTTAGCTGTATGGCAAAATGTCATTGTTTCGGACGTATGCAGAGAAATGCCACTTTTCTAACTAAATTGCTTGTCTCTCAAAACTCTGTGATTTATATGTAGAAAAAATCAATCAATTGACCTCTATTTTCACGAAAACTATTTCTTGCATGAGCCTAGTCAATTTCCATTGCAATATTGTTATTTGTCATAAAGCTATAGAAATTTATATTCTGTGTCGGACGTGCATATTTTTCGTTTCGGATGTACACGTGTGAATCGGTAGTGCAGATAATGTCTGCAGTGCAATAATTTTTCACAATTTTAATCTCTTATACAAAGTAGAGTTCCTTGCAATAATTAGGAAACCATGAAATGTCTTCGTCATTGTATATTTGTGCCAAATGTGATGTCTCAAACATGCAAGTCATTTTCACCTTTTTCCCCTTAATTTATGGTAATTTTAGCAGAGAAAAAAAACACAATTTTTGCATGCATCTGAGATAGTTGGCCATGAAGGCACTGTGTGCCAAATTGAAATTGTTCCTAAAAGCAGAAGGAAAGTTATTCAATAAAATGTTGTTCATATGTGGGTTCTTATTTTTTGTGTGTTGCCATGGAAACTTGAATAAAAAAAATCCTCCAAATGGGAATTCTGGGGTATTTTTTTTGGTGAAACTAGAAATTTCAAGGATTCATTCGGTACCAAATTTGTACTGTTATGAAGAGGTCCAGGGTCAACCCCACTTTTTACTGGCCTACTATATAAAATCATACTATGTTATTGTTCATTATTATATATTGGCCATGAATTAAGTAGGCCGTTAACTGGAATTTTCAGGGCCTTCATATGCCATAATGTATGGAGGGCCATAATCTGGTTAACACATGGGGGCCATAATCTGATGTATTTTACGCTTCGTGACGTCACCAGACGTGACGTCATGGTGACGTTGTTGACTTGAGGAAAAATGGTCCGATTTGGAAAATTCAAAAGCCTAAGAATATTGTATCGCACTACAGATCACAGAAATGAGCTTAGATTTGCTCTATCTTCAAAAATAACGACGCCAGATGGCAAAACGTGACGGCCGTCATGAGTAAGGTACATTTGTAAATCAAAATTCAAAGTGGATTATGAACTTATGAAGGTAAAAAGTATATAATAATGATAATAACATTTTATTTGTCGGTCATTATGGGGTATTAATCAGTTATGGCCCTCGGGCAGAAATCATTTAATGCCCTCGCCTGGCGGCTCGTGCATTAAGTTAATGATTTCTGCCCTCTGGCCATAACTGATTAATACCCCATAATGCCCTCCAAAAAAATGTTATTGTATAATTATAGAGTTGCGATGAAAAGTGAGACAAAACCAAATTTGATTGGTGCAAGATATGATCTGAGGATACTTTATCATAGTACAAAGGAAAGATAAAGCTCTCTACCGGAGTTTTCAGATGGTACATGTTTAGTGATAACCAAATTGTGTGCATTTTTATTCCAAAAGTCACGGTCAAAAGTTTTGCTTATCATGATCATTGCAATTATGTGCATTATCCTTGTATATCATATTTCTCAGTTTTTGCAATGTCAAGATTATTTTTGCATGCAAATCGTCAATTCTATGCTATACATCAATTTTCATGTTTTCACGTTGATTTACGATATTTAATCGTACAGCCCTAACTGTTACCTCCTCTTGCTTGTAGTTTTTGTTCTATGAAACCACTTTGGTAATGACACTAATAAGAGTTTTCAAGCCCTTGTCACAAATTGACTCCCAATTTTTGATAGAATGCCTATGAGGTGCTGGCAAATGATCCAGGGTGTCATTCCGGATGTTACACACACACACATTGGTAGCTTTGTAAATTACATAATAGGAAACTATCCCCAACACGACGTTATGCAATCCTAGCTGGACTAAGGTATAGGACTTTATGCCACTATATAAGGCATCAAGCTCTTCCTGTGTGAACAAAGCTTGATTTGGAAGTCGCATTGACCATTGTCTCCTAAAAAAATTGGTGTTTTGCAGATATTTACTGGAAATGCCAAAACGACTAAGTGCACCCCACCCTGCACCAATTGTATTTATTTCTTACCCTACACTTAATAATATCCATGGAATTGGGTTGAGAGAGGGGCAACATGTTAAATATAAATTTTGAACACAAAACGAGGCTACGTCCTTGTAGTGGGTGAGAAAAGGTTGCATGCATGCTGGTTTTTGTGGATTGGCACCCTATACTTGAGGTATATACTTTTCAATATTTTGCATTTGGACAAATTTGTAAACCAGGAAAAACGAGCATATATAATGCACACAAATTCATGACTGTTAGTTATCACATATACACAAATACCTATGCCCTATCAGCGTGCCTCGGTGGCCCAACGTCGGCCCAAAGCCGGTCCGCTGCTGCTGACATCAGACCGACGCCGGGCTGACGCCGGACCGCCGAGGCACGCTGACAGGGTGCTTCCTTTTTCGATATCCACAAACTCATACATGCTCACTTTTACACCAGCACAAACTCATACATATACCAAATTATGAAAAATATATACATGTATACTTTGGCTGGGAAAGACGAAAGGGTTCATGAAATTATAGTAGGATTTTTGCCAGCATGAATATGCTCTTGGAATGGAGACAATGCCTGGTATCCTGTTTGCCGAGTTATAATGTATTTTCTGTGTGTAAATCAACATATTCAGGGTCTTCTTGTTTTGAGTCAGACACAAAGGCCACTGAATGTCAATCTTCAGTGTATTCAGAAGTGAGTGGTCAAGTGCCCAGATAAGTTGCATAAAGCCATTCATTGCGCAATATGATGTTTTGATGAGAATTGGCAGAGATAAATTGGGGACCTCCAGGCACAGACAAAATGCCAGGCGGCTGAGGTGACCAAGCAGCAATAGAGGGCAGCACAGGTTGCCATAATTCAGAAGAAGTTGCACGTCCTCAGGGTAGCCTCTTTTGTACGGAGTGGAGCATCCATTGTTGATAAGGGTACTTACTGCTAGAAAAGATTATGTGCAGCCACAAATTTCTATATTTGAGTACCCAAAATCCAAGAACTAGAGCAAAGAAGTTGTGCGTAGATTTTATTTGTTTTCTGTTGTTGCTTTATATGTCTGGGCTTGGATTAAGTGATATCAGCATCATATCAATTGGTCAATTAATTTGTTTGTTCATTTGTTTAATTATATAGTCAATTCACTCTAATGAAAACAAAAGCTATCAATCAATCCTGGATTCTGCTGTAACATAATAGTACTGATTGGGCCTAATGTTTATGCGCTGACGGAGTTAAACGTACAGTACAACCAATAATAAAGTAAGAACATTTTCTGTCAGAAGTCCTCCATTTCACTATTGTGTCCTCCTTTCTTCTCTCAACTCCAAATCTAACAATTACCTTTGACTCCTAACCACAACTTTATCCCATATAACTATGTATAAAAAACTCCATTAATACAGCTGGCAAATTAATTGCAAAAGCAAGAGTCAAAGACATTAACCACAATGGGGTGATGGAGTTTGAATTGGCTTAATGTAAATACTATGTAATTTTAAAGGAAGTTTAAAGTAGGTAAAGGTAGGAAGGGGTTTGGGCGGAGCCAAAAGGTGCGAAAGGGTTAAGTAGTGGCTGATTCTTCCTGCCTGCTGGGACAATCTTACTTTACTTTGGGTTGTGCTGTAGGTCAAACATTAAAGATAGTAGTGATACAAGATATGTAGATGACATAGGATCACAAACTTATTGTGATGAAATATCAGATTCTTTCTACTGTGGGTTGCCTGCGCAAGGCATTGAAATGAACAAGAAACCAAACCAGGTCACTTCTCACTTCAGGGTCTCAATATAATCCAATTACCTCCTACAAAACTCAGTGGCAGTAAAGAGGACGAGTGGACAGTCCAACTGAATGCAAAAGAGGAAACCCCATTCACTTGTGGTCAGCTGTGAGACAGACGTCGTGACATGAACAGACAGCAGCCATGCTCAAGGAGGACCACTTCCCAATGCTGAAGGCAGTCCAATTTATTTCCTGAATTGAAAGTGACTCCTTCTTCTACACTGACTTGGTCAGCATAGTCATGTTGGATTGACTAGCAGTGATAGTCTCTTTTAGGAGATCTTACGCCTTCTCATCATGCTAAAGCAATATAATAGTTTGACATTATCATAGTGAATAAATGTTGATAGATTATCATAAGGATAAAGGATGAGTTTTTATAAAGATCCTTGAAACACCATGCAATTGATGTATGTGCTCTACATAAAAATAGTATCACAAGATAGGGTCTGCTTGTAGTGTGGATACATATGTATGTGAGCAAATAACAGTCGCAGGGGTAGCTTGTCATACCACTGTAGCAGGTTGTCACATCTGTCATAAACTTTGAGCCTCACATACATAAGGCCTCTGTAATTCGAATTAAAGTCGCAACGAATACCAATTGTTAAAGAGAGTGAAGGTTGAATCATAAAAGTCTAAAAACGTGCCCATAACTATGTATAAACTCCTCAGCGGGACAACTTGCGCCAGTGGTGTGACGACTGACACCTTTGACAACTAGCTCCTGAGAAAACCTGCTCCTGTGACTTCCAGCTATGGTCTACCCTACATGAAGTTGCACTAAGTTACATCTTATAATAATTTAAAAGCACACAACAACGAAACAACACTTAAATTATACGACATATTTTCTTTTCCGATGCTATTGAACCTATTGACATTTTTTTGGAGAATAAATACAATCCACCCTTCAAAAGTGAAAAATTATAAAAATCCTCTGTAGATAATAGATCTTCAATGGATAATCCAGTAGATCCTCAATGGATAATCCAGTAAATAATCTGCTGCCGTATCAACTCAGCTCAGCTTGTTGAGTTTTCAGAGATTTCAGCATGGTGTACTGTCTGATCTGAATAAATATGTCTGCCTCTCACTCAACCTACATGTCTTCTGTGATGGTAAGATACTGCCTGGTCAGCTTTATAGGTGTCATTAATACAGGTATTGACATGTAAAGGTGATATGTAGCTTTGTCCCTGCTGGAATTTCAAAGGTGTGTCCTCACCATTTTATGGTGTGCGGTTACCTTAAGTAAATTGTCTGTTATCTTCCTCCTCCTTAACCAATTTGTGAACACTCACTCAAGTGGGTGTAATTACAAGGTCGTCAATTCTTTACAGTCACCTGTAGTAAGGAATAATTTTGTCTCATACACTACAAATTTTGTCTGATATAATATTATAAACCTTTGATCTTTTGAAGTTATGGGTGTTTTGCTACTCTATCCATGCACTGTATGAGGCCCCTGTGTAAGTTAATACTGCTTACAATAATGCTGCAAAGAATGATGACAGCAAAACCCAAACTTCAACTTTTGATATAATTTTTCCACCATTGATTTTTATAGCTCAAGACTGCACAGGGTGCATTATACTCATGGAATACAGTCTCCGTAGTTGAGAGTAAAGCGCTTTATTCACTCATAGTCATAGTAGTAGATACGATACGATACGATACAGTGAATCTTAAAATGAAACAAAAAACACAAAAATGAGAAACGAAAAATTTACAATCACACACATTCACACAAAATAATTAAATAAATTGAATAGATTGTCATATTTCATATACGATTAACCACTTACAAACATGTGGCTTCTCTATAACAGAGTTGCATCCAGATTGCCATCATATGTCATCAATTGTAATGTAGTAAATGTTCATGTTCATTTCATGTGACCTTCAAATTTCATGTGACCTACAAATTGTACATCCAAAATTAATACACGATACCAAATAGAAATTCTTCATAAAATCTAACTATGTTCATTGAAATAGATAAATAACACCTTTTTAATAGATTAATGTGACATGTGGTTAAAAATACCACAATGTCATAATGACATAACATTTTTTATATATAAATTTTATACCAATAAATATTTTACCAAATCCCTAAATTGTACCTATGTACACCATTACATTTTACAGTGATAAATAATTTTAATAAGATAAGTAGAACAAAATGTACTAACCAATTTGACTCAGCTAAGCATGAGTTGACAATAAAAAGTTGGGAGTTTCCTCTCCAACTGACAGCTGCAAAGTGGCAAACTGACCTGCTTCAAACTTCAAAAATGCATTCTCATGCTGTTACATGATTGGCTCTTAATTAGGCTGATTGAGGTCACTGGACCATAGAAATTGGTCTCTCAAATTTGTAATAGCTACCAGAGTACTCATTTTCAGAGAATCTGAGAGGTGGTGCCCTCTGTCAATAATAAAATATCAAATCATAGTAGTACAGTTGAAACCAATTGCAGATTACACAGGGTCTGCAACAATACTCATTATTGATTTCAGCTTATGGTTGAACAATTACAAGAGCTAACAGAAAAGCTGTAGAATGTTTCTTTTGCTGTCATATCCCTATCAGTTCCATGTTATTCTTTATGACTCTTAATACAAGTTGACCGATCTGTTCTAGTACATGTATACGTTTGATTCCAATTGCGTTCCAACCCCATTAAATAATTGGTGCCAGCATGACAAGCTCTAGGGAAATGTCAACATCTTTCTATCCCCTTAGTCAATTTGCTTATGATGTGCTGTGTGGTTTAACTTTCTACTTTTTGCCAGGTCTTAAGGTCGACCAAATCATACAGTTGACGGCCTTCAATATATATGGGTTTCTCTATTCCTATTTCTTCTTTAGAAAGATTGCTGTTTAATTGGAATTTCCAAAGATGGTTTGGTTGTCCCAAGGCCACTTCTCTCAATATTGGCCTGCTGATTTTGTTTCCTGTCTTGACACAAAATGATTTTCTAACTATAGCTCTTTGTATACTATAGATAACCCAAGCAATTTCACAGATCAATGCCTTCCAGATCATACTAAAAGCTCTTGGAGCGTATGATTTGATTGCAATTCCATCCTCACCCCAGAATGAAACCTGTGCCCTCCAGATAAGCTCCAGCGCAAGTGTCAACAGCTTTCTATCCCCTAAGTCACTACTTTCCTTTGCTTATCATGTGTGATGTGATTTAATTTTTTACTTTTTGTCAGGCCTTTGGATCAACCAAATCACACAGCTGATGGCTTTTCAATATATATGGGTGTCACCTTTCCTTTTTCTAATTATTCACAACCAAATCACACAGCTGATATATGGCTTCTCAGTATTTATGGGTGACACACTCTGTTTTTCGTATCATATTCAATCGATCAGTCTGTCAGAGCTCTATAATGTCCCTGAGTCTTTCCATTCATGTCAATTTTGTTTGCTGGTCCTAAAAAAAGCCTTCTCTGCGCACCATCATTCAGCATCCTTGGTGTATTGGGCTTCTACAGGCTGGGAATCATGTAATTGATATCACTGTCAGCATTTCAACTTTTTAAAACACAGACTTCCCGATATGCCAGCTTTCAATACACCTTGTCAGACTTAAATAAACTAAAGTGCTTTGTGGCAGTTCATGGGTCTAACAGAATATGCAGTTGATGGCTTCAGTGTGCAGATTACATACCCGGGTACATTAATTTATACTTCTGTATACTCCAATCATTCAACACATCTTCCATTTTCCATTTTCCATTCACTGCTTTTCCTTCTTTTTCAGATATGTCTGTTCAGTGCTTTTGCTCCTCTGACTTTTCTGAATGTCACCCTAGGCTAAATGCTTTTCTATGGTCCAAGTTTGATGGATGTCAAACTGGGTTAAATACCTTTCTATTGGCTGAGGATAGAATGATTCAGCAGAAAAAGGAAAGGAAATTGGCACCCACTTACTCCTCTCTGATATCAATGATAGCAGTGATTGGTTTGTGATAAATAACTGAAAGAAGTCTGATTCATTCAGGATTTGATATCAGGATACTTTACCAACACAAATGAAAGTTCAAGCTCTATATCATGTGATCAGATGATATACGTGTTAACAATGCCTATATAGTGAATAATGAGTAATTGAGTATCTGTAACCTCCAGAAACCCAGAGTGCCTAAAAAATAATCTTTTCAACACTGAATACACCTTTGAAATATCTCCACTTCAGCAACGCCTTTAGTGATTAAAGTCAGGCACGCCAACAAAGCTGACCAATGAACAAGCATTCAAGCATGTTATGCAAATGAAGCAGATTTCGCTCTTACGCTTATTCCTGTAAGGGTAAGAGGTGTGACCATGCGATCTGTATGTGGACAGATAGATCTCTCCGAGACCTTCAAAATGATAGGTCATACATCTCTGAGAAGTAAATATTTGCTGCGTAAATTACCGGTAAAGTTTTGAAACGGAGAGAAATCCTGCGCGCTGATTGGCTCTGACACAAAATATTATGATAATGGGAAGCGATGGAGTGATTCGTCTGGGGTAGATTCTCTGGGTGAATACCTCTTGCATGTGTCAGTAGTTTCTTCAACTTCTTTCTGATGTCTATCTTGAGTGAATTCAGTAGTGAGTGGTCGAGTGCCCAGATAAGTTGCATAAGGCCATTCATTGCACAATAGGATGTTTTTACGAGAATTGGCAGAGACAAATTGGGAACCCCCCAGGCGCAGATACAATGCCAAGCGGGTAAGATGACCACGAGCAGCAGAGGGCAGCACAGGTTGCCATAATTCAGAACAAGTTGCACGTCCCCAGGGCAGCGTCTTTTGTCTGGAGAAGACCATCTATTGTTGATAAGGGTATTTGCTGTGAGAGATTCTGAAGGTTAGCCTGTGAATGTTTTTGTTACTCTCTTTGGCTAGTAACATGGCTACAAAAAAATGTGAACATACGGACAATATGATGAGGTAAAACAACCATTTCCCATGGACGATGACTACTACTTGAGCTTGGTGGCTGAGTGCTTAAAGTAACCCGCATGCGCCGCCGAAGGTCTTGGCCCATATATGTTCGAACCCCGCGTGGAGAACCCACAATTTTCCAGGAACCTTCATAAGCAAAATCCCAACTGGATGTCGATTGGATAAGATGTTAAATTGACGGCCCCTTGTATCAGTGTTGATGCAGGGCAAAGAAAAGATCCCTCAAATGGGGTAAATTTGTAACATGTTGGGGATTCCGACCCTCTCTCCCACGTCATCAATCAACCCTCTTGAGCCCCCAGAAATGGACTTAGAGGGCTGCACTTACCATATCAATCTATCACATTTATCTCCAAGTTAGAAATTTTGAGATCCTATCTCTCAGCTTGGCCTTTTATGGCTGTCATCATTTCACAAGAAAACGAGTAATTTTGGCACAAAATTGATGCAGATGTTCTTTATGTAAAATCACATTACCTCCTGATGACTGAAAAATAATCATTTCCTGTTATTTTGCAGGGAAGGAAAGGCTGCTTTATTACTTGCACAGAATTTAAAATAAGCAGCTGCAGGTAACATTTATGTCACTGAAAGTTTGACTGATAACTTTGAGATATTTGTTCATATATATTGCAGATCAACATCAAATATTAACCCATTCTATTAATTCTGTTGACATTCACTCATTTTCTCCCGCTCCAAGAAGAAACAATTTGGGAATGAAGATGCTTTTAAAAAGGTCCCTGTATTCTCTCATTGTGGGCAAATACACCAAGGAGTTGAATATGGAGTTGGTGATGCCTAACCAAAAAGCAACTGCCTTGGTAGTAGGAGTAACTGGATGGTCATGCAGATATCCGTAGAGCAACACCACCAAAACAGGACTCCAGCAGATGTAAAAACCAGCCACCATGCAGAAGATGGTCTTGATGGCACGCTTGTGGGATACGAGATTTGCTGCTTGTGTCGCAGCTGAGGAACTTTCTACGGATCTGATCTGACGGATTTGTTGGTAGACAATTCGATGTAAGATGATCACACAACCGAATATGATGCAAGCAGGTACGATGAAACCACATATGATGATGATCAGAATCATGTTGGATCGAAACTTTGGCACCAACCCACAAATCAGCGCTTCTTTCCACAGAGTTATCTCAACACCGAATATGAAGTGACCCATGGTGATGAGCATAATGTTGTATAACCATATACCCACATGGATACATGTAACTGCTTTCTTGGTGAAATAGACAGGATAACGCAGGGGGAATTTGATTGTAATAACTCTATCTATGCACAGATACATAATTGTTGTCACAGAGACTCCACATAAGATAGATAGCAACATGCCGCCAAAACTACAAAGGAATCCTTCAGCAAAACTCTCTCCTTTGACTGCATAGTAACAAAGTCTGAAAACAGACTGAACTCCAAGTAAAATATCAGTCACGGCCAAAGAGAGCATGGTGATCTTGGTTGCATCGGATGTTTCCTTCAGCCGGGGTGTTACGATAAATACTGGAACGTTCATCACAATGATCAAGACGCTCAGGATCCACATAAAAATTAATCCAGCTGAATGCACTTCTGGAACATTGGTTAATTCTGCAAAAAGAGAGAAATAAACTGTTAAAAAAGACTGAAAAACAACACAAATAAACTAAGAGAGAAATAACTGTTAAAAAGACTGCAAAAAGACAGAAATAAACTGTTAAAAGAGAGAAATAAACTTTTAAAAAAGACAACGAAAAGAAAGAAACAAACTAAGAGAGAAATAAACTGTTAAAAGAGAGAAATAAACTGTTAAAAAAGACTGAAAAAAGACACAAATAAACTAAGAGAGAAATAACTGTTAAAAAAGACTGCAAAAAGACAGAAATAAACTGTTAAAAGAGAGAAATAAAATGCTAAAAAAGACTACAAAAAGAGACAATTGTCTGAGCATGTCATGACAAAACAAGGCATGGATACCTAGAGGCCTAGCTCAGAAGTACAACCCCGGTGCCCTTAAACTTTGATTTAGCAGCACTCAGGCCAGCAACACTGCAATTATACAGGTTACTGTAGTGCACTTTTCTTTAGTTACAACATCTGAGCACAAAAGATAACAAGAATAGAATTGAGAAGACAGCTGCTATCTTATTGAATTTTGGTTTAATTTCACATTCACTCTACAATCAATCAAATTGCTATGTTGCCATTAATTAACACCTTGTTTCATATAATCTCATTACCAGAGCAAGGTGCTATCCAGTGAAAAGAAAGGGGGAATACATTTGGAAAGAATAATGAGGCAGATGGTTTCAACAATATTGAAGGATAAACATAATCAGATTTCACTCTGATTAACAAGTTCTGAAAGCATGTGGTAATAACGATAACGATAACGATAACAATATACTTTATTTTAGTCTCAAAAAGAGAAACTCTTTTTCGTTTTTACTAATAAGATTAGTAATGATGCCATTATCGCCCTCGAGTGAGTGAGCGAGTTAGTTTGTGTTTTAGGCCCCATCAGCACCGCTGTGGGCTATTTAGAGGCAACATTATCGCCCTGGAAAGAATAATTTGGGTGGCAAAGTCCTAGGGTGTTAGTTATAGATGTTAGTTATAGATCGTACAAACATTTCAATGAGGAAAAATTTAACAAAGACCTTGAATCCACACCCTTTCATGCTGGGGAATGCCTAGATCCTGAAGATCAATGTTACTTTTTCACAACTCTATTTAATGAGGTGTTAGACCAACATGCTCCTATCAAAACAAAAATTGTTAAGAAAAAGCAAAACCCCTACATGAATAGTGAGTGGAAAAAGGCCATCTTTAGAAAACATCAATTGTATAACAAATACTGGCGTTGCAGAACCCAGAGTAATTGGAGTAACTATAGAAAACAAAGAAATCTATGTCAAAAATTGAAACGTTCTAGTATTCGAAATTATATGGGTGAAAAATGTAAAACAGTTAAAAGTGAACCCAAAGAATTTTGGAAAATGATGTCACCTCTGTTAAGTGACAAATGTAAAGGTGACACCAATATCCAACTTCTTGAAGATGATAAACTTATTAGCAATTCAAAAGACGTGGCTGAACTATTTAATGAAAAATTCACAACTATTGCCAACGACATTGGTAAAGATCAAAAATTTTTCTCAAATTCTACCAACCACCCAAGCTTTACACTCATCAAGGAACATATGAGTAAAAGCGATACATCTACATTTAATTTCAAACCTACTACTGTCAATGAGACAAGCAAAATACTCGGTGCCCTCAACCCCAATAAAGCTGTGGGATACGACAACTTACCCCCAAAAGCATTAAAATCAAGTAGAGAAATTATTTCTCCTACCATTTGCAATTTGGCAAATAATATTATAAATTCAAGCACTTTCCCAAGCTGCTTGAAAAAGGCTGAGGTTGCACCGGTATATAAAGCCAAGTCCAAACTAAAATGGACCAATTTCCGCCCGGTTAGTGTACTAACCAGCCTTTCTAAAGTTATGGAAACTATCATGATGCATCAAATGCAGCCACATCTTGAGAAAGTCTACAGTCCGTACCTATCTGCGTATAGGAAAAACTATGGCTGTCATTCTGTCTTAATTCATACCACTGAAATGTGGAGACAGGCTCTAGATAATAAAAAATATGTGGGTATTATCATGTCTGACTTATCGAAGGCATTTGATTGCCTACCCCACGGCCTTCTTCTAGAAAAACTAGAATTGTATAACTTCAGTCAATCTGCTGTTAAATTAATTCAAGATTACCTCAGTGAACGGTCACAAAGAGTTAAATTAGGTCAAATTGTTAGTGAATGGCGACCACTTACGAAAGGTGTCCCGCAAGGGAGTGTGATTGGACCGCACTGTTTTAACTTGTATATCAATGATCTGTTACTGGCTCTGATAAAAGAAAATGTAATTCCTAGTAACTACGCTGATGACAACAGCTCCTCTGTAATAGCAAATTCCAAAAATGAAATACTGTCAAAAGTAGAAACTACATTTGTACTTCTTAGAGATTGGTTTAAAGATAACTTAATGAAAGCCAATAGTGAAAAATTTCAATTTATGCTTCTCTGTCCCACTGTATCAGAGAATAAATTAACTCACTCGGTTACAATTGACAATCTCACTTTAAATAGTCAAAATGAAGCTAAACTTCTTGGTGTTATGATTGATAAAGAGTTAACACTTAATGGTCATGTTATCTCAAAATGTAAACAGGCTAACAGTAAACTAGCAATACTCAAGAGATTAACCTCTTACCTATCAGAAGATTGTAAATTAGCTATACTTAGAAATTTCATAGTTGCGCATTTTATTTATTGTTCACCTCTTCTACATTTTTGTAAAAAGTCGCATAGAGACAAAATGGAAAAAATCCTCCTTCGAGGTCTAAGATTTGTTTACGAAGACTATAGTTCAAGTTACGAGACCTTGCTAGTCAAGGCAAATATGTGTACTGTAGAAATAAGCCGAGAAAAGGCTATCATATGTGAACTCTTTAAGTGCTTAAAAGGACTTGGGCCGAAATACATGTCAGAAATATTTTCACCAACGGAGAAAGTCTCCAGGACTGGACCAAACTTCGCAATCCCAAGTGCAAGGACTACAAGATTTGGAGATCACTCGCTTCGATCCCAAGGGCCAAAATTATGGAATAGCCTCCCAGTGGACTTTAAAAACTGTACCACCATTGACGCACTTAAGTCCAAACTAAAAGCCTACAATGGCAATAGATGCAAATGTAACTTATGTAAATAGGCTCACATGCCTGGGTTTCTTTTCATTTACAAATTCTAAATTACTAATCTGCTGTAAATTTTAATTGTCCTGTTTTTATATCATTTTAACTTATTTTATTTTAATTTATACTTGTTTTTATTACTCAAAACTGTTTTTACCAGCCTAATTTACCTGATTTATCTGGTTTTATTTGTTTTTCTCTTTCATATATTTTTGTTTGAGATATGTCATAAAATAGCTCCTCGGAGCTAATGTTCTATGTATATAAAATGTGACAATAAATAAACATTTGAATCTTGAATCTTGAATTTAGGGGCAATGTGAACCAACCCATCATTTTGGCATTTCCATGTTTCCTTGGTTTTGGGCATAAAATTGTGTCCTCTTTCTGAATGACCTACTTAAATTTCCTATAGCAAGGCAATTTTTATAGGGGGATTCAAACAACCCAATGTGGACATTATTAAACCAGATTAAGCCCCAAGGTAAAGTAAACCAACCCACTCATCTCAAGGCAAAGTGAACCAACCTGCACATTTCAAGGCAAAGTGAATTCAATTACTTCCTTACTTGCAAATAATTATTTCAGGTTGTTGCTGCCCTGAAAGATTAGTCATTCTTATTATATTATTTCTTGCGAACATATAAAGGCACCAATGCTACAGGTAACATTAATGTATCTGAAAGTTTTGAAAGACATCACTGTGACTTCATTAGTTACATATTAACAAAGCAAATGGCAGAAGCAGATGCTGTCCTGCATTTGCTCCAGGCTGAAAAAGACCATCAGAAGCTGAATCTATTTCGGCAAAACAAGTACAGGTGTGAACAGGGAGAACCCTTCACAACTTTGGCTCACGAGAGTGCTTAGTAAGACGTAAATTATTTTGCTCGTGCTCAGGCTGCAGTATGGTTTAATATGTTATATCTATCCATAAATGCAATCAAAAAATTCAAAGCAAAATGTCATAGTGATGGACATACAGTACGACCTAAAATAAAGTAAGATTACCCCAGCAGGAAGGAAGAATCAGCCACTACTTTACCCTTTTACACCTTTTGACGACCTTTGAATCACTTCCTACTTTTACCTACTTGAAACTACCTTTTAAAATTACATTAAAATAACATTTAAACACCACCAATAGGAACTCAATCTCCCCCACTGTGTTTGATTTACTTGATGTTTTGCACCTCTGCTAACTGCAGTTACATTGGTAGCTGTTTAAATAGAGTTCTTAATGTGGGCTAAGGTTGTTGTAAGGAGTCATAGGGAGTTGTGAGGAGATTTGGCGTGGAGAGGAGAAAAGAGGGCAAAATAGGTAAACAGAGGACTTCAGACAGAAAAGTTTCTTACTTTATTTTGGATGTACTGTACTCACATGGTGTATGTCTGACACAATGACATTTTGACGTAGCTCAGCTCCTGTTGCACTTGGAGCTTCAGTTTATGGTTCGTCTGATACCCTTATTACCTGGTCTCATCCCTGTTCAACAACAAAATAGCTGAGGTGTAATGGTAGGGCTACACAAGCCGCTAAGGTGTCAAATTGTAAATCGGAACTTTACAGAATTGCCCATTAATTAGTCAATATTTACCTTTTGTAATTCACTGTTACATTTAGACTCACAATACCATCAGAAAAATGATTAATGTGTCAAACAGTTACCTCGAGCGTGTGTTGTTTCATCTGTCGAAAGATCTTCTGAAAAAGTTGAAAATGAGGTGGTCACATTGTTTAAACTTTCATCATCAACCAATCTTATGGTTGCCATTTTCAATCCATATGTACTACAAAATCCAAGGTATAATGCAGTAAATAAAGAGCCTCTGTGTCAAATCAGCTAATTTTTTTGCCATCTATGAATCTTTGACCATTTTGTGCCTAGGTGTTCTGCCTGATGGGAATAAATCTCTCTACCTCTTACTAAACCTAGATGTCTTTGTGATGGCAAGTCTGTGCTTGGTCAGCTTTATAGGTGTCATTAGTACAGGTATTGCTATGCCAAGATGATATGTAGCTTTGTGCTTTCTGGATTTTCAAAGACTTGTCCTCATCATGGGTGGCCAAGTGGTTAAGGTTCCCGCCTGCTCCGCTGAAGGTCTTTGCCTGCATGGGTTCAAACCCCGGGTGGGGAACCCAAAATTTTCAAACCCCGGGTGGGGAACCCAAAATTTTCAGTGTACCTTCATGAGCAAAATCCCAGCTGGATGTCGTTTGGATGAGACGTTAAATTGGCGGCCCCTTGTATCAGTGTCTATGCTGGGCAAGTAAAAGATCCCTCACATGGGGTAAATGTGTAACATGTTGAGGACTCCCGCTCTCTCTCCCATCTCATCAATCAACCCTCGTGAGCGCCCAGAACTGGGCTTAGAGGGCTGCACTTACCATATCTATCTATCTATCTATCTATCATTTCATGGTGTGTGGTTACTTAAAGTTAATTATCTGTTCCCTCCATATCCTATTTGCCAACGCTTCCTCTTGTGGATGAAATTACAAGGTGGTCAACTTGTTACAGCTACTTGTTATTGAGAATAATTTGTGCCATATATTTCTTTCATATTCTGAGCTACTTTTTATACTATATGAGGGCACTCTACAAGTAAATACTCTTTACAATATTGTCTTTAATGATACAAAGAATTCTGATCGCAAAACTTGTTATATATATTTTCCACCAATACTTATAAAACTTAGCTCAAGATCGATTTCAGTTATACAGTTATTTCCATAATGTAGATAACCCCAGCAATTTCCACAAATAATTTCAAAAGATCAACTTCCACAGATCAATTTCAGCGGATCAATTTCCACAGATCAATTCCTTTCAGATCATACTCAAAGCTCTTGAAGTGCATTATTTGATACCTATTACATTTTCACCCTAGAAGGAAACCTGTACCACTAAGATAAGCTTCAGTGCA
This sequence comes from Platynereis dumerilii, assembly GCA_026936325.1. NCBI lineage: Eukaryota > Metazoa > Annelida > Polychaeta > Phyllodocida > Nereididae > Platynereis > Platynereis dumerilii. The sequence continues at coordinate 26,108,926 of JAPTHN010000014.1, forward strand.
AGTGTCAACAGTTTTCTATTCCCCAAGTCGCTGCTTTCTTTTGCTTATTATGTGCTACGTGATTTTACTTTTTACTTTTTTTTTCAGGACAACCAAATCATACAGCTGATGGCTTTCAATATATTTGGGACTTCATGGGCGTCACCATCTCTTTTTATTCACTTCAAAATTTAGCTCTCTTCAATCCCTCAGTCTGTCCTATTGATGTCAATTCTGTTTTCAAGTCTTTTAAAACAGCCTGGAACTTCTAGGCTAGAAGCTTCACATGCACTTCCCTCTGTACTGTCTTTCAATGTTAAACAAATAAATGACATAACCTACATTGAGACTGTTCATAGATCCAACTAAACATGTTGTTGATGGCTTTACTGTATATATCCCATATATTAATTTATACCTTTTGTATACTCCTATCATTCAATACATCTTCCATTTTCCAGATTTCTTTCACTGCTTTTCCTTCTTTTTCAGATATATCTGCTCAGTACTTTTGCTTCTCTGACTTAGCAGAATGTCACCCCAGGCTAAATGCTTTTCTATGGTCCAAGTTTGATGGATGTCAAACTGGGTTAAATACCTTTCTATTGGCTGAGGGTAGAATGATTCAGCAGAAAAAGGAAAGGAAATTGGGAAATTGGCAACCACTTACATTTCTCTGATATCAATGCTAGAAGTTATTGGTTTGTGATAAATAGCTGAAAGAAGTCTGATTCATGCAAGATTTGATATGAGGATACTTTACCAACACAAAGGAAAGATCAAGCTCTATATCAGAGTGATCAAATGATATATGCCTATAGAGTTTCCAGTGAGTAATTGAGTACAGTACAACCCAAAATAAGTGTGAGTTACCCAGCAGGAAGAATGAATCAGCCACTAATTTACCCTTTCACATCTTTTGGCTCCCCATCCCCCCCAAATCCCTTCCTACTTTTGCCTTCTTCTTCTTCTTCTTCTTCTTCTTTTGAATTCCTGCCTCTTTTAGGCAAACCTCCTTCTGGGAGTAAGTATTAAAAGTCCAATAAAAACGTCAGGAATAAAAGGAGATTAAAATCATGGGTTAAAAACATGATTAAAAACTGTCACTAGCTAAAAGCACTACATCTAGTCCTAATTAGGGAATCGCAATAGCCCTCCGGCAGTCCAGTTTCCAGCAGTAGGTAGAGCAGATGCGATTTCCCTGTGCCGTAGGTGTAAGAGAGATCGTCCCTTGATCTCGGCGGTAACTGCCCCCATTCAGAAGGGCCCAACACCATTGCTCAGGATTCTCTGGGCTCCGTAGGTCTTCTTTCCGATATAGCTTCACCAATTGCTCGATTGCTTCCTCTCGGATGTCCTTTGTCGATGGGCAGAGAGCTATCATGTTGCCTACTTTAAATTACCTTAGATTAACATTAAGCCAACACCAATTCATACTCCATCAGACCCATCCCCACTAATATTTGAGTTAAACCTCAGGTCACATGACCACCCCAGTTGCCAGCCATAAATACCTCCCACAGACATGTTACTCACCCAAACTATCCATCTATCCTTCTTTTTTGCTCTCATACTTCAGATGGCAGTCCACAATCGTCTAACTCCTCTCTCATTTACGTTTTCATACTCCACTACTCATCCACCACCAGGAGTGCATGCAACTGCGTCTCTCTCTCATATTTTACTCCACAGAGGGAGCCACTTGGCATAACCATTTTCCCAAATCTGGTAGCATGTGTCTTCGTCTGTTTTTAGCTGGAGACACTGCCCAAACCTGGCACAATAGCAAGGTTGTCCCTATATTATCCGTCATCCGATTGGCTGCTACCTTGACAGTAACAGATTTTCTGATCGCCTGCCTATTTTGACAATGGCTTTGTCCTATTTGTAAGTGTATGCCACCTACCAGTCACGAATTGCTCCCACAACTAATCAGCCTGTACCTGTCTGTTACGTAACATCTCAGGCCTCAAGCCAAAATTTGCTTGCCATCCACAGAAACGTTTCAACAATTAATCCCTTTCAATTGATAGCTTATTCAGGTTTTAACACCAACATGTCACTCTATATACATGTACAGTCTCATGTGTCCATCAAATATTCCCTTACTTTTACATTGTTTAACACAACAGCATAACTTCACAATAATTCATTGTAAACTTCTTTAACTATAATGGGCATTTTCTAGTTGTGTACAATTTCACTGATAGTGTGCCTCTTTGCTCTTTCATTGACAACATTTCAATAGAGTTCTTAATATGGGATAAAGTTGTGGTGAGGAGTCAAAGGTAGTGGTATTGAGATTTGGGGTCGAGGGGAGAAAGCAGGCAAAATAGGTCAACAGAGGACTTCTGACAGAAAATGTTCATACTTTATTTTGGGTTGTACTGTATCTGTTACCTCCGGGAACCATCATTAATCACTTATTACTATGTGGTAACTATATATGTAAATTGCAAAAACACAAAGACGATATTGTTGAAGAAATATGCAACATGTTTGGAGTCTTCCCACAAGTACTTTTCTGTCCTCAATGCTTTATTGGCACCTGTTGTTCAAGCAAACTTGTCCATGAAAGCTATAAGACTGAAAATCCTTTTTCTGCAGGATGGGATTTCAAGGACTCCCCAAGTATAACTATAGAGTTCAAAATTAGAGCATTTATAGTAAGATGTTGTTTTTATTATAATCTTGATGTTTGCTTGTTGAATACACCTTCTGCACTCCCAAGAACAAAAGGCACTCCAGAGTGCCTAAAGATAATCTTTTCACTGAATACACCTTTGAAATGACTCATGCTGTCTGCAATATACCTTCCATATATCAGAAGTTTCTTACTTTGATTTGGACCCAAAGACCACTGCTGACTGAATGTCAATGTTCAGTGAATTCAGTAGTGAGTGGTCAAGTGCCCAGATAAGTTGCATGAAGCCATTCACTGCACAATAGGATGTTTTTACGAGAATTGGCAGAGACAAATTGGGAACCCCCCAGGCGCAGATACAATGCCAGGCGGATGAGATGACCACGAGCAGCAGAGGGCAGCACAGGTTACCATAATTCCGAACAAGTTGCGCGTCCCCAGGGCAGTGTCTTTTGTCTGGAGAAGACCATCTATTGTTGATAAGGGTATTTACTGTGAGACATTCTGAAGGTCAGCCTGTAAATTTATTTGTTACTCTCTTTGGCTAGTAACAGGGCCAGAAAAAAATTTGAACATACGGACAATATGATGAGGTAAAACAACCGTTTCCCATGGAAGATGGATGGTCATAAATCAAGCTTTTACCTGAGCTTGGTGGCTGAGTGCTTAAAGTGTTTAGGTGCCCACCTGCTGAAGGTCTTTGCCTGGATATGTTCGAACCCCGGGTGTGGAACCCAAAATTTTCAGTGAACCTTCATGGGCAAAATCCCAGCTGGATGTCGATTGGATGAAACATTAAATTGGCAGCCCTTGTATCAGTGTCTATGCTGGGCAAGTAAAAGATCCCTCAAATGGGGTAAATTTGTAACATGTTGGGGATTCCGGCCCTCTCTCCAATCTCATCAATCAACCCTCATGTGCCCCTAGAAATGGGCTTAGAGGGCTGCACTTACCATATCTATCTATCACATTTATTTTCCAAGTTTAGTAATGTTGACCTTTTTTTAAACATTTCCAGTGAGATGTGGAGTTTTCCAGGCAATGACATGCCTCAATTCCCTGATTTTACCAGCCATGGCTAATAGTTATACTGTTTGTTCTGCAGTGCTCAAATGATTGTTTGCCATGAAGCTACTGAATGTTCATTCAATAAATTAATTTATCCAAATATATCTATATTCAAATTTACCTTGTCGCAATACTTGCTTGATATGTAATTTATTTTACTGTAATAATTAAAACCGGTTCCAACAGAATGTTTATGTCAAACAGGAAACTACTGGACAGGTGACCAGAGAGAACCAGAATTGAGATGTAATTAACCAACATGAATTAAAATGTTTTGCTTAAGGCTCTTACTTCATGCCAAGCTGCTTTCTTTATGCATAACGAATGTCAGAGAACTATCTTTGAACTTTTGAGAGGCATTAATAAGTAAATGTTACCTGCAGCTGTATTGAACTGTTCAAATGACAAAGAAACATTTCTTTTACTGTAAAAAGACAGGAAATAATTATTTCACAGTTACGAGGTTACTGAATCACATAACAAAAGCATCTTTGTCATGTCCCTCCCAAAATAACTTGTTATCTTGTACAATTCCACAATGTCATTAATTTTGAGGGAATAATGAGATAGTTAAAGGCAAAGCAGGTAGTTTGGATCACAGAAGACCACCGCCTTGGACAAGGGAGACATGCGTTTTGTGTTAAGGAAACCGTCACAATTAAGCAGGGGCTCATATAGATCAACAAGTTGCAGAACTTCAGTCGCAGCCGAAAAAGTCTTTTGAAAAGGACGGAAATAACACCGTTGGTATACAAAAGAGATACCAGCTCGCTTTCTTATGAAACGACACATGCGCAGTTCATGTATAAACCAACTTGAATATGCTTATCGCCACGTTATGTTGTTTGGAAACCACAAGTAAAAGAGGGGAAGAAGAGACTGTTCCGATCTGAAAGAGGCTGCCCTGACCACCAGCAGTTTGACTACACACATTCTCTGCGCTTCATAAGGTGGACTCTATGGACTGATCTGTCATTTCATGGAAAAAAGAGCACAGATCTTATTCGTATAAAAGAAGTATTCGTGTTCAGGATTATCGCCGGTCTGTCCAGCAAAAGGAGGTAAAGACAAGATCAGCTAAACTGACACAAGCCAGTGCATCAGAAAAAATGGCTACCACCGGATTATATACAGGTGCAAATTTTGATGAGGCAACCACTATGCTGGAGGAATCATCAGAAGCGCAGCTAGCCGTCTTCGATGGTAATGATATACAACTTATTTTCCAAACATTTTGTTCAAGAGTGAAAGAGAGGTTAAAGCAGATTTTGTAAATGACTTAAACGACCTTTCACGCAAAAAACGTATATACAACCTAGTAGCAAACAACAACTGAATAAGCCAATCAGTTCCTCTTATTCAGCTGCTCACACCTTTCTGCCAATAGTAAGCCTAATTAGTTTCATGCAGCTATGTGTATGATACTTGACCAAGGAGTACTTTTCTGAACAATGAAGAGTAATCTTATGTTAAATCTTTATTATCATTTTAAGTTCATCCACAAAATCATAACTAGCTTCTATATTTCCAGAGGAACCTGATGATGATCCAATTAATACACTTGCCATATTCTTCATGTGGTTCCTGACTGTCCTGATCATTTTGATGAACATTCCTGTCTTCATAGTCACAGCCCGACTCAAGAAGATCTCAGAGGCAACCAAGATCTCCATGGTCTCTCTGGCTATAACTGACATCTCCACAGGATTTCTATGCGCACTGAGACTTTCTTATTTTGCCTTCAATAGCAGGTACAATATCACAGAAGATTACATTTGTCGTTTTGATGGATTTGTGCAATGCCTCCTTGGCGGAGTTTCTGTCACAACCTTTATGTATTTATGCATTGATAGAGTTCTTACAATGAAGTATCCCCTGCATTACCCTGTATATTTCACAAGAAAGGTCGGCATATGTATTCATGTTGGGATATGGCTGTATGTAGGTTTGAGTTTTGTTTTGGGTCATTTTGTATTCGGCTTGGAAATTGCGATGATGAAGTACGCATTTTTTTGTTCTATTGTACCACGTCATAAATCTCTCACTACTTTGATTACCATCACTCTATGCTTTGGTGTACCCGCTAGCGTTATATTCGCCTGTGCCATGATGCTACACCATATTGTCTATCAACAAATCATCCAGATCAGAGCACTGCAGAATTCAGCTGCGGCCATTTCTAGAACCCAGAGTCTCACAATGCACAAGCAGGCCATCAAGACCATTTTCTGCATGGTGGCTGCGTATTACGTCTGCTACATGCCTGTAATGGTTCTTGTATGGGGCTGGGGTTACCTGTACGGTCATTCCTACAGTCCGACTACCGAGGGTGTGACGTGTTGGTTTGCCTTCAGTAGCTGCGTGTTCAACTCCCTGGTGTATTTGCCCACAATGAGGGAGTATAGGGAAACTTTCAAACGTGTTTTCATCCACAAGATACTTCGTGCAGAACCACAGCCAACTGTGTAAAGTGACTGCAAAGTTGGTCTATTGAAGGTATTTTGGCACAAATTTATATCACTCATGTGGCTACATGTTGTGAACAGTTTTCAATTGTTGTGTTATTAGAGATAATTTGATGTTGTGAACAGTTTTCAATTGTTGTGTTATTAGAGATAATTTGATGGTAAATATTGTAAAAAATGATACATATAATGATATAAAGCTTTTTTTTACTGTTGTGAATATTTTCGGCATTGTGGTCTCTGTAATAACTAATCACTTAAATTTGTGTTCATTAAATAGTATCTGCTAGTATTTTCTTTTCGACTATTTATTTCATTTTTTGACTATTATGCTCAGCACGACCATTGCAGAGGGTAATTCAATTGATGACTCAACCCTCATGACTTCCCATAAGTGGGCTTAGAGGGCTGCACTTACCGTTATCGATCAAAACGTCTCATTTTTTATTCCGATGGACCACATGGTCAGATTTGAGATCATGAGCTCAATAGCACAAGAAATAAAATGAGATGGTTTGAAAGTTGTTGATGTGTATTGTGTTGGGGCAGGGTGCTATTATGCAATTCAAAAGGGCATCAATGATTACATGTCGTTGGTGTGTAACTGACACCTTGGGCATTTGTCAGCGACTCAACCCTTTGCAAGCTATGACCAAGAGTCAAGCACAGCATGGTTTCATTGAAATGCAAGCGAAACAATTATTTTACTTCACCTGTCTGCAATCATCTAACTACAGAATATCTACAATGTATTGACTCTTAAATCAAATTGCAGAATATCTATTGAATCTTCAATCAAACTGCAGAACTCTTAAACCAAACTGCAGAAAATCTATTGACAACTCAATCCAACTGCAGAATATCTAATGACTCTTCAATCAATCTGCAGAAAATCCATTGACTCTTCAACCAAACTGCAGAATATCTATTGACTCTTCAATCAAACTGCAGAAAATCTATTGACTATTCGCTAAAACTGCACAGTATCTATTGGCTATTCAATTTTTACTGCAATGGAAATGGTTTTCAAATTCCTTTGTCAAATGACGCTGTAGATTTTGGGACCAGGTTTTAGTATCATCAAGTTGTCTTTTTGACTGATGGAATGATGCATTGATTGACAATAACTTCAAAAGCTGTCACTTACCATAATAGCATCCCAACCTTGCTGTCTTCATAACACAGGACACAGCGAACCAGGTCACTTCTCACTTCAGGGTCTCAATATAACCCAATTACCTCCTACAAAATGCAGTGCCAGTGAAGAGGGCAAGTGGACTGTCCAACTGAATGCAAAAGAGGAAACTCCATTCACTTGTGGTCAGCTGTGAGACAGACGTCGTGACATGAACAGACAGCAGCCGTGCTCAAGGAGGACCACTTCTCAATGCAGAGGGAAGTCCAATTTATTTCCTTAATAGGACATGACTTCTTACTCTTTGCTGTTGGTACATGTTGTTAGCAAAGATATAGAAGGATTCATAAAAGAAAAAGTTGCTTGAGAGCTTCTTATTCCTAAGTTTAATTAAATGCATGATGCAATTTATATGTTAAATAATATCAGTCATTAATTAATCATGTGCCTTGCCAGACTTCACTGAAGAACCAATTAACTGCCTTCCCTCCATAGCTCCATAGGGAACGTGTCATTCTCGGCAATGAAGCCTTGAAGGGTCGAAATTGCTCACTAAAGACTTGGGAATTAAGCAGCAGATCTGTTGACAGATCTGGGCAGTTTCTCACACAGCTTTGCTCAGTTGATTGCTGTGAAAACACCAGTTTGATGTATGACAGCGAATGACAGATGTGAGGCTTTTCCAACAAACTAGTTGTTAATGCTATGGCATGAACCTATGGCAGACACCACGGTTTAGATTTAGATCATAGAGAGATAGATATGGTAAAGGCAGCCCTGTATGCCCAGTTCTGGGTGCTCAGCAGGGTTGATTAATGAGACGGGAGAGAGAGTGGTAGTCCTCAACATGTTACACATTTACCCCGTGTGAGGGATCCTTTACTTGCCCAGCACAGACACCGATACAAGGGGCCACTACTTTAATGTCTCATCCAAATCGACATCCAGCTGGGATTTTGCTCACCAACCGGGGTTCCGACCCATGCAGGCAAAAACCTTCATCAGAGCAGGCGGGCAACTTAACCACTCTGCCATCCAGCTGCCAACCAAAAAACTCAACCGTTCATCATACCCAAATAGCACTGAGGAGCCAATACCTGACTTTCAGAATAGACCAATCTCCTGCTCTTCTGCAGCCTCTCATAGACCAAGCCACTCTGTGCAATGAGAGCAGAATTACACTGTAAAGACTTGTCAATTAAGCAGATGTTCCATTGACAGGTCTGGTTAATTTCTCACACCCTTTGCAGATTGATGTGATAACACCACATTCATGCAATAAAAGGACAACTCTCAGGAGCCTTGCATTAAAAACAGCTCTTGATGCTGACACGTTATGCCTGGTTATAAATTTGGCTCATCAATAAGTAAAAAGTAATTAAATAATATTTATTTAGAGTCGGATCTGCAAAAGAAACATAAATCCGCTAGGGATTTTTTTACCGACATAAGGGATCGTTCAAAATTTATGACGGGGGGGGAGGCGGTCGGAGTTTTGGCTGAGGGGGTACTATTACTTTGTATGCCGAGGGGGGGGGGTACTTAAAATCCGCATGAAACCTAAGGGTGGGGTACTAAAAATCCGCATGAATCTCAAGGGGGGGATCAATTTTTGACCGGAAGTTATGACAAAACTCCCACCAACCCCCCAGTCATAAATTCTGAACGGTCCCTAATCATCATAAAAAATCACTCATCCTATCCAAATGGTACGAAATAGACCTTCACTTGAATAGCTACCCATGGATCAAACCACTGCATAGTAAAGAGTAAGGCAGCAGATCCACTGACAGGTCTGCAGGGCAGGCTGGCCAATTTCACACGCTGATTTCTTCATTAATAAACCATGCTGTCTCTGAAACAATTCTTTGGAAGGCTGTCTCTATGTCTCTGTATCAATTTATTTATGGATGGGCGAATGATTGCGTCTTTATCCTTTACACCCTGTATTTATATTTATACTCTCAGATGGTTTTGTTTGGTTGTCGACTAACAACCAGTCTCCATACATCAGCTAAACTTATCACTTAAATTTTTATGGATTTTTTGATAAATAACAGAAATTATTCTATTACCTTTTATACATAACTGTGAAAAAACGCAAAAAAAAATTAAAAAGGAAAGAGGTAAGAAAACCAATAAAAATCAAATTCCACTTACTGCAGAATACTGAATGTCAAAAAGCGGTTGTCAATTTCCCAGGAAAACAATCTCTTTTTTGCAAACCAGACATGAGCCGCCGCTCCTTGAAATTTCATTTGGAAGATCGGTGCAGTTGAAACCATTTGTTGGAAGCATTTCATATGCATCCAGTAGCAATCTAGTAGAAATTCCAGGTTTGAAGCAAAAAGGGGAAGAACTGAAATTGTATTTTTGCTATATATGACATATAAATGAGGACTTTACAATTTGTACCTTGTTTGGGACTTCATGACTTAAAATATAGCATTAACTTGATTCCACCTGCAATGTACCCGACCACCAATGTTACAAGTATTCAGGCCTGTAGATGTCTAGCTGGCAAAAACTGTGCACTTCTGTAGCTCAATTAATGGTGGCATACGTACCAAATTAATTACAAAAATCTTCGTTTTTATTGTAACATTTTCTATCTGCATATTTCTTTCTTTTTCTCTCTAAGCAGTGGCGTATTAAGGGGGGGCATTGGGCCATGCCCCCCCCCAGGCCAAAAATTAACATGGGAAAGATAGGAAAAGCCGCGGAGCGCTCTGTTTTCACCCCATGTTATGCCCGCATAGCCATTTCTAGATACGCCCCTGTCTCTAACTCTTAGTTCTGCATCTGGCCAATTCCAAAGCTGTCTGCCTTAGGTTCTCTCTATCTTTGCCTATCTCTCTGTCCAAAGCATTCTATCAGCTTCCAAGTAACCTTTTCCTTGAGCTTTTGTTTACAGAAGTTCAACAGGATAGGAGAATCTTTTTTTTGTCTGCAGTGTTTTTCTAACGTTCTCTTTTTTTTCTCGTCTCATCTCTAGCAGAAAAACATTCCCTTGATATTAAGGAAAGAACATCTTTGTCCTGAAAGAGCCCTTCCTGTCGACAAGACAGGTTTTCTTGTTTTTTTTAGAAGGACCTTTTTCAGTGCTCAACATATAATTTTTTTTTCCGGATGAGCCTATTTAAAGCTAAATGTCATGTTGAAAGAATTCTCTAAAAGCCACTAGAGTACCGCCTTATTTCATATTCAATTGTAGTTAGGCGCCATATACGATTGATATGGATCATCTGGTAAATACAAATATGCTGATATTTTAATCTACCATTTTATTTATTAAGTAAGAGTATGAAAATCAGTACCAAAATTAATTTGTAATTTGTGTCTTCTTCAATAGCATTTATTATCGTTTGCATAGCTACGTGTTTTTCAAGTTTGCAATTCTCTTCATTCCAAAACTGTGATGTCAGAGATTAGTTTAATGATTTTGTTTATTACAAGCACAGATTTCAGGAAACTGGCAAAGTGCAGTGACACATGGATGATCACTATGCACTGTAACTGAACCAAACAGACTACTTAGCCTCAAAGGAGAGTTGCATTTACTGTTTGGAAAACAATGAGATGCAACACTCGGCTTAGACATGCGTTGTTTGTTGTGGTTGTAGACAAATATCAACATTGCCTGACAGTTTTATATTCCTTTGTCATTAACTGTGATGTCAAACTCTGAACTGATATGTCACAGATTGAAGATTTGACCAATCACATTGACAGATACCCAATGATGTCACGGTTTAGCTACAACACAAAGTTTTCAAAAAACACATAGCTATGAAAACGATAATAAAAGATAAAATACTTACATTTAATGAATTGAAGAAGAAACAAATTAATACAATAGGCCTATCATGCAACATTAAAACCTGAAAGGAAGTGAAATTATTATGATATTTGTTGTTTTTATCGCATTTTTTAAAAATAAACCTTTTTGGTGAAATATAGTATATTTTCAATACAATAGTATAATGTGGATTCAAAAAAGGTAGACAAATGTGTAAATATACATTTTAATCATATATATTATATCCACAACAAGGGCATCTGATCACAACAAAGGAATAAAAATATATATATATATATTCTTTTGGCAGGTAATTTAATCTAATTTCAAAGAAATGCATGCAAACTCCCACATTCTCACTGTGAGAAATTCATTGGCACAAACAGGTGGCCCAAAAAATGTTGACAGATAAACCGTCTAAATGAAGCACAATAGCATTCTTTGCGGTCTGTTCGGGTGCATTTTTAACTTCTGTTGCAAGCTATGACCTGTCTATAAATGTAAATGTTTTACACAACTGCTTCCAAAATGGTATTTGGTCAAACAAAAATTTCTGATTTGTATCTCGACTTCCTTTTAACTAATTGGAGGACTGTGATACCCCCACCCTCCTCTGGCCAAAACTAACATTGAGAGATAGGAATCGCCACATATTTGATGTGTATTTGCTGCATGTTATGTATGCCCCCCTCAGGCCATTTCTAGATACGCCCCTTTTTATATGGCCCCTGTCTTGATTTTCATTTCATGTTTTCTCAGCTAAATGTATAATATGTAGCCTTTTTTAGAGTCTATTACTCCGACAAAGTCAGTCTCAACAGACTTTACAATTATACCCTTGGCAGGCCTTTTCTTCCGTGCCATGGTTGCGCAGTCGAGCCTGCAACGTCTTAGTCACCAGACGAGCACATTATCCACTAGGCCACGGCACCTCTGAAGAAAAAGTGAAGAGATAGATAGATAGCTAATCTAACCAAGTTAATTTCAGAACGGCAGACCAGACATCTAAATCTAATTTAAATGTTCAAGATCTCCCTTTCTAAAAAAGAAGAAGAAATTGGCTCTGTCTTTAACAGTTTAAAGTGTATACCAAGTGCTGAATTAGTATGGGTCTGGCTGTTTCTAATCATATTCTTCAGGAACTTTCACTTTTTCCTCTCTTTAAATTAATGCATTTTATGCTGGTCTTCACTATGGTGATTCCAAATCGAATCAATTTGGCCAAAACCCAATTAATTCTTTTAAGTTGATATGGCCTTTTTTGTTGCCTTTAATGGGGACAAAGAAAAATTGAGTCAGTCTTTATCCGTTTAAAGTAGCAAGTACTGGATTAGCATGGGTCTAGCAGTTTCTAACTGAATTCTCTAAAAGTTTCACTTTTTGCCCTCTTTGGATTAATACATCTCTATAATGGTCTTTACTCTAGTGTTACCAAATCAAATTAGCTTTTTCCAAATTCCTTCTTTTTTCCCGGATTAAATCGGTCTTCTTTGTGTAAATTCAAGTTGAGTTTTTATTGAAACATCAAACAATTTCCTGGCCGGCTCTGCGGCTTCCTCAAACCTCTATGTAATATGCATTGTAAGAATTGATGTCTGAAATTAATATGTAAAATTCACTTTTTCCTCAGTACACTTTTTTTTGTTATTGTTGAGATATAAAATGTGTAATTGAACTACGAGGGATCTAATTTCTCATCTGCAGATCATTGCATGTCTGTTTGTAATACTATCAAGTTCAATTATGCATAAAATATTCCTGACTGGTGAAGAATACAGGAAGGATTTTCTTATTATTAATTTCCACTTCAGACAAGATGAATAAGGCCACCTAAAGATTTTAACCTGATGAGCCCAGCCCAAGAAAAAAGTGGTTCCGAACTCCTATCACTAATGATCCATATTCAATGTTTGCTCACAGCAGTTTATTCAAAGGATTTTGCTCTTCTTCCAAGTTAAAGAGTTGTTTTGCGCAACACATTCAAAGTGATATATGAGAAAGGGGAAAATGATCAATATTATACCTTTAAAAAAGTGATGTTATTTTTTTACCTTTAAAATGTCACAAAAGCAGATTTAAATTTTATAATATTCATTTGTTATGACTAAACAAAATACATTTATCATTTCATTTTCAGAACCCCTTTTTGGATCAGTACATTTTCAAATAAAGGAATGTGATTTAATTGATTAAATAAAACACTGACATGTATACAGGCCACCAGCTAATCATATACTAGACCTACAACAAAAGTGTCTGACCAAAGCAAAGATATAAAAATCATACAAATACTTTTTACATGAAATTTAAAATAATTTCAAAGAAATGAATTCAGACTCCCACATTCTTGCAGTGGGAAATTCTGGAGCTGCAACAGATGGGCCAAAAAAGGCAGATAATAAACAGCCTAAATGAAGCAAAAAACAAACCACAATGGCTTTTCTAAGGGTCTGTTCAGGTGCATTTTTAACTTCTGTCACAGGCTCTTACTTGTCTGTAAATGTAAATGGTTTTATACAACTGCTTCTGTAACTATATTTGGTCTAACATCAATCCCAAATTTGTATTTTGACCTTCTTTTAACTAGAATTGGTGGATGATTTTCATCAGTGGTCCAATACCCCCCCAAGCCAAAATTAGCTTTGAAGAGATAGGAATCATTGAGGAACACTGCATATTTGCTGAATGTTATGCCCCCCCGGATCATTTCTATATATGCCCCTGGTTATATAATAGCTCCTGTATTGTGAAGTACAAGAAAAGGTGTTAATTAGAACTTTTCTTTTACTTCTTTAACTTTTTCACTTCATGTTGTCTTAGCTAATCTATCAAAGTCAATTTCAGGCCATCTGTCCAGACATCCAGATCCAATTTAAATGATCCAGGTCTTCTTTGTTAAAAAAGAAGAAATTGGCTCTTTCTTTAACAATTTAAAGTGTATACCAAGTGCTGAATTAGTATGGGTCTGGCAGTTCCTAATCGAATTCTTCTGGAACTTTCACTTTTTCTTCTCTTTAGATTAATACATTTTTATGCTGGTCTTCACTCTAGTGTTTCAAAATCGAATCAATATGGCCAAAACCCAATAAATTCTCTTTTTTGTTTCTTTTAAAAGAGACAAAGAAGAAATTGGCTCTGTCTTTATCCGTTTAAAGTACCAAGTGCTGAATTAGTATGGGTCTAGCAGTTTCTAATGGAATTCTCTAGTTTCTGTTTTTTCCCTCTTTAGATTAATACACGTTTCTACTGGTCTTTACTTTAGTGTTCCCTTTTCAAATTAGTTTGTGCCTAATTCAATTATTTCTTGCAAATTAAATCATCATCTTTTTTTTAAAAATTCAGGTTGAAGTTTTTATTGAAATATCAAGCAATTTCCTGGCCCTGCAGCTTGCTCAAATCTCTATGAAATATGCATTGTAAAAATTCATGTCTGACACTAATATGCAAAATTTTTCCTCTTTTTTTTTTATACATGTTGTTGTTGAGATATTAAAATTTGTTATTGAAATATAAAAGATTTATCTAACTTCCCATCTGCAGATCAGTACGTGTTTTGGGTGACAAATTAGGGTTTGTTATGCTATCAATCTGGCTATCTCAGTATGCCTAATATAATTACAGACTGGTGAATAATTAAAGAGGGGTTATCTTAGCATTAATTTCCAACCTGATTATGTAATTCTGATGAGTCCAGCTGAGAAGAATGTAGTTCCAAACTCCTATCACCAATGATTACTGAAAACGAGGAGGGATAGCTCATAAACTTGTTTGACTCCAGAGTTCTCAGACTTCAGTCTAAAAAATCTTCAGGCATTTCGAAAGTTTAAAAATGTGACAAAGTACACAAAACCTGATGGAAATAGCTGTAATCAAAAGATGTGAGAGATTATATCATTTGTAGGCAATCCTGCCGAAGTAAAAAGAAGAGAACTTTCATGATGAATTTTTACAAAGATTTTTTCTTCAAAGTAGCTTTGATATTTTCGTCTGCTTTTGCAGCCTTGCATTGCTTGGTTCAAACCTCAACCACTAGAGGAACCACCTTACGGTAAGATGACTGCCAAGGAGCGTGTGTCCAGCTGTGGATGGTAGCTGCGAAGTTTTGTAAGAATTGCATGCTGCAGTGCTTCAATAATAACATTATTACAGATCTCGAATATGTTTGCCATGTTCTTTTCAACTGCCACAGTGCTCTTGTGATGTCAGTATCAGCATAATGATTTCACAGTTGGTATATTTGCAGTTTCAGCTGTGTCACTTGGAACCGATACTGATCACACCATTAAGAATCCACAATAAGCTGTTAGATTGTTGCTCAACATTGATTATTCAGTTTGACGTTTTGAATAAATCCAAAAGTTACAATATCCAGCTATATATAATGCATGGATTTTGTGTGTTTATAACTGCTATCAGTTTTAGCACTTTTACAACAAAACAATTCATTCACTCTCACAATCATCTGTTGGTCTGAGAGGTTGTCATGTGCTGATCTGTCTTGGCAAAAATAATATACTCAGGAACCACTCAGAATTTAAGGCCTGAGAGGGGGAGCTAGAGTTTTTCTTGGGGGCGTCCTTATCACTGATTTCCAATAACGTTTATTTTATGATCGAATTCTTAGCCTCCTTGTCTGGCCCTTTCCCAAATTTTTGGGGTGCAACTACCACCCCCCCCCATTTCTTGTCTTCTGGTATGCCCAAGCAACACCGCCACGTTCACTTCCAAAAAATCTCCCCATCATCCCCATTCCAGTCATCAATTCTGAACAGTTTCTTTGGCGCAGATCTCACCTAAAAGGCTGAAAAGCCGCAAGGTGCTGCCCTCAAGGAGAAATTTCACAACAGGACACCATGAATGTCCATGATGGATCAAGCAAGTGGCTCAAACATAATCAGTTTCACCTGCTCCAACTGAATCAAACAACCATGCCAATGAATGCAGATTAATCAATTGTTATTCACACTTAGACAGCCCATAAGACTGACTTGTTGCGTTGTTGGTAGCAGTTGGAATCAACACTCAAGTTTGGAGTGCCAATAGTGATGTCAGTATTGCAATACTGACATCATCTGTGCATATATTCACATGGAACATGGCACACTTATACGAGATCTGTAATAACAGTGCCTAAGGATCGATAGAGTGTATATTACACACTGCGCTACAAGCAGGAGACAAGGTTTGCTCTTTAGGCTCTATATCACTGCTAAGATATACATTACAGCGATGCACTTTGATACTGTACTGTTGCACTGTGAAAATGGCACTTTGTGTGTCATCATATAGATGATTTGTCATGATCATACCCAATACTTTCAATGTTAATTTGATTTAAGGAGACTTATCCCTCTTGTTGGTGACAGCCAAACAAAAGGATCATGCATCTGATTTTCAATCCAAAATCAGTTATGACAAGTCAAATGGCCTTCTCTTGATCATGACTAATCAAACTGCCTCTATGTTTCCCATGTTGAAAGTATAGAAAATGACACTTCATCAGCTATCATGAATCACAAAGTGCATTTTTCACAGTGAACTGATCATCATTTTTCTTTATCAAAGTGCATCGCTGTAAAGCCGGCTGTAGTGACAATCGGACACTGAGTTTGGAGGACTTGGGGAAAATCTGCGATACGCCTGTTTCAAAGAAATGTTCAGTCCTATTATTGTGTAGAGAATAAGAACTTACGGTATGTTAGATATATTATGTTGGCAATTTATGAACCTATCATATTATATTACATAAATATCAGTCCCTTTATGGAAGTGTGAACAGTAAAACTTCCCTTCTATAATTGTCCTACAATAAAAATAATTAACCATTGTATCATGTATGTACATGTACTTGCTTTTGTACTGGTCTGAGTCTATGACAACAAATAATTTTAAATTCATGCATGTAGCTTTTTCACACCAAAATTGTCATGATATGACTTATCACATTCTGAGGGCCATATGTAAATAGCTATAACCAACAAATGATCAACAACAGTGTTGGTTGGTAACTGGCTACTTAACCCACTTTAAACTATTGGCTTTAGAGGAAAGGCATTTAAGGTGAAAGATTAGAGCTGATTTGGCAACATGCAGAATTGTTGACCACTGACAGTGCAATAATCCACCATAACCCAAATATGCTAAACGCCTAATGCAAATGAGGAATTATCTCTGAATACATATAATCATACGACGAAAGACCCTTCTAGTGCAAGAACTTTAGCTGACCTGTTCTCTGTACCAGATGGCTATTTCTACTTTATATTTGTTCACATTTGAAAGAGCAAGAGGAATTTTTCTTGGTTCCTCTCAGTCTATTTTGATTCTCTTTCCGTCTATCCAGTGCCTTTTTTTCAGTTTCCAAGTGATCTTTCCTTTCAGCTTTTGTTGACAGAAGTTAACCAGGATAGGAGAATATCCTTATTTTTATCTTTGTAGTGTTCACCTAAGGTTCCTTTTTTTGTCTATTATCTTTAAGAAGAATATTCCTTTCATATAAAGGAAAGAATATTTTTCTCCTGAAAGAGATAACATTTCCATTCCACTGGAGAAGTTTTCCAGTTTTGTTGAGAAGGACCCTCTTCAGTGCTCTTTTTTTTTCACTTGTGAACAAAGGAAAAAATTGCCTTTGCTCAAAGGTTTGTGTGCGAAGTAAAATGTTAGTTTTAAATCACTGTCAAAACAACTAAATATTGACACTGTATGACTCGTTCAATATTAAAAGTTTTTTTCACACAAGACATTTATGTTGATAAGCTTCGGGAAAGTGAGACAAGGAAGGGGGAATATAATCATTATTACACCACAGTAAAGTAATGTTATTTTTTCCTTCACACTTCACATCATTTTTAAAATTTAAAAAACTGACATCATAAATTTCCTCTGGTGTGGCTTTCATAGTTGCAATATTGTACGAAGAAGACAGAATTGACAAAGAGAAATATCTGACATTTTCAAATTGTGATGAAGCAGACATAAATTAGATACATGTAATTTAATCTCATATGAAAGAAATGCAATCAGACACCGATATTCTAACGGTGGGAATATCTTTAGCCGGAACAGGTGGTGCCAAAAAAAGTTGGAGGATAAACCGTCTAGATGAAGAAAAAAAACAACCACAATTGCAAACAACCATAACGGCTTTTCTACAGGTCTGTTCAGATGCATTTTTTACTTCAATCACAAGCTCAGACCAGTATGTAAATGTATATCATTTCACACAACTGCTTCTGATATGTTATTTGGTAGAAATTTAACTTCTAATTTCTGTCTAGACTTTTTCATTAAAACCTAAATTTGTGTTGTTTTATTTTTCTGTGAACTTTAATATAGCCCCCCCCCCCTGCAAATATTAACATTTAAGAGATAGGAATCAATGAGGAATGCCTCATATTTGCCGCTTGTTCAGGCAATTTCTAGATATGCCCCTTTTTATATGGCCCCTCTCTTGTGAAACGCAAGACAAGATGTTAAGTAGAACTTCTTACATTTTGTGTTGTCTTTGCTAATCTAGTAAAGTCCATTTCAGGCTAGCAAACCAGTTATCTAAATCTAATTTAAATAATAATAATAATGGACATTTATATAACGCTAATTCCAATAAACTGCTCTGTAGCGCTAAAAGTAAATGGTCAAGATCTCCTTTATCAAAAAAGAAGAAGAAATTGGCTCAGTCTTTGGGCGTTTAAATATACCAAGTGCTTAATTAGTATGGGTCTGGCAGTTCCTAATCGAATTCTTCTGGAACTTTCACTTTTTCTTCTCTTTAGATTAATACATTTTTATGCTGGTCTTCACTCTAGTTTTTCAAAATCAAATCAATTTAGCCAAAACTCAATTATTTTGAATTAAAATGGCCATTTTTATTTTTATTTTTTTTTAAGAAACAAAGAAGAAATTGGCTCGGTCTTAAGAATTTAAAGTGTACCGAATGCTGAATTAGTATGGCTCTAGCAGTTTCTAATTGAATTCTCTAAAAGTTTCATTTTTTGCCATCTATTGATTAACGCATCTCTCTACTGGTCTTTATTTTAATTTTTTCAAATCAAACTAGTATGTGCCTACTTCAATTTTTTTCCTCAAATTAAATCAGTCTTTTAAAATTCAGGTTGAAGTTTTTATTGTAATATCAAGTAATTTCCTAGCCCTGCAGCTCCCTCAAATCTCTATGAAATATGCATAAATGTATGTCTGACACTAATACGCAAAATTCACTTTTTCTCTCTACACTTTTTGTTGTTTTTATTGTTGAGATTATAATATGTCATTGAAATATGAAGGATCTATAATAATAATAATAATAACAAAAACTTGTATAGCGCCTATTCCAAAGAGAAACTCTTTGCTCATCGGCGCTTAGGTAAATTAGTCGTAGTAATTTTTGAACAAGTAAGTATTCAGATTTTTTTAAAAACATTAGAGTGAACTAATCTTTGCAATTTCATTTGGCAGTCTATTCCATAGCGTAGGGCTCACTGTACAGAAGGCTCTGTCAAGCATAGAGTTATTGAGAGTTTCTGGCATCTCCAGCACAGTCCTATCAGAACTGCGTAAGCGGACTGCATTTTGTTTCACCTTAATCAACCCGACTAGGTATGAAGGTGCTTGACCATGCAAGATTTCCATGTGAGTAGTATAATTTTATACTTGATTCTTGCAGGAATTGGAAGCCAGTGCAAGTTCTTCCTCAGATGTGAGACATGATCGGCTCTCCTGATTCTCTCACTTAATCTAACAGCTGAGTTCTGTGCAACTTGGAGTTTTTTGATTAGGCGTTGATTTATACCAGAGAGTAATACATTCCCATAGTCTAGATGAGGTGTAACCAATGCATTTACAATACTTTTGGTGTCATTTTTGCTGAGACAATTTCTGATTTTTGATATATAGTGTAGGTTGAAATACACTGATTTACATATTTTATTCACTTGTTTGTCCATTGTCATAGATTTGTCCAGAAACACACCTAAGTTCTTTACATGACTTGCTGCTTGTATAGTGTTTCCGTTAACTTCAATTGTGTCGAACTTTAGTTTTTTCAACTGAGTCTGTGTACCAAGCAGTAAGAATTCTGTTTTGTCACCATTATTGCACAGTTTGTTTTGAAATAAAAATGTACGTATTTCTGAAATGCATTTTTCCATTTTTTTCGATTGCGTTTGTTTGGTCAGTTAAGTTGCTGGGTTTAAATGTCAGGAGATGTTGTTCATCATCAGCATATTTTTCATCAAATATGCTGTAATATTCTCTGTCACATGTGCTTCTGGATTTTCTCCATTTTTTCTCTGCCTTCCGTTTGTCAACCTTAGCAGTTTTAATATCTAGGTCATGCTCCTTGCAATAATCATTGACCAGTTCAGTTTTACTTTTTAAGCTTTGAGCATTCCATAAGGACAGTTTCAAAAATTTAGAAGGAGTACATGGCAATTTATTATTACTGCCGGAGGAGTTCAAGAGCAAAGATTGGGTAGATTTGGTTGTAACAGACTTAACCCTTTTTATAAAGCATCAGCATAGGTAAGGCTAGATCTAACCATTGATCCACCTGCGTTTGAATTGATTTGATAACTTTTTGACATTCTTTGTTGGGCGATGGCGTAGCTGATGCCGTGGCTGGAGCGGACTTGGATTTAATGGAGACAGGTGTGGTCATTGTATTCAAGGCCTCTTTGTAGAAGCGTACGCACTTTTGTGTGGGGCTACCATCTTCGTTGATCCACTGTGATCGAGAGCCATCAGTCTTCAATTTTAGCACATTGATGTTAGGATTATCCAATTCCAGACTTGACAATCTAAGGTTGTACATATCGACCTGAATTGTAGCCGATCGACTGGGGGGCAGGCATATACAGTTGACCATAGTGGTTTTAGAAATTTCTTCCAGAAGGTTTCTTGTAGTAACATACATTTGGTATCCATCTTTTTCCTTCTGCAATTCCTCAGATTCAGTAAACAGAAGGACAACATCAGCCTGCTTGATGACCTCATCAACAGTTATATCAGACAGTTTGGCTTTCTCGTAAGACCACTTAACTTTGCTGGGTAGGTCCTCGGACAAAGGCTCAGTTAAAAAAGACAATGCCGGTTGGTTTCTCCATGCATTCTTCTTCATCACGCTGTGAGAATTGTTGTAGTAGCTCATTATAGTCTTGTTCTTTTTCGGCGAGCATACTTCTGATTTGTTCTCGGTCGTCCTCAACTTGACGCTGCTCAGTGGTGTAGGAGGTTAGCTGCCGGGTAAGTGCAACATTTTCATTTTTCAGGTCATCAAGTTCCTTCCTGAGAAGAGCAGCCTCATCATCCTTTTTCTTGGCCGCTGGGCGTTCACGCCCTCTTTTTGGCTTTGCACCCATATTGGTATCATTTTCGTCATCAAACTCGCCTTCGTCTTTCGTGGCCTCATTTTCAGTTTGGTCAGGTAGCCCAATTCTTGCAAGTGGGTTCAAGGCATCGTCATTTGCTACGCCGTTCGCACCGCCAACTGCGCCGCCTTCATCACAATCGACTGCAGCCATCTGAATCAGAAGTAAAATAGCAAGTTATTCTAAGATGAATTAAGCAATAATTAGAGTAAGCTGGTAATTTAGGCCCAAGTATTAAAGGTGTGCGATTTGGGAGGGTATATTGAACAGTTGGTAAAGCAAGTTAGGATGCAGGTGAATTGGCATAACGTTGTGACTAGATCTGATGCAGATTGCCTTGCTAGAGACTAGAGATTAGGGTTCAACAGGTGTCTCGTGGGAGACAATATGGGCAGGTTAGCAAGTGTCTCGTGTGAGACTAAGGTTGAGCAAGTGTCTCCTGAGAGACGAAATTAGAGCAGGTGTCTCGTGAGAGACTACAGTTGAGCAGGTGTCTCGTGACAGACAAAAATTGAGCAGATGTCTCCTGAGAGACTAACGTTAGCTGAAGTTAAGCAGGTGTCTCGCGACAGACTAAAGTTAAGCAGGTGTCTCGCGACAGACTAAATTTGAACAGGTGTCCCGTGAGAGACCAAAATTGAGCAGACGTCTCGTGAGAGCCAAAAAACTTGAGCAGGTGTCTCCTGAGAGACCAAAGTTGAGTAGGTATCTTGTGAGAGACTAAACTTGAGCAGGTGTCTCGTGAGAGACTAAAGTAGAACAGGTGTCTCGTGAGAGACCAAAGTTGAGCAGGTTTCTCGCGAGAGACCAAATTTGAGCAGACTAAAGTTGAGCAGATGTCTCGTGAGAGACCTAATTTAAGCAGGTGTCTGTTGAGAGACCAAAGTTGAGCAGGTGTCTCGTGAGAGACCAAAGTTAAGCAAGTGTCTCGTGAGAGACTAAAGTTGAGCAGGTGTCTCGTGAGAGACTAAAGTTGAGCAGGTGTCTCTTGAGAGACCAAAGTTGAGCAGGTGTCTCGTGAGAGACCAAAGTTGAGCAGGTGTCTCGTGAGAGACCAAAGTTGAGCAGGTGTCTCGTGAGAGACCAAAGTTGAGCAGGTATCTCGTGAGAGACTAAAGTTGAGCAGGTGTCTCGTGAGAGACTAAAGTTGAGCAGGTGTCTCGTGAGAGAATAAAGTTGAGCAGGTATCTTGTGAGAGACAGGTTGAGCTGATATCATGCAAGAGACTAGTAAACAGTTTCGTAGTAAAAGACCAAGTAGAGAGATATTATATATAAGAGATGTTGGCTAAGCAATTATTTGTTAGGAGTTTTGAAACTTATCAATATATCTATGTAGTTGCTAAGTATAGCAGAATGAATAGGTAATTATGGTGGGAGATTGAAGAAGGTTGATATATAATTGAAGTTCAACTAAGCAAATAGAGTATATTCTATAGAGAATTTAATTTGAGATAATTAATAAGCTAAGCTATTAAACATGTAGATATGATATAGGTTTAAATAAAGAGTTAAAAAGATTTGTAAATCGCTGAT
This sequence comes from Platynereis dumerilii, assembly GCA_026936325.1. Taxonomy (NCBI): domain Eukaryota; kingdom Metazoa; phylum Annelida; class Polychaeta; order Phyllodocida; family Nereididae; genus Platynereis; species Platynereis dumerilii. The sequence continues at coordinate 26,131,915 of JAPTHN010000014.1, forward strand.
GAGTGAGGACAGTAATACCTTTGGTTGAATAGGATGTTGTTCCACTTGTTGGGTGTCCAATGCTTGGAGTCAGGTCAATGTGAGCAGGTCCTTCCACTTGGTTTGCAGGGCTGTGTCTGAGAAGCTGAAAGATTTAAAGAGAAGCTATTTAAGGAGTTGACCTTGATATTAATAGCTGTGAACTGATAGGCACGTGAATAGAGGGATTAAGTCGGAGGGTGCTGAAATAGCACTAAGTGTTGTTTGTTATAGAGCAAACAGCAAGGATTAAGCAAGTGAGAGAAAGTTAGAGTCAACAAAGAAGCTTGAATAGATTTATATGGAGTTAGTTAATATAGATAGGTAAATAAATAATTTAATAAAATTCGATATTATGAAGTGAAATTAAGAGGTGTAATTAAGTTGGAATTGGAATTGGAAAATGAATTTATGGAATTGTAATTGATATTAACCTGAAGAGTTACGATTGGGATTAGGTAAATTAAGTAGAAATTAAGTGGGAAGTGAGAGTAATCAACTGAGAAATTGATTAATTAATTTGTGTTCTAGAGGTATAATATAAGATAATTAAAGCAGAAAATGATTATTATCTTTATTCATGTCATTTGGGTAAAATGAACATACATTATATGATGTAATTAAAAATAGTGGTTATAAAAGTATATAATTATTATTTTATATTAAATAAAATATTTAATTTACACACACGTCATAAATGATATCATCAATCTCCCCCTCAGTTAATTCCACAAAAGTCTGTTTTTCCTTGCAGCTCCTCAGCTCTTTTATCAGATTTACTTTTGCAAAGTTTTCTTCAGTTTTGCGTACTTTAGCACATGTCGCACTGATGTGTTTCATGCTGCTGCACAGGGAATCCTTGAAAATATCACCTGTGACATTCAGGTTCTTACAACAGTACTCAATATTCTGGAAAAAGACAGATTGTCTTGATCCAAAAGTCAATCCAAATATATAACGTAGCACCTCCGAGGGATGATTCAGAGCTTTCCATGCAAATTTTATGAATCTGCTCATAAAATAATGTTTCTCACAGAGCAGGTTACTGAAGCAGTTCAGGATTGCACAATGCGTACGATATGGGAGCTTTAACATCACTCTTAATGATTTACGATATGCAACATGAATAGATTTGAGTTTACATAATGGCAACAAAACAACACCATAAAAAGAAGTACAATAAGTGGAAAACAATTTGGCTTGAACATGGCTTGAGACATCTTTAAACTTGCTTCTAAAAATATTGAATTGTTTGTAAAATTGCACAGAATGCCATCCACATTGTACTTTTTGACGTCTGCATACAAAGTATGACCAAGATGTATCACACACTCTTGACTGTTAACACTAGATCCAAATATACTGATACTGTCTTTTTTCCAATTGTGCTTCTTATCAAAAATTATGTACTGCGACTTTGCACCATTGAATTCAACATTAAACTGTTCCGAAAATTGATCAGTTATGTCAAGCATACAATTCAGGCCTTCTTTTGTGGGAGAGAGAAGAACAAGGTCATCAGCATAGCCCAAACAGCCGGCAAAGTGAGGACCAACAAAACAGCCGTATCCAGAATTCTTCATTTCACGCAGTAATGAGTCCATGTATACACCGAATAGAACAGGGGATAGGACTCCGCCCTGCTTTACACCATTCAAAACCATGAAATTGTCAGAGTACTGATCACGCCACTTCACTCTCAACTTCTAATTTGAGTACATGTATAACAGCAAGCGCACATAAGCTTTATTTAAACCTCTATCCAGGAGGATGTTAAACAGTTTTGAGTATTTGACGCGGTCAAACGCCTTAGTAAATGATGAGTTGAAAATAGATTAGAGAACGAAATTATATGAGTACGTATGGAAGTGATAATGGCGGCCTCAGTGATGAGACAGCACTAATAAATAATGATTATTCAATAAGTAGTAATATTAGGTAGAGATTGGTTTAAGGGAAATGAAAATATTGTGAGGATAGTGTTTAAAGGCAAGATTAGATAATTGTTACGGTCCCTGTCTGCATTCAATTGAGAGTTAGTAATTTAAATTTTGAGAGGTGGATAGTGTGATTAATTGAGGAGCTAATGAGGAAGGAGCAATGGCGGCCTTAATGAACACGTTAGCAAAAAAAACGAAGTTTTAAATTGATGAAAAAACGTGAAAAAAAGGTACAAACACGCACATAAATGCGTAGAGAACTGCCAGTAAGATATTGGAAAAGTTGTGAAGCAGAAACAGGGTAATTTGACAGTATAAGATATGAAAAACTGCTGATTTACCTGAGCTCTGCTAACCTACGTCCTTCTCCTATCAGATCTCAACCGAAATATCTAATTTCCTTTCTGCTGACCACTGCACAAGTGTTTGTAATACTATCACTCTGGCTATCCCGATACGTGCAATATATAAATATTACAGGCTGGTGAAGAATCAGGAAGGATTTTTTTAGTATTAATTTCTATGTCAGACAAAGTGAATAAGGCCACCTGATCATTTAATCCTGATGAGCCCAGCTGAGAACAAAGTAGTTCTACACTCCTATCACCAATGATTAGTGAAAACAGGGAGGGATATAGTTGATTAACTTGTTTACAAGCGATCCTGAGGAAAAACCAAAGAGTTTATAATGAATTTTTACAATAGGTTTTCTTTCAACAATGTCCCTTCTGGACAATTTCCTTTGAGGAAGGTTGGTCTAAGGAAGCATTAAACGTCCCATTCACATCGGACCCAACGTTATGAAACTACGCATTTTGTCGACAATTGGTTACGAAATTACTATGTACGTATATATCGAAAATAATGTGTATTTCTCCAACCTCCTTTGACTACGTACCCCCACGTTTATACCACCGTAACAATTTATTTAACCATGGACGATTGATTCTAGGATGTGTCTCAGTTAAATGACTCCTTCGGATGGACTGTAGGGGTCGTGTATGCTTCACGGCGACCTTATCAACTCTGTCAAATCGGCGATGTGAAGCCAGTGGATTTCTTGACAGTGCTTATCATTCGGAATTAAATGGACTGTATCTAGTGAAATATGACTCGTTTGAGTGTGGATTCCATGTATACATCGAGGAGAGACCTGTACACGAGGGTTACGGTGGTATACTGGTGTTCTGGACTGATTTCTTGTGTGCACGATGTACATGAATTTGCCTTCTCAACAGGCAAGCAGGGAGGCGCCGGCCAGGGGCGGAGCGCTCGCATACACCGGGGGGCTGCCGCATTGCTTCTGGTGGTCCAGCCAACCTCCCAGGCTGCTGCCCCCGTGGAAAAAAATTAAATTAATTAAATAAAGCCCTTACACAATGGCCCTTATTATGATATAAAGAATGTTCTCATTTGATTTTGCTTCAGGGATTTTTTGGTTTTTGGACGGGGGGGGGGTTCAAGAATATTTTTTATTTGAGGTCAGGGGTTTGGTTCAGATTTTTTGTTGAACACCTGCAAAGAGAAAACATGAATTAAAACAGCGAAGAGAAGAGAAAACAGAGAGATAGAGAGAGCAGAGCCATGCAGCAAGCACCGAAGGTAGCTCCAAAATAGGCAGACTTTTCTTCCTTGTTTTACCAAGCAGTCTGCAGTCCATTTAAGGACTACATTATATGAACAAAAAAATTCACTTACCTTGTGAGGGATTAATACTTCAACTCTGAAGAGTTGGAAAAATCCCAATCCAAATTGGCCTGCTGGATAGGTGGCATTCCGATGCAAGTAGGCTCAGTTCAACTCCGGTCTTAACCCTGTCAGCGTGCCTCGGCGGTCCGGCGTCCGTCCGGCGACGGTCCGATGTCAGCAGCATTGGACCGGCTTTGGGCCGCCGAGGCACGCTGATAGGGAACTAATTCTCTCTTGCTCGCTTGTGATTGAGCAGTACTTCAGAATTTATTTTTGGCCTATCAAATCTTTCATATTTTAAGAGATATTTATTTGGTAATTTTGGTAACTGGTGTTGTGTAGCTACTATTTCTTTATGGCTTCATAGAACTATCACCAGCAAGCATCCTGTTGGAGGTTTTATAGTCTCCAAGTTACCAGATATATTGGAATAGGTATGGAATAGATGCGAAAGGTTTGATTTACGTCGGTGCTCGGGAGGGGTAGCTTTGATATTTTAGCTGCCTTTGCAAAGTTGCTACACCAAGCAGGAACCTTGGGAACGGAGAGTGTGTTTATCACACATTGTGCTACATGCAGGAGACAAGGTTTGCTCTTTAGGTTCTATATCACTACTAAAAAGATAATCGGACACTGAGATCGGAGGATTTGGGAAAAATCTGTGATACATATTTTAAAACAGCTGTCTGTGAGAAGGGTGGAAGCTCCTGGTGAGTCATAAAAAACACACCTTTGTGTAATGGATATAATTTTTTAAAAATTCAGTCCTATTATTGTGTAGAGAATAATAGCTTACGGTATGTCAGATACATTCTGTCAGAAGATTATGACAAGGAACCATGAGTTTTAATTAATGAAGATTATGTTACTTTAATTTGTTATGTCTTCTTCAGTTTGTTTTGAATGAAATAAAAATAATCACCTGTTAATTTATTTAGCTTGTCAAGGCTAATAATTAACTATTCCATCAAAAGTATGCATGTGTTAATGGAGAATATTGAAATTATAAGACTTTTTTGAAGATGAATATGTTATTTTTCTTTGAATATGAAACTAAATCTTTGATAAGGCCTAATTTCATGCTGTGGACACTTGATGTTGTGACCATTACTGCAGATTTCAGCGTCCTTCCTTGTGCTCAATATAATTTTCCTAAAATAAAATAAAGTATTTAAACATGTATTAATTTCTTCTTTCTTTATTTTTTGTTATTATACGGGTCTGAGTCTCTGACAACATAAAATTTTCAATTCATAAGTGTAGTTTTTCCGCACCAAAATGGTCTTGATATGACTTGTCACACTCTAAGTGTGAAAATAGCCATCAAATTATTAACAACAGTTTTGTTTCGCAAATGGCTGCATGACCCAATTTAACCTATCGGCTTTAGCGGAAATACCTTTTGGGTGACAGATTAGGGCTCTCCTGGGCTATTGCGACCAATATGTGAATTGTTGACCCCTTGCAGTGAAATCACCCACAATAGCCTAATTAAGTATGAAAATGACCTTTAGTGCTAATGTTGGGTAATCTTGCACCATAAAGTGCCTTTACGTAAATCAGAAGGAACCCTATAACAAATTAATGAGGTCATATTAAAATGTGTGTGTTTGGGGCTAGAGGCCCCTCATGGTGTGAGGTATTTAGCTCCCGTCACAGGGGTGGTCAAAGCTGCTTCAGGCACCATTTAATGATATTTACTTTCCTTAAATCTTGATAGAATAGCTAATTGAAAAAGAAAAAAAGTGCCCCAGGATTGAAATGTGGCAAAAAAATAGCAAAAAATAATAGTCAGAACAGAAAAATTCAGAAATTCAGAAAAAGTAAACATGATGTCTTTAAAAGTATACAAGAACCCCAAGAATAACTTTCAAGTGGAATGTTCTTGAAAAAAATTGCCATAGGATAGTAACAGAGGGGCTTCTTACCCGATGGGGTAAGAAGGCAGGCTACAATAGCCTGCTTTAGTTGCGAGCGTTAGCGAGCAGGCTACAACATTTCACTGGAGGTGCTGCCAATCAGGTCCTCGCTCACATGCATTTCTGAAGCAGGCTAGCACAGTTCTGCTGTGTTCTGCTGGGCGCGGACCTGACAGGCAGCATCGCGGACTTTAGGGGCAGCAGTTCTACTAGCCTAGATTCCGATTTGATACCGAATTCGATGTGAATTTTGTCAGTTTGCAACCTCGCTCGCTCGTCTGCTTGAATGGCAGACTGTGCTCAGTCAGGTAAGAAGGCTTTTTTCAATTTTTCAAAAAATGACCATACCTCCTATAGTCAAATTTGTAGACATCCGTTTTTCTAGTTATGAGTAGAGTCAAGTGACCCCTTCCTAACTGCATAAGCAATCAAATAATAGCCCATAAAAAGTAGGTCAAATAGCACCTCGAAGTTAAGGGGGACTGCTTGCACCCCCTACTCGTTAGACTCCATGGAGTTAAATCCGAAAGTCTTCAGAAAATTAGGAAGTTTACGATAGTGAGAAAACACACAAAATCTGGCTGAAATAACTAAAATCAAAAGAGGTGAAATCTTACAACCTTACGAGTAATTAATGGTAAATCAAACAGTTTTTAATGTAATTTAACATCATCTCTACTTCCAACAATGTAGCTTTGAGATTTTCGTCTCCTTTCCAGCCTAACCACACTTTATTGGCAAAACATTTTTTCCAATTCCCATAACCAGAGGAGCCAGCTTATGGTAAGATGGCTGCCAAGGAGCATGTTCCCAGTTGGGGATTGCACAGCAACATACATATAGACGGCAGCCCAATGGCTCTAGCCTAGACGAACGAGGTACCAATAACGGAGCATATGGGTATATTAATAATAAGGTGCACCAAAAAACCCATTTCTGACTAGTTGTTTTAGTAGCGTTCACTCTTGGTAGCTATTTTCCAGGATGGCCGTCATAAAAATGTATGCAAGCAGTTTCTGGTCTAGGTCTTTAATGGCTCATCAGATTTTGATAATTTTTTGATCAAAATAATATATGTATTGCAGTTTTCCTAATGCAAAAATGTTATAACAATCTGTATGTTATCAGTATCAAATGCTAAAAAAATTTGAGAAATTTGAAAAAAAGATCCTGATTCCTTATTTTGCCAGATAATCCGAATATTTTTTTTAATTTCTCACATTTTTTCTCAGGTTCTATACAATATTTTTTCATAATCAATGAATGGCAGGTTTTAGGAAAAAAAATATTGTAAAAAACCTGACATAATATTGCAAGAGGCAGTACTTCAATCATAACAGGAGACAGGGAGGCTGATTGTGATGTCAGTATAGTTACCAACATGACACTATATTAACACTATGACTTCAGCAAAATTTTGATGTAGAAATCTTGGATATATATGCAGAACTAACCATATATATATACATGTATATATGCGGACTTGCAGAGCGCAAGAAAACATGTATGGTTGTTACAAAATGTTTTGCATAAGAAGAAAATTTACAGCAAATCTATCAAATTCCGGTCACTTTTATAACAAAGGCATGTTAGGTAGCCAAACCTGATTGACCCTAACCCTGCACCGACGGATAATGTTTTTTTCGCAATGGATTTAGGGTCCTTGGCTCCTCCATAAAACATAAATGGTGCGTAACGACAGCGTATCCTTGAGCATTTTGAGAAAATGGCCAAATTCAAAATGGCCGCCAAAACGAGCATCGGTCACCCTAACTTTGTTATTTTTTGGGCTAGAAAGGTGTATTAATTCCCTCGCCTACCTGTGACAAATCCAGTTGCAGTTCTATTTGATGGTCTATCTCCTTCACCAGTGCCGCGTTGTCCTCTAACTCAGAACTCAGAACTTGTTTATTTACACATGATCAAATGAATAATAACATAATAATCTTAATAACTACATAACAAAACATAATAATAATAATAATAATGAGTACCTTGGCAAACATAAAAAGAAAAAAGAAAAAAGTTAATGACAGAATAAATAAATTTATTTTTTGTTTTTAATGAGGCGAGGTTTGGATGTTGATCATGTGAAGGAGCTTCCTGAAGACTTAGAGTATCGCTACCAGGAAGCACCCTATGATAGATGTGGATGAAAATGAATGATGAGAATGTAAGACTGGAATGGAAGCCGTTGTGGGTTTCATCCTATTAAAATGGTAACCGACAACCTGATGTTATGAAAAAAGAAATGTCGAGAACAAAGGTATTTCTCTGTTAGAGAAATGTCGATAATAAAGGTATTACTCTGTTAGTTGTCTGTTACAAGTGTAACACTGGCGATTACTACATGTCACATTATAGTTATCTCTGATGAAAACTAATTTAATGTATCTTGCATAGCATACCCATGGAATCTGTGAGTGAAAATTTTGTCCTTAAGAGAGTTGGGACAGTTATTATAAATTAGTGGAATTCTATAACGTATAGCTTGCTTGGCAAATGAATGTCTTATAATTGGAAAAAAAATTGTTAGCACCTCTTGTGTTGTAGGAATGAACACTATGTTGAACATTAAAAAGTTCATTTAAAAAATATCAAGGTAAAGTCCCTTTTTGGTATTTATAACAGAACTTATATTCTTGCAGCAAGCCAATATCCATCACCTTTAATAAACTCAATTTCAAAAGGGGGGTCAGTATGAGAATTATAGGCCGAATTTGTAATGATTCTGACTGCTTTTTTTCTGTACAGTTTATTGACTTTTGTACCACATTCCAGTAATCCGTAATTAAAATATGGGCTATGTATATTGTCAAAAGTATATTTTGAGGGACTACATGTTTTAGTTTACAAATTACCCCTATTGTCCTAGAAATTTTCTTTGAGATTTTTGATACATGCAAATTCCAGTTAAGACCTTCGTTAATCATAACTCCCAAGAAGTCAAAATTATCTTCATATTTAATAACTTCATCATTTATTTTCATAATTGGAGGCGTAATTCTTTTTTTTGGGGTGGATGAAATACCATGGCTTTTGTTTTGCTACAGATTAAGGACAATTTATTTAACAACATATAAAGTAACTAATAAATAAAAGATCACAAATGGAACACAAAAGTTACATGAACTTATTTCCAGGGTGGTCCATTTGGAAAACACAAGAGGTCTTAACATCCTCAGTTGACAACAACCTGTGATCTCCCAAATGACATGACAAAGCATCAGCAGCAGTGTTTGCCGCACCACTTTGATACTTGATATGAAAATTGAACAACGCCAACTGCGCAACCCACCTGTGAGTCATGGCATCAAGTTGGGCTGTAGATAAAAGATAGGTAAGTGGACTATTATCTGAAATCACCGTAAAAGAAGGAGCACCAGAAAGATAGTCCCTGAACTTTTCACAAACAGCCCATTTGAGTGCAAGACACTCTAACTTGTGCACTGGATACTTTGACTCACCCTGGTTAATCCCACGACTGGCATAAGCAATCACCCGCTTTACACCATCCTGAACCTGGAACAATACCGCACCTAAGTCACCGTACACACTGGCATCAGTTTCAACAATAAAAGGGTTGGTGAAATCCGCAAATGCCAAAACAGGAGTTAGCACAGAGATCAATGTATCGAAAGCAACCTGGTGAACACCTTTCCAGACAAAAGGAATCCTTGTGTTTATCTTGCCCTTATTCACAAAGGCCCCTTTTAACAACTCATGAAGGGGTTTTGCAATACGAGCATAAATCTTGATGAATCTCCTGAAATAACCGGTGAAGCCTAAGAAACGCCTAAGCTGGACAAATGTCTGGGGCAAGGGCCACTGTCTAACCACAGCGATCTTGCCTGGATCTGCCCAAACTCCCTCCTCAGACACCAAGAACCCAAGATACTTCAATTCCTTCTGCAAGAATGAACGCTTGGAGGGTTTGAGTTTCCAACCTCTCTCTGCCAAACGCTGCAAAATAAGTTTGTGTAGATGTTCTTCAAATGTTGTAGAGAAACAGACAACATCATCCAAATACAACAAACAAGCATACAGATTAAGTGAGCCCGTTTTTAACTCCATCATCCTCTGGAAACTTCCATAAGCCAAACTCAAACCCATAGGAAGTCGGAGATGTTCCCAGAAACCGAGGCAACCCGCAGAGAAAACAGTCTTATGTCCGTCTTCCTTACGAAGAGGGACCTGCCAATATCCAGTCTTCAAATCTAATCTAGAGAAGAACAGACAACCTGTGAAGGGTAGAAGCCACTGAGGGAACAGAGTAGCAATCTGCAACAGATCGACTATTTAACTTCCTTAAATCAATACAAAAGCGAAGACTAGAGTCAGATTTCCTAATCAAAACCAGTTGTGAGGAGTACTGACTAATACTAGGCTATATTACTCCATTCCTCTGCATGATAAGTAGATGCTCTCGAACTTCATTCACCATATGAGGAGGGATGTGAGGGTAACGACCCTTGAAAGGAGTCGGATCCGACAATTCAATTCATTGGAGTGTTCATAGCCCGAGACCAGACCTTAGTCAAATTCATGCAATGAGAACGCATGTGTCTACTTAATCAGCAAAGCCTGAAGTTGTTCCCTCTCATCAGAGGTCAAATGAGTCAAATCAAAAGAATATATTAAACTCGGAATGTGACACAAAAGGAGAATCCTCACTCTTGGATGAACCCTTTTGAGAGAAGGAATAAGCAGCCCCTTCACCATGATCATTCAAATCTTGACTAACTGGAAAAATGGAACAGAAGGGAGTGTGAGCGGGCAAAATGACATCACGTTCGCTGATGTTTATCACCTCTACATCCAACTGAGGTTTAACATCATTCTCACTAATCCACAAAGGAGTAACTAACTACGGGCAAAGCCATGTTGCCATCAGCTTCCACAACCACTGACCGACCTAAATATACTGAAGGAGAAATACCTGCACACAAACTGGAAACAACAACCCCACTACCAGCCTTATGGCCTCAGCCTTGACATTACAGACTGGCAATCCTGACAATCTGAATTGCATTTGCTTCTGAGCCATTTGCGAATGATAAAAACTTTGAAAAAACGTACATACCTCATAAGACAGGCTTCAAGATCTTAGTCAGGAGTTACTGCCACAAGTGTGAAAAAATTCTTGATGCCACAAAAACTTATCATAGATTCTAAAATATATTCTATCTTGTGTAAAAAATTGTGCTCTTTCTGATGGTGACCTTCTTAAGTGTCTTTATAATGATCTCAAGTTGCTATCTTACCATTTAAGTGAAAAAACGTGCGAAAAATGCTCATTTTTGGTGACACATTTTTCAGACATCAAAGTTTGACTGTCTCTCTCTTGATAGATATCAAAGTTTCATGATCATTGAAGGAACCATGACGTTCCCCAATGTTCAAAGTTTAAAATAGCATCCAGTTTCAGTAATTTGAACAAATATATGCAGGTCTCTGAACAGAATATTGAAACAGAGTCAAGTGACAAAAGTAAAAACAATTTATTAAAATGGGGTGAAGCTCCTATTTGATTATTATTTTTTCAATGTCAGTGAGATATTTATGGACAAGAATTATATATCAATGTGTTCGGAAGGACCAGATGAAGGTAACACACTGCATAAAAATGTCCTTGCTTTGCGTATTACGGATCATACATCCAAAACATGAAGCCGCTACTTTTCACTTCTGGATGTGTGAAAAAAATATGTCATTTTTCTAAATAACTTGCATTTCGTCAATTTTTGTCGTACAGATCTGAAAGTCAAACTTGTTATGCGCAGATAGTTACATTAAAACGAGTTTGTGTTACTTTTTCGATATCTGCCTCCATAAAAAAATGCAAGTTATTTAGAATTTTATTTCCGAAAACGGTAATTCCTTGGTTTAGGTTAAACCTATCTGAAATATAGGTTGTTGGTACTCAAAATGAAGCTTATTTTCTGCTGAGATTGATGGTGTAAAAAGTATTACTGTGAAATGAATACTGAGCGAAATATAAGAAACCGCGACTTAGCACCACAAAATGTTGTCATTTCAACAAAAAATTCATACCCATGTAGTCATCGTATTTTTTGATGGATCATCATAGAATTCAAGTATATTTATTAGTGGTATTAGAGCAGCATTATTACTGAAGCCACAGACCTACAGAAAAATTTATAATATTTTGGGGGTATCTAGCACGCCCCACTGAGGGGGCTTTACAAATAGGGGTGTAACTTCCAAAATAAAAGAGTGGCTGCATTTTTTTCTTCAAAATTGAATTCCTGAGAAAATTTTACATAAGATAGGCTGAAATTGGAATAAATTTTGTGTAAGCTAGAAAGAGATGAGTTTGGCAGTAATTCCTGTCCAAGATCTTGAAGCCTGTCATAACCACTATCTATCTATCTATATATTCTATTTTTGATCTATTTTATCTTTCTAATAGTTTCTAGTCTAAATTTATCTCTATTTTTCTACATATCCGTCTTTGAATTTCTTTGAAAAAGTAACATAACTGCCTTTCAAACATTGAATATTAAATAAATTTAATGAAAGTTATGGTAAAACCATAAGTCATTAAAAAACTTTTTAAGAGCTGCGCGAATTTCATGGCTGTGCTGTGTTACATATTAGCAATTTCCCCTAAACTGTTTTCCTGAAGTGTTCCTTCGCTTGGAGTAAGTGTTTTGAGATGACCATGGTGAATCTTGTGCAGCTGATGGAAGACTATTGACTCCATTCGCAACTGCAGCTTATTCATCTGCTCCTGTAGTTGCTGCAAAACATTTAAAGTTGGATCTTGTCCGGCCCGTGACTGGGCTGTACTTTTCCGCGATTCATTATGAACTTGTCTTGCTGCTTCTAAAAGTTGTACCGAAGTAGCTCCACTATCATATCTTCTCTCGTTTTACTGATGAAAGTGCTAAACAATCCACATTTAATAATGCTTCCAGCCTGGTATACCATGTTGGTAAGCTTTCATCCCTCCTTTGGAGGGCAGAATAAATTTGCGACATGGCCACTTCTGAATCTTCAGAACTTTAAAACAAGACGTCAAATTTTGAAATGATGGCTTCTACAGGTGTCTGCTTGCCTAGGTACATCAAAGCTTCTGCCGCCATGCCAAATAAGGATTTTTGAGTCGCTCTCCTCAGTGTATAATCAGAACAACCTGAAGCTGGTAAATCCTTGACCTCGTATCTCCACCTTGTATATGTAGGTTCACCCTTGGTGGAGGTTCCGGAAAATTTTGACAAAGTTGGTAACTTCCTTTCATCGAAAGACATGACTTCATCCTTTTCTTCTTTATGACCCAAGGTTGACTTCTGTCCTGAACCAGATGATAAATCCGACTTGAGTAGCTTCGAACCTGAAGAACCATCCCCAATACCTGAAGAACCATCTCTGCTACCTGAAGAACAATCCCCACTACCTGAAGAACCATCCCAACTACCTGAGGAATCCTCACCACTACCTGAAGAACCACTACTACCCGACGAACCTTCCGCTTTTGGGAATCGAGCTGCCAACCAAGTGAACATCTCCCGTAATGTCTCCTCATCTCCATCCATCCCCTGCATCATCTCATCACAACGTTCTTTAACGCTACCCATGGTGAAGAACTGAGCTAACCACTAACCCTAACTAAGATTCAAATTATAGTGAAAAGTACCGCATAGATTGACCAATTCTTGTAAAAGGAACAGGTACCGAAGTATAAATCAACCAAAATCTAGTAGAATGAACAAGTACCAAAGTATAAATTGACCAAAATCTAGTAGAATGAACAAGTACCAAAGAATAAATTGACCAAATTGTGTAGAATGAACAAGTACCAAAGTATAAATTGACCAAAGACTATGAAGTCCAGACCTCTAACTACAAAGCTTAAGTTTAGGAATGCAAGCTAGTGTCCAAGGTTATCAATCAATGACTACAAAGTATAAATTTATTAAGTTAAAATATTAATTATATGATGAGTTAAATTAGTAAATACTAAATTGAGGAATAAAAGTACTATGTCACCAAAGCAATGTCATCTAACCAAATAGGATTCCAATGTTAAAGAAATCTAAATTTTGTCAAATTATAAATTTGGAAAAATAGAGTGTAATAACTTTATAAAGGCCTACTATAGAAAATAAGTGTCCTTAAATATCAACCAAAGTTATAACTTATTTAAATTAGAACCTATTTAAAGTTAACTAATTGAATGTAGAAAGTTAAAGTTAACTATGATAAAATTATTCAAAGTTAACTAAAATAAAAATTTTCAACAAAATTATTCAAAGTATTTTCTTTAACCTAAAATTAAAGTCCCTTTAACACTCCGCAAAATCTAACTTTTAAACCACCAAAATTGACTTGTATCACAACAAGTTATTGGAATATCTAAATTATCTTAATTGAACAACTTCACAACAAGTAAACCATGGTTAGCTATAAATAAGTCAAGTCCAGCTTAAAGCTAGTACTTAAATTTATGGAACTTAATGTCAAGCAAAAGTGAGTATTCTTAGCATAGTATTACAAAGTCCAATTAATTGTACTCACAATGTCTTGTAAATATTTCAAAGTTCCTTGACCTGGAAGTAATGTTGTAGGTCAGGTCAACCAAAATCCGGTCAATTATCAGCTGAGACATGTCAATGACCCCAAAAAGTCTTTCAAGTGTGATTCCAGCTCACACCTCCATTTCACAGTTTCAAACTAGTAGTTCAACTGAGTAGTTCGAACAGCTTTCACACGTTTCCTGTGTTGTTCAACGATCACACAATATTGCAGCAAGGAATGTCAGTTATCATACAATGCAGCTTAATAATAATTAGGCCTCTAATAATAATAATTGTACTTCTTCTAAGCGCATTACATTAAAACATCTCAATGCACTTTACAACATGTATCAATTTGACTATAAATAAAAGCACCTTGTAAATATAAAATCATACAATTAAAATAGGTTACTGGAGATAAGACAATTTAAGTAAATGAGTTTTGAGTCTTTCTTTAAAAGAATTAAATTCTGTTATAGACCGAAGGTCTAAAGGCAAATTGTTCCAATGGGTAGGGGCTTGAATAGTAAATGCCCTGTCACCATAATTTTTTAACGTTTTGAAGGTCGGATGATGAAGGATTATGGCAGAATTGCTACGCAGGCTGCGGCTTGGTGTTTTGATGGTGATGAGTTCCTTGAGGTAGAAAGGTGCAGTATCCCAGTGAATGCATTTAAAAACAAGGCTCACAACTTTAGAGATGACACGAGCGGAGATAGGCAACCACTGCAATTCACGTAGGATAGGTGTGATGTGTAGCTGTTATCACAGTAGAACTCCTTTGATTAAGTGTGCTGTAGAGTTCATTACAACTTGAAGCCTGTTTACTTGATACAGTGAAATGCTGACAAGTAGACTGTTGCAATAGTCCAGCCTAGAGCCAACAAATGCATTGACTAGTTTTTCACTAGTTTTTTTATCGAGATAGTGTCTGATCTGACCAAGACTCCATAGTGCGAAACTCACAGATTTGCATACATTTGCAACCTGGTAAGACATGGTTGCCTTATCATTAAACAGTACTCCTAGACTTCTGACAACTTTAGAATAGTTCATATTAGCTTTACCGATTCTAACAGTATCTGAGAAAACAATTTCTGGTGACTTTTTAAATTTAGATGAAAACCGTATTAATTCTCTTTTCCCTACATTTAATGCCAAAAAATTTTCACCCATCCACAATCTTAACAGCTTCCTCCTTAAAGACTATATTCTAAGTCTTATCTATGGGTATCTTATCTTCCAAGAAGGGCTGTGTCCATATCAAGTAGTTGTTCAGGTCCTAGGTTCCAATCTTCAACTAACCGGAATCCTACCGCGCCACCATTAATAGAGATCGTCAAGGCCTCAAAAACTTGTGAAGGCTTCAGGAGAAATCTTAAAACTCATCTGTTTAAGAGTTTCTACAAATAAATCCATCTTGCACAAGCGCCACTGAGCAGTTTACTGGAATTGGCGCTATATAAATGTCTATTATTATTATTATTATATAGATACATACAGTGTAACAGTCCTGAAATCACTACGGACACCGAGATGACAACCATGAAAGAGAAGATTGCTGCAAGTCTCCGGCAAGGGAGTGAATCTTCGCCTGTTGTGAGCAGCAAATGGGTGTGTTAAAACAAGCTCTGATGGACACACAGAAACAAGTTTGCATGATTGAGACCACCATATTAGGACATACATGTAGCTCATCAACAAGAATCAGCCGAACTTCATCCTGTGCATCAGGAGCCTAATCAAAACCCAACTATCTATTTAAAAAAAAACTATCCCAAGACATTCCATTTTTCAACAACCGTACCCAATTGTATAAACGCTTAACAAGTGTTATCTTTACTGGGTTAAGAGATTTAACTCATGTTAGTGACTCACCGCGATGTATCAATAATTTTCCGGGTTAGTTTCCATGGATGATAACCAGAAAAGTTAACCCAATATTTTCCTGTGTTAAAAGTTGTGTTAAGCCTCTTTCTTGACAGAAAATGGGACTGTAAATCCATAATATAGACCAGCAAGCAAACAAGACATGCTAAAAACATATAAGGGTCATTCTCAAATTTCGGGACAAATTGCGTCACTCTAGCTCCCTGACATTAATTTGAATGCGATTATAATAATATCTGAAGCATCACTCTACATCTGTTATTCATATTTCTATTTAGAACCACTGCATTTGGAACAAAAAGTCATTCATTAGACCTTTTTTGTGCATTATGTCCAGTAATCTGTGCAAAATCAATGGTTTTTCCCTGTCACTGGACCTGACATGACAAAATCAAGTGTTAATTTTCCTCCTAATGTACCATTATATTCAAAGTTTCTTTGCACGATTCATGAGAATATAACCTTGAATTTATATCTAGTTCACAACTTTTTGGTCTTATTTCATTGATTAAATTGATACAATGACGTGTCACCAATTTATGTCAATTTTTTTGTCCACTCCGTTACTTGCCATAGCTCGGTTTATTATTTTTAATGAGCTATTTTCACTGAATATCATCACACGCATGTGCGCCATAGTACCACTGCCTTACAGACTTCATAAAACATGTATTCAATAAACTAAGACATAATATTCATAGAAAATGTTTTTGGTCTCACCAAAACGTCCACTCCGTTTCCTTCATTTCCAAGGTTAGTTTTAAAGAGTGATTTCATGTATATGTTGCTGAGGGTGACAGGTTTTAATAGTCTGCAATTATTTTATCTAATCTCCAAAATAAAATGCAGTTTGAGCAAATGCAAAAAATCATTCCACTCCGTTACCGTCCAGTCCGTTGCCAGATCATAAGCAAGCAATCGACATTTGGACCAAAAAAACTACTGATATGAGATGAAGTACTTCTAAAAATAATAGTTACATCAATCTTTTATTGTTTTTCCTTTTGTTGTTGTTCCTACAGTTGGGATTTTTACAGAATAATTTGACTCCGATGTCATATTGTCCCCTCCGTTACAGGACATTTTTGCTATACCCTTTGTCCCGAAATTTGAGAATGGCCTGTAAATAGAACATTTGTTGACAACTAGGTGACGTCATCTGATGACGTCACTTGCTTGTCAGTTCACGAAGGCCTAAAAAATGGCTCGTCCGAGAAATTGCTGCGGCACAAAATAATTGTTTAAAAATCCAAATTTTTACAAAGTGTTATCAACTATATTCTCCAGCTTCGTTGTGAAGCGCGTAAAGATATCTCTAACAGATTTTTTCGGTAGCTCTCTGAAGTTGGAAATTAAAACAACTGTTTTATCTACGGTCAGAGTGTCGTGTAATAAAAACGACTGAGTCGAATTTCATGCCGTGTTCAGCAAGATGTCGTATAAATTTCAAGTGTGTATCTTCAAAACTGAGTGAGTTATTCCAGTTTTACTGAAACGAAAATGATTTTTTAAATTAAATTCAATTTATTATTTCTTATACGCATTACATATATATATATACATCTCAATGCGTGTACAACATAAATTAACACATGGTGAACAGACAATAAATAATTTAGATAAAAACAATAAAACCCTGAGATAAAAACTACTGACTTAGATAAGAAAAGGTATCACAGCAAATTATATAAAAACAGTATCACAGCAATATCACATCAACCGTAGTATGACACAAATAAGTGAGTCTTTAATTTAGATTTAAAGTTCTCAAATTCCGACACATTTCTCAATTCTGATGGTAACTTATTCCAAAGAGCAGGAGCTCTGATGGAAAATGCCTTCTCCCCGTAAGTTTTTGTTTTCGGTGGTTGAGGTCTTTTCAATGTTATTGAATTGTCACTTCTGAGACTCATATATGATCTCGTATTTACAATTATCAGATCTTTCAAATACAAAGGTGCTGTTGCAGAGTGGATACATTTAAAAACTGTACATAATATTTTAAAATCAACTCTAAGTTTAACTGGTAGCCAGTGAAGACTACGTAAGATTGGCGTAATTCTCTCTCTTCGACCGACTTTACATACAATTCTGGCCGCCGCGTTTTGAATGGCTTGATTTTTCTTGAATTGAAAATCATGAATTCCAGACAATAATGCATTGCAATAATCTAACCTGCACGTACAAATGCATGAATGAGTCTCTCTGTACTGACACGATCTAACAAGTGTCTAATTTTACTTATACGCCACAATGAATAAGAGGCATTTTTACAAATGTTATATATAGCAATATGTTTGTGCATTGTTCCTTCACAATCAAAGTAAACACCCAAATTACGAACTACTGAGGCAGCAGCAATGACAGTATCTCCTACTCTGACTCGTTTTACATCGTTTTCTGATTGTGTACGACAAAATTTTGACGAAAAACAGATAAACTCACTCTTACTATCATTCAATGCCAGAAAATTAATTTTCATCACTGTCTAATTTCATCAATACAATTTTCCATGTTAATTCTACTATCCGCATTGTTACACGTAATGTAAATCTGAGTGTCATCTGCAAAGATTACAGTTTTGCAGCCATGGCTAACAATGATGTCTTCTAAAGGTGTAACATAAAGTGAAAATAAAATTGGTCCTAAGACCGAACCTTGGGGTACCCCAAATTTTAATGGTCGCTCATTTGACACCATCGACCCCAGTGAAATCTTTTGAGTTCTACCGCATAGAATCCAACTTATTACATTTCCACGAATATGAAATCTTGATATAAGTCTTTGCAAAAGGATATTGTGGTCGATGGTGTCAAATGCAGCTGACAGATCTAGCAGTATTAAAAATACATCTTTCCTGTTGTCCAGGGCCAGTATTAATATCGTTATGAACTTTTAGCAAAGCTGTTTCGGTTCCATGACCTTGTCTGTAGGCTGACTGAAATCTACCGTACAATGAGTTTTTACTCAAATATTCATTTAATTGAACAAATGCACATCTCTCTAAAAATGTATCCAAGAAAGAACAGTTGGACACAGGACGATAATTCTTCAACTCATTTCTTTCAAGATCATGCTTCTTTATAAGCGGTCTCACCAGGCCTGAGCAGAGGGGGGGCCAGGGGGGCCAAATGGCAGGGGCCCCAAAATTTTAGGGGGCCTACTTCCAAAGTAAGGTTAACCGCGCATTGCGAAAATGAGGCTCTGCAGCAATATAGGTTGGTGGGTTGGTCACATCTCTCTACTTTCGGCAATTTAAAATTTACTTAATTATTATTGTACTGCGTGAGGTAAAAAATTTAACCGAACACTTTTTTTCCATATATTGGTTTTAGTTTATATTTTTCTTAGTAAATCTTAGATGTCTCGTTTATGGTCTATTTTTCTCCTCGATTTCTATCTATGGGTAATTAGTGAAGTTGTTGTCAGGGTGAACTGTTTGGCCTCCAAAATGAGAGGGCCCTGTACAATACTAGACCCTCTTCCATTGGGCAATTTTGGGCCTCCATCTTAAAGTTTCATTTTTGTTTAAGTCCTGCTTCAGGATCCAGTAAGTGGGTACCACACAATCCAAAGTTTTTCATAGATAGTTTTTCTCAACTTTTATATCTTTTTGGCATCTTGCAGGGGCCCCCTGAGTGAATAGGCCTGTAACAGCTTCCGATTCGCCATATAGGCCTGTGTACCTCAAGATTTGTACGTTCCTGCTCATGTAAGATGCCAGATAGGAAACAAGGAGTAATGATGTATTTGTCTTTGAGGTCAAACTTTTCATAGAATATTGAGGTTCCACATGCACTAGTTGTATAAAGGGACAATTTCAATAAATTTTCAGATGTTTTTTCACAAGATCTGGAGGGAGAAATTCTGCCGTTGAAAAGATTCTTCCATGTGTACTTTTAGTTTGTTTTGGTCAGCCTGAAGAATACCTATGACTCTTTACTTGAAATTGGGTAACATGTTCCCAAATCCATGTTGCTCTGCATATTTTTGTCAATCCCGGCAACTTTTGTATCATATGAACATAGTTTTAAAGTTCTGATATGAATATGTCTTACTTTTGTTCAATGATAGGGAAAGAACGTCTCCTTACTACTCTCTAAATTAACAGTTTTATTGCAAAATCCTTGGAATTTTCAAATCGGATTGAAGATTTGTTTAAAAGAAGCAATAAAAGCTTTCACTAGGTAAATTTTAAGATTAGCTGATTAGTTTGCAAGGGAGTGCCTGACTTAATTGTGTCAGAAATACTAGTCTAAGTTTTTTCTTGTAATTTGTGAAAGGCTGTAAGCCCCAAAAGTATCACAGTCAGAATCTAAGTCTGTTTTGAAATTTTACATTTTTATTGCAAAGATTTTGCAACTATTGTTTTTTAAAATTGCCCCAGGTAGACTCTTTAGTAATCTTGGACTTGTTATATTAAGAATCCATTAGCAGTTTGGTAATTTTGTAAGATAAGATCAAAAATAAAAATTCTTTTGCATTCTTCATTATAATTGCACCTTGTCAGTGGTCACCCAGCTTGATTTGGCAGAATTTATTAAGCCCGAATACCTATGCGCACAGCTGGAGGTCGAATAGCCCGGAGGTGGTAATAGCCATTGCGTTTATTAAATGCATGTTGGTTGTTCAAAATCTAAGGTGATTTTTTTTACAAGGGCTTTGAAATTTAATTTTTACCTGGAGCAATAGATAGATGGATAGATATGGTAAGTGCACCCTCTAAGCTCAGTTCTGGGCGCTCGGGAGGGCTGATTGATAGGATGAGAGAGAGCGGGAGTCCTCAACATGTTACACATTTACCCTATGTGAGGGATCTTACTTGCCCAGCACAGACTGATACAAGGGGCCACCAATTTAATGTCTCATCCGAACGACATCCAGTTGGGATTTTGCTCATGAAGGTGCACTGAAAATTTTGGGTTCCCCACTGGGGGTTCAAACCCAGGCAGGCAACGACCTTCAGTGGAGCAGGCGGGAACCTTAACCACTACCCCACCCAACTGAGTAAATTTAAACAAGTCTTGTGTGAATAAATTAACAGTTTATCATTAAGATAAATATGCTTGGTTCAATGGCGTACTTAGGGGGGCATTGGGCATATCCCGTGCATCCTCGATTCTCCCCCCCCCCCTACAACCCAAATTGAACGTGGGCGAGATGGGAAAAGCCGCAAATCACCACATGTATTGGCCCTGGATCGTTTTTTATGCTTCCAGTAAATATATTAAAATGGTAATAATTTGTCAACCTCAAGCCGCTGAAGGGGGGCCTACTTTTTCATTATGGCCTGGGCCTACTGCAGGCTCTGCACGGCCCTGGGTCTCACCACAGCACTTTTACAGTTGTCTGGAAACATACCTGAGCTAAATGACTTGTTAACAATAGATGTAAGTACAGGAGCCCACAAATCAATACTATCTTTAACAATACTAGTTGGGGCTAGATCTAATGAACATGATTTTGAATTCATACTGCTAACAAGTTTGGTGACTCTATCAACTGTCATCAGTTCAAACGAATCAAACACAATTTCAGATGGTAAGAAATTTTCTTCAAACACTGGTACATTATCATTTTCATTCATTACGTCAAGATTTGATCGAATTTTAGAGATCTTGTCTACAAAAAAGTTCGCAAAAATTTCTGGTAATACTGAAATATCACAGTCTGGCAAAGTATTTGCCACAAGTTTCTTGTTTCCTGAGATTTCATCCACAATTTTAAACAATGTTTTATGGTCACTTGAATCAACAATTTTTGAACGATAGAATTCAGACTTTGCATTGTTCAAATTCACATTATACAGAGTCCTAGCTTGGACAAACAAGTCCCTATCCACACACAGTCTAGATTTTAACCATTTGCGTTCCAATGATCGTAAGAGCTTCCGTTCTTGCAGGAGTTCTGATGTAAACCATTGTGGTCTCAATTTTTGCACCATGGTCTTCGTCTTAAGAGGTGCTAATCTGTCTATTGCGGATTCAACAGTCTGATGGTATCGACAAGTCATTTCATTCAGATCACATTCACCTGAGTCGTCATAATGATGAAACGTAGGCTTGAGCAAGTCACATAGCTTGCTCACATCGAGGTCTTTCAAATTGCGATGTTGTTTGGTGACCTTTGTCACTGAGGATTTTTTCGTACTTGTTGTCACATGGACAGCTGCATGGTCTGATGGTAAGCTGTGGTCAGTGGCAAGCGCTACCACACACGAATCATCCTCACGAGTGAGTATTAAATCTAACGTGTGTCCTCTGTCATGGGTGAAACTGTTCACATGATTTATTAGCCCAAACGAACTGATAAAATCCATGAACTTCTGGGAATCACGATCTTCTATGTTGTCAACATGAATATTAAGTCACCGAAGATGATAAGGTGACCAGGAGATGTCACAGCGGTCTCTAGTAGTTCCGTAAATTCTTCCAAAAAGTCGGAAACACTGTAGGTATTTATTAGAGATTTTGGGGGTCTATAAACCGCAAGCAGTCGATATTGATCAGATTTCTGCTTGTCCAAGATGGTCATATCAAGAACTTCAAAAGTGCTGAAGGAAGATGTCACATTTTCCGTGATTTTCAAGTTGGAATTAGCAATCACACTGATTCCCCCTCCCTTTCTGTTGTTGGCTCTGGGTTTGTGTAACAATCTGTAACCATTTATGAGAGAGTTAAGTTCTGCATTGACATACAACTTTTTATCATCTTCAATCCACGATTCTGTCAATACAAAAACGTCAATTTTGTTGCGGTACACAGAGTCACAAATTGAGGTCATCTTGTTAAGCATTGAGCGTGCATTCAAAAGAGATATATTAAGATAACCTTTGAGTTGGTATTCCGACAGCCTCTTTACTGATATTAAGCATGGTTCTGCAATCTTTATAAGTTTTGCACCGTTCTTAATGTGCGTTACTGAGTAGATGGACTCATTACCGGGGATCCTGCGGGAGACACCTTAGCACTTGCCACCACGAAACACCTACTCAAGGAATACCAGAGGCATGACCATTAAGATCCAGATACTTCTTTAATATTCAATTCATAGAAAGTTACATCATGAGTGATTCAAAGAACAGAAGCTATTCAACGTTTCAATACATTAAAGGAAAACCTCAACGAATTACATACACTATTAACAAATACCTTCTCAATCAACCATGACCTAGGGTTCCTTTATGAGAAACCTCTGTTCATACTTCTAACAACAGTACCCTTACCTGACAAATTCGTCACTGCGTCAGGGAGACAGGGAGCCCCCTGCCACCTCAGAGGCGTGCTCTCTTCTGCCTGGGCAACCAAGCTTGCCCCCAGAGATTGACACTAGGGTGCTCTGCAGCTGCGCAGATGCACCAGGGTAACTGTTGCCATGGAAACGTGGGGTGAGTTTTACCCCATTTGCTATTATTCTAGTTCTTTACACAATAATATAATATATTACGCTGTTTTATACAATAATAATATAAATGACATTACAAGATTAAGGTTTTGAGGTTCATGGTGATTTGAGGGACATTCCTGCGACCTCAAGGAATGAAGACACCTCTGAAGCTAAAAGCTCAACGGTGACATCCCGACCAATCAAGGATTTTTTATAAGATCGGTTCTCTCCCGATTTGAAGAAAACGACAGACAATCTTATTTAAGATTATTATCGAATATGGATTACATTCATTTGAAAATGAATTAACATATACTGTGCCTGATAATCTAACTTTTGCTTAAATGTATGTTTCTTTTTCTATAATGGATTAAGGATGCGAAGCTTAGATGCTTCATGCTTACTAGCAGAACGATTAAAAAGATCAGTAATCGATTCCATTCTTGATACCAATTTAGGTACAAATAGAGGAAACGCGTCTCATTGCACCTGATCTTTGTGAACGCTTTAATGAAAGTTGTGGTGACATCAGCGTGATGTAACCACTACCACCGGGCAGGCGGAAGGGGGGGAAAAATTAAGATGAAAATCGGGCGTGTGCAATACGTCCATGAAAATCAATTTGGAAATAGGGAAAAATTCCGAGAAGAAAGCAAGATAATGACTTGCATCAATGATATAAAAGAGAGGAGCTGAATGACAGTCCTTCAATGGTGTCAATGAGATGCTAGAAGGGAGCTTAGTTAGAAGAATGGATCTTAGGTTTAAGGATTGACAATAAGGGACAAGTTATTCTTATGACCCTGTCGTCAAGTTTTTCTATTTTTTTGTGGACCGTTGGATGTGACTGTGCATAATCCAACGTGTTTGGAAGTAGAGCCACTAATTACATGGCTCCTCAGCAGAAAAGACTCAAGCACCAGGCGAGTCAGATAGCCGTTTTTATCAAGGGCAGTTACGGGTATCATCCCTAGCGTGCCATTACATATGCACAAAGCTTAACCAGAGAATGGTAAGTTAAAGCACTAGTTGCATTAAGACAGGACAGCCTTATAAATTAAGTGGCTGGTATGTCCAATACGGTAAACTACAAAAGTAAGTGAATGACATATAAGCGATAAGCAATTAAAAGCAACATTTGGAACCGTGGACAGAACATAATTAAAAACGCGAATATCATTAATAACATTGATCAAAGCGACAATTAGCAAAATGATAAAACAATAGTCCAATATGGAGAAGACGATAAATCAATAGTGGACTATAGTTCCGTAAAACTTGTTACATACACTCTAAACATTCCGAATAAACTGTAGGCATAAGGCGTACAGAAAATTAAAACAATGCGAAAATAAGTAAACAATACGTCGGTAAAGTGAAGCAATACCAAAGTTAAACGTACACATTAATACACCTGAGAAAACTTGCATTGGAGGCTGGCATAGATAATGCGTAAGCCAAAGAAATATTTAAGAGGATTAAGATACTAGAACGTCAGTTTAAAAGAAAACATGAGCTTAAAATAAGATACAAATGTTTGAAGCGAGATCAGGTGTTACAGAAATAGTTCAGTGCAAGAGTTGACTTGTGATAATTGTTCGTGGACATGTCGAGACAAAGCTAATAATGAATAGTGCATATTGATTTTGTTGATGTATTAAAAGTCTAATCAGTGATGCATATCACACAATACGAGTGAAAGTCAGTACATGATGTGAGAGATAACATTATTCATACATATGTGGACAACGAGATTGGAGGAATCATTGATTCGAGGAGTCAGTGATATAAGTCATTGATATAGGTCATTGATATAGGGCAGAGGAAGCGACACCGACGCACCGGGCGTGGTGTAAAGGATGGATCATCGACAGCCAAGTGTTTCTCAAGGTCGAACGTAGTGTCGAAGGCTGGCGACCTGGCGACCTGGAAGGTGCCGGACGTCGAGGACCTAACGGGCCAGCTGCGAGAGTTCGAGGTCCTATTACCATCAACCCAAAACGATGAGGGGGTTGTTACTGATCTAACAGATACAGAACAGGATTGTCAACGTGGCTGGCTGGTTATCCAACCATGCGCGGCTGTGCCAAGGGGGCGAAGTGAATGGAAGCGACAGGAGACGACCATTCCACTTCTGCAAATTGTCAGTTCGGATTACATTGTTCTGTGTGAACGGAGCACAGGCTAGGTGCAAACCGGGGTGGAGGAAATAGCGACGTGCTGTGCCATGTGCACAACAACCATGGCGGAGACAGAAGAAACCTCGGATCGCCGAGTAACTGGTATTTTGGTGATCATGCTGAAGACCCGAAGGACTGGTGTTTCTTGAGTACCTTGCAGACCTGCCAGGCCGGCTTTGTTGGGTGACTGACCCAGGTTAGGGCCAGGAAGACGAGATGGTGAACTGTTTGTCACGACCTTTATGTTTGTATGCAGACAGTCCCAAATGTTGGGTGGACCCGGGTGGGCCATGGAGGTGAAGACGTCGTCATGAGTCTCTGTGATCTCAGGAAGTGTTTATATGAACAAAAGTTCGTTTACGAGCACAACCTTATGTGAGACCGCTAGAGAATTCATGGTGAAGAAACTCTTCTGAACTTGACACAATCCAAATTAGTGCCTGGCGAGGTAACTGATGTCAGGGGCAATCCATTTTAGCCGCCTGAATAAGCGAGTTACCCAGAGGAAAAGAGTTTCGTTGAAAAGATGCATGCCAGAAGCGAGCTGGGACAATCCAGATTAGTCACCAACTAAAAATGGGGCAATGCTCTTTCAATTCACAAATGTTCTTGTATACTGCTTAATAAACAGAGGCAATCCATGTTAGCCATCTGTTGAGGATTAAACGTTAGTTAAGCAGGGGATGACATCATCCATATCATCATACAATGTGAGCTTATTTGCGAATGGTGACATGCGCGACGAAGACTGCACAATGCCAAGCCAGACACAAAAGTTCAAGGAAAGTTCTGCAATTATCTGCGTGCCTGGTTACGACAGAGATGGAGTGAAACGGAATGTTTACACTAGTGGTCGCCCCAAAATGGTGCCCTCTTCATATTGCGATGAGATGATCACAGGAACTTGGCCGACTCGGGGTGGTCGCATGTCCTGTTGAAGCGTGGTCCCATGCTCGATCGTGGTGCCCAATTAAACGTGGTGCCCAATCAATTGTCTCTCGGATGTCCAATATATATGTCTCGTGACAAGATGCCCATGACAGTGGAAGTCATAAGGAATGCACAGGAACTGGAAAGACTCTCTCAGATCAAAGGATTAGAGAACATATGCATCGAATGTGTCTCTGATCATAGGTGCCCACAACAAGTCTTGCACTGATGTTTGACGACCAGCCGGACCAACAACTCATGATCAAAGAGACATTCCCGCAAATTATGTGACAACACAGCATTAATGTGATATTAAATAATCATACTAAAGTTTTTAATAAAATAGGTAAGGAGCTCAACCAATGAGGTGGCTGCAAACAGTGTGTAAGAAAAGGCACGTGATATAGAATGTAAGATAATGTAAATGATTACATGAGCAATAAGTGCAAAAATGGATATAATCAGTGGTCTCGTAAATAATCTGGGTCACAGCAAAATGCTGATCGTTAGAAGTTTATAATGAAAAAAGGCAAAAGTATCTGATTTAAATTTGGATAGAAGAATAGCAAATCACGGCAAAATTGATGTATCATCATGCTGATCAGCTCCCCAAGATCAAAATGAATCACATCAATAAAATAAGAAGGTCACTCTGCAACTTGAGTATAGGCATTTAAAACTGTTTAGGAAAAATATAGCATAATACGCATGTATATGACACATGCATTCATACATCATATGTCACTAAAATCACCCGCACAATCGAACCAACAAGGTGTGATTCTTCACAGCCTGACTGAATGTAAGGGTATGCGAGCATGGTAATCAGAAAAGTAAATGCAAAAATGTGCATACAGACAAATAGAAAAAGGGAGGATGCAGTAATAATGCAACTGTAACATGCAACAGTATTTCAAGAAAAGTCAGTGCAAAAGTAAGTAATTATAAGCATATCCATGCAGCAAAAATAAAAATCAGACGCTAGTACTGGTATCATTAGGGGAGGGGGGTGGTGGAGCAGGAGGGAGGAAAGATATTGTAATGCTTATAAAGAAAATGAGGTAGTAAAGTATATAATGACTAAAAAGGCTGTAACGTCATTAGGTAAAATCAGGTAGTACTATAACTATCAACCAATAAGGTGGTGAGAAAGACATGATAAAAGAAATGTAGACATGCGCATAAACAAGAATAAGAGGTAGGAAAAGTTCATAAGCAAAGTTACATGGTGTTAGTCATTAGCATATACAGAGTGTGCAAAATTAATCAATCAGGTCGACATACTCTATGCAAAACGAATATAATGATTAGTACGCAAATAATTATCAATGGAAATAAGTATTCGTAACACTTAGGTAACACAAGTTTTCCAACCACCTTGCCTATCATATGAAAGAATGCCGTGTATATCAACACAAAATGCAAGAGATGTACACTAAAATCACTGAAATCGATAGGATCGACCCGACCTGAAAACATAAGAGTAACCGTCAAAGAATGTAAGTCAATGAAACACTTTCCCACAAATTACACGCGTGTAAGAAAAATTGGGAGTATGATAATTCTGAACTCTTGGACACAAAAACAACAGTGAACACATACAAGTATGTGAACACCTAAACAGACTCAATACCTACTAAATTCCCAGTTTACTATTTAGTAAACGCATATGCAGATTGGTGGTCCTAATGACCGGTAAATGACTCTACTGAAAAATGTACTTACATAATGTTGCAAGCTGTATGTAGGACTGCTGCCTCTCTACAGGTGTAAAGATTAGAGCAGGTAAGCTAAGGTTTTACTGGCTCCGCAAGAGCTTGGCCCTGTGGGCTGAGCCGAAAATTTTGCAGCAGGGAACGTGCCATATAAGGGGCAAGGTTGTTACCAATGCAACAAGAAACTGCTTCCCACGGCAGTCTCAGTGATGCCATGGCAACAAGGAAAGCGCCCCCTGCCGGGCTATTTGTGATGCCATACCATGTAATGAATTATTGAAAAGGAGTTTAGCTAGCTAGCTAGAATTTGTGAAAAGTAAGTTGGTCATTTACAAAAAAAAATTTTTTCTTTCCCCGAAATGCGAATCGATGCTATAATCACAGGGTGAGCAAGGCCCTCAGAAACGCATAAAAGATGTGGTAATTTGAAGCAGAAACACACGGCATAGGCCGAACAAAACATGAACCACGGCATAAGCCGAACAAAAGTGTACATCACAATATCCCCAAAATATGATCGGTT
The DNA here is from genome assembly GCA_026936325.1 of Platynereis dumerilii. NCBI lineage: Eukaryota > Metazoa > Annelida > Polychaeta > Phyllodocida > Nereididae > Platynereis > Platynereis dumerilii. Next base: position 26,160,645 of record JAPTHN010000014.1, read on the forward strand.
TCCCAGTCCGATGTAGGTAGAGACTTGCAACATATTGAGACACATTCTCAAATAATATGCTGCACAATAACCATAGACACAAAATGACAATAGGTGCACGCTGCGACGTACTCCAAGAAACAGACGATATGGACACGCTGCAACATGTCCAAACCGATAAGTAGAAAAAAAAGGAAAAATGCTCAAAGTAATACCTGATCAGAGCAATACAAGAATGCTCAATCGGAGCAGTACTTCATTAAAGGATACACAGCATGAAGGCAAAGTGGCGGACAAGGCATGAAAAATATACGATAGCAATAAATGTAGACAAAAACTTCTCAACTGGTAAAATATTTGACGGACAATATCTGCAATTTACGAGATTCATGACATGAGCAGAAATGCAAAAAGGAAATCAGTCAGTAAATGATTCAAATGAAGATGGAATATGTACAAAATGATAGTGGCGTAAACGTGACAAAATGAACAAGAACAAATGGCAGTATGTGTTATCTAGTTTTGCAACCATATCATCCAAAACTAAAATAGTCTCATTATGGCAGTAGCTGCGTGGCTTAAAAGCGATCGAGAAACAATCAGAAATAGTCATCAAATAGCATAAAAGACGATTTAGTGCTTAAAAGACATTGGACTTACTAAGAAAAGATCGTGATGGATCTTTGTCGAGATACCTTCTCTCTGAAATATGCGTGCCAAATAATGGTGTTTGCTGAGGATAAAATGATAAGCCATTAAAGTATTACATCGAGGAGCTAAACAAATCCAAAGAATTGCTGTCAGGTAGTTGAAGAAACCAAAAGCAAGGACAAGGAAATATGTAGCCAATGCTGCGAGAAGACAGTGGCCAAAACATAGCAAAATATTGATAATGGGCTACGAGAAAACACTGGCAATGGGTGGAGAACAATTCTCAACGAAGAATGGCAAGCTTTTAGAGCGAGGTTGGTGGGCACAAGGTAGGTGAATAATCCTACTGGATGCTTGTGAGCTACAGAAGGACTTAACGGTGGATAACCGTATTGGTCCGGGAACGAAGTGAAGGGACAACACCCTTCTGGTGGCATGTGAGCAACAAGTTGGCGAAGCAACAAATGCAAGATATCATCGCACATTGTTTAATGTGCAGATCGAGAACCCTTGTTGAAGTCTGGAACCTGTTAAGGTGCGCTGATGCAAATACTTGAAGAATATATGGTTATAAATATAGACGAAACATAATAAGTGTTAACGGTTTATAAATTTAATGAATAGGTATTTAAGTGAGCAATGTTATATGTATATTAAAGGAAAATGCAATAAATGTTGTAAGCTGGCGTATAGTACTGGTAAATTAAAATATTGTCCAGGAACTGTTCGAAATAGTCATTAGGAACATTCAGAGTTCTACATTTTGGTATATATGTGTAATGATACTGTCGTTCAATAATCAAGAGAGTATGCTCTTAATGGATGTACTGTTCTTAAGAGTGAAAGAAAACCTGGTCACTGTTGTTTCAAAATCGTTTTCACTTTGGGTTGCTGTTCTTCTGCGTCTTGAAAATCTTCAGGTAGTTCCTGTATTTGATGGAGACGCTGAGAAAGCATCAACAGTGGAGGGGACGATATTGGCGTTGATGTATAGATCGGGATTGATGTAGCCATATGTACTTCCTGCTCATCGTCAAAGAAATGGCGATGGCGAAAAGGTTTAGGACGTGCTGGTGGTAAGAAGTGTGTAGGTTGAGCGGCTGCCTCAGCTGTCATTTGGTAACCTGGAAGGTCCTCGTCAGTTGACCATGATGAATCGGCTGTGGAGGTGGGACTGGGACAATCAGAATCCCATCCATTCACAAGAGGTTTCTGCTGAGCGTATGTGTAAGCCACGTAATTGGCTGCAGAATTAAAGGCATCAATATCGAGGGTCGGAGGCGAGTGGAAAATACACGTAGCCTCGGTCTGAGTTGCTACGGAAACCGTCTGCTTAGGCTGCTGAAGCTGAGCAACTTCCACACCAAGTGACGTAAGCCATTCCATGTTGCGGTGGGAAGGTGGATAGGACATTCTCCTTCGCTGCATTATTCCAGATATACTAAGAAACCAGTAGTGGAGTCAGCCGAAGACAAATACCAAATGATGGAGTGGCCATAAACAAGGGGTAGAATATCAAGGGAGGGGGGGGGGTATTGGCGAAATATCACAGCTGGGGTCAAGAAGGGTGTGCATAATTTAGATTAAGAGATTAAACATGTGTTGGAATTATGTAATTAAAATGAAACTGCTTGAATGGTGTTGTAACTGATGAATCTATACCCAGGAGTACAAGTGAAAAAATTTCAGTCTTGTCGTATAACAACCTCCAATGACATATTTCAGGGATTTAAATCAACATGTGTAAATTATGTAACAGTCTAATAGTATACAAAAGATGGCTTGTGTTTGCCTGCCACTGCTTTGTCCTGGCAGTTTTTGTCCGAGCGGTGAATTCATATGTTGTGAATTCATATGTCTCATTAAGCCATATGAAATATTAAAGGCAACTACAAGTTCATTACGATAAAAGGAAATGATAAATTATCGAGATGTGTTGTGAGCTAGGGTTGCTGATAAAACAGAAGATTGCAACGGAAAACATCGAGAAGATACACAAGATGCTGAGCTACAATCGAAGTTAGCACGTTTAGCAGGCTAAGACAGTGCTAGTAATGACACTCTCTGATACCTTTTGACGGAAGTCTTTTTGAGGGAAACGTGTCCTAAAGGAAGGAGATGATCCTATGATAGGAGACATTCTTCGAGACCGAAATACGTCTCAAGGGAAAAGCTTGGAGAAAAGAAACCTAGCTAGAATTATGCTCTTATATGGCTACTAGCAAACTGAAGGAAAGTATATTCTGTATAAAAGATTATTATGGAATACATGTAAACATGAAATCGAGAGACTAAGCATTTTGGCACGGCCAATATGCCACGTGCGGACGACCCTTTAAGTTTTTTGTGGACAAAATATAAAGGTTAGGACTATTGAAGGAAGGCACTGTCAATATGACACGTGCTGATGACCCTTTTCAGTGAGCTGGTGGAGTAAACCACGCGCAGGTGATCTCTTCAGGTGTTAGTTGACGCGAGGTCAACTTGCGGAAGAGAGTGCTTGCAAGAGTACCAAAATAAGACACTGATGTCATAAGATTATGGTCCAATGGTACTTGGATTACCTAGGATCACATCGAAGTAATGAAAGGAAAAGCGAGCAATTAATTGAGTCGTGTGTTTTCCAGCTCACTAACATGTCTGTGAAATCCAAAACTCTAATTGAACTATTGATGGCCTGCACATGGATACATCATATGCACATGGATATAATTGCCAAAGCGACAACTCATAACAACAAAAGAGCCGGGTGGCGTTGGGTGCTTCTGTGCAGGATGAGACTCCTTGAAAAGCATTGAAGTACTTAACCGTGAGAAGAAAGGATCTGTGCTACTTTTAATTAATAAAAGGAAGCTATTGGAAATATCCCTGTTGTATGAAAGAAAGTGAGGAAAATGAAAGAAAGACCTTCTATCACATTCTCACAGAAATAAATAAGACAAGGCAACAAATACAAAAGCCTGGTTCGGACTTTGGAGGATAGGAGGTGTTTTATCTTCAAGCGTAACTCACTGAGCCATTGCTTGTATTTATATGAATGCCATTTATTTTCTGTTACGTGCTCGAATTTCCCGTCATATCTCTCATGAATTGAGGGGAAGGACGAAGTGACAACGGATTTCTTTCCTTGCCTGAAAATGTGGTTGTTAAGTTAGGAACTTGTCCCCAACGGGATTCGAAGCGACGAACTTCAACTTCTTCTTGCGAGAGAGCTGGCAAGCCAGTTAAGACGCGAAGACGTTACCCCTAGACCAAGGCCGAACCGGCCAACAGCACATTTTTAACACTTTTACTGACCGATATATGCTGTTGAGCTGGCAGAGAGCCTCGCTTTCATTTCAAACTGAAAAAGTGTTCTAAAAATAGACACTGAAGACAGCGAGTAATGATTCATGCATCTGGCCAAAATAAATGTGCTGCAACAATCTAATTACCGTTTTATATTTGTGAGCAGATAGATAGCACCCATGGAGTGTTGCAAGGAGGTATTATCAGTCCGAAATTATTTAATCTTTTCTTAGCTGATCTGTATGAATATCTCGATACTGGCCAAGGGGTAGAAATAAATGGCACCAATTTCACCCATCTCTTATATGCTGATGACTTGGTATTGATGTCTGAAAGTGAAAATGGCCTCCAAAAATTATTAGACAATCTAGCAGTTTATTGCCGAAAATGGCACCTCATTGTTAACTGTGGCAAAACTAAAGTTATGATGTATAATGTCTCTAAGAAAGTTAAACCAACACACAAATTTGTCTTAGACAATGAGAAATTGGAAGTTGTTGATTCATTTAAATATCTAGGTCATGTTCTAACTTCGTCCAGAAATATCCATTCTTCAATGCACTGTCATATTGCCACTCAAGCACAGAGGGCAGTCCACTTACTTTATGATAACATTAAAAAGACAGTAGGTCATTTAACTCCGCAACTTAGTCTCAAAATGTTTGACACACATGTCCTCCCAATTTTGGAGTACAACAATGAATTATGGTTCAATACAAAGAAAATCGATGCCATAGAGAAAATACAAATTCAATTCTTAAAAAATTTATTGGGTGTTCGAAGGCAAACCCCAAGCATAGGCATTTATGCTGACAGTGGTAGGTTCCCGCTGGTGGTTCGGCAACATGTCTCTGCTATAAAATATCTGCAAAGGCTACACTCTCCTGATTGCCCTGCTATTTTAGTTAAGTGTCTAAATTTACAGAAGCAAATATATAATTTACAAAAAGATTGTTGGTACAGAAGATTATGTGTCTCTTTAGAAAAGTATGATATTTTTAACATTAACGATCTCAGTGTTATTCCAAATGAAATTTATAAACATACTCAGAATAAACTATTGAGCGATATTGCAGACTCTGTTAACAATCCTAAGCTGAGGACATATAAATACTTTAAAACTGAAATGCGTATTGAACCTTATCTGATATTAGGCTTGCCAAAGAATCTTTATCGTTGTATAGCCCGCTTTAGGCTTAGCTCACATAATCTACAGATAGAATTAGGAAGACACAAAAGACCTTACGTCGAGGCTGACGACCGTAAGTGCAATAATTGTGACATGAACGTAGTAGAAGACGAAGAACACTTCTTGATGGCATGCCCGAAGTGGCAACAATACCGTCAAAAATTGATAGATAATGTATCAGACTTTATCCCTGGGTTTTTAGTATCTAGTCAAAATCAGCAATTCCTCCAGATAGTGACTAGCAAGATTCTTGATGTAAATGTAGCACTTGGTCATTACTTGAGTTCTTCATTGAGTGATGAGAATACTTGAGATACCTTTTTTGTATGACCTTCGTTAATCTTGGTAACGGTTGGCAAATTATTGGTACTGTTTCTGCCTTGTATATATATATATGTACTCCATTTTGTGTTATGATTTTATCTATTTTCTGATGATTACGAATAACTGTTTGTATATATTTATATATATATGTACTCCATTTTGTGCTATGATTTTATCTATTTCCTGATGATTACGAATAACTGTTTGTATATATTTGCCATGATTTTTATCTATCTCTGATGATTACGAAAAATTGTTTGTATATATTTGTTTTGTGTCAACTGCGTGCTGTCAATTGTCTGTGTTGGCTCTACTGATTGGTGCACAACTGGTGCTAACATGAATGTGATTTTCCCTAAGGTGCATAACTAGTGCTACCCATGAATTTGATTTTCCTCAAGGTGCAAATTAATATGTAGAATTATAGATTTTAATGTTTGTATATATTTTATCTGTGCTATAAAAATTTCATGTTTTCCCAATTGTATATATGTTACTCGATACCGTTACCACGAACTTGAATTTGTTTAATGTGTTACCATTTTATGTAATTATCTGAACTGTCTCTTATAAATTTTTAATTTGAACTTGTCTATAATTATTCTTGGATAACCTATATAATATTAAAGTATTCATTATTAAAATGACCATAATATTCGATAAAAAATAAAACTATCAAAATTCTTAGAATACCCTAATAGTGGATGACAATGTATACCTTTTTTTTTTTTTTCTGCTTTTATTCGTAGATGTAGTTACTATTCCTCTTTTGTATATATATCTTCTATCTTTGACTACATTATTTATACTTATTTATTTATCTTTCTGTATGACACATGTATCTGTATGATATTTAGTTGTCTAATAAAAGTTTATATTAAAAGAAGCGGGATATTAATGCTTACAAGTTGGACGAAATGATATTAAAAGAGCTAAGAAAATGTAATAAGCGTCGTTCGTTCGTCAGTATATGACAACGCTGAAGATGAAATCATAAGTGAATAACAGAAATAGTACATTTTGAGACAATTTCAAGAACTCCAAGTCAGTAGACTCGGTGGCGACATTGGTAGCACGTCTGGACACTAAGGTTAAGTTTTTCTTTTTTAAAGAAAGAGGAGGGCAGGTGCGAGGTCGCGGGTTCGAATCGCAGGGACACTGCGGTGAACTTCATATCAAGAATGGATTAAAATATAAGGAAGTTTTTTAATGATATTGACTGGAAAAGGACATAAAGTGTACTTCATGTACATTGGTAACACGATGGTCAGTGTGCCAATGAGGACAAAACAATATGTTCTTGTATGCTGGTAACCATGAACATTTGTGATTGGTCAGCATAAAAGATTGCTTAGAGGAATAGAAGCATTCAGATCAAGAGGATAGTGAATCTGTATTCCAATCAGGACAAAGACAATACCGCAAAAGGAAGAAACAGTGTGATTTCCAAAGGATTCACCAAGCACTTCAAACACAGTTTGGACAAAGTCGGATCCAGTCTCGCTACTATTATCAAATTGGCAAATGACAAAATGAAGTTACTGTAGGATGACTGCCGCCCTGCTTGGCAGTTTCAAAAGGGAATCATTGTCAGAGATCACCGAATGGGGAACTATGGATGAATGCTGTAGTCAAGATTTATGAAGAGGATATTTTCCTGTATTTTGCAATTACTTGACAGCTACATTGCTATTATGAAATGCATTCTGAAGATTTCCTGTGTACCTTGATGCACTATTCCTGGAACAATCCGGAATACTAAATTTTATGGCAACTGCTGGAGGGTCTCCTTGAAATGCTGAAACTGTTATAAAGTGACATGCTGAAGACACATGGTCACAGAATAGGAGACTGTGGAAGAATTAGAGGAACATGATGGATATCATATAGTATCTCTCTGGAGGTTGTTTTCTTGTCAATATTGCACAAGAAATTCCTGGATGAAGACCAGACCATGCATTGCTGGAGGAAGACCAGACGATGACAATGCATTATGTACTCAAAAGTTGAGACAAGGGAGGAGGACCAAATAAGGACAGTGCATTATGTAAGCCTTGAGAGAGCAAGAAAGGATAGCCCAATGCGAGAAAACGGCATTGTGTTCGGATAAATTTATCATTACTGAGAGTGACGACTGAGACACAGCTATATTTGCAATATGCTGGCCATCGTCATGCGAGGATATGGGTAGACCATAAGGAAAGATCAGATGCAAACAAACCAGGAAAGTGATGCAAGTACCTGTTCATTAGGCAAAGTTGAGATTGCATCAGGCAGTTTGGCGTTATTTAGGTATGATGCAGACATTAATAATCATATATAAGTAGTCTTAAATGAAAGCCTGGGGGACAGTGACATAAGTCATAGATAAGAAGTTATGGAAGATTGCTGCACGTTCATTAAGCCATGCGTGACCGCATATGCAAACATGCAGAAATGCTAATTAAGATTTTTACCGGGAACATCATTCATATACATGATAAGAGTAGGACTATTGCATTCATGCAATATTTTCAGTCATTTTCCATTGTGTAACATGACTGGTGTGTCATTCACAGACCACCAAGGTGACTGGTGAGACACGAGAAAGTGTCTGTCTGAAACAGATATGTGCTCTGGGAGAAGTGATGTTTCGTGTTCGGTAAACACATGGAGTGGGTAAAATGCTGAACATGAAGTGTCGTCTGGCAAATAGACAGACGAAACCTAAATCGGTTTGGGTTAGGTAAACATGAGAAAGGTAGAGGAAACGTTTTTCAAGTAGGGGTGGCGAAGAGAAGGTTTCAGCTTACTGAATCCAATAAACAGAAAGTAAAAATAGCAACGTTAGAAAGAGAAATGTATAAACTACTGAAGGTGTGCCATTCCCGTGAAAAGATGAACATAAAGTGGAGAAGGGGTGGGAAAAGAGATTAATGGAAACGTTTTAGAGTGGTCCCTGGGGAGGTACTTTTGTTTAAGATAACCAGATTCTGAAAAGGTCTGCAAATTCTTCTGCTGAAAGGTTATAAACTAGTTCTAGGTATTTCTATGGCTGTATGAAAAATAAGAGATCGCTACTCTTCTCAAAATTCTGAAATATGATATAATAAGATAAATATTATATTTAAAATAAGAGTAATTTGCCGAATGCTATTAAATACCTAATTATATTAATGATAATTGGAGTTATGGTGATGGTCATAATTATTGGTATAAATAAATATTGTCTGATTGTAATCATGACTGTTAATGAAAATTACTGCCATTATGTGATCATGAAATCATAAAGTGCAGCAGTTGATTTAATACCTGTTGCTCATTGCTACCTTCTTCCTTTCTCCTGCCCATAACAGCCTAATAGATGCATAAATGTTTCACGCAAAGCCACAGTCATCCATCCTTTCATCCTCTTGGTCAGTTTCATCATAAACTATCATTATACTGTGAATTTTGAAATATAGTCAGATTCATATGAACACAGCGATATCACTTAGTCCACTGCCACAAGAGTTCTGCAGAAGGTCACATCTGCCCACTTAGATTAAATGAAAATAAAAGCTGGAAATACTAACACAATGATTGCTTGGAAATAGGGTATATGTATTATTGAGACAAATAAGGGTTCAATCAAATTAAGTCATAGGGAAGAAAGGTCGACCTGTAGGTGGCAGGTTCGAAATTCGATCGAACAATGGAGATAGACCATACTCCTGAAATACAAAATGAGGTGACTGCACTGTCATCATCGAGAGTACAGGGCCATTCATGAAGTGCAGACCCAGGGCCTGGTTGAGTATCATCTTGCCGAGATTTAAAATATAAGAGAAGAGCACCAGGGTTAGGAATAGACATGTTATAAGAAGGTTGGGATAAATGTTGCAAAGTATGTGAAAGGTCATTAGGCTCAAGCAATGAATGGGACGAGGGCCCGGGCTTGACCTGTGGGGCAGGGGTGGAAGTTGGTAATGGAGGCCCTTGAGGTTCCTCACTGTGCAGTTGCATAGTGGCTGCAGCTACATCATCAATTTTAAGATTTTCAGATAGAATTTGAATGCGTAATTGCTGCTGATTATAAATTGGCGAACCATTCTTGGAACGAACCATACAATGCTTCAATCTGCCTATATGAAATAGACCTGGTAAAGTGCGGTCGTCAATTGTTTTAAGCAGAAATTGATTTAAAAGTGGCTCAGATGCAATGTACAGTGGCCCAATAAGCTTAATGCTTAATTTAGTGGAATACTGCACACCGGTGTACTTAGGTGCCAGTAACAAAACAAGATCTCCTTCTTTGAAGGAATGCAACTTTGGCATACGCTTAGCGTGTTGTTGAGTCTGTCTAATCTTAATTTTATTATGAGAAATCACAGCTTGTTGTCTAACGAATCTCAATTTTTCTCTAATTGATGACACATAATGATCATAAGAAGTGGCAACGACAGAAAGAGCTTCAGGATTAATGTCGACAAGATTACGGTCCTCTCTAAGAAAGACAAGGAAATTAGGGGAATATTTGGTAACTGCGTGAGGCAACGAATTATAAGTTTTACAAGCATATGGGATAAGAGATGGCCATTGGGAATACTTGTACTCTATCATAGTCAATAATAAATTCGAAACAGATTGGATAGCTCTCTCGGCCATGTTGCTTGAATGTATCATAGTTGGGACAAGGTGTACCTGAACATTCTACGAGACTGAGGTGTCACTTGACATGCAAAGAATGCTTGCTTTAAGTCAATGGTCGTGGCGAAACGAAAAGGACGACTACCCATTTGCTGTTTAAAGGAATCAATATTAGCACAAGGTCTCTGCAAGAGCTTAAAGGCCTTGTTGACAGAACGCATATCTCCGACCAAGCGGGGATTTTCGTCCGTGCGTGATTTACGGACTAAAAATAGCGCACTGGTAGCTTGTGTGAGTTCCTTTTTGAAAATTCCCAATTGCAAAAGCTTCTTTACCTGCTTACGAACGTAGGCGATATCAGCTTGGGAAGTAATATATGGGCGTGCTTTAAAAGAACAATCAGTGATAAGTTGTTGAGTAATATCACACACATATCGAGTGATGGTTCCTATCTGACCATATAAGCTAAAAGCTGGTGTATGTGACAAAATAATATCACAAAGTTTATCAACGTCCTGAGGCTGAAGTGCGCATTTATCAAGTTTTAATTGCTGATTAACGATATCAAATTCTGTCATACGTAGGGCAGGATCATCAGGTTGAAGCCATGGATAATTACGTAGTCTTGTTTGAGCACGGGTATCAGGGTCCATAGCATCATAATCTGGGTAGGAGAGCTGAGAGAGGGCATCAGGGCCGTTATCTATGATGACGTAATTAGTGTCATCAAGTAGATTATCATCAACAGATTTTTTATCTGGCGGTTGGACTACAGAAGGTGCAGATGTAAAAGGAATATCCATAACTAGCGCTCCTAGGATAATATCAGCAGCCAAATGTATATTCTCAGAATCCACATTATTAATCCTGATTGAACCAAAACCACTGCGTAAATCGACAAGTGCCTTATAATTCTTTTCAGAAACAATGCGAGATATGTTAACTTCAAATGGACCATTAAAATATTGCGCTAAGTGATTAACACGAACTGGTACATCGCAAGATGTATTAGGTGCTATAGTGGTTGACTTATGTACTACAAGTAAAATTTGATCAACAGAAATATCCATGCGTGACTCTGCTGAACGAAAAAAAAAACGCATTTATATCTAATTTGAGCGTCCAAACCCATAACACAATCAATTGGTGAAGCCACATCAATAATAAAAGTCTTAATAGGGACTTTACACTCACCAAACTGTATGACAAAATAAATAAACTGAGAAATAGAAATGGAAGAACCATTTCCGACCATAAGTTTGATTGGCTCGGCATCGAAACGAGGAAGGCCCTGCAGGAAAGGACTTCGTTTGATAAGAGACAAGCTAACTAAATTGTGTGAGCTGCCAGTATCAAACAAAGTAAAGAATTTAGTGCCATCGGGCAAGAGTGATGGAATAAAGTTGCAATCATGAATTTTGATAGATAAGGGAGTAAGAGGAGTAGGAGGCTGGAGTACAGCATATAAGATATCAGGGAAATCATCCCGAACAAGTGTATCTGAATCGAGAAAATCAAGAAAAGTAAAATTTTCAGGAAGAGTAGAAGTGCTAAAATCATTAGATTCAATAGAAGAAGAGTGATAAGACTTTAAAGCATTAGTAGATGGTGATTTTGGACGAGACACGGCTGTATCTGAGCACAGTCAGAATGATCCATTGCGTCGTGGTTGCTGATGTGGTGGTCCTTGTGAACGATTCTGAGGAGGTGGTCGTTGGTTGCGGGGCAATGGGCCAGCACTTTGAGAACGATAAGCAGTCCTAATGCCATTAGGGTACTGAACACGTGAGTTGTTAGATGCATACTGAGCATTGCTGTTATATTGCTGTTGCGTAGAATTAGCATTGTCGTGCGGCCGATTATTGAAAGTCTGATTGTTCTGGGGGAATGGTCTATAATTACCAGATCTATTGGAGTTAGAAAATCCACTAGCTGAAGCATTTCTGTTCGAATTACCAAACCTATTAGGGAAGGGTCTGATAGGTCCATTATACCGTTGATTGGAAGTATTGTTTGCAGAATTATCACGATTGTAAGGACGTCCTCCAGACTGATAATCAGGAGATGTTGGTTGATTATATCGCTGGCTGGGGATGAATCTGCGACAATGGGTAGCTATATGACCTCTAAGTCCACAACGGAAGCAAATAAGATCGGAGGAAGAAGATTGACCATAAGGCATTTGCTGAGAGACATATTGGGGTTGAGTGTCGCCCATGGAAGCATCACGAGGTCCGAGTATCTGAGGCAATTGCTGCAGAGACTGATTAAGAGCGCCCATAGATTCCTGTAAAGTGAGCAAAGTTGATTGCGAATTCCCTGTATCGAATTTGGTACTAGGAATTTTAGTAACATCAACGTGCTGAGCGATAACTTCGCGCTCCATGATACTCTGCACTATTGGGATCAATTCATCAAGAGGTTTGTTGTCATCAATTAACTGAAGAGAATGCTGTAAGGTCAAAGGCAAGCCCTTACGAAAGTACAGAGCTACGACTGATTCAGGTAGGCCCAAACGTGACACCAATTCCTTAATCTCATCCAAGTACTTGCCAACGCTATCACCGTAGGTGATACGTTTCTGAGACAAAGCATCGAGAATAGATGCTCGACTCCTTAACAGTGAAAATTTATCTAGGAACAACTTCTCAAGTTTAAGCAAACTCATGGGCTGTAGAGCATCACACCAATTACGAGCGTGGCCCTCAGTGAACAACTGCAGGCGATGTAATATCTGCTGTTCATTTAAATTATGTAATTTGACATGATCCTTGAATTTAGTGATCCATGCCTGTGGGGTCAAACTGTCCGACTCTCCATTAAATACTGGAGGTTTCATCTCTGAAAAATTAAGAGGCTTAGTTCTAGGCTGTGTTTCGGGCATTTGGGCATGAAATGCTGCTGCAGGAAATGATGAAGGTAGGGAGCCTGAATCAGATACAGGGAGGGAGGAAGAAATTGGGCGTTGAATAGATTGAGTAGCTCGATAAGAAGCATCCCTGGTGGCTTGATAGGAAGGTGGGTAGTAAACAGACGTACGTAAGCGAGTAAGGTCTTGTGGATGAGATTGAGCCTGAGAATTAAGATTATTAGAAATGGGATCAAAATCATGTATGTCATGGAAGACCTGAGTAGCTGAAGAGGCTTGAGATTGCGTAGCCTGTTGGGAAAAATGTGAGGGTTGGCTGACATGTTCATATAATAAATCATCACCAGTACGGGTTGCAGGTGCATGAGAAAAGGCGCCCAATGTGGCATTCTGACTGGAAGGATTAGAAACGTTAAAGTCCTGGTGATTTGAAGCCATGTTGGAACCAGAAGGAGGCTGAGCAGATAGACGATGCAGAAGTGCCTGGTGACTAGGATCTGTGTATCCTATAACTGGTTTACGACTAGAATGAGGGGTATGAGGTGGAAATAGCACTTGGGTGGTGGTATTAGCTGTGCGTGGCCTTGTAATAGAATTTACAGTCTGTGAAACTGTAGAGAACTGAACAGTAGTTGTAATAGAAGTCCGTGCAGAGGTTAGGGCTCCAAGTCTGCTTCCCTGAGTAGAAGTATTAAAGGGCACGGAGGGTGTAGTGAAGGAAGAAGCTCCTGGTGTCGGCCGGGTGGTCCTGGGCGACGTATCAGTCTGCGGGCGAGGTGGCCGTGCGTGGGCCGGGGGAGGAGGTGGGAGGTGCTGTGCAGATGAAGGGTTATGATGAGACTGGTTAAATTGAAGGGTATTAAGAGACTGTTCTAATTCGTTGTTTTGATAGGTATTATTAGAAGCGTTATCAAGCCGAAAAGGGTCCTCAGGAGGAGGAACGTGGTTCTGGTGACGAAGACCTCCTAGTGAAGGAATTTGATCGTCACTCAACTCTGGGTGTCTAAAATGATTGTGAATAGAATCAAGAAGTGCTCGAGGAAGACGTGGGGGGGTATGGTGTCGGGGGGAGAGTCATGGACTGACGTCTGGGGTGTGGTGGTGGTGAGTCTCAGAACCGTGAAGAGAATGACCAGGAGAAACAGGAGGTGATTGGGGGTGTTCAATACTTTCTGCAGTAGACGTAACAGGAGGGGTTTGTGCAGCAGCACCAGGCTGTTCGTTAATATCGAATGAGTGTGAAACAGGCGGTTGTTGATTAATATCAGCAGACGATGATGCACCAGGTTGTAGAGAGTCAAATTGAGGTATAACAGAGGCGTCAGAAGGACCAGCCTGGGCGGCAGAATTATTGTCAGTTATCTCAGCCCTATCAGAATTATCGATGTTATCAATAATGTTAGAATCACGAACCTGAACCTCAGAATCAGAAAGAGCTGGGGATTTATCTTTACCAAAATGATGTTTATCAGAGTTGTCCCTATCAAAAGTATCTTTAGCAGAGTTATCTTTATCGGAGTTATCAGCAATATTCTTAGCAGCCTTAAGAGCAAGATGTGAATTATCTTCGTCAGAATCAGAATCGTGTTGGCCAGGTGAGGCTTCACGAGATTTTAGATTATCGTGAGAAGGTGTGGAAACACGGGATCCGTCAGCAGGATCATCAATCTCTACATGTAAAGGCTCAGTCAATGAAGATTTATCTGTCAAGGGTTGATGTGCAGGCTGTTGCCCCGAAATAGTAGGCTGTTTACCCGAGAGAGCGGTGTCAGTATAAACCTCAGTCACATCAAGATGTTCCTTAGTTTTAGAAGTATCGCCCTGACTTGTACTAGCAGAGGATGAGTCAGATTCTGACATCATGAGGGTAAGAGGGTAAAGCCATACATTGGTAGGTTTTCTCAAATACGTAGTATAACGAGCAGAACAAGCCTTACAAAACAGAGCAAGCTCCGGTAAGGTAAGACTCAAACACCCAAGTTGATCTAGTATTGACTCATGGACCTGCCATGTAGCATTCTTATTAGTGGCAGCCAACAATAACCATTCATGGAAAAGAAATGTAGGAGTTCGATGTTGAATATAACGAGAAGCACGAGCAGACAAATATCCCCTATCAACTGCGGTTTGAGCTTCCAAACGGAATTTAAGTAACCACTGATCAAGTGTCAGCTGCGTCAACGGGACAGACATTCAGAGCAAAAATAGAAGTAAGAAGAGTAAGCGTACCATGCATACTAGCACTCACGAGAGCGAAAACATAACTAATTTGAGGGAGACTACGTATGAAAAGAGAACCCAAAGTCAAGATAAGAGCAAAAGCTACAAAATGTGCCACAGCGATTCCCTGCAATAATCGTGGGTGTAACTCATAACACATGATAATTAATGACCCAAGAAACAAACGAAATTAACATGTAACTTGAAAATCATGTGGAACAGTCTGTCATCAAAATCAGGATAGTCACGCCTCTCAAGTGCAAGAAATAGCAAAGATAGGGATGGGATGAGCAGGAGAAACAAGGCAACAATGCGAGTCAAAATAAGAAGTTGTTTTTATAGTCCTTGTCATACTTACGCGGAATCTCAAGTGTTTTTTCTATGCTGTTGAACTGTGATGTCAGAGATGACTCTATTCTAGCATTGCAATATATGTAAATTAACTACAAGCTGTGATGTCATTTCAAACTGGGTCAGATTCCCCAGCTTCTAACCAATGCGAATCCACCAAACTGAGCATCACAGTTTCAACTCAGTGTCAGAGTTAAAATTGGGCCTGGGAAAAACCCATGCAAGTTTGACATCACAGCCTCTCAGCCAATGGGCTGCCAGAACAAATATACATAACATGAGCCATGTGTTTACAAACAAATTGTCAAAGCCTTCTGTTTATACCAACTTCCATCAAAGTTTAAAGTTGTAAGTTAGCAATTTGTTGATTTATCAAACAACTCTGTGGGGATTATAACAGTTGTCTACTGTGAATACTCACAAAGCTGCCATTTGGTAGGATTAGACTGGTGATTGCTGTGATAAATCATTGGGATCAAAAATGTAAAGCTTCCTTCAATATATCAATGTTTGAACTGTGATGACGTAGATTACGGTCAGCCCATTGGCTATCAAGCTGTGATGACGTAGTTGCAGGGGCTATCCCTGATAAAACTCTTACTCTGACACTGTGTTGAAACTGTGACGCTCAGTTCAGGAGGATCAACATTGGCTAGAAGCTGGGGAATCTGACCCAGTTTGAAATGACATCACAGCTTGTAGTTAATTTACATATATTGCAATGCTAGAATAGAGTCATCTCTGACATCACAGTTCAACAGCATAGAAAAAAAACTTGAAATTCCATGTAAATATGACAAGGACTGTAAATATATATAAGGAATTTAGGAAGAACTGTAAAACGCCGCTCGACATGGAGAAATTAAGTAAAATGCCCAACACATAATTCAATAGGAAAAGATACTCGCAAGATTGCCTGATTGAAAAGAGAGCCAAAGTTACTGGCATTGGATAGACAAAGATAGACCACTAGGCCCGAGACGATAAAGTACAATACAATACACTATCAATAGTCAGTGCGCACAATATCAATAAAATGATTGGATGCATGCACAGGTTAAAGAAGCACATGCTGTTATACAAGAATACAATGATGGAATGGTAGTCAGAATGTGATAATCAAAATTCTCCAGAACGTTCGCCGGACGGGTAATGGCGACTAAGATTTTAAAATAAAATAAAGTGCTACATGTGTGAGTTGCAAAGTGAGGAGAGGGGAAGGCAGAACAGCGTGGCCATAGGACCAGGCTATTAAACCTTAAGTGCCGTGTATAGAAGATATTAATGGCATACTATGCGATCATTAAGAGACAGTCATATTTTCGATACAGAATTAAATTATAAGAATAAAGGTCGTTGCGCAGATAGCCTAAGAAAACATTATAAAGAGAAGAAAATGATAAATTTAGGAAGTAATGATCAAGTGCCTTTCCTATTAATGTTTGCAAAAATGAGCTCCTACCGTATTGGAAGATGTGCTGTGTTGCAACCAAGGCCTAATGATGCGAGAGATGCCCCAGAGACTTGAGTGCGCTGTCTGGTCCGGGTCTGGATGCGTTGTGAGGGTAAAGTTGTGAGAAGTGTGGAAGATGAGAGGCAGGTATATCGAAGCTCAACATGAGATAATAGGTAACCAAATAAAGATATGGGCGAAGCCCCTGAGCTACCTGGTAGGAATATTGCGCCCCCTATACTGGTGGGTGAATTGAGGCGTGATAACATAGCTAGTATACTAAAGTAGTAAAATAATGAAAAACTGGAATTTTCTATGTGTGTTAAGAAGGAAGGAAAAGCATGACCGAAATCATGACATGCTACATTGGCATGTAAAATCGACAACTAACTATTATTGGCGACATGGCGGAACAATAGCATCAATGACATGGAAGAGTAAGCCGGGTCTCTGTGAAAACTTGAACTACCTGACCGATTACACACATCAAACTACTGAACTTTCTTATGCAGTGACTCCACCCGTTTACTTTAGTATATACCATCCAAAAGTAATGACTTAAATGGCTCACCAAGTCAGAAAGACTAGCGTTTCAAAATGTAGTACCACTAAATTTTGAATAAGCATGGTAAATCAAGAGACAGTGTGACACAGCAAACAAGCGCCAAGAAGCCGCAGACCGGACTCTCCTCCATGCCATCTTTATAAGTTTTGCACCGTTCTTAATGTGCGTTACTGAGTAGATGGACTCATTACCGGGGATCCTGCGGGAGACACCTTAGCACTTGCCACCACGAAACACCTACTCAAGGAATACCAGAGGCATGACCATTAAGATCCAGATACTTCTTTAATATTCAATTCATAGACAGTTACATCATGAGTGATTCAAAGAACAGAAGCTATTCAACGTTTCAATACATTAAAGGAAAACCTCAACGAATTACATACACTATTAACAAATACCTTCTCAATCAACCATGACCTAGGGTTCCTTTATGAGAAACCCCTGTTCATACTTCTAACAACAGTACCCTTACCTGACGAATTCGTCACTGCGTCAGGGAGACAGGGAGCCCCCTGCCACCTCAGCAAAGGCGGGCTCTCTTCTGCCTGGGCAACCAAGCTTGCCCCCAGAGATTGACACTAGGGTGCTCTGCAGCTGCGCAGATGCACCGGGGTAACTGTTGCCATGGAAACGTGGGGTGAGTTTTACCCCATTTGCTAGTATTCTAGTTCTTTGCACAATAATATAATATATTACGCTGTTTTATACAATAATAATATAAATGACATTACAAGATTAAGGTTTTGAGGTTCATGGTGATTTGAGGGACATTCCTGCGACCTCAAGGAATGAAGACACCTCTGAAGCTAAAAGCTCAGCGGTGACAGTTCACTCACACGATCTTGTTTGTTTTGGTGTGTCAGATTTGACAGGTCGTCATTGTCAAAAACATTCACCACAGTAGCAATCTTGTGAGTCATATTCCTGCCAGCACGATAACCTCTGTGTTTTCTTCTTGTCTTTTTCATGATGTAATTTAAGTTCATTTTCTGAATTTCCTGCTTAATTTTGATAACTTCATTCTTGGGCCGATTCATAACAAGCAATTCGTCGCGATCATAACAAAACGCCATCTTGGATCCCAAACACTCTACCTCAGTCATCAGTGGGAAATCGCCTCTCACTTCAGTTCCACTCTCATTCAACATCAAAACGATCGAAATTACTTGCATCCACATCACTATTCGTCTTCTGGCTCACTTTGGTGACACAAAATGCTGTAAAAACTGGCTAAAAAGCATAAAATCTTGAGTAATCACGGGAGTCGACCACACAGGCGCCATCAACCGAAAAATCCTCTTCTTTTTCCTGTGTCAAATGATGCTCACATTTTTGGGAAATCACCGGGAATCCCAGTCAACTTTGGGCTAAATATCCCTAACAACAATAACAAGATAACCTTAACCAGTTTTTAGCAGACCTCGTAGAGGAGCTGCCTATGAGATTGAAATTCTGCCATATCTTGTGGGTCAAGTTTCTGCTGCCTGCCTTCTTCAATCATAATGCCATTTACCATGTATCATGTGATGGGCCTCCACGTGATGTGATCAACTTTTGGTACATGTTCATCCCATCATAAACACTCTGGCAAGGGAAATCCATTCAACCCAATGCTGTAGCAATGAATGACATCATATGCATTCCCCCCCCCTTATCTCCAATGGGGTTCCCCAAACAAGGCATCAGTCTGAGCAAGTGCGCAGTCAACTGTGACCTGTGCATTGCTGCTGATTGTTTACCAATTAGGGACCAATAAGTTGGCAATAACTTCATATTTCTGTGTTGTGACTTTCTTATTTGTGAATTACAGTGACACAGATTAATGATCTGATTCTAATAAAGCAAGCTTTGCAGGTATGAACAATGTGCAGAAGACATTCTCTAGCACTAAATACGTAACAGCTATATCATTGTTCTGCAAAGGTGTGACGTTTAATTGGCTGACACATATTTGATTGAGCAATTCATTACAAAAAAAGCAAAAAAAAATGCAATTGTACAGAAAGAAGGGTATCTCTAGCAAATAGCAATCAACAGATTACAACAAAAAAAACCAGTACGCATTTCCCATTTACATTTTGGGCCATGGGGGAACATATAACTAAAATATTAGTGCTCACTTGAAACTTACAATGTTGAAGACATGTCGTTTCAACCTCTCAGCAGCCAGAGGTCTTGCAAATTGTATTGCTTCATTGGAAATTGATGTTGATGAGCTGTACGATTTGGCTGAGGTTTTTTTCCACATACCTGCCTCGCTATCTGTAATATATCGCATTTGGTTCATGCATGCAATAAAAAAAATTAAAGCAAATCATAAACTTACCTTTACATTTTTCCAGTCAGCTCCAGCAAACCCCAGGACTTCAACTTCCCAGTGACAAATGTACTTTTAACTAGGGTGTACCGAATCTACTTTTTGCCGAACCGGGTCCGGTTCCGAACCCAGTCAGTAGATTTTGCCGAGTCCGGTTCTGAACCGAACATACTAGGTCCTACTTGTTTGCTTACTGGCAAGCAATCACTGGCAAGCAATCGGCACAGACGAAAGAGAGCGCGCAAAGGAGCACTTGAAAAATCTCGCCAATGTCAGTATGCGAATAAGCAAGCATAACCTATTCCACAGATGTGACTTGTATATAAAAGTGTTTGGATTCGTTATTGTGGCCACATTGATGTCCTTTTTCATCCCTCATTTGAAGCGCCCAAACATTTCTGAAGTCTTTATTTATCTATCTGAAATTGTGTGTCCTGATGCAATGTTTCACTTCATACATAATCGGTACACTAATTACCTCTTTTCATTAGGTGAATGAGATTTTAATAAAGGTCATGCTGAGGTATGGTATAGATGTCGCCACTTGTTGCATGACTTGCACCTTCTGAAAGTTGTGGATTGTCTGATTGAAACCTTTAAGCAGTTCTTGTTTGCTGTGGTTTGCAGTTTTCTGTTTTCCTTTTTTTGTCTCTTGTCAGCTTGGTTATTAAAATCCCTGGCAACTGGAAATTAGTGCTCAACAAAGGATATATCCTTAATCCACACTGTCTACAGCAGCGTGATTGGGACACCAGCTTGCTTGCAGTGAATCCACTTGTCTTGTCTTTTGGAAATCCCCCCTTTTCTTTCAGGAGCGCCTTGTATAGGTTACAAGTAATGTCGGATTAGATAGATAATTAGAAAAGTTTATATTAGCATTGGTGAAGAGTTCTCTCTGCATCAAATACATCTGGTCAGCTGTCTACAAGTTGACTGCTATTTGCTGCCACCTAGGGTGCAAAATTCGCGAGCTACTGTGAGCGGTCAACAGAATTTCAATCTGGAAGAAACCAGGAGTGTATGGAAGAAACCATGACAGTTCCATCATTTAGTGATGGTCTAGTTCATTTCCAAAAACTCTGTAAGAGTCTAATCTGACTTTGGTTGTCTTCAATTTTAAGCAGACAGCTTGTAATTACCAAAATAAGTTGGAACTATTTTCTCTCGTGGAGAATGTACATACGTTGTAGCTCTCATATAATGCCAGTATAGAGGGGGCCCCTTGTGGCTTGGACAAGACATTCCGTTGAGTGTTACTCAGCTTTTATGATATTGTTAATTATATTGTTGTCCTAGTTAATAAATCTCCATAAAGTAACAGAATAAATACAAATGACCATTTTTGTTATCACAAAGCAAAAACATTGGCTCTGTATGGACACGTGAATAAGTGAGAGAGCATTCTTTTTGGACACTTTTCTGATCACAATTTTAACATGCTCTAAATGGCATAAGTAGAATGAATACCATCTAATTTCTGATGAGTGAAATCATTCCTTTCACAATCACAGGCAAAAGTTTATACTAAAGTTTCAAAACTTTCTTTTTGTCTCATGATTTCCAAACATTTTCATTCAAAGCAGTCGACTGGATCTTTGCTAGCAACCATGCTTTGTGAAAGTAGTTTGGTGTAGTAATATGGACAGCTGTTGTGCCACCTGATCTTTTAATCTGTCCAAAACACATCAAATTATTGTTGACCCAATTCGATTTTGCAGGGACTGTCAGCATTCTGCTGCCTCTTGTCAGTTCCGAACAGAGACAGTCTGGCCAGCAGCAGACTGCTTCTCACTGCTTCAACTGAACTGAACTGAATGATCTTCAATCATGGTACATGTGGCGCCACCTATAACATAGCTTAGTATAGCATGTTGTCAAACTTAATTTATTATTTTTCTGAAAGAAAGGGGACATCCTAATTACCGGCCATGCATCCTATGCATAGGCCGGTAATGCAGTGATATCCATCCTGTGTGAATCACGAGCCTCCTGGCCCAACCCGACCATTCCAAGGGTTTATTTTATATGTATGTATTTCCCATTTATAACAATGTAGATTCTTCGTATGGTGTCTCTTTTTAGTTAAATGAAATAATATTAGATTTATGAACATCCATTCTAATGGCTAGCGCTGGGCAGGTCACTGAGGTCAGACTGATATTGCGCCACCATTTTGTGTATTGGGCCTCTCACTGCACTATTGCAGGCAACTGAGATGTGCAGTACAGGGTTGTTAATACCTTTTTTTTTATTTGCTCCATTCCAATCAACAATTGCTGTTAAATGCTGAATTGCTCTTCACCATTTAGACATAAAGTTCAATTCACTTTCACACCTCCCAGTCATCTGTCAGCTAGTACCCAATATTTTCAATCAGCTTCATTAATTCATACTTACTTAATTCCAGTTTAAACTCCATGCATAAAATAATATATATTTTTTGGGAAACATAAAAGTATTAACATATCTTAAAAAATAAACATCATTTAGAGAAAAATCAAGACTGTGATTATTTATGCATAGAATATTAAAATAATTTTGTACCTGAAATTTGAGGCAAAAATAAAAGAAACACTTTTATGAACAATATATTTCTGGTATGAATTGAAAATACACCCACGTCCACTAAATAATGGAAAAATTAAATATTTTTTATTTTCTCATCGACCATATGTGTATTGATCATATCAATTCCACTGATAAAGCATGTGCGGCATGGCCGGTGCTGTGCTCTAAGAGTGCTTGTTTATATGATCTTAGAGATATATTCTTAATTCAAAAGTTGCAATAACTATTTATGATATTGAAGCAACTGTTAGTTTAGAGATGTGTTCCAAAGAATGGCTGATTTCAAAACAAAATTTCCCATTTACAGTCTGTATTAATATAGCAGGCCAGCTTGGCTAATGTAGCTTGAACCTCCAGAATCTATAGGTTAATATCGACGGCCGTGCGGATGCAGATGGCTGTTGATATAGAAATGTGTGATTTCTTGGATTGCCCAGGCCGATTCCGGGGTCAGCCTTCCTCAAGGCCGAATAACCGGACCGAGCCTGAGGGTCAGTTATTCGGCCGAACTGAGTACCGATTGCAGATTTGCTACACCCCTACTTTTAACTAAAGCGGCAACTTGCTTGTCTTTTGCTCACAAATATAGTCAGCCTGAGTCAGTACATTTCTTAAGTGAAGTTTGGTGACTTTAAAATCTAAACGAGATCGGTTTTGGTCTCGTAAAATTGTTTGCCATGTTGACCAACAAAACAAAACATTTCTAAAGATTAGTCTTAAACATGTTCCTCCAAGCAAAAGTGTCAGATATTTTGTGTGAAATTTTGTGTGAAATCATCAGACAAATTGGAAGTTGCTGGATCAACAGTGTGCTTTATGCTGTTGTACAACACTGCTTGTCTGTGTCACACATTATTTTGACTGGAATACACAAAGCCAATTTTACACATAGATTTTGTCTACTATTTTAGTGTTTTTTCAGTGTGAGATTCTGGATTTTGATTGATGTTTTGGTTACAACCTGATTCTGTCATTCTGAAATTCAATGTTTATTGGTTGCGGTGACTTACAGAATAAATGCATTTCAAAGTCCACGCTAGTAGCTATTTTTCATGAAGTCCTGTTTCATTCTAGAAACTTGTGACTTTCATCATATTTCTAGATTCTCATTGTCTTCACTGTCATCTTCCTATCTGCTCTCAGCCACTCCATGCTAATACAAGTCTCTTTGTACCTTCAGCAAACGAAGTTCGAAGAAGGTATTGTTATCACTTTGGTAAAATGTTGTCCGTCCGCCGGGCGGCGGGCGGATAGATAGTTTCCGGGCCAGAAGTCAGCTCTATAGCATGTACATGGATGAAATTTGGTACACATATAGCCCATATGGTCTAGTTGTGCCTTTTGTATTGCATGTGCATGGATGAAATTTGGTTCACATATAGCCTATATAGTCCAATTGTGCCTTTTGATGGTCTGATTGACGGGTATTCTATAGTTTTTGAAATATTGAGAAAAAATAATAAAAACAATTTTTTTTCTTTTCTGTCCCAAAACTTTCCCAGTATTGCATGTACAAGGATGACATTTCATACACATATCACCTATATGATGCTGTTGTGCCTTTTGATGGTGTGATTCATGGTCATTCTATACTTTTTGAAATATTGACAAAATATATTGCAAATTATAACTTTTTGTTTCCGGCCCGAAACTTAGCCTCTCTTGCATGTACCTTGATAAAAATTCATCCACACATTGCCTATAAAGATCTTTCACTGGTCTCATTGATAGGTAGTTTTAACACTTTTTAAATATTTAGAAAAAAATTGAAAAATATAAATTAATATACTTCTTGGTTTCCGACCAACAGCTCATAACCTATTCCTTGTACATGTATGAAACTGCACCATAATATGTGTAAATTTGTCTAGTTCAGCCTTTCCATGGTTTTACATACTCTGGCAGGCAGGCGGGCAGATGGTAGGACAGCGGGTAGTATATAGATAATTTCTGGCCAAGATTTGGCCACGATTGCATTATACCAATTTTGTCAACATCGCTTTTATGACTTTTAAAGATGTCTTTCGCTGAAGGTTTGCTGCTGCGCAGCCTATGTTTTAAAGAGTAATGTATTATTGCATTCATGCAAATTGGGGATGTCAGGTCTTGAAATAAAATTCACCCACAGATCTCTCCCATGGGAAGGGAATTTAAATTTCTCAATACTTTAAAGATATATATATTATGACAAAAGCCTTGTGTCCAGGTTAAAGCGTGGTATCCAGGTTGAAGCCTGGTGTCCAGGTTAAAGCCTGGTGTCCAGCAGATGCAATCTAGCTGGCAGCAAACTATAGGAAATAACAATAAACACATATTTCTGATCAGACAAAATACTTTATTGCATAGATAGTTAAATGGCTCACAGCCCTCCTGAAGAAACATGGGGGTTAAAAAAATGAACCGGAAACGGGACCTATACCATCTGAAACTACACGATCATACAAACGTTTTAAGACAAAAACGAAAAAAATCTGTTGGGAATTTTTTGAGAAATTCAAGTTTTTGAAAATCTTGTTTATCTCATCACTTGAATACATGTAAAATGGCTTATAATTCAATAAACAAGCTTGAAAATGTGATTAAACCTGTTAGCTTAGCTCTCTAAGGAATTTCAATAAAGTTAAAACAATGAAACGAAAATATTAAGGGACTTTTTAAAAGTAAATGTGACGCATTGTTTATCACACACCGTATAAATGCAAAAAAAAATGCTGAAAATAACCAATTTCTCCTTATTTTCGGTCTTTGGGGGGTTATTAAACAAATTTTTTATCCTCAAACTGGATATGAAAAGCATCATACAGCTTTTAGAAAAAAGCATGTCAAAACAGATACATGACAAGTAAGTATCTTCTCACAGCACCGATTATTATTATTTCAGACAGGTTTCATTGGCCCATTTAGTTTATACTAGAAAACCCGTTGCAAAGCAGGCATTTGAGCTATTTAGAGTAGGATATGTGTGGCTGAATATGACAGTGAAGGAGGCCATGATGGTCCAAATTGCCAAGCATAAATGGACATTTTAATATGGAACAGTTTGCGTAAAATGCAAATATAATGGTTATGTCTCTTGTTGATGGAAAATGTCAGATTGGGCTTGGAAAACAAATGCACTTTATACAGTGTATTTATGGGCATATTGTGGTGGCAGCAGTTGTCAGTGTGCTTGACCCCTGCTGCCACCTGGATAGCCTGACAGAAAACATATGACCCAGTTCTGCACATTGATCAAAAGTTTCAGGGAAAGGTGTGAAGTGAAGGTGTATTTTAAAGAAGGTAGGAATTGTTTAAGTACAGGTACTATTGCAAAACAAAGTAAATGTCAGTGATGTGGCAGATGCAATGTTTGATGAGTGTGATGAGAACAGGGATAGAGTTATGCTTGAGACATGGACCCAAGAGAGTTAGCACTTTTATGTTTGGATGATACTATCTATATACAATAGTTCAAATAGAGCAAAGGTGATGCAGGCTGAAGTATTTGACAGTAATATCTAGAGTGATATCTGAGGCTAAAGTAAACACGTCACAATTTAATTTTCTAACATAGGTTTGTCAAATCAGCTGATATTTTTTTCTGCATCTGCATTGGAGGCCTAAATTAGGATAAATATGGTTCAAAATTAAGTACTATTTAATATTGAACGGAATATCCTGAAATCCTTAGATATAATATAGGCTATGAAAATAGGCATGGCTGTTCTCGGCTGTGTGTGGAAATTGGGCTTGATGTTTGCTACACTTTTTCAGGTACCTTGTACATGCCTAACTGTAGTGAACACCATGATGGTGGTTGTTTGAATATATATCCTGCACCTAATATGGACTTCTTAATCTGAGAATCTCTTTGAATAGAACACATTTAGGGAGGTACCAAAGCATGCTTGCATGCACAGAATCATAGAATGCAATAACTGTAATAGGGCCTAGGTTTTTTCGGGCAGCATACAGTGTATTCTGCACTGCATATCAACGCTCGAGAGTTACTCGAGATCAGTAACTGGATAAATGAATTTTCCTCAGAGGTTTACCTGCTAATTTTCTCTTTCACAATGAGAAAATGGATGTGAACCCGCATTTTTTAAGTCAGTCATTTGGATTTGGAAAGAACTGTGACAGCTCACTGTGCAATATATTTATAATACCCATTTTGATAAGGGAGAAGGAAAGTGGTACCATTCTCCTTTACTGAGTCAGGAAACTTTGTGTATTTGTGATCACTGCTACCTACATAATAATGTTTGAAAGTTGACAATCTGCTGCAGTCCGCTTGACCTAACATAATTTTTAGACCCACTTTTCACATTTAAAGCTTTCCATATACATGTCAAGCAAGGTTTAAAACTTCTTAATAATAAAGAGTGAAAAAAGTAAAATAAATTGGTTATTTTTAGTGTTTTGAATTTTCAGTGTGTGATAAACAATGTGTCACATTTATTTCAATAAAGTCACAAAATATATTTTAATTTTATTGCTGTAACGTGTTTGAAATTCTTAATGGAGCTAAACTAACAGGTTTCATTGTTTTCAAGCTTGTTTATTGTATCATTAGCCATTTTACATGCATTCAAGTGATTCAAGTGATGAGATAAACAAGATTTTTTTAAACTTGAATTTCTCAAAAAATTCCCAACAGATTTTTTTTCATTTTGTCTTCAGATGTTTGTATGATCGTATAGTTTAAGGCGGCATAGGTCCCGTTTTCAGTTCATTTTTTTAATCCCAATGTTTCTTCAGGAGCGCTGTGGGCTCTAAGGGGGCCACATTTATTCTGGGGGGTTGGTTGGAGTTAAAAAATAAAATAAAAATTCCTAGCTTAGTTTTTGTGAAATAAATAAATTCTCTTTGGGCGGTCTTGAAATGAATAATTTCTGGTGGGGGCTTTTCTTAACAAGGTGTTGCTTTAAATAAACAATTATTGCCACTATTACTGTGAAATAAAATAATTTCCCGCCAAGGAAAACTCCAAGCCCCCACCCTGGAAATTAAATGGTCACCCCTATTATGTCAATTTGTAGATGGCTAATATTCATTCTCTTTATGAGGTCAATGATATCCATGTTGGTAAATATTAATGTTTAAATTATTCCATAATCGATTGCTGTTATGCTATAAAATATGTTTCATCTAATAAGAAATGTTCATTCATTAGCAACTAAAAGTGCTTCCTATTTGTGTTGACCATTTCCAAGTATAGAAAAGGTCAAATTTTACATTTTGTAGGACTATATGTTTATTCGTTGATTAATTTCAAAATGGAGGCCCGAAATAGGCCTACAGCCGAGATATGTCAGCCATTAACCTGAAGCTCTTTTCAGTTTATTAAGTATATTTTCAACATCTTGCTTTTCTGTTTCCATGATGGTTACAACCCTGTCAAGAAACTCTTTTTTACTTTCTTTTTTACTTTCTTTTTGACTTTCTTTTTGATTTTCTTTTTGACTTTCTTTTTGACTTTCTTTTTGACTTTCTTTGCTGAGAATTGAGATGACATCCTTGACCAGGCCCAAGCCACTGTCAGTAGGAGTCTGGGTTCCAACATCCTGACAAGGGGGATCCAATGTTGAAAGTTGTTCCATAACTTTTACCACTGTCTCGACCATCTCTAGCAGAGGCTGAAAATAAACAAATAGACATCCTTACCCAATGAAAATTAAGACATCATTTATCCATAAAAAAGTTTGATATGAGCACTTCACACAAAAAAAGGAAAAATGCTTTACTTTAATATAAGCAGAATTTCTTCCAAAGAATCTCACAATGTCTGTTAATTTAACCTGACTTTTTGCTCTTTTTTAGGTGTCAAAACCTTACATAATATTACCAACGTCTCTGACCCATGATTAAAGCTATTCCTATATTTTCATTAAAAGATTTCTTTAGAAATGATTGATGCACCAGCTGGGCCTGCAATATAAAAAATATAGTAGGACCATTCGAAGCCAAACGGACCAACAGCTCCCACATCACATCTTCATATTTTGATGCAATTGTAACCAGGGATGTACCGATCTGATACTAAGGATCGATAACGGTGCCGATGTAGCACTAAAAAGCAGTATCAGTTTGGATTGGTAGCACTACTCTCCATTTATTTAAATTTCATGAAATGAACACCAAAAAATGTGTATAATTATGCCCTCTAGTGTGCTACAAGGATATTTGCCTCTTACCTATAACCAATATTACATATAAGATTTGATATATTCAATTATCCTACTCCTAAGACTCTATCTCTTCAACTTTGATGTCACCTCTACTCCTCCATCCCTGCTCAAGCCACACCCACTGCATTTTGCGTGAAGCTTCGTACTGACATTGCCTTTGAGTGTGGCTAATAAAATGCCTGGAAATCCTCCCTTATTTCTTCCAAATCTACCTTTTCTGCAGCCCTTTTCACGAAATTCGTTCATGCACCTTTGCAAAGCCATTTTAACTGGACACTCTCTTTACTTGCACCCACACCCCCTGCTCGTCTCACTGACCCAGTGTATTTCGGAGGGAGGCACAGCCACTAAATCAACAGCCTCACTTACCCTCAACCATTTTCGCGGGCTTTGGCCTACGTAGTTAATATACTTAGGTACCAACCTATCAAATGTACTGTCTATGACTTGAATGGCATCCTATCCTAAAGACAGAGAGAGAGATTGATTTCAAATATCTTCGAAATATTTCTAATAACTCCGACACACCTACATAGTCTGTTCCACAGCCCAGTATACACAGGCTAACGACAGGCCTTACATTATGACGGTGGAAAAGGCTAAGACCTACAGGTCCGTCAAATGCACTGTCCCAATACACAAACCAGCCAGCTGAACAAAATCACTGCCAAATGTAAATCATAATTCCATGAAGACCCAACGTCTGTATAAATTAGGCCTAATCAAATAGTAATCATAACTCACAAGTAAGCTGTACATTGCCAGCGAATTGAGCCCAAGAGAGGTCTCAAACATCTGTGCAATAATGGATCTATGGAAATTTACAATGCAATTGCGAATGGATAGATAGATCTATAGATGTCTTCATAGATACATAGATTGATAGATAATTGATGTCTACATAATTATAGACCTATACATAGATACATAGCTACATAGCTACATAGATAGATAGTGATACATATACCAATACATAGATAGATAGATAGACACATACACAGCTCATTAGTCTGTCCAACCAATTAACATTGAACATCCCCCCCTCCTTACAACATACAACTGAAGCCAGCGAATTGAGCCCAAGAGACGACTCACAAATCTGTACAGTAATCATCTCAACATCAACAGTCCACAGCAGGGAATTACGTCAACTGCGTCCACCTTCTTATCAACTATTTAGTTTGGTATTTAACAAAACATAACAAATTCACAAGTGCCTTACAAATTCAATTTCCTTCCGTAATATTCTCTGTACTTATCATCTTTATGGAATAGTTCATTATCCTTTTCAACAGTTAAACGACTGCCTTTCGTAATTTGAATATGAAATACAAATCAAACTTATGCTGACACAATGCGTCCTACAACTACGTTTTAAGCGCTGCGCGCATTTCATGGCAATGCCATCTACATATTCAATGCAGACACCAAACTCTTCATATGTCACAAATCTGTTTTCCAGCGGGTATTCTAGTAACTCATTAATTAGTTATTAAAATCAACTAAAACTAATTTGACATATTCCGAATCTTTTGCCCAATTTTTCCTTGCAAGCACATCTTCCTACCATTAATTTTGTGATTGAATTACAACTCATCCAATAATGCTTCCAATCAGTCAAAAACAATATGACATCTTACTGACTGTTTGCCCTATTTATGTAGGTAGGTAGGTAGGTAAATTTTATTTATTGTCGTTTTAAATAAATCACATATATCACAATAAAACAATACATGGACTTAAGCGCAATGCTTCTGTACGACAGATTAGAATAAAAACAGCTACTCTAACCTAAAAAGCTACAACTATTAATAACAAGAAAGAACATCAGACAGGTTACATCAGAGCTTATCACAGCAAGTACATTCACTTTGTCAGCACCAGTATGTATAGCACACAAGGTAGAAGGCACCAGTATAGGAACATTGCAATTACAACAATTTATCACAACTATTGAAAATCTATATTTGTTACATTATCAGTATTCAGTAACCAGGTTGTCAGAGCATCCTTCACTGTACCAAACCGGAAGTCAGTTGGGAGCGTCACTGCAGTTACGCTCCCAAAACGTCCACCATTTCAAATCTCGATTCAGAAGTTTGACTGGCTCATACTCATTGGATAAGCTGTGTTAGGATGGTGGTTTGATTTTGATCCATAAACTCCCAAAAAGTTCAATAATTGCACATTAAACTGTGCTCAGCCGCAGCGTAACTCTGAGATCTGCAAATATTTAGGAGCGTAACTCAAACTTTTAAGAGAGTAACTCATCGTTTAAATACTTTGACCATACACTGTGTCAGCATTCTAAAGCATTATATTAGGCTCCAGGCCGTACTGAGAAGTGCAGCTTTCAATTATGTGTGTCAGACAATCCTGAATTGCAATAAAAGTTGTATTATACCTGTGTTTCAATACTTCACATTTTGAAGAGTCAGTCAATAGCAATTCCGTGGTTCAGTATCATTGCAAAATTGACTTTCTTAATGGCAATCATTGGTGTCTTTAGGTGAATATTCCACTCAATTAAACACTTATTTCAACAGTACCGCTCTTCTTTTAATGGCTCAGTTCTTTGGTTATTAGATAGCAATGTTGTTAATGATTTGTGTATTGCTTGGAGAAAAGCGCTTCGTATTTTATGGAGGGCGCCTGCTTTGACTCATTGTAATATTGTTGAACAATTATCAGGCTTTATGCCATTGCACACTCAGTTGTCTAAAAGGTTTCAAAATTTATATATAAGTGTATTTTAAATAAGAATGATAAAGTGAGAATTGTTAGTAAATTATGTTTAAAAACATCCTATGTCCTTTTCTAATCGAAATTACAATACAAGGGGTTTTCCATAAGTTCTGTCCAACTTGCCATAACTTTTGCAATATTTGATACAGGAGCATGATATTTGGGTCAAATAATATTGAAGTAATTTGCAAATGATCCCCAAAAAATCAGATCACAGAAATACAAATAAATGGTTAATTTGTTACCATGGAAACCACAAGTCATGAAATGCTGCCCAGGGCACTTTAAGAGACAAGATTCATCATATCTTGTCAAAAATTCATTTTTTACCAGGGATACAGGACAAGAAATGTATTAAAAATAATCTCTAACATTTCACATATTCTTAAAATAATTAACTTGACACTGAGTACATTTCCTCTAACTTTATATATCTCTTAAAAAGTCAATGCCTCATAGTCCTTATATTGTGATCACCGTTGGTGTTTTGCAGACTTTTTATGCTTTACGATGGGTTTTTCATAAGTTCTGTCCAACCTGTCATAACTTTTGCTAGATTATCTGCAGACAAATGATATTGGGGTCAGTTGATATTGAAGTAATTTGCAAATGATCCCCAAAAAATCAGATCATAGAAGTAAAAATAAATTGTTGATTTGTTGCTATGGAAACCAAAAGTCATGAAATGCGACCGAGATCTTGTTAGAAGACACATACTTGATATATCTTGTCAAAATATGTAATAATTACAAGAGATATAGAACTGAATATGTTCTAAACATTCATAGCCAATTCACAACTTCCTAAACTAATGACTGGACCCTGTAAATACATTATCTCAAACTTTTTAACCATGTCTTAATAAGACCCCTCAGTCTTCATGTTAAGGTCTGTTTTGGCATTGTTCAGTCTTCTTTTCTTAGGTCTTCCAACTTGTGTTTTCTTCATTCAGAAAAAGGTTGTACAATGTTTTTTTGGTTCTGTCACTCATACTGTCTTCCCCTATGTATGACAGAAGGTTCTTACTCTCTCTCTCTGGTAGTTTTTATCCATTTAAATTGAAGAAATATAACAGGTATATATATGGTGTCATTCATATCCAAAAAATTGCTCATCTCGTAAAAAATGAGAAACTGCACAGGTGATGGTAAAGTAACTGAGATATGACAATAATTCCAGTTTCCATTGTTATTAATGATTTTACAAATAACTGATAGTATTTCATGAAAAAAATTATGATATACCTTAATTCAATAAGTCAAAACACAGATAATGTAAGCAGGTGTGCAATTCTTTTAAAGTGAGCACTACAAAATCTGGGCCGCATGTTATGACTTCTGGTTTCCATGGCAACAGATTAAGCATTTATTTTATCTTTATGATCTGATATTTTGGGTGTTATTTGAGAATTACGTCACTATTATCTGAGCCAAATATCATGTTTCTATATCAAATCTAGCAAAAATTATGATTAGTTGGACAGAACTTATGGATAACCCCTCGTAGTACTAATGTTTCAAAGAATAGAGAAGTTGTACCTGACCATATTATAAATTTAATTAAAGAAGTTATTGATGTGCGTGATGGTTCTCTCAGTTGTGAGACGTTGAGTTTCTGTGATACTCAGGATATCATTTATGACCTGTGTGTCACCTAGTCACTGTAATTATCTTTTTCTTTTTTTAAAATCATTTTATTTATGTTTTAGTTGTTTTTAATTGTCATTGTTTTTTATACTTTTTATTGAAAAATGTACCAATGTTCAACATTGTGTGAAATAAAGATATTAAATATAAAATAAATATAAAATATAGTCTAAATGGTTTCAACAGATATGCCAAGAATTTCTTTATTATCATATATGTCACAGAATGTGACATAGAAAATTGTTTCATATGTTCTTAATTTAGCAAGCTTGCTCTCAATTACTCAGTCATAAATCATTCTTTCCTTTCATTCTCCATCCTCTCATTCCCTTCATCTCATACCTTCTCAGACATCAGTTTTGGTCTCAATGCACAGCATACCAGAATTATTGGCATGATTCTCTCTGAGACCCATAAGGGCGGATCTTGACTGCAACAGAAATCTGTCTTAAAGTTCCCTCCCTCCCTAACTTATTATTTGATCTGTGCTGTGGGAAAAGCAAATAAAAGTCTAATTCTATATGTCCTAAATTGCATATTTAGTCTGGGATTGTGAATAAAGCTATTCTGAATTGAAGAAACTCTTCCCAGATCTTGATCCTGAGTCTAAAACAGTATGTATGCACTTTTGCCATCTCTGAACGCCCTACCCTGACCCAACACTTAAAATTGATAATTGTGCGATCAAGGTGGTCAATTCCAATAAATTTCTTGGGAGTCACATTTGACTCAAAACTTTCTTTCATCCCACACATAACAGCACTTAAGGCAAAATGCCTGCCGTCATTAAACATACTGAAGGTAGTAGGTAAAATTAACTAGGGTAGTGATACCACTGTTCTGCTCAGGCTTTATCGTGCAGTGACCCAAGCTCGTCTAGACTATGACTGCATCGTATATGGATCAGCAAGACCATCCTATCTCCAAGGCCTGAATACAATTCATAATCAAGGACTCTGTTTGAGCCTTGGAGCATTCAGGACATTGCCAGTAGATAGCCTGTTTGTCCTGGCAAAGGTGCTCCCTCTATCGCTCAGACATCTAAAACTATCTCTTCAGTATACTGTTAAGCTTGCAGCTAACCCCTCTAATCCAGCATACTCAATTGTCTTTCGTCCTAATCTTACAGACAGGTATGATAGCCGACCAAATGCTGTACGGCCACTGGGATTGAGAATGAAACCCCATCTAGAAGCTGCTGGAATAGATACCTTCCTGATTGCGGAAAATCGGGTATCACAAATCAATATGGACTTAGAACAATAGACGAAAGTAAAAACTGACCCTGTTGAGTTCCTAAGAAGATTCCATGATATGAAGTTGATGTATCAAGAGTACAAATTCTTATATACATATGGCTCGAAAGATGAAAACTGTACTGCTTAATGCTGTCACTTCCTGTGACACAAATCTTCATAGTGAGCGTATCCCGAACGAAAGCTCAATATACACAGCAGAACTTTTGGCAATTTACAAAGCTGTTTGTCTTGCGGCAATGTCTGAAAAGGACAAATTTGTAATATGTTCTGATTCTAAATCAGCAATACAGTCCCTTGCAAATAAGCAGGTAGATCACCCTGTTATACAGGATATTCTTATGTTGCTGTCAGGTGCAGAAAATAAAGAAATCATCTTCTGCTGGATTCCAGGCCATGTGGGTATAGCCGGAAATGAAAAAGCTGACCTCATGGCAAAAAGAGCACTTATGAAAGACATCACAAATGACACCATACCTTACACAGACTTCCGACCGATCATACATGACTACATAAAATCTGGATGGCAAATCATGTGGAATGCTTGCGAAAGTATAACAAGCTAAGAGCTATATGTCCAGGAATAGATGTTCACAAAATCACCGCAAAAACACGCAGGGATCAGGTAGTTCCATGCCAAATCAACCAATGGTCCCAGCATGACCACCTCCGATTTCCTTCAAACTTTCCTCGTTTCAAATACGTTATAGGAAAGACCAAATCCAAAATTACAGGTCGATAGCTCAATTATTTTCAGAGTTATGATAAAAATAAGTTTGAAAAATTGGAAAAAATATTTAGGGGAGACCGGGGCTGGTTGTCAGAGGGGCAGGTTGTCACACTTTCGGGGCAGGTTGTCACACTTTTGGGGCAGGTTGTCACGCTTTCGGGGGCAGGTTGTCACACTTTCGGGGCAGGTTGTCACACTTTCGGGGCAGGTTGTCACACTTTCGGGGCAGGTTGTCACACTTTCGGGGCAGGTTGTCACGCTCTCATGGATATTAAATTGTCATATCCTTAGTACATTCTACTGATGATTGATGATGTAAGCAGAAAAGGCATAGAGTCTAAATAGATCTATTTCAAATTTTCAAAAGGAATTTGCAGAAAAATTCTACAGTCTGCACTCACCCTCTTCCTTATCAAAATGCATTTCTGTTGCCTTGATAAGTAAAAATTTGTAGCACCCTTGTTCAGAGTCACATGATTGTTAAGGTCTGCACTGGGCAAGTAGGGGATTCCTGGCATGTCCAAAATAGCTTATCTCATTCAGGATTTGACTTACAGAGTCTCACTTCCTGCATTCAAACTCTTAACCAAAAGTGTGACAACCTGCCCCGAAAGTGTGACAACCTGCCCCGAGTGCTGAATTTTTAAAAAATGTCCAATATGACATCAAGATTTCGAATGACATAGGCATATATTCACCAGATAGATTTAAGTTACTCCTGTACTGACTTTCATATACGATGGCTGTGCCTCTACTTGCTTTAAATAGAAATAGAGCATGTTTAAATTCTACACAGTGTGACTACCTGCCCCTGTGACAACCAGCGCCGGTCTCCCCTAAAAACGTCCATTTGTAAAATTGTCATTACACTTCAAATTTGGACCTGAACTTATTGATTTTTTTCATACAATGCCAGCAACAATTAATCGAAGCAATAAGATGGTTTTCCACAAGAATGCCTGTCAAACAGAAGTTTTCAAAATTGACTGATTTATCACACTAAAATCCAATATTCATGATTTTTTTTAAATGATGTATATTGTATAGAAATGCGTGTGCATTTGAGTTCTTCATACTGAACATCTGTGCTCAAGTTAAGTAATTTTAGATTTACCGTAACATTTGAAATTGGGCGGATGAGTAGTTTATCACATATTACATATTAGGGTGATGCAGTTTGCACACAAAAAAAAAATTTTGAATTTTCAATGGGGCACCCCCCAAATATGTCCCAATATATGAAAAAAAAATTCAGTAAAAATTTGAGCCAAATCAGACAAATTTTAGAGGGTTCTACCGCAATTTGAAATATAACATTGTATTGCAATGGGCGAAATCCCAGTTTTATGGGTGATGAGTGAAGGAAGTTATCCTACCACTAGAGTGTTGGTAATTTTTTTCTTATTTAAGATTTCCACTATTCTCATCGCAAATCCATTCATATTTTTCCAATATCCAGTCATTTCAGGCTAAATCAAAAATTGCTAATTTGGTGGCCATTTTGTTATGCAAATTAGTAGGTGAAGGACCCGGAATATCACTTGAAAACCGTTTTTTCGGATTCAGCATACCTGAAATATGCTAAAAGATCACACAGAAAAAAACTTGGTTTATTGAGGTTTTCTACATAATCAGTTGAATGTACAGTAAACCAAGGGGATTTTAAGGGCTTATTATGGTTGTTTAAAAAAATCAAATGAATCATTGAAAATCCAGTCTGGTTAATATTTGTTTATTAGGGGTTTAATAATTAACTTGGATATTAACAAAACCAGTCAAGGTTTTAAGTCCAAATTCATTGATCTTAAACATTATTCACAGCTACACATTAGGGAAATACAATACTAAATCTGGCAAGTTTGTTGTTTATCATTGTTACAGCTGTATTAAGGCTAATCACAAGGTATGTTTGGCAGTCAGAAATGAACAGTTCTGACACTCTTTCTGAAGTCAGTTTGATAGAACAGCACCAAATAGAACTGGTTTGACCAGTGAATGAAGAGGCACGCTTATACTAGTTAACCCACTGTTCCAAGGTGAGAATTTTATGATTCATTTTCTTTAGTTTATGATCTGCATTACTATATTTGCTAATACATTTTTGCACAAAAATGTCTTTTTTTATGTAAGGTTCTTATCCATCAGTAACCGAATATAAATTTTTTAAGGCATTAAGTCTTTGCTAATTTTCCAGAAATATCACAATGGAAGCTGTTGTTACATTTGACATTTAAAGTTTCTAGTAAAATTTAAGGTCATTGTTTATGACATGTATCGTTAATGATATATTTTACATCATATATTTTTCCAATCAATATTTCATATAATGTCTAATCATACAATACTCTAGATTTCTACAAGTCAACAAAATGCGCCGGAATGCCTATTTCAATCTGAGAAATATGTCAAAAATTAGGAAGTCATTGGACAAGGAAACTAAAACAGTAGTCAATGCTGTTGTGACTCGTCACCTTGACTATGGAAATGGTCTTCTATATGGATCTTCAAGTTGTTTTATAAACAAACTTCAAGTGGCCCAAAACTCAGCAGTTCAACTCATTCAAAAATTAAAAAAGCATGACAGTGTAATCTAGCATAGGAAACTGCTACACTGGCTACCGATTCCAGCTAGAATACAATTCAAACTCATGTTAACAACTTGGAAAGCAGTCAATGGACAAGCTCCTTTGTATATTCAAAATCTGATTCAGCCGAAATCTGAACAAAACTTCAATCTGAGAAGCAATAACAAAATGCTCTTAAATGAACCAACTTCCTACAATAAAAACAAATATGAAGACAGAGCCTTTTCGCATAGTGCTCCAAAACTATGGAACCAACTCCCAGAGATTGTCAAGGCCTCAAAAACTTGTGAAGGCTTCAAGAGAAATCTTAAAACTCATCTGTTTAAGAGTTTCTACAAATAAATCCATCATGCCCAAGCGCTACTGAGCAGTTTTAAACTGGAATTGGCGCTATATAAATGTCTATTATTATTATTATTATTATTACCCTCAAAGTATTCAATTCTGTGAGCTTTGATATTCTCTTGACTTAAATGGGAAATTTCAAGTAATTTGATACATATTCCATCTAACTAGGTAAAAAACATAGGGTATTTGACAACAAACCTTCAGCAGTGTTGATATTATTATTATTATTATAGGTTATTTTCCAAGGTTCCTTATCATGCTTATGACACATGATATGAATCAGAAGCCTTTATTTTACTACGGTGTGCCTAACTTTTAAATTACTTATGTTTCAGCTTCTAAGTGAAGGGAAGCACATCTAGCGAGTGGAACTGGATGAGCTCATCTTCTAAAGAGGTTCTGGAAAAGTCTCAGGAATCATCCCTCGAAAAACTCTTCTCCAACCATGTTGGTGATGCTCGTGAGCTAGGAGAGTGAAAAGGTGGGTCTATTAGTTTTGTTTGATTTTAAAAAATCAGACTTTTTAAAAGCATTACATCTTTTGAAATACTAAATTTAACTTAATATAACTTGCCAGATTTGTGTATAAGCTACTCAACTCAAGATTTTGCCCGTTTGAAGATGATTCATTCATTTTTCAAAGAGCCAGACATGAGTGTATATATATGTATCAGCCAAGAAGTTTAAATCCATGTTTAAATCTGTGTATGAAACCAATGCAATGAAAACTGTATACTATTGTGCTTATGTACTTGTGAAAACTAACACAGTGATTGCTTGCATTTTCAGAAAGCCAAAGGCTCAATAGCAAATATAATTTTGAAGAACTGTGGTTCATCTCAAAGTCCATTGGACACAGTATCATCTACCATTTGGAGAAATGCCATCATTGTGGCAGAGGATAACAGCATGGGCCTTTGTCTTGATCTCTCACACATTAATGCTCGTTACATTTCAAAGAACACCTCCTCGTTTATAGACTATTACACCGCATCTTTCGTGGACAATTACATCAATAAATGCACATGTCAGGATGGTTATATTGAAATACGAGCAGCATTATTTCATCCAAAGATTGTATTTATATATTTTGTGTTTTTACAAAAGTTGTATTTAGATATGAAAATATATGTGTTTCATTTGTTTTTTAATTTCGTGTTTTTGGGCTGTCATGGTGTTTATATTTTGATATCTTTATGCAATTTCACTTATTATTTCTTACATATATTTTTTACATGTGTAAGTTTTTATCTTGCCCTTGCATTTTCAAAAGTTCATAAGTAGATATTGATGAATAAAAAATGTCAAATGCAATTCTATTTTCTTTCTATATGCGCAAAAAGTTGAAAGATAAAATTTGTCAGTTAACCAGAAATTCATTTTTTTGTAAGTAACACCAATGGTGAGGTGAAATACCCTACACGGAAATTTGAAAATCTTTTCATGGTTATCCAGCAAACCAGTAGCCCCAATACAAAGGGAATGATAAAAAAATTGGTGGAATACTATAAATCCAGTTATGGATATTTGTTAAACCCAAAAAGGGTGAATAACCACTTCACATGGTTCCTTTAAAAACCAAAGATGGATATGTACAAAGCTAATAAAATATTTGGTTCAATAGTAAGCCTCTAGTGGTTAATCAAAATGCCAGAAAAAGTTTGTTAAAAATCCAATAAAGTTTTATGCAAATCCAGTAATTTTTAGCACAATCTATCTTAATAGTAGATATGGTTATGACATAATGAATAAATTAAGGGATGACCTTGCTTGTTTACTTGAGCGCACACCTTTTGTGTCACTTTCTGGAGATTTCAATAGTAGAACTGGTGATAAGAAAGATTTTGAGGAAATAGTTCATGGGAAAAACTCTCAAATCTCTGACTTCGGTCTTGGGAATTGTGATGCCATGGCAACAAATACTAGCTGGTCAAGAAAACCCAGGCAGTCGAAAGACAAAAAGACAAACGATTACGGAAAAGATCTCATTAATCTATGCCGGGCAAGTGGTTTAAGAATTATGAATAATAATAATAATAAATTAGGTATTTATATAGCGCTAGTTTCAGTAAAACTGCTCACCAGCGCTTGAATGGTTTATTTGATGAAATTAGAACTGATCGATTTACATGTCATACACCAATGGGACAGAGTGTTGTTCACTATTTGCTTTGTAGTGAACCAGTGTATTATTGTCTTCAAGAATTTGTCATAACTGATAAACTTACGGAGTCAGACCATGCACCTCTCAGTTTCTCTTTTAAATTGCCTACGAAAACAAAAAAAGATAGTTACACTGAAGGTGATAGATCTCGTAATAAAATATTCAAATATGTGTTTGACAGCTGTAAAATTGACGAGTTTCTCTCTAACTTTGACAGTGAAAATGCCCAAAAAACATTGTATAAGTTAGGCTGTGACATTGAGTCTAAAGTAGATACAGACACTGTCGTTGATACTGTATAAAATTATGTAAGAGATAGAATACAGCCAATATTTAAGAAGAAGAAATATAGGTCCAAAAAATGCACATTTCCAACCAACAAATGGTTTGACAGTGAATGTAAAAATTTTAGAAAATCTTTGAATGAGTTTGCCAAACAAAATGACTTAGCTTTACATTTTAATAAAACAAAATATTATTACTTACTCAAAACTTACAAAAGAGTAATTCAAAAGAAGAAACGGCAATTTCAAGAAAAAAATCGAGAAGAGATACAAAAACTTATGGGTAAAAATCAATCAGATTGCTGGAAGTACTGGAGTAAACTAAAGTCTTTGGGGAAAAACCGAACTAATTACCCTGATTTAGAAACTTTTCACAATTACTTTAAAAAACAATCTCTTCCACCTGAACGAG
The DNA here is from genome assembly GCA_026936325.1 of Platynereis dumerilii. Taxonomy (NCBI): domain Eukaryota; kingdom Metazoa; phylum Annelida; class Polychaeta; order Phyllodocida; family Nereididae; genus Platynereis; species Platynereis dumerilii. The sequence continues at coordinate 26,201,370 of JAPTHN010000014.1, forward strand.
ATTATTTTGACAATGAAAACATGACTCATGTAAACAATATTGTACAAACTTCTGAGTATAGCTGCTGTAATGACATTGCTCATCAGACTTGTGATAATGTAATAACTGAGGAAGAAGTTGCCCTGCATTTTAAGAGACTTAAAAATAATAAAGCAGGGGGTATAGATGGCATACCGGCAGAATTCTATAAGTACACAAGTGAGAAACTTGTAATGCCATTTTGCGCTGTATTCAATCACATTTTTGATAACGGGGAATATCCCTCGCAGTGGTCTGAAGGACTCATCAATGCCTTATATAAAAAGGGAATTCGTTCGGATCCTGATAACTACAGAAAAATCACCATTAATGTTGTAATGGCTAAAATTTTTGATTCTATACTGAATAGTCGGTTGTATTTCAAAAATGACGCTCTGAACCTAGATGACCCTTGTCAATTTGATTTCACTCCTGGAACCAGTTGCACTGACTGTGTTTTCATTCTAGATACAGTTATCAGCTAGCGAAGCGAAAACCAGTTTGTGTTTTATTGATTTTACAAAAGCATTTGATTATATTAATAGGAATGCACTGTATTTCAAATTAATGCAGCAGAAAATTGGTCAAAAAATGCTCAAAATTATAATTAGCATGTTTGATAAAGCAAAAGCCAGAGTCCACCACAGTGGGAATACTGGTGATGATATTGACAGCATATGTGGGGTCTTACAAGGCGGGATTCTTAGCCCCAAACTATTTAATGAATTCATGTCTGATCTACCCCGGTATCTTGATAAGGCAGATGGAATAACACTGAACAATTTTACTGTAACACACATTATGTACGCTGATGATATTGTACTTGTATCAGATTCTGCGAAATGTCTACAGAATAGCATTGATTCAGTACAGGAATTTTGCAAAAAATGGCATCTTATTGTAAATATAGGGAAAACCAAAGTGATGCAGTTTAATAACAAATCGGTTAATTCTTTCTTCTGCAATGGTAATGAGCTAGAAAATGTAGATAACTTTAAATACTTGGGTCATATGCTTACCAATAAGCATAAACTACATAGCAAAATGACTGAATACCTTTCAACACAAGGACATAAAGCACTTTTTGCCCTACTAGCTGATTCTAAGCAAGTGTTGGGACAAATGGATCCAACTGTCTCTTTACAAATGTTTGATACTTATGTTTTGCCAATTCTGGAATATAATAGTGAAATATGGACTAGTGATAAACCTGTATTGGAATTAGAAACTCTGCAACTTGGATTTCTAAAAAATATGCTAGGCGTACGAAAACAAACTCCATCCTTAGCGATTTATGGTGAAACCGGTAGATTTTCTTTGCATGTAAGACAAAAACTTAGAATGATGAATTACTGGATACGATTGGAAGGTGCACCTGATAGTAGCCTATTGAAAAAATGCTTGCTAGCTCAGAAAGATATTTATATGAAAAGAGTGAATGAAAGTAATTGGTTCGGAAGATTAAGCAGTATATTAAGTTCTTGTAATATTGAAAATGACATTGTAAACCGTACTGACTTAAGCATGATTGGCATTTACAGAGCAGTGAAACTGAGGCTGTATGAAATTGAGCAGGAAAAACTTATTATCGCCATAAATGATAGTACACAGCAGCCAAAACTTAGGACATACAAATTGTTTAAGATTGATTGTAGACTTGAATCATATCTCAAGCTGAGATGAAGTCGAAAAATGTTAATCAAAATCGCTAGTTTTAGGACTAGTTCACACAGTCTACATATTGAAACTGGAAGGCATCATAAACCAATAATTCCTGCCGCAAATAGAATAAGTGAAAAATGTACATTAAACGTAGTGGAGGATGAAATTCATTGCCTTATAGTGTGCCCTGCTAATGAGTTGCTTCGTGTTAACCTTTTTTCTACAGCAACAAACTTAATAAATGATTTTCTGATTTTGAATGATAATGATAAATTTACATCAATAATGAGAAACAAAGAACCCGAAATGTTAAGTAGTCTAGGAAAATTTCTCCTTGGAGCTGATGTTTGAAACAAACTATATCCTACATCGACACATGGTTTAGTGGAAGTTTATGAATACATGCATGTACACACATACATATATATCTTAAAATTTTGTGAATATCTCATGCCTGTATATATTGACTGAAGCCACTGTTATTATTTTCTATTTTAACTGCACAAATGTTTGTTTATTGATAGGCCTATATTACTAGAACAGAAATATGATAATTTGATAATATATACATGGTGATACCACAGTTATTGTGTCTTTTAAACCAAATGTTTCATTATTTTAATATGTCTCTTTCGCATAAGTGTAGTTGTAAATCTGTATTTCTAAATATCCATTTTGATATGTGTATTTATAAATATCTATGTTGATGCGATATTGTTTATTATAGGTTTGGGGTTTATTTTTATATAAAATCAATGTATGTAGATTATAATTACAATTAATGTTCTTAATTGCTTTATGTATTCTTGTGTTCATTAACTCCTGTGGCTGGAACCTGTAAATATAGTTTTTTGCGACAATTATATCAAATATGATATTTGCCGTCAATAAAAAGAAAAAAAAAATGATAGTGTTACAGATGATTTCATATTTGTAGACATAAATCAAATAACAAAAAATTTTGCAAAATTTTTGATCTGACATCAGAAAATCCTGCCATGTGATTGGTCAAGCTGCACATAACATGTCACTTTTTCAAGCAAGTGATGTTGGCTGGAAAAATGTTGTCATAACTTCAACCAATAAACTGTTGCAAAGGCCACCTTGGTATTGTGGCAGTTATTCACAAATGTCAAATCGCAATCCACATGAGCTATTTCCTCATGAACAGTTGCATTTCACACTCCTGTGTTACACATGATTGCTTAAGCTGATATTAAATAAGTCTCAAGCGACTCTGAATGGCTTCAAATCTCTGAACGCTAAATTGTCGTGCCTTGACCAAAAGCATTGTCTGTGATAAAAGTAAAGGAATATTCAGAATTAAATTTTATGACTGGGTCGAGGGGGGGTGGTAGTTTCTAAGGTTTTACTTGAGTGGGAACCACTTTTTGCACATGCTTCGTATGATTTGGGGCAATTGGAATTTTTCCCGACAGGGTACCAATTTTTCACGCAGGTTTCAAGGGGAGTAATTATTTTTCACAACACGCTTGTTGAATGATATTTTAACAAAAGGAAAGCCAGGTACTACAAATATTTGTGAAACCAAAGGGGGGGGTATAATTTTTCACAGAAAGTTCCATCAAAACTGCCCCCCCCCCCAAGTCATATTCTGCATTGTCCCTTAGGATAGGAGGATGATCCAGTGATGTGGCCAACATTAATGAGAAAATCATAGTGAGAATCAAACCAGGGTCCCAGCGCTTGGTAACCCTTTGTAAGCTGAGCCCTCCTCTGAGAAAATGTCACATGCATGTATTTGTTTGTTTTCTGCAAAAAATAGTCATTAAGTGGATCACCTGATCCCAATCACCTCAATGCATGGTATTACACTTTGAGAATGTGCATACTAGACATGTGTGAAACACTAACAGAAACTCTCACTTCAAACAGTAAGTGTCAGTGGATTAGAATGTTATGGTCACCCATGTAAAACGCTATGACACTTTTCAGGAGAGACACCACATGGTGTCTTACCTTTCCTCAACCAATGAAAATTGCAGAAAAAATGATGTATTTTCCAACTCAAATGTCTACAAATATGAAATCATCTGTAACAACCACAGATAGTTGTTTAACAATCCTTCACGGGTTTGTTAATAAACCACTATTGGTTCACACTGCAAGTATATGAAAATCAAAATTGGTTATATATTAATCCAAAGGGGATTTTTAGATGGTGGTTTTTTAAACATCCACATCAAAAGGGTTTTTTTAAAAACCAAAAGTGGATTTATACTGGTGACAAGCCAAAAAACCACCTATGGTTGTTTGTGTAACCTTTTTTTCTGAGTGTGATGGGTTCCCGACTTTTACCCAAAAATGCTCGTACCATTCACATATTTCAGAAATCCCGCCAGTCTATATGTTTATATACAATTATAGGAGACTGATGAAGATGTGTACCATAAACAAAGCTTGCTCAATTCAAAGTATCTGAACAATTATTTCGGATGGCCCATTGACAATTTAACAAAGTTATTGAAGAATGTCAGTGAATCACTGATAATTTTTTCTTTTCATTATTTCATAGACACTTGCAATGCTTGGCTTCATGTGCATGCATACAGAAACAGGCTCCCCGCAAGGGTGCGTTCTCTACTTTTGACCTTGTATACAGACACTTGTAGATCTAGCTGTTCGTCATGTAAAGTGTACAAATATGCAGATGATACTGCTCTGGTTGGACTCTGTGTTAATGAAGATAACGAAAGGTTTCATCAATCCGGGTAAACAACGTTGAGATTCTAACAGCAGACAATGTCCGTAATCTTGGTGTCATATTTGACAAAGAAATGAAAATGGAAAAGCAGGTGAACAAAATGTGCAAAAATGCCTACTTCAACTTAAAAAACATTTCAAAGCTGCGCAAAAATTTAGACAAAGACACAACAAAAACAGCAGTAAATGCACTGGTTACTCCACATCTTGATTATGGCAATGGATTGCTTCATGGTATATCACAGAGACTGATAAAGAAGCTTCAAGTAGCACAAAATACAGCTGTCCGCTTAATTGAACAATTGAAAAGACGAGACAGTGTCACAAGTCACAGGAAGAACTTACACTGGCTGCCAATTCCAGCGAGGATACAGTTCAAAGTCTTGATGATGACATGGAAAGTGCTGAATGACCAGGCTCCAGAATATTTAAAACACCTCATTCAGATCCGACAACCGAATTGCAACTTACGAAGTAACAAGAAATTGCTATTGTTGATTCCAAGCACTCGCGACAATAACAAAATGGGATAAGTAGTTGCAAATCTTTGGAAAGTTTTAAGAAAAAATTGAAAATGCACCTATTCCAGCCACATTACAATTAATTCCACAAAAGCGCTGGTGAGCAGTCTGACTGAAACTAGCGCTATATAAATGCTTAGTTTATTATTATTTATTATAGATTTAACATTACTGTTAAATATCGGTAAATTACTGTGCTAAAAGTTACGATAAAGTGAATGTTACCGTAAAAATAATTGTAACTTGATGTTCAAAGATCTACGGTAGATTGTTTGTTACCGTTACAGTTACAGTAATTACTGTATATGGGATAACGGTAAATTTTTGTTACCGCAAAAATTACGGTAAGTTGCTGGCAAATCTGCTACCTGTAAGTTACTGTTTAAAAAACAGTAACCTTTTTACAGTGTAGATACGTAGCTGGGACCTTCTACTTTCACACTACGATCGTAACTTTTTCAGTATATTTTGAAAACCTAGCATTTTATTCGGGAGCCCTGTGAGGGCTATTGTGGCAAATGGTAAACAACTAAATCAGTTGGGGTAATTACACCTTTATGAGTATGAATTATTTCATGGTTGTTATTGTTCATGCTAATAGTGTGTTACATTACAGTGAAAACCTGGCTTTTCTATCTTTATTAGTTTAGAAGCCAGCCTTCCAAAAATCCCAACTTTGACATGACCTGTGACCTTGAAAAATGAGTCAAGGAGAGCATAATATCTCACCAAGTACCATCCTTCCACGAAGTGGCATCTCTCAACCCAACCGAAAATAACAGAAAAATTTAAATAATAAAAATATCTAGAAAAATAATAGCATTCACCATATTGATGGTGAAGCGAAATTTTCCCTGGGACATTCAAGGGGATAATACTAAATACCATTGAAAAATAAGAAAATGTAAAAAAAAAAGTAATAATGGCTTAAGGAAAGGCCATGAAGCCCTACAAAATTCATAAATACAGACAAACATTTGTTTTCAGAAAATGTATGGTTTTCGTTCACTGGAACTCACTCTGTTCAAAGTCACCCCAGATCTACAGATGAGTGTGAGCGTTCACTTATCCTGTATCATTGGCATGTATGTACATCTCAAAATGTCAATGCACAGTTTAACTGCATGCCGGTGGCCAACATTTCATCCCTTGAAATACTTTATTTATATAGAACTTATACATTTTTAAAGATAAGGAAATTGAGGCAAAAAATGTTAAAGGTCCACTCGTTTTATGGTTACATACAAACAGGTCATCACAGAGTCGGTTTAAATCTTTTACAACCGTTCAATGTTTCACAGATACTGTTCCACAAAATTGTAAAAACTTCATTCTGAATTCTACAATTCTGCAGAATTCAGGTATTCAGGTCCATTTCACGGAACACAGATTCCATACCAACCTTATCAGGCTTGCCAAAGTAACTGTAATGGGATAATAATTGAGATCCACTTACTTTCCATTCATCGAACCTGGATTTTTCCTTTTCCACCAATTCACTGATACGTTGTACGTGATAATGAACTTCCTTGAGCATGACATCTGCTGCCGTTTCGTCAGTCTGCAATATCATTATCATTCGGTCTAGCTTTTTCTTGTCGATGATGGTTCGCGCTTTGTCAGCTCCTTCCAAAAAAAAGTAATAATTTAGACCATAACTGACATTGTTACAAGCATATACGTGTACTGCTAGTTGACCTTTTGTTGCCATGAATAAGTAATGGGCACAATTCACCTTTGTGAAATTCAGTTCAAATTTGATTTTTTTTTAAGAGGTCAGTAAACTTCAGTTCATACAGATGGTTGATTTTTAAATACAATTGAAGTTATTTCATTTAGGTCTCTAGTTGCAGGAAATGACTAGAGTGAAATTTTCCTTTAAAGCAGCTTCTTTTAGCTAACGAAACAAAATGACGTAAACATGATTCATCAGCAGCCACTGGTACGCTATTTATCATTCATAGATTGAATCCAAATTTGGTTGAAATCTGAAATTACATTGTAAGCCAAAATTCAATTTTTGACATAACAGGGCCATTTCAGTTTGTCAGCGAGCAAGAAATGACACGCGGAAACCCACTTTTATGGATAAGGTGGTCTTGTGTCATGCATAATATGGTACATCACTGGAAGGCTTGACTTCTTCTGTATCTTATAAGCTTCAAACAGTCATTTTTTATTACGGAATAAGGATTCTAGCCATCAAAACCCTCAGGAAAACAGGATTTTTATGTGTCCGTCTTTTCCTGGTAAAGACAAAAGTTATTTTGATCTAGTTTTCACTGTAGCAGTCCCCAATTCCTATCTAGACTCTTAAACTAAAATTGTCTATCTGAGTGTTACAGTGCTTTTTGCTTAACTTTTAATGCGAATTCAAGTTAAGCTGTCGCGATAGCAAAAAAAATATTCAAAATATTTTCTTTGATTTTGTTTGGAACTATCAATATTAAAGCTAAGAAGTTCCAACATACGTCAGTTAAATGCTCATAAGTTCTTCCCTTTAGCTTTGTCAATATGTTCATCCAAAATATAGAAATATTCGTCCATTACAAACTCAAAATTCTGAAAAAATTTATTTACCATTTCCAAGAATATAAAAATTCATATTTTCGATAAAGTTTTTAAAAAGTGGACAATCAGCCTGGAATTTACTTGCTGATTATATCTAAAGTTGTATTACTCTTTCCCATTTTTAGAAGAATATTAAGATTTTTTTTTTAAATAATAGAAACATCTAATTATCTTTTTTTGATTTATATAGTCTGTATTAATTTGAAACAAATGTCTGTACCCTTTGTTATTGTTACTAACATGTTTTTTCTAAAATAACTGTTAAAATGAGTTTGCATTTCTTTTGTTAATGTGTGCTAAATCATGTGTAAATATTTCATTAGGCTAACAAGCCTCTAGATGTTTTTTGACTACTGAATTATATAACGCTGTATTTCCGCAATTTAATGATCAATAAAAAAATTAAATAAAAAATCTGTAAAATGCATTTTTCAGATTTTGCTTGTACCCAACAGTCTTCTATGGCTCGTCTTCTTTAGGCTGAACTGTGAGACTTGCAAAAACCATAAAATTTGAGAGGGGTTATAAGTTACAATAGAACTCTAAGCGGTGTAACCATACATTGTCAATAATGCTATTTATTGTCCAAATGCTCAGTTGAATTTTTATATTATTGTTTAAAATATTGCTGTGTTTGAAATAATTTGCTAACTTCTATAATGCTCTGAACACACTGAGAATTACGTGTACTCAACCCGGCCACTACTCAGCTGCGACCGTTTTTAGTATACCTTCAACCAAAAAGTTGAAAATTTGTGGCTTATCAGCGGCAACTGTTTGGTTAGAACGTTTACTAAAAATGGTCGCAGCTGAGTAGCAACTGATTGAGACAAAATGTTTTCCCACAAATCCAAGAAAAGCTTTTTGTGGGAGTTCAACCAATCTAAGTAAATGTTAACTTGAGACATCAGGGTAAATGTTCACCAAACTAAGTTACAGCCTTTTTAACCTTCTTGAGTAAATGTTTACTCACTTCCGGTTACCATTTGCACCATGAGACAAAGTATAGACCAGTTGCTATTTTCCTTATTGCCTCAGAAGCAATGATCAAAATATTTTCTTATTACCGGATAATCAGTAGTTAGCTCTCATTGCGCGTATCATACAATTCAAGTAATGCATTACTTGAAAATAGATGAGAGCCAATTCCGAGCGGCAACAATTTCCTGAAGAAATATGCATGTCTAGAGGAACTATAGATGAACAAAAATGCACAGCCACTGAGATCTTTCTTAACTCAAATCAAAGATTTTGGTTGATGGAAGAAAGACTTGAATACTTTACACAAGGGTCCATTCAATGATAACAATTATAAGGTGCCACAGATTTTATATACATCATTTAAAGACCACAAATACATACAAATATATCTAAAACATAGGCTGCGTAGCAGCAAACCTTCAGCAAAAAAACAACATTTAAAAAAGACACCATTACACCATAAAATTGATGTGAACCAAATTGGATGACCCCCCCTCCTTTTGGCCCGTACATTTTAATGTAAAAAAAAAGAATTCCAGATAATTTTAGTACATTTTCATTCGTAAACAACCCCCGCCCCATACGACATATTCTGGATCCGTCCCTGAGCTCAATCGATTTGATATGATATGATACCATAGGCCTAATTCTTCTTTGAATCATTGGAAAAACTGAAAGCAATTTTATTTAGAAGCAAGGAGCTTTGATTGCAATCCAGTATTGCTGCCGTGTTTGTTCCATTTATGACCTTTATAACTGCTCCAAAGAATAGTTGCTGTAGATGCCACCATGAGAGACTAAGAGAGAGCAATGCGTCCAGTAGCGGATCCAGAGGGGGGGGGGGTTAGGGGGTCCACCCCCCTCTTGTCTGTACATTTTAATAAAATTTTAAAAAATCCCGACAGGGCCATAGGCTGGGCAGAATACTGGGGGGAGCAGAGACTGGTCCGGAGGTAGGTATGTGAACCCCGGAAAAACTCGGGAAATACTCTTAAGAATTCCATTATTTATAGGTCTAGGTGTGAAATTAGGTTGGTGTCACATTTCTCATGAGCCGTACGTTCCAAAATGGTCGCCACTAATTTTACGTTATTTTAAAAACTTTTCTCCAGATAAAAGGGTCATATCTCAAGAACCATTAGAGATTGGAGGTTGTTTGACCACCCAAAATTTGCAGCATGGTCATATTATAGAGAGTAATTGATACATCTTTACATCAAAATATAAATAGTTCTTAAGAAAATTGAAAAAAACTGATTTCATTAATTTTTCATAATCTAAAATGTCAGTAAAAGCTGATAAATTAACTGTTTTCTTTACAAACATTGATTCAGCACGAGTACACAATGCAAAAACAAGTAATTTTAAATTCTATAAACATACATGGTCATCTCGGATTTATTATGAGGCCTTAAAATAACCTTAAAGGTAAGGTAAATTTACAATCAGACGTCTTTTCTATGAATATATCTAACATTTGAAGTTCGCAGACAAATCTAGTTATATATACTTTTACACTTATCTTTGCTGCAATATAAAATACAACCCATTTAATGTTCTTCTGTCTGCATGTGCAGGGTTTGGCTCTGAACCGTGATGTGGGGCACCTGCATTGTGGGGGCAGGTCATCGAGTATGCATGATACTGGCAGTGTCACTGATCTTAGACCAAACAGTGTGTGCAAAATACCTGCTGCCTCCCTTTTTCATTCCAAATGCCACTTTGGAGGAGCAATTTAATCTACATGCATATTATTCTATCACATTTTGGTACATTTCCAGGACTTATGCTTCTGATTGGAGATGTCCTTTCAGCCTGAAGCTTCGCCAGTAAATTATGTCACAACGATCCCTTAACCATGGGATTCCCCAACCAGGGAACCCCCAATTAAATGTAAATTGCTAAATATAGACACAAGTTGATATGTTGGCTTCAATTAGATTGGATCGCACTGCTTAGATTAAACTAGACAGACTTGATTGTGTAGATTAAATTGGATTAGTTTGGGTTGCATTGGACAAGCTCAATGGGATTTGCTGTGATTAGATTGGATGGGATTGGATTGGCAGGCATTGGCTTGGATGGGATTGGATTTGGCTAGGTTGGACTATGTCAGGTTGGACTAGATTAGATAGGATTAGGTTAGATTATGTTCGCTTATAACATAAGATATAGATGGTAAATTTTGACCAAGTCACTTTGTGGTAAAAATTAAGCCAAAACATGGAAATCAGGACTTGCACTTCAGGGCATTTGCTATGAGGGTACCTACTTAGTAAGTAAGTGAGTAAGTAAAACTTAATTTCATGTCGGGTTATAAAAACAAGTAACACATGCGGACAGGCTTTTGACCGACTAAAAACAAATAACAAAACAAAAAAAACAAGATAAATAATAAAAACTTAAAAGCGTAATTGTCATAAATTTTGAGTGGTCACACAACCTCATATCTTCAACGGTTCTCGAGATATGCCCGTTTATCTTGAGAAAAGTTTTTAAAATAACATAAAATTGGTAGCGGCCATTTTGGAAAGTTTGGCCCCTATGAGAAATGTTACACCAACCTAATTTCATACCTGGACCTATAAATAATGGAATTCTGAAGAGTTTAGCTCTGGACATATGATTGCGTACACCCCTACCATGAGCTACTCTAGTATCGAGCTTTGGGACATTTCTTGTGATAAAATGTTGTGAATAAAGAATACTAAGGAGATGATGACATTCACAAGGTGCGTAATTTGTGTATTCAGGACCCAACTATTGATGGAAATCATTGTTGAGATTTTCAACTGTTCAGAATGTTTGTGAGGTCATCAAAATGTCCAGGATTTGCTATTTGCTTGACCAAGTCACTTTGTGGTAAAAATTAAGCCAAAACATGGAAATCAGGACTTGCACTTCAGGGCATTTGCTATGAGGGTGCCTACTTGGTAAGTAAGTAAGTAAGTAAAACTTTATTACATGTCGGGTTATAAAAACAAGGAACACAACAAACAGGCTTTTGACCGATTAAAAACAAATAACAAACAAATAAAACAAGATAAATAAAAAAGCGTAATTGTCATAAAAGTTGCAAAGTACATAAAATACATGTCCCACAGCTGCAACTGGGTTCCCGTGACATTATTTTAGCTTTAAAATCTTGTAATTCATCAGTCTAAATCATTGGGTAAGAGATTATACAACATAGCACCAGAGTATCGCATTGATTTGCAACCAAAATTGAAGGTGTCATACCTCAGCTGGATGATAGTGTATTTTCTAATATATATTTACATGACTTCATTTGACAAAAATCTTCTTCTAAAGGTGGTAACATCCAATATCTAATTTTGTGAAGATTTGTAAGTAAAATCTCTTAACATGGTAACTCTGAGTGGAACCATTTTGGCTTTACAAAGCAACGCACTGTAGGTTGAATTAAAATCATTAAAGAAATATCTCAGAGCCCTTTCTACTACATTCTTCATTTTTCTAACGTCACTGACACTGGTGTGAATAAAATAGAGTTAACCTAAGATCTTGAACTTTCAAAATAGGCAATAATTCAAAAAGGGACTTAGTGGCACTAAGTCCCTTTTTGCGCTCAGCGGTCGATATATAGACTCAATATCTTTAGACAGAATTGTTAAAAGACTGACCAGACGATAATTATCTTTATCCATTGTACTGTTTTTCTTGTGAATTGGAGAAACTTCAGGATTTTTGGAAAAACAGATTTAGACATGGTACAATTTACAATTGTTGTTAAACTATGACATAACACATTTGCACCAAGTTTCAAAAATTTTTGTGGGATTTGAGCATAACCTTGGCTCTTATTAACATTTAAAGTATGAAGTTTTTCATTATCCTTCACCGAGTTTACATCATTGAAACTGAACTCAAAGTTTTGTACATTTTCATGGATTAACTTAATAGATCGATGATCCTTATAATAACCAATAATGTCATTTAGTGACATTGCACTGACATGAGCAGGTTCACAAAGTGATCATTGAAAAGATTTGACACATCAAAACTATCAGTAACAACACTTTCACTTTCTAACAGGGACACATGACTGTTAGATAACTAACTACCAGAGAAATAGGCTCTAACAGAGTACCAAAAATCATTGGGTTTAGAAGTTTCACATCTTTTATCAATGTATTGTTTTGGCGACTTGCGTTTTAACACGTTTACCAGGTTTCTCTGCCTTTTATAAGCATCCCAAGAGCTTTGAGTTTTACACCTGTAATATTTAAGTTTACACATTGCCTTCCGAAGCTCACCATATATGGAACCTGACGACTCTTTACTGTTGTGTGTTTAATGGGAGCATGCTTATCCACAACATCAATAAGAAGTTTACCGTAACACCACATCTGATCATCATGCATGCAGGGTCATCAAAGATCCCACTTACATGGAACGGTACCTGACTCAACTCATTGACAAAATCATCATTGTGACCTATGAGTTTTTGGAATAACTTTCACATCATTTAACTTTGTAGCTGTACATACAATATTGTGACAGTCACTCACACCAATGCTAACATTTAAATGTGAATAAAGCCTCCGAGGAGTATAAGTTATGATACCATCAAGTAAAGATGGTCTGTTGATACTCTTAAAACAAGTCGGAGCAGTTACACCATTTGTTAAATCATACATATCAAAAACATTAGACAGAGAGTGTTTGTCCTGGTTAAGATCAACATTGAAATCTCAAATAACGTAAAAACTTTTACACAGTGGGATACAATCATGATCCAAAATTTTCTTCAATACAGAAGTCAGTACATTATCATGGATATTTGGAGGCCTATAGATAAGAATGACAAATATTCTTTCTTGTTTCAATGAGCCTTCCAAAATTAGACATTCTAAACTTTCAGTGTCAAAGTCACACAGGTCATCACGATTTCTGTTGGGGATACAAGAGTTCACATACATTAGAAGACCACCACCTCTTGCAGTCCTGTCAAGTCTGTACATGTTGGAACCTTCAATGGCGAACTGTGGATTAGGGAAAGTGTCATCGATTTTTGTTTCCGACAGCCCGAGGATGTCAATGCTTTGTAGAATAGACGATACTTCTGGCATTTTGTTGTGAATGCTATTAATATTCAACTGAGCAAAAATGATTTTCTTTTGATATTTCACATGGAAGTCAACAAGTTCAGGAAAACAAGTATCATCACTAATTGGCATGCGAGATTCTTCATGACGAGAGTTTACAGATGACTGTGAATGCGTATCAGAATATGATGATGTCATAGAAGGGGGCGATTATTCTGTTTGGGAAACCACTGGCTGGGACGGGGACATCGAAAGGATACTGCTTTGAGGAAGACTGCAGGCCTGCTCTTCTTGACAGTCTCCCTATGCTGAAGATTGGATCTTAGCCTTGTGACCTTTGCCACCACACTGGTGAATGCTGATGTTTAGGGTGGCCCAAAAAACAAAATTTTTGATTTTCTATTCGCATACCCCCTCATTTTAGGAGAAATTGTGAAAAAAGCACCCTGTAAAAATTTCAAGAAAATCGGTCAAGTCTTAGTGGTCTCTCAAGGCCCCTCCATTCTTAGCAAAAAGGAAAATTTCAACCATTTTCGCAAATTCGCGGTTCCTCATAACTTAGTCAATTTGTACAGTACTACATTTTCAATGCCATGGTTGGATAGGGCTCAAAAAGAGCTTCAATTTGCATACCAACATTATTGGTCTAAGATAATATCTCAACTCCCATGGTCTCTTCAGTTTACACTTTTCGTGAATGAAATTGTTGCTGAACGACCGATCCTGATAAAAGCCAGTCTTTTATTTTTTTTCGCTGTAAATTGCTGTGATTCTTATTTTCCCAGTTCCAGAATGACCAAATATTAAAAAAAAAAATTTTTGACCATGGGAATGCCCGGTTTATGAGTGATGAAATTTTATGTTGAAGTGTGTCGCAAACTCATAAAATAGCAGGGGGGAATTGTAGTATTTCAAATTCATATCTTCATCCAAATTTATTACAGGGCACCATGATGGGTACCACTTGAAAGACAATATTCTTATGTTTCACATGATATAAATTATGTTGTCCTATATTTAACTCTTATGAAGTTAAACTATGAAATGCAACAGCCACTCTCCGATGTTTTCAGCACTTTTGACAAAATCTAACATTAAAACTTTACAGCTCATAAAGCGGGTTTCTCCATGGTAAAAAAAAAAGTTTTATGTTTTATCGGGTCATCCTGCCTTTTGGAGAATAAGAAGATGTTAATTGACAGTGAAATTTAATGGAAATATTTTCTTGAACAGGTTTGATCATTCAGTAAACACTTTCGCACATTAGCGCTGTCAGCTGAAGAGTCCATGGGAGCCAAGATATCATCCTAGACCATTGATGTTGGTATGCAAATTGAAGCTAATTTTGATACCTTTCCAACCATGGCAATAAGAATGTTGTTCATTAAAAATTCACAAAGTTTTGGCTAACCGCGTATTGGCGAAAATGGTTGAAATGTTTCTTTTTCGTGAGAATTGAGGGGCCTTGAGAGACCACTTAGACTTGACTGATTTTCATGAAATTTTAACAAGGTGCTTTTTTCACCATTTCTCCTAAAATGAGGGGGTATGCGATGTGAATTTCAGAAAAAAAAATTTTCCTGTACATTTTTAGGCCACCCTACTGATGTTTGCACCATGCATGCATCTTTCTTCGTTATGGTTGCTTTCTCCACAGAAGCCACAAGCCTTGTATGTCATAGATAAGCCTTCACTAGTCTGGTTTTTGGCTTTTCCAGGGTTTGCGAGAGGAACGCTGTAGCACCAATTCCTTGCTGCTTGCCTGTGCAGTAGTCAGGGAGCCAACCCCTCAAAATTGTCATTTCTGTTCGCAGCGATCCACACCTCCTCAAATTTGGTACAATCGGAAAGGAAATTTTCTGAATGTTTTGATGGTTGCCATGGTTTTATCAACTTCTTGGACCAGAGGGGTTTTATTTTTGTTTCCATGGCAACAAGTCTGCTTTTGTCAAAATAAATTTTATAAAACTTATCATGGTATATCATAGTTGCTGTGGAAGCAAGGCTTTCATTGATGAGTAATGTGGTGCCTTTTACTGGTCTCACTACTTTATGGGTGAAATTTTGATTTTCCATCTCTTTCTTGTTACCATGGCAACACTTTAGGAGACTATTTCTCAGATTTTGTTAGTTTGTGTTCTTATTTTCTTTTAGAGATCCACAATTTAAGGGTATAACTTAAAAAATTATCAATATCACAATTCTGGTGGGGCAACTCTTTCAACAAGTGGGTCTTACAAAATCAGATTTTGTTTGAGTGTGTTGCTATAGCAACCAATTTAAAATTATGGAACCAGAACTCCCATGAGGTCCTAGTTTTCAAGTGGCTGCCTCTAAAAAGGCAAGCAACATATAATTTTGGTTGCCATGGTAACCACCGGAAATGGCAAATCATGCATTTCAAAGTGATTTTCACCGAATGTGTACAATACCAAGTTAATTCAAAGCAAAAAGATTGAAATATGGGCAAAATCTAAATTAAACACTTGTTCAAAAAGAAACAAAGTATTATATATGAATTATGTTGCCATAGCAACCGGAATAAACATGTTTCAGATGCTAGCACAATAGATATACAATTTGTTGCGTATCTCTGGACTTATTTAAGGTAGAGTCTTTTATGATACATCAATCTTGATGTTTGTGAGGCCAGGAAATCTAATTTTTGATATCAAAAGTAAGCTACTTTGCATATTTGCTCATAAAAAGAAACAAAATTGGTGTATTTACAGATTTATTGGGCATTATTCCTCTCTCTGACCACACAAAATCTTGTTAAAGTGCAACATATTTATATTCTGAGTTTCATCTGCTTATGCCCCGAAATAATCTGAAATCTGGTGGATAACTCTTTCAGTCAGTTGGTATCGCAGTATCAGATTTTTATTGTGTTGCTATGGCAACTATATTGAAATAACAAAGCCATCAATTTCATGAATTCCTCTTTTTCAAATGGCCGTTTCTCGCTAACCATGAAAGGTTGCCTTATGATATTTTAGGAATAGATCACATTCACTTTCATAATTATGAAACAATTCTAGTAGTTTTTGTTGCTATGGAAACCACCAGAAATGGTAAATTTTCTCTTCAAAGTGATTTCCATTGAATGTGTAGAATACAATTCTCATCACATACAAAAAAAGTGAATTACGGACAAAATATATTCAAAACTAACTTGAAAACTGATGGAAAGTATTATATTCGAAATATGTTGCCATAGCAACCAGAATCTCCTGAAAACTAGCATGATAGATATATACAATTTATTGTGTATCTAAGGAACTATCGCAGGTGCAACCTTATACAGTATATCAATTCTGATGTTTGCGATGCCAAGGAGTTAAATTGTAGTATCAAAAGAAAGCTAATTTGCATATTTTCATAATTATGAGTACAAAATGACTGTTTACAGTATTATTAGGGGTTTTTTACTTCATGAAACTGATGTTATTAATTTTAGTAGAGCAGCTGAAGGCCAGTTTCCAGGTTTCGGACTGCAGTCCCCGCTTGGAGATACAATAACATGTTTCATTAGCCAAAATTTATGGTAAATTCCCTCATTTCTGATTAATATTCCCAGGCCAAATCTAAACTTCCAAGTTGTGATATTTAAAAAATGGGCTGCTTTCTGGAGCTTCGGTCCTTTGGAGAAGCTCGGACACCTAATACAGACTTCCAGATTCTAGTTTTACAGTGTGGTTCAAAATATCTTTTGCAGAATGTAGGCCTATAGACATTTTTCTTTTTATGTCTATTGTTGTTTGGCTATGGTGGCCTACAATGTGTCACCATGGCAACCACACTAAAAATGAGGCTGAAACCTCACTATAGCTGACATTTGTGGCCTCGTCAATATCAGAATTGATCTGTAACTTAACATTGCACCTTATACAAGTCCAGAAATACACAACAAATGTATTTGCCTTGCATGCTAGTGTCTGAGACATATTGATTCTGGTTGCTATGAACAGAGATTTCATATACACTGCTTCATTACATTTTTGATGAGTCTATTTATTTTGTCCATATGTCACTCTTTTTGTTTGTGATTAGCATTATATTCATCACTTACAACAAGAATCATTTAGAGGGAAAATTGACCTTTTCTGGCGGTTTCCATGGCAACCAAGAGTGATCAATGGAATTATTCGTAATTATGAAAGAAAGGTTGATACCCCTTAAATGTCTTGAGGCAACCTTTCTCTGTTAGTGAGAAACAGCTCTTTGAAAAACAGGACTTCATGAAATTGGTGGCTTTGTAATTTCAGAATGGTTGCTACAGCAACACACTCAAACACAAAATGATATTTTGATACCAACTGCCTGAAAGAGTTCTCCCATCAGATCTCACATGTTTATCATTTAGGGGCATTTATAACAAATGAATCTCAGGATGTAACTATATTACAGTTTGACAAGATTTCATGTGGTCAAAGAGAGGAATAATGTCGTTTTGAAATGATGCCTAATAATGCTGTAAAGGCACTATTTAAATTTATTAGTAAATATGCAAATTAGCTAACTTCTGACATCGAAATTCAATTCCTTGGCCTCACAAACATCAGAATTTATGCACCTTCGATGGATCCTTAGATACACAACAAATTCTATATCTATTATGATAGTTTCTTTGAGACATGTTTTTTCTGGTTGCTATGGCAACATATTTCAAATATAATTCTTCCTGTCAGTGTTTAAGTTAGTTTAGAATATATATATATATTTTTTTTACATATTTCACTCTTTTGTATGTGATGAGCATTGTATTCTACACATTCAATGAAAATCACTTTGGAGAGAAAGTTCACCTTTTCTGATGGTTTCCATAGCAACAAAAACTCTACAAGAATTGTTTCATAATTATGAAATTGAATTTAATCTATTCCTAAAATATCATAAGGCAACCTTTTATGGCTAGCAGGAAACAGCCATTTGAAAAAGGACTTTGTAAAATTGATAGCTTTGTTATTTGAATATAGTTGCCATAGCAACACACTGAATCAAAATCAGATACTGCGATACCAAATGACTAAAAGAGTTATATCCACTAGATTTCAGATTATTTTGGGGCATAAGCAGATGAACCTTAGAAAATAAATATGTTACAGTTTAGCAAGATTTTGTGCAGTCAGAGAGAGGAATAATGCTCAATAAATCCGTAAAGGCACAGATTTTGCATCTTTTTATGAGCAAATATGCTAATTAGCTTACTTTTGATATCAAAATTAGATTTATAGGCCTCACAAACATCAAGATTGATGTATCATAAAAGACTCTACCTTAAATAGGAAGAGAGGGCGCTGCAGATCTTGGTGGACGTGTTTCAGATCGATCAGGTTAAGTTCTGCTTTTATTCTTAATTTCTAGTGGCTCTACTTGGTCTATACTGTCTCAATTTGTGTACTAGGTCTGTCTCTCTCTTTACGCTATAAAATTGCCGTGTTTCTGGTGTTTTTGGCGTTCATGTACCTCTTTTTTCCACACTCGTTTTTTTTGCTCACCTGTCATTTAGCCATTGCTGTTGTTTCAACTCATTACCGCTCATACCTTGCTGATTCATGCCAGCCATCATTGATTGTACTTCCTACTAAGCTAAATATTTATCAATTTTTTTTTCTAATTTCGTTCATTTACCTCAATTACCTGCCTTCATATTTCAACCTAGTCACAATCGTTTTTTCACAATTGTCTACTTCTTTATTTTTATAATTCGTCCTAGTTTGCAAACATTTCGTAGTTTAATTTGCTTCATTACTGACTCTATCTACATACTCATTATTGATTTTAATTTTACAGTAACCAACGTGTGCCAACCAGTCCAACCTCACTCCACATCGACCAGTGCTGCTTTATCTCACACCAACTCTCTCCAAGGCCAAGGTACCTGCTTTTCTGTTGCTCTAACGAAATTCTTACTCTGCTTTTTTTCGGAGGTGCAACAAAATTGCACACCCCACTGACATTTATATTTTCGGGAACACAACAAAATTGTGCTACCCCACTTTCTCGAAGTCACAACAAAATTATGCTTCATCTCTCTCTCTCATTATCTCTCTCGGGAACACAACAAAATTGTGCTCCCCCGCTTGTTTTCTCGAAGTCACAACAAAATTGTGCTTCATCTTTCTCTCTCATTATCTCTCTCGGGAACACAACAAAATTGTGCTCCCCCGCTTGTTTTCTCGAAGTCACAACAAAATTGTGCTTCATTTCTCTCTCTCATTATCTCTCTTGGGAATACAACATAATTGTACTCACCTTAGCCTTATACACTAGATTTTCTCGAAGTCACAACAAAATTGTGCTTCATCTTTCTCTCTCATTATCTCTCTTGGGAATACAACATAATTGTACTCACCTTAGCCTTATACACTAGATTTTCTCGAAGTTACAACAGAATTTTGCTTCATTTCTCTCTCATTATCTCTCTTGGGAATACAACATAATTGTACTCACCTTAGCCTTATACACTAGATTTTCTCGAAGTTACAACAGAATTTTGCTTCATTTCTCTCTCATTATCTCTCTTGGGAATACAACATAATTGTACTCACCTTAGCCTTATACACTAGATTTTCTCGAAGTTACAACAGAATTTTGCTTCATTTCTCTCTCATTATCTCTCTTGGGAATACAACATAATTGTACTCACCTTAGCCTTATACACTAGATTTTCTCGAAGTTACAACAGAATTTTGCTTCATTTCTCTCTCATTATCTCTCTTGGGAATACAACATAATTGTACTCACCTTAGCCTTATACACTAGATTTTCTCGAAGTTACAACAGAATTTTGCTTCATTTCTCTCTCATTATCTCTCTTGGGAATACAACAAAATTGTGTTCTCCCCAGCTTTATACGCTCGATATTCTCGAAGTTACAACCGAATTGTGCTTCATCTCTCTCTCATTATCTCTCTTGGGAATACAACAAAATTGTGTTCTCCCTAGCCTAATACACTCGATATTCTCGAAGTTACAACAGAATTGTGCTTCATCTCTCTCTCATTAACTTTCTTGGGAATACAACAAAATTGTGTTCCCCTTAGCCTTATACACAACAAAATTGTGTTCTCCCCAGCTTTATACGCTCGATATTCTCGAAGTTACAACCGAATTGTGCTTCATCTCTCTCTCATTAACTGCCTTGGGAATACAACAAAATTGTGTTCCCCTTAGCCTTATACACTCAATATTCTCGAAGTTACAACAGAATTGTGACTCTGTCTCTCTCTCTCCCTCTCCCTCTCTTATATTCAATTCTGGGAATACAACAAAATTGTGGTCCCTTTAGTCTGAGCTGAACCATACTGTCTCACAACTGAATTGTGGGACATGAGCGAATTCTTGAACACAACAAAATTGTGCTAACTTGTGGGTATACAACAAAATTGTGTGCCCTTTAGTCTGAGCTTAACCATACTGATTGCCATACCTGATAACTGTAGTCTTTCTACCTTATAATCTGTAGTCTCACAACAAAATTGTGTGACAAGAGCTAATTCCCGAATACAACAAAATTGGGTTTTGTACTTCGAGCTTTCCTGCGTTTTCTAAACTGCACAGTGCACTTAGTACAGTCGAACTAAAAGAACATACACAACATAATTGTGCTCATCAATTTGCACACTATATGCTTGATCCTTGTACATATAAATATTATTTCTATTTCCCCAAACATGGGGGTTGAATAAAAAAAAAAAAAAAAAATACTAATATAAAAATCGATAAAATTATACTTGTGTACTGTTTTTCTCCTCGTTGAAATTTTGCTTTTGCACTGACTATTTGACTTCTTGCTCTTTTCAGGCATGGCGGACAAGAACAATCTTACATCAAACGATGAGAATGCACCGCCTCCTGATAATATCCTTCCAGCACACATTGATGACGTCGGTCCCGAACTAGAGTCCGCACTTAAGAAACCAAGAGAGTAACTTAGACAAAAGGATGACCAGATTAAGTAAGATGTACAGTCCCCCCAAGCATATGGATGACGAACAATGTCGAACATACACCCCAGGCTTTACTGATGCAACTTCGACAGAAGGATGATGAGATCATGCTAGCTAAACAGTTATCTAAAAAGCAACTTAAATCTTGTGAAGAAAGAATTGCCTCCCTTATCCTTGCGAAAGATGAGGCAAATGCTAGGCTTGCTGAGGTGGAGAATAACGCTAAAATTCAAGATCATTAAATGAGCAAATCCAATTGCTGTCAGATGACAATGAAGGAAAGGAAAAGCAAAGCCAACAGCTGCAGGAAAGGCTCAAGCAAAAGGAATTAGAGTACAAGGATCCCCTGGAACAGGTCGATGTTCTGGATATTAACTTATCTGGTGCTGAAGCTCCTACTCCTGAAAAAGAAAAACCAAGAGGTCTCATTTCCTCGATGATATTACCAATGATATTAGCAACTTCCTTCCATCGATTGCTTGTTGGTCTGCTAACAGAAGGTCTCTGTCGACTGTTGATAAGGAAGTACTTCAAGCTTACAATTTCGCCGTTTTCCTGACCGGCACCCAGGAATTAGTTGGGGAACAAACATGAAACCAGCTTTCCAAAGATGCAAAGCTCGCAGCTCAGACTGCCATTGACAGAGGCTGTCATCCAATTTTCGTCCACCTGCCTCCAGTGAACAAAGTCAATGTAACTGGAAAAGTTTCGCTCTTTAATCGCATGTTAGAGAGAATTGAAAGTGCAACTGTGATTACGCCCGACACAAGAAATTACTCCAAGAACTGTTTTGTGAAACCTGATGGAATCACTCTCACTCAAGATGGATGCAAACTTTATGTGAAGCAGTTCGAGGAAGTCCTCTCAAAAATTTTGTCAGATCTCCCAAAACATGAAACCGAATCAGCCCAGCCTTCAACGAGCAATAGCCTTTCACAATCATCTTTGTTGGCGGACGACAAATTTTCATCGTTCATCGGCATCGAGAAAAATCTGCATGGCAAAATCATTGGACGTGGAGGGCACGTCATCAAGGCCCTTACTAGTGATAATCGTGTGGAAATGTCGATGGGCCATTGGTGTGAAAAGGAGAAGGGAGGTGAATTGAAAATTGTTTCTTCAGGTGCCCTGGTAATTGGCTCACTTAAGAACGTTATTGCTGTCAAGACGCAAGTCTCTGAGATTCTCAGCAACAAATGATATGTAGCGCTACAGTGGCACTCAGGTTGGACTGGCTTAAATGATTACCGACATGGCTTTGTAAATAAATGTTTATCTCGCAAATTGCCAGATTCTTTGTCTGATTTGATCTCAACTCCTAACTTATCTTCTGGTGCTTCTGTGGCTAGCAAGTCTAATTTCAGTCATAATGTGTCTCCTTGGATCAAGGTCGGAAAGTATCAGAATTGTAAATGTGCTGGATGCACTGTGATTTCCTCACATAGATCACTTGATTCTAGTTCTAATAACTCAAAAAGAATATCTGGATCTAAACATCACGTTACACCTACGCCCAATTCGAGCAAAACTGTCAAAAATTCTTTGAATATTGCTCTGTGGAATGCTCAAAGTTTGAGGCAGAAAACCAACTTAGTAAATGATCTTGTATCCGAAAATGATATTGACGTGCTCTTAATTACGGAAAGCTGGTTGAAACCTGATGATGTCTTTGAGATTGGACAACTGGAAAATGAGGGTTGCTGCCGTTTTCTGCACTGTCCACGAGAGGGCAGAGTGGGCGGTGGAGTAGCTTGCCTTTCAAAAACATCTCTCAAGCTTACTAAAATTGACACAGATAAAACCCACACTTTCGAACACTTAGTAGTCTCATTGGAAGTTAATGGCAAGAAGATCTCCATCATTACCCTGTATAGACCAGAATCTTCTAGTAAAAACCAGTACAGTATTGGGGACTTTTTTGAAGAATTGACATCCTTCCTGAATTCTAGGTGCATTAAGGGTCAGAATTTTATTCTGACTGGTGATTTCAATTTTCACATGAATAATCCTGACGACACCAGGGTAAAAAGGTTTCATGAGATACTTGATATGTATGATCTACATCAACATGTAAATGGCCCAACTCATAAAAATGGTAACACTCTAGACTTGGTTATAACGCCTCGCTCTTTCAGCATTGGTAGCTGTGCGATAGGTGAACTTTTGTCTGATCACTGCTGTATACATTTTAATGTCGAAATGGGCGCTCCTAAATCCCTAAAACGGAAAATCAAATACAGAAAGACCAAGGCAATCAAGGTTGAAAATTTTAAGAAAGACTTAAAGTCAAAACTGTCACTTGATCCTGATGAACTTCTCTTAGAAACTCAGCTAGACAATCTTATTAATAAATATAATTCCTCTAAGGAGGTACTTGATGTACATGCACCAGAGAAAACTGGATATATCACCTTCCGCAAACCAACCCCCTGGACCAACCTAGAGATTAAAAAACTCAAATCTGAGAAACGGAAAGCTGAGAAGAAATGGAGAAAATCTAAACTGGACTCTGACTTTCAACAATATAAACTAAGGAGAAACGAATTTAATAATCATCTTGCTGCGCTGAAGTTTCAAGATCTTTCTACGAAAATACGTGATAACAGGCATAATTCACAGGCACTTTATAAGATTATCAACTCTACGCTTAATAAAAAACAGAGTTCCCCCTTACCTGATCATTCCAATGAAACAGAATTAGCAAATGACTTTGTCCATTATTTTGACGGCAAAATAAAGGATCTGAAGGATAAACTGCTCAACAGCCAAACATGCAGCCCATCTCAAAACATGATCAACGCTCAAGTACACTGCAATACTGTGAGTAGCCGACTTACATCCTTCAGACCCCTATCAGAATGTGAGGTGAGGAAGCTGATTAAGGATATGCCATCAAAACACTGCATGTTAGATCCATTGCCTACATGGCTAACAAAAGAATGCACTGAGGAATTTCTGCCTATAATTACTGAGATCATAAATGCTTCTTTAAAACTAGGTGTGATGCCTAAGTCCTTAAAGCATGCTATCATTAAACCTCTTCTCAAGAAATTTGGACAGGACATGATTATGAAAAATTATAGACCAGTCTCCAACTTGTCTTTTTTAAGCAAACTCATTGAAAGTGCTGTTATTGCTCAATATATGCAGCACCTCACTGATAACAATCTTTTGGATAACAGGCAGTCAGCATACAGAAAATTCCACAGTACTGAAACGCTATTAACCAAAGTGCATGATAAAATTATGCATAGTCTGGGAAAGAATGAGGTTGTCATGCTTGTTCTCCTTGATCTTTCTGCTGCTTTTGATACCATTGATCATGATATCATGCTCAAGCGACTAAGATTTCGCTATGGAGTTGATGGTATAGCCTTGAAATGGTTTAAATCCTACCTTCATGGCCGGTCTCAGTCTGTTCTAATAAATGATTCTAAGTCGCAAATCATGCCCCTTGAGTGTGGGGTACCACAGGGCTCTAAGCTTGGTCCAATACTATTTAACTCTTATATTGCTCCACTTAGTGAAATAGCTGAAAAACATGATTGAGGATGAAAAGTATGCAGATGATGAACAGCTTATACTTGCATTTAAGCCATCATCCCAGGGACAGCAAGCTGAATCTTGGTCTAGAATGGAGAGCTGTATTGACGATATAAGGAATTTGCTTCAAAACAATACACTTATTATAGCACGTTGGGCGTGGGGTCAGGATGGCACCTACCAGCTCTGCTGTCTTGTCGACGGTCCAGAATGCAATGCGGCGATGAGCGGATGTGCCACAAGATGGCGCCTTCGCACGGTGCTGCCACCACTGCCACACTCCACCCAGGTTTGTTTTTAGGTCTCGGACATCACACGCTTCTCTTCCATCTTCCAGGCTTGACTTCCACCTTCTACCCTGGTTTGTTTTAGGCGGTCCGCCTGGGAGGGTTTTTTTAAGGTGCGGAGACATGCATCTCCGCCGGAAAACAAAAAAAAACAGGGGAAAAAGGGAGCAGGAGCCATACAACTCCTATCGGAAAAGGGAAAAGGGCAATTTCAAATAAAAATTTATCATAGGCCAAAAAAGGAGCCATGCAGCTCCGCAGGACAAACTGGTGACATGCATCACCAAAAGGACAAATTCAGTAACAGGAAAAGTTAGGAGTCATGCAACTCCTTCGGACAACCTGGAGACATGCATCTCCAAATGGACAAATTCTCATAGGGCTTAGGAAAAAAATAAAACAGCAGTGTGGGCTGTGGCTCCCAGAATAGCACGCCGACTGGTGTTCCGCAGCGAGGCAAGGTGATTAGCCTGGGGCAGGATGTCAAAGGCTTTGCAGCCCAAATATGGCGCATCGGACTCCAATACTACTCGGCTCAGGTTTACCCTTCGACAAAACTCCTGACTGGAGAAATTAGTAATCGTGATCGGTGACACCCCGAAGACGGTGTTGGGAAAAACTCGGGTCCACGCCTCATAAAGGGCCATATCACCGATGAAGCAATGGATGTAAATCCTGTGGGTGCCCCTGACGCCCTCTTGTTGAAGGATCGTCTGGCAACGCTGGGAAACGGAGAGGTCCCCTCTGATGTGGAGGATCAGGGGCTTGTCCAGATTGATGGCCAGACGGATTTGGCTCCTCAATAGCACTTCCTGGGCGGCCTGATGTTGAGGGCCTCGAACCACATCCAGCCCACATTCACCGATAAAGGAGGCCGATGACAGCATTTCCTCGGCACTTTTCCACTTGTATCTGTCTGATCCAGCAAGGGATGGGTGAACTCCGTAGCTGGTGAAACACCAGGGTTCATCAATCGGGGGCAGGCCCCACTCATGGGGAAAGACACGATTGTCCACCAACCGAACTATGGTGTACGGTCCATGAAGAAATTCTTCACCGGGGTTGCGCTGACGCATTTTCGTGAGGTGACAATGGGCACCCATGGCAGAGGGAGGAGGAACAACCAGTTGTTCGCCAGAGTTGTTTTCAGGCAGTGGCAAGCTTCGGATCCTGGCACGGACCTCAGTTGGCAGGGATGCCAAGGCAAGCATTAGCCCCCGCCAATGCAAGATTCCGACGGGATGGCTCAAAGTACACGGCTGGAGGGGCACCTGCACAGGGATGGGAGAACCGATGAGGCCTGCCAAATCTCTCAGGATAGCAGCATACGTAGCCCCATAGGCCACGGTGGGCTCGGTTTGCCAGGAGTTTTCTGTTGCCCACACGTGCAGCTCGGCAATAGGACGTCCACTTGCCTCTGCTAAAGTGTTCAGAAGATTCCTTGCCCCGATCATCCAGCGTAACGATATCATTTCCTCATCACGAATCAGCAGGTGGTCCTGTGAATGCTGGGCCCTATCCATGATTGTCGGAAAAACGGACTTACATTCCATGCAAGTAGCCTCAGCGTGAAACCAATAGGGTAGGTGTTGTCCCTCCACATGCTGCCTTAAATTAACCGGAACAATGTCACAGATCGGACAAGTCTGCTTGTTTGGCCTCTTCTCTTTTCGTCTTCGGCGCCTGGGGTTGGGAACCTCACGACTAGCAAATGGAACAGCCGAAACTGACCTGGGAGTGGTTACAGGTCTAGACTTGGGGTCACCTGGGGAGGGGCGTAGAGACAACTTCCTGGCCTTCGACCGTGACCTCGGAGGGAGACGGACGTCCATCAGGGACAGACATGCATCTGTCTTGGGGGGGAGTTGAAGGGGAAGGCAGACGTGCATCTGCCGCGGAGGGAGGCAGACATGCATCTGCCGCGGAGGGAGGCAGACATGCATCTGCCGCGGAAGACGATGTTGAGGGCACCGGTTCCGGAGACACTTCCTCAAAACGCACTGTCTTGACAATTGCCCTAACTGGCGCAAGCTTTCTTGTAATCCTAAGGATAGGGTACTTTCCCGTGGGGTACGAAAAGCTCAAAGTCCTCTCGTTAGCGGCACTGGCTTCAGGAGGCAGACTTTCATCTGCGGTGGACTGGCTGGGATTGGGACGTGAGGGCTGACGTGCATCTGCCCGAAATGGAGGGGGCTGGTCTTCGTCACTCTCACTCGAAGACATATCCAACTTTCAGTACTCCAATTCAATTCTGGAAAGGTGAGAATACTACAATCAGGTTCTATATGGAATAGACCACCAAAGACTACAGATGTCCTGCTAGATGACAAAAGTGATACTTCATCTTAAATGTATGTTAGTACAAACAACTTAGCTCAATTGTGTGTAATAGTCTTGTAGATATTCTGGTCGTCGTACATGTCTCCCCGACCTCGTCTGTCTGGTCGGTGGTCCATTCCGGACCTGTCCTGTACTCTCACCCCTGTTGCCCCTCCTAGTGGCAGTAGAACCCACAGTGGCCTCGCGGTCCACAGCAGGCAATGCAAACAGTTTCTCGAGCACCTCACCAAGATCTTCATCAAAAGATTCAGATGCTGAATCACTGCTGGGTCGGTCAACACAATGAGTGGCAACCACTGATGCCCTCTTCCGCTGGACCCATAGTGGGACAGTACGATCCAGGTATAGCCGCATCCGGTCCACATGTAGCACCTTGGTGCGTCTTCTCTCAGCCACACGGTACAGCACTGGTGACAGGGCATCAACCACAACATAAGGCCCATTCCAAACAGGCTGCAATTTCTTGCAGTTACCGACCTTAGATGCAGAATTCAGAACCATCACCAGGTCACCAGCCTGAAACTTAGCCTCTCGAATGGATGGTTGTTGGTCATACCACTTCTTGCCGCGTACCTGGGTTGCCCTCATCTGTTCCCTAGCTGCTGCAAAGGTTTGCGCCATGTCAGTCAGCAAGTTTTTCACATATTCTGGAGGTGGCTCCTGTCGGCCATATCCCATGCCGAACAGCACGTCAGTTGGCAAGGCCACTTCCCTTCCAAGAAACATCATATTTGGCGTAAACCCTGTCGATTTGCAAACCGTTGCCCGGAGACTCATGCCGAGGAAGTCAATGTACTGGTCCCAGGTGTTGGATTTGCCATTCAGGAAGCACCTGATAAAAGAGGCAATCTGTTGGTTGTACCTCTCAACCTGGCCGTTACTACTGGGCCTATATGGAGTTGTGCGCGTTTTGTGGATCTCAAGGTGTTGACAGAGCTGTTGGAATAGAGTGCTCTCAAAGTTCCGACCCTGATCCGTATGGATAATCCTGGGTGTCCCAAACCGCACAATCCATTTCTCCACCAGAGCTTTTGCTGTCAGTTCCGCTGTCTGGTCAGGTAGTGCACAAACCTCTATCCACTTGGTGAACTGGTCTACGATAGACAAGATGTTCTTATTCCCTGAAGCATTAACAGGGAAAGGTCCCATGAAGTCCATGTGAATTCTCTCACCGGGATAGCCAGCCTGGTAGTCTCTCAGAGTCGCTTTGTTCTTGGATCTATTCTTGTGTTTGGTGCATGTTGCACATGTTGCCACATACAGTTCAACATCCCGTCTCAAGGTTGGCCAATAGCAGCATTTGGAGACAAGATGGATGGTTTTGTCCCGTCCCCAATGTCCTCCTACACGCGTGTCGTGACAAAGGCGAATGACCTCTTCTCGTTCACTGAGAGGGATGATCAACTTCTTCCCGGGAGAATTACCTCCAGCCCACATGTAGTATAGTACTCCATTGATGATCTTCAATTGGTGTCTGTGCCTCCAGATCAGCTTCATGGTGAGTCCCTGTGAAAACAGTTCATGTGGCTCAGGCTCACCTCCTTCCAACCAGGCAATTAAGGGGCACAATTCAGGGTCGTTCCTCTGTAGTCCTCGAAGCTCTCTATCGGAAAAGCACCCAATGAAGTTAGAACCAGACTCATCCACACCAGACTCCTCATCATCCGACTCATCACTGGGAGAGTAGCTGTCCTCCATAGCATCTGGGCATCTGGCCAGCTGCCTAACGTAAAGCTGATTCGTTCCCAAAGTTGGGTGAGGGGGTGGGACGCATGCACATCCCGTTGGACTTTCAGCGGATAAAGTTGGGAGAGGGGGTGGGACGCATGCACATCCCATTGGACTTTCAGGGGATAAAGGGACGCATACACATCCCAAGGATGATTCAGTTGAGGTCTCCAAATTGACACTCCTCACAAGTACTGGAGAAACGAAATCCACATCTGCTTCAAAACGTGACCACTGTCGATGCAGCTTGGAGCAATGGTCACACCCGCTACATGGTAACGAAGCCAAGTCAGTCTGAGGTTTGTAGTTGTTGCAAGTTGGGCCCTTTTCCGGGATCCTTGAGAGGCTGTCAGCATTTACATGCTTAGCTCCTGGCCGATGTTCTATGGTCATGTCATACTGAGACAATTCCTCAAGCCAACGCCCAAGCTGGCCACATGGATCCTTGAATCTACACAGCCAGGTCAATGAGCCGTGATCAGATCGCACTCTGAAGTGGCAGCCAAGCAAATAGTGTCGGAAGCGACGGGTGAAGACCACAACAGCCAGCAATTCCTTCCTTGTGGTGCAATATTTCTTCTGGGCAGGCGTCAAAGAGAAGGAAGCAAAGGAAATGGGTCTCTCCTGTCCCTGCTGTATCTGGTAGAGCGCCGCAGCAACAGAGAAATTGCTAGCATCTGTGTCAAGGATATAAGGGTCCTCATTATTGGGATATGCCAAAACCGGGGCTGTAGTCAGCATCTCCTTCAGTTGTTGGAAGGCTTCTTCACACTCTGCAGACCAGTGGAAGGCTTTGTCACGCTTGGTCAGCGCATATAGTGGGGACAAAACGCCAGCCAATCCAGGCAAGAAGTCGCGATGGTAGTTCACAAACCCCAAAAACTTCTCGACCTCATGATGATCCCTCAGGTGGGGCCATTTCAAGACGCACTCAACATGGTCATTCGTGATGGTGACTCCATCCCTCGATGCATAACCCGTTGAAATGTTGCAGGCGCGTTACATAATCCCTGGGCCATCCTGACATGCTGGAATAGGCCGTATTTTGTCAAGAAAGCGGTCTTGTGCCGATCTTCAGGATGGATAGCAATTTGCCAGTACCCCGAGGCCAAATCCAAAGTATGGAACCACAAATTCCCACTCAACATATCGGTACACTCATCAATCAGCGGCAGGGGATAGGCATCTTTTATGGTCTTCACATTAACTTGACGAAAATCAACCGTGTACCTCACCTCGCCGTCTTTCTTCCTGACAAGCACAGGTGCTGAGGCCCATCCGGAGATCGATGGTTCAATCACTCCGGCTGTAAGCATGTCATTAAGGGTCCGTTCCTCCTCTTTCTGGAACTTCAGGGGGGTACGTCTAAGGCGCTCCCTCACAGGTTCCTCATTGTACGTCTTGATCCTGTGAGTCAACAGAGAAAACATGCCCAAATCAGTTTTGTCCCTTGCGAATGTGTCTGCGTAGATGGTCAACAGGCGCGCCAGGCCAATCTGTTCACGGAGGCTTAACCTCGGGGAAGCATCCTTCAACATAGACTTCAAATGGTCCGGGACCTCCTCACAGGCACTCATGTGACGTTCACGAAGCTCCTCTTCTGGAATCTCAACTGGTGGAACCAGGGTACTGCACACAGGTGGTTCTGTGTCATTCATCCTGTCGACAGTGCTCCAGTCAGGGAGGTCTGATGACAAGACTGTCTGCCTCACTGAACAATTCACTTCCGGGGGATGGGACCCACTGGCCCCATCTAAACAAGGGGGTAGGAGCTTTGTAGCTCGTTCAGGCAAAGGGGATGGTGGGAGCCCTGCAGCTCCCTTGGACAAATGAGAGGGTGGGAGCCCTGCAGCTCCCTTGGACAAATGAGAGGGTGGGAGCCCTGCAGCTCCCTTGGACAAATGAGAGGGTGGGAGCCCTGCAGCTCCGCCAGGAGTGGAGTTCTTCTCAAAAGAACACATGACTTCCTTCATTTCTACAGCATTTGTGAGATGTTCCTCCTTCCTCAATATCACATCTTTGGCTGAGTCATTAATAACCTCCACACATCCGTTCTGGCTCCCATGTAACAAAAACGACCCAAGCAGCAATTCCTCACTTGCTCTAGGGCTTGTAACATAGGGGGCATCACTGGGGTGGCTGAATTTCACCTCCACCAACTGCCTCATCTTGGCAGGAATGACAGTGGTTTCTGCCACTGCGACACGACTCAGCAGGTAATCTTCCCCACTCGAATTCCTCTGCACGTGAACATCCACTGGGCATCCTCTCAGAACCAGGGTATTCATAGGAAGATCCACGACAGCATCACAGCTCAACATGAAGTCCAAACCCAGGATACAGTCATCGGATATTGGTCCACAAGCAAAAGAATGGAAAAACTGCTGGTCACCAATGAAAACAGCTGACATTTCATGGTGGCATTTTCTTCAGCCGTGTTGATGTTGACGTCCTTGGAGCTCTTATTCAGATCATCTAAAAGTCCACTTCGAACCATCGAGACTTGGGCTGCGGTGTCCACAACAGCCAGGATGGGCTGTTGTTCCAAGCCCTGGAAAACAACACTAACCAACAAGTTACAGCCATAGAAAGGGTCATCTAGTGATCGGATCTCATATGGTCGGCCATCATTACTAGCAGTAGACTGTTGGCCAGGCCGGTCTACCGCTGGGAGTTTAAATGCGACGCCTCCTGATGTGAAGATTGGTGCCGGCGGCCATACTTCTCCTTCCTGTCACCATCTGAGTGGCGCGATGAGTCTCTCGGAGATTGGTGGCGATGGTCATAAGTATTCCTCCTGTCACCATCTGAGTGGCGTGATGAGTCTTTCTCACTTGTTCTTCTGTTATCCCCGTGACCTCTGTCCCGCTCTGAGCTCCTGCTTCCATCACGTCCCCTGCTTCCACTTGACCACCGGTTCTCACTTCTGCTGGGGCGCTCAGAGTTGTCATGCCTCGATCTTGAAGAATTGTTAGCATCATAAGATGACCGGTGCTGATCCCTGTAGTTGTGACTTCTCTCTCCTCTTTCGCTGCTACTTCCCTGGGAGTAGTCTCTCCCTCTGAATGATGACCTCTGATGGTACTGTTTCTTCCTGTCTCTTCCTCTTTCATTTCTGGAACTCTCGTTCTCAGAACCAGAAGCTGAGTAACCCGAATTTCGGCTGTCTGGCCGCCTCAGCCTGTTTGCACACTCGGCAGCAATGTGCCCTCGGCCCTGACACTCATAGCAGCGGAAAGGTGATGGGGACCTTCTGCGCTTATTAGCACAGTCCCGGGACATATGGCCTGTACCATCACAAGTGAAACAGCGCATGGGAGATGCGGAAGTCTGCCTAACATTCAATGGTCTACATGTATTTTCTTCAAAGGAGACTTGACGTGCCACCAGCTTGGCTCCAGTCCTGCTTCCGTAGACTTGGATGCTTTTCACCTGCTCCACAGCATCCCTCACAGTCGCAGGGTTACTCATTGCAGCAAGGAAAGCAGCATTGGAATCTTTGCAACCCCCTAATAAAGCATCAACAGCATAGCGTTGAAGGTGTGCTTCATTCAAATCATTAGGGTGGGCACTGATAGTCATGGCATAGACCCTGTCAGAGAATGCATCAAGATCTTCATTCTCCCTCTGCTTCACTGAGGAAAGTTCCGTTCGCAGCCTCTGCTTTGTGGACTCTCTACTTGCTCCATATCTGGCATCAAGGGAGTTGAGGATTGCTTGATAGTCATTTAATGTGGCTTCTGGAAGGTTCTACACTGCGTTGACAGCAGACCCACGAAGATGTGTTCGCAGCATCAGCAATCTCTCCTGGTTATTCCAGTTTACAGCGTCTGTCACAAAAAGAAAATTTTTCTTCCATCCTTACCAAAGCTGTGGAGTGCCCTCAAAGTTCTCAACTAGGTTGGCTTCTAGTTTGCGTCGGGCACCTGCCGAAGACGCACTGACAAGGGACTGTTGAGGGGACCAGTTGCGACCACAATTGAAGCTTGCATCTTTATTTTCCTTCCGCGGTTGCGGCCTGTAGGCACCATCTCGGGGAAACACATGTTTAATTTTCTTGTAGTGTTCAGACTTCATCAGTCGCTCGCTCGGCGTACCCTGATATACTTCCTCATGGTCGTCCTGGTCCGGACCACCATCACACGCGGTCTCAGGAAGGAGGGCTGTCTTTAACTCCTGAATGGGACTAACATTCAAGTTTGGCGCCGGACGGAATTCTTCCAGAGCGGACTTCACATGTTTAGCGATGGCTTCACCAGAATTAACGGCCTTCATATCACTCATTACATCTTTCATCTGTTTAAAGAAGGAGCCATTGCGCTCAGTCAAGATTTCTTCATGCCTCCTATAATTGCTCTCCAAATTCTTCAATAGTTTCTCCTGGCTTTGGAAAAACCTCTCCTGACTTGTCTGCTGCTCATAGGAACTCTTGCAAAGTGACTCGCCCAACTTATGTAGCCCCTCCACAATGGCAAGCAGACTGCGTTGAGTAGAACCGGTTGAATCATTACTGGATACAGAGTCATTTCGGTGGCGCCG
Organism: Platynereis dumerilii; assembly: GCA_026936325.1. Taxonomy (NCBI): domain Eukaryota; kingdom Metazoa; phylum Annelida; class Polychaeta; order Phyllodocida; family Nereididae; genus Platynereis; species Platynereis dumerilii. The sequence goes on from JAPTHN010000014.1 coordinate 26,235,308, forward strand.
AGACTTAGATCTTTGTTTCTCTTCTTTGGTACCGGTTTCTTCCCTCAACAGCTTTGACTCGTCGTATCTGACATCAGCATAGTTGATGTCCCCTGGGCCGCCCCCGTACTGGCCATCAAATGGTGCGCGATTTGACCCGAATGAGGTAGGGGCATTGGGGGGTGCTTGGCATGCACCAAACAAGGAGTAATCAAGGTCAGTTGGGAGGCCTGCACCTCCCATGGGAGAGTGGCATGCACCACCCCTGGAATTTTGGTCAAGTTCATAGGGGTCAATTTTCATGGGCTGGTATGCGCCTGCCCTGGATACCGTTTTATTGCGCGCACCAAATTGATTCAAATTATTGAGCTGATTTTCAACTAGGGGATCAAACATAGCTGCCGCATCTAGACCATTGTCAACAGACAAATTTTGGAACTCTGGAATCTGCGAAGTCACTGCCCCTCTCTGGTGCCAAGCCAAAACATCTCTTTTTGCCAACCTTGGTGCGCAGCGCTGTAGTTGATCCCAACTGGTAATTGGTCTACTGTCGATTATGGCTGCGGCAGAGACTGGGCCTATATTACGAAGCATCATCAGTTCATCCGCGGTGGCAAGGTCTAGATTAACAGCCATACTTGTTTGAAATCCCACTAATTGCGCCACAAAATTGCCAAGTCAATTTTACGTCAATTGTCAGTATGGGTCTTAAATTGTTACTAACAACCCCCAAGCAACTGAACAAAAGTGTTAGTACGCCTAATGAACGATAAGCAATAGAAAAATACAGGTACTAAAAAATAATAATTTTTTTTTTTTTTTGGTATTTAAATGAAAGATTTTATTTATTTTTAATTAATTTGGTTTTTTGATTTTTTGAAACTTCAAAAATATGAAATTATGCAACAACACAATGAACAACAAAATGAGTAACACTACCAAGGTGTGAGGCAACTAAATAAATAAAACAATGTAGGTGCTGCACTCAAACAATGGTAATTGAAAAAATTAAACAATGATTTTTTTTAATCGATTTTTATTAATATGATTTTATTATGAATGAATGATACCAAAAACTGAGATATGAAACTTAAATAAGATGAAAATTGGGTATGAAAATGATTAATGGGACTTGAAATGACTAATTGTTGGTTCCAGTGCAATTGGGACACAAGGAAAAGCAAACTACAGCATTCACTCAGCAGCTGTCAAAATCACTGGATGGTTCCCAATGCAAATAGACAAGGCAGGGAAAATGAAATATCTTGAGAAAAACAAGCAAGGGCAATGATCAAATGTGGTCTAAATACGACTGGAAGAGGTTTTAGGTAGATTAAATAATGATGGGAAGGGTTGTTAATGGTCTGGGGGTTAATAACAGGCCTTCAAAGTTGAATGTATAGGCCGATTTTCAATGTTTTGGATGGGCGTTAATGGAGGAAATGAGCACACGTTGTGGTTTGAAATGCAAAAATATGAAAAAATTTAAGATGTCAACACAAAATAACTAGGCCAAAATAAAGTTAAGATAGTTCTTTCGTGGATTTTCAATGAGTTTGGTTAATAACTTCAGTTTAGTTGGAGGATTGACTTGGATTTTGTTTCCCGGTAAAAAATGGCGGACAGCTCAGCTCAGGCCAGTACACAATTTCTACTGTCTCAGGGAGCGGCCCAAAGAAAATTCAACAGATACCAGCGTGTAGCACCCTTTTCCTGGTCTAGTAGATCATATTCCACTATAATATCCCACTCTGATACCAATATTATAGCACGTTGGGCGTGGGGTCAGGATGGCACCTACCAGCTCTGCTGTCTTGTCGACGGTCCAGAATGCAATGCGGCGATGAGCGGATGTGCCACAAGATGGCGCCTTCGCACGGTGCTGCCACCACTGCCACAGACTATTCAACAACACAGAAAAAATGGAATTCCTTCTAGCTGGTGCACCAAAACTCTTGCAGAAATTGCATATGAAGAAAATCAGAGTGGACAGTATGGAAATTAAATCACTGGAAAATGTAAAGAATTTGGGCGTGATGTTTGATAAGGGCATGACTATGGATAAGTGCAAAAAAGCGTACTACAACCTTCGTAATATTTCGAAAATCAGACGATGTCTCAGTATGGATGACGCTAAAACTGTGGTGAATGCACTTGTTACTCCTCACCTGGATTATGGCAATAGCCTGCTTTACGGAATTTCGAAGAAACTAGAAAATAAACTTCAAGTAGCCCAAAATTCTGCTGTTCGATTGATACACAAGGTTAATAAAAGAGAATCAATATCTCCGTACCGGAAAGATCTGAATTGGCTACCCATACCCTCTCGGATAAAATATGAAATAGCAACCATGGTTTGGAAGACCTTGAATAATCAAGCACCGGAATATCTGAAAACCCTCGCGAAAATTAGATGCACAAGAGGAAATCTAAGAAACAATGACAAAGTTCTACTTGATATCCCTGATGCTCGCAACTACAATCAATTTTTCGATAGGAGTTTCACCAGATCTGCACCTAAAATTTGGAACAGTCTCCCATCTGAAATCAGGTGTTGCGGGTCATTGGTTTCATTTAAGAAGGGTCTAAAGACTTTTCTCTTTACTGAGGCTTACAGCTGATTTCTAAAGAGCGCTGGTGAGCAAGTTACTTGAAACTGGCGCTATACAAATTACTATTATTATTATTATTATTATTAAATAAGTCCAGAGATACGCAAAACATTGCATATCTATGATGCTAGCATCTGAAACATGTTTATTCTGGTTGCTATGGCAACATAATTCATATATAATACTTTATATCTTTTTGAACAAGTGTTTAATTTTTAATTTGCCCATATTTCAATCTTTTTTGCTTTGAATTAACATGGTGTCCTACACATTTGATGAAAATCACTTTGAAATGCATGTTAACCATTTCTGGTGGTTTCCATGGCAACCAAAATAAGTCAATGGAATGTTTTCAAAATTTTGAAAGTATGGTTGAGCTTCCCCTAAAATATCAGTTTGCTATGTTACTTGCCTTTTGAGAGGCAGCCATTTGAAAACTAGGTCCTCATGGGAGTTCTGGTTTCACAGTTTTAAATTGGTTGCTATAGCTTGAAGAACATCGTCTTTGTCTGCCACTTTCTCTGCAATCGCCCAATTTTTGTGTAGTTCTCAATAGCATAGACACAGCCTGTGTATGCCCAAAGCATATATAATCACTCACAAATATCCACAAAAGTCAGTCATGGACTCTGGCTTAGTCTTTCGACTTTGACTAAAGAGCCTATTTGAGTATTAGCCTATTTTATATTAGGCTCAATTTTCATTGGCTGTTGGATATTAGATTGGAACCTCATTGAATTCTCAGCATGTCCAATAAGAATGCAGCTTAATATTCACTGGCTAATCATGGCTCTGTGGATATTAGGCTGAACAGTCATTGCCTATGTTTGGCTGGATTCTCATCAGAAAGGATATTAGGTGTGTATGCCCAAAGCATATATAATCACTCACAAATATCCATAAATATCCACAAAAGACTGTCATGGATTTTGACTTAGTCTTTTGACTTTGACCAAAGAGCCTATTTGACTATTAACCTATTTGATATTAGGCTCAATTTTCATTGGCTGTTGGATATCAGATTGGAATGTCATTGAATTCTCAGTGTGTCCAATGAGAATGCAGCTTACTATCCACTGGCCAATCATGTGCGTATGCCCAAAGTTCATAAAGTCACTATCAAATAGCCACGAAAGCTCACAAAAGACTATAGTGGATTTGGTCATAGTCTTTTCTGACTTTGCCAAAGTCCCCTATAGATGGCGATTAGGCTAACATCTGATTGGCTCACAAAATCGCCAGAACTCTGATACGGCACTCTCATTGGCCAGAGCTCTTGATCCTAGACTCTAAAAATAGATCACGCTCTCCAGAGGGACTAAACCTCCTACACACTCGTACGCACTCCAGCGCCACCTGTGTGGATTTGGCTCAGGTCATGTGATCAAACAAAATGGTTTTCCCAGTTTGCAAAGCAATTCAGGCTGATTTCGGTAACTATGCAAGTTACTGTGTCATGTCTTGGTGTAGTTATGGAAATGAGTGAGTATACTATCTGATTTTTTATTAAGATAGTTCCCATTTGACTGTAATGGCTGCCAAACATCGCCTGAATGCACCGAATCTGCCGAGCACAGGCTCACAGCACTGCATCGAGGGTCGGCTAAACTTTAAGAGGAGCTCAAGACAATTCTTTTGCACTTTAAATCAGTTCTCTACGATTATTTTTGGCTGAGAAATTAGGCAAAAATGTTTTGAGCCCGAAAATTCAGCAGAATTATTTTGAAGCACGCTACTGCGCCGATGTTCACAGAAACCAGAAGACGAGCTCAAGACAATTCTATAGCACTTTAAATCAGTTCTCTACGACAATTTTTGGCCGAGATATTAGGCAGAGAAGTTTATTTTCATTTAATATTAAACTGATGGATGTCCTGACTTGAGATGGGGTCATGGCGAACAGTCAACTCACCAGGTGACAACTCAGGGCCGTACACTGCAGGGAGATGGGGGGGGGGCAGCTGCACCTCTAGAATTTGACTGAATTTTTTTAAACCTATCAATTGTCAGCAGTTCTCCGGGTTCGCATGCCTCCGGAGTGTCTGCCCCCCCCCCCAAGATTCAGCCCAGGCTGCGGCCCTGCAATTCACCAGGCCCAAAGCTCGGCAGCTGTCACACTGGTTGAGCCCCGAAAATGCAGCATTCCACCCCCACAAAAAATAAATTTTTTAGGAATGATAATGACTGGTGATCACCTCTGTTATGCTCTAACCTGGCAGTTGTTTGAAATGGCAGTATGGAAGTACTATTCCAGGACCTGTACTTAGGACAGCCAGTCTTGAACATCTGGCTGTTTATAGCATCGCAGAAATAATCCCAAGAGAAAGAATACGACTTATCACGAGGGACTGCGATAATCTTTTTGAAGGAATGTGATAAACTTCTGAAGGAAAGCTATATTATTTGCGACGGAACACGATATTCTTTTGTGAGGGAATGCTTTTTGAGGGAATGCGATATTCTTCGCAAGGAACGTGGTATTCTTCATGAAGAACATAATAATCTTGGTGATGGAACATGATAATCTATATTTAATTCCATGTCCTCTCAGGGGCTCCATATAATTGTATGTTATTTTCAAATAGCGCCAGCTGCTCAGAAATGTAGGAATTTATAGTTTTCATGCCTTTCAAGTTACCAGCTTATTGATTAATGCCCATGCCTGTAAATTTTGTCAGCAAGTTTCAAGTGAATGAATATAACTTTAATCATTTTTCAGACTGTTATTATGGACTAAAATGGAATATGGGACAAGAGTTAGAGGACAGTCTGCACCCCGGTCATGCTGTTACCAGGGACATATCTTAAAAAGGTGCTTTTAACAAGATATTCCTGAAATTTGATTGTCTTGCATGATATGTAAAATCTGTTTACCTGAAAAAAGTTAGAGTGAATTGCATGACATAGGCCTATAGTTACAAGATCTCATTTATAAAAAAAACAATCCAAACAAATTAAGTGATTTACTGTGGATTCACTGTGCTCCTGATTCCCCTTATTTAAAGTGTAAATCAACTTTTTTATTCACATTGTATTCAGATCTATGGATTTTATTCCTTCATTTCAGGGCATCAAGAAGCAAGTTAACCTACTTTGACTATCGTCTCCTTTGGCTTTCTGAAAAGGCTACTCCAACTTGAATTCAGACTCCTCTAGTCTCCTTTATTTCACTTCGCGCGGATGACTCATCTTCTCAGATTAAGTGCTTAAAAATATTACATGGTGTTTGATTTGATTTGATTTTATTCGGTTCATATATAAATACAAAGAAATACAATACAAACCGTGGATAGCACAGAAAAGGGTTACCCCTTATTTCCACTGTGGTCCACTGGTATACAATGGCATGTATCAACAAAGGCTTTCTTTTATAACAAAAATGATGGGTTTTTCAGTGAGTTCAATGGATTTGATTATTTGTTACTTTAGTAGAGCCCTATATACATAGCATATAACAAAATAAGGGTGTTTGATGACGACGCTATTTTGTTAATTTTTTTGTGAAGAAACACAGTTGTGAGTGATCTATGCAGATTCATCATTGTTTATAACTCTTTGTATTAACTTTGATGTGACTAAATCTGTAACATTGATGTCAACAGAATACTAATCACAACTACTTGCTCTTTCAGAATCACAAGACCTTCACATCTGTGACTTTTGAAGAACGGAAATCGTAGTTTTACTGCAAAAACGGGAAAAAAATTATTCAGGCCATCCATGGTAAGATGTCAGTAGGGAATACAAATACGAAAGTATGTGAGAGAACGCAGTGATGAATTTATTTTAATTCCATGTCCTCTTTGGGGCTCCATAAGTTTTAGCTCTGCTGCGTAATTGTTTCTATGTGAAAACAGTGTCAAAGTCAGTGACCAAAGTTTTTTGACACACACGGGTGTCCTGTTAAAAATAAGACATAAACAACCATATAAAGGAAAGGAATTAAAAATCAATGACACAAGTATAGTTTTTCATCACTGTTCTTCCAATAATTTTTCTGATCGAAAATTTATTTAGCATTTTTGTTGTGATACATATATACAAAATAGATTTTCATATTAATTGTACTTTTTGTTTTTTTATCTTGGAAAACATGACTGCAACTTGGCGAAGAGCAGCCAGACACCCTCATATTTCAAAACAGTGAGTAATAGTTTTAAATGATTAGCATGTTAGGCTTCTATCCTACAACACAAAAGTCGGGTTGGACCAATTTGTTGTGCTCAATTCTGCAATAACTACGGTGTCCTTATATGTGTCTCTCTGTTTTCTTGCCTTTGTGGCTGTGGCACGCTTTATATTCAGTGCTAATATATACAATTTTTTCCGAAATTTTAATTCGTTAATTTTATGTTATCATTTGTATTTTTAGACTGGTTTACCAGTCTTATAGAGTGAGTCAGATGGCCTCATTTCACACATTTTTGTCAATTACATCACACATGATTTGCTGACTGACTTGAATTCCCAATTGCATTTTACCTTGTTAATTTAGACACTTGCTGACATCAACATTCACTCTGTTTGTGCTTTCATGGTTCTGGGAAAACTTTTTTCCAGGCTCTGCATAAACTTTGTAGGAGGGAGGGTTTGGAAGAGCCTGGCTGTTCCTTCATGTTAATATTGTGGGGTTTGCAAGAGAACACCCACAATGGTGCTACATTCGGTGGAAACTTCAGATTAAGTTTTGACAATTCAATTGAATTCATTGGTTTAAATTTAACAAATGTATTTCTCAAGTATTTTGGTGGTCAGAATCACCATTGTGCATGACAGTCAAGACTGTCAAGTCCACTGTCAATATAGGCCCTATATGTCACATTGACATTGATAAGTGTTTGCTATATAGCTGGAACTTTGCAGGCAACTTCTCAAATTATGACTTATATATAATAGAGCTTTATAGGTTGAAATTATTATATAGCAAAGTGATGCATGCAGTGTATAAAACATTTGAAACTTGGAAAGTTAGGCCCCATGCAACACATGCTCTGTTTGGCAGATATTGTACAAATCACAAGGTGGAAGCATGTTAACAACATGAACATTGCTCTGGGTCAATATCCTTGGAAATTGTAACTTCTTAACTGTCATCAAGTCTTCTGCTAATTATTGGTCTTTTAACATTGGTAAATACTGCTGAAGGCTATTGACAACTTGCAATTGCAAGCCAATTATATTTTTTAACAAACTGCTGAAACTGAAAATTATTCAATTGACCATTGATTAATCATAGATAGTTAGATGTAGCAAGTAAGGGTCTCAACATTTTACACATTTACCGCATCTGAGGGATCTGACTCGTCCAGTGTACACCGTGATATGTAATAGCTGATCCCATCAATAGCCAGATGCAATTTCCCTTTTGAAAGTCCACTAGAATAGTAGAAATGTTTTGCCAACATTGATAAATCCAAAATTTAAATTATAGTTTAAAACCAGTTTTTTGGATCTGACAAGTAGAGCGCTCGAATTGACCAGTTGCCATTATTAAGGAAATGGGTCATAATTTGATAAGTCTGAAATTCTTGTATCCGGTGTTTAACGATAATTCATGATGGCAGGAAGACCAATAGAGGACATCTTGTTGTCATTTGTCATAGACAAGGATATTAGCAAAACTTATAACACAAAAAATATGCAGCAGAATATTTTTATCCCATCCAAAAATAGCATTGATGTGACAAACCCCCTGAAAATGGCCTGTCTCCACCAACATTTTCTTTGAAAGATCGCATCACAAAAATTAGTACAGGATCCTGATTCAATTAAACTCTTCCATACATGGAGACTTTACTGTCAGTCTTCTAAAATCTGGGCACCAATAGCTGAAATAATATTCCATATAAGAGCAGGAGGATGTTGTGTCGATGTCTCCAATATTGCGTCATTAGCATCACGCCGGATTTGTTTCTTAATAAAAATTAAAGGGACACACATTCTGTGAGAAAACATTGTGTCTGATGTTGTCTGAGAACCCAAGAAAATAACTGAACTATCTGTAGCTCTGTATCATTTATGTAAACCAACATATATATTAGAGTATTTCTGTTGGCATGTTGGTTGTCCTATCTCAATTTGTCATTAGCAAACGCCTTGCTACTCTATTCTGACTACATATTTCTGGACCAAAATCACTGTGAACATGTGTCTGGTATTCATAAGGTCATTGCATGCACATACTGCCAGACTGCCAGTTTTCCATTGGTCCCTGCAAAGATTTTTAGTGTAATTTTCATTAGCATCACGCTGTCATTAGCATCATGTCAAAAATGACTTATTATTATTATTATCTTTATTCGCACCTCATTGGTACAATGAAAATGTAAGAAATGGGTTATTAAATTCTAGTTCTAATTACAGGATAAAAAATTAATTAAGTCTACAGTGTCCTGTTTATCAAGACAGCTAGAAAATTGTCCTTCTTTAATTTGAGAAAGTTCTCTAATGACTCCCGCAACTGCCAGGTCTTCTACTGTATAGCAGCTTCTGGAGCATGCTTCAACTGTCATCTTCAGCAATTCTCCGTCCAATGAGCTCAGATTATCCCATGACTGTCCAAGGCTTCCTAGGCAATAGAGCAAGTTGGACTTGAAGAGCGAGGATTGGAGCTTCATGGCATTTCTAAAGACGTACTGAACCACGGGGGCACTGTGATTCATGACCAGAATGGCCTTCACCTCACTAAAATTTTGTTGCAGGTGACAGGAGTTGAAATCAGTTGAATATATATTTTCAATAAATGTTTCTACAGACTATTAGATAACATTTTTGTATTTTCCTTGCATCTGACATGCAAGTATGAAGTTTGATGCTTCTCTGAAACTACTAACCAAATATGGGGTGCTAGTAACATTTTACCATTGCCTAGCATCTGAAATATAGTTCAGTAAAGACACTGGGCACTGGAGGAAGTAGTGGAGATCATCTTTATTATTCGGAGGCCAAACTATTGATGAAAATAGTATTTTTGTTTGTTTTTTTAAATTTCTGGTTCAAGGACATGTTCTATCTCAATGACTATTGATCACAGAGACCTGAAATATAGCTCAATGTGTGCAGAAAAGCCACTTTCCTATTTGTTGGTAATACATTATTCAGCGCTAAGTGGTACAGATTTCAAGTTATAGGCATGATGCTAATGACATACATATTTGGTATTTTAATTGATAAAATGCAGTTTCTCAAAAATAATTGGCACTAGAGACCTGGAACTTGGCCCAAAATGTGCGAGCAACTTGCCTAATCATTGGCAATAGATTGTTTAGCCCTAAGTGGTCAGGATTTTTTAGTTAGTAGTGTGATTTTAATGACAGTCAATAGAATTCTCACATTGGCAGAAACTTGACATGATTGAAATGCATAAAACCTCAACAAATTGGTGCATAAAACATGCAGAGAGTTTTATTTTTGGAAAACACCGATGCCACTTGCTGGGGTTTCTAACTAGTTTGTGTAGTGGGTGGATGACCAAAAATTGATGGTGTTTTTCAACCTGCTGGGAGAGTTCCATGTCTGCAGAAAACAGGAAGGACTTTCAACCAAGTAGATTGCAAATAGGTATCGAAAAATTTTCTGCATCGGGCTATGAATTTGTTTTCTTGTATAAAACATTTACACTGCTGTATTTAACTAGTGACAAGTAAAATGACTGATTTTCACATATGAACAGCCTTGTTCCACTCAAAAATTTTAGATGTTAATGTGGAAGGACAATATCTAGTTTTGTTAGTGTTATGGCCAACGTTATTGACATGTCGGCATCTTTATATGAGCTCTCTCAAGAAAATTCCTCATAAATTGGAGTAAATGTAGGCCTATTGAAAGCACAATCGGGATTTGTCAGGTAAACTTTCTTCATCAGTTCTGTGCTACTTAGACCCTTGGGAAATGTTCTGATAATTTGAGACATCCAGTTCATTCAACTCACATGTTTGTTGAATGTTGATTCAAAATGGTGGTGTCAAACATTTAATTCACCTCGGCATATATTACATGAAATACTGGAATAGGCAAAATATGGATGAAGAAATACTTCTGTGCTATTGACAGATTCAGATTGTTAGCTATTTATTGGCAGCCTGTTGCATTTCACGGCATATCTGTTTACTTAAAATGTTGCCGTGCTATTTCTAATGATCTTCAGGTATTGACCAATTAGCAGGCCAACGATTCTGGTGGGCTTGTCTCAATTAAGTTGTCTGCATATATAAAGTGCTGGCATTAGACTCTCGCACTTCATAATAGCACTATCATCATCAATGGTTTTCAGTGGCGGATCCAGTCAGAGTAATCTAGTAGGGGGTGGGGGGCAGTGTTGTGACGGCATTCGCGGGCCCGCGTTGCTCCATGTTTTCTTCAAAATTATATATCCATCTCAGTGGTCTAGTAGGGGGGGGGGGGCTAGGCCCCCCTCTGGATCCGCCACTGGTTTTTGTGTAATATTTGGCAAAAATGCTTACAGTCTGTGTCATTTCTAGAACGCACGGTCGTCGTCAGATATCTGACAAAAAAAAGCACCAAAAATCACAAAAATGTGATAAATAAATTGCAAATTGGCTCTTCTATCCATGAATATGTGTATTTCTACAGTGTGACCTGCAGATGAGGAGGAATCACACCTAACACCAGTTCGCATGTTGTGAGACAAACTGTAAGTGTCAACAAATGACAGGATGTTTAGACAAGATCAACTGTGTATTAACAGTTTCTTAAGTTTGTTGGTTAGGCTTATCAAAATCCTAACATATTTCAGTCTTCAATGATGACTGATTCAGCAATGTAAACCATCCTTGGAATCCTCAGATTCTTGTTTATTTTACAGCCTGGCTTGATGAAGACTTTCTGAGTTGGAAAACTGATTGGACAACAAAAGGACATGGAGGTTGTTAAAATATGTTCAATTTAATTAAATCTGGCAATAGACAAATTATGTTTTAAATCTGTTGACAGCCTCATTCAAGATCCAAGTTCTAGAAATGAATTATCATTTTATCTTGAGCTAAACAAGTAAAGTGATTACTTTTGCCCCTGTAACGCCTGGTACTTGGCATATCCAATATTTTAAATATTTCAGAATATTCAAGTGATTCCACCATGGTTGAAGATCTGCTATATAAAGAGCATAGAACAGTAGAGAGAAACAAAAGAGTAGACAATTGTGCAGAAATAAATACAGTGCTCTCTAAATACAGGCTTATGCATTTGTGACACGGTGGCTATGGATTAAATTAGGTATTAATGTCACTGCTATTTTGGAATGTTTTCAGAATTGTACGGCGTTAAAAAGTGGAGCTGTGAATAAGTTTTAAAGTGAAAATATAATCAAGACTCATTTTGGAAATCAATCCATGCAAGGTAAAATGTGTTGTCACTAATGAATAAGTCTACTTTTCCAATTAACTCTGTGACATCTTGGAAAATTTCCGTTGAGACAATCAAGCTTTCCAGGTAATACCCGCATAATTTTTGCGTCATCTATGGTCCAGAAAATGGGATAACATTTGAAAGAGAAATTGTACCATTGGTGACGATTAATTTAAGCTTCGCAGAACGATTGAGTCAGTGGCCTTCTTCAATTATTTATGATTGATTCATTTCTTCCTGCAGATCAATGACTTTGAGGTTGTTCTGAACAAAATAATCCGTCAGCAGGAATGCTTGGTAAAACAAAAGTTTCAAAAGGTGTGTTAAAACAGAACAGATGTGATTGTCTTGAAAAAAATTTTACATCTGTGAACTTCACGAAAGTTGCATAATATATATACGTTATTAGATATCATAAAAGCACTATCCAAATGAGTTCATTGATTCACAGCAACTCGCTGTGCACCAGATTCCACGTGTATATAAAGTTTTAATTCAATCTTTTTATTGTATATAGATCTCTATATATTTTATTACTTCATTTCAGAGCATCGGGGTCAGAGAGCAAGTGAACCTACTTTGACGGTGGACTCTTTTGGCTTTCTTAGAGGCAACTGCAACCAAACCCCTTTTAAAAGTATCCTTAATCACGCTCCCGCTGATGACTCGGACTAAGTGCACACAAATATCACATGGTAAGCAAAGCAAGAAATTGCAAACTGTTTCCACAGGATTTTCATAAGGAAGTATTGTGTGAAATGGTTCATTTCAATTGTTGTGAGTATGTTTTGTATAAATAATATAAAGTATCTTCAGCAGTCAGGAGTCACAAATTAATTTTTGACTCAAAAATCACTTTTGACACTGAATCAGACTCCAATAAAAAACCTCCGAGTCTCTGACTCTTTGCAAGATTTACAGGGGGGTAAAAAAAACTTTACACTTATGAATAATTTTTGGATAACGCTCATTGTAACAATTACTTATTTTTCAATACATAAGCAACTTGTATAGCAGAGAACAACCTTTCTAGAGATAATTCATTCATTCGGAGGACCTTTTGGACTGATGAATTTTCTACAGTGGGCCTAAATGATGCAGAGGTGTCAACAATGTAATTTTGTGCACGTTTTTCCCGTAAAAACTTAACAGAAGCTTTCATTGGGCAACGGAAGTCCGTGGTGTCTTGCAGGGATCTGCCTCTAAATTTGCCAACCCAGAATAATCACATTGATTGAGATCTTGTGATAATAGGGGCCTATTTTCCTGCTGAGAAACTTGACAGAGAGCGAACCTTGATCCAGTTCTGGGCTTTCCATGGGAGAATGGCTGAAGCCCCATTTTGTTTAAAGATTGAATTTTCTGTAGGAATGTACATGTATGTCTTATCTACCCAGTGCTTCAGACGCTCTTTTAAGATGTTAATATGTACTTTTCCTGTGATTGTAAACACCCTGATCGTCAACCTTCAGACGGCTTTGTTTTTAAATCTTATAATGGCCATAGTGGAGGCTGAACTTGGTCTAGCACCTTCTGGCTTGCGCTGAATTGTGCCTCTGTATTTTCATTTTCATTTTATGTCGTATTTATTTTGTCTTGTGAAGCTCAGTTGCTTCAAAATTGCTGATAGGCCATGATCAACCCAGAGTAGTGAAAACGCAGGAGCATTCTTGGCTTCCATTTTGTCTACTATCAAAAAAGTAATGACCCGTTTTAATCAGTAACCAAGTTTCCAAAGATCTAGTATACTTGGCTTGTAAACAAAATAAGTACCCAGGCACTGACTCAATCATGGCAGCCTGGAAAATTAAATATCAACTGTAAATTTTTTTTTTGACCACCCTAGCTGTATTAGGTATGTAGGCAATGATAGGTGTTCTTTATTTTATGAAGTGAGTTCAAGTTTTGAGATGAATTTTCCATTTTCAGCACCTGTGACAATTTTTCAGCTGCAGTGGCGATTTTCGGCACCGATGCTCGTTTTCACACCGGGGCTCCTTTTCAGCATGGCGTCATGGAATTTATGTATTGTTGAAAATTTCTGTGCATCATTTCCCTACCTCATAATCTTAAGATTTATCCAAGATTTTCTGGAAATATTACGATTTAGTTGTTCTTTCAGCCTCTGACCACAAGTAGAACATTTGTATGGAAGACAATGTGTCATCCTTTTTACTGAATATTTCACCACAAAAAGAACATCCATTTGGCTTCTCACCGCTGTGAATTCTTATGACTTTGTTCTCATCTTCTTATTGAGTATTTCACCATAAACAGAACATTCATATGGCTCTATTCCAGTGTGAATTATCCTGAAATTTTGTCCACCTTTTTACTGAACATTTCACCACAACCAGAACATCCATATGGGTTCTCTCCAGTGTGAATTCTCCTGACATTTTTTCCATTTTTTAACAGAACATTTCACCACTAAAAGAACATCTGTATGGCTTCTTTCCAGTGATAATTCTCCTGAAACTTTTTATTCACCTTTTTACTAAGCATTTCACCACTAAAAGAACATGGATAATGGGTTCTCTCCAGTGTGAATTCTCTTGACATTTTTTCCACCTTTTTACTAAACATGTCACCACAACCAGAACATCCAAACGGGTTCTCTCCAGTGTGAATTCTCTTGACATTTTTTCCACCTTTTTACTAAACATTTCACCACAACCAGAACATCCATATATGGGTTCTCTCCAGTGTGAATTATTTTTCCACCTTTTAAATGAACATTTCAACACAACAAGAACATCCATACGGGTTTTCTCCAGTGTGAATTCTCCCGACTTTTCTTCCATTGATTAACTGAATATTTTACCACAAACAGAACATCCAGGGCCGTGCAGAGCCTGCAGTAGGCCCAGGCCATAATGAAAAATTAGGCCCCCCTTCAGCGGCTTGAGGTTGACAAATTATTACCATTTTAATATATTTACTGGAAGCATAAAAAACGATCCAGGGCCAATACATGTGGTGATTTGCGGCTTTTCCCATCTCGCCCACGTTCAATTTGGGTTGTAGGGGGGGGGGGGAGAATCGAGGATGCACGGGATATGCCCAATGCCCCCCTAAGTACGCCATTGAACCAAGCATATTTATCTTAATGATAAACTGTTAATTTATTCACACAAGACTTGTTTAAATTTACTCAGTTGGGTGGGGTAGTGGTTAAGGTTCCCGCCTGCTCCACTGAAGGTCTTTGCCTGCCTGGGTTTGAACCCCCAGTGGGGAACCCAAAATTTTCAGTGGACCTTCATGAGCAAAATCCCAACTGGATGTCGTTCGGATGAGACATTAAATTGGTGGCCCCTTGTATCAGTCTGTGCTGGGCAAGTAAGATCCCTCACATACAGGGCCGTGCAGAGCCTGCAGTAGGCCCAGGCCATAATGAAAAAGTAGGCCCCCCTTCAGCGGCTTGAGGTTGACAAATTATTACCATTTTAATATATTTACTGGAAGCATAAAAAACGATCCAGGGCCAATACATGTGGTGATTTGCGGCTTTTCCCATCTCGCCCACGTTCAATTTGGGTTGTAGGGGGGGGGGAGAATCGAGGATGCACGGGATATGCCCAATGCCCCCCTAAGTACGCCATTGAACCAAGCATATTTATCTTAATGATAAACTGTTAATTTATTCACACAAGACTTGTTTAAATTTACTCAGTTGGGTGGGGTAGTGGTTAAGGTTCCCGCCTGCTCCACTGAAGGTCTTTGCCTGCCTGGGTTTGAACCCCCAGTGGGGAACCCAAACTTTTCGGTGGACCTTCATGAGCAAAATCCCAACTGGATGTCGTTCGGATGAGACATTAAATTTGGGGCCCCTTGTATCAGTCTGTGCTGGGCAAGTAAGATCCCTCACATAGGGTAAATGTGTAACATGTTGAGGACTCCCGCTCTCTCTCATCCTATCAATCAGCCCTCCCGAGCGCCCAGAACTGAGCTTAGAGGGTGCACTTACCATATCTATCCATCTATCTATTGCTCCAGGTAAAAATTAAATTTCAAAGCCCTTGTAAAAAAAATCACCTTAGATTTTGAACAACCAACATGCATTTAATAAACGCAATGGCTATTACCACCTCCGGGCTATTCGACCTCCAGCTGTGCGCATAGGTATTCGGGCTTAATAAATTCTGCCAAATCAAGCTGGGTGACCACTGACAAGGTGCAATTATAATGAAGAATGCAAAAGAATTTTTATTTTTGATCTTATCTTACAAAATTACCAAACTGCTAATGGATTCTTAATATAACAAGTCCAAGATTACTAAAGAGTCTACCTGGGGCAATTTTAAAAAACAATAGTTGCAAAATCTTTGCAATAAAAATGTAAAATTTCAAAACAGACTTAGATTCTGACTGATACTTTTGGGGCTTACAGCCTTTCACAAATTACAAGAAAAAATTTAGACTAGTATTTCTGACACAATTTAGTCAGGCACTCTCTTGCAAACTAATCAGCTAATCTTAAAAATTTACCTAGTGAAAGCTTTTATTGCTTCTTTTAAACATCTTCAATCCGATTTGAAAATTCCAAGGATTTTGCAATAAAACTGTTAATTTAGAGAGTAGTAAGGAGACGTTCTTTCCCTATCATTGAACAAAAGTAAGACATATTCATATCAGAACTTTAAAACTATGTTCATATGATACAAAAGTTGCCGGGATTGACAAAAATATGCAGAGCAACATGGATTTGGGAACATGTTACCCAATTTCAAGTAAAGAGTCATAGGTATTCTTCAGGCTGACCAAAACAAACTAAAAGTACACATGGAAGAATCTTTTCAACGGCAGAATTTCTCCCTCCAGATCTTGTGAAAAAACATCTGAAAATTTATTGAAATTGTCCCTTTATACAACTAGTGCATGTGGAACCTCAATATTCTATGAAAAGTTTGACCTCAAAGACCAAATACATCATTACTCCTGGTTTCCTATCTGGCATCTTACATGAGCAGGAACGTACAAATCTTGAGGTACACAGGCCTATATGGCGAATCGGAAGCTGTTACAGGCCCATTCACTCAGGGGGCCCCTGCAAGATGCCAAAAAGATATAAAAGTTGAGAAAAACTATCTATGAAAAACTTTGGATTGTGTGGTACCCACTTACTGGATCCTGAAGCAGGACTTAAACAAAAATCAAACTTTAAGATGGGGGCCCCAAATTGCCCAATGGAAGAGGGTCTAGTATTGTACAGGGCCCTCTCATTTTGGAGGCCAAACAGTTCACCCTGACAACAACTTCACTAATTACCCATAGATAGAAATCGAGGAGAAAAATAGACCATAAACGAGACATCTAAGATTTACTAAGAAAAATATAAACTAAAACCAATATATGGAAAAAAAGTGTTCGGTTAAATTTTTTACCTCACGCAGTACAATAATAATTAAGTAAATTTTAAATTGCCGAAAGTAGAGAGATGTGACCAACCCACCAACCTATATTGCTGCAGAGCCTCATTTTCGCAATGCGCGGTTAACCTTACTTTGGAAGTAGGCCCCCTAAAATTTTGGGGCCCCTGCCATTTGGCCCCCCTGGCCCCCCCTCTGCTCAGGCCTGAGAACATCCAATGGCTTTTCTCCACTGTGAAGTTGCATTTGTCCATGATCTAGATTGCAATTTATTTTCTACCGCAAACAGAACATATATATATATATATAAATATATATATGACTGTCTCAGAGTGCGTTCTCTTGTTTTAAACCTTATTTCAGTCAAAACACATTGCAAATGATAACAGCTAGAATGGTTCCTAACTGTTTCCCTCAGACTTCGGCCTCATGAAATAGTTTACGTTTGCACACCCTCGAAGAAAATAGATTTGACTTCTGCCGTCAAAGTCACTCAATATTTGTAGCTGTATTAAAAATTATATGTGTATTTTGTTTACTTTAAATAATCAGATATATCACTCAATGTTTCAGGTTAAAGAAGATACCTGAACAATGAACCACACTGAAATGTTAAAAGGAAGGAACGAAGAACTTATTGGGAATGCAGAATAAGTTTAGAGTGTTTTGTAAGTGTCAAGAATTTGCCTTAAGAGTTTTGCATATTCACAAATGTTTAAAAGCTAAAAAATAAAACTTTTCTTTTGTGGAAATTATTTTGGATACATGAAATTGTCATGGTCAATTAGGAGAGAGTGTGAAGCAGTCTTCAGAAACATAAATAAATTGTTATTTTTGTAATGACTTGTGAACACCATTTTCAATTTTTTAGTGTGAATCTGTCTCAGCGTCTGTCAGAAATTTCATACCATAAAGTTCAACAAGTATTCGAAACAATTCCTTCTAAAAGTTTAGGGTAAAATTCAACTTGCTGTTAAAAATGATGATCTAACACATTTTTTGGTATACTACAACTTCCAAACAGTGAGATCAGTTGATTTTATTACTTTAGTAGAGCCCTGAAACGCTTGCTATGTAAACAAAATTTAGGTTTTTGAAGGCGATAAAAATTTGTTAATATTTTTTTGTAAAGAAACATTGACCATCTACTGCCTGATCTGCTACTTCATAGAATACTTATAAGTTAATTTTTTGGCCAAAAATAGTGTAATATGACTAAAATCTACCAGTTGACGGAGACCTAAAAGTACTCTCGCTTGTTAATGTACTTATGTTTTAGTAATTGTTTATGTTGCATTTTCAGCTTTCCTTGTTGAAGACCAATGAACAGAATCATTTACCTTCCGATGTTCTCCCAATTTTTTACCTTTGGTTCAGATCGAAGATTGAACAGGTAGTATAAAATGCTTTGCGCTTCATGTAAATATATGTAGTTCAACAAAAATAAGTCCCCCTTATGCGGGGGAGCCCCCAGCTGGTCCTACTTTATCAAGTGACTGGAGAAAATGTGTGTCCCTGAGACTCAGTCGTATTTATTAAACAATGAGGAACTTATTTTGCATAACTTTAACATATTAGGCTCCTTGGATGAAATTACGAATAATTTGAGCCCCTTTTTGTGAAGTTTCTGAAAAGAAGGTACTTGCGCTCAGAGTCAATCAAGTTACAAATACTCAGGCACAATATCAACATGCAAGCCTGCAAACTGGTCAACTATCATTGAAATTGAAAAAGAGGTGTTTCGCATATTCAAATGGTGGAATTTGTCATATCCATCAGAAACGACACAGATTTTTTAAAACAGGAGTTGGCTAACTTGAAGGCTGCGGGGTCAGCTTGGAATAATGCCCCTAAGATATAAATACACACGTTTAAGGTCGATATACAGGCCTAAAATTCAGGGAACTTTCTTAAAAATCATAGAATGATCTTTGAGATATTCTAGTTTATTTAAAGGGGGACATATTTTATTCACTGCCAGCACTTTCAAAAAGAAATTAATTAATTAAAAAAATAAATTCTATTTCTGTTTTAGAGTACAAAAATTCCTTTATCCATTCATAAAAATAATTTGGCGTGGCCCTGAATAGAATTTTTCCTTATCCTTTAACATGCTTTTGTCTTTTTGTAGTTGGGGTAAAAGGCGTCATCAGGCTGTTTCCAAACTCTGTACAAGTCCATGAAAATGCTGACATAACTGTCTTAACTTCTGCCCAAAGAGATACGACAGTGATATTACCAGTGACTGAAGGCAAGTATCTGGGATTACAGATGGGTCATTCCATCTCAAATCGACCAATGGTCCCCACCTCACCTTCTCTGATTTTAGTGAAACTGACCACATATTAAGAACACAATATTGAAGGAATTGGTGTTAAATTTCTAAGCTGTATCTCAAAAATTGAGGAAGTCATGGCCAACTGAAGATTAAGAATATGGTCCGAAAATCAGAAATTGTTTATTTATATAACAATCTGACATAGCTCATGTACTTACACATGAACCTATTGTAATTGTAGTTCAAGAGTTTTAACCCTGACAAATTTGTCACTCTTCCAGAATTTTTAAAATGTGTATGATTTATCACACCAAATTCCAGATTTCAATGATTTTTATCTCCTCCGAGTAGCTTTCAAAATATCAAATATTCCACATATTTATTCTTTGGGGTGATTAGAATTAGTAAAAGTATAATGGCTTCCCTAGGTATTGCTGGCAGCCATTTATACCCGGTATACTTTTGACAAAATTTAAATTTACCATTTTTGGGGGAAAAATATCACCATGTGGGATAGGTGGCATAAACTGCTGAGGCATTTCATGAGTTTGAATATGACTAAGAAAAATTCATAAACACAAGACGTATCTTTTGTGAATCAAAAGCCGTTTGCATGCATTTTCACATGATATGCTCAGGGCGTCCAGCAGTCAGGGAAAAGTTAGGGAAAAGTGAAATTTCTTCCAGGTCAGGGAAATGTCAGGGAATTTTGATTTTGGTCAGGGGAAAATGAAAAAATGTCAAAAGTCAGGGAAAAGTCAGGGAATTTTGAAATTATGATATTAAGCGATGTCCAAAATTGCGCGACTAGTCACCAAATACGCAATTGAAGGCTAAGAAAAGAACTGAGGGGAACAATCCCAAGATAAAAACTGGTCATCTTGTTCAATGAAATAGTTCCATATAATTATAGGACACTGAATAAATTTTGCACATTCAGTGAAATGTAACTAGTGGTATCCGATGATCCCAGACGAGGATGTAATATTTTTATTACTCAGAACCGCTTGAATTGTCGCGGAAATATGGTCAGGGAATTTCACATTTTAGTCAGGGAAAAGTCAGGGAAAAGTCAGGGAATTTCATTCCTCGGAAATGCTGGACACCCTGTCACTGCTGTTGCTATGACCTATCCCACATTGTGATTTTTTCCTCTGAATATTGGTAAATTTGTCTTTTTTTAAATTTGAGCTTAGTCTATATAACAACAAACATCAGCCAGGGATGTACAATTAATATTACCCTTTCGCCTCACCCCAAAGAACAAATTTGTAAAATATTTTTGATTTAGGAAGATTTGTGACCAAGTGGGAAATTATTGAAATTTGAGTTTTAGTGTGATAAACCTTCCAGCTTTGAAAAAAAATTTCAGCAACTTGCTTTCAGCCATGATTTTGTTTATTGAGATATCAAGTTTTCATTTAAAATATTTTAGGTCATAATTTTGAGCAGTCAGTAAATGACTGCAATTTCTTGAAGGGACAATTTTCAATTTTCGGTTCGAGTTTTCAAACTTCAATCAGTCAGTATTTTCTCAAATTTGAGGTTACGTACAGAACTGAAATTTTGTATACTTTCATTCCATGTAGTTCTTCAAATGTGGGCAGTTTCATGAAAATCTGGGATGGTGAGGTGGTGCACTTTTCAAATTTTGGTTGATTTTACATGGAATGACCCAGATGTTACTTTAAAGTTGAGTTTTTGTTTGAAAAGACCAATCTCTTGAAATGTGGTTTATTAAGCTATGTAGGAATGTTTTCTCAATTGAATTGCTTCTATGTCAAAAAGGGAAAAAATTTGGGGTGATGATGTCAGGTGTGAAAAATTGAAATATTTTCTTTTGGTCGTTGTTTCAAGATTGGCTACCTACCATTAGCAGCTCAGAGACCGTCAAAATGTAGGTTGGTCGAGTCAAGTATGTAGGCACTGAGTTAGCAACACAGTCACTTTCTCACACGTCTGTGGTCGGAGCCTTCATAGGCGTATTTCGCAGGGGGTCAGGGGGGGCTGCAACCCCCCCCCCGGCATCAGGGCAAATGGCATATATCAGGGCAAATCCTGACCAATCAGGGCAGATCCACTGTCCTGGTTACATCCGAGCCATGTTAAAATTTCACGGCAAAATAGCGACACCCCCCCCCCCCCACGAAACGCCCGTCCCGTACGCCTATGGGAGCCTTCTAAACTTTGGCCACCAAGTCCAAGAGTTTGGTTGGTGCCTTTAAAAGTATGATCGATGTCCTACATGAACTTGTGATTGACCTACAGAGCTGTAGTCCCATGGCCTACCATTCTGCGAAACACACAGCTTTGTGCACAAGTTTTACACACTTTGCAATTTCCTATAAATCTGGGCCCCCAGTCGAGTCTACTTAGTGTGAAAGTGTTATAAGAATCTTACTTGTTGCCTGTAAATAAATCTCAAAATGCCAATAACCTGGATTTTTTAATATTATAGTCTCATAATTTTAAATTAAACAAAAAAAAAATTAGTGTTTATTTCCCGTCATTGAGCTTTATAATGTAAAACAAATTTCCTCCGGGACAATAAAGACTTATCAATCTAGATGGGTAGAAAGAACAAGAGAGCGAGTAATTTTTCCTGTTAATGACATGAAATTTCCCAATTTACCTAATTCTTTCATAGTTTTAATTTTACATTTCAGAGATGCAACTATGCCTTGGATCGGACTTAGTAACTGGACCAGCCAAGACATGATTCTGTACTGGTAGAGGCATTTTTTGTTAATGCAAGGAAACCATGCCAGTTAGATAGGTCATAGGTTAGAGAAAAAGATTAGGGTGGATGCCACCGTCACATTTGCATATTTATGTTAATTAGAGCTCGTTAAGGTCAAAACGGAGAAATTTCAGGTTTTTACCAATTTTTCACTGTTAAAATAAATTCAATTGAACTTATGAAGACAGAATTGATAGCTGAAGGTCAAAATTGATATTTAAGCAACAAAAAATAATTAATGCCGTAATTAAGGTTATTAGGTCATTTCTAGGTCAATTACGTTTAACTTAGAACGCACCCTTTTTTTAAATGTCAGACGAATATTTAGCAAAGCAAAATGACAACATGGATTCAGTTATGTGTTTTTAATTCCAAATCACAAAAAACATTAACACAATCATAAGTGATTTACGGGTAATTTGTTAATTAAATGCATACAAAACACTGTAGTGGACCCCCCAATACATGATTCTGTACTGTTAGAGGCATTTCTTGTTAATGGAAGGAACGTACATTTGCCAGTTTGATAGGTAATAGGTTAGAGAAAAGGACTAGGGTGGAAGCCACTTCCAGATTTGAATTTTAAGGTTAATTAGAGGTCGTTAATATCAAAACCAAGAAAATGGTGACTTTTCAGCAAAAATTTAAAATAAAATTAATCAAAATGACCTAAAGTGACTAAATAGCACAACCTTAGGCCAAAACTATACCTCAAAGTAATGAACTTTGCTATTTGATACTTAATTAATGCACTTCACCCTTAATACATGGGAGAATTTTGTGTTTCCGAAGAGAATTTTGACACTGACCGCAACATTTATTTAGCGTTTGGAGGGTTGACAGTTGTAGTAACATGAAAACAAAGATGCCAAATGAAAGCTGTCATTATGGGTTATCCATCCATATCCATTAACAAGGAAAACAATGTGCCAAATGCAAGCTCACATCAAGCGCTAATTATTCATATCCATTTTGATGGGTTAGAAATGAGTTATATGGTGATTAGGACAGGCGGAATTGAAAATGCATGGGAGAGTTTTGTGTTTCCGAGGAGATTTTAACACTGACCGCAACATTTATTTAGCTTTTGGAGGGTTGAAAACTGTAGTAACATGGAAACCAATGTGCCAAATGCAAGCTTACATCAAGGGCTATTTATCCATATCCATTTTGATGGGTTAGAAAGGAGTTATATGGTGATTAGGACAGGTGGAATTGAAAAAAAATGGGAGAATTTTGTCGTTCCGAGGAGATTTTGGACACTGTCTATAACATTTATTTAGCTTTTAGAGGGTTGACAGTTGTAGTAACAAGGAACCAAGGTGCCTAATAAAGGCTTATATCAAGGGCTATGTATCAACATTTGTTTTTTTGGGCTAGGAATTATTTTTGTGGTGATAAGGACAGGCGGAATTGAAAATACATGGGAGAATTTTGTGTTTCTGAGGAGATTTTTGAATGAGTTATATGGTGATTAGGACAGGCGGAATTGAAAATGCATGGGAGAGTTTTGTGTTTCCGAGGAGATTTTAACACTGACCGCAACATTTATTTAGCTTTTGGATGGTTGAAAACTGTAGTAACACGGAAACCAATGTGCCAAATGCAAGCTTACATCAAGGGCTATTTATCCATATCCATTTTGATGGGTTAGGAATGAGTTATATGGTGATTAGGACAGAGGGAATTGAAAATACATGGGGGAATTTGGTGTTTCCGAGGAGATTTTCGACACTGATAATAACATTTATTTAGCTTTTAGAGGGTTGTAAGTTGTAGTAACTAGGAAACTAAGGTGTCAAATGAAAACTGACCTCAATGGCTATCCATCCACATATTTTTTGTTTGGTTAGGAATGAGTTATCTCGTGATTGTCATGTGATCTCTAGATTGGCAAGATGAGACCAACTTGATTTTTCCGTTTTCTCAATGTGAATATTAATGATGCTGGCAGGACAATAAATTTGAATTGTTAAGGATAATGATATCAAAATTAACATGATATAATTCCATCAGAAAAATGTGTGTAACAGTCCCATTGAACGATGAATCATTAAGACTGTGAACATAGTAGTTGAACAACCATATCATTTTCCAGGCTTTTGCAATTGTTGATCGTCCTCTTAGCTTGTACGCATGGGGAACCCATATATTGTAGTACATATAAATCTTGTAATTTTCATAAAAACTATGGCAAAAACATATAAGATCACATATAAATAAATTGTAGTGCCTAAACCAAGTAACTGATTAAATTTCAGTCATTTTTTCTTCCTCGTGGTACATGGACTGCTTGACGACCTTTGCTAATTGCAAAACAGTAATTATTGCCTAATTAATGATTTAAAGGGTACTGATATGGTCACAAGTGTGAAAGCCCAACCCCTCTGGTCCTTTTGAAGCTATTCTGTCTACCATGGGCCACATTAACACTACTGAAAGAGAAAAAACATGAATTTTCAGTAATTTTGCCTTAATGACCTTTAACGACCCCTAATTGACCTTAAAATTAAAAATTGACGCCGGCATCCACCCTTACCTTTAATCCCTTCCCCCATAGCCCACTTCTACCATGGTTGCCAAGTATTAACAAGAAATGCCGGAAAAAAATTTTCTAGAGGCTTTTTTGGACTTTGGCTGGTCCACTATTTCTGACATCTGGGAGAAGAGCCAGTATACAGATTGAATGGTCTCAAAGACGGAATTGTGCCAGCTATAGACAATTTGAGAACATTTTAAAGTATAGAGTACATGGGTCTTCAAAATCTGTATAGGTATAGGGTAAGGTGCCGTGAATCTGACACTTTGGATTGTGGACATTTTAGAAAGTGTACCTAGTTTAGCTTATGGATTATAGATTAGTTAAAAGGCTCTCAAATTAAATGCTTTCACTTACTCTAAAAGAAATGAGAATAATTGAATAGGAAAATCTATGGATTTTGGCAGTGGCGTAGCTAGTGGGGGGGCAGGGGGGGCAAGTTGCCCCCCCAGACAACTTTTTGGGGAAAAATGGGGAAATGGACAAAAAAAATGGGGAAATGGGCAAAAAGTGGGAAATTGAGAAAAAAATGTGAAATGTGGGATAAAGGAGGGAATAAGATTGGAAAATGGGTAAGAAAAGGGAAAGCAAAGAGGAAAAAAAGGAACAGGAAGGGCAAAAGATGTTTTTGGTTGAAATCCTGTTGAAATTCTTGCAGACACTATTTGAAACTTCGAAATATGACTGCTTGACATTTTTTCCCTGCTTATTGCTCATGCTCATAACACTTTGGCAAAACTTTTTCTTTTTAAAAACAAAAAGGCCAATGGCTTTTTCAAGGATGTCTTTGCCTGTCTTGGATTCTTATCTGAATACAGGTCTACAGATTCCATGTTTGATGAATGATGAATGACACAACGTAGTCCTTGTCATAACAGAGCAAGCTCCAGTTTATAAAATTTTGCTGCTTTTTCTGAAGAAGTTTTTGATTTAAGCTCAGCAACATTAAAAAACGCACATCCTTTCAAAGTGCCATGACTTTCTAACTGAACGGGTTTATCTTTAGGTAACTTTTAAACCAAACCAAGCTTGTGTGTAAACCACTGAACTAAATTTAGACATGAAACATGTGACAGACTTTATGATTTTTTTTTGGGCCAATCGGCATTGATTGATGTAAATTGACGTCAGTGTAAAATTACTTGACAATAAATAACAAGTAAGTTATTAAGCAGCTTTAAGCTGTTCAAAAACATGTACACATATTTTCAATGTTGCTGAAAAGATGCAACCTATCTGAATGAAAATTTGGGTCCTGCGCCAATTATGCTAGCAACTTTTGCTTTTATTTTACAAATTGCTATAACTAGCATCATCATATTCAAAGTGTTTCAATGTCGTGTATTCTTTATTTGAGATTTCAGAAGTAAATTTTGTCAAAAGAACCGTGTCGAACGTACCCCATGTTGTCGATAACATTTTGGGGAAATCCAGGGTCATTTGCCCCCCCCAGAGAAAAATCCTAGCTACGCCACTGGATTTTGGGTTAACTTCTTAAAAAAGGCATGGTGTCTCCTTGAGCCTGACGCTTGTCTCCTTAAAGCATAAAAATACAGTTGCTCAGGATCATACAAGACAGTGTCCGACTCAAACAGACATCCCAAAAGTGTCCAACTCAAGGTATCTTTCCCCAATCAAATTTTACTATTCAGTCTTTTTGTGACCCGTATTTGTAATGTCTATTTCACATCAGATTTATTTTGTAATAACTAAAAAATCTTTACATTTTTAACAGTTTCTTTACTTGCCGATTATGAATATTTTTGCATTTTAATATATTTTACAAGTCCCAGTCCCAGCTTCATGGTATGGAGCTCCTGTAATATCATTGTATAATCATAATTGAATAATTTAATATACAATTTGTAATATAATCCCATAAATTCTGAGATACCAAAAATTACTCTGAATGTATATGGTTGTTGCATAGTTATCTAACCATTTTCTCAATCTTCTAAAAAAATTAAAAATTTCAGAAAAATCCTACAAATAAGTGCTTTTAAGCAGCTTACTGGAAGAGGCACCATAAATTACTATTCTTATCATTATTAACAAGGTTTTCAAAATTGCTTTTGAATCAGGTGAATTTTCCTGAACTAAGTGAGCAGATAACCAATAAGGTAGTTGTATTGCCCATGTAGTAAGGTTTCTTGTGGTGTTGTGTAAGAATAAAACTTCATTGATTATATCTTTTTCTGTTCAGTTGTTATTCCTTCTTTTTTGCACACGATATGGTACAGTTGGTAAATTCAGCCTGAAGACTCCTTCAGCATATTGAATTTTATATTGGCTGTTTAGCAAAATTTACTTTAGTCATCCGCCATGATGTTATGATGGGGCCTTGTTAGCATGATACCTCTGGACTTCTTCCATTAAGATAGTAATTAAGTGTTGTAGTCAAGGCCGAGACATCAGAGACCTCGACATGAAACATCGAGGCTGAGGACGATGTTGGCCTCGAGGACGAGGCCAGCCTCAAGTAGGGTTGGGACGATAATCGATATATCGCTGTATCTTCCAACATTGAATATCATGATATGGTCAGGGGTATCGTGATATGATGCGATGTCATTGCATTAGTTTCAAGAAAAGATTATCCGCGACGTGAATTGAGGTTGATTTCTTGCTTTTTCGGTTTTTTTTTCTGGATTCTATGACAACCGCGATATATCTTGTTATCGCGATATCAGCCCCATTAAGATATCATGATATCAAAAAACCATTGTCGTCCCAACCCTAGTCTTTAGGCCTCCTAGAATGGCCGAAAGACACCCGAGACCTAGCCATGGTCAAGGATTGGACATCTGAGACTGAGGATAAGGAGGACGCCATGACAATATGACCATAGGCGTATTTCGCAGGGGGTCGGGGGGGCTGCAGCCTCCCCTGGCATCAGGGCAAATGGCATATATCTGGGCAAACCCTGACCAATCAGGGCAGATCCACTGCCCTGGTCACATTCGCACCATGTTAAAATTTCAGGACAAAATAGTCACAGCCCCCCCCGCGAGACAGTCGTCCCGTACGCCTATGAATATGACCCCGAAGACAAGGGCTCCCAGTATCAACCAGCCATCGGCCTATAGGCTGGGCTGAATCACGGGGAGGGGGGGGCAGAGACTGCCTGTAAGAAAACGCACAAGGGAAACCCTCGGAAAATTTGAACATTAATATGTCCGTGGCGATAGTTTGAGGCCTTGGTTATCCCCGGGAATAACTTTTTATTGGTTTGTGAAGCATTGATGAAAAATTTTTTCACATGCGGACGAGTGACACACTTCTTTCTCACAACTTTAACATATTACGGTACCCTAGCTTCCGGTCGAAACAAACTTTTTTTATTGTATTTTTCATGCGCTGAACAAACTTTTTTTTGGTGTCAAATTTTTTTTTCACGGAAGATGCATAGCCCCCCGATCATATGGTCCGCCCCTAATTAAGCTTTTCGATCAAATTCTGAGGGGGGGGCTGGGCGGGTGCTGGGGTACCCGCCCTGTCGACTATAGCAACCTGCCAAGTTGCCAGCTAGTAACCCATCCAACTGGTAACCAAGAACCCTACTAACTGGTTACCATATATTTTTTGTGGGTCACCAGGTCATAACCATTCATTAAAATTTATTTCATGACCCTACCTTGTCATAACCATCAAATTTTTGCCAGCGAAGTGGTAATCGAGCGCCGTTAATATGAGGCGCATCAACTTCTAACTGGCAGCATCATTTCAGAAATTTAATTTCCTATATTTTGATATAAATTTTGACTGTGTAGGACCATTATTTCTATGTAAAATGTGCTCAGTAACAAGCAAGATGGTTCCACATGAGAGTGAGTGATAATATGGCATTTAGGCACAAAATATCCTTTGCCAAATTCACTTATTATTGCTCACGACAATGAGCAATAATATGGCATTTAGGCATAAAATATCCACTGCCCACTTCACTCATTATCACTCACTAGGCTAAAAATAGCTAATATCCAACAGATTGATCTTTGCCAATATCCACTATAGTTTAAGTGAATGATAATGAATGATTTGGGCATATTCCCAAAGGACAGGATCTTTGTCAAAATCCACTATAATTCGAGTGAGTGATAATGTGTGGTTTAGGCATGCGCCAAAAGCACCTATATTTTGCCTAAAGGCCCCGTGGATATTTGAGGATGCGATGACTTTGGGAAAGTTGTGCCAAAAGACCCTGTATTTTGCCAAAAGACCCTACAGTTTGCCAAAAGACCCTGTAATTCGCCAAAAGGGCCTATATTTTGCCAAAAGGCAAAATAGCCGTACCAAATAGGCCTATTGGGCGCAATAGTGGATATTGGCTGCAACATTAGGTGGCATTCTCATTGGACCAACTATTAACTACAGTGCCCCCTACTGTGGATATTAGGATGGATTCTCAGTGGTCAAGATATTAGTTCGTATTCTTATTGGTCAGTTCGCTATTATCCAAAGTTTGATATTTGTCAAAATCCACAATAGTATAAAACAGTTTTTGCAAGAGACTTGGGCATGTATCGCAAGTATAAGATCTTTGCAAAAATCCACTATAGTCGGAAGTGAGCGATAATGAGTGATTTAGGCATGTGCCCAAAGGACCTATATTTTGTCCAAAGCCTCGCGGATATTTCGAAGGATGCGATAACTTTGGGAAAGTCATGCCAAAAGGGGTCATAATGCCCAAAGGCCCTATAGTTTGCCCAAAGACCCTATAATTTGCCAAAAGACCCTATATTTTGCGCAAAGACCTAATATCCATGCCTAATAGGCCTATTGGGCACAATAGTGGATATTGGCGGTAACACAGCCCCACTTTTAGTTTGAATAGACATACGAGGGGTTTTGCAAAAGTTCTGTCCAACTTACCACAACTTTTGCAATGTTTAATACAGAAACATGATATTTGGATCAGATAATATTGAAGTAGTTTGCAAATGATACTGAAAAAAATGAGATCATAGAAACAAAAATAAATGGTTAATTTGTTGCCATGGAAACATAAAGTCATGAAATGCGGCCCAGGGCACTATTAGGGACACATATTCATTCATATCTTGTCAAAAATGTAATTTTTACCAGGGTTACAGGACAAGAAACATATAAAAAATAATCCCTAACATTTCACAAATTCTTGTATTAATGAACTCCACACTGAGTACGTTTCCTATAACCTTATAACCCTTAAAAAATCAATGCCTCATAGTCCTTATATTGAGATCACAGTTGGTGTTTCGCAGACTTTTTGTTCTTTACGATGGGTTTTCCATAAGTTCTGTCCAGCCTGTCACAACTTTTGCTAGATTTTAGATATAAAAATGATATTTGGGTCAGTTGATATTGAGATAATTTGCAAATGATCCCAAAAAAATCAGATCATAGAAGTAAAAATAAATTGTTGATTTGTTGCTATGGAAACCAAAAGTCATGAAATGCGACCGAGAGCTTGTTAACAGACACATACTTGACATATCCTGTAAAATATGTAATTATTACAAGAGATATCGAAAAGATTTTTTCCAAAACATTCATAGTCAATTCACAACTTCCGAAAATAATGACTGGGACATATGTTTTCTCATACTTTCTATCCATTTCTAAGTATGATACCTCAGTCTTCGTGTTAAGGTCAGTTTTGGCATTTTCCAGTCTTCTTTTCTTAGGTTTGCCATTGTGTCTTCTCTTCATTCAGAAAAAGTTTGTACAATTTTTAATTGGTTCTGTCACTCATACTGTCTTCCTTGTATGTATATGATAAAAGGTTCTTACACTCTCTGCTAGTTTTATCCAATTAAAATTAAAAAATGTAACAGGTACATATGATGCCATCCATATCCAAGAATTGCTCATCTCATAAAAAACTGAGAAACTGCATGAGTGATGGTAAAGTAACTGAGATGTAACAAAAATACCAGTTTCCATTGTTATTAATGATTTTGCAATTAACTGATTATATTTCATGAAAAAAATTAAGAATATACTTCAATTCAATATGTCAAGACACAGATAATGCAAGCAGGTGTTCAGTTTGTTTTAAGAGAGATCTACAAAGTCTGGGCCGCATTTCATGACTTCTGGTTTCCATGGCAACAGTTTAAGCATTTATTTTTAATTTTATGATCTGATTTTTTAGGAGTTATTTGCAAATTACGTCAATATTATTTGACAAAAATATCGCGTTTCTACATCAAATCTAGCAAAAGTTATGACTAGTTGGACAGAACTTATGGAAAACCCCTCGTAGACATAGACAGGGTCATAGACATAGACACATTTGATTTCATTTCGGTTTTTACAACATATAAAACATTAGTTGAAGGACTAATGTCACCAAAAAAAAACACAATAGAGAGCAGGCTCAGTGGCCCCCATTATAAAACAGTTACATAATTGCACATTTAGAGATTTGACTGCTTACCATATGCGAAACCTATACTTCCCAATGCAACTGCAAGTCTTACAACTGCTGTGGTTGGAGTAGCAAGGGCACCAGCTGCCATTAAGGTGAGAACACCTGGAATTATCAAATATATATATTGTCATAATATAAAATTACATCATAACTGAAAATTTTGTTTGGGGAGAAAAGGCTGACGGTAAAAAAAACCCAAAAAAACAGAGGACACAAGTCATCAAAATATGACAGACCCCATTTTGAAATCGCAGATCTATGATGCTTAGTCTGCTCAAAGCAGATAAGTAGTTGTATGGATAGCTTTTGGATGGTTGAAATGACAGTTAAAGTAATTGATGAATGAATCAGACCCACTGCTTTTTTGTTTCCTGTACCAATTTGGTACATAAGGACTGAGGTTCTCTCTCTCCTTCCTAAATAACTGAAATATTACTGTATGTGTTTTTTTTTTTTTGCCTTTAATTTATCTATTTGAATACTTACTACTGTCAACATTATTTCTTTTACCTGTTGCAGATAAATAGATATAGAGTAGCGCGGGGCACGCTGCCCCCCTTAACTTCGAGATGTGATTTGACATACTTTTTTATGGTCGATTATTTGAATGCTTATGGTGTCAGGAAGGGATCACTTGACTCTACTTATATCTATTGGAACAAAAGTCTACCAATTTTGATAAAGGAGTGACAGCCATTTTTGTAAAAAATGCAAACGGCCTTCTTACCCCACCAATCATTCAAGAAGCCCCTCGATTATAATCCTATGGCAATTTTTTTTGCGAGCGCATTCAGCTTGAAAGTTATTTCTTGGGGTTCTTCTCTCATTTTTAAGGCATTCAATTTACTTTTTCCAAATTTCTGAATTTTTCTGTTCACATTTTTTTTTATTTTTTGTTCTTTTTCAATTTCGGTCAATTTTTTTCTATTTTAATTAGCTATTCTATCAAGATTTAAGGTAAAGAACACATTATTAAGTGGTTCCTGAAGCAACTTCAAGGCCCCAGTGAAGGGGGCCTCATGCCCAGTGGCGTAGCTAGTGGGGGGGGGCAGACAACTTTTTGGGGAAAAATGGGGAAATGGGGAAAAAATGGGGAAATGAGGGGAAAAGTGGAAAAGGAGGGAAAATGGGGAAACAAAAGAGAAAAGGAACCTATATTTTCCCTGATTTTCCCTCCGTCATTGTATGTTTTCCCTGATTTTATTCGCACTTAGCGTTATCTGAGTTCAATAATCGTTATTATACAGATTCGGCCCAAAATGAAGATCATCTTTATCATCATTAAACATGTAAAACCAAAATCCATGAGTTTTGACTGAACTAAAAGTCTAATTTCAAATTCTGTGATATTTCCCTGCAGGATTTTTTTCCCCACAGAAATAAAGAAGACAAAATGAGAGGGAAAGGAAATACTAAAATATTTCTTAGAAATCCTCTTTCATGTTAGCAATATTTTAAGTTTGCAGTGTAACTGTTCAGCAAAAAACGATACACACAGGAACCAATATATAGGTGAGTTAATCACAGAAAACCAATTTTTCTCTATGTGATTATCCATTAAAACCACATGGTGTGAATTCGGTCATGAAGATGTTGGTACAAACAGGGAACCTAAGAGACCAAAAAATCCCAGCTCAATATTTAGTGTTTGAAAATAACTAAGTTGGTCAGTACTAGTCACCATGGTCACATAAAGCTTCTTTTTTTTTTCACTGCAATTTGCAGGTTTTTGGTTGATTTTTCAAATTGGTGTTCACATTTGTTTGTCACATCCTATAACTTCTTCAACTTTCCAAACTTGACATGGAGTCGCAAAAGCGTGTCTGGCTCTGAGAAAAATCAGAGATTCTCTTCAAACGTTCACAATCTTTAGGTGACTAGATTATAAGCAAATTTGGTAAGTTACATCAAGTTAAATTTAATATTTCAACAGTTATGGAAAACTGAGTGTGTTTCTAATGTTGCTGAGTTTAGTTTACCAGTATAGTATAGGCGAGATTCCAGAAATTGTGACTTTAATAGGCATTTCTTGTTAAAAGTCGGTAACAAGAGGTTTTAACCTAATTTGAGGGTACTGATTCTGAATCCGCTTGTTACCGAGCTGGATTTTTAATTTTAAGGGGTCAAAATGGCAAAACAAAATGGCCGCCAAAATGACAAAAATCGTCAAAAATATGACAATATGAACCATACATTCAGCTTTTTGTTGCAAATAGCTTCTTATGACCTAGCAAATTCATTGATTCTAGTATAAACAGATGCTGTTGGAACTATTTCAGTAACTTTTGAGACTAAAAAGGGGATGGACGGAGAAGACTTGCCAAGATGATGGTTGAAGAAGACTAGGAAAGAGAAGGGATAAAGGAGACTGCAAAAATGGGAGGGATAGAGGGATAAAGGAGTGATGAGACAATGAAGAAGGAGTCATTTATGCCCAATCATCAGTCTAGGAAAGAGGAGTAATGGAGACTACAAAAATGAAAGAGGAGACCCACAATTGGGAGGGAGGGATGAGACTAGTAATCACAAGCGAGAGATGAGACTTGGAAGGAGCGGGTATGGATTCTATGGAAGACTAGGAATTAGGAAGGATGAAGAGAACTGGGCAAGAGTAGTGTTGGAGGATATTTAAAAAATACACAAATGGAGGAGACCAGCAAGGAGGGAGGAAGGACAGAGATGAATAAGAAGGGCCGGCAGTAGAGCAACCAAAGGGCGGTCTGACTGACAAGCCAGTCTGCGCTAAAGCTGGTACCAAAACCAGTGACTAGAAAAGGGAAAAGAGTGAAGATATTAGAAAGAATTAAGGAAGGGGAACAACAGAGAAATACAGTGGCCGGTTAACATATCTAAGGAGCCTTAAAAAGAGGATCAGAGAAGAATATCAAGGAAGGTTGAGGGAGGTCGGAGAATGTGGAGTAGGGAGGTCCTGTGAGGAAACCAACAAAGAGGAGAAGGTTAGAATGGAAAATGGAAGAGACTATAAAGCAGGTAGCATGGAGGAAGGAGACAAGGCCCTGTTTCCCACTCACCAAGTCCTATAAAACCTTCTTGTAGTATATCAAAGAGAAGTAATGTCGACCAGCAATGAGGAGGGTTTGAGGAGACCAACTTGTAGAAGGGATGGACGAAAATAGGAAAGAGGAGACCAGCACGGAGAAGTGATAAAGGCAACCAGTAATGAGAAGAGATTGATGAGACCAGTAGGTGGAAGGGATGAAGGAGACTAAGAAAGAGGAGGGAGGGCAGAGACTGGGAAGGAGCTGATTACAAAGGAAGATGGAGACTAGGGAAGTAGAAGAAGGGATAAATAGAGGATGCTGTAAGCTTGTTAGTGTCCATAGAATAAATTCTCAAACAGACATAAATGTCTGACAAAAAGATAATATCAGACTTAATTAATTAGCTAAATTGAAAGAGGAGGGAGGGCAGAGACTGGGAAGGAGGAGATTACAAAGGAAGATGGAGACTAGGAAAGTAGAAGAAGGGATAAATAGCATAGAGGATGCTGTTAGCTTGGCAGTGTCCATAAAATAAATTCTCAAACAGACATAAATGTCTGACAAAAAGATAATATCAGACTTAATCAATTACCTAAATTGAAAGAGGAGGGAGGGCAGAGACTGGGAAGGAGGAGATTATGAAGGAAGATTGAGACTAGGAAAGTGGAAGACGAGGTAAATATCATAGAGGATGCTGTTAGTGTGGTATACTGGTATAGTGTCCATAGAATAAATTCACAAACAGACATAAATGTCTGACAAAAAGATAATATCAGACTTAATCAATTAGTTAAATTGAAAGAGGAGGGCAGAGCCTGGGAAGGAGGAGATTACAAAGGAAGATGGTGACAAGGAAAGTGGAAGAAGGGATAAATATTATAGAGGATGCTGTCAGCTTGGTAGTATCCATAGAATAAATTCACAAACAGACATAAATTTCTGACAAAAAAAATAAATCTGACTTAATAAATTAGCTAAATTGAAAGAGGAGGGAGGGTAGAGACTGGGAAGGAGGAGATTACACAGGAAGATGGAGACTAGGAAGTAGAAGAAGGGATAAACAGCATAGAGGATGCTGTTAGCTTGGCAGTGTCCATAGAATAAATTCACAAACAGACATAAATGTCTGACAAAAAGATAATATCAGACTTAATCAATTAGCTAAATTGAAATGAGTTGATAAAATTGCACAGAAATTGCACATAAATTGACAATTAAGGCTCAAAACTGCAGATTTCTGTCAATTTCGACATTTAGCAGATGCCTTGTTTGACCTATTGGGGCTTTAAAACTCAATTTTATACTTGTTAACAATATTAGTTTATTCATTCATGAAATCTACTACACACAAATGCTACCCTGGCTGAGAAAAATGATTTACATGTAGCTACACAATCATCTTATTTTCCTCGAGGAGCTCGATTTATGCACATTTTCAGCCTTTTGGTGAGGACCACACTGGGCCTTACCAGTTTCCAACCATTTAAAAACCATCTAAAACTGAAAATTAAGTTTCAAAATGAACATTTATAATGCAACATATGCATAATAACCTTGTTATTGTGTGTTTCATTGAATATATTTAACCACAAACCAGATTGAGTAAAAAAGTTGCATCAAATTCAGAAATTTGGGAAAATCAGAATTTCTGCAAATCTGCTCCCTAACATTGATTTAGACTCAATTTTGGCCCCTTAATGAAAAAATTCAAATTAAATAGATGCAGCAGCATTGAATTATGCTGGAGTGGTGTTATGAGTAATTTAGGGATGATTTACAGCACAAATGAGTTGGTTTTGTCATATCAGAACCAACGTTTTTGATTCTTTGTCGGCCATTTTGTTTTCCAGGCTGTTGAACCCCTACAAATAAAAATGGAGCACTAAATGTTACTGAAATAGTTCTAACAGCATCTGTTTATACTAGAATCAATGAATTTGCTAGGTCATAAGAAGCTATTTGCAGCAAAAAGCGGAATGTATGGTTCATATTGTCATATTTTTGACAATTTTTGTCATTTTGGCGGCCATTTTGTTTTGCCATTTT
This sequence comes from Platynereis dumerilii, assembly GCA_026936325.1. Taxonomy (NCBI): domain Eukaryota; kingdom Metazoa; phylum Annelida; class Polychaeta; order Phyllodocida; family Nereididae; genus Platynereis; species Platynereis dumerilii. The sequence continues at coordinate 26,271,654 of JAPTHN010000014.1, forward strand.
GACCCCTTAAAATTAAAAATCCAGCTCGGTAACAAGCGGATTCAGAATCAGCACCCTCAAATTAGGTTAAAACCACTTGTTACCGACTTTTAACAAAAAATGCCTATTACACTTTTTACAGAGGCTTTTTTGAGAATCTCTCCTAGACTAGTATCATCGTGTTGAAAGTATTTCGAATGTGTCATTTGAGAATCCAGTAAAGCTTAGGGACCGTTCAGAATTTATGACTGGGGGGGGTGAGAGTTTTGCCAGAACTTCCCGTCAAAAATTGATACCCCCCCTTGAGTTTCATGCGGATTTTTAGTGCCCCACCCCTAGGTTTCATGAATATTTTTAGTAACCCCCCCCCCCTCGACACATAAACGAATACACACATATTTAGTGTTACACATGGTCATGCGTACAGATTCGCGGACTTTCGCGTTATTGACCAATTATTATCATTTTAGAGGGCATTGTCTGGCCATTAATGCCCAGTTCGCGGGCGTTAATTGGTCAATAACGTTTTTTTGGAGGGCATTATGGGGTATTAATCAGTTATGGCCTGAGGGCAGAAATCATTAACTTAATGCCCGAGCCGCCAGGTTTGGGAAACCTGGGGGCTGAAGTTAGGTCATATGGGGGCTGAAGTTAGGACCATGGGGCTGAAGTTAGGTAAGATTGACATGTCTTATAAATCACCTAATTCATTGAATGATCAAGTAGAAAATATTGAAAAAACCTTAATTTATGGAAGATTACTAATTTTTCCTTGTGATGAAACTTTTTTTGGGCTGCTCCTGCTTTAGTGAATTGGTACAGCCAACTGACAGATTTAACATTTTATCAAACTTTTTTTCGTTTCGCGTTGTATTCGCGTCGCAAAACAAGCAAAATGCGGTCCACCAAAAAAACATGTAAAATTCCTGATTCATTGTTATGATGGTCATAACTTTTTAATTATTTATTCTGAACACATTGACAATAACTTCAAACCCACATACTGGCACCTTGGCCTTGAGCATCAAAACTTAATAACAAGGATTTCTGTAGGGGGCTGAAGTTGGGTGACAGGCTGAAGTTAGCTCAACTTGCCTTCAGTGTAATTAATACAAAGCTGGTGAATACAGTCACAAAGTGCAAATGTTAAACAATTATGTAATCATTTGGGAGCATCACTTTGGTTTGTCATTTTATCCATAAAACGTTTTTGTCCCCACAAAAATTTAATATTTCCATTTCCTGTTGACATAAGAAGCCTTTGATGACGACTAAGGGGATCTCGTCCCTCGGCCACAAAAACAGTGTGACCAAGCGCACTGTAAACATGCTGCATGCAAATTCAGCTGACCTTACCCGTGAAAAGAAGCCTATTAATTTTCTTTATTAATGTGAATTGTTACAGTGGGGCACCAAATTTTATCGTTGTGATTTAAAATTCAGGAGAGGCTGTATGCCAAGTTTGAATGTGTTTGGTAAGCAGGGCCACCAACGGTAATGGTCATTGGCAAAATTTCTTCAGTAAGAGCTAGCGCTTTGCTTGCTAAAAATGACACTGGTGCTAGTCTCTTCGCCACCAGGAGGACTATAGTCGATGCTCTCCGGCACCGTCTGCCAAAAAATAAATATTTACTTTATATTGTAGCACCTTTCAAACTTACCTATACTGGCCCCAGCAAGCATCACTTCCTTTTTCCTTGCATCACTCACTCGCAATTCATCAGCAGTTGCCCCTACTGTCTTTATATTTTTTTTCCTAATACCGAGCCATTTCTGAAAATGAAATTGAAAAAAATATTAGTGGGGGGGGGGCTTGGTCCAAAATTTGCTCACTTTATATAAATTACAATTTTATGATGTTTTGGTTGTGGGCAGACATTACCAAGACCTTTCAAAATCCACCGACTGCCAAACTGATTTCGCCCCTGGTGACCATATTTGGCAAATCCAATAAGGTCATCATCAGACATGGGCAATTTTGTAACTTTTGAACCGTGCATCGTATATACATGCAATACAACCCAAAATAAAGTACGATTACCCCAGAAAGAAGGAAGAATCAGCCACTACTTTACCCTTTCACACCTTTTGGCTCCCTCCAAATCACTTCCTCCGTTTACCTACTTTAAACTACTCTTTAAAATTACATGTACCTTAAATTCAGGGCCGGCTCCAGCCAATTATGCACCCTAGGCAGAATCATGCTGATGCGCCCCCCCCCCCATAGGCATACTGCGCACGCCATTTTTGGGAGGGGGAGCGACATATGCCCGAATTTCAAGATCTAGATTTAATACCATTTCAAATGAAATTGCCTGAAAATCATTAATTTTCAATAGTGATTATAATCATCTGCCCTAATTTTTTAGCCTTTTTGCCCGAATCTTGCTGTTTCCCAAACTTTTGGGGGGGCGATCGCCCCCCTGACACCCCCTCCGATACGCCTATGCCCCCCCCCCTTGGACGGAAAGCAAGGAGGGGAGGGGGCGCAGAGCAAGGAAGGGCGCAGAGCAAGGAGGAGGCGGAGAGCAAGGAGGAGTCAGAGAGCAAGGAGGGGGCAGAGAGCAAGGAGGGGGTGCAGAGCAAGGCGAGGCGCAGGGCAAGGAGGGGTGCGGAGCAAGTAATGGCAAATAGCAAGAAGGGGGAGCAGAGCAAGGAGGAGGCAGAAAGCAAGGAGGGGGCAGAGAGCAAGGAGGGGGCGCAGAGCAAGGAGGGGGTGCAGAGCAGGTAGGGGTGCATAGCAAGAAGGGGGCGCAGCGCAAGGAAGAGGTGGAGAGCAAGGATGGGGTGCAGAGCAATGAGGGGGGCGCAGAGCAAGAAGGGGCGCAGAGCAAGGTGGGGATGCAGGGCAAGGAGGGGGTGCAGAGTAATGAGGGGCGCAGAGCAAGAAGGGGCGCAGGGCAGGGAGGGGGCGCAGGGCTGGGAGGGGGCGCAGAGCAAGGAGGGGCACACAGCAAGAAGGGGGCGCAGAGAAAGTAGGGGGTGGAGAGCAAGGAGGGGGGCAGAGCAAGGAGGGGGCACATAGCAAGGAGGGGTCACAGAACAAGGAGTGGTGGAATTCGAAAAAAAAAAGGAATTAGATAGAATAACCACGAAAGTTAAGTTTTAATTAAACATGGCATCACAGTATTTCTGAATTTTACTCAACTGCATGACTTATTGCAAATGTCCAAGTATTATTAATTTTCTTGAATAAATACTATTTCGCTCGCCTTTCATCTTATGTGTTAACTATGGCAAGAAAAGTGAGTGCATGTGGTTACGCGTGTACATGCCTCCTTGCTCTGCGCCCCCTCTTTGCTCTGCACCCTAGGCGACCGCCTAATTGGCCTAATGGTAGAGCCGGCCCTGCTTAAAATTTGCATTAAACCAACTCAAATTCAAATTCTATCACCCCCATTGTGTTTGATTTATTTGATATTGTGCCCCTTTGCTAATTGCAATTTCATTGCTAGTCTTAATGGAGTTCTTAACAAGGAGTAAGGTTGTGGTAAGGAGTCAAAAGTAGTTGAAAGGAGATTTGGGGTGGAGAGGAGAAAGGAGGACAAAATAGGTAAACAGAGGACTTCTGACAGAAAATTTTCTTACTTTATTTTGTTTGTACTATAAGTGATATCTCTAGTTTGGGGTTTTTCTGACTGAGGAGCTCATCTGGTGGCCCTATGGGATTCTAAGAATATGTTTTTTGATTGAATGAAATGATGGACATGTATTTTGTAGCATTGAATTCATTATTGTAGACCTCTGGAAGGGCATTGAGATTTTTTAATTGAGACCTTTTTTTATGGCTTTTTATCTTGGAAGTTATTTATTATTCAATTTGCATTGCAAGATCACTAAATTAATAGGGACAATAGGGAAAACTCCTCACTCGTTAGCTATTTTGTTTCTTTCTGCTTATAGAACAGTTTCTTTGGTCTTCGTACAACGGAGGTGCCGTGCAAACTTGGAATGAAAGTCCAGAGTAATTAGGTTGTATTCTGGAGCCCAAATTGTGCAGTTTCTATTGATATAGCATTGGTGCATCATAGCATCTTGCTTCCAGACTTGCAACAGTGGCTCAATATCACTTGTTTTGAGATGTGATGTGCACTACAACAGAACAATAATATAATGTAGGCCTACAGACTGCGTACTGTATTCATAAATGCTGGGATTTGTGGTAGAGTGTTATTGGAGGTGCCTGTGCATGGCACCTCCTTAGGAATCGTACAAGTTGCAGAATGCTGCAAAAAAATTGCTGAAACTTTGGTAATGTTTTTAGCCTCTCAAAGGCCTGCATGACAGTGGAAAAGTGTCGGCATTAACCCTTAGACATCTTTAGCATTACATGTGGGTATTCAGGATGTCATCCAAGTTTGCTAAATGGCCTAAATCAGTCAGTGAAATTTGCCAATTTAGGACTCTGCAGGTCACAGAATTGTTTGATTTTCGCGCCAATTAGCCTGTGTTAGGACAGGCACTGGATCAGACCTGACCAATTTAGCCTGTGCCAGGACAGGTATTGCATCAGAATAGACCAGTACAGGCTATTCTGGTCAGTAATGGATGAACTGAGCGGGGAGGTGGGGGGAGGCCTCCAAAATGTCTGGTCAATTACATCACGAAATGATTTCGTTCTAAAGCCAATAAATAAATAATTTTGCTCTGCAAGTATCACATTAATGAAGGCTGTAGACAAATAAGAAATGCTGTAAAATAAATATATAACTAAATGATAAATCTTAGTAGGAGCAATCTATGTGATGATGGCAATCAATGTGATCTCGCTACTTCTTGTTTCATTGTATGCCCTTTGAAAATATCATGCAATGCACTTATAAAAAGAAGCAAGTAGTCACTTTTCCTCTCCAAGACTCTTTCTGTATCATGAGACGACTGACTGCCCATAAAAAGCCAAGGCAGTTAAGTCAGCTGAAGCCACAGATATAAGACCCCACACAGGCACCTCATTACATTCCGCAAGCAGTATGAAATCTAGTTGAATGAGAAAGTGCTCATATTGACAAGATTAGGGCAATATATGCCACTGATATGTAAAGGAAAACCTTGATTGCTCTGAAAGAAAGGAAGGAACTGAAGCAACTGAACCTGAATTCTACCCAGTTAAAATAAAAGATAAAAAAGTATTTTGTAACTCACATGGTGACTGTCTGACTCCATCACCTAAACAATTAGATAAATGTTTATCAATAAATTAATGCTATACTCTTAATAAGGATGAAAATGATTCAGATTTTGTCTGTATATTTCTAATGGTCATCACACACATCATCTTCAATATTATGCTTGACAATGGGACAAAAATCACTGAATTTGAATAAGCACTTTGAAATTGTCCTTCTGCACCAGTCGTTGTGAGTTGCATGAAAACTATCATCATATCAGGTGGCTGGCAATCTGATTGGAGCATTAGAATAATGTATGTCATTCATCCATCAAATGAGAGAAACAAGAACATCTTTTTTTTTTAAAGATAAGCTGGTTGTAGTAATGCTATATTTGGAACGTGAATTTTTTTTTTTTTTTTACAAGTAGGCCTTTTTATTTGAAAAATATATCTAAAAATTTAAACATTATGAGCTGTCAATGTAACTTTAACCACTGATGTAAATTGTGTGCTTCATCATATTGATAGATTTATTAATGAGACATCTAATATAATATCCTTCTCTACAAATATTCTTTAAAAATCCGGTGTTCAGTCAAAAACTATTTGGTTAAAAGTATATGAAAGACCATTCTCACGTGGTCATCGGCTCACTCGAACTGGCTCTGCCAGTGAGCCTCTGACCTGGATGGCTGCAATTAGTGTGGTTTTGGAGCCGACCTGTGATAGGCTGCGAAGGACAGTGGACGCACAATCAGAGAGGCTGCTATATCTGAGGCTGGGTTATGTCATACCAGACTTTGCATACTGTTGATAGCTGTTGTGTGCCAATCTATTTGTTGCTTTCAGTTTCATTATGTTTGATTAATCATTATGATTGAAGCTTTGGCTGTTGTATTCGGCATCAATTCACAATTATTACCTTCAAGGCTCAAATAAAAGTTCAAGCAATTTAAAAAGGGGAGGGGGAGCAGCCACCTTCAATAGAATGAAGGGAGGAATGAAGGGACGAGTGAAGTGGGGGAATGAAGTGGGGGAATGAAGAGGGGGAATGAAGTGAGGGAATGAAGTGAGGGAAGGCAGGGAGAAAGCTGAGGGAGGGAGGGAGGATAGATAAATAGATAGATAGTTAGATAGATAGTTAGATAGATAGATAGATAGATAGATAGATAGATAGATAGATAGATAGATAGATAGATAGATAGATAGATAGATTTTAAAGTTCTTGATAATTTTGTGTCTGCTAAAACAATTTGTTTTCTGAACTGACACACTTTTCTAAAGCATTAGACTGTTATTTCACCAAACTTATTAAAGAAAGAAATTATTTATATAAATCTTTAAATCCCCCCCCCCCCCCCCCTCCTTAATGCTTGCCCCTAACAACTTGGGAATGGGAGTGAGCTTTTGCACAGAAATGCGTTCTGAAAATGTCAAACTTGGACCAAGTCAATTACTGCCAAAGAAGCTGTCCTGAGAAGCAACCCAACAACCAATCAGATCACAATTTTAAAATGGATGGATCATGATGATTGATGTCTGAATTATTCACAGTTCTAGTGTTTGGTTTCAGTACTCATCAGTCATTTCACAGTTTATATATTTTTCAGATGACGGTTTCTTGTTTTCAGTTCGTATTTTTGTTTCATTTTTCAACTGGGATAACATGAAAGATGCATTCTGGTTTGCTGAAGCCACTGGGGCATGGCTGATCTAAATGTGACTAAAACCACAGGAAAAATGGTCAACAGAGTCAAAGCCTTGCTGTGCCAGCTCGCACTGGAGGCTTTGACAATGTGAAAATGATGAAAAAAAATTGTAAGGCCCAGCCTTGAATTGAACCCTGGCTAGTGGGGTGGAAGGCAAGCACTCTACTAGCTTCGCCACTGGGGCAGCCATGGTAACTGATTTTTTTTTTCAGGCTGCTTTTTTTTTCAGGCTGCTCTTACAAAAGTCAGTCCCATACATAGTTTGTGCCTCACAGCATGTGCTTAGATTAAAGCTAGGGGCGGACTGGCCTATGTGGCAAAGTGGCAACTGCCACGGGCCCGATCACTCAGGGGGGCCCATGCAAGACGTAAAAAAAAAATTTAAAAAGAGCACAATTTCACTGTCAGGTTCATGAGCATGTGTTTCATGTAGAGTCAAGGGCGGTAAATCCGTCCATTTATGGCTCAAACTGTATTTCTAGAAAAATGGGAATAGATACAAAAATAAAAATGTGTCCATTAGAAAGAGCATATTCTGTATTATCATCAACAGCCAAAAAAGTCAAATATTCAAATAATTTTTGCTGAAACCATAGCAACAAAATCTTAAGGTTAGGGCACCCAAATCCGTCCAGGTTGCTTGTAAATCCGTCCACAGGGCATAATGCAGCACACACATGTCATATCTTGTAATTGTTTTGAAGTTTTGCAATCTATTAACTTTCACAAAGGATTTTCGGTTGATTTTAGAATAGTGGCATACTGATTTCACTTATAATAACAGAATTAGATAATATAGGTTAACAAGGGAGAATTTCAATTGACAGGATCAATTACAATTTAAGGACCACTGTAACCAAATCGAGTTGAGTAATTGCTCAAACTTCTTTAATCAGTATTATGCCGTTTATAGATATTTAAAGTCATACAAGTACTTTTAAACCCTGTTTAAAGTTGGTGGACGGATTTACAATCAATAAAATTTTAGTCTTTATTCCTTGTTATTAAATATTTCATATAACTTACGTAGGATTTTCCTCTGATTTGATTTGCTTCAGTGTTCAATAACTGCTGACCCATGGCATTGCATTCACAGCTTCATGGCTCAATGATTAGGAAAACCCCCAAAATTAATAATAGTTATACAATTGGAAGTGAGGGCATTAACACAGTAATAACATTGCCAAGGTATTGCATATTGACATGCAAAAAAGGATGAGATAGTTAATTAACAAGAAAATCTTTTTGAAAAAAAAAAAGATCAATGCTGGCTGTAGTGATTACTATTTCAAAATTTACAATAAGAGTATGTTTTGCCAAAAGAATTTTATAATATGGTATAAGAGAAACTACAGATGAACCCATGATAAGGTATAAGAAGCTATAAGAGGAATTATAGATGAACCCATGATAGATCTATCTATCTAACTGTCTATCTCTCACCCTCTCTATCTCTTCATTCCAAGGGGGCATGCGATACTACAGAGACAGAAACTATACCTTTTCTATATCTCTCACTAACTAGGTCTGGAACACACATATATCATGGGTTCATTTATAAATCCTCTTATAGCTTCTTATACCTGCTCTGCTGATCTACACTAACTTGTGTATTGTATTGACTGTTATTTTTATTCCTATGACAGTTTAGCTGGAGTTGGCAAGTTCATAGGGGGGAGCATAGGTTCAATATGACTCACTATTAATTAGTAAGTCACTATATATGACTGTCAACCCCTAACTGTTAATCAGGCATCCCTTACTGTTGTTCATCAGTTAGTCACTACCTGTTAGTCATTAAGTCCATTGTTTTGGTAGTTACTATTTGTTAGTCACTAAATAAGTTATTTAGTCAAAACTGTTACTCAGTCAAAACTGTTAATTACTCAAAAACTGTTTGTCAAAGACTGCTAGTCAGTCAAAAACTGTTAGTTAGTCTAAAACTGTTTGTAGTCAAAAACTGTTAGTAGTCAAAAACTCTTTGTAAGTCAAAATGGCTAGTTAGTCAAAACTGTTAGTAGTCAAAAACTGATATTCAATCAAAAACTGTTAGTCAAACTATTGTTGTCAAAAACTGTTAGTAGTCAAAAACTGTTAGTAGTCAAAAACTGCTAGTTACTCAAAAACTGTTAATTAGTCACTAATTGTCACTAACTGTTAGTCACTAACTGTAAGTCACTAACTGTTAGTCACTAACTGTTAGTCACTAACTGTTAGTCACTAACTGTTAGTCACTAACTGTTAGTCACTAACTGTTAGTCAGTCACTAACTGTTAGTCAGTCACTAACTGTTAGTCAGTCACCAATCACTAACTGTTAGTTGGCCACTAACTGGTAGTCAGTCATTAACTGTTAGTCAGTCACTAACTGTTAGTCATGTAAGTCAGCTAGTCCTTAACTGTTAGCAAGTAACTGTTAGTAAGTTACTAACTGCTAGTCCCTGACTGTTAGTTATTTTGTCCCTCTGTTGTTCATCAGTTGGTCTCTACTGTTAGTAAGTCACTGTTGTTAGTCACTTACTGTTAGTAAGCACTAACTGTTGTTGATTCACTGACTGTTTTTTAGTCTTTAACTACCAGTTAGTCACTAACTGTAAGTCACTAACAGTCTGTTAATCACCCCAAGGATGTGCCACCCAGAAATTGGACCTATAACTAGAACAAACTGCTCTCATTACTATTCACCCCCAATTGTTACAACTCACCCCCAATTATTTCAGGTCCTGCAACAATTGTATCTGCACCAATTGGTCGATTAATTAGTGGCAGGTGTACTTTTACATCAATGCAACAATATTAAGTATTTGTTATCATAAAATATTTTGTAATGCTCTAGCAGATATTACTAAATGGTGGGGACCAAACCGGTTGACACTTTTCCGTATGGGGCAACCAGTATAGTATGCTGGCTGCAGAGCCAATACTGTACTATAACAAATCTTGTCCTAAAGTTCAAGAAGCCAGCATAAAAATATTTATATTAATGAGATGTAGTATTTCCCCCTGAGAATTGTTTGCTTCAGTATTCAATAACCACTCACCCGTGACATTGCATTCACAACTTCATGGCTCAATGATCAGGAAAACCCCAAAAATAAATAATTGTCATGCAATTGGCAGTGAGTGCATTCACACAGAAATTATATTTTCTAACTATTGCAATATATTGCTTATTGAAAAACAAAAAAGATTAGATAGCAACTTAATAGAATAATTATATTAAAGAGATATGGTATTTTCCCTAAACATGTAAATAACTATTTGCGTCAGTATTCAATAATCACTCACCCATGACATTGTATTCACAGTTTCATGGCTCAATGATCAGGAAAACCCCTAAATAATAAGCCTGCAATTGGCTTTGAATTTTTACAGCAACTGAATAATCAACCTATTGCATATTGATTTTAAAAAGACTCAATTACTCCTCATTTCATAATAAAATGATGTATTTTGTAACAGAATGATACAACTGTACTATTCAAAAGTCCTTAAAGAGCTAAAATTAATTTACAGATAGTATATTTCAATGTATTTTAAATTCATAATACACCCAATCATAGTCTTTCTTTTATTGTTTTTTTTTTGCCAATCCTATGAATTAGTTATTGGTACATGTTCATATCAAAGTATAGTACTTCTGTTTCTAAGATATCTCACAGTACAATATTTCTTGCTAATTTGTGAAATAACCTATGCATTTGACAAAACATTTGTCAAATGAAAATGCTTTTTACTCAAATGCAAATTCAAATGTAAATGTTTTCATTTCTAAAAATGCAAATGCAAATGTTTAGCATTCAAATGCAAATGCAAATTCAAATACTTTTGCATTTTTCTAAAAGCATTTAAATGCGGATTCAAATGCGACATTTGCAAATGCAAATGCAAATGCATTTGCTTTTGCACCCAACCCTGGCAGGGACAGAGCATTATTTGAAGGATTTTTTAGTGGGAGACCAAAAGGATAACAGTATTCTAAACCATTGATTCATTACGATATGTGTATGCTGTACGACATCTATAGATCAGCTGAAGATGCACAAGATATTACTACATGTACTATCCCTACACCATCACAATATAGTGAATGTGTAGGTCCTGTCCCTGCACATTCACTGGTCCCTGCTGCGCACTGGTGCGGAAGTATTCCGCCTATTGTTCTAGCACTTGACCTTTGACCCCCTGCGCACTCAAGCGGTTAATCCGCTCTATTGTTCTGGTAATACAAAGGGTCATTAATCATTGTTACCCCTTTTCTATTGTTCTATTGTTCTTTCTTTTTTTTATGAAAATTCATCTATCAAGTAATAAACAATTTATGAATTTCTGTTGTGATAATAGTAAAATATTTTCACATCTTTTATATTACAAACCCTACTTAAAATCCTTATCCATTCACACTGATATAAAATTCACAGTCATATAGCACTGCTGTAAATTAACATAAATAAGACACCATACCATTCATATAAAATGTCCCCAATTTGATATAACACTACTGGTGTGGAGAACTTTTCCCAATGACACTGTCATATGCTGAACTCTTTAAGAATTATACATATTTTCAAGACAGAAATCACAATTGTCCATGTGCATGGCATACTGAGTAATTACTGTCTCTTCATAACCTCATGACCCATTATACTTCACATGCTTATTTGAACTGTCAAAACATGTTTTCTTCAATGAGAAGACACACACATTTCGCCTTCAATATTATTCTCACTTCAATCCAAAAATTCACTGGCAGCATCAACTGCCTGTAAATCAAAACCTCACATTGCGTATTCATTCATAAGTAAATACACCAGAAACCAACACTCTCATTGACAGACCTTAAACTCTGAAGTGCCAAGACCACATTTTGTTTGATGAGAAGACCCACAAATTTGTTCCCTGTACCATTCTCACTCTATTTGACAATTCACATGCAACATCAACTGCCCGTAAATAAACATACCACATCGTCTATTCATTTCCAAATAAAATACATTACTAACTAACACTCTCGTTGACAGACATTAAATGTAAACTCTGGAGCTGTACACAGACTGACAGAGTAACACAAAAATCATCAAAGCGCATTCAACATCGAAAAACTATGCTTTAAACCATTACTACCCAATACTAAATTCACACCACTTCGACGGTATTTTCTTCACTATACCCTATTACCCTACCTTTAAATGGTCAGTACGTCCTGCAAATCCTCCATTTCCAGTTATTTCACATCGACACATCGCATTTTTCACTCGCCGTTTGCCATGTTTGTTTACTGCGTGTGAGTTTCATAAGCAAGATTAACTCGTTTTTGCCGTTTTTTCTGTGTTTACAGCAATTTGAGTTTGTCTGGGAATCCCGCCAACATCGTATAATCTCACATCTTAATTGACAAATATTTTTTCATCGATATTGGAAAAAATAAATTATCTATCTATCTATCTATCTAATTTGAATACTATTTCTTCCATTTAACCACAAAGGATAAAATACAATCAAATTTTGTGACATCATCACAGCCATTTTGAGACTTTCAGAAGTTGGTTTTAATAATATTTTAGGACTACGTTCATTAACAAACAAATATTTTTAAGATAAAAATCGATGAATGAGATTTAAAATTAAATTATTCTTGCAGGATTTGTAAAATTGTGACACATTGAAAGGGAATACCATCAATATTTCAAAAGTGGCTTGATTTGAGCGTTTGTAAATCCGTCCAACCCCACAAGATTAACTTTACAGTACTTTTATGACTTTATAATTATTTTTATAAAAGGCATGCCACTGATTACAAAAGTTAGATAGGAACAGTTATGCCACTTTGATTGGGCTAAAAAGTTCTTTAATTGTAAGTGAGGTGGTCAAGTGAAATTATTCAAAGTTAATTTAACCTCTATGTTTTAATTTTTCTATTATAAGTGAAGTCAGTGTGTCATTATTCTAAAATCAACACATAAACTTTTGTAAGACTTAATTGATTGCAAAAGTTGGAAAAAAAAGCACAAGACGCATAAAACCTATTTATAAATTGACAGAATGAACAATGAATTACACTGTCATTGGGTAAATTTCAATTAAATTTTCAAATTAATACCTGCAGAAACAATGTCATAGCACTGATTTAAATGAACAAGCTCTGGAGTTGGATATGTACTTTTTCCATTTTCAGCCATTCAATGTGGAATGAACAGTAGAAGAGGAGAGGCAGGTTAGTTGATATACAGGGTTAGTTGATACACCCCTCCTCCTGGCCATAGAAATGATCCTTTGAGAAAGTGTTCTCTTTTGTGAGAAGCAGAATAAACAAAAAATATATCTTCACATCTAGTTCAATGTAGAAAGGAAATTGTTTATGTTTTTTTTTTTCTCACAATCAATGAAGGCTGTTTCAGAGTTCCATAGTATATGGATAAGGTGTGGTCCAGTGTCTATATATTGAAAGATTCCAGAATGCAAAAGTCTTATTTCTACATGCTTTTTTAAGCTCACATATATGAACTTAAAATGCTGTTTTTTCGAAACTATTCTTACTTCATTCAAATGGACTTGCAGGGTTAAGTTTTTAAGATATCACAATGAAACTTCTAAAAATTCTGGAAAATTATATCTTATATTAAAAAAGTTATTGATATCAAATTTTCCCCATCATAAAACCTTCTTTATGGTAGTTAGCAGGTACTGCAGAAAAAGAATGCTCTGCATGTATTATCAGTCTCAAAGGCAGGGCTCTTATACCACAATAGGTTCGACTTACAACCACATAGTTTAATGGAAATGGAAAGCCATGCTCATGAGCAACAACAAAATATCAAGATAATGGCTATTCTAGCATTAATCCTTCCACCAGAAGTATCAAAAACAAGAGCAGTCAAAAGATAAAATTTCACTATCTGTGAGAATGTTGATTTTCTTGTCAGTCTCAAAGACAAAATGCATGACAGGTTAGACTTACGACAACAGTTTATACACCAAAGAGTAGCCAGTCACATAAGCAACAACTAGATATCAATATGATTAACATTCTAGCAAAATCCTCCATTAAGAAGCATCTGAACAAGAGAGGACTGGTCTGATATAAATTTCACAAAATTTGAGAGTATCACTTTTTTCTCCAGTCTCAAAAACAGTGCTGTAATACCATGATAGATTAGACTTACAGCCACTTTCTATACACTGATGGAAAGCAGGGCTCATGCGCAACTAGGAACTGTCCAGAAAAGCAAAATATCCGTAATGAGCCATAATCAGACAGCATCTGAACATTTAGAGGACAGACATAATTCATGCAAAAAAATAGGGTGTCAATTTTTCGTCAGTCTTACTTAGGCCCTCACAGCTTTTGATACAAGACCTGTTGCAACATTTTGATACTATTTCATGATAGCCAGGTCATGAGCAAAACATTGATGTGTAAATATTGAAAAAATAAGATCAGTGAATGGTGCATATGATGCATCAAAAATCACATTTTCCATTTTGGCTTTCCTTGTAACACAACAACCTAATACTACAAAAGATGTGATTCTGAAATACAGATATATATTATGGCCTCTATCTGTGATCATAAGATGCTCAACTAACCAGGGAACAATACCAACTTTTGCTCTAACTGTATTTCCTTTGTTGTATTTTAAAGTTTTACAAGCAATTTTTTCATGCATGTCCAGCATGATGCCAAAAACTAATCCCACATGCAATAAAAACATGACAGTGTCAGCAATAGTAGGAAGCAACTGCACTGGTTACCAATCACAGCAAGAATCCAATTCAAATTGATGACGACTACATGGAAGGCAATCAACAATCAGGCACCGAAATACATCCAAAATCTTCTTCAAGTGAAATCACAACAGAAACATTACCTGAGAAGTAACCACAAGCTGCTGTTAGCAGAACCTGCTCCATGCAACAAAAATAAGTTTGAGGATCGGGCATTTTCCTATGCAGCACCAAAACTCTGGAACAGTTTGCCTGAAGAAGTTAGAAATGCAAAAACCTTGGAAAGCTTCAAGAAGAAACTAAAAACCCATTTGTTTCAGAATTCCTATAAGTGATTTAATCTGAAAAGCGCTGATGAGCAGTTTACTGAAATTAGCGCTATATAAATCCATATTATTATATTACAATAATTTATTTAATATATCAAAAGCTATAAGTGGTGAAAACATTTGCTGCAATTCACATCAAAGGGGATATCACCAGGGTTTCTGTTGGGGTGCCCAAAAAGTGGGTCCCCGGGACCCAGTGAGGTCTAAAAAAGTGGGTCCCCTGCAGAAATTCTGGGTCCCAGTCGCAGTTGATGTTTTTTTCCATTAAATATTTTGGCAATCGCCTGATTTCGATTCTCGAGATATCGGGAGGGGAAAAGCTCATGGACTGTTAGTACTTGTCAGTGATGGAGTGGCTTTTGATTTATAGGCAGAATGTATCAAGGAGAAGAAGGAGGAGGCTGCCTTATTTTCCGTAGTTAAATTAAAACTTGTAAACTTGTAAATAGCATGCTAGGCAACCAAATATTTTTTATTAAAGGAGAGTTGAGACTGTATGCAAAATTTAAATGAGATTGGTGACACCAGACGACATGCAAAGTATCCAAAACAGTTGACATAATTCTTTGGGTAATAGTTGGTGCTATACACTGCTTAAACCAAAAATTTTTATTGCTTATGTCTGGTAAATTTTGAGGATAAAAATAAAATGGCAGCAAAAAAGTTATCATTTGCATTTCCATGACTGTATTCTGCTAAGCACATGGACAGCTGCAATACAGTAAAGGCATCCATTTTCAGCCAAGTGCAAAACATACTGAACTTGTCAGGAGATATTTTCAACCAATCTGCCTGGGTGTATCAACTCACCTGACCAGGTTAGTTGATACGTTTGACATGGCCTACTTTGACATCATCTGGGGTAAAAACTATCCAACAATGAAAGTCAATTTTCTCCATACAATTGAATAATGTATTTCTCCATACACTTGGTCATTCATTATACAAATATCATACCCAGTTTAGCTGGCCGGCAAACTTTTCTAAAAAATAGTCTTAACTAACATGCCTCTTGACTACCATTGTGGAATATTTGTATGTTGTATATGAATGTATTTCTAAAAATTGTTCATAAATTTGCAAAGATAATGTTTAAGCGTTGCTTCTTTATTATGCATATATCAGCAATGACTGTATGTTCATCTTTTTTACTGACATTATAGATATCTACCTGCAGCTCTGTTACTGATTAAAGCTATAAGATTCGCATTATTTTTAAAAAAAGAAGCTCAACATATATATTTCAGTCATACCTGACATATTCTAAAGAAGGAATTTACTAAATTGTCTTGTTAAGTGAAATATATGAAGGTACATTCCTTAAAAAATATAAACAAATAGTTGTTTCATGCCACCAAAAATGCTTGTTTCATTTACATTCCATACATTGCGGGCTCTCCTGGAATAAGGGAAATCAATTAAACTCACTTAGTAATTCAAGGCGAACAAATTTAAGAAGTGTATACTATATTTCAAATAATCTCAATTTATAATCTTCAAATGCAAGATGAATTTACATAGAATCTGTGGACTTTAGCTTTAAGTCTAAAAACTCATATAACTGTCAGCATATTCTATATATCGCTTGTTATATTTACAAAACCTTCATAGCTCCTTTGTCATTCCCAGCCATATGAAATTTGTCAGTCACATCACTTGACTGCAAATTAATATGAATAAGTGAAAAAGAAGACTCCAAATGCCTCATCTACAATATCATCAATGTGATACATGCAGGCTTACTAGGGTTGATGATTTTTTTTTAATCAAGTGGTTTAAATCATGATTAAAATCACAATTTAAATCAAATAAATCCATTTAAATTAAATTAATCATTGACTTCAATGCAGTGAAATTGTGATTTAAATCATGATTTAAATTCCCTTGATTCCTACACATATGAATAACTTTTGGAATAGCATTGTTGTAACATAAACCTTATGAATTACACCTATTTCAAGACAGAATCATAGTTTGGTTGATTATGTGTAGCATTGAACCAATGAAACATCATCTGCTTCACTTACCTGCAGGAAGCTCTGCAATGATACATTATTATATTGTACAGTGCACACATTGGGCTGTAATAATGCTTCCAAGTCACACACCAGTTTTTATATGTTGATTAGTTCATGCTTCAACAGTTTTCAACCCCCCTTGTAAGACTGAACCTGATTGGATGGTGTAATTCAAAATTGACACCATCTAATGAAAAATTATTTTGCAACACATTCATACATGAATGGGAACAATAGAACAATAATACAGATTTGGCAGAACCAAAAGCCATTTGTTTTGGACACAACAATGCAACAGATTATTCACATGACTGAGCACTGTAGCAGGGGTAACTGGAGGACAATGGAGTAATTATTTCCGCACCAATGGACAGGGACTGAATAGTAGACAATTTTTCTGTTTTTTCAGAAAAGTGAAGGAGATGGGTAATAGGGATTTTAATCCTGTGTTTTTACACAGATAATATTTATGGCCTGACAGCATCAAACAGAGCTATGGGTTGAGGTAGGGTAACTTTGAAACCCAAATTCTAATTTTGCAAGT
Organism: Platynereis dumerilii; assembly: GCA_026936325.1. Classification (NCBI taxonomy): domain Eukaryota; kingdom Metazoa; phylum Annelida; class Polychaeta; order Phyllodocida; family Nereididae; genus Platynereis; species Platynereis dumerilii. The sequence continues at coordinate 26,289,067 of JAPTHN010000014.1, forward strand.
GAACGGCGCTTTTAATTCCTAAAACTACTAAACAACTTTTGCCAATGAAGTAAACATATCAATTTGCATTTAATGATAAAATCACTATTGCTGTTTGTTTATCACACTATATTTTTACTAGAAATTGTTTGCTGCTATAATATGAAGAACACTTCAAGGAGAGGCCCTGACTTTTTTTCAAATATTGTTTTAAAAACAAGCATGTAAAATTGCCTTTTTCTAGATACTGTGAGCAATTGAAAAGGTCTAAAAGATCCTTTTCACAATAAATTTGCCTTTTACAATTATTTCAGTGCATGACAAAATCAGGCAGGCATGCCATTTGAATCTCGATTACAGAATTTGCTGGTGCTTATAAAGAGTTTCATAGTGACCTTAATTAGCAACAAAAAAGTATTTTTATTGAAAGTAGATGGATATATGTTTGTTTACTTACCAGTGTCTATATGTACAGTGCAGCCTGTAAGTAAGTGAAATGGATGATGTTATGCAATTTGCTCAATGCTAAACATGCTCAACCAAACAGCTTGTGGAAGTATTCATTCTCATTGGGTGAGAAGAAGCATATTGGGTCATAAAGGTCAATATTTCAGACCTTGGGGATAACAATGGCTGCCAGTTGTTTTTTTGCCATACTTGGAGTTAGGTATGGGTCAAAGTCTTTGATAAGTAAGGGAAACACAAGCCCAATGTTATTCCAATGGGAATGGGAAGGATTGACTCATCAGATTTTCCAAGGCTTCTTGGCAAGAGTGAGCTAATTTATACTGAACGAACACTTGATATCCTCAGTGGATATTCTGAATGTAAATGCGTACTTAGGCTTTTCAGAAAATTTAGCATACCTAGGAAATCCCCCTTTGAGTTCTGAAAAAAAAATTTATTATCACCCAAATGAATATAAATAATTCAACAAGGTCCTAAACACTTTAACTATTTGGCGTTTACTCTAAAGGCATTACTTCATGCCGCAGAATGCCAAAAGCACATCACCTTTTTTTCTTTGAAAGGCTGTTGTCTTTATCATTCACACAAAACAAAATTGAGTTTGATTGAATGGCAGATTTTTGAAATTATTCTCTAATAAAAGGTATTATTAATTAGGAACTATGGATTCTTTGGTTCCCCTGATGCCTTCGCTTCAATGTTCTCATTGTTTAGGTTCCATTTTCACACCACAGAAATATAACATTCAGCCCAAAATTGTTAATGAGAGCTAAGAGGTCCGTCGGAGTGAGAAACTGCCATTTTGGGTGTGATTAACTGAAAGTTTAACAGAATTGTTAACCCCACAGAGATGTTGTGTGAGATGAATTTCATTTTGAGTCCTTTCTCCAAAGCCCTCTGTCCTCCTGAATAATAACATCACATTTTCTGGTCTTTGTCTCATGAAGATTTATCAATCGATTTCTCTTTCCAGCCACAAGTTCAGTTTAACCTATCTAACTGTTGACAAGCAGAAATTGACAGATATAAATTTTTTTAAAAAAAAAAAAAAAAAAAACAGGCTATAGATGGCACTGCTCATGGTGCTTCTGGTTGTTGTTGTTGTTGGTTACTTTTTTTAATGACTTTTTCTTTGCTTATTTTATACAGTCCTTATTTTCTTAAAATCAAACTTGTCTCAAATAACAAAATCTATTTTATCTCAAAATAAAATATGTATTCCTCTAAGGAATCAAAATAACAAGCAACCTCCGTCTAGCCAATATTCATGTAGGTACATATAACTGCAAACATTTACCAAGATGACCACACAATTAAGAGGGCAATAACTTAAGATGGAATCACCGAGAAATTTAAATTGGGACTTTGATGCAATATTTTTGAAAATGAAGGAAAATTAAACCTGTGTGGTTCTTAGCGCTGTAAACATTGTTTTGAAATTTCATAAGGATTTACACTGAATAAATATGTTTGCTAATGTCTGCTTACATCATGTTTTAGCACATATTCCTGATTTGCTATACAAGACCACTTTATCAGCTATTGAGCACATCAAGAGTAAACTTATTACACTTCATAAAATGTTGAAACTTCCAATATCAAGACGGCTCACCACTTATGTAAAACCTGACAAATGCCAACAACTTGTTGCATTCACGAACAGAGCTTCTGTTCAAGTCGTACAGTTTTGATGATTTAATAACTTTCCTGTCACCATCTAAAATAAAATATGACTACCCCAGTAGGAAGAAAGAATCAGCCACTACATTACCCTCCAAGATGCTGAACGAAGCATTTCAGCGACATACCGGAATATTCAACTATTATAACGCAAGCACTGCCAAGCAGGCATTTTCAGTAATTTTTTTGTAATGTGTGGGTCTAATTAAAGGCTTCTTATGATGTAAAGGACTTAGGTACAGTTTCATAAACCTGTCCCACATAAATAAAACCAAAATTGCTGTGAAAATGGCAGCCAGGTGTCAATTGCAACATCATGTTTGCTGTCATTTTGCCTGAAGAAAAAAACTGTGGATAAGAGCTAGTACACAGAAAACAGTGTTCACATTACTGGTTGTGATCAGTTTTCTCTTTTTTTAGCATTTTAGAAAAAATAAACCATTTTTCCTATAAGGAATTTTGCATTTCTACTCAATAGTTTCTGCAACAAGCATTCTCCCCCTGAGCAACCTTCCGTGCAAAAAGTTACAAAGATTACCCCACACTCAGGCGTAACCACTCCACATCAACTGGGTAAATCATTTGCTAAAATGACTGAACATTTCTGTGACATTTATTCTTTCTTCATTTTATAACCAATAATTAAGTTTAATTTGATATTTAGGGAGTGTGTTTTCGGTGAAAAGTTAAGCCAATTACTTCTAAGTTGGTTATTCACTGCATTACTTTGTATGAATTGAAAGGTCAACCAAAAGAAAATAAATATAAGAATCTCTTACCAAAAGTTACCTGCCTCAGCATCTCTAACCAACAAAAACATGGCTACGCCAACTCATCCATATTACATGTAGGCCATGCTGTTTCACCTGTGGAATTTAAAGTGGTTACCAAAATGTCTCTGGTGATGTCATGGCCCTTTGATTGTTATGTTACACTTGGTAATTCATATCCAAAGTGAGATTGTGTCCTATACTTGCCATCCCATTATGTTATCAACACAACTCAGTGAATTGGTTAAATCTTTATTTTTGAAACTTTACATGTTGTTATACTGACCCCTTGTGTCAAACACACAGGGATGGACTAACATGAATTTGGCATTTTAATGGTCAAGAGATCCGAGACCTACAACACCCCCTACCGAACAACAAAATACTTAGTAATGTTTGACTCATCATGAAATAGCATGTTTTGTACCGTTAAGTCTTTTAAAAATCATTAAAATGATTGAGATGCTAAAGTGTTTCGACAATTGCATATATGAAAAGTATGTATGATGAAGCCTGTGTCAATAAGAAGAGTGTATGACTGTATGTGGCCTAATTAGTTTAATGTGTTCAAAGGAAAATATATGGTCCCAGTGATACGGAGCAATCCAATGCCAGCAGGCAAGCATAAACGAGAAATAAACTAATAAACCTGTTGCCACTGGGTAGAAATGATGTTCTCACAAGGTTATGAAGCGTCAAAGATATGACATCAGCATTCGATGTTGCGGTACTGTTATGAAATGTAAAAAAAGTCTCAATGCCCTGCTCATATTGTGGCAGCATAATTTCTACCAAACAATGCTATGTGAACAACAGACGAACCTTCCACCAATTAGTAGGGGGGAGGGTTGGTCGAGTGGTAGCGTCCTGGACTGCCAATCGCTGGGTCCAGGGTTCGAATCCAGCTCTTGCCGGGTCACCTGGGCCTGTGTTGGACAGCTGTTTCAATCATCCTTTGCCTCATTGTTGTGTCCTCGTCCTGTCCTAATTGGCCTGCAAAGTGCATAAATACAGGACGTGAAGCACCAATCATCCATCCATCCATCCATCCACCAATTAGTAGCCTTGTGTTTACATTGTGTGCCACTTGGGAAGACAGTGATTTGTATTAACCCTGTACATGTATGAGATGGATATTGAAAACATATGGACATGCTTACAGTTTACAGTTCTCATCATATTTAAATGGAATCTCACGTTCTTTCTATGCTGTTGAAGTGTGATGTCAGAGATCACTCTATTCTCTAGCTGGGTGAATTTTAAACTTTAGACAATAGGGAATATCATGGTACCTTCAATTGTCATGAAACCCTGATATCTATAAAGAAAAAGACAGTCAAACTGTGAAGTCTGAAAAATTTGTCACAAAAAATTTGCATTTTTCGTATGTTTTTCCATGCAAATGGTAAGATACCAACTTCTGATCGTGATGAAGACACTTAAAAAAGGTCACCATAAGAAAGTTCACAATTTTTGCCCAAGTTGGAATATGTTTTAGAATCTCTGATGCGTTTTTTTGGCATCAAGAGTTTGTTCACACTTGTTTCAGTAACTCCTGACTAAGATCTTAAAGCCTGTCTTAACACAATAAACATATTCTTCACTTATATGACCAGTCAGACAGGAAAGAAAATAGCTCACCATGAGGAGATCGGAAGTTACGGCAAGAACGAGGCGCCGCAGGGCGCCTCTTTCTTGCCGCTCAAGCTTCTAACCGGACAGTTGAACATTCTCGTACTCTCCCCGGCGGATAGAGGGCTTCGGGGGCCCCAAGACCATTACCTGAAGCTGTCAGGTGCAACAGATGAAGATTAGACGATGATTATTACCTTCAAGAAATTCCTTCATTACGTCCTTGTCTTTCGGAATAGGAAGGCAAGAAAGTTGAATTGCCAAGATGATAACCAACTGGGGGAGCAGAAAGAATCTTTTAAGAGATTCCACAGAGTTTCAAAACATGGAAATACAAACTGATCTGTCAGACAACACATCATTCATCCAGACAGAGATGATGTGGTCCTACTAGCTGCAATAATTATTTCAGTCAATGTTCAGCCATTGGTATGTCGGTGGAGGTGGTCATACCTCAAACTCGTTGTCGTAACAGTTGACTAAGGAAGACTTGAAATCGGGTGTGTATCAGACCAGTTACACAGCAGCAAACGGCAACAGAATATAAATTGAGCATTACTGCAGGTTGAGGTGTGAGAGATAGTGGAGGAAGAGATGCATGGGAGATCAGCATGAAGGACCGAGAACTTTTCGTTTTCTTGATCAAGAGTAGAGAGAATAGCGATGATTGTAGAGATGACGGATCCCTTTGAGAGAAGCATTTAACTGACCAAACAGAAGAAGAGACAAAATCCCAAATAAAGCAAAGAAATAAAGACAAATAGCACGGTGTTTGCCAGTAAACCAGTTTACTGAGGTGTGCAGTCAGAGAGCAGGAGAATCATTGTGCGAGTTATCGCTCAAGAAAACACAACAATGGAACAGACTGAAGAACAGAAGCCAGGAGCCATGACACTGTCCAGCACACTCCATTGGAAATGTTTCGAGTTAAACACCAATCATCTGTTGAAACAAGGGACCTTTAGACCTGTGTCTGTGACCATGCAGCTGACCGATTTGTTAGCTTTGATAATCTCTCTGTCAGCTTGCTGGAGATTTCACAATTAGCTCTCTCAGAGAGCTCACAGAAATGAAGGGTAAAATAATACTGAAGACTAAACTACGACAAATCACCTGTGACAATAAACTTCGTATCTGTCAGAATGTCACCCAAAATAGGCGCATAGCTGAAGAGAAAAACAAACCCCCTTCCCCGCATTGTGCCACTATTTCAGAGAAGGCCTTCAAGAAAAGAACTCCACTGACAAGAGCAGAGCTGTGTAAGGAGATATATCATAGCACATATACTTCTTGAATGGTTTCAACCATGACAAACAACCAACAAAGAAAGTGATAATGTTCGCAACCCTAACAGAAATGATGAACTGGATTGAAAAGTAGAGCCTGCAATGTATGGAATGTAAACGAAACAAGCATTTTTTGTGGCATGAAACAACTATTTGTTTATATTTTTTAAGGAATGTACCTTCATATATTTCACTTAACAACACAATTTAGTAAATTCCTTCTTTCGAATATGTCAGGCAGTGGCGTAGCTATGGGGGGGGCCTGGGGGGGCCAGGGCCCCCCCAAATGGATTAGTGGCCCCCCCACTGGCCCCCCCCCATTTCAGATTTGAGAAATTTGAAAAATTATTTGGGCAGAGCACAAACGTCTTAGTGACCTGAGCCGGCGCTCACCAGAATGACAGTTACCCTTTAAAAGGTTCTGAGGAATTTGATATTTTTTATTTTCTTTGAAAACTGGCAATAGGCGTACAGGTCTGCATCCAAACTTTTTAGGGAGGTCTTGCGACATTTGCCCTTATTTTCAAGATCTAGGTTTAATACTATTTCAAAACAAATCTTGTGGAAACCATGGTTTTTAAATTATGTTTATTTAATAATCTGCCTGAATTGTTCGCCTTTTTGTCTCAAATCTTAGTGTTTCCCAATTTTTACCCCCCTCCCCTCGGTATGTCTGTGTGGGTCTATCTATAGCAGTTCCATGCAACATCAAATATCTTGTGATTTGAGGAAATCTTTCCCTTACGATTGTTGAGCTAAAGAAATTTTGTGCCTTTGAAATATCACTGGCCAGGAATGATTAACCAGAGTGATCTGTACACACTGCTCCATTTTCCATGTGTTGCATGGAATTTCCCTATATTTTGGAATTTGTATCATTTTCAGCAAATCGCTATTAGCTTTTAGGCTTATATGACCAGATAAAAAATAAGTTTGTTTCATGAGACCATTCAAGTCTGTGTTAAACTTGCACCGTGGCAAAGATTGTAACATCACATTACTGTATGCGCCCTTGAGGTTTTCTTCTTTATGTACAAGCATGGTCATTGATGTTGTTGTATCAGGGAATTTTTAGCTAGCCATAGGGGCTGTGCACTTTCAAAAAGTGCAACCAAACGCCATTTCTCTCTAAAAAGTAATTGTGAAAGTGGTTTTTTGTACCATATCTAAATTAAATAGTAAATGCAGTAAGTGTTCGCCAGACGAAAATAGCGTCAATGTTCCCATGTCATTTGTGACGAGGGCGTGTGTCGCGGTTTTAATTTTTACCCTTGTATTACCCCAAAAATTTGGTAAAAGGTTGGCCCCCCTAGTTCAGACCCTGGCCCCCCCCCCCTTGGCCCCCCCCCCCGCTCCTGGATTTCTAGCTACGCCACTGATGTCAGGTATGACTGAAATATATATGTTGAGCATTTTTTTTTTTTAATGCGAATCTTATAGCTTTAATCAGTAACAGAGCTGCAGGTAGATATCTATAATGTCAGTAAAAAAGATGAACATACAGTCATTGCTGATATATGCATCATAAAGAAGCAACGCTTAAACATTATCTTTGCAAATTTATGAACAATTGTTAGAAATACATTCATATACAACATACAAATATTCCACAATGGTAGTCAAGAGGCATGTTAGTTAAGACTATTTTTTAGAAAAGTTTGCCGGCCAGCTAAACTGGGTATGATATTTGTATAATGAATGACCAAGTGTATGGAGAAATACATTATTCAATTGTATGGAGAAAATTGACTTTCATTGTTGGATAGTTTTTACCCCAGATGATGTCAAAGTAGGCCATGTCAAACGTATCAACTAACCTGGTCAGGTGAGTTGATACACCTAGGCAGATTGGTTGAAAATATCTCCTGACAAGTTCAATATATTTTGCACTTAGCTGAAAATGGATGCCCTTACTGTATTGCAGCTGTCCATGTGCTTAGCAGAATACAGTCATGGAAATGCAAATGATAACTTTTTTGCTGCCATTTTATTTTTATTCTCAAAATTTACCAGACATACGCAATAAAAATTTTGGGTTTTAACAGTGTATAGCACCAACTATTACCCAAAGAATTATGTCAACTGTTTTGGATACTTTGCATGTCGTCTGGTGTCACCAATCTCATTTAAATTTTGCATACAGTCTCAACTCTCCTTTAATAAAAAATATTTGGTTGCCTAGCATCAGGGCCGTGCAGAGCCTGCAGTAGGCCCAGGCCATAATGAAAAAGTAGGCCCCCCTTCAGCGGCTTGAGGTTGACAAATTATTACCATTTTAATATATTTACTGGAAGCATAAAAAACGATCCAGGGCCAATACATGTGGTGATTTGCGGCTTTTCCCATCTCGCCCACGTTCAATTTGGGTTGTAGGGGGGGGGGGAGAATCGAGGATGCACGGGATATGCCCAATGCCCCCCTAAGTACGCCATTGAACCAAGCGTATTTATCTTAATGATAAACTGTTAATTTATTCACACAAGACTTGTTTAAATTTACTCAGTTGGGTGGGGTAGTGGTTAAGGTTCCCGCCTGCTCCACTGAAGGTCTTTGCCTGCCTGGGTTTGAACCCCCAGTGGGGAACCCAAAATTTTCAGTGGACCTTCATGAGCAAAATCCCAACTGGATGTCGTTCGGATGAGACATTAAATTGGTGGCCCCTTGTATCAGTCTGTGCTGGGCAAGTAAGATCCCTCACATACAGGGCCGTGCAGAGCCTGCAGTAGGCCCAGGCCATAATGAAAAAGTAGGCCCCCCTTCAGCGGCTTGAGGTTGACAAATTATTACCATTTTAATATATTTACTGGAAGCATAAAAAACGATCCAGGGCCAATACATGTGGTGATTTGCGGCTTTTCCCATCTCGCCCACGTTCAATTTGGGTTGTAGGGGGGGGGGGAGAATCGAGGATGCACGGGATATGCCCAATGCCCCCCTAAGTACGCCATTGAACCAAGCGTATTTCTCTTAATGATAAACTGTTAATTTATTCACACAAGACTTGTTTAAATTTACTCAGTTGGGTGGGGTAGTGGTTAAGGTTCCCGCCTGCTCCACTGAAGGTCTTTGCCTGCCTGGGTTTGAACCCCCAGTGGGGAACCCAAAATTTTCAGTGCACCTTCATGAGCAAAATCCCAACTGGATGTCGTTCGGATGAGACATTAAATTGGTGGCCCCTTGTATCAGTCTGTGCTGGGCAAGTAAGATCCCTCACATAGGGTAAATGTGTAACATGTTGAGGACTCCCGCTCTCTCTCATCCTATCAATCAGCCCTCCCGAGCGCCCAGAACTGAGCTTAGAGGGTGCACTTACCATATCTATCCATCTATCTATTGCTCCAGGTAAAAATTAAATTTCAAAGCCCTTGTAAAAAAAATCACCTTAGATTTTGAACAACCAACATGCATTTAATAAACGCAATGGCTATTACCACCTCCGGGCTATTCGACCTCCAGCTGTGCGCATAGGTATTCGGGCTTAATAAATTCTGCCAAATCAAGCTGGGTGACCACTGACAAGGTGCAATTATAATGAAGAATGCAAAAGAATTTTTATTTTTGATCTTATCTTACAAAATTACCAAACTGCTAATGGATTCTTAATATAACAAGTCCAAGATTACTAAAGAGTCTACCTGGGGCAATTTTAAAAAGCAATAGTTGCAAAATCTTTGCAATAAAAATGTAAAATTTCAAAACAGACTTAGATTCTGACTGTGATACTTTTGGGGCTTACAGCCTTTCACAAATTACAAGAAAAAACTTAGACTAGTATTTCTGACACAATTTAGTCAGGCACTCTCTTGCAAACTAATCAGCTAATCTTAAAATTTACCTAGTGAAAGCTTTTATTGCTTCTTTTAAACAAATCTTCAATCCGATTTGAAAATTCCAAGGATTTTGCAATAAAACTGTTAATTTAGAGAGTAGTAAGGAGACGTTCTTTCCCTATCATTGAACAAAAGTAAGACATATTCATATCAGAACTTTAAAACTATGTTCATATGATACAAAAGTTGCCGGGATTGACAAAAATATGCAGAGCAACATGGATTTGGGAACATGTTACCCAATTTCAAGTAAAGAGTCATAGGTATTCTTCAGGCTGACCAAAACAAACTAAAAGTACACATGGAAGAATCTTTTCAACGGCAGAATTTCTCCCTCCAGATCTTGTGAAAAAACATCTGAAAATTTATTGAAATTGTCCCTTTATACAACTAGTGCATGTGGAACCTCAATATTCTATGAAAAGTTTGACCTCAAAGACAAATACAGCATTACTCCTTGTTTCCTATCTGGCATCTTACATGAGCAGGAACGTACAAATCTTGAGGTACACAGGCCTATATGGCGAATCGGAAGCTGTTACAGGCCCATTCACTCAGGGGGCCCCTGCAAGATGCCAAAAAGATATAAAAGTCGAGAAAAACTATCTATGAAAAACTTTGGATTGTGTGGTACTGGATCCTGAAGCAGGACAAAAATGAAACTTTAAGATGGGGGCCCCAAATTGCCCAATGGAAGAGGGTCTAGTATTGTACAGGGCCCTCTCATTTTGGAGGCCAAACAGTTCACCCTGACAACAACTTCACTAAATACCCATAGATAGAAATCGAGGAGAAAAATAGACCATAAACGAGACATCTAAGATTTACTAAGAAAAATATAAACTAAAACCAATATATGGAAAAAAAGTGTTCGGTTAAATTTTTTACCTCACGCAGTACAATAATAATTAAGTAAATTTTAAATTGCCGAAAGTAGAGAGATGTGACCAACCCACCAACCTATATTGCTGCAGAGCCTCATTTTCGCAATGCGCGGTTAACCTTACTTTGGAAGTAGGCCCCCTAAAATTTTGGGGCCCCTGCCATTTGGCCCCCCTGGCCCCCCCTCTGCTCAGGCCTGCCTAGCATGCTATTTAATTTAACTACGGAAAATAAGGCAGCCTCCTCCTTCTTCTCCTTGATACATTCTGCCTATAAATCAAAAGCCACTCCATCACTGACAAGTACTAACAGTCCATGAGCTTTTCCCCTCCCGATATCTCGAGAATCGAAATCAGGCGATTGCCAAAATATTTAATGGAAAAAAACATCAACTGCGACTGGGACCCAGAATTTCTGCAGGGGACCAACTTTTTTAGACCTCACTGGGTCCCGGGGACCCACTTTTTGGGCACCCCAACAGAAACCCCGGTGATATCCCCTTTGATGTGAATTGCAGCAAATGTTTTCACCACTCATAGCTTTTGATATATTAAATAAATTATTGCATGTGGGATTAGTTTTTTGGCATCATGCTGGACATTAGGGTGCATCAAATGCCCTTTTTCTCTCAAAAAATAATCAAAACATGAATGAAGTTATGCCTTTCGATTAGGAAGACACTTCTGAGAAGTTTAAGTGAAATCGGACAATGGCTAGGGGTACCACACGGGCCATCTTTCCCCAGCGCTTAAATTAAGTACCGCCGATCCGCGGTTTCCCGTAACTTTTTCAGATTTCTATATAGAAACATATTATTGTTATTTTTGAAATGTTCATAAAAAGAGCTTTCAAATGAATGGTAACATCAATGGGTTATCTTATAAATTCATCTTTACCATCGACTATGTTACATTTTGATATCACTATTTGGCAGAAACAATGCCATAAAGGTTTATTTTCAATGACAGACTTAATTTCTTGGCTCAATCATGTCTATAGAAAATATCTGATATTTAAATGTATCAAAAACATTGGAACTTGTACTGAAAGTACTACATAAATGTCAAGAAATGCTAAATTTAAAATGGCATACTGTCAAAATTCACCTATCTTTGAAGCTGCGATTTTTACATAATTTTGTTCAACATGATCTCCAAAGAAAGAGTTTTTAGGTAAATTATTCTTAGTTAAATTGTTTATAGAAACATTAATTCCTCAATTCTGGCTTGTAAAATGTCACTGCATGTAAACAACAGGACATCTTGGTTTTAGAGCTACACCCTGGCGAGCAACAAACATGAAATTATTTTAGACAAAGTTGTAGACTTCAAAATATATGATACCTAACAGTCACATTTTGGCAACAAATACCCAGAGGAGTGACATTATATCCACTATTCAATTAGATTTATCAAAATTATCCAAATATTATTTGCTTATTTCTTGTAGATATAGGCCTGATAATGAAAAATAAATCTAGACGAATGATGGATTTTACGTAATTGAAACTATTTCTCAACATGCTCAATATTGAACATTTTTGAGGCTTAATGATTTTGATTTATGTATAAATGCACTCCAGTGCCATCCATGTCTTTTGACTTTGAATCTTGCACTATAACTTGAAAAGTCCAGGTTCAAATATTTAATCATTCATGCAGACACGAGAGATGATATAACATTCAGCTCAACAACAGCATCTTCTTCGACATTTTAGGGCTGCTATAAAAGAGACAAGGGAAGAGGTACTGTCCTCCTAAAATTTTGCAGCATTTGATAAATTGACAGCCACGTATTCTGGAAGAAGAAGAAGGCTAAGGTCTGAAAAAATTTGGGCAGAAAGCACATTCAAGCAAAAATAATTCAACGGCCCCTCAAAGTAAATCATGTCCCATACTCTTGTGGGTTCTTGTTCACTTTAAATAACACAATATATGCAATGCAGGTACTCATTTGAAAGCTCTCGCTGAGAGGAATTCAAATATGATAAAATTATTAAGATACAATTACTATTGTAAAAATTATGCAATACCGCGAATCGGCGATATCTCATTCTGTTGGTTTATTTCAGCCTCTGTGTGGTACCCCTAGGCCTATCTCAAACTTTCTGAAAATTTGCATGAATTTTCTAATAGTCATAGGAACATTTTGTTCCATGTTTGGTTGTGATAGGAAAATATGAGGGGCATCTGATGCACCCTACTGGACATGCATGAAAAAATTGCTTGTAAAACTTTAAAATACAACAAAGGAAATACAGTTAGAGCAAAAGTTGGTATTGTTCCCTGGTTAGTTGAGCATCTTATGATCACAGATAGAGGCCATAATATATATCTGTATTTCAGAATCACATCTTTTGTAGTATTAGGTTGTTGTGTCACAAGGAAAGCCAAAATGGAAAATGTGATTTTTGATGCATCATATGCACCATTCACTGATCTTATTTTTTCAATATTTACACATCAATGTTTTGCTCATGACCTGGCTATCATGAAATAGTATCAAAATGTTGCAACAGGTCTTGTATCAAAAGCTGTGAGGGCCTAAGTAAGACTGACGAAAAATTGACACCCTGTTTTTTTGCATGAATTATGTCTGTCCTCTAAATGTTCAGATGCTGTCTGATTATGGCTCATTACGGATATTTTGCTTTTCTGGACAGTTCCTAGTTGCGCATGAGCCCTGCTTTCCATCAGTGTATAGAAAGTGGCTGTAAGTCTAATCTATCATGGTATTACAGCACTGTTTTTGAGACTGGAGAAAAAAGTGATACTCTCAAATTTTGTGAAATTTATATCAGACCAGTCCTCTCTTGTTCAGATGCTTCTTGATGGAGGATTTTGCTGGAATGTTAATCATATTGATATTTAGTTGTTGCTCATGTGACTGGCTACTCATTGGTGTATAAAATGTTGTTGTAAGTCTAACCTGTCATGCATTTTGTCTTTGAGACTGACAAGAAAATCAACATTCTCACAGATAGTGAAATTTTATCTTTTGACTGCTCTTGTTTTTGATACTTCTGGTGGAAGGATTAATGCTAGAATAGCCATTATCTTGATATTTTGTTGTTGCTCATGAGCATGGCTTTCCATTTCCATTAAACTATGTGGTTGTAAGTCGAACCTATTGTGGTATAAGAGCCCTGCCTTTGAGACTGATAATACATGCAGAGAATTCTTTTTCTGCAGTACCTGCTAACTACCATAAAGAAGGTTTTATGATGGGGAAAATTTGATATCAATAACTTTTTTAATATAAGATATAATTTTCCAGAATTTTTAGAAGTTTCATTGTGATATCTTAAAAACTTAACCCTGCAAGTCCATTTGAATGAAGTAAGAATAGTTTCGAAAAAACAGCATTTTAAGTTCATATATGTGAGCTTAAAAAAGCATGTAGAAATAAGACTTTTGCATTTTGGAATCTACTAATATATAGACACTGGACCACACCTTATCCATATACTATGTAACTCTGAAACAGCCTTCATTGATTGTGAGAAAAAAAAAAAAACATAAAAAATTGCCTTTCTACATTGAACTAGATGTGAAGATATATTTTTTGTTTATTCTGCTTCTCACAAAAGAGAACACTTTCTCAAAGGATCATTTCTATGGCCAGGAGGAGGGGTGTATCAACTAACCCTGTATATCAACTAACCTGCCTCTCCTCTTCTACTGTTCATTCCACATTGAATGGCTGAAAAATGGAAAAAGTACATATCCAACTCCAGAGCTTGTTCATTTAAATCAGTGCTATGACATTGTTTCTGCAGGTATTAATTTGAAAATTTAATTGAAATTTACCCAATGACAGTGTAATTCATTGTTCATTCTGTCAATTTATAAATAGGTTTTACACGTCTTGTGGGTTTTTTTTTCAAGTTTTGCAATCAATTAAGTCTTACAAAAGTTTATGTGTTGATTTTAGAATAATGACACACTGACTTCACTTATAATAGAAAAATTAAAACATAGAGGTTAAATTAACTTTGAATAATTTCACTTGACCACCTCACTTACAATTAAAGAACTTTTTAGCCCAATCAAAGTGGCATAACTGTTCCTATCTAACTTTTGTAATCAGTGGCATGCCTTTTATAAAAATAATTATAAAGTCATAAAAGTACTGTAAAGTTAATCTTGTGGGGTTGGACGGATTTACTAACCCCCAAATCAAGCCACTTTTGAAGTATTCATGGTAATTTTATTTTCATTGTATTCCCTTTCAATATGTCTCAATTTTACAAATCCAGCAAGAATAATTTAATTTTACATCTCATTCATCGATTTTTATCTTAAAAATATAGTTTTTTTAATGAATGTAGTCCTACAATATTATTAAAACCAACTTCTGAAAGTCTCAAAATGGCTGTGGTGATTTCACAAAATTTTATTGTATTTTATCCTTTGTGGTTAAATGGACGAAATAGTATTCAAATTAGATAGATAGATAATTTATTTTTCCAATATCGATGAAAAAATATTTGTCAATTAAGATGTGAGATTATACGATGTTGGCGGGATTCCCAGACAAACTCAAATTGCTGTAAACACAGAAAAAACGGCAAAAACGAGTTAATCTTGCTTATGAAACTCACACGCAGTAAACAAACATGGCAAACGGCGAGTGAAAAATGCGATGTGTCGATGTGAAATAACTGGAAATGGAGGATTTGCAGGACGTATTGACCATTTGAAGGTAGGGTATAGTGAAGAAAATACCGTCGAAGTGGTGTGAATTTAGTATTGGGTAGTAATGGTTTAAAGCATAGTTTTTCGATGTTGAATGCGCTTTGATGATTTTTGTGTTACTCTGTCAGTCTGTGTACAGCTCCAGAGTTTACATTTAATGTCTGTCAACGAGAGTGTTAGTTAGTAATGTAGTTTATTTGGAAATGAATAGACGATGTGGTATGTTTATTTACGGGCAGTTGATGTTGCATGTGAATTGTCAAATAGAGTGAGAATGGTACAGGGAACAAATTTGTGGGTCTTCTCATCAAACAAAATGTGGTCTTGGCACTTCAGAGTTTAAGGTCTGTCAATGAGAGTGTTGGTTTCTGGTGTATTTACTTATGAATGAATACGCAATGTGAGGTTTTGATTTACAGGCAGTTGATGCTGCCAGTGAATTTTGGAATGAAGTGAGAATGATATTGAAGGCAAATGCATGTGTGTGTCTTCTCATTGAAGAAAACATGTTTTGACAGTTCAAATAAGCATGTGAAGTATAATGGGTCATGAGGTTATGAAGAGACAGTAATTACTCAGTATGCCATGCACATGGACAATTGTGATTTCTGTCTTGAAAATATGTATAATTCTTAAAGAGTTCAGCATATGACAGTGTCATTGGGAAAAGTTCTCCACACCAGTAGTGTTATATCAAATTGGGGACATTTTATATGAATGGTATGGTGTCTTATTTATGTTAATTTACAGCAGTGCTATATGACTGTGAATTTTATATCAGTGTGAATGGATAAGGATTTTAAGTAGGGTTTGTAATATAAAAGATGTGAAAATATTTTACTATTATCACAACAGAAATTCATAAATTGTTTATTACTTGATAGATGAATTTTCATAAAAAAAAGAAAGAACAATAGAACAATAGAAAAGGGGTAACAATGATTAATGACCCTTTGTATTACCAGAACAATAGAGCGGATTAACCGCTTGAGTGCGCAGGGGGTCAAAGGTCAAGTGCTAGAACAATAGGCGGAATACTTCCGCACCAGTGCGCAGCAGGGACCAGTGAATGTGCAGGGACAGGACCTACACATTCACTATATTGTGATGGTGTAGGGATAGTACATGTAGTGATATTTATTTATGATTATAGGTTGTGATATCCTAGCAAAATGGAGCTTAAATAGTTGAGGTGATTGCTAATTTAGGAAGTGGATGATTTCCACCTGAAGGAATTGCAAAAATGAAAATGACACAGGCAGAAATAAATTTGAAAGAGCATGAATATTGTGATATTGGAAAATGCTACAAAGAATGATATATTAGGACGTACAAGTACAGAATTACAGTATCTGGGAAAAGTTGGTTTGGCAGTTCCACAATTTAGCAATAACTTGGAGACCAAATCTGTCCATTGAGAGACTTAAAATAGAATGCTGAAAGTGGTACTTGAAAGGGTATAATATAAGGAATCTATCCATCTATATATCTGTGTACATATGTATCCTGATTCCATATGTGTGTTGAAATAAATCCTTGGTGGAAGGGAGTTGTTCATGTGAAAGCCACCAGGTGAGAAAATGACTATTGTTGGAGAGAAAGCCACCTGGTGGAAAGAAATGTTGAAGTGAGAGGCAACAGAGGGATCAGAGGGTGATTAAAGACTAGGGTGCATCGTCTGCCCCCTAAAAATGAAAAAATTGAAATATTCATTTGCACTTTTGCCATATTGTACCTTTGCCCCTAGAAACACATTCTGCAAAATTTCAATAAGATCCGATGTGGCTGTAGGGTGGCACTTTTGTGTCAAAGTTGAGTTCAAAATTGTCAAAAAATGATGCTTTGAAAAGTTGCAGTTAGAAATATCTAGCTTATGGTTGGCTGTATGAAAAAAGAATGATATTGAGACAGCAGTGCTGATGGTCACACTTTTGGAGCTCTACAGCTAACTTCAAAAATCGGTTGATTGGATTAATTCACTCAGTTGAGACTCATGGATGTATGATTTAAACATTCATAGGACAGCTTGGTGTACATTTGATCTCATTATTTGAAACCTTTGGAGTACTTTTGGACACTTTAAAAATCCAATTAGAAAAATACATTGGACATTTACCAAGAAAGTCAGTGACGCATGACTCCTGGCAGAGATAGACTCCTTTGAAAAGACATTCAAATACACACAATGAAGTGTGAAAATTGCAGAACAAAGGATGGCACACTGTGCAGAGACTGTGCTGGTGACAATGTTCATTATGTTGTTAGTGAACCTCTGGCTTACATTAGTTCTTATATGAAGACATATTCAATGATGATGCTTCGTATGGCAGTACTTACATTTTATCAAGAGGATGTAATCCATGATGCTAAAGTTAAGCTCATGGAATCAGTGGAAAATTCCAAACTGGACCTAAGGGATATCAAGGAAACTAGACATAACACAGCAAGCAGAACTGCCAGAGAGAAGGAGTTTGAAGACATCATGAGCATTATGAAGATGATTGATGAATGTGAAGAAACAGAAGTGAGCTTTTTTGCAGAGGACCTTACCAAAATTCCCCCTGCAGCTCCAGAGACAGCCGGAAGTATGCTCTCAATTGTCGAAGTCTTGAGTAAGCAGAATTCAAAAATTGATGAGCTACAGAATGCTATAATGCGAATGAGGAGTGAAGTAGACGACAACAACAAGACCATAAAGAGACTTGAAGACAACCCACAGACAATAGCTTTGCCTTCTACAAGAAGATTAGTTCCAAATGCAGCAGCAAATGGTAATGCTAACAGGAGGATGTACAATGATGTACTCAAATCGTCACTAATGTCAGCAGGGAGATATCAGGGGGATATCAGTGAAGCAGAAAGTGAGGTAAACTCTGAGGCAGATGGATTTACCGAATCTGTAGGTCATGGGACGAAGAAGAAATTGCAACAAATGCATGTATCAAGGAACAGTGAGCGGCCAAAGGACAAACCTAAGCAAGGGTCAGCTGAATTATCTAAGTTACTGTGCTCTGGCCCTGAGACTGTCTATGTCCAATTGACTAACATCAATCCCACAGTAAAAACTGAAGATATTACGAAGTATATTGATGAGAAATCAGGTGGAAATGTTAAAGAGGTGTCCATTAAAGATACATCATCAGTTGGTTGGCCAACAAAGAGAATTCTCGTGGAATTTAAGACAGAAAACAGAGAGCTGGTCACTGGTGATGACTTCTGGCCAGGTACAATATATTTTAAGAGGTGGTATCCAGCCAAGCCAAGAAGAGAAGGTTTTCAACCGAGTTCATGATGGGAGAGTTCACAATCATAACTTATAACAGTACAGGATTAGGAGAGACGAAGCGGAAATTTATTGCAGAATTGTTATCTGATTTAAAACCTGGATTACTGTTGTTACAAGAGACATGGTTGTTGAATTCATCTCTTGCCATTTTAGGAAATATTCACAAGGATTATCTATTCTGTGGTACATCTGGTGTACCCGATGGAAAATTGCTCCAAGGACGTCCATATGGCGGTGTCGCAATTCTTTTTAGAAAAGAAATTGCTCAGTATGTGAAAGTCATTAAAGACATAAAGTGCCCAAGGATATGCGCTATAGAGTTGGAGTCAAAAAGTAGACAAATACTACTGATAAATACATACTTTCCTGTGGACAATAGGCGCAAAAACCATGTAGATGAGGAGCTCTTGTGTTGCATGGATTCTGTTGAACAATTGATGGAAAAATACCCCGATCACATGGTTGTCATTGGAGGCGATTTGAATGCAGACTTTCGTAGGAGAAATGCTCATGATGCGTATTTGACAAACTTTTGTGATGACAAGACATTGGTAGATGTCTGGTCCTTGGAAAATATTCCTGATGCAGATACGTAGAGTGGGTCGGGGCAAGAAGCCCGGGTTAGGTGAGAAGCCCCCCCAGGGTTATTTCTAAACTTACATTTTTGGTGCTTTTTCTTATTGATAGGATTGAAGCTAGAGGCTTTTTGGGTGACGTCACTAATTTTCAAGGCATTTAGCACCAAACCATAGTCGTAATTAAAGAAACAAAAAAAGGTGCATGGTTTTTGTAACTTTGATTAATTCTTTAAAAGTGGTTGTCAGAAATAACTTTGGAAATTTTTAAAAGTATAATGGATATCTGCATTGCTTCACTTTATGACCATCACATAAATATGATTTGGATCATGTTTTTTGCATTTTAGCTCAAGATATAGAGGTCAAATTAAAATATGTGGGTTTGGGGCGAGAGGCCCCACATGGTATGGGGCATGGGGCCCCCTTCACTGAGGGGTCGAAGCTGCTTCAGGAACCATTTAATAATGTTTAGTTTACCTTAAATCTTGATAGAATAGCTAATTGAAATAGAAAAAATTTTGGCCGAAATTGAAAAAGGGCAAAAAATATTTAAAAATAAATGTATGAACAGAAAAATTCTGAAATTCAGAAAAAGTGAATAGAATGCCTTAAAAATGATAAAAGAACCCCAAGAAATAACTTTCAAGCTGAATGCGCTCGCAAAAAATATTTCCATAGGATTATAATAGGGGGGCTTCTTGCCCGATGGGTGGGGTAAGAAGGCCATTTTAATTTTTTTACAAAAAGAGCTGTAACTCCTTTATTAAAATTGGTAGACATTCGTTTCATTAGTTATAAGTAGAGTTAAGTGATCCCTTCCTGACAGCTTTAGCATTCAAATAATCGACCACAAAAAGTAGGTCAAATCGCTCCTCGAAGTTAAGGGGGGCTGCATGCCCCGCGCTACTCTATATTGATTTGGCTAATGGATCCTCATCATGCTTGGATCGTTTTCTTATAAGTGAATCTCTGGTGCCTCATGTCGCTGGCTGTGGAGTCTTGGACTATGCTGAAAATTTGTCTAATCACCAGCCTGTTAAATTTGAGTTGTCTGTAAAAGTTGAAAAACTGACAGCAAGTGAACAGGTTTCAGATGTATCGACAAAAAGAATTGCTTGGCACAAAGTGCATGCAAGCCCTGCTCTGGTTGAGGACTACCAACACAGACTACAGGAACTGCTTAACATAGATCCATTTGAGGAGCTTAGTTGTTGCTGGAATCATAGGCGTATCGGAGGGAGGGCAGGGGGGGGCGGTAGCCCCCCCAAAAGTTTGGGAAACAGTAAGATTCGGGCAAAAAGGCTAAAAAATTTGGGCAGATGATTAAAAAATATATAATTAAAATTAATTATTTAGAGGCAATTTCATTTGAAATGGCATTAAATCTGGCTCTTGAAATTCGGGCAAATGTCGCTCGCCCCCCCAAAAATCGCGCGTCCCGTACGCCTATGGCTGTGATGTAACCTGTCAGGACGTTACGCATAAGATGCTCATTGATCAATGGTGCAAGGATATTGTAAAATGCTGCCTGGATGCCTCTGAATGCCTGCCCGCTGTTTGACAACGTGTTGGAAACAAGTCCAGATGTATGCCTGGTTGGACTGAGCATGTGAAGCCCCATCAAGAAGAAAACAAGAGGTGGCATCAGTTATGGATTCAGTCAGGTCGACCTCGTTCTGGAGAAGTTTATGAATGCATGAAATATGCCAGGAATCAATACATGTTTGCGGTGAGACGGTTAAAGAGAAAGGGGAGAAAGATAAGACTTGAAAGATTGGCAACAGCTGTCTCCTCTGAAAATTCCCGGGATTTCTTCACGGAGGTGAAAAAACTCAAACCAAAGCATGTGGCAGCTCCAAACATGAATGGATTTAAGAGTTCGTACCAGCTGGAATGGACAATACTCTGAAACTTTCTCCTGCACAAATGGGATCAGACAAGGTGCTGTCACCTCTCCACACTTATTCTGCATTTATGTAGATGAGTTGCTCAACAGATTGGAACAGAAAAAGTCAGGCTGCTGGATTGGTCCTTACTACAGTGGGGCCATATGTTATGCTGATGACATTATGTTGTTGAGCCCAAGTATAGTACAACCATCATAAAGTGGCTTGTCAGTAATGATCGACTCTTATCTGTAGATCTGAATAGATCTGTAGTGATCCGGATTGATACTGAGTGATCTGATACTTTGTGATCCGTTGTGATCTGTAGTGGTAGTACAGGTGCTGGGACCTAGGGTTAAATCTTCACTTCTAAAGTGAATGCTGGTATTGTTTGTTCAGGATGATATAAGGATTCAAAAAGGATTTTTTATGAACTGGGCTTGGAGTGACATCTTTTATGTTAATAAAATGCATTATTCCAATATAAAAACTACATCCTTAATATAAATCAACTCTGAGTAATTCAAAGCTATAAAACATCCTCCTTTTCAGACTCTCCCTGATCTGAGTTTTAAAGATAGATCTAAAAATCGTTCTCCATTACATTTGCCACATCTAAACTATATATGTAGCCTTTTAAATTTTGTCTTTAGCTCAAATATAACCGAATTTAATCCAATTGTCGAATTAGTCTTTTTCTGGCAAATTCGCCACAATGTCGCAATTCTCCCTGCAAATAAAAACACGGTAATTTGCGGCCTATTCCTGACCTTAATATTTAAGATACAACTATAAATAATTCACCATTGACTTCTTCTGTATCTAAACTATACATGTAGCATTTTAAATTTTGTTTCTAGCTCAATTATAACCGAAATAAAGCCAATTGTCGAATTAATCTTTTTCTAGCAAATTCGGCACAAATTTCCTGCAAATAAACAACGGTACTTTGCGGCCTAACCCTGACCTTAGTACTACAGATGCAGCCATAGATCCTTCACCATTGTCTTTTGCTATATCTAAACTATATATCTAGCCGTTAAAATTGGTCTCTACCTCAATTATAACTGAAATTAAGCCAATTTGTCGAATTAATCTTTTTCTAGCAAATTTGCAAAAATAACAAAAAATATCTTAACAATCATCATAAATTGACAGGTGTGAGGGCAAATTAAATAATTGATAAATAAGTTTGTAATACAGAATTGACTTCAGCTGCATTGTGAAGGCAATTGATGATACATGGACCAGACGGGTAGTCTCTAATATTTACCCCCACCCCTTTTCACCCCTGTTTGTCTTAAGGGGTGTCAATAATAATAACTGCAATTATGGACAGATGGCACTTTGGTATATAGATCACTACAGATCACTACAGATCGATTTTTGTCATCTCAGATCAATCCAGATCACTTATTATATGGATAGATTTGTATCACTACAGATCGATATATTGAGCCATTTTAAGATGGTTGTACTGTATGTCAGGGTTAAGGGACATGATCGCAACCTGTGAAATATATGCACATGAATTTGGTATGAACTTCAACTCACAGAAGTCTGTGTGTATCAGGTTTGGGTATCAAGAATGCTCTCAACCTCTAGTGATGAAATTGGGTTCCAGCAAAATCAAGTGGGAAACAAGCATCAAGCACCTTGGGAATCATCTCCAGTACAACTTATCAGAAGAATGTGATGTTGCTGCAAAACGAAGAGACTTTTATGGGCGTGTAAATGTTTTACTTACTGCTTTATCTGATGCCAATGAAAAAGTAATCTTTCATGTTTTTAACACGAATTGCTGTCACTTTTATGGAGTACAAGCATGGCGACTAAATGATAAACACGTGGGAAAATTTTATTCAGCCTGGAATAGAGCAGTACGACTGATACTGAAGCTGCATCCCGCTACACACACACGATTCCTGCCTGTATTTGCCAGATTCGACATAAAGGAGAGAATCATGAGGAGCAGTCTGGGGATCATTAAAAAGATGAAAATTCACAAGGACCGCTTTATTATATTGATGATTCATAGGCTATATCTAATTCAGTTTACTATGTTTTTGTAATTCAGGTAATATAACCCAGTTCTTTTGTTGTAAAACAATTGAATGCATTCACACTTTCACAGTCCAATGCTCACCAAAATCCCTTCAAGGCATTGCTTTTGCAAAGGGCATTTTGGCTTTGCTTTCAGTCTGTTTTAACTGTGCATAGTTTTGTCTTTCTCTCTCTCAATGCAGAGCCTAATTCTTAAAACAATGTAGAATTTTTGTTTTCGGCTTTTGCTTTGATTTATTCAGTAGTCTATCAGAACTTCTATCAGAGCAGATTCTGGTTATAAGTACAACTATCAGGTCAACAGATTCCATGTAAAATTCACTTGAAGATCAAAAGCTGATACATTTAAAGTATATTAAAAGTATATAGTATAAATATTTATATGCAGACTTCAAATAAACATAAAATGTGTGTTTTAAGTGTTAAGAGAGCTATAAATTTGATTAAATTACTCCAGGAGGGACCTACAATGCATCAAAAGTAAACAAAACACAGGTTTTTTTTACTATTAAAAAAACTTATAGATGCTTATGTAAAGAAATACTTTTTTTTGCATAAAGAATAGCATTTTGTTAATGAATTGCAATTAACCAAACTGGCATTATAGAACCACCCAGAGCTGTTGAATCAGGTAATTGCATCATATTGCAATAGATGGAGACACTAGCCAGTTGCATGCTTGTTTGTTTGCTCAGGAGGGAAAGAGCATGCAAGTGAGAGCAAAGTAGTGGATGTGCTGGGGTGTCTAAGTGAGTGCAAATGAGGGCATAAGCTCGGAAAATGTATTGGGTTGTACTGTAGCTTCATTGGGAGACATTGCTCCAATGACAAACAATCAATTATTGGAGAAAATGAAAGTGGGATTCCAACAAGGCTGAGCCATCAACATGGAACACTTTCTACGTGCGATATGGCTCAGATTTCTGTAGTTCGTGAATTAAAGGAATATTTCATTGGACAACAGACAATTGACAATTTGACTTTGAGCAAAAGTGAAATTGATGATATCATAATATCAATTTGTGTGGACTGATTGACCCTAATTTATATTTTAATTAAATTTACTATATTTAATCGCATGTAAACCTCAATTGGTTTGAATAAACATATATATAAATTATTCTCAGAAGAAAATTGTCTTTAATTTGAATGGTAGAAAGCTATATTTCTGAAAATTTCTCATGTCTAACTTTTTTGGAAAGCCGAAAATTTCTGACTACTATGACAAAATGTTTGGAAAAATCAACTTAAATGCTCAACTTCAGCCTAACTTTGACGTAATTGTTAGAAGAAAACATAAGGAACAGTTTGCTGAAGAAAGTATGAAATTGAAATTTTTTTCTAGATTGTTATACATTAAATTCAAATGTTCACATTTTCATAAATTACATGTAAATATGAGAAATACAACAGTTCGTTGAGACACCGTTCTACATCTCTTTTTCTTCTGACTACATCATAATGCAATCAAGGTTTTATCAGATGATGTAGTGGACCATATTTCCACTTTGTAGACTAATTTGACTTCCCAAAGTCATATCAACTTCCTTGTTTGGATTTATCACATTTTACCCGAAAAAAAATATTTCCACTCAATTTTGACTTCTACTGAATGGTAACCATTGATGTTGGTATTCAAATTAAAGCTCTCTTTCTAAGGAATCTAACTGTGCCATTCAAAAATCATTTCATTTAAAATTGACAATATTATCTATAACCGCGAATCGCTAAGATATGACCTAATACTGAAATTTCAAGGCTGTTGTGCCACCCTTTGGCATTAGAATTTTTTCGTAAAATTTTACAGGGCTTCGTAAAATTTTACAGGGCTTCCTTTATGATGCAAGGGAACAATCGTGCAAAAGTGCATGATGTTATGACGAAATAGGGGCAGACGTTGGTATTCAAATTAAAGCTCTCTTTCTAAGGAATCTAACTGCGCCATTGAAAATTCATTTCATTTAAAATTGACAATATTATCTATAACCGCGAATCACTAAGATATGACCTAATACTGAAATTTCAAGGCTGTTGTGCCACCCTTTGGCATTAGAATTTTTTCGTAAAATTTTACAGGGCTTCGTAAAATTTTACAGGGCTTCCTTTATGATGCAAGGGAACAATCGTGCAAAAGTGCATGATGTTTTGACGAAATAGGGGCAGACGATGCACCCTATTGAAGACTGATTGTAATTAGTGCATAAAATGAGAGTTGAGTTAGGGAGATGAGG
Source organism: Platynereis dumerilii (assembly GCA_026936325.1). Lineage (NCBI taxonomy): Eukaryota > Metazoa > Annelida > Polychaeta > Phyllodocida > Nereididae > Platynereis > Platynereis dumerilii. The sequence goes on from JAPTHN010000014.1 coordinate 26,314,336, forward strand.
AAGGGTCAAATGGGAGGTAAAATGAGGGGTTTTAGGGTTACTTTTAATAGTAATATGTAAATGGCACCGCCATGAAATTCGCGCAGCATTGTCATAGAACTACTGCATTATCTTCAACTTTCCATGCAGAAGGCCAATTTATCTTTTTTAAATGGGCAGATAGATAGAATAGATAGATAAGATCAAATCTATAGATAAGATTAGATAGATATAGATAGATAGATAGATAGATAGATAGATAGATAGATAGATAGATAGATAGATAGACAGATAGATAGATAGATATTGTTGATGTTACATAACTGAGATCAATAAAACCATAGCTATTGCCTATTGAGATATGACTGTTCACTATTAGACTGTTACATAATTTGTTGATAGATAATGAAGATTATGTAACCTTAAGTGTTGTTATGATTTCTTACTTGGTGAGCCATTAAAGTCATTAACTTTTATGTAGACTTTTAATTTTCAGTCACTTCTTACAATCGGGGTATGGAAATAATTATTTCCAATGTAGATGCACATGTTGATTTAAATCCCTGAAATATGTCATAGGAGGTTGTTATACAGCAAGACTGAAAGTTTAAAGCCATTTTGGAAGATATTTGAGGTATTTTAATTATTTACCAAACTAAACTCTGACTAAAGAACTAGCCCCACTTTTATGGCAACTACATGCACTTCCTGTTCAGGCAGTCACTGTAGACAGGAGCACCACACAAAATGAGCTGTCCTTGTGCTAAGTGAGCTTCGCTCATGGCTGCGCTCATATAAGTGTAAAAAGGAGTTCTAAAGCCTTATGAGTGAATGTAAAATGGCACAAGATGGCCACCGGGTATACTATTATAGGATACTCACTTCGACATTGGCTATGATCTCATGTAGATGTGGCTTGATATCTGGCATGGAAGACATTGTCAGGAATTCTGCGTTGTAGCTTCATATACTAAAAGACAAGACTGAAAAGATCTGCTTATTACAAGCCTTATATACTTTGCAGGCATACCTCAAATAGATAACTGGTTGACATAGATATGATAAGAAGAACAAAAGGTTATAAATATCTGTCCATGCCATTTTGTGCAAGTATTATGCAATGATGACCGACAGTGTAAGTAGTCTGTTTGGTCAAGCTACAGTTCATTGAAGCATCTGTCAACCAGTGCAGGTATCAAAGCTAAAACATGGCATAAATGTTCTTCAAATATGTGGTTATATGTCTCTGGGTTCAGGAGGTTCTTAAAAAGTTGCATTCTTTATTTCAGGGTGGTTCCTCGATAGTGGCCATTTTTTGGACTTAAAGGAATCTCCCTACATAATGAAAGTTAGTTTTTTTTTCTTTTTGTATAAATGTGTGATATCCTCTATAAATGAATGTTAACATGTGTATTTTCATCATGTAAATAAATGTCTATTGTCTGCCTGCCTGTCTGTCTAGCTGTCTAGCTGTCTGTAAAAAAAAGAAGTACCAGATCTTAGACCCCGAAGCAAGTCAGAGTTGGAACTCTGACTTGCTTGACAAGAACTTTAACTGACTAGTCAGTTAAGTTGTCTAACTCTGACTTCACTTGACTTCACTTGACTTCAACTTACTTCAGCTATTTAAAGCAATTTTATAGGACTCTTTTCTGTAACATTACATTATAACTTCGGAAACTTTCGTTATTTTCACACTCAGAAGAGAGTGCAGTATGCTAATGTGTCAGATTTGTAGGCAATTTACAAGTTATGTAAATATAAAAAAGCCTTCAAATAGTTTTAAATACAAATTGTGCTCTTTAAGCTGTTTTTATTGATACCAAAACCATTTCTGTGAGGTAAAAATTGGCTAAGTTGTAAATGCAACAATGACTTTACTTTAGCTGACTCAAGTGTAACTTGACTAGACTGAACTTCAACTTGCTGCTTGGAAAGCTAACTATGACTTGACTAGTCGACTTTATGCAGTCGACTTCGGGGTCTACCAGATTTACATATGATCTACTTTGTATTTAATGAAAGCTCTATTGAACAGTTTAATTTCACTCTTACTTTTGATATTATCAGGCAAACTTAACCATAGTCGTGGAGACTGACCAAGAAAACTTTTATTGTACAGTTGTGCTTGAAAATTAGTGAACCCATAGAGATTTACCATTGAAGACAATAATAAAGTTGTCTCACCGTACTGGCCATAACATACATGATACTGCACAAATCATTGAACCAATGACTGCATTATACCATTGAGGTATCACACTACATGTACCAGCCCGGCCATTGGATTTGTATCAGGGCTATTTGTGCTAGATAGGGGTTATAATTGTGCAAAAGTAAGTGCACCCTCTACCCCTATCTTTTAACATTACGCTTAGGGTGCACTTACTTTTGCACAATTATAACCCCTATCTAGCACAAAGACCCTTGATACAAATCCAATGGCCAGGTTGGTACATGTAGTTGGATACCTCAATGAAATAATACAGTCATTGGTTCAATGATTTGTGCAATGTAATTGGTGCTATGTAATTGTTACATGGTGCTATATTATCGTTACATGTATGTAGTTTGTATATGGACCGAGGTGTCTGGAATAAAGTTTATAATAATAATAATCATTTATGTTATGGCCAATACGGTGAGACAACTTTATCATTGTCTTCAATGGTATATCTCTATGGGTTCACTAATTTTCCAGCACAACTGTATTTATAAATGACTTGTATGTTGCACGCATCACTTTATTTAGAACCCCACACTGTTAGAAATTTCCGTAGATTTTACGGTCAAATGACCGGCAGTTTTGGCTGCCAAAAGAAAACCGTAAAATATACGGGGACCTGTAGATGGTTTACACACACATGTTAAGTTCACAGCTAAAAACCGTAAAATTAACAGGCTTTGTGCCGTGAATTGTACAAGGAAAAATGGATGTCTTTGTAGTAAACCACCTGGGTTATGTGAAATTTACTGCAATTTGATCGTAAAATTCACAGCCATTATTATTGTAAATTTTTCTGCACAGCACTGCATTTTACGGACCTTTTAAGGTAATATCAAATGTATGTGTCCGTATAATTGTGATATATTACGGCCAACATGATGTAATATCCACTGCAGATTTCATGTGGAAAATACTCCCATGAAGTATGGAAATTTCACATTCCTCATTATTTTATAATCATTCACACATTTAACAGTAGCAGAGGTGCGAACCATCCCAACAGTACGTGAGGCAGGAAATAATTGTTCATTCAATTGGTTATATAAAAGGCACATAGCATGTATGTACTGTAAGGAACCAAGAGAGTCTGGCTTTTTCCAGGAGTGCCATTGAAAAAGCCTACTCCCAATTGCAGGGACAGGCGTCAAAGAATGAAAGCTGTATGCGGTTGTTACGGTTTGTGTGCTCATCAAAACAAATAAACATGTATGCATTGGACTTCTTTATTATGGTAGAATCACAAATATATCAAATAAAAGACAGGATCATGAAAGATGTCTTACTATTAATTTATAAGCTTCAATAACAAACTGTATCCAGAGTGTATTAATATAATGTTCATCTTACAATTTATATAGTCTATTAACCGATTAGCTGCTTCATGCAATAACATTATTTCACTAAAGACGGCAGCATTTCTACACAAATAAATTCTTTTGATGAAAATATTAAAGTCTGCATTATATATGTAAGAACAAATTGCCTCCAATATATTGAATATGTAGACTATAATCAACATTAAACGATACTGATTAGCTGCTTCACACAATAGCATTATTTCACAAAATAGGTGACAACATTTCCATACAACATCAATTCTTTTGATGAACCAAATTCGATAGTGTGTCTTAAATATTGAAGTCTGCATTATATCTGTAAAAACACATTGTTTCCAATATATTGAATTTGTAGACTAAACAAAATCAAAGGATACTTATTGGCTGCTTCACACAATAACATTATTTCACTAAATAGTTGTGAACATCTCCACAAAACATCAATTCTTCTGATGAATTTAATTCAATAAATTTGTCTTAATATTAAATAAATGCGTCATAATATTAAAGTCAGCATTCCATATTTTTGAGAACACACTATGAGATTCAGTACACAAGACAGTCGTACATTTTGCTGATTTATTCACGCGTCAAAAAAGCATAGCGTATAGCGGTGAATCTACAATAAAACCAAAAATAATTTGTATAAATAAATGAATTAAATCCCTGACATTTTGTCACAAGTAAAATTTAAAATCATTAAATTTGACAAACAGTTTTCATATAAAAATTTATAGAGTCAATCATACTCTCAATCAAACATCCTCAACTAATCCACAAAACTATCACCTTTAAATAAATCTTTTTTTGATGCCATTCAAATAAATTAGACATGGCCTATTTTTAATCTATCAGCATTTAACTAAATAAATTTATCCAATCCAATCCAAACAAAATAAACTCAAATTTCTAAATCACCAAAATACCATATAATCTGGCAGAATAAACAGCCAATCCAACATAAATCAGGCAATACACAAAATAATCCTAAACTACAATGATAAAATAATGCAGTACTTACAATTGTTACAGCACTGTACTGAAACTCAGTTTCTTTTCTTACATCTTTTCACTTCAACATTTTGGTGCCAACTGTCAAGCAATTCAAATTTTGCTGGCTCACTGGGCACAGCATGTGAGCATGCTCAGCATGTCACTTCCCATAACATTCTTTAATTAGGTCAAGTCTCAGGCTATTTATAGATGTAAACACTGGAGCACATGTATGTCTATTTATAGATGTAAACACTGGAGCACATGTATCAGTCAGCTGTTTGATTCTTGCACTCTGGCTGAGCTGCTGAGTGCAACACTCCCCCTATTTGAAGCATTAATATGGATTTTATAAAACTTGACACCTATTACATTTAACTATAAACACATACAAAAATGAACACATTTACAAAACATACACATTTAGAAAACATTCACACAATACACACAAATTAAGAAAATGTTACTGCTAAAACCAGAACAAAAAGTTCACAATAAATAAATCAATAAATAAATTTTAGTTGGCACCTTCTAGCAATACAACCTTCGTAATAGGCCTAACCAATTTTGTTGACTTTGTCTGTATTTGTACAGATCTCACAACACCATTTTTACTCTTATCAACACTGACAACAAGACCAATTGGCCAGAGACCTCGTGGAGTAGATTCTTGGGAGATGAGTACCAAATCACCCAATTGAACATTTCTCTTGACTTGGACCCACTTTTGCCTTCTCTGGAGCTCAGGCAAATACTCTCTTAACCACTTCTTCCAAAATTCATCAGCAAGATGCTGCACACAACGCCATCTTCGTCGATAAATATCAGCATCACTGAAGACCCCGGGAGGTAAAGACGGACATTCCCTGAGCAACAACAGATGATTTGGGGTCAACGGACTAGAATCATGAATATCGTCACTGACCTTCGTCAAAGGTCTGCTGTTCAAAATAGACTCAATTTCACAAAAAATTGTCTGCAATCCATCATCATTCAAATGAACCTAACCTGCAAGAATGCCAACCATGACCTTCCTCACCGAGCGAATTAACCGTTCCCAGACTCCCCCCATGTGGGAGGCCCCAGGAGGGTTAAACTTCCATTCAATACCAAATTTGACACAATAGCGATTGATCTGATCACGACTCATTTCACGCAAACTCTTTGAAAGCTCCGCACTTGCACCAGTGAAATTTGTCCCCTGATCAGACAAAATAGACTCAATCGGACCTCTACGAGCAATAACCCTCCTAAGAGCATTGATGAATGTGTCAGTATCAAGACTATTGAGCTTCTCAAGATGAACTGCCCTTGTGGCTAGACACGTAAAAATGCACCCATACCTCTTGACCTCAGCGCGACCTTGCTTCACCAGGAAAGGGCCGAAACAATCTACACCAGTAGAACTAAAGGGAGGCTTATAAGCATCAACACGTTCCAAGGGCAAATCTGCCATCTTCTGAAAGGAAGTTGAAGAAAACAACCTCTTACACTCAAAACAACTAGCAGAGACACTTTTGACCACAACACGAACCTTAGTGATCCAATAACGCTTGCGAATAAGACTCACTACCCACTCAACACCAGAATGAGAAATTCCATGCTTTTCCAGAGCGATGAGTCTTGCAATTGGAGACGTGTGGGGAACTATGTACGGTCGTTTGCTGCAATCCTGAAGACTCGCATACTTCAGCCGGCCTCCAGCTCGGATCAGACCATCTTCATCCAGTATCGGATCCAAAGTCCTCAGATTGCTGGATTTGCTGATAACTTCACCTTTGGACAGATTCCTCATCTCGTTGCCGTAGTGCAGCTGCTGGACATGTCGAAGTAGGACCAACTCTGCTTGACGGATTTCTCCTACTGTAAGTGGCCCTTCATCATGTGGAATCGACCGTAGCTTAGCTTGGAGACGTAGAAGCCATGCAGTTGCCCTCTTCAGCCCGTACCAACTGGAGTATATTCCGATGAGCTTGTCCAATGGATGATCTTTTACCGCAGCCATACAGTTCACTTTGACCTTGTCGTCACACTTCAGCTCTGGATCATCTGCAGGAAGTTCACCACAATCAGGTGTTTTCCATTCACTCATGTAGGTCTGCAAGAACTTCGGACCATGCAGCCATTTTTCACTGCTGATAATACCTGGATCCTCGCCTCGGGTCAGCAAATCCGCAGGGTTGTCAGTCCCCGGAATGAAGTTCCACTGATCAGGTTCACTAAGCGTCCTTATGATGCTCACCCTGTTACCCACAAAAACATGGAAGCGACGAGTCTCATTACGAATATACTTCAGAGCAATTTCACTGTCTGTCCAGAAGAAAGATTGTGTGATATGAAGATCCAGCTCTCTCCTCAAAGTATCATCAATCTGGGCTGACAAAACTGCTGCTTGCAATTCCAATCTTGGAATAGTTATGAGTTTTACTGGAGCTACTTTAGCTTTACTCATCACGAGAGCTGTGTGTATTTCTCCAATTTGATTTACACATCTGACATACGTACAGCATCCGTAGGCTCGCTCACTTGCGTCGCTGAAGTGATGCAGTTGCACCGTTGCATCATCAAAGGCTGTAGGTTTCAGACATCTGGGGATTCTCGCATGACTCAGCTTGGTCATCACATCCAGCCATGCACTCCATCGCTTCTGCAGTTCATCGGGTACCCTTTCGTCCCATGGTATCTTCAGTCTCGTGGCATCCTGGAGAAGGATCTTTCCCTTGATGACTACTGGATTCACCAAACCAAGCGGATCGAAGACTGAAGAGACAAGACTCAGAATTTTCCTACGAGTAACAGGAGAATCACACTCAAGATTAACATCGAAGAAGAAAGCATCATCATCAACATGCCATTTTGTACCTAGAGCCTTACTGTTACTCTTGTTACAGATGTCTTTAACCTCAGATGCCCTATCCGGCTCAGAAACACATTCTAACAACTCATCATCATTAGCAACAAATTTTGTGAGCCCAAATCCTCCTTTTTTAAGCAAACTCTTTGTACCTTGAATCACCATTCTGGCGTCGTCTTTTGTAGAGACGGACCGTAGACAATCGTCGACATAGAAAGAACGCTGCACAGTATCTTTGACCAAACCATCAGCATCCCAATCCTGCAACAGACGTCTCAAAGCATAGGTAGAGCTTGACGCACACCATACTCCGCCGAAAACATGACGAGTCATCCTATATTGAACAACCGTTGAACAATCACTGGAATCAAACCAAAGAAAACGCAAAGCATTTCTATCTTCAGCAGGAATCAACACTTTATTCTGGATTACTATCTGTGGTGCTTGCTCAATTGGAACTACCATGCCTACTTACGGTAAAATTGAACCCTTTTCTGGGAAGGAGGAGGAGTTCGAGGTTTACATTGAAAGACTGACGATTTTCCTGGATGCAAATGATTTGGAGGTAATTACATTACTTGCTGACAATACAAATGCTGCTGCTGCTGCTAAAAGAGAGAAGAAAAGATGCTCTATTTTGCTGACATCTATTGGTTCAAATAACGTATGCTACTCTGAGAAATTTGCTTTACCCTACAAAGCCTACTCAAAAGACTTTTGATGAAATCATTACTACTCTCAGAGAACATTACAAGCCCAAAGTTTCAGCTTCAGTTTTGAGGTGTCAGTTTCAACATCGCCTTCGTTTACCAGGAGAATCAGTTTCTCAATATGTTGCCCAACTACGAAAACTTGCCGAGGTCTGTGAATTCACGAATCTTGAAGATCCGTTGAAGGATCAATTTATGTGTGGTATCAATGATGATGACATTCAAGATAAATTTATGCTTGAAGAAAATTTTACTTTTGAGACTGGTGTTAAAATTGCCACTGCGCATGAGGTCGCACAAAGGAACGTTAAAATTCTTCATGAGCGGAATGTGCAAATTGCCGCTCCTGCTTCTACAAGTTCTGGTGCCACTACTCAATCTACTACTGCTTCCAGCTGTCAACAAGGTTTCGAATTACCAAGGTCGGAAATATAAGAAAGGCCCTTCTTTCAAGTCTACTTCCAGTCGTTCCAGCGAACAGCGCAAGGCTCCCGAGAACACTGAAAACGCTTCGTCAAAGTACTGCTACCGCTGTGGGGAAACTACTCACATGGCCGATCGGTGTCGGCACATTAAATTGAAATGCTCCTATTGTAAAAAGGTCGGGCATCTCACCACAGTTTGCTTGAAATTGAGGAATAAGCGTTCAAATTCTGACCGAATACATACTGTTTCGGATCAAGCAGATTATGAAGATTCGGATCCCTGTTACGAGAAATTCACAGAAATTTTGTTCGAGGTTACGGCTAATTCTCGTTCTTCAAAGCCTTTAACTGTTACTCTGGATGTCAACAGGAAACAGGTTACGTTTCAGTTGGATACTGGCTCGAGTGTAAGCCTCATGAATGACCAAGAATTTACTAAGACTTTTGGTGACCTTGTGTTGCACAAATCTTCCCATTTGCTGGGATCTTACAGTGGTCACAAAATTCCGGTTCATGGTGAATGCATTGTTGATGGTACTTTCGATGGTGTTACTTACAAATTACCACTTATTGTTGTCAAGGGTGTTGGACCTCCCTTGCTTGGACGTTCTTGGTTGGAGAAAATTCAGTTGCCTTGGAAATCTCTGTTTGCAGAATGGATGCCTACTAGACCTAGTGTCAATCGGATTACAGTGCCTGACGATGTGTTTACTGACTTCAAAGAACTGTTCAAGGACAATCTGGGATTACTAAAAGACTTCAAAGCTCATTTTGAAGTAGACCGAGGTCACAGTCTTCACGTTGCTGTAGGCAACGTAGACTGAGGACATTGCATTTGCTGAGCTCTCTTGAAAATCATTGAAAGCAAGAAGTGATAAAAACAAACAATCAAAATGAACACAAACAGAAAAATGCAATCTGCAAACAGTAAGCAACATAAGCGGTAATCTTGTTTTGTCTCCAGTCCTGAGGTGTTTTCAACACAAAGAACAGTTAAGATATTTAAAAAGTGGGAGGGAACATTTATTTCTGGATGTCACTTTTAAAAATATTATGTAGCAGTTTTCATCAATTTATCAATCTGTCAATGTATCAATCAGGATTTACGATTGTGATGTATTTTGGGGAATTTAATTTCTTGAACTACACTGAGCGTCATTAAAAAACGCAACATCGCAAAATGGCTCAAAAATGGTACTATCTCTGAATATATCAAGATGAAATTTTGCACACACTTAGCAGTTGCCATCAGGTGTATTCATAAAAATTTACAGATTTCTGAGAGCAAAACTGTCGTATCAAATTAACTCGTCATAGCTACTGTCGAAAATACAAGTCACAAAATATTAAGATCCTCTGATCATTAATTTCAACAACCTTGCAGTTCTTTCCACAACATTTTGGATTAGTCAGGAAAGTTTACAATTTTACTTGCTTGATGGGACGAAAAAAAGTAATATTTGACCGAACCAAAATTAAAGATGATGAAATTAATAAAATTTTAGTGTCAATGCTGGCCTGCCCCCTACAGGAGCTTTTTACTAAAATATTCAAAAAATAACATTTTTAGAGTTTTGTTATTTAATCATTGTCTTTGTTTGTGTTTCTATCCTACCAAGGGCCTGCAAACTTTATTCAATCTAAATGCGATCTGAATTTGTCAAATGTGGTCTGAGTCAATCACTGTTCACCAAAGTGTGTTTGGAATCAACCAATCAGATCATACATGCAATGCTTGACTGAGTATGATTGACTGCTGAATGTAATAGTCCAATGCCATTATTTGGAAAACAATTGACATAGAAACTGAAATAGCAAATAATGAACAACAAAATGAGTAACAGCTATCAGTTTCGCAAAGCCTCCCTCTCTTCAGTCTGAAACTCCTTTGATTTTTTGGTGGTAAATTGTAGAAAATTGGCCGATTTTGACACTTTAAAGTACAGGAAAGTTCTGAAAATCGCACACAATACATTTTAAACCATTTCCTATCAGCCCAATCCTTTATTTTTGATGGGAATAGGCCCTAAAGTACCGCGACACGATCCTGTGTCGTAAGTGTGTAGTTCTCAACCTGTGTATTGTCTCCCATCCTTCTCAGCTTCACTGAGAAGGTGGGTCTTCCTATCTAATTTTGAAGTTCTGAGTGCAACTAGCCCCATCTTTTGCAAAGCTCGTCCGTTACCTTTTGCTATGAAGAGTAAAGTGCAGGCCGAGTTAGAGAGGCTCGAAAAGGACTGTGTGATTCGTAAAGTTGCACATTCTGATTGGGCTGCTCCAGTGGTACCAGTTGTGAAGCCTTCTGGAAAAATCAGACTTTCCGGGAACTACAAACTTACGATTAACAAGGCAATTCAGTTGGATCGTTGCCCCTTACCATTGATTGATGACATTTGTTTGACAGGTGGAAAGCTGTTTACAAAACTTGACCTCTCGCAAGCTTACCACCAGATTGCATTGGATGACAGTTCACGGGCGTTGACCACAATCAATACACATTGCGGTCTCTACGAATTTTTACGTTTGCCTTACGGTGCTAGTCCCTGTGTTGGATTATTTCAACGAGCGATGGAAAATTTGCTCAAAGGATTACCTGGCGTCAGTGTGTTCCTAGATGACATTTTGATTACGGGGAAAGACCAAGCAGAGCATTTGCAGAATCAACGTCAAGTTCTCACTATTCTGCAAGAAAATGGCCTTCGTTTACAGAAGGAGAAATGCCAATTTATGCTTACGGAAGTTGAATATTTGGGTTTCAAAATCTCTTCCGATGGTATTTTTCCCACTCCTTCGAAAGTGGAGAGCATCAGGAATGCTCCGATCCCGACAAATGTGTCTGAATTACGTTCAGTGGTTGGATAGGTAAATTATTATACAAGATTTCTACCAAATCTAGCCGGGAAGTTGGCTCCGATTTACCAGCTGATGAGAGTAGACAGTGTTTGGAATTGGACTGATGCTCAGCAGAAAGTATTTGACTCTATTAAAGAACTTATCTCGTGCAAGCCTGGTCTTGCTCACTACGACCCATCTGCTGAACTGCTTTTGACGACCGATGCTTCGTACGTTGGCGTTGGTGCAGTGCTTGAGATTCGTACTGCAGAGAGTACGACTCGTCCTATTGCCTTTGCGTCAAGAACCTTGACAAAACCTGAACGTCATTATGCGCAGATTGAGCGTGAAGCGCTCGGAATTATCTTTGGTGTTCAGAAATTCAGGCAGTACTTACTTGGTCGTCGATTTACTTTGAGAACTGACCATCGTCCTTTTGTTACTTTGTTTGCGGAGAATCAAGGTGTACCGCAACTCGCTTCAGCAAGGATAAAACGCTGGGCACTGATATTGTCTGCCTACAGTTATGATGTGCAATATCTCTCTACCAAATAGAATGGATGTGCGGACTTTCTATCTCGGATTCCTTTACGTACGGTTACAGAGGAAGTACTACAGGTGGATGATTTTCCCTCTGGATTACCCATCACGGCTACTGTCGTAGCTCACAACACAAGTAAAGATCCTACCTTGTCAAAGGTACTACCTAACATGAACCGAGATGATTTAAATCCTTTTTATACCAGAAGACAAGAACTGTCAATAGAAAAAGGATGCCTCCTGTGGGGAAATCGGGCAATCTTGCCACCCGTATTGAGGCACAACTTGCTTTTGGATCTACATATGGAGCACATGGGGGCGGCTAGGATGAAAGTCCGTGCCAAACAATATTTTTGGTCGCCAAACCTTAATGAGGAGATTGAAAATATTACTAGACAATGTGTATCAGGCCAAGAAAATGCTCACCAAATATTTTTGGTGGCCAAACCTTAATGAGGAGATTGAAAATATTACTAGACAATGTGTATCAGGCCAAGAAAATGCTCACTTGCCAAAAAGTGCTACTACAGCCATGTGGGAATGGCCGTCTGGACCTTGGAAAGGACTACATATTGACTACGCAGAGCCTGTGAAAGGTCTTATGTTTCTTGTGGTGATTGATTCGCATTCAAAATGGTTGGATGTGTTTTCTACTTCAAATGCTCCTACTGAAACAACTATTTCTTCATTGTTAAAGTTATTTGCTGTTCATGGATTTCCAGAACATATTGTGAGTGACAATGGTGCTCAGTTTACGAGTTTCCAATTTGAAAATTTCTTAGCTGTAAATGGAATTAAACACACTACTACTGCTCCATATCATCCTGCTACCAGCGGCATGGCTGAACGCTATGTTGGTTTTGTAAAACAACAGTTGAAGAAAATGACTGACGATTCGCCTCTTGATGTGAAATTGAGTAAAATTTTGATGGCTTATCGCACTACCCTTCACACTGATACGGGTGGAGCCCCCTGTACCTTACTTATGCACAGATCTCTGCGTACTAAGTTTTCACTTCTGAGACCTTCTCTTAATTCAGAGAAAACTTCTAAAGTTCTCGAAAACCATTTACAGTGTTCTCAGAAATTTCGTGTTGGAGATTTTGTGTATGCTCTGAATTTAAGCAGTGGAGCAAAATGGTTACCTGGAATTATCATTGATGTTATGCAAAGAAATTACTATGTGCAAATTGGACAACAAGTGTGGAAAAGACATGAGGACCAATTACGTAAGCGTTACAACATTACTGATGATTTTTGCGGAGAGAGAGTCAATGTGCCCACTGTGCCTATTGAAACATTGCCAGTTGCTTCTGCTCCTCGAAAAATCACAAGCGTTCCAAGCAGAAGTGACTCAAGTGTGCCTGGAGATGGACTTTTGAATTACATTTAAATTGTTGCGCTTGCCTAATTTTAACTTGATACATTTACGTATAGATTTAGATACATTCCTAGTTTACAGTCGCTGTAATTTGCTATAATTAGTGATATTACTTTTGTACTACTTACTGTAAAATTTAATAAGTTTATAACTTTTCTTAAGAGGAAGGTATTGTTGTGTTCCGCTATTTTGATCCGGAAAGTAGTAGCTCTTGTTGTGCCCGGTTTTGCGGTCCGGAAATATCAGCTTGTAAACCAGTTTCAGGATTAGAAGATGTTCTTTCATTTGCAATGACTTTCGTCGTATTTATTTAATACTTGGGTATTCTTACAACCTCAAGTATACAACACAGTGCTCATTATTCCTTCTACAGATCTAAAAAAACATAATCAATTGATTTCTGGATAGAACTGAGGATTTTTAGGGTAGTCCGCGTCCTTTTTGTTAGAACTGTTGAAGAAAATGTATCATTTTCGCGGTTTCCTATAATTCCACAGAATCTCAATTGATTTTAAAACTGACTACGGAGATGGACATGATGTTGAGGGCCCAACTTTCTAGTTTGTCCGTCTTGGAGTGGGCACCGAGGGTGCTCTTCGACTCTCACAAGAAGGCATATATTTTCGGAACTTCGGCGCCACTTTCATCCACATCGATCTCCCAAGTTTTTCATCATTTTCTGATTATTTATTCACTTCATTACATCACCTATCATCAGATCCATCCAATAACAACCAGAACTGCCCATCGACCACGATTTTGAAGACGATCCTTGACTGTTTGACCTGGAAAATTGATAAAAAAAGGAAGACAACTGGACAAGCCCAACAACAAGATGGCGGACACGGACCAAACAACTAGCGATCTAATGACCAGGACAGGGGATGAAGAACTCGGAATTGAACCAACAGACTCCCAGGATGGGAATACTGAAGATGGAGAGTTAGGTGAGTCTGAGGATGCAGGGGAGGGCCCCACAGGCACGGATCACACTGTAAATATGGAAGATTTGGAGCAGAGAGGAGACCAAAACAACCAAAGTGCCCTCAATGAATCCGGCCAAATAATAACCCCAATGAATGTAGACCACCTAACTGAAAACAACAATGGGACTGAAGATGAAGGAGAAAAAGGAAGCAGTAGTCAAGCGATGAATTATATATAATAACTGGCCCAAGGGGTAGTAACCAGCCAAACACTAACCAAAGGACATTGAGGACCAGGATAAAGGAGACTGACTACAAGACTCTGTCAATTACAGGAAAAACAGAGCCAAAGGAAAAAACAAAAGACACTAAAGGGAAAGGCCCGAAAATAGGAAACTCTGGAAAGAAAAAAGAAAAAAAAGGAAATGGACAACAAGGGAAACAGAAGCAAGGAGAAAGAGCCCCCACAACTCCCAAAGAAAATACAGCTACTGCCAGGCAGGGAGAAAAAAACCCCACTGGCAGCAAAGAGGCTGTGAAGGATCAGGGAGCAATTAATAATGCAGCAGGGAGTGGCGAGGAAGTCAGAGAGGAAGATGGGCAAAGATCCCGAAGTGGGAACCCATCTGGCCCAAGGGCAGGAAACAGCACCTGGGATGTTGACCTCACACTTGACGCTAACCCGCAACAAAACGGCGAAAGAAGGAAAGAAAACAATGAAAGAAGGGGTGAGGAAGAATCCATGGAAAGCAGCAGCGAGACAAGCAGCGGCGACAGCAGCAGCGACAGCAGCAGCGAAAGCAGTAACGACAGCAGGCGCAGCAGCAGCACCCCGCGGAGAATGAGAAAATCTCACAAACACAGAAGCAGAAGTATAGCCAAGGAAATGAAGAAGAAAGACAAGCTCATAAGAGAGCTACAAGTTGAAATCAAGAGACTCCGCTCCAAATTGGACGACAAAAGAGAGTCAATAAAAAAGAGGGAAAACGAACTGACACGCCAGAAAAGAAAGACTGAAGAACAAGAAAAACAAAGAATCAAAGCCCAGGAGAAAGCCAGCGACCTGGAAAAAGTGAAAAAAAGGATGCAAGAAACCTACAGCGACCTGGAATCAAAAACCCAAAGAATGGAGCAAGTCAAAGAAGAATTCAAGACGCAGAAAATTGAAGCAGGGAAGAGATGTGAAGCTCTGGAACGCCAATTGGTGGAAAGCAGAAAGAAGGTTGAGGAGTGCCAGTGCATGAATGAGGACCTCCTGAAGAGGGTAACAACATCGGCAGACAGAAGAACGACTGAGGAGCAGAATAAAAATAACCAGGAACACACATTCAAGGCTATTATAATAGGAGATTCAAACTCCCACAAGATAGCCCAACACTTCAACCGAAGGAACAGATGGGACTACACAGAGGATACGTTCATCATTGAGGACCTAGAAAAAGTCCAATACGAGGATGAATACGATGCTGTAGTCTTCTTACTCGGGACCAACAACATAAAGAGAGGGAAAGACGGAAGACATGAAGCAGAAGAACTGATCAACAATGTCAGGAGATTCAACCTCACCAGAAACAAATACATTGTGGAGCTGCCCCCCATCAACAGGAGAGGAGCTGAAGTAGAAAGGAGGATATTTAATACTACCCTCCACAACCTCAATAGAGATAAAAGCTTCAAGGTGATAAGGATGGCAAAAGAAGTGGAAGAATCTCCAATTGAAACCGCCCTACAAGACGATCTCCACCTGACGAGACAGAATGCAAAACTAATGGCGAAGAATATAGAAGACATCATTGAAAAAAATACCTCAAAACAAACAGAGGAACGGAGACAAGAGCGACATCAGGTGCAAGAAGATCCTGCTCCAGGAGAAAGTGAGCATAGGAACCAGCCGGCAAGAGACGATGCAAAGGACAAAATCTGCTTCTTCTATAACAGAGGGAGATGCTTTCGGGGAAGTAGTTGCTACTACAGACACGAGAAGGACGGAAACGTGAGGAGAAACAGGGAAAGGAGTAGTGAAAGAAGAAACCGAGATCAAAACAAGGACGAGAGAAGAGATTACAGAAGCAGAAGCCACAGCAGAGACAGGAGGAGGGTTGTCGTGAATGAGAGAAGGGTGATCAAGCCAGTGTCACATGTATAGGATTATGCCACTGGGATCAACCAAACAACCACCACCAACACCGGAAAAAAGGAATGCAGCAGAAAGAAAGTGACATTCGCACCAGGAGGGAGACTGACAGTGACCCACATCATCCAAAATGAGAAAGAGACACCAAAAAAAAGAAGAACAAGAACAAGAAGAAACAAAACATCACACATCAATCTGCTATACTGTAATATAAATGGAATCAGAGGAAAGATGAAAAGCCTAAAAGAAGTGATGTCCATGGAAGGAACAGACATAGCCCTGCTTACAGAAACAAAAGGTCCCCTACCAGCAATGCAAGGTTTCACATGGTACTCAAAGGAAAGAAAAATGGGAAAAGGCGGAGGAGTTGCCATTGCTGTAAGAAACCATTTCACTAAGAACATCAGCCAACCCAATGTCACTGAACGGGATGACATAGAAATTATATGGGTGAAGCTGAAGGAACCAGGGAAGCAGGAAATCAACCTAGGTTGCTACTACGGCCTCCAAGAAAAGGCAGAAAAGGGACCAAGTAGTGGCACAATTTGAACAACTAAAGACACAAGTGATGATGCTGCAACACAGAGGTACTGTGATACTTGCGGGAGACTTCAACGCAAAAATAAAAATGGAAGGACAGCATCACCAACAGGACAGTTCAAGAAATGGAAAAATAATGGAACAATTCCTGCAAGAAGCAAATATGAGACATGTCAACTTTAAATCATCAACAGGCCACTGGACCAGAGTGAATAGACACAACACCGCAGAAAAGTCCATAATCGATTACATCCTAACAAAGCAGAATGACGAAGACTACGTATATGACATGGAAATCGATGAAGAGGGCACGAAGAGACTCAAAAACCCGAGAAGCGAAAGTGACCACAATACAATAACTGCAAAAATAGAAGTGCCACACACAAGGAAAGAAAAGAAGCTCATAAAAAGATGGAAGATAAGCGAGGAAACAGATTGGAAGCAATACAACAGAATACTCAAAGATAAACTGGGAAGAGGAGAGGGCAACTATGAGACACTTGAAAAGGCGATAACCCAGGCGCTAGAAAAGAGCATTGGGCTAAAAACCATCACGATAGATGACAGGAAAAAGCCCAGAGAAACGGAAGAGATAAAAACCAGGAGGCAAAGAAGAAAAGAAAAGAAACAGAAACTCAAGGACGCAGGACCAGAGGGTAGACTAGCCGCATTGAAAGAGTACTATGAAGCACAATGGGGGCTGAGGAAAGCGATAGAGGAAGCTGAAAAATCCAGAGTAAAACGGACCATGGAAGAAATCGTCAAAGGCAAGGATAAGAACGCCATCTGGGAAATAAGAAAAAAACTTCTGGGAAAAAAGAGAGCAGAATTTGACACCCTGGATGAAAACGGAAGAGCCTTAACAGACCCTGAAGACGCAAAGGAACATATCGCGAGCTACTTCGAGGACCTATACAAAGCAAGAGAAGCCAGCAGTGAAGGTCGAGAATGGAGCAATAAGATCATGGAGGCCAACAAGACAACAATAAGGAGGATGAGCCTAGAAGAGAACCTGCCAAGTATAACCGAGAAAGAACTAGAAAAGGCTAAGAAGAAACTAAAGAGTAGAAAAAGCTGTGGACCAGACAACATCCCCAATGAGGCCCTGATCAACATAGACAAAGAGAACAGTGAAATCATCCGCAGCCACTTCAACCATGTGCTCAGTGGAGATTATGTTCCAGAAGCATGGAAAAAAGGCCGTATTATCACCATATACAAAGGAAAAGGGGAAAAAGGAAAATGCTCCAATGAAAGGGGAATCACTATCAGCAGCAATGTGGGCAAACTCTTTGAAAGGATCATAAATGAGAGAGCAAAAGATAACCTCGCCATCAGCGACATGCAAGGAGGCGGAAAAAAGGGATCAAACACTGCAGACCACATCCTAGCTCTGAAGGAGGCTACAAGGAAAGGAAAAGAGGTGTACATTGCCTTCCTAGATGTAACCAAGGCATACGACAAGGCATGGGCGGAAGGAATAATGTATGTACTTGAAATGCACGGAATAAAAAACAGACTGTGGAAGAAAATCAAGGACTTAAATGAAGATCTCACAGCAATTATAGAAACAAAACATGGGATCACAAGGCAGATAAAGATGAAAGATAACATCAGACAAGGTGGAGTCCTATCAGTCATTATGTATGCGACACTGATGGACGAGATCGCAAAAGAAGTGAAGAGAAGAAACCTTGGCATAGCGATAAAAGGCGATGATAAAATAGGATGCCTACTGTGGATGGACGATGTAGCCTTCATCGCTGAGAATAAAGAAGAACTGCAAGAGATGCTGGACATAGCAGAAGAAACAGCCACAAAATTTAGGATCAAGTTCGGAGAGGAGAAAAGCAAGATCCTAAAAATAGGGAAGAAACTCCCTGTTACTGACTTCTACCTAGGAACTATGAAGCTTGAGTACTGCGAAAAGTACAAGTACCTGGGGGTAACCTTCTCAAGTAAAAACAACATGGACGAACACATCATGGAAACAAAGAGGAAGGTTGAGGCAGCCTACAACACAGCCATGGCAGTTGCAGGGAGCGCAGACCTAAAGAATGTGGAACTGAAGGTGATATGGGAACTTCTTCATACCTGCATAACACCCATCATAACGTACGGATGGGAAGCAACGACACCAAGAAAAAAGGACAGGATACAGCTTAAAAAGATAGTAGACAACATAATTAAAAGGATCCTGATGACGCCGAGGGGAACGCCGTGGGAACCCCTATATATCGAAACCGGACTTCTGGAAGTTGGACTACTGATCACCAGGAACAGGATCAACTACATGGAAAAGGTGGAAGCAAGCCGAAGCACGATTCTGAGGACGATAAGGGAGGACGAGGACATAAATGGATGGTGGAACACCTATAAGAAAGTAAGAGAAGAGATAACCGGGAGAAACAACCATGAAGGCAGCCGAGAGAGAAGAACAGAAACTGAAATAAAGAAGAGAATAATTGGAAAGATGAGAGAAATGGTCATGGAAGGAGAAAATAAAACTAAAACAAAATTCTACCTGGACAACAAAAAGGACCTAACACCAGGCCGGAGAGCGGAATACATGAACAAATGCACCAGGATGGAAGCAAGCCTTGTATTCAAAGCAAGGTCAAAGATGCTCAAAGTAAAATGCAACTACAAAAACATGTTCCAGGATACAATGTGCAGGATGTGCAAAAGAGAAGAGGAGAGCCAGGAACACATCCTGGAAGGATGCCCAGGAATTAACAGACAGATCACAGGAGAAGTGACAATACAGGACATTTTCGAGGAGGACCCTGAAAAACTTAAGGACACAGCAAGGAAAATAGAGACAATAATGGACCAGATCGAGTGCAGCTCCCCTGAAAGGGTCGAGCAACCCGGCAGACCCGGGCAAGCACACAACTGAACTGAACTGAACCCAGCCAACTGCAGGCCCTGAAGGATTTCGCAGTCAGGGAGCTGACATATGCAGCAAAATACGCCGGGCACTCGAGAAGGTCTGCCAGCAAGTGACAAATCAGTCGGTCTGCATCATGACGGACAGCATGGTGGCAGCGGCCTATATCCACCGCGAAGATGGGACAAAGTCTCTGTAATTGTACCAAGAGGCCAAGGAGCTCCTTCTGTGGACATCTGCGGTGCCAGAGGCACTTCCTGCCTAGCCACTTGAATGTGTTGGACGACCTCCAATCGCGCCCACATCAAGTCCTGGCCACAGAATGGACATTGCAGACATAAGTCTTCTAATACTTGCAAGCCCACTTCCAGGAAATGGACATATATATGTTTGCCACCCGGCTGAATCACAGGCTCCCACGATTTGTTTCTCCGTTTCCAGACCTTCTGGCGGTGGATTCGGATGTCCTGACATTGGAGTGGGAAGGCCTCCGAGCCTACGAATTTCCCCAATTTGCCATAATCAAGGTAGTCCTGCACAAGATCGCCAGGTCCAGCATGACCTGTGTGATTATTGCACCATGTTGGCTAACGCAGGCATGGTTTCCGGAGGTATTGCGTCTCCTGACAGGTCTCCCCATTCAGCTGCCAGATAACCAAAGACTCTGGAGCCAGCCACACAAACCACTGAACCACCACCAACCGAGCTGGCTCAAACTTCACACCTGGCCGCTATCCAGCAGCGCTTCAGAGCGGAAGGTCTATCAGACCGAGCTGTAACAATTACGGCCGGCCACCTACGCCCCAGTTCAACCAGGCTCTATCAATCCCACTGGAAGGCTTACTGTAACTGGAGTGGACTGCATCAGATGGATCCCTTGCAGCCAGCTGTAGCCACAATTGCTGAATTCCTGGTGTACCTACACGAGGAGAAAGGCTTTGCCCCTGCCACCAAAGCTTCTCATCACTCTTCATTGGCAGGAACGCCGGGCTCCATTGACAGGGTGCCTCTACGGCATAATCCCACACTCTCCCGCCTCTTGCATGCGTGGCTGTCTTCCAGCATCATGATGGGACTCGGTGTACCAGTTTGGGACCTCTCCAGGGTGTTGGAGTTCCTTGCCTCTAGACCAGATCCGACCTCCCGACAATCAGACTTTCATCACTACCAAGGTGGCTTTTCTTTTGGCCCTGGTGACAGGGAAGAGACGCTCAGAGTTACAGGCTCTCTCACCTGACCCAGAGGGTCTTTTGTCAGGAACGTGCTCAGTTCAGTTTGAGAAACTGAAATAGGCACTGTAAAACGCACTGTTTTACACAGTGTAGGTCCAGTGAGTCTTATTCATATAGAGAACCCCTCACCCCCTGCGGGGGAGGGGTTTTATTTTGTGGTATTTTAATTGTACCTGGTTTGGCATTCAAGAGTATAGGTACAAGGTCCATATATAATAATAAAAGTTTCAATTTGGAATAAGTCCATCTTTTTTAAACTATGTTACTGTTGGCGTTGCTAAACGATATTCGGGTGAACCAAAATAGAAGACTTTTTCAACAAATTTTGTCCGTGTTTTCTATATATTTTTTCTGAATACCCACAAAATATTGTCATTAGGAAGGCATGGCACATAAATTAGAGTCAAGCTGCATGTGTTAGAACTTTTTTGTTTAGATTCCTGTCTTTCATCAGCCAATATTGAAAAAAATGAACTTCTTGATTTTTCTCGTGACTTTGTGGCAGTAGTCCAATTTCACCAACCCAAACACGTTTTACCAAACTTCAACCATTATTTTCATAAAGCCAACAGAATTCTGCATCAAACTATATAGGTTTCTTGCTCTACCCTGTGTTGGGTTACTCCTATTTTATGGCCCCTTTTGAGAAAAGACCACTGGTCTATACTATCAAGGGTGGGCCTTTATTCTGAGGGGAAACTGAACAAGAAGCCCACTCTTCAAGGGGGGCCTTTAATTTTTTATTTATTTGAAAGGGACCTCTATTAAAAGGGGACCACTATTTGGAGGGGGGGGGGGTTAAGTTAAGTAGAAGGAGCGGTAGTAATGATATTGGAAGGCCTCATTTTTAAAAGAGGTTGGGATGATTGCCTTGAGGTCATGAACAACCGACTCAATAGAACAACAGAGAATAAAATTGGATCTTTTTTTTATTGACAGACATTTCTGATAATACTTTTCTGAAATGTTGATGTTTGCCAATGGATCAGCTATCTACAAGTAAACAACATTCTTTACTGATTTAGTATCAGTGACAGAATTTATAACCTGTGAATCACCTGACATCATTCTTAAAACAGATTGGTTGATTTTTGGGAAAAGACCAACCAATCAATTGGTTGAGGCAAAATCAATCAATTTTTATGGTTGAAACTATCATTTTGATTGGTTGAGGGCAACCCACTAGAATTGGTTGAAACTATTCAACCAACTCAAATGGTCAGAAAAATGGTTATGTCATATTTATTTGAATAAAGTATCTCTCCTCTACCCAGCGGAATAGAAGCCCCCTAAAATAAAAGCTACCCTCAATACAGCCAGGAAAAGTTGTAATAGCATACATGTAAAGACGTACATGAAAGGTACTTGAAACAAAGGCCATTAACTCTAAAATATAGAAAGGATGAGGGAGGGGCTCCATTCAAGTTGATGTGGTACACAGAAGCTCAAATTAACAAGTGAGTGAAGGATCAGCAAGGAATCATTGAACTGATCAACAATAAAAGCATAACTGAATTGCAACAACAGACAAACAGTGTATAATCTGATAATCTATGCAATGAACCAGCTTACACATCACAGCTAACTTTAAAATAGGTTTCGTCTTGACTTACTCAATGGTATTGTACAAACTGAATTCAACAATTCCAAGGTAGTGTAATAAATAAGATCAGCTCATGTGTGCCAAATAGTAGGGGGGCTTAGTCAAAAAATCGTTCACTTTATTACGATTTTATGAGGTTTTGGTTGTGGGTAGCCATGACCAAGACCTTTCAAAATCCACCGACCGCCAAGCTGATTTCACCCCCTGGTGGCCGTATTTGGCAAATCCAAAATGGCCGGCATCGGGTATTGGCGATTTCGTAACTTTTCAACCAGGCATCGTAAAAACATAAGTGATACGTCTAGTTTGGGGTTTTTCTGGCTGAGGAATTCATTTTTGGCATCAATTTGGTGATTCGAGCAATCCTGGTGGCCATATTGCACAAAATCAAGATGGCCGCCCTAAATTGACGGATTAACGTAACTTCGTTACTAAGCATCATATGTTCTCATATGATACCTCTATTTTGGGGTTATCATGGGCAAGGAATTCATTTTTTGCATTCTTTCTTTGATTAGACTATCCCCTGATGGTCATATGGGATTTCAGTAACATATTTAAGTCAGTGAACTGATGCCAATGGGCATTAAATCATTTCGCTCAATATGCTGAAAGAAATGATGTCAGATAACTTGGATCAGAGAAAGCTCATATGAAAAGTAAAACCTCCTACAATATGCTTAAATCGCCAAATGTTGCCACATTGTCATTTATTAATTTCTTTATAATTGTTTTATAACATTACCAATTGTTTGACCCAAATGAAGGTCTTGTCAATTAAAAAAATTGTTTAATTGAGTTAAGTTACAAGCAATTAAATACAGCTCACTTGCTGAGAACTATCATGGCTGATTGATATCAAATCAAGAATGGTGGTCTGTTTCTCTTTTGTTTAACCAGAACATATTGCAAATTTTAGAATTACATGTATGATAGCAGTATTAGCAGAAACTTCTTAATTTTTTTATCCCTTAGATTTGAGCCTCCTCCTTCATTTTGCACCATCATGTGATTAATGTCCTGTGATATTTGTACTGATGTTCGAGATAATCTACAAAATATGGGTTTCATACATGATATATGAGAAGAACACCTTCATTTGGATATAGAATTTGAGTTCCTAGTTCTCTAGAATAATTGAAGCAAAACATTTTTAAAGGACACTCTCCAATAAGCTTGTGGACCGAATATATTTACCCTCAAAGATCGTAAGTTCACAATACTCTTGACAATTATTTTGAACAATCAAGATGATATTCTGCTATTAAACAGGAGACAATTTCTCAACAAGCAGTATCTTTAGAATGATTATTTCCTGACCGGAGGTAGGGATCTAACTGACAAAAATGCATGTTAGAACCCGACAAAGAAGTGTCTCACTGACTTAGACATCACATGCTTCTGCTATTATACATTTTAACTTATAATTTTTGCAAAATAAACAATCTGATTGTTTGTTTGCTGTTGTAAACACAGTTAATCCCTAGGCGGGCGCTAACTTGCAAGATTGTCAGTTAGATATCAGCTTTTCCAGTGGTGTAAGTATCTTGGTGATGTCTAACATGAATTAGTGAGAGTATCACAAACATTAATTGTTGTTCCGGAGAGGACAACCATCTTGACACTCGTTGATGCAGGATCTCAAGATTTATACAAAGCGTGTGTTTGTGTTACAGTAATGAAACCTGGTGTTTGCAACACAAGATGATCCTTTTAGAGAATTAATTATATTCTCAGCTGCTCTTTTTTTTTTAAATTATTAGCAAGAACTGCCATGAGAAAATGTGCAAAAATTTGTCTTCAATGTCTTGCTGTTTCTGAAGTAAGCAATGCAGGAACTTCAAATTTGCACACATGTCATTCAATATCATAGACAACGTACATCTGCCATCAATATTTCATTACAATCATTTTAATTATAATAATCAGAGCTTAACCTTGATATTTCTGATGAGTGCAATTACTATAAAACAGCCCTTATGAAGATTTTATTGATCCCAAACATCTTCCTTTCTTTGACAACTATGTGTAGTCCCAAAGACAAATGCTTAGAGGAGTGGTTAGTACCTCAGGGAATAATTGGTTTCTGGAAAAACTGATGACAACTGATGTAATTTGATCAAAGATACATGTAGGATTTCCGGCATTATGGATGAAGAGGATCCCACTCCCGTCCAATCCCGCCATCTCTGATCCTGCTCCTGTCCCACTCCCGGTCCCAAAACAGTTAGGGTCTCACGTGGGTCCCTCGGGCGGCGGGGCCCATAGTCCCGTGACTCCCGTCCCATCCCATGCAGGGCCCTATCACCTAATGCTGATTGTAAGGGCCCTGATTTTCCTTGGTAACCAAGACAAGGCAACCTAATTCTAACAACTTGCCAAATCAGGCCTGCAGTATTGCTTTTTTATTTTTTGAATATCGCTGATGGCAGGGACCGATGGGCCCACTGACTTATTTTGCCACGGGGCCCGTAATGCCGCCAGTCCCCTCCTTCTCAGCAGCTTAAATTACACATGTCAGATTTGACAACATGTGTGGGTCCCCACTTGAAAGGCTGTGTCCCTTATGCAACACACAATCATGAAGCTGATAGGAAAATTTCACTCTTTTCTTGAAATTTTTATTTTTTGGCTTCTTGAATAGACACCCATGAGTGGATGGGCTCGTCGCAGCTGCCAGCTGCCACATAGGCCAGTCCGCCCGTGCCTCTGAGAGTCCCAATCTCATCTCTGAAGTATCTCAATGTCAGAAAATGGCAGATTGGCTGGCTTGTTGATGATTGTGATTTTCTTGGAAAATGCAAACAGCAGAATAGTAATTCTATTGTTGTTTTTTCTGTCAGTTGTTGGATGAATGACATATATTATTCTAGTGCAAAAGCAGATTGCCAGCAACTGATATGATGACAGTTTTCATGCAACTCACTTTGACTGATGCTGAAGGAGAATTTCAAAATTGCTCATTCAACTTCAGTGATTTTTGTCCAACTGTCAAGCATAACATTACTGATGGCATATTGTATGACAATTCAAAAAAAAAATTGGAATCATGTTCTCCCTTATCAAGAGTATAGCATTAATTTATTGATAAACATTTATCTAATCATTTACATGTTGAAGTGAGAAAGTCACCATGTAAGTTAGCAAGATAATCGGCCTCATGGACTTTTGTTTTAACTGAGCAGAATTCAGGTTGGGGTGCTTAAATACCTCCCTTCCTTTCAGAGAAATCAAGGCTTGTCTGTTATATCAATTGGATATCTTGCCCTAATCTTGTCCACACAAGCACCTGCTATTTCAATAACACCCTAACTCAAATCCCTGCATTTATGAATACAGAATGAAGTCTGTAGGCCTACATCAGTTTATTGTTCTGCTGTATTGCATATCACATCTCACAACAAGTGAAATTGAGCCACTGTTGCAAGTCTGGGAGCAAGGTGCTAGGATGCACCAATGCTATATCAACGGAAACCGTACATTTTGGGCTCCAGAATGCAACCTAATCCAAGTTATCACTCTGGACTTTCACTTCCAAGTTTGGAAAAGAGGTGCTAGTCTGCATGGATTGAATTTTTCTTCAGAGGGGAGAATGCCAGTCACTATTTATATTTTATCAGTGAAATACACAATTGCAAATGGACGACGTCCACTGCATATAATGTCCTACTGCATGGTGCATTATTTGATGGTATACTGATTTCTTCAATCATCAGTTTAAAGAAGGTGAGAGTCGGCTGTAAATTATGAATATCTGGGTGTTCAAGTGGATAAGGTTGTGACTTGTGTGCTGAAACGAATATGTCTGATATTTATTGACATTGCATGGTCCCTCCATTGTATGAAGACCAAAGAAGCTGTTCCTTGAGCAGAAAGAAGTCAAATAACTATAAAGTAAAGAGTGTGCCCTATTGTCCCTATTAATTGAGTGATCTTGCAATGCAAATTGCATGAAAAATAACATCTCAAGATAAGGAGCCATAAAAAAAGGGTCTCTGTTCAAAATGGTCTACAGTACATAATTCAATCCTACAAAATACATGTGCAAAATTGTGCATGGTTTCCATTGACTCAAAAACGTATTGTCAGAGTCCAAAAGGGGCACCAGGGGTGCTCCAATCAAAGAAAAAATATAAAAAATGAATTCCTTGCCCATTAAAACCCCAAAAAGGAGGTATCATATGAGAATCTGTGATGCTTAGTAACGACCACCAAACTTGATTTGATATCAATCAGCCATGATAGTTCTCAGCAAGTGAGCTGTATTTAATTGCTTGTAACTTAACTCAATTAAACAAATTTTTCAATTGACAAGAAATTCATTTGGGCCAAACAATTGGTAATGTTATAAAACAATTATAAAGAAATTAATAAATGACAATGTGGCAACATTTGGCGATTTAAGCATATTGTAGGAGGTTTTACTTTTCATATGAGCTTTCTCTGATCCAAGTTATCTGACATCATTTCTTTCAGCATATTGAGCGAAATGATTTAATGCCCATTGGCATCAGTTCACTGACTTAAATATGTTACTGAAATCCCATATGACCATCAGGGGATAGTCTAATCAAAGAAAGAATGCAAAAAATGAATTCCTTGCCCATGATAACCCCAAAATAGAGGTATCATATGAGAATATATGACACTTAGTAAAGAAGTTACGTTAATCCGTCAATTTTAGGGCAGCCATCTTGATTTTGTGCAATATGGCCACCAGGATTGCTCAAATCACCAAATTGATGCCAAAAATGAAGTCCTCAGTCAGAAAAACCCCAAACTAGAGGTATCACTTGTGCTTTTATGATGCCCGTTTGAAAAGTTACGATATCGCTGATATCTGATGGCGGCCATATTGGATTTGCCAAATACGGCCACCAGGGGGTGAAATCAGCTTGGCGGTCGGTGGATTTTGAAAGGTCTTGGTCATGGCTACCCACAACCAAAACCTCATAAAATCGTAATAAAGTGAACGATTCCACCCAATATTGAGGCTAAGCCCCCCTACTAAAAGGAATTCTTAGCATTTCACAACAGAAGAATCATGAGCAATAGAGAGCCATGTGTCGCCATCTATATCCGCTGTCAAGTCAAGTTTAATGTGTAATTTTTTAATAAAAAAATCCTGCCGTATGCACAGGCATGTTAATTAAATAAATGTGTCGCATAATTATAGATACACTCTTTCCAAAAAAACCTTAAATGAACAGCTTTTAAATGTGAAAGATTAGGTAGACTAAAAATTTTGTTGGGAGCACCATGGTTACCAAGAACTTGAACAGTCACTCGCATACAACTGTTCTTGATCCCACAGGAATGTCCCATAGTTAAAATAGCATTTCAGTGACACTTCTGTGCAAGGTAAGTGTATTTTAATATCTTAGTTAACTGTGAATAGACTGTAGACTGCTTGGTAAAACAAGGAAGAAAAGTCTGCCAATTTTTAGAGCCATCTCCAGTGCCTTCTGGATGGATAGCTCAACTCTCTCTATCTCTCTGTCCCCGTGTATCTATGATAAACTTTTTTTGGTGTTACAATTCATCTTTTTCTCTTTCCAGATCTCAGGCAAAAAACTAACAAACAAACAACCCCTTCCCCTGGGTCCAAAAAATAAAAAATAACCCCCCCCCCCGCCGCCCTCAAAGTATGAAACATGTGACATGTGATGAGTCAAACACCTTATTTATGAATTGGGTGGGTACATGGGTCATTTGAATTTTGGTTCAATGGCTTTACATCCTGCATTGTTGCACTAGATAGGCTAATCAGGCCAGCCATGGAGCATGACAATGAGATAACAGCTGTCAGACTGAGTTCTACGGAGGGGTGGTCCTAGGACGATGAGGTTGACTAAATATAGGCCTAATCCCATTCCTTATTAACTGATAAGGTTCTTTCATTCAACCAACTATTAAGGTTAATATTTAACCAATTTTATGTGTTGAAATGATAGTAAGACAGATTAACCAATTCAAATTGGTTGGTAGCTAAACCAATCTTGATTGGTTGACTGCAACCAATGAATTGGTTGGTCCTATTCAACATATAAAATTGGTTATTTTCAACCAATATATTGGTATATTCTGCACCAAAATTTGTGAGCCAATCAGGTGACGTGATATCAATCACGTGCCACGCCAATAAATAACGATATTGGCGTGTGAAAAGTGTTATTGGCGCCTCAAAGCCATATTGGCGTCCTCAGTGCACATGCACTTGAGTTACTGCAGCACTAAACCCTTTATGGAGGCGGCCTTTGATTGTATTGACTTCTTTCCAATCAAATTCTCAATTGTCATTGAAGGACACACAGTGACCTGTTGCTAATTGCTATCAAGGATAATTTACTAAATTGCAATTGAAACTTTGTCACTTCCTTAGTGAAACTAGTTTATGGAAATCAGTCCAATTTAACAAGGGAAAATTAAAGCAAGATGACCTGTACCGATTTGAAAATACACAGATAATCATTAAAACTTAAAAAGAAGAAATCATCGAAATTATTTAAGCAACAAAATAATATATCAAAGTGGTAAAAAATACTCATTTAAAAACGTGTTTTACAATAAGGAATAAAAGACCGGGGTAAAGTTCTGTTTGGCTCTAGGTTAAATAGAGTTAAAAGAATAAACATGACATTCATAAAGCCTATCTCTTTGATTTAGAGTGGAAGAAAGTCGAGATAGACAGAAAGATAGAAAGATACAAATATAAATAGAAAGAAAGATAGATAGATAGATAGATAATACATAGATAGATAGATGGATCATTTTCTGTCTGTTTGTTTTAAATAATTTTTTATTTTCTTTTCCTTTTTCACAGATTATGCATGGCTAATGGTAGTTGGTGAGCCAAATATTTCAGATGAGAAAAAAAGGCATATATCAGAATTATGTTATATGTATATTTTAAAAATGTCAATCAAAATTAGCTAAACATGTTTTTATTGGCAATGGTTCAAATATCTGAAATGAGAACAGCCAAATTACAAACTTGTATTAGTCAGAAAATTTTGGTGCAGAATATAACAAATAGTGGATGTTGAGTCAACCAATATTGAGTTTTATTGGCCTCAGCAGGTTATATTGGTCTCGGCCTACAGCCTCGACCAATATTACTGCTTCAGCCAATAAAACTCAATATTGGTCTCCTCACCATCCACTATCTATATAATATTCAACCAATCTGTTTTAAGAGTGTAGATATAGTGTATGCAGTAACTGTTGGGTGGCAAAGTGGCTTAGGTGCCCACCTGTTCCGCTGAAGGTATTTGCCTGCATGGGTTCGAACCCTGGGCAGAGAACTGAAAATTTTCAGTGTACCTTGATAAGCAAAATCCCAGCTGCATGTTGTTTGGTTGAGATTAAATTGGCAGCCCCTTGTATCAGTGTCCATGCTGGACAAGTAAAAGATCCCTCACATGTGGTGAATGTGTTACTGTTGAGGACTGCCACTCTCCCTCCCATCTTATTGAATAAACCCTTGTGAGCACCCAGAACTGGGCTTAGAGGGGAATCGGAGTCAGTGCACTAACTACCCAACCTCGAAACCCTGGGAGTATCAATTTTTCTTGGAAACTTTTGACAAAAGTCCCACCCACAATGTCATAAATTCTGACACTAAGTCTTATGATTATGACAATTAAAGCCATACTAATTTCTATAAGCACCTGTTTTTGTTCAATGCAATTCAGGAACAATATTTGTGGAAGTGCCGTATTGAATCGTGTTGAGAATGTGTATAAACATCATCAGGTGAATATGTTCTGAAAATAGGTAGTTTCGCTTGTTAGTTTCTTCCCCATAGATAGATAGATAGATAGATATGGTAAATGTGACTCTTTTGCCATCCTGAAAACCGACGCTGAATCCGACTCCTTAAGTTTCCTGAATTTTTACTCCAACTCTGACTCCCGAATCCTCTTTTCGACATTTTTCGCGGGTCAATCTGTTGAATAATTAATGCAAACATTCCATTCCTAATACTGAAGCATTCAAAAATTATATCACAGATCTATATTAATGTTTTTGGTGTTGGGGCCCCGTGACCTTCAAAACCAGGTCAAGATCATCAAAGGTCAAATATCTCTCAGAGGTAACTTAATTGACTCATCCCTGCAAGTACAACATCAATACCTTCAGGCATTTGCCAGTAGACGGCCAAAACTAGTTGAGGGTCAGACTTAACTGGCACTACAACGAGACAAAAGCTGATGTAGCCAAACAACCAAGATAGATATCAACATGCTACTTGCTGTAATGTAGTAGGTATATTACTAGTCAGTAGCTAGAAATGCCACGTCTTTTCAAATGTCCCCAGGTTACGCTTGTGTGAGAAGTAGGTGGCGGTACACAGTATGCATTTTTCGAGAAAATGAAAACTCTAACATTAAGATCTCACAGTACCAAAAACTAGGATGTTGGCAAAAACTGTTCAGATCATTGGTCTGACCAGTTCTTTTGGCCAAACATGCAAAAACGAGCTATTTGAAAGTGATGTAGCCCTTCATTTTAAAAAGATACCCTTACTTTTGCAACTGTGTTAAAATCACAACATTTTCCTTTTTGGCATGTAATCTTTAGAAATCAGAAATGCAATTAATGCTTCCAGTGCCAGCTAGATTGTTGCCAACTGTGTAGGTAGTGATTCTGCGTTGCAAAAAGTAGCTTTCAAGCATTATATTTTACATGATAAAATTGTTGTGGTTGGGGAAAATCATACGTTGCTTGGCTTTTTAGACAATAGCCACCTCAAATATTAACTGATTTTCAAAGATTTTGGAGCAGATTTTTCCTAATTACCTACCGAGTATAGCAACAGGGGTTTTATTTACCAAGAGCTCACACAGGGCATAGCTGCTGGCTACCAATATGACATCCATGTATTGGATTTTTCGAAAGTGTTTGACCAAGTCTCCTATCAAATCATCATACACCCTCCGATGACGCATTCTGAAGAATGTAGAAAACACATAGTTCTTGGGAGTAAATCACAAAAGTCAATCCGAACAAATTCATGATTTTTGTACAATATTTCGGCTTTATTTAGCCATCCTCAGGTATGAAATGAAAATTTTAAAGGAAACAGAGAGTTAGTTACATGACAAACAACAAACAACATGAAAACTGTGGGAAACATAGACAATGGAAACAGTTACCTGAATAACACAAACTCTTTTGAGGCTTTGAGGCCATGATTGAGTGTGGGTGTTTGCCTTCTAATGGCCAGTGCTTCTTTAAAAAGCAATAGAGACCAATGTCTCGCAGTGTCAATTATTTTAGTGTTGGCAAAAATTACACTGTATAGACTAACAGGTTGTTCACTATAGAGATGATCAGGGAGGCTAAGAATGTCATGAACATGTTTAAAATTAGCACAACTTTGAACATGATTAAAGATTTCACTTGCAGGTTTGGTATGTTCTTTAATACGTGTACAAAGATTTCTGTCTGTTTTACCTATGTAACTGGCATTGCAACCTGGACATACAAATCTGTAGACAACAGAACTTTTGAATTCTTTTGCAATTAAATCCTTAGTACTGGCAAATGAAGCTATCATTGTGGTTTGCCAAAGAAATTGAAATTTGACAGGTTTTGTAATTAATGCACCAATACGTTTGGAACATTTTCTGGCTAAAATTTCACCTTGTTTGCCGATGTACGGCAGGGTCATAAATATTTTGGTGGTTGGAGGAGTTTGTTGTCTTGGGCCATACACGGGAGTGAGTAAACATTTCAAAAAGCTGTGGTAGATGGGCCACATCAACACCATCGCCAAGAAGGCCAGCATGACCTTAGGCTTCATCAAACGAAATCTGAAGCAAGCGCCTGAAACCACCAGAGAAACCGTCTGAAAGACCTTGGTTCACCCACAAGTGGAGTATTGTGCCACCGTATAGGACCCCTACAAGACCAGATACACACAACAGAGAGAATACAACGTTGAGCAGTCTTAGGGACCGTTCAGAATTTATGACTGGGGGGGGTGGTAGTTTTTGCTGGAACTTCCCGTCACAAATTGATACCCCCCCTTGGGTTTTAAAAATGTGGATTTTTAGTACCACGCGTACAGATTCACGTCATTTCGCGGACTTTTGCGCGTAAAAAAGTCCAAATAAAATGAGTTTATGCGTGTTTTTTAACATTTTTTCTTTGTTAAAATTTCTTTTCTGTCAAATAAAAAAAAAAGAATAGACCTGTCTGTCTGTCTGTCTAGCTGTCTTACCCCTCTTGGAAGTGCTGTCAAAAATTAATACCTCCCCTTGAAACACGTGTGAAAAGTTAGTACCCCCTCGGCCAAAACCCTCACCCCCCCCTAGTCATAAATTCTGAACGGTCCCTTACGTCGATACCACCAGACATAATGTGTGAACGCAATGATTGTTCAGCTGGAATGGTAGTGCTAACTTTGGAGGCGCATGATAGAAGTAGAAATGAAGATAGAGAATAATATAAAAGCAGAAGCAAGAATATTGTAGACCGAGGTCACAGTCTTCACGTTGCTGTAGGCAACGTAGACTGAGGACATTCCTGTTGCTGAACACTCTTCAAATCATAACAAGAAATAGGTGATGACAACAAACAGTTAAACAAGAATACAAACAGAAAACAACAAACTGCAAACATAAAACAGCAAACTGCAAACAGAAAGCAACATAAGAGGTCGTCTGGCTTAACCTACAATTATTCAAACTCATTGAGCAACCAATATTTTAGAGAGCAGGAGCAGAATGTTTTAACTTATGCATGCCTACAAAGCTAGGGATTACTGACTGTTATATAAATATTCAAAGGCATTGACATGAACTCCTGGGAGGTTCTATTGGGATTTGTCACCTAAAGTTCCTTACCAGTTCAGTCTGGCAAACTGAAACAATCAATTATGTAACACAAGACAACTATGAACTAAGTTGGCATTGTTTAGCAAACCATCAATGTATTAACTCATTGTCTTTTGAAAATATCAACAATTATCTCAAACAGAATGTGTATTAAAGTTATGTTTCTCTCAGTTTGAATTCTTGCTTTAAGCTGTGGTAGTTATTTTCCTCAGTGTCATGATACACAAGCAAGAGGATCATTAAATAGAATAGATATCACACCTGTAATCAGTTGCAACCCATATATTGCTGGACCTCATTGCTCTTAAATTTTGCTGACAATCTGTCCACAGGAAGTGATACAACATCTTTATAGATTTATTTCTCAAGCTTTGTGCATACAATTTTGCCACAAAGAATTCAAGATGACTAATTTAGAGAACTAATGGTGAATTGTGCCATGGCATTTGAAGGATTTAAAGCATCTATGAAGCCCAAGGAAATTAAGCACACAGGGAGGCAAACCAAGTTTTGGAACAGCCAGCTGCAGTAAACAAGAAGCTAAATAGGATTACTACTGCCTTAATAATGATATTTTAATATGTCAACCATGCTAGATAAGTCAAATAAGTCTAATACTATTTATTTGTCCAGCAAGAAGTGGATAGCACTTCGTTAAAATGTCAAAAAGTGATTTTTTGTGGAACCCTCACACAAGCAGACAGCCAAATTTTGCATGGACAGTGCTGCCATCTTTACACACTGTGTTATGGATGACACTTTAAAAATAATCTGACATTGCAGTAGTTATCATCACTAGTAAAAATATATATATACATACATTAAAAAAAAAAATTCTAGCGCAGTTATCACCATCTACCCATCTATCTATCCTAGGAAGAATAAGCACTTAGAATGGAAACTTCATTAAGTTGTAAAACTATTATCATTACCTGGTCATTAAAAAAGTCTCATATTGTCCCAGAGCTGGCCCGAAATCACTAATTAATTGTTAATCACATGTTTTGTTTGATGTTCACTATGCACTTCAGTGAACACTCAGCATCTTCATCTTCACCCCATTCTGAAAAATATAATATTTTCTTATTGTTTGTGCCTTGGACTTATGACAGACAGACAGACAGACAAACATTTTTATTTGGCCATTTGTACATACTACATAATAAGTTCATATCATATAGATTATCTAGTGGCCAAGGAGGCACTCACTAAGTCAGCTAGCGATGCTATCGTGGGTGCCCCCTTGTCAAATTTACAATTATTACTTAGTAAATAGACATACACGAGATAAGAAATAAAGTTATTGTTACAAGAAGTATAAAAAGTAGTTGAGAGGAGATGAGGTTATGAAAGATGAGATGATATGATAAGAGAAAGACTAACACGCATATGATTAATGTCTAACTGTTTATGGAGTTTATTAATTTACATGTACTACCCTACTAAAAAAAAATAATAATAATAAAATAAAAAAATAAATAAAAAGAGGTTTTCTTTTTCTTTACGCTCGTCCGCAAACATAGCAATTTGATATTGAACAATAAATTTTATAGTTATTTATCAGATATTTCTTTATATATACAGTAAGAAGCCAAATTCAGAGTGTGCGTAAATTTTGTCTGTAATTTGTGATATTCCCTTATTAAGTACAAAAGGCAGTTTATATCTCAGGCAATTATCCCCAAATTTATGATGAAGTTGAGGCATTACCAAAAACCTATTTCTTGTCCCATATACATGCATAGGCTTACGGCGCGCGTAATTTTTAGGGGGGCGAGCAACATTTGCCTGAATTTCAATTTCAAGATCTAAATTTAATACCATTTCAAATGAAATAACCTGGAAATCATTAATTTTCAATAGTGATTATTTAATCATCTGCCCAAATTTTTTAGTCTTTTTGCCAGAATCTTATGGTTTCCCAAACTTTTTGCGGGGGCGATTGCCCCCCCCCTCCGATACGCCTATGTATACATGCTCAAGCTTACTAATGAAACCAGTATTTCAGAAATATAAAGGAACTTGACCATGCTGAAGTCTAAAGTAGAATTTATACATTTTTCGAGTTATTATATCTTCAAGTTTCAAGGTAAATAGTGATTTGAATAAAGGATCAGTGTGTGAGTTGTATTTACTTTTCGTTATAATACGTATTGCCCTTTTTTGGAGGTTGAATATACTGGTAATATTGTATCCCCAACACAAAACACCATAGTTCAAATAGGAATGAATTAGGCTGTCATAAATTGTTTTTAGAATGTGAGGTGGTAGAGTATTTCTCAATTTCTTCATAATTCCAATAGTTTTACAAATTTTGTTTCGTACATGGTTTTTGTGGCTGTTCCAGGATAAAATGCTATCTAACACAATACCTAAGAAGTTGAATTGATCAACATATTGTACAGGGTGTCTACAGAAAAAGAGGACAGTCACTTTTCTTCTTTTTCACACTCATATAAGTTCAGAATTTGGTGATAAGTCTAACATAAGAATGGATTTGATAGTCAGCCATATCAGGTCTATTGTCAATATGTTTATTTGTGAATTAGATCACTACTAAAGGCAAAATGCAAGCATGATATGCAAAAGTGCTTGCATTGCTCTAAGCTGAAAAAAGTCGTCCTGTTTTCCGCATTCTTGACGAGAAATTTTTCACCATTTAATGTGCTTGTGAGAGTAGGAATGATTCATGTTTGAGTAGTGGGACATTTGCTGATGCTCCAGCTGCCAATAATTCAATTCAGGACCTAACACTTGGTCTTCAACATGGAGTCATCTGTTGAGAAGGAAATCACAAAGATGTCTCAAATAAACCATTGACCAGAGTGCCGGAATCAATGCGAATGTTTATAATAACATTCTGAAATAATTTGGGGTGCCATGGCGTCAGACGAGAAACTCTTTTGTTGGCAAAATCATCTTCCTACAAGGTGTAGCGCCTGTTCATACTGCAAAGAAGACTCAGGGGTGCCTCAAAACAAGCCTCCTGAGCCAGGTAGAGTACCACCCCTTGTCTCCTGAGCTGGACCCAGTGGATTATTCAGTATTGGCAAATTGGGAGACAGAATCCAGCAAGTTATTGCAACCCTCGCATTAAAGTTGAAGGCCTCCGCCATGTCTGCATGGGGCAAAATGTTCGTGGAGAGCATCAAACACGCTTTTGCATCATTTATGTCTCAGTTACCACATCAAGGGGTGCGAATAATGGGTTATTTGACTGTTCTGAATATACTGTTCATATAGGCTACAAATCATGTTTTGTTGCGTAATGATGCTTGGCACAAAATAAAATGTAAACAAATCCAATTGTGTTGACTGTCCTGTTTTTCTGTAGACACCCTGTACTTGTTCCCCGCAAATAGTGATATTTGGAAATAAAACTTGCTTGTTTGGTTTATGAAATGCCATGCATTTAGTTTTCTTTACATTCAGCGAGAGTGTATTGAGCCTGAGCCACTTGGTAACTTCATTCAGGTGTTCATTCCGCTGTTGTGTCATATCTTTCTGATCATAATTTCTAGCATTTATTGATACTAAGAGTGTTGTATCATCTGCATAGCTAATAAATTTGAAAAAATCTGTTGAGAATGGCAGATCATTGATATAGATAATAAATAGTAAGGGGCCTAAAATTATCACTCACTTTGATACATTCACCAAGTTCCAACATTTCCAGACATATTTATTTAGTCACAAAGTGAAACTTGTTGTAGCATGATACACAGAATGTCAAGTGAACAAAGTGATTATAAATAATAAATTATGCAAAAATAGAACATTTATATACACTGGTAGTCTGGTACTAACTACATTGTTTTACCCTTCGTGAGATGATAATTATACAGCTTTATGCTCGATGGTACAAATGTATTGCCATATCTATTTGTTCTTTGCTTTGGCACCATAAGACGTTTTCCTGATCTCAAAAATACATACTGATCATACAATGGGTGCTCTGAATCTTTAAGAAGTTTTACAACCTTTTTGATACAATAGTCATTAAACAAATCATTCAAACTCCTTGTGCAGACCCCCAATTTTTTACCAATTCTAATAATCTTTTTAAGTTTTTTCTGATCTTTTTTGTGCGATGAACCAAACCATGATACAATGCTGTACGTCAGAACAGACTCTATTATAGATAGGTAAAACAATGACAAGATATCTTTATCAACTCTGATGTTAACAAGTTCTCTAAGATGACGAACTCTCTGCAGACATTTCTTGTACAAATTATGAATATTTTCTGAGAAATCCAATTTATCATCAATATGTACACCGAGATATTTATAACATTTTGTAAACAGTACAGTTTCATTCTTTATAATAAGTGGATCATGTACATTTTTGTCCTTCCTGAAGTCAAAGACCATTTCCATAGTTTTTTTGACATTCAAATTTAGGTAATTATCAGCACACCATTTCACAAAATTGTTAACTTGCTGTAAGTATGTATTGGTGTCATTGTCTATAATATTTCCAATTATTACCGTATCGTCTGCATACTTGAGAATATGACAATTATCGTAGCTACTTAAACAGTCATGGGTGTACAATGTAAAAAGTAAGGGGGATAGTACGCACCCTTGCGGGGCCCCAGTATTGGTATATAACCAATTTGATGTTACATCATGAAGTTTTACATATTGGGGTCTTTCAATAACAATATTTTGTTTTCTTGTCATAGTTTAGCAAGTGTGTGACAATTGTAATAGCTTATGAATTAATAATTTTGACATCCAGTCTATTGTTCCTTTGAATGTTGAGAGGGATATATAGGTAATTACTGCTCTTATTTCAGGGCAATAAAATAGTCATTAGGACTATTCCGAAATGCACAGTGCATCTTTGAAGTGCATTTGTTTCTAAATCCCTGTCTTATTAATCCAAGATCTACCTACCTACCTACCTACCTACCCACCTGCCTGCATGCCTGCCTGCCTACCTACCCACCTACCTACCTACCTATCTATCTATCTATCTATCTAATATTTTGAGGACACTTCGTTAATGATCAATTATCACAATTTTGTTCATAGCTATAGTCTGTCTTTTAATTTCTTGTGCTTTCAATACAGAAAAAGAGACACTAGTAGCTATTTTTCTGTGATTACAAAAATGCGGTCTGACAGGTTTCAAATGTGGTATCAATCAGTCACTATTCTTGGGAGGTATGAACTGCAGGATGCCCACCAATGAAACTTGTTGTGTGTGACCAACAGGATTATAAAATGACTTGGTCAATATGTGTGAAGTACAAAACTTCACAGTTTCAGATTAAGTTGGAAAATGTATTAAATATGACCAACAAACAAATGAACAGTTATCAAAATTATGCAAATATCCAACACAAAATGTGTCTCATTTTAGATGGTAAATCAGCGAAAATTGTCCGATTTGATGCTTTAAAATACAGCAATGCGCTGAAATTATCACAAAATATGTTTAAAAGCATTTTGCTATCTACTCATACCTTTATTTAGTCTCCAAACAGTCCCAACACACCCGCGACACGCTTCTGTGTCGCAAGTGTAGTGCTCAACCTATGCTTTGTCTCCCATCCTTGACAATTGCATTGTCAAGGTGGGTCTTCCTATCTAAGAATATTATACATATACACAAGTGAGCGCGCAAGAAAGAGATCTACATGAGGCTAGGTTGGTTGCGGGTGGCCAGTGCTGACTTGAACTGGTCTACAACGTTGATGTTTGCGATATTTACTCGCATGTTATTACACTTTGGGGGATTGTCCGCCAGTAGAATAAATATCTTTGGTAGTTGGTGCGAGTTGAGATATGTTGATACGTGTGGATATGCATCTGCCGGGTCCCCCTCACTGGCCCTCAGGTCTTAAATTCTGAATGGTTCCTGAGTATATAATTTTTGCCAAGACAGAGCAGCACATGATAACCTCTCAGACCAACAAATGAATTTGAGAGTGAATGAATTTGTTTTGTTCAAACTGAATTATCAATGTTGAGCAACAACCTAACAGCTTTTTGTGGATTTGTAATGGTGTGATCAGTGTGGGTTCCAAGTGACACAGCTGAAACTGCGAATATACCAACTGTGAAATCATTATGCTGATACTGACATCACAAGAGCACTGTGGCAGTTGAAAAGAACATGGCACACTAATATGAGATCTGTAATAAAGTGTCCGATCTATATGTCAGACTTTAAGGAATTGCCCTTTGGCTATTGGACTAACACTGGGGCCTGAACCATGAAGTAGGACTATAGGGTAATGTTCTTATAGTCGGACACTTTTGAATTAAGTAAGTAAGTAAGTTGTTTATTTACCCAAATATATTAAATAAACATGGAATATGACTTGCTGCATCAGAGATCAATTAAAAACACCATAAAAAGGAAAAAACATGTATAAATATAAATGGTAAGAATAATATAAATTGACATTTTAGAAAGTGGTATCTTTATAGTCTTATGGGTTATAGATTAGCAAACAGGGCGTCAAATTAAACGTTTTCACATACTTTAACAGAAAAAGGAACAAATGAAGATGAAAAGCATGGATTTCAGGTTAAATTTCTAAACAAAAAAAAATGCTAAGGGGTATCTTTGACTCTGACAGTTAAATAGTAGCTACATTAAAGATACAATTGCTCAGGAACCATCCAGTCCATTGAAAAACAATATTTTACAGCATGGTATAGATTAGACTCATTCTTAACAAAATTACATAAAAACGGACATCAAATCAATGCCAAAGGTCTGTTAAAAAACATCCCTAATCTGACAAAATTCTACTTTAGCTGGTCAATATCAAGCCTAGTGTCTCTGAACAAACGGAGGGAGTCTAAAGGTAAAGATTGGTAAAAAAAAAACAGATAGGTGGTCAATGAATTTGTAGGCTCTATATATGCGTGAATATCGAAGGGGAACATGACATGACAGCAGGGGCGGACTGGCGACATCTTGGGCCCGTGCCAAAATAAGTCTAAGGGCTCCAACATTCATACTTTCAATTTTTTTCCATTTATGCGAAGGTGAGAGGGCCCTTTCCTGTACAGGGCCTCCTCTCATTGGGGCCCTAATAACCTAAACCTAAAAATAACCTGTTACCTAACAGTTTGATTGTGCTTCGCAGTCACCAAGTTGGCCAAATAGATAAAAAATTTTACTTTTTTCTCTATTTTTTTTAAATTTTTGGCACCTTATGTTCAATGACACTTCACACCTTCATGAATCACAGTCATTAAAAAGTGTTATCAAAAGATGACAGGTGAAGACTTTGGGAGATAACATATCATTAAATTCGACATTTCAGAAAAAAATGTCACTGGCTCCATGTATAATCTTTTGATAAAGGTATGCTTGTTTTGGATGAATAAAAATTTGGAACCGCAGATATCAATAAAAAAAATACGATTTAAGTAGTTTGTTTTCCGTGGTAAATGGGACACCAGCAGAGTCAGTTAAAGAGACCTAAAAATTGTGTCAAAACACCAGTTTAGTCCAGCGGCTAAACGACAATTTTTTGTCATTTTGTGCACTTTTTGTTACAAGTATGAAACTTTGCACAATGTGTCTGTAAGGCATAACAAGTGTTTTTGGATATGGAGCCATTCTCAAATATGGCCATATTCAATATGGCAGCTGTTCCAATATGACT
The DNA here is from genome assembly GCA_026936325.1 of Platynereis dumerilii. Lineage (NCBI taxonomy): Eukaryota > Metazoa > Annelida > Polychaeta > Phyllodocida > Nereididae > Platynereis > Platynereis dumerilii. Next base: position 26,355,419 of record JAPTHN010000014.1, read on the forward strand.
ACTCAAAAACTTAGCAAACCGACGCTGGAAATTTCCGTTTGTTTAGATATGTATTTATTCCTATCATTCTGCAGCTGGAATAGCTCCACACTAATTTTTGACCCACCAAATTAAAGCTTACATTCTCTACTTTCATTCGATGCCAAATTTTAGTATGCTTGAAGTTTTATTATAGTGTTAAAATGTTTTGAATGGGATCAACTTTGATACCACAAACATCGTCATATAATTTTACAAAATCATTAAGTAAAGTTTACCAAAACCTGTGTATATACACCAAATCTTCCAAAGTAGTAATATAGTGTAAAGTATATGAAACAAGGGATCATTTGCTATCAAAATTGTCCATCTAGGTCCAGTAGAAGTCAAGTTATAAGGCTTATGGTCAAGCCGGTAAAGTCAGATTTTTTTTTTTTCGTTCTGCTCATGACATTACATGTACTATTGTCATTATTTTTAAAGATAAAGCATCCGTTTTCAAACATGACTATAAGCCTGATAGCTAAAGAACATGAGCAAGGGATAGCCTGAAAAAAATCTATTTAGTAGTAGTCTTGAAAATAGGTACAATCATCAATCATAACTTGTAACCAGAAACACAACCGAACATGAGTCAATTATTTGGGGTTATCATGTATTCCTCTGCTAGTAGATGATGTACCAAAGAAGACAAATGCCTTTGCAATGATAGTCCAATTTAGTTTCAATTCTGTGCACTTCAGTGTAACCTTAATCACTTGCATTAGCAACAACAGCTTTTTTTGCTACCACAAGGCACAAGCTCGATACATGTGGATGAAGCATCTTCTCCATCGTCCACAGAGGCTTCCAACACCAGTGTTCAGCATCAGGATTATCAGAAGTAATGAACACCTCTCCACTGTGTGTCCAGCTTGGTAAGCAGCTCAATGAATGTTCTAAGTCAAAGCAGTTGAAAGCACCAAGATTTGGAGGAATGGACTTGATGTATCAATTTTATCTTGTCATACAACAGGACTGAAGTACTGCAGAATTTCAGTGTTTTCTTTTGGACATTCCAGAAGGTGGAAATGATGCATCGCAAATCTCAAATGCAATGCATAATTAATTCATCTGCTTGAAGAATTGCTGCTGTGGACACTGACAAAATAACTACACCTGTGTCAATCATGACGGTCAAATTTATGCAGCTTCATTTGTTTGCATTAAAATTGTACAAAAATAGTCTGGTACATATGCTTCTTCATGTGTTGCCATTTTGACATCCCATATTCTAGGCTTTTAGCACATGTCAAGTAAGATAGAATATTTGAGCCTTTTTTTTAACCACATGCTTGTGGTAGATAGTTGAGATGTCATCTGCCAGTAAGTCTTACAGTTTTTATTTGCTTAAATTTACAGGAACCCATTGTACTTTTTTGTACAGGAGTTTAAGGTGAAATTCTATGACAGTTACCTTGCTTTCTCATTTCATGTATAGAATACTTCAAACACAATGTCCAAGTGAAGACTAAGTTGGCCAATGCTCTTCCAAGACAAGACAAAAACATACTTCTTCAGTAATCCGGACAATTTGAACACTGCACAAAATTCCCGTTAAATTTTACAGTTAAATTAACTGGCAACTTTGTTCCAGGTCTAATAATTGTGAAAGTACTCACAAACCTGAACAGGACATTGTACCGTAAAATGCAGATCGGTACATTGAACTGTAATTTTGCGGATTCAACAAAGTGATATTACGGTATAATGTATATATATAAAACAGTTTATTCAAAGTATATTTTACAGTAACATCAACTGTAAAACATAGAAAGTAAAGCATGCAAGGAGCTGTGAAATATACTGTAAAAATACGGATAGAATCCGTTATTTTTACTTTTGCATAAGTGTGAAACCACACACTAAACATGTGATTTAACTGTGGCATAGCTGTAGGGATGTACCAAAGCTGGAATCAGCTGAGTGAGCCACCGACTCCAAGCTCGGCCTTGCTCATCTCTTGCTTGATAGCAGGAAAGTAAGTCCATCAATACCCAGCAATTAATTCGCACATGTTTGCGCACAAATTGCCGCATAAAAATGACGGATATCTTCCAAGAGAATCAGGTGTCAAGTTTACACAAGTATGTGCTATTTATCCAGAATGTGCTTGGGTTATTTTAGTTTTAATCATGTCATTCTTTAGAACATAAGACTCACAAAAATATCAATGTCAAAAATAGATATTTAAAAAACATTTGCATAATGGCAACATCTTTAAGATCATATGAATGAAGATGTTCCCTTATCTTCAGATAAGTTATAAATTAAGTTTGATTAACAGCTGTGTAAAATATATGTTATAGATGGCAACACATGTGCCGTGGTTGATACATATAATCTCTTGTTTATAGAATCTTTCCAGGTGTATTGATTGTTTTCTCTGCACATTACAAGTTATCAGTAAATTAACGGTTACAATAATTGTTCATCAACATGCACTGAATGTTAAATGACATGTTGCAGTACATTTTTCTTGAAGCCAGCTTTGTACCCGACAAAGAACTGTAAATTCACAGACAAAGTCTGTATTTAAAAAATACTGCTAAAACAACAATAAATTTACAGTTCTTCTAGCCATAAAAAAATGCTCATTTCTTACAGTGAAGGTTCTTAGTAGTAGTATAATATTATGGACAATTGCTGCTCCATCAATAGTCAGTGCATCAACAGTTCACTCTTGGCATATCTGATTGTATTTGAGTCTTAAATGTATGGAATGAGTTGAAATTTATGATAAATATGAAGATAACCAATATAATAGAGTGCATGGGGATAAGATTCATTTTCATGGGCAAAAATATATATAATTATATATTCCTCAGATTGACTTCCGATGTAGTTGAGCAAATTGATACTGGTCTTGTCTGAGCACACTAATTTGGAAAGCAGATTGATGACAGGGATTGACAGTAATTACAGTTTGTTGGGTATGATGGTTTCATTCAGTTACTTGGTCAGGGATCCACTCTGCTGCATGTTGTTCAGTGATAATGCTAGGAGTCCGAAGACTATTCTAGCATTATATATGCCATAGTGTAAAAATCAGCGTATTGAGCCGGTCTTCTTGACTCAATTGACTGGATGCTTTCTGTTATTGCAGGATTAATGTTTTTTGTTTTTCTTGGAAATACAACCTGATCCTGGGTATGCTCAAGAAAGGGAGTGCCGAACAAGCAAATTTGGTTACGAAGGGCTAATACATCTTTCATGAATGCAGACTGGATGAGGATTGTTCGTATGGTGCAGTTTTGCTGCTTGACCACTTTATCATAATTGCTCGAGGGATGATTCAAAATCTTGAAAAGCATGGGCTGTACTTAAGGAAAGCAAGCTGGCCATGTATGTATAAATTATATATATCCAAATAGGCCAATGCAGGGTTTTGCCGATAGCCCAAACATGTTTCTTATTTTGTTCTTGGGCACCATCCAATGGAAGGGCTGAAAAGTTCCCAGAGTCTTTTTCATGATGAAGTTTCCTTTGAGGTACATTTTTTGAGTTTATACCAGTAGGAGTAACTACATGCATATTTACAACTGTCTTCCAGCATTGAAAAGTTGGAAACTTAGACATTTGTTGCACACACCATTGGCTGATTGTAAGCACACTCTCGGCATTTTTAGGCATAATAGTATGCCTTGTAAGTTTCCTGAAGGAGTATGTACAGGGGATCCCTGAAGGAGTGTCTACATACTTTAAGGAAGGACTCTCCTCAACTACATTGTATGTAAGGCAAGGTCAGCATCGATGAGACTTTCTACCCATCTGCTTCCTTCTAGCAGCCACTGGCCTGAAGCTTTCTACACATGCATACTTTCCCAGTTTGATAATAAATTAAGATTCCTCATATGATTCAGGGAATGGCCACTGAATCTGTTTTACTCAGGGGAAAGGTTGTTGGTTTGCTGCCAGCACAGGAACCTGCATGGCCAGGATTTACCAATTCTGTTGATCTCTTTTTCAAACTCATTCCATGCACAATCAAGACAGCTTGTTTTCATCTGGAAACAGTAGTAGGAAGGAGAGAATGGCAAATGTTGACATCTTTTTGAGCACTCTGGGAGGCATGATATACTTCCAAGGAGATGTCAGATACTGCTTTTCTAGAGCCACTACACACTATCAGCTGATGTTTCTTGAGCCACCCACAATAAAAGAATTAAGCTCATGGCATGAGGTAAAGGGTTCAGAAGAGAGAGAACAATCAGTAAAAAATAAAGATACCTGCAGCAAAGCTTTGTATAACCTGGGCCTCATCAAAATTGAATGCCTTCTCGAATTGATGTGCTTCAGATTGGGCATGTGGTGAAATAGCTGATGACATTGTGTTCGATATAACAGGTTAGAGAAGAATTCTTGGATGTCAGAGAACTTTGAAGTCCTTGTGTGGGTATGATATAGTGTTTAGTAAGCAAGCCCAGTCACTCAGCTGTAATGGTTTGCAATTATTGATAGTCTGTGGGATGCTGAAAAACTTACATTCCTGTCCCCTGAAAATGAGCTACACATACTGGCAGCAATGGACAAGGGGTCTGAACAATATTGTCAGTCACTGATAAGAAATCATCACATAATTTTCGCTGGAACTATGGCGCCAGTGATTCAGATCAAGCACATGCTTAATTGGTTACCTCTGTTGAGATATAACGAATTTTGTCATTGATATTCCCAAGAGAGATAAGCTATCAATAACATGGTAACATTTTAGCTGTTGTGCTGCTATGGCAGAGTAAGCAAAACGATATTCAAAGAAATAGATGAATCTTCCACAATACAACATCTGCAAAATACTGTAGTTGAAAAGCACATCCAATATCACCAATGCACAATGCACAAGATTTTGCAGACTTAATAGATATTAGCTTGGTTTAAAAAATCCAATGGCAATTGACTTGCACAAGAGAGTCAATTTAACATATCGAACAAACCTACTGAATGACACTCACATTTAATGCATCAAGGACAATTCAATGTCCCTGCAGATATTTACTTGCCATGTCCCTCCCTCTGTTCCACTGATTCTCCCTTATAGCTCCCAATGCAGGAGAAACACACCATTAGATGTTTGTTACTTTTCATTGATAATGATTTATCCTTGTCCTTATCAGTGGCGTAACTAGGGGGTCTCGAATGGGGGGCACCTGGGGGGGCACGCGATTCTCTGGGGGGGCCCCCCCCAAACTAATTGTATATCTTAGCCAGATTTGGAAAGTTCATATGGGGGGCGTCTGGGGGGCACATGTCCAATATGGGGGGGCACGTGCCCCCCGTACCCCCCCCCCCATAGGGGCGCTACTGGTCGTTATCATTACAACAGCAGATTCATTTGGGCATCGTTTCATACACAGTTTCCAATGATTAGCAAGCTGGAACTACTCCTATCTTAGTTGAATGATGAGTTATCACCAAAATGACTACAGAAATGGGTTTTGCTGATACAAAAACCCTAAAATTGATGTGCTGCATGATGTGGTAGAGCTGAAGGATAGCACGGTATCAATTATACGATAAAATCCAAGATGGCTGCCAACCGCCATCTTGAATTACATCAGATACATGTGTCTGCCTTTGTAATGTTATCACTTGATGTTTTTGACCATGTTATGCTATTTATGTGACTTCTCAGTTATCATATGGCATGTAATTCACAGTTAATTGAAATTTCATGGTCGCCATTTTGAAATGGCGGCCATTTTGAATTTAGAGATTTTTCAGAATGGCTCCATATCCAATTTTTTAGAGTATATACAGAAGATCATCTGTGCCAAATTTCATGCTTGTAACACGAAGTGCACAATGGTTTCAGCTATCTGCTGGACTAGTTACCTTTCACCTGGAAATTGAATATATGGCCTGGTGCAAATAAGAACGTGACAATATGCATGGTGAAAAATAAAGTTGTTGATTTTGCTGCATGGGAATCATGCTGCAATTTAAAGTACATAAATGTGGCAATAAGTAAGCAAAAAATCAGAGTTAAGTAATGATTTCCTGGACAGCTAGTTCTTTATAAGTATTGGTCATATCTCATCACTTTCTGAACCTGTTAGGCCGTGAATGACATGCATGCATATTTTGGTGGGACACAGAATAGTTTAAATTGTTACAATTTATCAAAAATAATGTTCAAGCACTTTATTATCCTTCCAGAAAGTACATAGAATTTGAAAAATCTAGCAAAATTGGTATGTGACCTCACACAGATGGGGCATCGTGATTGGCTGAGGTGTGTAGTATGATGTAGTGTTGGCACATGATGTAGTGTACAGAATTGCCATATATGGTATATGACATAGTATGAGAGTGCCATGAAGCATAACTGAGTGAAAGAAGAAGATTACAAGCTGTGTGAATCAATAAACAACTGTCACTCATAAGCTGCCTGATCTGAATGTTGTTTACTGTTTGCTGCCAGTGGCACAGCTAGGGTGCCTCATGAAGGGGATACACATTTTTACATTTTGTATGGATGAATTAAATCTTCTGGGAAGGGAGGGAGGATCAACTCTGTGATCAATCACTAAATCGAAATCATGAGCAATCTTTTTTATGTGCCCTTAGTTCAACATGGAGGGGCATGCCTCCCCCCTCAGGCCAAAGATTAACATGCCTCCTCCCATGTCATTTCTAGATGTGCCACTGCGGGCCACAACTGAATGTGTTTCATTTTTACACACATGGCATATAGTCATATGCTGGTATACTACCTCACAGATTTGATATGACATACTATGCAGAGTGAGCAATGATTGGCTGAACAACCTGTGACCTCACATGGAACGCCTGATTTCCAATGCTAACCTATGGGAACTGCCATATGATGTCACACTTCCACCTTACAAGAAAAAAATCACTTTCTACGTACTTTTTGGAAGGATAATAAGCAGCGCATGCCATTCACCGTTACCAATATATCTCATTCGCATCTATGAGGTGACCAGGGGTTTCTATGAATAACGAGAAAATCTTTTTTAAAGAAAGATAAGCAGGCTGTAGTTATGGTATAAATTATTGTTTTAATGTCAATCTTCTTTCTATGAAATTTTGGGGCATTAGGGCTGAGCTTCCACATTACATGTCTCCGCCTACTTATAAACATATTAAATTATGGACACATATAATTATTTTAACTGGTTATGCAATCCAAAATTCCAAATGTAATCAATCAAAAAGCAATCATTGATGAAAAAATGATAAATCAATCAATCAAGTAATCAATATATCAAAATTATCTATCTATCTATCTATCATCTGTGAGTCTGTCTATATGTCGATCTCTCTGCTGGCGATACATCTTGCTGTTTATGCTGCTATCTATAATACATGTGGTTGTCCATATTAAAGTTCTATAGTTTTGTTAATCTTGAAACATAATTTCAGTGGCTCGAAAATTTAGGTATTAAAAAATAATAATTGATTAAAACTATCAAATGAAATACTGCATGTAAAAATGATAATATAAATATAAATCATCAAAGTATAAATTTATTGCATGAACCAAGCTGGGCTTGAACCCTGGCCTGTCTGGTGGAAGGCAGGCACTCACAATGCTTTAGGCCACTGAGATCCTGCACCAACAACCTGAATTTTCAGGTGGTCATTCAAAAGCAGGTAGGTGGAAAAATGACAACTCGGAGGTGTTGCTCTCAGTCCATGGCCACTTTAGAGGCCTTTAGAGGAAAAATGTGGAAGTGAAAAGATGTATGTAGCCAAAATGACATGGACTGAGAGCAACTACAAAGTTAGATTAGTTAGTGTTAGGGTCCGGACAACTTTTACTAAGCAAGAAATAATGATGCAAACAAGTATGACATTTATATAAGGAAATAAGGAGTAATACGCAACAGAAGGGTCCTCAAACTAAGCTGGGAGAGCTAGTGCTATACAGAATACCAAGAGCTAACCGGTACAAAGACTTGTTTAACAGAAATTGCTAAAATTTCAATTTTTGGCTTCATTTGCCACCACGGAGTCCCATTGACAGTATTTTACAAATACACAGAGCATCAGATTGCAATTGATAGTCACAGAACAAGAACTCCCATGGCCACAGTCGAGCATACTTTCCATTGAAAAGTTGCTGAAATTATTTTCCAAGTGAAGGATTAAAAATTTCTCAAATATGTCACGCTAAAATGCTAAAAAATTGCCATTTTCTGGATGTTCAAGACCTCAGATTTCTGGAACCAATACTCCGATTGCCCTGAAATTTGAGAGATTTACTGACAATATACTTTTAAACACAACCAAGTACTGTGGAATGGAACATACATATTATTTATGGTTTTGTAGCAGATACAATACTGGCTTCACCTGAAATATGCGAAAATTTGCACCACCCCATATGAGCTGTCATTTGGAAACTACTGGGGTGACGAAGTGGCCCAATATCTCAAAAAATGTTCCTTTCTTTATGCCCTAAGAGTGTGCCAATTCCTCCAAAAATGCACAATTGGTTTGCTATGCCGCTGCACTATATTGCAGCGTTCGTCGTACTTTTCATGTCTTTGAAGTAATTCATGACCTTGTACACTGTACCCGGTACATGTAACTTGACAGAATAAACATTGAAGTGAGAAAAGGTCACCAACAAAAAGACATAGCCATTGCAGAAACTGTTGTGACATCATAATTAAAGGTCAGTGACCTCATAGAGCTGCTCTTGTGACGTCATCAGTCGTGGCAGAGGTCACTCACGGCATTGAAAAGTGTTCTGAGTGTTTCCTACTTTGGTGGCTTGTATGAATGAGTTAAAGTTACCCCGAACCATAAAATCTTTGACTTAATATAAGCGATTTTATTTGTATTTGTATTGTAGTATAAAAATGTGTTAAACAATATTTCTGATTGTTTTATAGTATAGTATGTTTTATTTGATTTATTGATTGGAAAACAATTATTTATTTATTTCATCTTCATTTATTGATAGTTCCTCCCTGGATCAGCTACATCATTCAGGATGACGTCACAATGACCATTGTTATTATTATCATACATTATTATCATACTTTATTCGTCCAAGAAAGACATTGTACAGTTTAACATAAATTAAAAACAATAAAAATTAAAAACAATATTAAAAACAAGAAAAACAGAGGTAACAAGGGAACTACCTTAGTTCCATAAACATAGGTCACAGACCTAGCTAACACATAAATATTCAATGAGATCTTTGATCTCATTATGTGAAAAATTGAAATCCACATATAGCACACTGTCTCTAACATCAATTAGTTGCCTAATCTGCTTGCCCGTTCTGATGTTTTCTTCATCAATACTGCTGTTATAACATTTCATTATACAATTTTTCATATTCAAATAATTACTAGATTTTTAGATTTTATAACGATGGCAAATGTGTTTAAAATTATTTCCCATGATTGATGACGGGTTAAATATGCTCACATTAAATATATAATTTGCACTTGAATTTTTATGATCCATACCTTTACAAATATGACCTAAAGTCCTCAAATACACAGTTAAATCGGCAGGAAGTATGTCTGCAATATGAGGTAAAAGCTTACTGTGAGCACGCGGTGGTAATTTAAACATTCTTCTCATGGCTTTTCTCCAAGCAATTGACAACCTATCAATATTCTTATCAACAGAGTTACATATAACAACTCCATACATACTTGTGCAATATTGCATGAATAATTTACCTTTTACAACAGAACTGATTATAAATATAGAGCTACAAGTTAACAAATTCTAACAATGCTGATGACGTCACAAAGTTGATGGCGCTCAAGACTGGCTTTTTTTCCGTGCGTACCCGAAATTAATCCAGGGGTCATTTGGTGCATATATGGTTGGCCCTTTGAAGTAGAAGAAATGTTTCTTCAGTAACGAAAATACAGATTGATTGATTGATTGATTGACTTTATTTAACATTATTTCAAGAGTGTACATACAAGTTTACAAGAAGTACGCCGTCAAAATAACATTAGGATAGCACACAAAGTTATCAAACTTATTTCCAGTGTGGTCCTTGCTAAACAACAAAATGGTGTTGCTGGGCAACAAAGGCTACCAATCGTCACAAATTATAAATAACATAGATTCAAATAGATATATTTATATAATAATAAAATCAGAAAGATACAACATCCCTGTTTTCATTGTAATGAGCCTGGGTCCTGAGATAAGTTCTAACTTTACTTTTAAACAGTTGTTTGTTGTTAACAGACTTGATGGATACTGGTAAGTCATTCCAGGCCATTACACCTTGATAGGAGAAATTATACTTATCAATCCCAATTGGTTTTGGTACACAAAAATTATGTTCAGCATATCTGGTGGTATAACGGTGACTAATTACATTGAAGTTGTTACAGAAATAAGATGGAGCAGCTTGATGGTAAATATTAAACATATGATTTAGAATTAATTGTCGAGCTCTATCTCTTGTACTCAGATAACCAACTCTGTCAAGTTCACATTGACCTATATGGGATCTAGGTCCCAAATCTAAGATAAAACGTACAATTTTGTTTTGCATTATTTGGAGTTTCCTATATGAACATTGAGATAGACCCATAAACCAAGCGGAGACAGCGTAGTCAAAGTGGCATTGAATTAACGCGGATACCAGAAGTTTCCTTGATTTAAAATCAAAAACTTTGGCATTTCTATACAGAAATTTAAGCCGAGATGTAGTTTTACTAATGATGTTCGTTACTGTTGAATTTCCAGACAGTGTATTATCTATCTTCAGTCCAAGATACTTCACCTCTTCGCTTGGTTTAATGGTGTGCTCCTTACACTTGATTGTAACATTATTCAACCGGCCTTTTCTACGTTTTGAACAGAGGATCATAGTATTGATACTAGTCAATAATAGCAAGCTGCTTCAGAAAAGGTGAAATTTAGATAATCTTTCGGTCACAATTAACCCATCGTTCGGAGTAACTTTAATGAAAAGGATCATTTCAAGAAATATGCACTAATGCTGAAGAAGCTCCTCAAATTGTATGTGAGCAAATTTTGTTAAACCAATTGAACAACACGTAAAGAAATCGGATAACAGCATATGAAGAACATTTTTCATATGTTTTTCAAATGTAGCGAACTGTGACTATGCTTGCTTCAGTTTTGTGCTGGTGTACCCCGGATCAGCCGGGGCAGCTCAACCGCCAACTTTTGTGGAGGGAGCTGCACTTTTATTTTTTGGTGACCGCCTTATGATGATGAGATGAGAAGACTAGGAGTCTAGCTTACATATTAGTGAAGATATGTAAGGTAGAAAATGTGTTTCTGCTCGCGAAATTCACAAATTTAACATATTTTAGGTACACTATCAGTTTGTTTGTGAAAAATTTGCCACTGCATCCCTTTTCTTCCAGATATGTCCACTAAAACATCCTGTTCAGGGTTTTGGAGGATGCTGAATCCTTTTTCAATGCCTTCAAATCATTTCAATGTCAGGATTATGTGATTCTATTTGAAATCATGGCCAATTTGACTTCTAGAACTTTATGAATGTACCATTATCTTCATTTATTTGAGTTGGAAATTGGTTTGCATGTTTCTATCAATACATCTTACTTCGAGAGACTCCCTAGGATGTCTAAACAGCTCATTCTGTTGTTCTGAACATCATTAAGGATCCAAAAAAGTTTTGACTGGAAACTGAATGGTGTTGAAGATGTCTAAAAACTAAAAATCTTTGCCCGATAGCAGTGTTTGGTAAAAAGAAGCAGGCAGAAGCAGTTGTCCCCGATTCAGTTCACTGAACACAGTGAATAGCATAGTGGCTAGAAATTGAAGCTCAAGGAGAATATTCATGAAGTGGTTCTGTGATGCCATTTTGGGTTATTCCCTCTATAAATTTTACCTGACATCATCACCTTTCATGCAACTGTTACTAAAACCCTATTGTTCTGGCAACAAAAGGTATGTGAATAAGAAAGCACACTTCAACAATATCTATTACCAACATTTTTTTGTTAAAATCATCTGTACCTAATATCAATTAAATTACACAACCAGTTTATTACATGTAAAAATTTTTATGTTTGGATTTTTGGCTTTGCTTGGAGTATTATTGGGGTTGTACAGCATTCTAAAAAATTATTTTGTTCTGTCAATAGCATGCCTTGCTGGAACCTTATAATCACACAGAGTACCAAAAACAAGTCTTGCACTGAGAATCAACATCCAACTGAAGTGATCCAGCTAAATCAGGATATGATATCCCTTTTACCTGAAAGAAAGTCTTCATAAACTTTGAATGATGCTTGCAAGAGACATGTTTGACACAAATGTGCAGCCAAATAAATGAGGTGCCTTCACTCAATTGGAGTGATTAGTTAGTTTTACATGTCAATGGCATAGTCCTTTATTATTTTGCAAAGTGACACTTCGATGTGAAATAGATTAGGTCAACCGAGCCTTCACAAAGGACAGCTAATTCCTACAGCCACATAGAAAGTGACTGACTCTGCAAGATTTTGACATACAGTACAACTCCTTATACTTTCCAGCAGATGCTTTGATTTGAACTCCCCAGTCCTCACTTCCACTCAATTGTCACAAAATGGGAAGAGTTAATTTCATTTGATAGATTTCAATATTCTATTCAAAATGGCCATTAACATGAACATGGCTATGGCCTTCAATAAGAAAGCAGGGTTTTTGATTAAGTTTCCATATTTTGGCCAATTCAAAGTGAATTACTTTTAGGATGATCTAGGAACAAGGAATGTGGGGGTTAGGGTAACAACTGAAGGGACAGTGAAGGGTGTGAAAGTGTGAGCAATGAGCCACTTCCTGAGAGCAAAGGATTTGGTTGAATATTTTGGGTTGTATTGCACTACAACTTTCACTGTGGTTTTGCAGAATCTTTGCTCTTTAGTTTATTGGAAATTAAGTATGATCTATTTTTCAAGATAATAAATGCTTAGTTTACATGCCATTAATATGTAAAACATACTACATAGGTCACTCCAAAGTAATGATATCGATATATATATAGCAATGAGTGTACTCATTATTTTGGAGCACTTTTCCTTAGATACTGATCTACTAAGAAGTAGAATGCAAATGCATTTTTTGGTGTAAAAACCAGGCAGATGAAAAGGTTTGCTCAATTCATGTCACAGTCAACCCTCCATTCCTTGACTTCCCAACTCATCCTTAAAGTAAGTTAGTTAATTTATCCAAACCTTGCTTTATTATTGATGGGCCATGGCCATGTTCATGTTAAAAGCCATATTTTAATCTATCTAAATAAATTAACTCTTACCATTTGTGTGACAAGTGAGTGGAAGGCAAAGCTGAGGAAGGCATCTGCTTGGAAAATATAAGGAGTTGTACTGCAGGTCAAAATCTTGAGTAGGTAGTCATGCCCCATCTTCAATGCTATATCAATCTTGCAGAGGTAGTAATGCCCCATCTTCTATGCTATTACAATGTCAATGCTTCCCCTCTGCAAATTTCTATGTGGCTGTAGAAATTAGGTGTCCTTTGTGTGTAAAGGCTTGGTTGACATTATCTATTTCACATTAAAGGTAACATTTTGCAAAATAATTAATGACAAAACTAACTAATTACTATGGTCACTCAAATGTATGCTTTGCATTGGGTGAAGGCCTGTTTATTTTTGGTGGCACATTTTTTGAAAACTTGACTTCTTGCAAACATCATTCCAAGTTTACAGTTTCTTTTAGGTACAAGGGATATCACATCCAGATATAGCTGGATCACTTCACTTGGATGTTGAGTCTCTGCTCAAGACTTGTTTTGGGTACTGTGATCATAAGATTTCAGCAAGGCATGCTATTGACAGAACAAAGCGGATGTTTAAGAATACTGCATAGTGCTCAACCCCAATATTACTCCTAGCAAAGCCAAAATTCCAAACATCAAAAAGAAAAAAAATACATTTAAAACACTGGTTTGGTAATTTTATTGATTTTGGGTACATATGATTTAAACAAAAATTATTTGTTAATAGACATTGATGAAGTGTGCTTTCTTATCACACTTACCTTTTGTTGCCAGAACAATAGGGTTTTGTAACAGTTGCATGAAAGGTGATGATGTCAGGTAAAATTTTATAGAGCTCTAGGAATAACCCAAAATGGCTTCACAGAACCACTTCATGAATATTCTCCTTGAGCTTCAATTTCTAGCCACTGTGCTATTCACTGTGTTCAGTGAACTGAATCGCGGACAACTGCTTCTGCCTGCTTCTTTTTAACAAACACTGCAATCGGGCAAAGATTTTTTATACATCTTCAACTGCATTCAGTCTCCAGTCAAAACTTTTCTGGATCCTTAATGATCTTCAGAATAACAGAATGAGCTATTTAAACATTCTAAGGAGTCCCTTGAAGTAAGATGTCATAGATAGAAACATGAAAACCAATTTCCAACTCAAATAAATGAAGATAATGGTACATTCATTAAGTTCTAGAAGTCAAATTGGCCATGATTTCAATTAAAATCACATAATCCTGACATTGAAATGATTTGAGGGCATTGAAACAAGATTCAGAATCCTCCAAAACCCTGAACAGGATGCTTTAGTGACATATCTGGAAGAAAGGGGATGCAGTGGCAAATTTTTCATTAAAAACCTGATAGTGTACCTAAAATATGCTAAATTTTAATATTTCGCGAGCAGAAACATACATTTTCTACCTTCCATATCTACACTAATATGTAAGCTAGAAGGTTGGTTTTGCATTTAAATGAAAGAGTGAGATGTCTGCTACTTACTAAATCTGTGAAACATGACTTATGTGTTACAGCTAGGAAGGCAATTGGATTTCAATTAAAAAGAAGCATATTTTGTTGACCCATTTTCCGCTGAACAAAATGATGCTGTTTGCAATAATATTATTCCTCAACCATTCAAGATACAAAGATGCAATGCATACCATATGATAGATAATATTCTCAGCTTTAATATGGCATATCATAAGTTATCTTTGGTAAAGTAGAATTCATACACCACAACTTTCAATTTTGAATGCCAGTTACGATTATGTTTTGACGTCTTTATACATTGCCTCATATATACTGTGCTGGTGAGTTAGCAAACCACTTTTGCACTTAGCAACATTTAGATTCTAAAACTAGACATTCTTAGCTTTCATTTGGTACCCTGCAACCTTGGTTCGGTTGCCGATGCTACGAATTTGAATTTTGGACAACCCAGCTCATGGACTATATGGAGTTACCAAGTTGCTCAGTTACAAACTATGTGTTTCCACCTGCTTCAACTCAGCCGTCCCTTTCCATGTTAGGTGAATGCCTGACCAGCCCTTTCACAGCAGGTGCATGCCTGCTTCCCTCATCTATTGTGAATGATACATTCTGCGGACAAGGACCATGCTCCCTTGTTCAGGATTGCTCCTGTTCTGATGAAGTCCAAAGTTTGTGCAATATGAAGCAGCCATCCTTGGTCACGCTGAAGCAAGAACTGCAGCATCATGAAGTGTTACTGGAAGAAGGACGACAGCGAAGCGAGGATCTGCGCAAGAAGATGTGTGATGCAGTTGCAGAATTTGTGAAAGAACGACAGCAGATGGAGAAAGTTTACATGAAGATAAGTGACACTTTCAGTAGAATGAAGGCTATGGCCATTCTCTGTTCAAGTGCTGATGAAATTGCATCTATGGACATCCCTACCTTTGAAGAGCTTCCGATTGAACATGTTAATTCGTCTACATGTCCACAGTCATGTGATCCGATGCCAGATGTTGAGGTTCCTAAACATGATGCTCAAGTGCATGCCAATCCTTTCTATGAGACAATAAGGCATGTCTATCCATCAAATTGCATCTACAAGCCATCTCATTCTTGTGACTCATCAAGCTGTGAAACTTCAAGCAAGATCATCCTTTGGCCAAGATTGACAAAGAACAACAAACTTCGACGGAGGAAACCTAAGACCAGCAAGAAGACGATCCAAGTCCATGACATGTTAATCAGCTTCGAATTGATGAATGGAAGGGAAGAGAAACATCAGCTGAACTTGGTCCATCAGCCACAACAACACCAGGAGTACCGACGTATCCCATATCTCAGAAGGAAATCCATGATGAAGCAGTTTCAAGAAACCAGCAGTGATAGCTCAGGCTTCATGAGTGGACCCTCTGACTGTGACATCGTTTCAGAGTCTGATGGATATCTGAGTGTATCATGTCAGCCTGGAGAAGATTTCCGAGTGCCGCATCACCAAGTGTATCCAACCTGAGCTGCCTGTCACATGGAATATTGTCTTGTTGCACTTGTGTTAAAATGATCTGTTCCTGGTGAGTTGTATGACTCCCAATTCCATGTCCTTGGGAGCTGCACGGCTCTCCTATTGCCCTTACCTGTCCTTGGGAGCTGCATGGCTCTCCTATTGCCCTTACCTTGGACCTTTGATGTAAATTTCCTCTCTTCATTAGATTGCCCCTAAGTAATTCCATCTTCTAACTTGTCTCATGATCCAAATTTCCATTGGAGCTGCATGGCTCCAAGCTCATCCTTCCTATGGAGCTGCATGGCTCCAAGCTCATCCTTCCAATGGAGCTGCATGGCTCCAGGTCCTTTTGTCAAATTTCTAAAATGTTACCCTTATACAGTTTTTATTAACCATTGTGATTTAATTATGATTTTTTAGAGTTACAAGGCTCCTACCCTGGTTTTACCGCTTTTTAAATGATTTTAATGTCCTGTGGAGTTGCATGACTCCAACCTCCGATTTTAAAGACTGTGAGCTGGTGTGATGTTGTGCTAAAAACAAACCTGGGTGGAAGAAGAGGTGCGGAGAAATGAAGATCAGAAGAGAAGAAGCATGAAGAAAGAACTTGACGAACTGCATAAAAACAAACCTGGGTGGAATGTGGCAGTGAGCAGCACTGTCATATTGCAATTGGTGCCTCCTGTGAGTGACTCTTGAAGGAACTGCCATGCCACCTGTTGAGAGACTCTTGAGTGACAGTAGTTGAAGCAGAGACACAGCACAGAGCAGACCTCACAGAGTACATGCTTACTTTATACCCACGCCGCGCTATCACATGGTCAAAAAATATTTATTCTAAGTCTCATTTTTGGAAAATCGTGCTTTTTTCAGGTTTTATCAGGTCTCGCCAATGGGGATTCACATTATAAACTTCAAGTGAAATGTGCTACCTCTAAATATTAATAGAATGAGCTGAAATTTTACACACACTCTCTTATATGCCAACCTCACTTGCAAAAAGTCAGGTTTGATCCGACTAAGATTTCCAAAATTTGAGGCGCCAGTCCCACCCTATTGCACATATGGATGAAAATTTGGAACAGACTTCTATATAGTGTAGTTGTGCCTTTTGATGGTCTGATTGATGGATATTACATAAATTTTGAAATATTGAGAAAAATTATATTTTTATGGACAGAATAAACATTAATTTTGTTTCACCACAAGTACAGTCAGGTCAGACCTGGCATGAGCATTCTAGTAAGTTACCATAGAGATTATGTTGAATGGCATCTTTATGCGCTGAAATGCCCTTATTTTTTATTTGAAAAACTGGCCGATATATTGTCTGTTCTTACTTGTTAATAATAAATTCAAAGGTGTCATGCTCTGACTGATCCTGCTAACTAGGACAGGAAATAGGTCACTTTTGAACTCGGCCAATCAGAGAAGTTCTTACTTACTAGTGTGACCTTTCCAAGAATTTCTCTGATTGGCTGATTTCAGATATGACCTATTTTCTTCATATGAAGCGGGCCAGGGGACACTGTTTATGCTCAAGGGGGAGGAAAAATTAGAAAAAGGGGGAAATTAGGGGAAATAGTGGTACAGTTTAATAGTGTGGTAAGCAAGTGTGAAAAAAATAATAATATTGATCAAATCACAGAATGTCACGTCTCTATAGATAACATTTTCAGGTTAGATTTCCCCATCTGCCTCCAGGGGCAGTAAACGTAATTTGGCAGTTCTGTAAAGCAGGGTATTCCAGGACGGTAAATTTCTATTTTGATTCCAATATCTTTTATTTAAATATGACCAGGAATGCTTTTGTCATAGTGTAATGTTAATAAGATACTTAAGAAATTATCATTTTCATTTTCTCATTTGCAAATAACTTCTTTCTTCATCATCTTGTTTTTTTTTTATCTGTCGGTAAAAAGCTAATTAGCTCATGTTTTATTTGTTGAACTTTTCACAACCGACTTTAAATAAAATTCTATCTTCTTATCTCCTCTTCTTAACATAAGGGGGATTTCCTAGGGGAATTCCATCAGTTTCAGAAACAGCAACATTATGGTTGTATCCAATATGTACTACATGTATGTTCAGTATGGAGTTATCATTCCATTAATTTATCACATGAATGTAAGAAGTACATCTTCCTGAGTTAAACTTATATTTGGTGGACAAAACTCATATTTTCCTCCCTCCCCCTCGTTTCCCCTTCCCCTCATTTCTTTTTAATAGATCATGAGTTCCTCGATATTCTAATTTGAACATTGGTTCTCAGCAACATTTTGGTAAATACCAGCCCTACGGGTCCAGTCTGGTTGGTTATTGAACTCTGTTTGAAGACATCAATTCCATTTGTTTCAGTAATGCCTCGGCTCCATTATTTACATTTAAAAAGTAGTTTTTGCTGATTTAGACAGGAAATATCTGCCAAACCATGAACAACACACTAGATTGCTATCATTTTAATTTCTGGTGTCTGCAAGAGCAACTTTGCGGGCGAAAATAAGGTTTTCATTGAGCGGATTTTCTGTAAAATGCGGATCTTCCCGATTTTGCAGACCAATGGTACGTTTCGTGTATCGATGTATTGTACTGATGATATGTATTGTATATAAAGTAAAGTAAAGTAAAATACTGAACGCAGGCTTCTGCAGAAGCCTCTATGTTCAGATCTATGTAAAAGTTTGTGCTGCGGTAATAACTAGGTATTGTTCTTGAATAGTTGAGTATCTGGACTAGGTAATGTACTTGAATAATGGACGAACTAGATATAACAGTCTAAAAATAATAATAATGGACGAACTAGATATCAGTCTATGAACATATATACAGTAACTACAGTAATATAAAAAACAAGTCTTTGAGCATCTCTGTCATATAATAAACAAATCCAATAGATGAGCATCATAGGTATGGTATCCTTTGACAGGTAAATCACAGCTGATCAGAGGAAAGCTGAAAGTTAAGGCCTCTCACGATGCCTCCACCATATTCAGCAATCCCTTAAAAGTCATTGAAGTATGTAGATCCTTTGGCATGTTAATGATCCTTTGGCATGTTAATCCACAGGGTCTGGGTTACATTTAATAGTCCATAGCATCGTCCAATTATTATTAGTAATTCCTAAGGTGAGCTAAGGCCTCTCACGATGCCTCCGCCCCCTTTCCCACTAGCTCAATCTATATATCTGCTTCCGGATCATAAAACACTGGGTGATTTACCCAGAACTTATCTAAACGAGCTTTGAATGAATTCAAGCTTGGGGCACATACCACATATTCTGGCAGACTGTTCCATAAACTCGGTATCATATTTCTGAATGAATGTTTACGAATGTCCAGCCGGTGGGTCCTTTCAAGGAATAACTTCAGTCGGTGACCTCTCGTTTGTTGATTTGCTCGTTGTAGGTCAAGTGAGACCTCAGCATCGTATATATTGTGAATAATTTTATATGAATCTTACTTAGGTACAGAGGGAAGGGAGGGTTGGTCTGGTGATAGCCACCCTTGCCAGCCATTGGTATCGAGGATGGGTGGTAGCATGCTTGGGCTGCCATCGCTGGGTCCAGGGTTCAAATCCATCTTGGTCTATGTTCGACATCTGTTATGTTTCGATATATAGAATTGTAAATAATGCAGATAAAAATGTATATCTATGTGCTGCAAATAAATAATCTGAATCTGAATTTGAATCATCCTTTGCCTCATTTCCATATCCTTCAACTATCCTAATTAGCCTACCAAATGCGTACATGCAGGACATAAAGCCCCAATCATCCAGCCATCCGAATACTAACAGTACAGCTCTGTTTGGCATCAACTTAAAAAAGAAAGAAAGAAACTTAATTCTGTGAAACTTTTTAATACTGGAGGGAAGCCAATAAAAATAATAATCATATATATTTATTTTATAAAGCGTTTCCGCACAATGCTCAAAACTCAAACAATAAAATATAAAATCAAAATTTATTTGAATATGCAAATTGTATAAAAGCAATGCACCCCCTCCCCATAGAAAGAGCTTTGGGGGATGATCATATGATTATCACCCCCCCCCCCCAGAATTTCAAATCATAACCATTTGGTGTTGAGAATTAAAAAATGAATTTTCTAGCCGTGATAAGTCATAGATGTCATTTTCTGCAATATTACTTCAAATGATAAAAAATTATCTGGTAAGATACTGTAACTAGATCATAACTGATAAGATTCTTTTTTACGTTGAAATGGATCAATAGTTGCAACATGAAATTATTTTTGCAAGCGCTGGATACATTTAATACACGTACAGTTTTATAAACAATTGTTCGTGTACTCAAAGCCACACAAAGTTGGTATGTTAGTATGTAAAACATATAATGTTGGAACAGGGTTGTAACACTGTTCTGAAGCCGACATGCAGTTGGATTTCTGCAAGTGTACACAGTAGTCAAGAAAAAGCTCAAGACAGTGTCAAACTCATAAATACAATACTATAGGAAACAAAGAAGGATTATTCAACATTTGATTTTAAAAATTCGTCAGTTCCATTATGGTTTATAATCTTTGTGATATCAGTGACACAAACCATGAGTTTGTCCATTTCTATCTGGAACAAGTACAAATCTCAGAGATTGACAAGCAAACAAATGATTTAGTTGTCTCAAAGGTGGTCAGTGAGTTAAATCAGTATATCAAGAATGCTGACCCAAGGTTTGGCAATGTTATTCCAATAGGCAGTGCCTTTTGCAGCCTCAAAACACACAAACCAAATGAGTACGACTACAACATTCCTCTTGTTGGATTAGAACGTCGGACAAAAGATATTTTTAGTGATAATGCTGAACGACATTATGATTTTTATTGGAAAGTGCCTCAAGACAACAGTTGTAGCAAACATGGCAACCAAGAATCTGGTAAATCTCAGAATAGCTTGTTTTCAATTATTTTAAACATTGTAAAATGTATCTTATGGCCTTTGCAACACCAGCTAACTGCTAAATCCTTAATTTATGTTTTCTGTCTGTCTTTACTTCACCAATGGGAGTCACTGGGAAACATCAGATACATCATTTTTCACACCTTAGTATGTGAACTCATTCTTGTGAAAACACCAAGTTATTATATCGTGAACATTGCACGATGGCTTTGTTCGCAGAAGTTTCTTGATTTACTTGCATGGAAGTTGACAAGCTACATTATTGAACGGTATTCATTGTCTTTCGTGGCCGTGCTTCTAATTTTTCTGCCTCTTTCACTCTCTGAGGATTACTTAATAGAGAAAGAGTTACGCAACCAAGTTGTATTTATTCTCTTTTTAAACATACATCGATTTAGTGACTTGGAACATTCTTATATCCTCAGTGTATCACTCACATTTGTACTTATAGTGGACAGACTTATAAAAATGTTGGTATCCTGGATGTTGCTTGTCTCCAATGCCTTGACATGCTGCTTATGGACAAAACCAAAGTCTTTTAGATTATTTTATTTTAATAGATTATTTGATATATATATAATAAAAGGATTCTTTTATGAGCCTTTGTGGACAGTTGATGGTTTTAAAAACACAGTCAACGTATTACTTAACCGATGGACATGCGAATGTAAAAGTATGATAAGTCAAATTAAGGATTGGTTTAAACAAGCAATGGATACAATAAACCAATGTTGGAGAAAAGACTCATACACTCATCCAGGTCACATCAAAAATTCTCTGTACAAGCAAACTAATTTAATCCAAAGCAGTGATTCGTTGCCACAGCCTAAGCCTGGGGAGGTCTATTTCCACCTGACTGATGATGAAATAAAAAGTGGACATTGGAGTGACTGGACATTTAAGGGAGATCTGGTACCTGCTCTGGTAAAGGAGACATTCAGGCAGCTGTTGCACCAAGCCGCACAAGAACTTCCTTGTAAAAGTGAGTAAATACTTGGTCTGTAAGATTTTATAAGAAGTTGCCTTCAGAATGTTGCATAAGTCCACCAGATTGACTTAAACAAGAAAGTCTCTTTGCAAAAAGACACTTGTACTGGGTCTCAAATGTGTGAAAACGAAGTCTGATTATTTCTGGCTGTTCTTCCCTTGTCTGGTGGTTTTGCTTGTCTGATCTTTCCTGGTCTTATTCTGCTGGTCTGATCTTTCTTTGACTGATTCTGCTTGTCTGATATTTTCCTATCTGAATATTTCATGTCTGTCCTTTGCATTTTTGATTTTGCTTCTCTGACCCTTCCTTTGCTGATGCTTTCTTCAAAGGCCACACTCACCCACTGTCTAATTTCTACCCGCTGAAAGTCTTTGTGTTTGGTGACATTCACTTTACGAATAGTGAAGCCGCTGTTACACCCAATATGCATGACCTGTCCAATCACTTGATCGGACAGCCTTTGTCAACCATATGGGCATTTTATTCAATTAGCCCAAAGGCTTGCTTTCCCAATCAAATGATCAGACACTCCTTGTCACTGAAGCCCAAAGGCTTCATCTTGACCAAAGGCTTGAAGAATAGTTCCTTGGCCATTCCAAAAGTCTTGATCCTAAATCACTGAGCTGCATTTTCCAAAAGGGTTTTCCCACAAAGTCATTGGACTACCATGGAAAGAGGCAAACTGAGTTCCACAGCCAGACAGACATGGAGTGCTTGTGCCCCCCCCCCCATTTATGACCTCTCCCTCCCCAGGCGCCTCATCTTAAGAACTTTTCAACCTTGGCCAAAATATACAATTAGTATTGTGAGTACCCCTCCAGAGAATTGCTTGCCCCACAGGTACACCCCCTCCTTCTTGAGACACCCTAGTTACGCCAATGTGAGTGGGTTTTGTTTATACTCCCCATTTTCTTGTATATTTTTCCTACATCCCGTGTGAATCCTTTTCAGCAATCACTAACTATACATTTTCGATTTAAACCCCTAACTGTGATTACGCTGCGGTCATCATCTGGAACCAGACTGCTTCTTTCCCGGAGCCCTAAAATGATCCCAACGTTTTAAGTTGTTGTATGCTCCCTAGTATCAAAATACAGTATGCTCCCTGGAATCATCATGGTGTGATTCCCATGAAGTTTTTGAAAATAAGGGACAGGACAGTCTGCCATGTAATGATGATTCACTGTATCTTGTGATACCCATTTTATTCTGTAAATATTTTCTTCTTTTTTTTCGTCTTCAGGGGCTGAAATATTATTTCAAGTCTATAATGCCGGAACTGCTACCTCCTGCCTATTAAAACATCCTGACCTGGCAGGTGACTTCGTCATTCTGGATTTTGCACCCGTAATACCAGACGTAGCACCTTTGCCTGATCCAAACAGATGGCAAGACAGCAGCTCCACCTGGCCAAAGAGGCAAACAATTGAAGCTTTGAAGGAAGTAGGGGTTGGCTTGGCACCCAGAAACAACTTCCTTTGGAAGATCTCCACTTCCACTATGGAAAACAAACTGGTAAAAGATCTACAAGAACATAAACACACATATGGATGCAGGTACAGGAAGTCTATAAATTAGGGTGCATCGTCTGCCCCTATATCTTCAAAACTTCATGCACTTTTGCATGATTGTTCCCTTGTATCATAAAAGAAGCCCTGCAAAATTTTAGGAAAAAATTCTAATGCCAAAGGGTGGCACAACAGCCTTGAAATTTCAGTATTAGGTCATATTTTAGCGATTCGCGGTAATAAATAATATTGTCAATTTTAAATAAAATTATTTCTGAATGGCACAGTTGGATTCCTTAGAAAGAGAGCTTTAATTTGAATACCAACATCAATGGTTTCCATTCAGTAGAAGTCAAAATTGTGTGGAGATATTTTCTTTTTTATTTGATAAAATGTGATAAATCAAAAAAAGGATGTTATTATGACTTTGGGAAGTCAAAAAAGTCTACAAAGTGAAAATATGGTCTACTATATAATTTACTAAAACCTTGATTGCATTATGATGTAGTCAGAAGAAAAAGAGAGGCAGAAGGGTGTCTCAACGAACTGTTGTTTTTCACATATTTACATGTAATTTATGAAATTTGTACATTTGAATTTTGATGAATAACTATCTAGAAAAAAATTTCAATTTCCTACTTTCTTCAGCAAAATGTTCCATATGTTTTATTTTAATGATTACGTCAAAGTTAGGCAGAAGTTGAGCTTTTAAGTTGATTTTTCCAAACATTTTGTCATAATAGTCAGAAACTTTCGGCTTTCCAAAAAACTTAAGCATGAGAAATTTTCAGAAATATAGCTTTCTACCATTCAAATTAAAGACAATTTTCTTCTGAGAATAATTGTACATGAATTGAATTCATAAAGCCAACCATAAGCTAGATATTTCTAACCGCAACTTTTCAAAGCATCATTTTTTGACAATTTTGGACTCAACTTTGACACAAAAGTGCCACCCTAAAGCCACATCTGATCTTATTGAAATTTTGCAGAATATGTTTCTATGGGCAAAGGTACAATATGGCAAAAGTGCAAATGAATATTTCAATTTTTTCATTTTTAGGGGGCAGACGATGCACCCTACTATAAATTCATATTCTCCACTCAGTATGTGTCAGCGTATAACGATCAAGAACAAAAATATTTTTGATTGCAACTTGGAATGTTCTATTGGATGGTGAAAAGTTGTTTGGGCCTAATGCATAGTATAACTAATGATTCATACTAGGGACCGCAGTTCTTTTTAGGCGACACTTCTGCTCTTTACTGATACAGTGGGTTGGAGAAGTATACAAGGGGTTTTCCAAAAGTTCCGTCCAACTTGTCATAACGAGAGCTGTATTTGATATGGAGGCATGATATTTTGGCCAAATAATATTGAGGTAATGTACAAATAACCCCGAAAAAATCAGATCATAGAAATGAACATAAATGGTTAATAGGTGGCCATGGAAATCAGAATTCATGAAATGCGGCCGAGAGCTGGTTAATAGACACAAACTCAATGTATCTAGTTAAAAAATCAAATTATTACATGAGAAAATTGGAACCACATTAAAAACAAGTATTATTTTTTCATAACTTCCAAAAGTAATCAACTGGACACTTAAAACGTTTCCTCGTACTTTTAATCTGTTAAAAAGAAAGATGGTTTATAATCTACATGTTGAGGTCATTTTTGGGATTTGTGTAGCCGTCTTTTTTCTTGGGTTGTCTAATGTGTCTCTCCTTCCTTCAGAAAATGTTAGTACCATCTTCACTCAGAGAATCTTTGCTGAAGTGACCATCTTTGGATGGCTCTGACTCTCATACTATCTTCTTGTATGTTTGCTTAAGAATTTTATTCTCTGGCTAGCAGAATTGTTTCTATCAAATTAAAGAAAATCATGGCAGATTGAAGTCTCTTTTGTCATCCACATCCAAATATTTGCTAAATCTTGTGAAAATTAATGAACAACTGAATCAGTGAGACCCAGGTTGCTGAGATATGAAGGCAATGCAATTTTTTCCAGTCCCAATCATTTTCCATAATTAAGGCTAAAACTTGGTCAGTATTCTTCAATTTATGAAGTTAAAAGGCCACTCTGTAGGAGGTGTTAAACTCATTGTAAGAGTCTTACAAAATCTGGACCGATTATATGACTTCTGGTTTCCATGGCAACAAATCAATAATTTATTTTTATTTGTAAGGCACACTTTTTGTGGACTAATTGCAAATTACCTGAATTTGAAATTACCCAAATATCAGGTTTCTATGTCAAATCTAGCAAAAGTTATTACCAGTTGGACAGAACTTTTAGAAAACCCCTCGTACACCCTACCAGTTGGACAGAACTTTTAGAAAACCCCTCGTACAACCTACCCCCCCCCCCTTGAGTGGTCTTCAATGTCCTGTCATATCTTTCTTCGAAGATGCATCCTCAATCCCACTCTTTTACATGCTCACACTGACTTCTCTTGCAAGGTTATTCCACAGTAATTGAGCTTTTTGTGTCACTCAAGCAGTTTTCAGCAACATTATAAAATTATGATTTTCTTTCGAATTATATGCCTTCCCCTCTTTTAAAGAAGTTATTTTCATTGTAAAATGGAAATTATCAGTAGGTGCTTATATTGTGAAACGTTAACAATATTCAGAATATACCAAAAAAGTGGTCTCACAGAAAATTGTTCTTTCATTTATCATACGTTTTAAACCATGTCAAATTTAAATATTTGTGGTGGGTCTAAATCTCTAGACAACTACTCCACATACTTATATCCCAGGACCGACTGAATTTTTCCTCTCCTGTGTATACTGTGGAAAACAAAATCACCTCGTCACCAGAAACATGTCACTGGTGTTACTTATTAAATAAAGCATGGCTGTAAAAGGAACGCTCCCTTCTATCTTAGGTCAAATGTACCAGGGGGCATCTTCTGATGGACAGGCATCCAAGATAACTGCATATTTTGGCATTTATACGTTTTTAGCATGCAGGTTGGCTTCACAGTGTGCTAAAATTAAGAGTATTATTTTTCGATGTCACTGGCGTTTCCCTAAAAAATGGTCCATTATTCTTGAATTTTCCAAAACTCAGTCATAGGATATGTCCTGTTTACAGAAATCAACCTGTGGCAACACCTTTTCAAATCAATGCATCACGGTGGCAGCAATTGGTATTTCGGTGCAAATTGTCACTGGTGTTACTGTCACTGGTGTTACTCAAAAATGGTTAACAATGGAGTCCAATTGTAACACCAGTGATCGATGGTCGTAGAAAATCTGATGCAGTTCTTATTTTAATGAGAAATATTTCAAACAAATATTAATTTGGTCACTAGGTTAACTTTGAGTCAATGGTGTTTCTTCACTTATACTGTAACACCAGTGACAGTTTTGTCTCAGTTATTGTGGAACGACCCTGCATCCTATATACTGGTAGCCTTTGTTGCCCAGCAACACCATTTTGTTGTTTAGCAAGGACCACACTGGAAATAAGTTGGATAACTTTGTGTGCTATCCTAATGTTACTTTGACTGCGTACTTCTTGTTACAGTCCTTGTCATACTTACGTGGAATCTCAGTTTTTTTCTATGGTGTTGAACTGTGATGTCAGAGATGACTCTATTCTAGCATTGCAATATATGTAAATTAACTACAAGCTGTGATGTCATTTCAAACTGGGTCAGATCCCCCAGCTTCTAACCAATGCGAATCCACCAAACTGAGCATCACAGTTTCAACTCAGTGTCAGAGTTAAAAATGGGTCTGGGAAAAACCCATGCAAGTTTGACATCACAGCCTCTCAGCCAATGGGCTGCCAGAACAAATATACATAACATAAGCCATGTGTTTGCAAACAAATTGTCAAAGCCTTCTGTTTATACCAACTTCCATCAAAGTTTAAAGTTGTAAGTTAGCAAGTTTGTAGATTTATCAAAAACTCTGTGGGGATTATAACAGTTGTCTACTGTGAATGCTCACAAAGCTGCCATTTGGTAGGATTAGACTGGTGATTGCTGTGATAAAATCACAAAATCAAAAATGTAATGCTTCCTTCAATATATCAATGTTTGAACTGTGATGACGTAGTTTACGGTCAGCCCATTGGCTATCAAGCTGTGATGACGTAGTTGTAGGGGCTATCCCTGATAAAACTCTTACTCTGACACTGTGTTGAAACTGTGACGCTCAGTTCAGGAGGATCAACATTGGCTAGAAGCTGGGGAATCTGACCCAGTTTGAAATGACATCACAGCTTGTAGTTAATTTACATATATTGCAATGCTAGAATAGAGTCATCTCTGACATCACAGTTCAACAGCATAGAAAAAAACTTGATATTCCACGTAAGTATGACAAGGACTGTAACATGTATATACACTCTTGAAATAATGTTAAATAAAGTCAATCAATCAATTAATCATATCAACAGTCACTTCTGTTACAGAGGATTAAGCCATCGCATACTTAAAAGATTGATTGAAAAACGTATTGGTGGAGTTATCAATTCATATGTACTGAAGGTAAGAAACAAATTAATAATTCAAATTGGATTATATGTTTTGAGAGAATAGCTTCAATTTGAAAACCTTGCAGTCAAACTATTCTGTTTCTGTGATTCGATAACAAAATGCCGTCTTCGGGTAAAATCCCCCCACTGAAATTCGCTTATAAAATGCACGGGAGCTTATAATGTTTCTGTCATTTTAAAAATGAATCAGTCTTGTGAGTTTTGACATTGTCCTACGCGAGGAAACTCTGAAACATGGCATATTTTCTTCTAATTGCAGAGAAATTCCAAATAATTTATTCAAAATCCAGCGATTTGAGCAAATCACTTGAATTCAATTTCAGAATATCTGGTTTAAAGAATGTGAAGAATATCCAAATGATTCTGATTGGGAATTTCCAAAATTGACACAACATATTCAGAACATGGTGCAAAAACTTGTGGATGGCATAGTGAATGGAGACTTGCCCAACTACTTCTGTCCAAACATCAATTTATTACAACTGCAAGTCAGGACATATTGGGATCAAATGGACTTCATCGCTGTAAAGAAAGATCTAGATCCAATTCTCAAGAACACTAAAGGATATATGAGGAATGAAATTAACCATTGTCAAGATAAAACTTTCAGCCGACTTGAGAATTGGGAAATATTTATGTACAAGCCCTTTGGAGGATTGTGTTATCATATAGTAAAAAAGATACCAAGTATATGTGACATGTTAAGGAAAATTATAGATATTTTGTTGCCATTTTGTATCATTTCTTGCATTATGATAGCCCTAGGGCGATGTGAAATTTTGATTGATGGCATCGAATACATATATAGTTGTTTTATTATATATAACCAGTATAAAGTTAATATTCTGATGAAGAATCTTTTCTTAAGGCTGATGTCTCACATTAAGAAAGAGATACTTGATGACATGACAAGCTTGGTGTTAATACTAAAAAGAATCGCACTGATGCTGGCATCATTCATTTATCCATACAATATTTCATTTCCAGGCATTTCAATGGACATGAACACCAGTTATGATGAGTTAGAGTTTAAGTCTGAGTCTGAGTGGTATGAACCACACTACATCTTCCAACACCACCTTAAAGTTTTCTAACAACTGGCAAAAGTAAATTCATACTCCCTGTATTTATGACATTACAGTGCTCTACACTAGCAATTGTGCAGCGTATGAATTACGTACGTAAATTCTACGTACGAAACTCACAAAAAAGAGCCGATCCGTAGTACGTACATACATTTTCGTACAAATTTCGTACGAATTTATAAAAATTTCACACAGGTACTTTTCAGTTACTTTGGCCATTTTTGTGCAATATGGTTATCACAAATGGTTTAAGTTTAGACCTTGCATTGGCCTATCTAAAAAAATATCAGCAAATAAGTCAAAATATAGCCCAAAAACTAACTTAACACGTATGAAATTCGTACAAAAATTTACGTATGTTTTACGTACGTAAATTTTCGTACGTATTTCATACGTGAAAACAACCAATTTACGTAAGAAATTCACAAGAAAGAGCTACGTACGTTTTACGTACGCTGCACAATTGGCCATGTACATAAGCCTATGCAGGCCATACACACTCAGTGAGAGCATGAACTGGAATATTAGAGAGGGGGAGGGGCCCGGGGGAGGGGCAGATAGAAGGCGATGCTACTCAATGATCAAATTATAGCACACAGTGTCCACTCTCAACTACCCTTGTCTTCCCTCAACCAAACTGGTCTTTCTCAACTAAACTCGTATTCCCAAAACTGGACTCATGCAGCTTCTCTCAACTACCTTCAGTTAACCCATAATAAAACAGTAGCCCTGTTACCCTGGGTAGGTCCCAGGGCTATAAAACAGTGGTTACCCTATGGGGGTAAGCAGGGGCGTATCTAGAAATGGCCTGAGGGGGGGCTTAACATTTGGTGAATACGGGGCGCTCCGTGGCTTTTCCTGTCTCTTCCATGTTAATTTTGGGCCTGAGGGGTTGCCATGGCCCAATGTCCCCCCCCCCCCTAATTACGCCACTGGGATTAAAGGTGTATCCTGCCATGAGGCCTCTGACAGATTCAGCTGTTTTAAAACCAGGTCCTTTTGACCCATTAAAACCATTACATTAGAAGACAAAGCATGCAGTTTAGACTTAGTCCTTTTTTAGTGAAGTAAGAATTGAAGTCAAAACACACCAATTTTTTTACATGAAATGTAGAGAAAAAATGAGATTTTGAACCAAATCCTTGGGGATGTAAAATCCATCATATTTGATCGATCATGACTACAATTTTGTCCAAAAGCCATCCGTCAGTGAACTAATGACGCCTTCTACAAATCAGACTGAATCAGTATCACTAACATACTATCATAATGATCGTAATTCAAACAGCATGACAAAAGTTCAAACATTTACATAATATATCAAGCCAAATTGTTTCTGTTTTCCTATGAGGCCACATGGAGGCTTTTCACTTTTTTAATGAAATATTGATTGAATGATAACATCACTAATTTTATACACTTTGTACATTGTACAGTATAGTATAGAAAGTGCTGCTACATCTGAAAGTTCTGAAATCCCCCTTCAAAATTCCCTAATGGTTGATATCACGGCGATTTGGATCAATATCTTTTCTTTCATATTTGTTTAGGGGGCGACCAGTTAATAAACTGGGGGGCTTGGAGTTTTCCTCAATGGGAAATTATTTATTTCACGGTAACGACGGCAGTAATTATTTATTTCAAGCGCACAAAGTCCACAAATATTCATTCCTAAATCAAGCAACACCTTGTTCTGAAATACCCCCACCAGAAATTATTCATTTCAAGACTGCCCAAGAAAAATGTATTTATCTCATCAAAATTGAGCAAGAAATTATATATTTAAAAAAAACTCCAAGGCCCCCTCTTAAGGTTAAATGGTAGCCCCCTTATGACATTTTAAAAATAAATGATAGATGGGTCATTCTCAAATTTTGGGACAATTTGCATCACTCCAGTTCCCTGACATTAATTTGAATGCAATTAACATCTGAAGCGTCACTCTACATCTGTTATTCATATTTCTATTTAGAACCACTGCATTTGGAACAAAACGTCATTTATTAGACCATTTTGTGAAGCATTATGTCCAGCAACCCATGCTAAATCAATGGTTTTTCCCTGTCATGGACCTGACATGACAAAATCAAGTGTTAATTTTTCTACTACTGTACCATTATTTTCAAAGTTTCTTTGCACGATTCATGAGAAAATATACTTGAATTAATATATACATCATATTTAACTTTTTTCTGTTTCATTTCATTGAATTAATTGAAGTAAAAGACGTGTCACTAGTTTATGTCTATTTTTTTGTCCACTCCGTTCCTTGTCATAGCTTGGCTCGCTATTGTGTTTTTTGAGCAATTCCACTCGTTGTCGTTCACAGGGAGCCTGAACAAACTTTGGGGTTAAAAAAATTGACCAAGAAAATGCTTAGCGCAGTGATGTAGAGGAAGGTCAGACGAACATTTTGATGTATAAAACAAAAAAATCTGTTGGGAATTTTTTGAGTTATTGCAGTTTTAAATTTCTTATTTATCACACCCTGTTGTAAGCATGGAATATCCATCAAAAAGTGCTCAGAATTGCCTATTTTTCCTGTTAGGCAATGTCAAACATGAAAGAAATTCTTCAATAGTAAAAATATGCAGTCATTGTCACAGCAGAAAGTATGTACCAGTTCAACCCAACTGGCACGGTTTGATAAACCTATGAAAAATATAAAATTCTGAGAAAAGGTATGGATATGTTCATTTGCCAGTCTGTGCTGAGTTTAATGATTCTGGTGAATAATAGTAGTAGAATCTGCCTCACTTGTGTGTTTTATGGGGGTATTGTTGACGTTTTTTATGTTTTATGA
This sequence comes from Platynereis dumerilii, assembly GCA_026936325.1. NCBI lineage: Eukaryota > Metazoa > Annelida > Polychaeta > Phyllodocida > Nereididae > Platynereis > Platynereis dumerilii. The sequence continues at coordinate 26,387,459 of JAPTHN010000014.1, forward strand.
GAAATTTCACCAATGTGAAACAAGCACTTGTCAACCATGTTTAGTGTAGCCAATGTTTATAGAATAATCATAAATCACATGGATAGAGTGTTTGGAAGTATTTATTTAAGTATGGAGTAGAACCCTTTGACATTATACGCTAAATATGCAATAGTTGTACATTTCCGTTTTAAGTATATTTTCAACTACTAAACTGAATTTATGGCATTTTTGTTGTTCTATGAAACTCGGGCTTGATCAATTTTGGATGTCAGCTAACCTACAACATTGCTCAATATCTTTACATTGGTTTTTTAGTGCCAAAAATGCATTTTACACGAAAATTACAATTTATTAATCATTTTTGAAATAATTTATATATATTGTCAAGTTGCATAGAATTTTCATGTAATATTAAGGGATTCCAATCAATAGTTTAGAAGACGGTTGCAAACATCCTGTCCAATTGTTGTCTGAAAATTTACTTGACCTTGTTTATCCTTTTACATGGTAATGAAATGCTTAATTCGCAGTGGCAAAATTTGTCACAAAATGCATAAAAATCTCACCAAAATCAGTTTCAATGGGACAATGAGACAGATTCTGCTAAAATTATTCACAAGAATGATGAAATTTAGCAATAGCTTGCAAATCAACATCTTTCGTATGTTTTCTGATACTTGTACTGAGAAATGTTTCTGTTATAGGTTTATCACACCCTGTCAGTCCAGATGAAGTGGTATATATACTTTCTACTGCAACAATGACTGCATATATCTACTTCTGCATAATGTATTTTATATCAGATATCACCTAACTGGAAAAATTAGCAATTCAGAGCACTTTTTGATGGAGATTCCATGCTAAGATAAGGGTGTGATAAATGAAAAATTTAAAAATGTAATATCTCAAAAAATTCCCAACAGATTTTTTTGTTTGATACGTCAAATTGTTCGTCTGACCTTCCTCTACATCACTGCGCTAAGCGTTTTCTTGGTCAATTTTTTTAACCCCAATGTTTGTTAAGGCTCGCTGTGCGTTAGATGCACATGCGCAACACCAACCACAGCTTTGCCGATTTAATTAAACAGGTATACAACAACAACAAATAAAGGAATAATTTTCATTAGAAAACGTTTTGGTCCCACAAAAATGTCCACTCCGTTCCCTTCATTTCTGAGCTTACCAATGATACTTTTTCAAAAAAATTGAATGTATATATTGCTGAGAGTGACTGTTTCTGATAGAGTGCAATCATAATATCGTATATCTCAAATAGAATGCAGTATCAGGAGAAAACCAAACCGTTCTTGTCCACTCCCTTACCACAAATTATCACAAAATTGGTATTTAATTTTAAAGATCTAGTGATCTGAGATGAAGTATTTCTGAAAATACAACTTACATCAATTTTTTCTGTTTTTTCCTTTTTTGAATTTCTCAAATAGAAGGTTTTTTTGCATCAAAAGTCCCCACCGTTACCACATTATCCGGGCACTTTGTCCCGAAATTTGAGAATGGCCCAGATATAGATCTAGAGTTTTCAACATAAGTCTGGACATTTACACATGGATTGTTACAGACAAAATGGATCTTGACCACACGGAAAATCTGATTGTATTACAATTGTTTATACATTGCCAAAATAAAGCTTTTTACACCATTCGACACCATTGTCAACCAATCACAAGCTTGTATTTCACTGCAATGAATGAAAACTTTTTTTTTTCCACCTAGCGTCTCATGCTTGAGTGCTTGTGTCTTGATATAAGGAATAATATTTATTTTCATTGGATGCCTCAGGTTTTGTGATAAATGACACTGACACGATCAAATTGTTAGGAGTAAATATAGATAAAACTTGAATTTGATTTTCATATTGAAAAGTTACTGAGTCAAGGTGTTAAACAGGTTAATGTACATGGCAGGATGTCAAGTAAACTCAATGAATCATGTAAACTTAAGATTTTAGAAGCTTTCGTTGTTTCAAATTTTAATTATTGTAGTTTAGCGTACCATGAATGTAAATTGTCTGATGTCTGTAAAAGTGAAAAATTGTTGAAACGTGCTTTACGTTATTTGTGAGGAAATTAGAAGCATTCAGACATATTTTTAAAAAGAAACAAATGCATCAAAGGGTAAGCAGCCGAGTTACAAGTAACTATGGAATTGCTACTCCCGTTAATAATAAGTGAAATAAATTATAAATTATTAGATTATTAATTATAACTATATATTATAGGGTAGATTAATTTTAATTAGATGAAAATGAAGATGGTCATGGATATGTATTTTGAATTATGACAAAGAATGAAATATTTAATAAGAAATTATTACGACATTTTTCCAGATTGGAGTGATTCGTTAACGATTTTGGTGATAAGCGGAAGTCAATCAGGCTATAGTTAAGCAGCAAAGTTGGTAGATGATCAAGTTTGCAGTGTTTGCTAGGCATAGCATGGATGAGTTTTGTTACTTCTTCCATGGTTAATTGGGTAAATGTGCTCATTTCATTCGATTCGATATTTTTGTATTTCATGGTGATCAGTAACTTATGAGTAGGGTCATTTGCCTTTGTTTTGAGTCTGGTAATGCAAAACAACAAAACATGTGTTTTAATTTCCTTCAGCTACATCTACACACCACATCCGTCAATGAAATGGGATTTCTTGAACAAATATTATGTTGATTTACTTCAGTGTTGTTGTTTTTTTTCGACTTGCTTGAATAATAAAGATGCACACAGGCAAGTGGTTCCTCTTCTCATTTCACTTGAATGTACCTTATTTTTTTACTATTAGATATTGTATCTCATTCAAGAATCAAGAAGCAATACTTTACTGTTGGAATACATAATACACTTTTTGATATATGATGTGCCAGGAATCACTCTTTGACTGCCGGAGTAAACTTAATACTGCATTTGGGAAACTAAGAAAACCTTGCAGTGACTGCCGCCCGCAATTTATGTAGAAATAACAGATTAAAATCATGACTGCAACTTCAAAGGTCAATATTTTGAATCTACAATATGAGTGATTGATGCCACTGATACCTTTCCTGGTGTATATGATATAAAAGTCATGTTAAAAATTTGAAAGTGAATTGTCACTTGTCATATTACAAGGGGAATATACCTGTTTCCTGTCACTTTTTGGGGCCGGAAAAACGTTGTGTCCATCAGGAGATAAGGGCAGTGGCGTCTCTATGGGGGGGGCACGGGCCCCCCATATTGGACCTGTGCCCCCCCAGGTGCCCCCCATATGAACCTTCCAACTCTGGCTAAAATATACAGCTAGTATATAGGTGCCAAGAGAATCACGTGCCCCCCAAGTGCCCCCCCGCTCGAGACTGCCTAGTTACGCCACTGGATAAGGGGCTCTGTGCTGCAATGTCGTTTTTAATAAGGCCTGTGTTGCTGTAATGATTTTTACCCATAAACCCCAACAGTGCCCCATCACTGTGTGCCTCTGTCTCCTTATTCTTTAACTTCCTGCATATGTTGAACTTCCATCATACAGAGGCCCAATCCGCCAAGGCTTTGTGAACTAGAAGATCCCGAGTATCACACAATGTCTTGCCATGCAGCACAATGTTGCTACAAACACTTGTTAAGCATGCTGAGATTTATTAGCATTTAAGAGTGGCCTAACAGAAAATTCTGTGGGCTTGCACAACTTATAGAGCTATCTCCTCAAAAGGTGCTAGTCAAATAATTTTAAAAAATGAATTATAATTCATGAATTGAGACTTTGTTTTAGTCATTGGCAACCTTTTTGTGCAAATAGCTTTGATTAAATTGTCATAAAACAAGATTTTCTTACCTGTAGGGGGAACGGGGGCACATTGGGACGCGGGGCACCGTGGGACGGTGGGGTTTTCTTGGATTCTGGCAAGGTATATGATATGGTAGTGCCATCATATCTTGTAATTTCACATCCTGACGTTTCCATGGTTTTATTGACAAATTACAGCCACATGCAGAAGTATGGCGAGCAAAAGTTTGTTTTCCTACTACTAAAGTAAATACTGACGGTTTCAATTCAAACCATTCTGTGGACAAACCATGAACAATGAGGCTTTCTCAGTGCTTGTATGAATTTTATATATCGTAACGAACAGTTATGAATTGCTATCGTGATAAACACACTCGCTGGAGTCCGAGAAATTTGCATTTTGGTGTAAAAGTCATATCGGGGCTCATTGGGACAGTGAATTTGGGGCACATTGGGACGCACTTTTTAAAATATGGCAGAATTTAAGTGTCCAAGTCAACTGAATGACCAGGGACAGCACACAACAGGTGTTCAGGCCACAGTGAATAGAGGTATAGTGGATTACCATGCTCTGTGAACAAATTTGTCGCAAAGCACTGTGTGTTACTTACATAGTCCGCACTTAGGACAGTCATGTTAAATATTTAAAACTGTTTAAAGTTATGAACTATTGGCACTACAAGATGTTAATGCACCTTATATTGTCTAACGCACTACTTATATATGATAGGTGCAGTCTAGTTTATTATGCCTTGCATTTAAGCTCAATAGTATGGATGATATTCATGCAAACTTCTGAGTTCTTCAGTGCTTTCAGCATTGAGCAAAATTAAAAGCGTCCCAATGTGCTCCCGTTCCCCCTACTGCGGTTTATGTGTCAAATCATAGCACAGGATGAATATAATTCGGCTCAAGAGAATACTTTTTATTTTTGGAAACTCTTACATAAGCTGCTTAAAGGGAAAAAAAACATTTATTGGCAAACTTAAAGCACAAAGAAATAACAAAAATTCTACTAATTTAGCATAGTTAAAAAATTGAATTTCTCGAAACTTCAACTGACTTGTGCAACCTCTAAATCATCTTATATGTGCCTCAAATATAACATGAGTTGTTCTTCTGAATATGGTAATGGAATGCAGGGTTCTAATCAGGGAAATTTTAACTTTCTTTTTTTTGCATACTTTTTTGGGCCACCCTGTATAACAATAGGTAACGACATTGTGATGTAGCACCCGGTGTACATAGATAAATAAATATTTTGTGACACTGAGTTGAAACTGTGATGCTCAGTTAGGTGGATTCACATTGGCTAGAAGCCAGGGAATCTGACCCAGTTTAAAATGACATCACATCTCGTATTTAATCTACATATATTTCAATGCTAGGGTCATCTCTGACATCACAGTCAACAGCATATAAAAGAACTTGAGATTCCACGGCAATATAATGAGGACCTTAATACCGCTTCTCCAGTAAGAATAGTCTCGTTAAAAAACTTAATATCAAAGACTTCTCAAGAAATACAATGTACTGGTCACATGATATGCCCAACAAAATTGTCTCCAAGAAGTTAATATTTCTCTGAACCCCAATTTTGGTTTGTTTTACTGATGAAGTTTTTTTAGTGGAAATTTAGCACCAGTCAAACAATGTTTTAGATTTTAAAAAGTTAGGAATAAAGGTGAATTTTATTGACACATGCAAATGCATAAACTCTATATAGGACTACGGTAACCAAATGTAGAACTGTAGAAAGGTTATGCCTTAAACCAGGCAGGTTTGTTGACCTTTCCCTGATGTCATTCTTGGATTGGTGGCGCAAAATGTTCTCTCCAGATCCTTCGTGAGGACACCAGTCGCTTCTTGTGAATGCACATTTGGCTGACTCTGATTGGTGGACCTGCATTCCCCAGGTATAAAACCATACTGTGTAGAAAATTTCATCCTGGTGTGTTTGTTAAATGTTTATTTAAGTGACATAAGCATACAGTCGATGATTAGTTTTAAGTATTTTGGTTAAATCATCAGCATCCGTATCCAGCCCTAGTATTCCATTTTGTGAGAAAAGGTGGGTGGTAAAATATTACAATTCACACATGATTGAAAGGCATTGTTTAAGACTGCTACAGTGGCAAATTGAAAATCAAGTAACAGACAACATCAATAGGCAGTTTCGTGACTTTCGGCCTGTAACTCAACGAGAGTAAAAATGACCTTTTACCCACTGAAGCTGGCATTAGAAATGCTGATTGTCCATAGGTGCCCTGGTTAACAAGGCCGGCGGCTGCTATTGTCAATGATAGTCCTTGTTTACAATGTCGGGCTTTTATAGTCAATAACGGCCCTTGTTTATCAGGCTGATAATGAGAGCGGGCCACAGTGAAACGGCAGGCACAGTGAGACAAAGCCCGTAGAATCTACCTGGTACTGTTTACAGATCAACCCTCTTTTGTATAGTAAAAAAAATTAGTAAGTGGACTATCCTATATTCTGAATGCCTACACAGCATATCGAGAGTGGAATTTCAATAATTTGGTTTTTAGCCAGTAAAAGTAAATAATTTTGCTAAACGACTTTTTGTTATAATTCCCAAGAAACATGGTATAATGCAAATCAATTGCCAGGGATTCAAACTTTGATTATTTGTCTTAGTTACATGAGATGATGAACCACAATACAGGCATGCGGTTCGCAGGATTCAAAAATTTTATAAAGAGAGCTGCGTGGGGCACAGTGAGACAGTTTGAGGCGGGGCACAGCGAGACATCACGAAATACACTCGAAACGACCTGCATGTAATGCATAGCTCATAAATCACAATTAAAAATAAAATGCCTGCTGTAAACTACTGATTTTAGTGGGTCATATCCAACGGGTAGCATCAGAAAGAATTTTGATTAGTATGTAACAGGTGAGGCAGGTTAAATAAGTCATGCATGTGTCCTGTGAGATGAAGTTTCGAAACATGCTCAAAAAAGGACTGAAAAAATCACCTAGCCAGCTGCTTTTATAAGAGAACAGTAGTTTCTGTAGCAACAGTTGATAGAACAATTCTGCAGGTCCTGAGGATCGGCGGTTATGGCAGCAGATGCCCTGTCTCACTGTGCCCCGCCTGCTGTCTCACTGTGTCCGGCCCACAGGGCACAGTGAGACACTTAACAAGCATGGACGTAACTCAAAATTTATCCTAACTTGTAAAATGTAGGAACCTGAAACTACTGGACAATATACCCAACGTCATTATCTATAATGTGGACCTGATCTCATTTAACTTGTTACTGCCAACATTTTGGAAGACTTGAAAATTAAAAAAGTGTCTCATTGTGCCCCGCTCTCCCCTATATAGAGCTAGAAATGCAATAAGGAAGTAGGTGCTACTCATTTATTTTTTGTTCTGATAATGCAGAATAATTAGGATAAGACAGGTAATGATGACAATGGATTATTTGGATAAAAATTCCCATTTTCTAGTTGCAAATTTCACATGTTCGGTTGTGAACAGCCATGATTGATTTGGCGGGAAACACTCCCATGAAGCCTTGGTTGTGCACCCAATGCCACCCATGTATACGATGGACCATCGTATATATGGGTGCACAACCAAGGCTTCAAGGAAGGGTTCTTTTTATTAAAGTCTAAAGTCCCTCTGATACTTGTCAGTAACTTTTTAACAGTTGAATACTTTGCATCGATTCTCTCAATATTATTTCAAAATACACTTTTTACGATACAATACTATACGATAATACTTTATTGAATCATTGAAAACAATGAAACTTTTGTCCTCCATTCAATCGACTTTCATTGCAAAACTATGAAAAAAAAATGAGCCAAATGACTTATTAGTGTAAATCCAAGCTCGAGCCATGTTTCAAAAATAACTGTTGTTATATATTCACCAAAAAATAATGATTTTTTTACTATCAGACCATTATTTTGAGAATCAAGCGGGATCAGGGAGGTTTCCCACCTGTTTGACAGAGGAAGCATTCATGTCCACCAATCCACTTAATTTCAGGTTATGATCATGTTTTAGTGCAAAAAAAAAACTCTCTACAATTTTTTTAAGTAAAAATCATTTATTTTACAAGCAAAATCATACAATATAGGTAAAAAATGGTACATAATAAATTAATAGCAAACATAACAGACATACGGAAAAAGAAAATTAATAAATTTAATATCACGTGGTGCACTAATGAAATGTTTAAAACTTCATCTTTACTAAAATTAACCTTGTAATATACAATAGACAAGTTCTAAAATCAACTTATATAAAAGATATGTAATCTGTATACAAAATAGAAATACAACAAATTTTTTCGTCACATTCTTATATACATATATATAAACCTTTTCTTGATGGCCATGTAACTAGGACGCCATATATCCAAGGGGTGTAGTTCGGTGGGGGATGGCGAGAACATGCCCCCCCCCTCCCACATTTTTTACCCCAGTGGAAGTAATATGAAATCTCTGCCCCCCTTCTGTGTGAAAAAAAAGCATTGTGGTAATTGCCTCTTAGCTCAGTTGGGCAGGGGGCAGTTCTTACCCAGCAGGTATTGTGTGGTCAGTCTGGTGTTGTATTTTGGTTATTTTAGGTCATGACTGACTTAGACTTAGTACACGGTTATTTTAGGTATTGACTGACTTAGACTTAGTACACGCCTTATGGTACAAAATAGGGGGTAGTGGTATTTCTTGAAATGTACAACAATGCTATACTTTTCGGAATCCTTGGGTGTAGTGCTATCTTTTTTTGGTGGATGCCAATTTTTTCCATGGTTACCAAAGGTGAAATCAGTTGACATAGCAACCAAGGTCAATTTTTTTTTAAATTGACAAATCTTCATATATTAAGATAATTATTGTCAAAGGCCAATATGAGAATATCAGGGTTAATACTTCCTTGAAACGGACTTTTTATGGTCAGGTGACCTATGAGGTCCAGGGTCGTTGTCATGGTAACAAATGCGAGCAAATGTCAAAATTCGAGGTTTTTTAATCTCAGCTGAATTTTACGGACCTGGCATTGCCCAGGTTATCATCAAATTTAACAATCAGTGGAGTCAAGAGTGGAACCAGTATGTGTACTGTTTCTATACATATGCATATTACATTGGTGGCCATGGAAACCAGGTTAGAAGCGAAACTTCAAAGTCATATCTGCTCAATAACGTCTGAATTGGCTAATTGGGCAACTTTGATATCACCAATGTACTATTTTATCACACCTAGGGTGAGATATTTTTAAAGTTTTGCATTTATTTAAGTTTCTGAAATATTATTTTGGCCTGATGTTGGAATTGTCTCCTCCTACTTCTTGTCTGTGGTTGCCATGGCAACTGTTTTTAAATGTTGTGCTATTTTGGTAAAAATCTCCAAATTTCACCTCAAATGTATATAAGAAATTGTCTTTTTATATGAAAAAATATTCTGGGATAAAAAGGGGTATATGTGATCACACGACCACAACAGTTAGATATCCAGGTCATCTTGAAGGTGAGGCTCAAAGATAAGAAATGCATTGTTACATTGGCGTCATAGTAATAAAATAACAAGTTTTTGCCCGTAGGTCACCATCATTATTTTGGTAGCAAAGTCTATTTTCTAGATATCTCAGTTTCCATATTTTTTAATTATAGAAATATTTGTTGCCATGGTAACCAGACTGGATGCATATGAGAGACAAATAAGAGAAAATAAAAGGCCAAGAATCATTATTCTGACCTCTAGAGTGTTTTTAGGGTCAAATATCTTTCCTTAAGCTGAACAGTGAATTAAATTATTTCCTTTCTTACTGCGACAATTGTTTTCCGAAATTACCGTGAGGTGACTTCAACCATTCCATGGATGTCACAAATGTGTGAAAATAGTAGGGCACTGCCCAGTATCCATCCTATTTTCTTGAGAAACAGCTATGTGTGCAGAAGAGTGTAGCTTTCTTCCCACCAACAGTGGGCATTTTTCTTTTTCATTGAAATTTACCAATCGAATTTCTCCAATATGATGTAGCCTAAGTCTTGGTATAAAATTAGTTCTTTTAGAATGCGCCTCATAATGCTCAGTGCTGAAGTTTTCTGCCTTAAACAGTAAAAAAGGAAAGTGGTTCATGAGCCTTGTTGCCAGACCTAACATTTGGGAGGCTGTTCGGTTGGGTTAAAGAAATGTTTTTGTTTCAATCTTCAAAAAAAATCTTTTTTACATTTACCATACATTATCATGGTATCACAGCAGAGAAAGTCAAATCTGACATGTAGGTCGTGCTGTCCGACTGTTGTAATAAAAAGAAGGGTCATCCACCAAAAGCGTATTATTATATCTGTTTTGAAAAGATAAGTATTTACTCATAATTTTCATCAGTTTCGAAACGTTTCTTTAGGATTAAGCAAGTCTGTTATCATCAAGACAGCATAGCATTTAATCAAGATCACCAGTTGGAAGTTACTGAACAAGAAGTCAATCAAAACAGCGTTCAATGTGAGAATCACCCCTCACCTGTGCTACAGCAATGTAATCTGACTCAAAATGAAACATACCAGTAATGTTTTGGCCTGACAGCAATGGACATACTGTCTTATCACGGGTTCTTCCAATAAATTGACAGACAAACTCAAAGTTGCCCAAAACTCAGCTGTTTGACTGACTGAAGGACTGAAAAATTAGGTCAAATTTGTGGACAAAGGAGAGAAGTATCCCAATTCAAACTCATGACTGCTATTTGGAAAGCTGTGAATAGTCTAGCACATCAGTACCTTAAATTAAATACCTGTCAATTCAGTACCTTAAATTAAATACCTGTCAATTCAATACGTTACTATAATGCATGCTCAATGTGAACTTATCTCATCGCCAATGCTATTTGTACTTTACTGTTGTTACAAAAGGAATAGGAAAATATTCATGACAGCCATTGATAGGGCTATACAATGCATGCATTAATGTTATGAAGGAGACACTTGTCCCCCACAATATTGACACATTTCCTATCACAATGAATAAAGCCACTGTTCACTGAAACTTTCAGCTAGTAACCGGCATTATTGATACATGTAGCAGTTGTGGTTATCATTTTTGGAGCTTATTGAAGATTGTTAGATTTAGTTTTGACATCAAATCTCTTTATTGACATGGCATTCAGAGTTCCTTAATTTGCAAATTGGGAGTCCTTAAAAAGTTGGAACAGTGACAAAATGGCACCCCCAATTTTTTTAATCAGTAAACTCAAAATCACCATTAACCAGATTTTCATGTTTCCAAGTGATCAACTTCACCAAGAAATTACGCATATTCACCAATTATAGAAATTGTTTTATATTTTTAATTTTCCTGAAAAAGAATTTTAGCCCAAAAAAAAACTTGTGTAATTTGTACTGATTTCAGTTGTAAGTTGTGTGATAAAATGCGCCAGATCAGTCAATCAATCCATTTCTTAATAGACCAACTGAGCCTCTCAAATGCATACCATGGCATTGGCAACCAATTACCCGGTACATTGTCGTGAATAAAAAGATACAACACTGGTGATATATAATTATATATAAACTGCTCACAGTAAAAAAACGCACACTTTCAAAAAGGTTAAAAATAGTACTTTCTCTTAAAGTATCAAGATGAAAGTTTGAACACTTCTAGTAGTTGCCATAAGGTAGATTCATGAAAATTTACAAATCTCTCAATGCAGTACTTATGTGTTAAATTTCGTCGTGGTTACTGTCAAAAATGCAAGTCACAAACTGCACTTCAACACAAAATGAACCAATGGAAATATTGGTTTTGTGGCATACTGGATAGGATTAATCTTATGAAATTTTCACATGACAGGCACAGGATATCCAAAAACTGCCCCACAGAAGTTTTCGAAAAAAAAAAAGATAAAGCAGATTTTGAATTGAAAACTCAAAATGTACGACTCAGCATCTGGAAATGAAGCATGTGAACCAAAACTGTTAGATTATGGGGCTTTTTGCTTACCCAGAGTAGAAACACATACATAGACAATCATTCCATATCAATACTCTCAAAAATCTTAATGAAACATCTTTTTTTTTGAAGATGTTGACAAAAGTCTCCTGTAGGAGCAGCATTGACACTTAAATTTTATTAATTTCATCCTCTTTAATTGTGGTTTGGTCAAATATCCTTTTTCCCCAACCCATCAAGCAATTAAAAATGTAAACTTTCCTGGCTTATCAAAAAATATTGTGGAAGGAACAGCTTAGTTGTTGAAATTAATGATCAGAGGAAATTGAAATTTTGTGACTTGCGTTTTCAACAGCATCCACGACAAATTAATTTGACACAAAAGTACTGCACTTGGAGATTTGAAAATTTTTGTGAATATACCTGATGGAAACTTCTAGAAGTGTGCAAACTTTCATGTTGATACTGTAAGAGAAAGTACTATTCTTAACCTTTTTGGAAGTGTGGGTTTTTAAGTGTGAGCAGTTTACAATAAAAGTAAGAACAGTCTCATTCTTCTCAGATATTCTAGAACAGATGACCCTTTTCAGGTGATATCTCTATCAATGTAATGCTATTCTCTGTAACTCTCATGCAGTACATGAGGCTCAGTTCATATCCTATACTCTCAATGCTATCAGAATAAACAATCTACTGAATCACAAGTTACTCAATGACAAATTGACATCTCATTTCAATGCAATGAATAGGGCCTGTTGTGAGGTAATTGATGGCCAAAAACAGCTGAATATATGTAATGCACTCATAATTCTTCGAATGTAACAATCATCACCTGCCCTTTTTCCTTGATTAGCATCATTGTCTTAATATTTTCTTTTGTATACATGTTAGGATGGTCCAACATCCAATGGAAAATAATAAAAGTACAAAATTTGGTGATGGTACCCCCTTCTTTGACCATGTGGAAGAAGTGTGCAAAATTTCAGCCAAATTTATTAATATTTAGAGGTGGCTCATCAAGGTTGAAGTTTTGCTATATTTTGCATTAAAACGCCTATATCAATATAGTGAAAATTGTGTAAAATCATGTTTTCCTTTCATTTGTGGCCTATTAAGGCACTAACCAACTGAGGAAAAAGCAACATAACACTTGTTTGTATATCTTCCTCTTCAGGTTTAAAAAAATTGATTTGTCACTTATATCATTAAAATTCTTATGTGTATTGGGCGAAAAATTTGGCAGAATTGGTACGCCAATATAGATTTATAAATAAATATCAAAATTTAATGGAAAGGATCATTAAATAAATGTTGTGGGATCATGACTGAGTCATGCCATACTCCCTTCAATAAATTATTATAGTCCAGCATGAAAATGTGTTTGGGATCTAATCAGAGAAGGTAATTCACTAGACATCAGAAGGATTCTATGTAGATATCATATGCAGATATCATATGCATGTTCTATAATGCCACAATCCCGAGTGTGGTCATGTATTCAGGGACGTGTTTTTACAGCATGCTATCTGCACAGCTTAAGAAAGAGCTTGAAAGACCCCAAAGGACATGTCAAAAAGTCCTTCCAAACTGTTCTCTGGTTGGAATAACAGAGATATACAATCAGAGACTTAGATCACTTACAGATAAAATAATGAAGGACCCCAGACTAGGGTGCATCATCTGCCCCTATATCTTCAAAACATCATGCACTTTTGCATGATTGTTCCCTTGTATCATAAAAGAAGCCCTGCAAAATTTTAAGAAAAATTTCTAATGCCAAAGAGTGGCACAACAGCCTTGAAATTTCAGTATTAGGTCATATTTTAGCGATTCGCGGTTATAAATAATATTGTCAATTTTAAGTGAAATGATTTTTGAATGGCACAGTTAGATTCCTTATAAAGAGAGCTTTAATTTGATTGAGGAACGCCGGGACAAACAACTTGACAAGGAAAGTAATGTAAGTTGGCCGCAGTGCCGATTTATTAGTCAGCAGAAACAGGAGTACACACAACACACTCATACACAGACCATAGACATTAGACACACAGACAGTAAAGTAGTGAACATGAAACATAGATAAACCACCAGGTGGCTGCTCGCAGGCAGACCAAATCAGTTATGATACCCCAAGTGACAGGATATGGTATCAAATATATAATTAAAAAACTCGGGCTAATAAATTAGGAGGCACAAGGCAAATATATTAATAAGCAAATATATTAATAAGCAGGTACAAATAAGTCAACCAAGGCACAGCTATGATAATTTTATGATAATAATAAATATGAAATTTTTTATGATAATAATTAAAAAAAAATTAATAAAAATTTTTTATAAAAATTTTTTTTTTTTTTTTTTAGTTAAATTTTACCTGAACCCTGGACTATAGGGAAATACTCCCTATGTACTAAGTTAGAGAGAAAAAAAAATTCATAAATTATAAAACGCCCCAATATGGGGTTTTAGATAAGTGAAATTTTAGGAATTAAAAATAAATGGAAAAGGAAAATTTTTAATTTTTACAAGTAACAACTACCTATAACCAGGTTTTGGCGAGGGTGGGTGGGAATTTTTAGAAGTGCGACGTGGAATAACGTTGGAAGCGGCTTATATACTAGCCGTTGTTTGTGACGGTTAGGAATCTCAACCAATCACGTGCCGGCTCGGTGGCGGGAAAGGACGCTCACCTGTGATCATACCCGACACCTAAACAATACATGGAAGACAGACAGTTACGCGACAACAGACCGGCCGGCCCTAAGACAGACAACCTGCGTTAATGTCCCCCTCCCTCAATGTACCCTAGTGCCCACACTAAGCTATCATTGAGGAACGCCGGGACAAACAACTTGACAAGGAAAGTAATGTAAGTTGGCCGCAGTGCCGATTTATTAGTCAGCAGAAACAGGAGTACACACAACACACTCATACACAGACCATAGACATTAGACACACAGACAGTAAAGTAGTGAACATGAAACATAGATAAACCACCAGGTGGCTGCTCGCAGGCAGACCAACCACCCCAGCCCAAGAGCAGCCGTGAGTGAGAAACCCTAAGTGAAGTGAAAAACCCTTAAAGGAAAAAACATAGAAAAACACTCTGTAAAATAAACGAACAATAGTTAGAACAAAGGAAGAAGAAAGAAAGGAAGAAAAGAAAGAAAGTCAAATAAATAAGGATGGATACACTTCCAGGTCACCGAAGGGGGGGGGGGAGCTCAAGTGAGCTGGGGGGCCAACAGGGCAAAAGATTCCGGAACAGGTCGCATATACAAGGTATACGCTGAAGAGCGCCACCTTCCAAGGCTTTGTATGTCATGAGCAGGCATACCTGTGGTTGCCGCCTGGGTGGCCGCCCCCGCCCTGAGGGAGTGGGAAGAATAAAGAAGTGGGTCCATGCCCATATCTTTAATCAAGGCCTTAATGGCCGAGTTATAAACCGGATACGTCAATGGTTGCCCTGAAGCCAAGGTGAACAAATGAGAATGAGATGAGGATGAATGAACACGTAAGTAGATGAGACACACAGCACAGACTTCCTTACCGGAACACCCCAGACAGACCACAAATCCATGTGGTTGGGTTTTCGAGGACGCCACGGCATACCTCATTAGAGGCCGGCCTTTAAAGGAGGAAAAGGAGACCGAGGACCTAGCAGGACCCTTACCCAGAAGTGGATCTACACACAATTCTGATGCCCTCAAGCATCCAAAATACTGGAGGGCCATAGCCGAGGCAAGCACAAGGGCATCAGGTGAGCCCGTCAAACGCCGCAACATCGAACATAACAGAGGGAACGATATGGGGGCAGCTTGGGAGGGGGGTGGTCGATTCCTAACCAAAGACCGGACAGCTAACTTTACCCTAGGAGACCAAATCACAGGGGGTTGAAGACCGATGGCAATCACCCATGCCCTCAATCCTGACAGGTAAGTAGATACAGTCCTATGGGACAGGGAATCTATATCCAAGTAAGCAATGAATCGAAGTAATTTGGTTTCCGATAGGGGGAGTGGCTGCATGGAATAAGATTGGGCGAAGTTCAAGTAGCGGCGTACAGCAGTGGCGTATCCCGCCTTGCTCCGGGGGGCCCATCCCTCTTGGACTAAGTCCGCCGCTCTATGATCCAATTCTACAACAAAAGGGAGAAAAGGAATATGTAAAAAATATGTAATAAAATAATAAAAGGGATAATATTATGTAGATTCAGCGAATGGTATCGATAACATCCATATTAGGCCAGACCATGGTGGGGTCAGCTTGGGGGTTCCTGGCCTTGAACTGGGCCAATCTCAGCCTACTGAGATCGTCTGCATCGACGTTCTTATCTGTAGGGATGTAAACGGGGGCAGCTGAAATATTAAATTCCTCTAGAATCTGGCACCAACTGCGGACGAAGGCCATGAGCTCGGGCACAGGGGAATAAAGGCTGTTCAGTAGACCTGTTCAAAAAATACCTTCTATTTTATTTTAATGCAGGATGCAGTGATTCCCATTCTCCAAACTATAGAATGACCAAATATGACATTTTTTTTAATTTTGAACTTTGGGAATGCCTGCCTCATGAGCCATGAAGTTTTAATGTTTAATTTCATTAAAAACGCCAAAAATAACAGAGGGGGGTGTTATATTTCTCCTCATATCTTTTATCAGAATTCATTGTAGAGCAACATGGATGGTGTCATATGAAAGCTTGTTAAATTATCTTTCAAATGAGACCAATAACTTGGTATTTGAGACATTTTGAGTTCTCTTCAAAGCAGAAATGTGTAAATTTTTGGGAAATTTTGTTATCGCTTACTGTATTCAGCCTCATATGCTAATCCAAATTGATCATATAGCAGCATGAGTGATATCATTCAAATGCCTGTAAAGTTTTCTTTAAATAGACACCATTTCTAAAATTATTTAGATAGTTCTCATTGTGTCTGAAGCAAAAATGCCTGCAGTTCAAGGAGCTCCCTGCCCGATCTAATTCATTGCAGCACTGCATTGACCAGAAAGTTTACAAAATCTTTTGTCTTATTAAATAATTTCATTGATATTGTTTCCAAGTGATTAGGACATTTTAGAAATTCTTTTCCATGTCCTTAAAATGACTTTCTATTGAGGACCTACATTGTTGGATTTGTGCTGAATCGAAATTACCTTAGCACATTCTTGGAACAAATGTGCGACATATTTTAGAAAATGCAGTTAAACTTGACATTTTGAGCAACAGCATGCCACAGTTGTCAATTCTCATAATTATGCTATAAGTAACTTCTTGTGCCACTAAATTAATAATGACTTTAATTATGTTTGAGGTTTAAAATTCAAAGATTAACACAATATTGACAATAACAGGTCCATGCAATAAAATGTAAATCACTCATGACTTAAAACTATCATACACTAATACTATGACATAGATGAGGGCCTAATTTCACAAATATAAATTAAAATAGTAATTACAGTGTTACACAGTTCCCCACATTGTGTCTATAATGACTTGTTAAAGGTAGCGGCAGGAAATTTAACACAACTTTTGAATGTGGGTTTTTAAAACTGTCCACCTACATACAATTATATGCCCCAGCTAGAAAATGAGTCACCCAACAAAACTGTTCTGGGAATGTTGCTTTCTGGTAAATTCTTATTATTTTATGACTTATGTTGATTAATATTGATTTATTGTTTAAGCAAAACTGTGTTTCAATGTAACAGACTTCCAGCCACTCTACCCAACATGTTGTTATTGATCTTTCCAAGTTTCTGCTGGCTTAGGTATCCATCATAAACTTCAAGGTGCTTCAGCTCAGACAATGAGTATCATCACAATGCAATAAAATCCAATATTGTGTCAATCTTTGAATTTTCAATCTCAAACATGATTAAAGTCATTATTCATTTAATTGCACAAGAAGGACACTTCTTTGTAGCACAATTATATAGAATTGACAACAGTGGCATATTGTTGCTCAAAATGTTAAGTCAACTTTAACTGCATTTTCCAAATATGTAACACATTTGCTCCAAGAATATGTCTAGATAACACTGGTGTTGAAAAATAACAATACCTAAGTCATCGATGATGCTTGTTTCGATTTAGCTCAAATCCAAAAATGTATTTCCTCAATAGAAAGTCATTTTAAGGACATGGAAAAGAATTTCTAAAATGTCCCAATCACTTGGAAACAATGTCAATGAAATTATTTAATAAGACAAAAGATTTTGTAAATTTTCTGGTCAATGCAGTGCTGCAATGAATTAGATCGGGCAGGGAGCTCCTTGAAATGCAGGCATTTTTGCTTCAGACACAATGAGAACTATCTAAATAATTTTAGAAATGGTGTCTATTTAAAGACGACTTTACAGGCATTTGAATGATATCACTCATGCTGCTATATGATCAATTTGGATTAGCATATGAGGCTGAATACAGTAAGCGATAACAAAATTTCCCAAAAATTTACACATTTCTGCTTTGAAGAGAACTGAAAATGTCTCAAATACCAAGTTATTGGTCTCATTTGAAAGATAATTTAACAAGCTTTCATATAACACCATCCATGTTGCTCTACAATGAATTCTGATAAAGATATGAGGAGAAATATAACACCCCCCTCTGATATTTTTGGCATTTTTAATGAAATTAAACATTAAAACTTCATGGCTCATGAGGCAGGCATTCCAAAAGTTCAAAATTGAAAAAAATGTCATATTTGGTCATTCTATAGCTTGGAGAATGGGAATCACTGCATCCTGCATTAAAATAAAATAGAAAGTCTTTTTTGAACAGGTCTACTGTTCAGGATATGGCAAACTACCATGTTGTCAATGTGAAAAGTGACACACTTGGCCCTGAGCCTCGGGGCCCACGTGGCCAATGCCAACAGTGCAGCCAAGAATTCCTTCCAATTAATGGATTTTTCCCGAGCAAAGTCCAATCTACCTGAAAAGGATAAATAAAACCACTCGGGCTCACAAAACGCCCCGAGGGCCGAACCACTTGAATCTGTATAAACATCAAACGCATCCGAGTCCCAAACAGGGCAGAAATAACTAATCCCATTATGGGACTCGATGCAGTCAATCCACCACTGGAGATCTGCACAAGCTGCTGCATTCAGGCGTAAAGAATGGTGGAGATACTTCACAGACCTCGATGCCTGGAACAGCCTCCCCAGAAACGCCCGTCCGTGGCGAATAACCCTGGCGGCAAACGCCAGCTTTCCCAAAATACTCAGAAGGCGTCGCTTTGTTAAGGATTTGAGACCAACCCAATGGGCCGCTTCCTGCTTCAGATCAAGCAGGCGCTCCCGGGAAATTCTTAACTGATTGAGCTCCGTGTCAATCACTATCCCCAGGAACTCGACCACATGGTCGCGGCTCTGTAACCTTGGCAGGGTTCACAGCAAACCCGGCCTTGGCACATACAGATAACATCAGCTGAAGCGCTTCCGAGCACTCTTCGAATGAAGAGGCAATAACCAAAAAATCATCAACATATCGCACAACGGGCACCTTGACCCCCTCCAGGGTCATGAACTTCTCCAAGGCATCTGCAAAGATGTTAAACAGGAATGGAGCACTGCGGAGACCAAAATTTAGTACCTTACTAAAATAATATAAAGTTCTACCACTGGGGTCGGGCCATGACAGGCCCATCAGGTGCCAATCTGCTGTATTGATGAAAACATGCTTAAAGGCATTTTCTAAGTCAAGCTTAGCTAAAAATAAAATTTTTAGAAGTGCGACGTGGAATAACGTTGGAAGCGGCTTATATACTAGCCGTTGTTTGTGACGGTTAGAATCTCAACCAATCACGTGCCGGCTCGGTGGCGGGAAAGGACGCTCACCTGTGATCATACCCGACACCTAAACAATACATGGAAGACAGACAGTTACGCGACAACAGACCGGCCGGCCCTAAGACAGACAACCTGCGTTAATGTCCCCCTCCCTCAATGTACCCTAGTGCCCACACTAAGCTATCAATACCAACATCAATTGTTTCCATTCAGTAGAAGTCAAAATTGAGTGGAGATATTTTCTTTTTTATTGGGTAAAATGCAATAAATAAAAAAAAAGGATGTTAATATGACTTTGTGAAGTCAAAGAAGTCTACAAAGTGGAAATATGGTCTACTACATCATCTGATAAAACCTTGATTGTATTATGGTGTAGTCAGAATAAATAAAAAAAAGACGCAGAACGGTGTCTCAACGAACTGTTGCATTTCTCATATCTACATGTAATTTATGAAAATTTGCACCTTTGAATTTGATGAATAACTATCTAGGAAAAATTTTCAATTTTCTAATTTCATCAGAAAATTGTTCCTTACGTTTTATTCCAACGATTATTTCAAAGTTAGGGAGAAATTGAGCTTTTAAGTTGATTTTTCCAAACATTTTGCTATAATAGTCAGAAACTTTCGGCTTTCCAAAATACTTAGGCATGAGAAATTTTCGGAAATATAGCTTTCTACCATTCAAATTAAAGACAATTTTCTTCTGAGAATAATGGTATATGAATTGGAATCATACAGCCAACCATAAGCTAGATATTTCTAATCGCGACTTTTCAAAGCATCATTTTTTGACAATGTTGGACTGAACTTTGACACAAAAGTGCCACCCTAAAGCCACATCCGATCTTTTTTAAATTTTGCAGAATGTGTTTCTATGGGCATCTATAGGTACAATATGGCAAAAGTGCAAATGAATATTTCAATTTTTTCATTTTTAGGGGGCAGACGATGCACCCTACCCCAGACACCCTCTTGCGAAGGAATATCAAATGCTTCCCAGTGGTCGCAGGCTCAGAGTCCCATGTGCCAGGACAAACAGATTAAAAAACACTTTTATTCCTATGTCCATAAAGACTCGGAACTCCATCAAGGTATCTTGATGCAAAAATTCAATTTGTCTATAATTTTTAATTTCTTGAATGGTCAGAGCCACCAAATTTCACATATGTGACCAATAAATGTATGTTATGTTATGTTATGTTATGTACTGTGTAATAGAAAGCTGCCGTGACTTTTGATAGTGTGATGTTCTCAACATCTTTTCTCAATTTCTAGCCAAGTGGTATTTTGACATATGCTACTGAAAATTTTTTAAAAGAGGTGCATGTAGCGATTCCATCTTTCTCAAATACATGTTCCACATTCAATATATAGCAGTATACATGACCTATTAATAATTCTTAGGCGAGATCTTGGACGAATGTCTAAGTTTTATGTGCCAAGTAATTAATGCGTCCCTGTGGAAATAAGAGATACCCTAGAAATAATCGTGTTGGTTATTCAAAGATCCCTGCTCAAAAGTTATTAAGTACTCATAAAATCAAACTTTTGTTCTTTAATAATAGAACATAGTAGGCCTAAGTTGTCTTTCCCGAACAGGTATCCCTGCAAAAAATAAACTGCCTCAAACATTGTACAGAAACTGACAATAGCAGGGAAAAAATGTTTTTGGATTATAAGAATCCCTTCCACAACTGATTGGTCTTACTAATTTAATAAGGTGTCAAACCGCTCAAATTGTATTGGGTAAACTAATCACGTTAATGTTCACGTCTGAAGCTTCCGGGAGTGAGAAATTTCAAAGACCCAGGAAAGGGGCTATTTAAAATAATAAACAACCAAGAGGATGGGATTTACATTCTTTATCATGTTGGAATGGAATAATATATTGAAAGTAGAATGGTATGACTCAGTCATGATCCCAAAACCTTTCCATTAAATTTTAATATTTATTTATAGATCAATATTGGTGTACCAATTTTGCAAAATCCCCCCCAATACACTTCAATTGACATAATAATGTTTATGATATAAGTGACAAATCACTTTTTTTTAAAATGTGGATAGGAAGATATACATACAAGTGTTATGTTGCTTTTTCCTCAGTTGGTTAGTATCTTAACAGGCCTCTAATGGAAGGAAAATATGATTTAAAACAATTTTCACTATTTAGATATGAGCGTTTTAATGCTAAATATAGCAAAACTTCAACCTTGATGATCCACCTATAAATATTAATCAATTTGGCTGAAATTTTGCACACTTCTTCAACATGGTCAAAGGAAAAAAGTTAGGGGGTACCATCAATGAAATTAGGATATATATTTTTTTGGACCACCCTAATACATGTATATCAGTATCTATGACCCTCATTTTTAAACTGAACATTATCTATGATTTATAAAGTAACATTCATGGCAACAGGATATCATGGCATTGATAATTTTCCTTGGACAATAAATTCTTTAATTTAAAGTACAGGCCCTTGTCAGCTTCTTTTTTGGTAAAACTTTGAGATTTGTTTATTTTTATCTAAAATATGAGGCTCTTCTAAACTGTTGTCACGGTTACCATGGTGAGGAACCGGAAGAATCTTAACATTAAAAAAAGGAAAAATAGAACTGAATATCATAAATAAGTGACAGAAAAGTTTGAGAATTATCTTATCTTGGGCAACCCAATACGTCACATTTGTCAATTAAACTATACCTGGTTGTTATGGCTATAACCTGGTTGCCATGGCTACCAATGATTGTACATCTATTGAAACAGTTGACATACTGTTGTAGCATATTTATACACAAATTGTTAATGAAATTGATTAGAATCTGCCAGTATGATATTTGTTAATTTTAGTTTATGCAAAATAAATCCTTGATTTGTCTCAAGTGCATTCAGTCCGGTTACCAAGGCAACAATATTTTTTTATCATAAATTCTGGAAACTGATATATCTAGAAAATAAAATTAACAGCCATTGCTACCAAAATAATGATGGTGACCTACTGATAATAATTTGTTATTTTCTTACTTTGACGTCAATGTAATAAGGCATTTCTTACCTTTGAGCCTCACTTTCAAGATGACCTGTATCCCTAAATGAGTAGGTCATGTGATCACATATACCCCTTTTTATCCTAGAATATTTTTTCAAACAAAAAAGACAGTTTCTTATACACATTTGGGGTGACATTTTGAGATTTTTACCAAAATAATTAAACATATAAAAACGGTTGCCATGGCAACCACAGACAAGAAGCAGGAGACAATTCCACCTTTAGGCCAAAAAAAATATTTCAGTAACTTAAATAAATGCAAAACTTTAAAAAACATCTCACCCCAGGTGTGATAAAATAGTACATTGGTGATATCAAAGTTGCCCAATTAGTCAATTTAGACATTACGGAGCAGACATGACTTGGCCACCAATGTAATGTGCATATGTATAGAAACAGCACACATACTGGTTCCACTAATGATTGTTGAAATTGATGAAAACCTGGGCAATGCGAGATCCGTAAAGTTCAGCTGAGATTAAAAAACCTTGAATTTTGACATTTGGTCGCATTTGTTTCCATGACAACGACCCTGGATGTCACAGGTCACTTGACCAAAAAAATCCGATTTTGTGCATTTATTATTCCTGATACTTAGATTCTGTTTCTGGTTCGTGGTTTTAATAAAATATGAAAATTCTAAAATTTTTAGAAAAACTGACCTGGGTTGCTATGGTAACAAATTCCTGTTTTGGTTGTCATGGGAAAAATTGGCATCCAGCAAAAAATGTTACTACAACTCCTCAGGTTTCCAAAAAGTACACGACTGTTAGGCTGTTAAAAAAATACCACTAAATGCATAAGGCTGTGTACTATAAATATAAGATCAGTGTGACGTTATTGTCTACCCACACACAGATGTCTAAAGCTGATGTCAGCATGACATTGTCCATTGACTGATCTTCTACTGACATCAGACTGAGGTCAGAAAGGGACCTCACCATGATGCCAAGGAATTATGTCACATTTTTTCAGTTTAAAATGGTTTTTAAATGGTAGGAAAATTTGAATAAATCGAGCTTCTCGATGAAAATAAGATACTGTGTAGTTACATGTTAATAATTTTTTTCTGCTTAATAAATATATCATCGATGTGTGGGTATTTTCTGAATTTATATAATAATGTAATATATAGACAACTAACAGACATAAAATTAAGTTTTAAGACCCCATAAGGTCAAATTTGGCATGTGCAAAAGGTCAAAAGTCACAGAAATTCTTCAGCTTTGAGCCTCAGTTGTCAATTTTTGTGCAATTTTATCAACTTATGCCCATTTAGATATTTAATTAAGTCTGATAGTATCTGTTTGTCAGATATTGTTGATTCCCTGAATCAAGCATGTGCTTATCAGCTGTTCAGTTGTTTTATGTGCTATAAATAACTTTTGGGTCATGGATGCCTGACCACTGGCCACTGGCCAAAAATCAATAGCATGACTGGTGACCTCAATTAGTGGAGGCTGTGAGTGGAAAATTTTGGAATTGTCAGTTGAGATCTGATTGTCATCTGGGTTGGACCAGAAGTGAAAAATGTTAATTTAAGAAAATGTAATTTATTGAGAATTCGGTACAAGGGCTGTATAATCGTGAGTACTATTTATTTATCTATTTAAATGCTTATTGTGATTGCAATTACTTATTTGAAGGTTTTAGATCTGAGTTTAATTTATTGTTTAAAAAATGGCATTATGTAACTGGTGACAGGATGTTATGCAACTGTCAAAAATTTGAATTTGAAATTACTGGACACTAAGCTTTTTTATTTATTTGGGTGAACTTTAATGATAATTCATTTATTCTGGACATTATCAATTTACATGAATTTATGGTGGTGAAAATGAATATGAATTTATTTATTTATTTATTTGACTTTTGATGAAAATTGGGACTTTATACATGATTTAATGAAAATGAATTAATGTGGCTTGATGGAAAATGAAAGTGAATTAGTGTGATGACAAATGTCATAATGTGACTTTTAATGTAATCTTTATTTTTTATTTGCCTATTTTTTGTAACTTTATAATTATTTTTATACATATTTAATATGATTTATTTTCTTTATTAATTTGTAGATTCACCAATTTAATGGGTTGCGTGAATAAAAAGCTCAAAAACTGCAAATGTTGTGCCGAGTCCTCAACAGTGAATGATTATACTGCAGGAGCAGTGAATGATTAGAGCCAAAACGGAAGGAGTGAATGAAGCAGAAGGACGAGTGAAGGAAGAGCAGTGAATGTGATATCTGGAGTGGCAGTGAATGAAAACTAGTGAATGAGGTTGATGTAAAGATGGCGGTTGACGAAGAATATAAGCAGAGAAGATATGCCAAGGCAACCCTGACCAGATTCATCAACAAGGCTGATGTGTTCATCGTTGAAAATGATACTCCAGGATTGATGTCTCATCTCGAAAAGACGAAAGATGCCTTTAAGAAGTTTGAGTCAGCTCATGAAAAATACCACGGCTTACTGGAAGACGATAATGAAATTGATGCGAGTGATAAATATTTCTTTGAAGAGCAGAGTAGCTATATTGCCGCTATGAAGAGAGGAAATGAGTATCTTCAGGAGAAGAAGCCTGCAGAAGCACCTAAGGTGAAAGAGGAGTTGGGGTCCCAAGATGTGATGCAAATGATGAACTCTCCTCGCATTGAATTGGATAAGTTTGATGGAGATCCTCTCTGTTATCATGCGTTCCGTGCAATGATAGCGGAAACTATTGATCCTTTGGACTGTAACGGCAAGGTTAAGTTAACTCGTCTTCTTCAGTGTTGTGCTGAAAATGTCAAGAAGAAGATACGTCACTGCATGACATTCAAGGAAGGTGATGCCTATGAAGAAGCAAAGAAAATCCTTGAGAAGAAATTTGGTGATCCATTCTTGGTGATGGATCGGATTGTGAAGTCTCTTCGAAGTGAGAAGGAAGCGAAGTCTCCCAGTGAAGTTCAAGTTCTTTCCGATGAAATCTTCAGTGCCCATACAACATTGAGGGAAATGGGCATGCTTGTTGAGGTGGACTCCCAAGGGCTTATTGTTGACGTCATTAAACGATTTCCTTTCTCCATTCAAAAGAATTGGAGGAAACATGCGATGAAACAAAAGAAGACAAAAGAGGCGTATCCAGGGTTTGGTGAGCTTGCGAAATTTGTGAGTGAAGAATCTGATGAAATGAATGATCCAGTTTACGGTCAACTATTTGACAAGCCTGAAGGTCACAACAGGAAGAATTTGTCGAAATCTTCAGCTTCATTTGCGACGAATGTCAACGGATCTTCAAATTCGTCTTCGTTTCAATTTCGTAGACCTCCCTGCAGTTTGTGTTCTGAAGATCACCGTTTATTGTACTGTGCTAGCTTTAAGAATATGAAGCTTTCGGACAGATTGAATTATGTGAGAGATAACAAACTGTGTGAAAATTGCTTGTTAGGAAATCACACTACTATTAATTGTAGAAAATCTACTGTTTGTGATGTTGGTGATTGTGGACAAAAACATACAAGGTTGATACATGTTTCTCATGACAATGTGAATGTAACTGATTCAAATCAAAATGTCAAGATTGCTCATGCTTGTGAAACAGGTGTTAGAGTTCACATGCCAGTTGTAAATGTGAGAGTAAACGATAGACATGTGAATACCGCTTTGTTAGATACGGCATCAAGTAGCACTTTCTGTTCTGAGAAACTTGTTAAATCTCTTGGGTTACGAGGTGTTAAAACAACTTTGACATTGAATACTCTGAATGCCTCTGAGAAACGTGAGAGCAAGTTGGTCAATTTTGATATTGCATCTGTGAGTGGTGACAAACGTTTAAAGTTGAACAATGTTTATGTTGTGGAAAAGATACCCCTGAATGTTCCAGTTGCAGATACTCAGTCCTTCGCACATCTCGACGGCTTGAAGTTTGCTGGTAGTGGTGCAGAGGTGCACATTTTGATCGGACAAGATCATGCGGAAGCCTTGATGCCAATGGAGACAAGAAGTGGATCCAAAGGAGAACCTTTCGCTGTAAGGACGCTTCTTGGATGGACACTCAACGGCCCAGGTCATTCTTCTTCCAAGGAACAGCAAAGCGTAATCAGCCATTTCGTCAATGTGGGTGAGAGCCTTGATCGCAAAATTGATTGTGTGCGGAGTGGTGTAAATGAAAGTGTGGTACAAGAACTCCCTTTGTCGCAAAATGATGCCAATACGACTGTAGTGTCTGATGAACAATGTGAATCTGCTAGTGATAATTGTCAGATTTCTCTTCCACGGAAAGATAATGATGTTGTTTCAAATGCCATAAAAATGACTGTATCATCCAAATGTATCGATTCAACGAAGCATGACCTTGAAAAGGGTGATTTGTCCGGGTGCGAGGATGAAGTGACGAAGTTGAGCCAGTCTGAATGCATGGAGCAGATTTCTTCAGATGAGAACTTCTTCCCTGCAGCAGACAATCCAGCTCCACAAACTAGAGGACAGGATCCAGAGAGCATTGTGGGTGAGAAACTGCGCTTGGATCCGAAGTACCTGAGAAGATACATGAGTCAATGCAAGCCTGCAAATGATGACTCTGACGTGAGACAGTGTGACGTTAGTACCGAAGTGACTTGTACGACCACTGTGAGAGATCACTCCATCGACCAGGTGATATTGAAGTGCTCTAGTTGCTACATGCTTACATGGACTGCTGTTTTGATTGTATGTCTCAGCATAATGTTATTGTCAAGTCCTTGTGAAGATGGGAATTTCGTGGTTGGAGAGATCCATGAACTGCCACCTGGAAGATTTGATCAAGTTGATGTCTGTCGAAGATGGTGCTGTGTCCAACATTTGAAGAATGAAGTTCTCGACCGATGGATAACAGGATATCTTCTGAAATTTCTGCGAATATGGAAGTGGCTTTATTCTACTGGAAACTTTCAAGTCAGCAGCCTGCAAGAGAACGTTCCAACAAGATCTTGGTCCATTGAGCTATTGTCAAAATTTGTTGTTGGAAGATATTCAGTGACAAGTAAGATCATATCAACTACTGTGAAATTTTAATGATTTATTTGTGAGAAAAAGCTAATGTCAGCATGACATTGTCCATTGACTGATCTTCTACTGACATCAGACTGAGGTCAGAAAGGGACCTCACCATGATGCCAAGGAATTATGTCACATTTTTTCAGTTTAAAATGGTTTTTAAATGGTAGGAAAATTTTTAGGCCAAAAAAAATATTTCAGTAACTTAAATAAATGCAAAACTTTAAAAAACATCTCACCCCAGGTGTGATAAAATAGTACATTGGTGATATCAAAGTTGCCCAATTAGTCAATTTAGACATTACGGAGCAGACATGACTTGGCCACCAATGTAATGTGCATATGTATAGAAACAGCACACATACTGGTTCCACTAATGATTGTTGAAATTGATGAAAACCTGGGCAATGCGAGATCCGTAAAGTTCAGCTGAGATTAAAAAACCTTGAATTTTGACATTTGGTCGCATTTGTTTCCATGACAACGACCCTGGATGTCACAGGTCACTTGACCAAAAAAATCCGATTTTGTGCATTTATTATTCCTGATACTTAGATTCTGTTTCTGGTTCGTGGTTTTAATAAAATATGAAAATTCTAAAATTTTTAGAAAAACTGACCTGGGTTGCTATGGTAACAAATTCCTGTTTTGGTTGTCATGGGAAAAATTGGCATCCAGCAAAAAATGTTACTACAACTCCTCAGGTTTCCAAAAAGTACACGACTGTTAGGCTGTTAAAAAAATACCACTAAATGCATAAGGCTGTGTACTATAAATATAAGATCAGTGTGACGTTATTGTCTACCCACACACAGATGTCTAAAGCTGATGTCAGCATGACATTGTCCATTGACTGATCTTCTACTGACATCAGACTGAGGTCAGAAAGGGACCTCACCATGATGCCAAGGAATTATGTCACATTTTTTCAGTTTAAAATGGTTTTTAAATGGTAGGAAACTGGAAAGACTGAGAAGGATCCTCGCCAAAAGCTTTAAAATTTTGAATAAATGGAGCTTCTCGATGAAAATAAGATACTGTGTAGTTACATGTTAATAATTTTTTTCTGCTTAATAAATATATCATCGATGTGTGGGTATTTTCTGAATTTATATAATAATGTAATATATAGACAACTAACAGACATAAAATTAAGTTTTAAGACCCCATAAGGTCAAATTTGGCATGTGCAAAAGGTCAAAAGTCACAGAAATTCTTCAGCTTTGAGCCTCAGTTGTCAATTTTTGTGCAATTTTATCAACTTATGCCCATTTAGATATTTAATTAAGTCTGATAGTATCTGTTTGTCAGATATATTTAAGTCTGTGAATTTATCCGAAGGACGCTTATTGGAGGTTGATAATTACATGGCGGAATAATACAAAAAGGCAACTTATGAATGGTAAAATCTTGCTAAATTGGATGCATTCAACCTTGGTGAAGAACAACCCTTGCTTCTTCCTCATTGAATTAACCAAATCTATATACATATATATTGTATCCCTTTAACCATTATTTTTGAGAGTCTGGACAAATTTTACTGCTTAAACCTGTAATTGCAAACCACATTGTAAACATGTTTATTCTTGTTTTTACTTGAGCAAATATGTGTATATGCTTTTTATTTATGCATCCTGGTCTCCTCCATTTCTCCTCCTTCCTACTCCCATCTGTCCTCCCTCTTTGATGGTATCCTCCATGCCTGTATTTATTAAGTATCCTCTAACACTTCTCTTTCCCAGTCCTCCCGATTCCTCCTAATTTCTAGTCTTCTCCGTCCCCCCTCCTTCCAAGTCTCATTGCTAGCTCCTTCTTATTATTCTCATCCTCCCACCTAATTGTTGGTCTTTTCTATATCCCTACATTTTTGTAGTCTCCTCCATTCATTTTCCTTTGTGACTTCATTCCTCCTCCATTCTTCATAGTCTTATTCCTGCCTACTCCTTTTAGGTCTAATTCAATCCCTCCATTTTTCTCCTACACTCCTCTTTCCCAGTCACCTCCCTCTCTTCTTTCTTAGTCTCATCTCTCCCTCCTACTTTCTCATCTAATGCCTCTAAATAGCCTGCACTGGTGTTGATGGGCAATAGGTAGTCTCATCGCACAAGTCTACATCCATCTATTTTTGTAGTCTCTTTTCCAGTCTTATTGAACCCTCATCCTTGTAAGTCTCCTCTGGCCCTCCCTTCCCTAGTCTCAACCCTCCCTCCTTCTTGGTAATCTCCTTACCAGGGTATTTGGGTATAAAATTCTGCCTCTGAGCAAATAAAATACAAACCAATTTCAGTATGATACATGTCGACTTAGCGACAAACAGGATAAGAAAAACACATATCCTTACATTATATAGCCATAAGCCACTTGGATGGATGTATAATCAGGGCATTACATCCTGTGTTTATGCACATGGAAGGCTAATAAGGACAACACTAGGACATGGCAATAAGGCAAAGGATGATTGAAACTGCCATCCAACATAGCACCAGGTGACCCAGCAAGTACCTGATTCGAACACTGGTCCCATGGATTGGCAGCCTACTCAGCCTACTCAGCCAGAAGCCAGAAGCTTATAGCAGACTTTACAAGTTTCTATCCAAACATAGAATGCTGTCACCTTCGCAATTTGGTTTTCGACAGAACTTATCCACTGAAACAGCAATACTTGAAATGCAAGATAGAATAATAAGGTCATTGGAAAGTAAATTATGGTGTATTGGAATTTTCCTAGATCTATCAAAGGCTTTTGATTCTCTCGACCTTTCAATACTTATCCAAAAACTTGAACACTATGGAGTAAGAGGACTGCCCCTACAATGGTTTAAAAGCTACTTAGACAATAGGCAACAATTTGTAAAATTTTGCGATGTAACGTCAAATAAAAAGTCAATTTCTTTCGGGGTTCCCCAAGGCTCCATCCTTGGACCCCTTCTTTTTCTAATATATATAAATGACCTACCTTCAAACACCGATAACTCACAAACGATCATTTTTGCAGATGATACTAACCTTCTGTATTCATCTACCTCTCTCAGCCTCCTATCTTCACAAATAAATAACTCATTAGACAAAGTTTCAGATTGGTTTTCCACAAATAGATTATCACTTAATATTGACAAAACCAACTATGTAGTTTTCACTCGACCACGACAAACAATAGAAAATGATCCCAACATAATGATAAACAATGTTAACATAAAGAAAGTAAATTCAACTAAATTTCTAGGGGTTTATATGGATGAAAAATTAGGGTGGAATGTTCATCTGAGCTTAAAAGCAAACCAAGTTGCGAAGATTAACGGTATCCTATGCAAACTTAAACACAGTTTACTATCCCATGTCCTTAAAGTAATTTTCCAGTCATTGCTCCAACCTCACATTGAATATGGTATTACTGCTTGGGGAAATGCGAAATGTCCCGAAATAAAACGACTAAAGATACTTCAGAAAAAAGCCATCAGACAGGTCACGAAAAGTAAATACAACAGCCACACAAGCCCGATTTTTAGAAAGCTCAACCTACTAACAATTGATGACTTGTTTCTCTTAAACTGTTGCAAATTGTGTTATAAATTCTTTCATTCCGGTCTTCCCACTTACCTCCAATCTCAGTTGCAGGTAGTAGGGAATATACATCTCCATAATACAAGACACCAAGATTTACTATATGTTAGGAATATTTTCTCTGAACTCGGAAAGCAGTCCTTCAATTATAAAATAGCACAGGCCTGGAACAGGTTACCAAGGACACAAAAAGAATATTTATCGGTGTCGATTTACACTTTTTCAAGAAAATTGAAACAGTACCTGGTGTCTCAGTACTCACTAGTTTGCACAACAGCCAACTGTTATGTCTGTCAGAACACATAACCATCATCAGTCATTATACTCATTATCATTATCATTAGCTCATATTTTCTTCCTTGGGATTGGGAATGGGAAGGGACGGGGATTTAATTTAATGTGGGTTAACTTTTGAATAAAATGCTTTTCTTCATAAACATATGTATGACTAATGAATAATAGTGGGTAGGTCGATTACAGCATGAAAATGCTAGTGACTGTCCCCACGAGGTAGAATGTTCTGTTTGTATTAATGTTCTGTTCCTCATGTATGTAACAAATTAGCTCTATATAACTGTTACCATTATAACTTGTCATGATATCTGTACATACATGTGTAAATTCTCAAATAAATTCAATTCAATTCAATTCAAGTCTACCAGAGGCCCCTGGCCCATATTAGTTGGGCAATAACTATGCAACAATAGGTTTATGTTAGATAGAGATTACTGTTACCTTGGCTGTTGACAATTCTATATGGCTGATTCATATACTTAGTAGTTTCTTGCAGTGCAAAAATTTACAAATTTGACAGAAATTGTAACAGATTTGTGTTTATCTTACTTTTTGCGGAGACCACGACAGTTACCAGAGTAACTGTCAAGCAGAGACCAAAGGTTCAAAGCATTTGAATTAAACAAGATTGTTCCATCAAAATAATTATTGTCTATATTTCATTGACACAATTCTCAGCAGAGACATAGTTTTCTAAGAAAAAGATTTACCAGCAACTTAACTCCATCCACATTTTATATTTATGGATTTGGGTACATTTTCAAACTTTTAATGAGTAACTGTAACTCGGTTACATGACAAACCTCTTAAATCCTTTAGAGCTGAAAAAAAAACAGCTTTGAAATGGGCACTCTACATTCAACAAATATATATAAAGTAAATTGGTGACTATGCATCTTGTAAAAAAGAATTAACAATTAGTCCAGATTGAGTATGAAAACTGCATAGAAATCAGAAAATTGTTAAAATGTGCATTATTTTAATCACTTAACTAAAAAAATCAATTCGGTAAACACTTTACCTTCAAGTGTATAGAGTAGGCCGGGGCAAGGAGCCCGGGTTAGGTGAGAGGCCCCCCCAGGGTTATATCTAAACTGACATTTTGGTGCGTTTATCTTTTGGTAGGATTGAAGCTAGAGGCGTTTTAGGTGACGTCACAAATTTTCGGGGCAAACGGCACCAAACCAAAGTAGAAATTAAAGAAACAAAAAAAAAATATGCATGGTTTTTGTAACTTTGACTAATTCTTTTAAAGGGGTTGTCAGAAATAACTTTGGAAATTTTTAAAAAGTATAATGGATATCTGCATTGCTTCACTTTATGACCATCACATAAATATGATTTGGATCATGTTTTTTGCATTTTATATTATAGTTCAAAATATAGAGGTCAAATTAAAATATGTGGGTTTGGGGCGAGAGGCCCCACATGATATGGTGCATGATGCCCCCTTCACTGGGGGTCGAAGCTGCTTCAGGAACCATTTAATAATGTGTACTTTACCTTGGATCTTGATAGAATAGGTAATTAAAATAGAAAAAATTCGGCCCGAAATTGAAACAGGGCAAAAAATATTTAAAAAATAAAAGTATGAACAGAAAAATTCTGAAAATCAGAAAAAGTTAATAGAATGCCTTAAAAATTATAGAAGAACCCTAAGAAATAACTTTTAGGCTGAATGCGCTCGCAAAAAAATTGCCATAGGATTATAATAGGGGGGCTTCTTGCCCGATGAGTGGGGTAAGAAGGCCATTTTAAATTTTTTACAAAAATGGCCGTAACTCCTTTATTAAAATTAGTAGACATTTGTTTCACTAGTTATTAGTAGAGTCAAGTGATCCCTTCCTGACAGCATAGGCATTCAAATAATCGCCCATAAAAAAAAGGTCAAATCGCACCTCGAAGTTAAGGGGTGCCACATGCCCCGACCTCCTCTACCCTAAATTAAATAAAAATTCTAAAAGTAGTGGTATAGGGGCTAAAGGGATGATAATTATGATATTAAGCACAAATGAGTTTGTTTTGAGGTACTTAAACCGGCATTTGTCGTCATTTGTCAGTCATCTTGTATTCCTGGCTGTTGAACCCTCAAAACTATAAGTAGAACATGGGAACCCCAGATGTTATTAAAATGGTTCCAACAGCCTCTATTTACACTACAATCAATCAATTTGGCAGAGTATCAGGAGCTATTGGAACTAATTATAACGAGGAAGAAGCACAAGTTGTCCTTTACCAAGGTTGAAAGCATCCAATTTAGCAAGATTTTTATCATTCGTAAGTTTCGGTTTTTGTATTGTTCCTCCATATATCAACCTCCGATAAGTGTCATTAGAAACAAACAGACATAAATATATCTGAGAAACAGATAATGACAGACTTAATAAATTACCCAAATTGGAATAAGTTGACAAAATTGCACAGAAATTGACAATTGAGGCTCAAATCTGCAGAGTTTCTATGATCTTCGAAATTTTGCAGATGCCATGTTTGACATTTTTGGGTCTTAAAACTGAATTTCATGTATGTTAGTTGTCTATTTATAACAGTATTATATTAATTCATAAAATATACTACATGTTCATGGTATGTGCAGCTGAAAAATTGTTTTACGTGTAACTACACATCTTCTTTTCATCAAGCAGCTAGATTTATTCAAAATTTTAGCTTCATGGCAAGGATTCCACTCAGTCTTTCCAGTTTCCTACCATTTTAAACTGAAAATTATTTTCAAAATGGTCACTTATCATGTGAAAAATACATATTCACCTTCTGGTTATGTTTTCATTGAGTGGAATTGACAACAAACCAGATTGAGTCAGAAAGCAGCACACTCTAAAAACAAGTGTTTAAGAAACAACACTAAAATAAACACTTTTTTGTTACACTTAATAAACGCGTGAAAGTGTTTATGATTTTTAACACATTTAAGTGTTTTTGATTTTAAACACATTTAAGTGTCTTTGATTATAAACACAAAAACGCTTTAATAGCTTGTTACACTTTATTAACACTAAAAAGTGTTTATAACAATAAAAGTGTTTGATCTTAAACACTCGATGTTTTTCCAGGATGACTGCAGAGAAGGTGTTTATCATATTAAAGTGTTAAACAAAAAGCGTTTATAATTAAACACTCTGGTGTTGCAGTATTAACACATTGTTAATGTACATCACAATATCAGTTGTTCAGCTGCTTTCTGAATAAATAAGATGGTTGCAATAGTGAAATCAAGTAACAATTTATAAAAAAAAGGAAAATTAAAATAGATTTAATTGAATTTAAATACTTCATAATATTATGTAATTAAACTAACTGTCCTCATTAAATTCAAAAGGCTAATTGTTATAACCAGATGATGACTGCTAATATTAATGATGGAAGGATGGGCGGGTGGTTGGGGCTTTACGTCCTGTATTTCTGCACTAAATAGGCTACCAAGTGAAGGGGTCACAGCAATGAGGCAAATGTTAATTGAAATAGCTATGCAACCTAGGCCCAGGTGACCCGACAAGAGCTGGATTCAAACCCTGGACCAAGCAATTACTAATGCTACTTAATGTATTTACACAAAAAAAAACTGGATGGTATATATTTGTGCCTGCCCTCCCTCGAAAGTGCATAAGTGGGCTGTCCTCGGTTTAAAAAAAAATATATTTCAGGGTGAGGTGGGGAAATCACCCTTGACCCATATTCTTTTCTAAAAATTTCATATTTATAAAAATGTGCATTTTAATGCATGGGATGATGGAATGGATTAACTATTGAAGCTTAAATTCTTTTATTTGACACTTTCAAGCCACCATTAGATATTAAGTCATCACAGGGGCTAGATTTGCCTTAAAGTTCAGGATAATTTAGCCCCCTTTGAAACCCGATGAAAAATGACAAGAAAATAGATAATTCATGTACATATTTTATTCTTCAATTGGGCACTGACACTGACGGATATATTCAACCATTGTGTAAGTATACCATAAAAACCTTGCAAGATTCTCAAAGAAATTCAACAACTGAATCATATTCACAATCAACTGGTTTTTCATATTGTGGATACTGCATTTGAATTTCCCCCCATCTTACCCTATTGTGATGAAAAACAGAAGGCCCTATGTTAGTACATTGGCGTACAGTCAAAATCTTACCATGTCATCATTTTGTCTGCATTTTAATGGTATCCCGTTACTCCACGTGAAAATCCATATCATTGATGTAATGCCATTCAAAAATGTTTTGATTCTCAGTGCAATCCATTAAGGGGTTGCAGAAAAAGTGACAAGTTCTCACATAACAGTCAAATTTCTTTTAATAGCACTTTAAATGTGTTTCTTTGAAAATGGATATGACAATTTTAGAATACAATCAAATGATTGTTTTAACATTCAAGAAGCTGTCCAAATATTACTGGATAGTCAAGGTCCTTAACACAAGAAGTGCATTGTCTCTGTAAAAGCTTCAAATATGATTGCGACAATGATTGTCCCTCAGCAATGGTATAAATCCATTTGAGAAAGCGAATGGAGTGCAAAAATTCGGAATGAGATGTTTCCAGGTCGAGGAACCTTCTTCAATGTTACGTCATTCTTGTCAATGTTGTCCACCTGCAAATGTATGAATCCTTGTTTACTATTAAATGTTTAGGCATAAAACATCATGAATATGGACATTATATCTCATCATACATAATTTTCAGAAATTTACTGAAATGGATAAAAAAAACATAGGAAGTGCAGCTATGCAGACCTTTAGGGAATCATGTATGAAGGATATGACTTGCAGTTCATCAGTGAGAATCACGGCATGCTTTCAACTTATTTTGCAGCAAAACTGTTTAGTGATAGCGGGGACCAGAAAATAGTTTTAAAATTTACCCCATATGATCGGGAATAAAATAAACCAACAATTTAATGGTCAATCTAAACAATGTCCAAGTGACACTAAGTCTTGGTAAAGTAACTTATTTGAAAGTATTGGATGTATCAAAAGCAAAGCCACAGAACCAGGAGATTATAAACATAGGTATTGTGACAGGTATGTTAACCGAATGTTAATTATGCTAAATATTTACCTCCAAGACTTTGTGGCTTTTTCTTTCATTTTTCTCCTTTGCTTTATGTTGCAGCCGTCTTTTTGTCAGATCTTTTGGGGTCCAAAGTGCTGTGGAAAGAAAAAGTTACAAAATACAAAACTGCAATGAACAAGTAAAATATCTTCAAGATATTCGGATGGATGGATGTTTGGGGCTTTACGGCCTGTACTTATGCACTTGGTAGGCTAATTAGGACAGGAGGAGGACACGGCAATGAGGTGAAGGATGAAACAGCCATCCAACATAGGCCCAGGTGACCCGGCAAGAGCTGGATTCGAACTCTGGATCCAGCAATTGGCAGTCCAGCACGCTACCACTAGACCAACCCTCCCCCCTTTAAAGATATTAAAACTAGTTAGGGCCTAAATTGGATATATAACATAAGACCTCCATCAAAAATCCCTGAAAAAAAGTTTGACGTTCTTTCAGATGCACAGCATGCCCTTGAACAATCATACGCCCACCCCCTCCTAATCCCATTCATCCCAAAAATTTAAAATATGATTAAATAATCTGATTGCAGTTTGATGGTTTGAAATTTTAACAATTACATGTGTTTATAAAGATGGTTGATTGATGTTATCAAAATAGCATTGCCTTACTATAATGTGATATTTACCTCAGTGACTTGCTAGATACAGTGTAGATGCGAACTTCATATTATTTTGGTTTGCCTCAAATTGTAGCTGGATTCTTCCAAAAATATTTAACACTCGAAGATTGAGTCCAGATATCTGCTGAAAATAAAATAAGGTTGTCTCATGATTGTCAAATAAATTTGATACAAATTATAAACACCAATGAAAATACAGGGCGCATATGGCCCCAACTCCCCTATCTCTGCCCATTCCCCAGTGCACAGTGCATAAAGTATATTACATATGTTTGAAATCTAGAAATTAGATAGACTTCAAAATGTTTCTGATAAAATGAAAATTAATAATGTTAAAATGCATGTTATGCTGTGTACAGATACTGCCATTAACATGTTTAGTTGGGTAGGAACGGGGGGGTTCCCATGCACCCGAAAGATATATTTTTTTAACTTTGGTTTTCGGAATCCTCATAATGTGTAGAAAATATTTTTTTATGTTCCCATCGCCGATTATTGTCCCATGTCATCCGTACGGCGGCCATCTTGGATTAACGTCGAAAATGCCATAATTTTGACAAAAAAACGCTAACTTCTATACTACTGGTCAGAATTAGGCATATGATACCATTTTTTCAGGGTAAATCCACCTGGAGAGTTGATTAAAGAGGTCTATTTTGTGATTTGTTCAATTCTAAACATATAAAGGTGAATAAATAGGCAAAAATGGTGAATTTTTCACAAAAAAATCGATGTTTTTTTTAATACAAATAAAGACAATTTCTTCATGTACATTCTGATGAACAGATAGGTAAGAAAAGACTAGCTGTGTATAGATCTATGCAAGACGTTTAAAATGACACCAAAATAAATAGTGTACTATGAGTAGAAGCAATTCTAGGTCAAGATAACTGAATGGAAGCGATTCAGTAGCGTCGCTGACGGCACAGTTTTAAATCTCACCTGGACGCCATTTCCGAAGTACTTGTCATTTATTGACATATGATACCACTTTTTCAGGGTAAATCAGTCTGGGAAGTTGATTAATGAAGCCCATTTTGTGATTTATTCAGTCCTAAGTGCATAAATGTAAAAAAAATGTTACAATAATGGTAATCTCTAACTTCACTCATGGCCCCACTGTGTGACAGCTTTATTGTCACTCGTCTAAGAGAGTGACAATGCTTACCTGTGCGTATAATTTCTCGACCAAGCTTTCACACTTTTTCACAGCCAAGATTTAAAATTTGGCACCATTGCCACAGCTCCTTATACCCATAGTCCCTTGCGCTTAACATTCGTCTTTCTTCTCGGCTGTTCAACATGTCAGACGTGTGCTGGACAGCCACTTGCTTACAGCTGATTGAATTAATTTTGACATTTGCGTCGGTTTCTGAGTAATTCTAGACATTGTACTTGCTCTAATTCTTTAATATTGTGCTTATTGGTGCCAGTGCATCCTGTTGTTACAGCCAATATCCATTATTGTGCCCAATAGGCCTATTGGGCATGGATATTAGGCCTTTGGGCAAAATGTAGGGTCTTTTGGCAAATTATTGGGTCTTTGAGCAAACTGTAGGCCTTCGGGCATTACGACTCCTTTTGGCATAACTTTCCAAAAGTTATCGCATCCTTCAAAATTTCTGCTAGGCCTTTGGGCAAAATATAGGTCCTTTGGGTGCATGCCTAAATCACTCATTATCTCTCACTCCCGACTAGTCTATAGTGGATTTTGGCAAAAATCATATACTTTGGATACATGCCCAAGTCACTCGCGATAACTCTTTTATACTATTGTGGATTTTGGCAAATATCCAACTTTTGATAATAGTGAACTGGCCAACGAGAATAAGCTCTAATATCTTGACCAATGAGAATCCACCCAAATATCCACGGTAGGGGGCACTGTAGTTAATAGTCTGTCCAATGAGAATGCCACCTAATATCCTGTCCAATGAGAATCCAGCCAAATATCCTAGCCAATGACAGTCAAGTCTAATAATATCCACATAGCCATGATTGGCCAGTGGATATGAAGCTGCATTCTCATTGGAAACACTGAGAATTCAATGAGATTCAAATCTAATATCTGACAGCCAATGAAAATTGAGCCTAATATCAAATAGGCTAATAGTCAAATAGGCTCTTTGGTCAAAGTCAAAAGACTAGGCCAAAATTCATGAGTCTTTTGTCGATATTTGTGGATATTTGTGAGTGATCATTCTGTGGATTCCTTGCTGCCCTGTTTGCTGGGTTGTGGGGGACTCTGGCCTTGGGGCCGATCTCTGCTAGACTCTGGGTCCCATGGCTTGCAGGCTACTTTGTGGTCATCACCATTCTTCATCTCGGGTCCTGTCTGGCTAGCAGCCCCGTGCTGCTTTGGCTCTGTCTGCCTTCCAAGACATTGACTCACCTTGGAGGGGGTAAGGGGAGATCCCTATCCAGGGGATTTCTCTATCCTTGGCCCTGCTGGTTGAATCTGCTCTGGGCTGCCCTGCCACTGTTCTGTCACTACTCATTGCCCAACTCTGCCTCCTGGTTGGCTAGAACCCTCCATCCCTCAACAGGCTGGGAGTCCCCCCACCCTAATGGTCCCATATGGCTTTGGGGACAACCATTCAACCACTGTTCTGCTTGGCTCTTGCTTGGGCATCATTGCTCACGGTGTCAAAGGGCCCCGGTGCCACCTCTGGAGGTGGGCTTCGGTAGCTGGAAGTGTCCACAAGTTCAGGTCCTCTCTCCTGACAAGGCTCATCTTGTGGAGCCTCCCTTCCCTGGCTGATCAGGTTCTCCCTTTGCCAGGCTGTTTGGCCCTTTTGCTCCTCCTGGAGTTGCGGCTGCTCCACGCGTCTGGGTGGGCTCCCACACTAGGTGGGCTCCCACCCTAGACTCATCGTGGTCACCGCTGGGGACTTTGGTCTCCTTCCGCGGAAGCTGGCCCTCTTCCGTGAATTTCTCTTGCTGCCCTCATATCCCTCGTCTTGAGTCGAGGCTGTCCTAGCACCCTGGCTGGACCTCAAATTTCCAATCTCGCCCTGTGCATGGTCTTTTGTGTGCTGCTGGGGCACTGGGCGAGGGCCTCTCACTGGCTGCCTGGTCGTCTGGCTGCCTCTTCCTTGGCTGCTTCTTCATCTAGCTGCGGTTTCTGAGTCATCTTTCATGTCCGTTGAGTGTTGGGCTGTTGTCTTCCGACTCGATTGCTTTTGTTGTGGGTGGTCAAGGCTCCTCCTTATGTCTCCCTGTCTCAACATCTTAATTTTCTGTCCCTCTGGGGTACACCGATGCTGATGGGGCGTAAAACACAAACTCACTCACTCACTCACTGTTCCTCCGGGGTTTGTTTACTGCATTGGGCGGGTTCTCCGATCCTCACAACCTTGGCCTGGACTCCTGCCTGGGCAAGTACTCTCACTCATGCCTGCTGGGGCGATGGCTTCTTGCCCTTCAGCCCATTCTCCCCCAGCGTTGGACCTGGGCTTCGTGCTTTTTTTCCGGCCTCCCACACCTTTGAGCTGCTCTGGGGCAGCCTCCCCTTGGCAAGTGGAGCCCTGGAACTAGACTTCGCTCTAGCACTGCTCACCTGGGTATAGTTAGGGTGGCCTGGTGGCCTTTGTGTTGCTTGTTCCTCACTTGGCCTTTCTGTCTTGTGACTTTGCTTCGAAATCCTCCCACCCCCTATCCCCTATCATGCAATACCTCTCCTTAGTCCATCTAAGGCTCTCCAATGGCCCGAGTCAGATGGTGCCTCTAGATGCTGGCCCTCCTGGCCCTCCTGGCGGCATGACCGACTGGTCTCCGTGTCTCACAGAGGCTCCCCGATGGCCTGCTAGGAGTTGCTTGATGGCTGGCACGCTCAGCTGCTGGAGGTCTCCTTTACTTAAGCCCTGTCTGTTTTTCTCTTGCCTGGGTAGGGAGATTTCTTCTGACGCTGTTGACTTGCCCTGGGTGGGGCCTCTTTTGACCTGTTGTCTCTTAATCCACTCCTCTCCTTCTTGGGCTCTTTATTTCCCTGCTAGTCCATGGCCACTGTTGCTGCAAGTGTGCCAACGCCCTTCGTCTGGTGGGGCCTCACTGGACGCAGGGATCTCTTGGAGTCTCCTTGGTGCACTGGAGTTTGTCTCGGACTATCCTTCCAGAATGCCCTGCCTCTTCCGTTCTGGGGCTGGTCTCCCTGACAGTTGTTCAAAGGGTGGTCCTTCTGCTCTCAATGGTCAGTTGCCTCTTCGCCAACAATGGAACTGACACTGTTGGCCCTTGAGCCACTCCTGGATGCCTTCTGTGATCGTCCTTGGTACCTCTGCTTCGTTGTGGTACGTGTATCTCCTCTTCTCGAGTGTGGCACTTTCCTGGTGTGTGACCTTGAACCTTCTGGCCAGGACCCCCGCTAGGTCTGTTTGGTTGACCAAATTCCTCTTTCCTCAGACTTCCCTGTGGTCACTCTGCCCCAGCAGATGGCATACATGCTTCCTGTTAGGACATCCAAGGCCACATGTCCCAGCCAATTTATGGGCTCTCGGAATTTTCTTCCCTGAGGGACCAGAAAAGGAACATGCACTGATAAGGCACTTGGGTGGATTCCCAATGGCCGGCACATCATATCTCAGAGGTGGCAGAAGGGTGGAATGGCCAAAGCCCGTTGGCCTGAAGTAGGATCAACCTCAAAGCGAAGCAGGAAGAGGGCGGCCGAGGCGGGCTGAACTGAGTGAAGAAGCCCGAAACAGATGCAAACCCATTCGTCATGACCAAGCATTTCTAGAGGCTATTCCCCGTAGGGATGCTCCCCGCACTTCCAAGCCCAGGGCACAACCAGGCCTGAGTAAGCAGGAGGCGGGAGACCAGGGGCCCTGGTCAGCCACCTCTTGCTATCACCCAGAAGTGCCCAAGCATGGACTGGACCCCTAGCTGAAGAGTGACTGACTACAGAGTATGCATAGGGCAGCAGGATATCGAAGACTGGAACCCGACCGCAACCCCAGGGTGCGGGCCTCCACCACTGGGAGGGGAGGAGAGCACCCAGGGTCCTATAGACGTGCGGAAGAGGACGGACCTAGTGCAGTTATGGTCATGGTCATCCTTGCCCTGTTGTCTGGGTCCTGGCCTCATCCTCACTTCGTCTTCGGCCTTATTTTGGCAGATGTGCCTTGATATCTGTACCAGGGGGACCCTTCAGAGGTTCCCTGTCTGTCTGCCTAGCTAAGGTTGCTGCCCCTCCGTGGTGCATTAATGGCGGCAACCCAGTAGCTCTGTTGATGGCATTTCTTTGGCCTACCTTCTGAGTTCAGGCTCCCTACCTACAGGCTTGGTTGGTTCTTGCCTCACCCTGTTTCCAGTCCCTGTTAGCAGCACTGAAACAGGCCTACCGGCTGTCACCGTCTCCTGGTATATTTAATGGATAGAGGAAGTCTTAAGCAAAAGATTGGTACCAAATCCAGATATAGGTAACCAATACAGGTAAGTTGGCTGTTTCAAGATGTCTGACTCAAGGAATTTTATCCTGGGGAC
Source organism: Platynereis dumerilii (assembly GCA_026936325.1). Taxonomy (NCBI): domain Eukaryota; kingdom Metazoa; phylum Annelida; class Polychaeta; order Phyllodocida; family Nereididae; genus Platynereis; species Platynereis dumerilii. The sequence goes on from JAPTHN010000014.1 coordinate 26,430,049, forward strand.
AATTTTTAGATTTAGTGACATCATAAGAAATCAACAACAAAATTTATGTTGACTTCATAATTGACCTACTCTACAAAAAACAAGCCTTTTCTGGACTTCCACCTAGCCAAACATCACACTTCTCCATTACATGCAACCCTGACTACCTTCATGGAGCACTTCCGATTTCCTAGTTTAGTTTTGTATAATGTATATAGGCCTTTGTGACATTCCTTTTCCAAAAACGATTCAGGCTGCTGTCTCAAAATCAAGAAAGTAAATTCCTTACATATTCAAGACCAAATTCAATAATTACCATTAATTTGCATATCTGATTTCTATGACCAATTCAAATTACATTTTCCAGACATCCTCTAAATTTCTATTTACATGTGTCCAACCATTGATGTAGACCAACAATTCCAGACCTGGGTGTGACTTCGAGGAAAACTGATGACAACGTCACCATGGATGATCTTTACCAACACAGATTCAGACCTAGAATCCCTACTGCAAATAGCATGATGTGTATTTCAGTTTCATTTTAAATGTCTTGAATGGGATACAAATATATCTAACATTTTCAAGTGCAGCTTTCCATTTGCGATGCCTGCAGAAATCGATGTTTCTTGAATTGCACAGTTGGTTAAGACAAAAAACGAAAATTACCATTTTTGAATAATTTTTAACATTAATGCACTTAGAACTGAATAAATCACAAAATGGGTTTCATTAATCAACTTCCCAGACTGATTTACCCTGAAAAAGTGGTATCATATGTCAATAAATGACAAGTACTTCGGAAGTGGCGTCCAGGTGAGATTTAAAACTGTGCCATCAGCGACGCTACTGAATCGCTTCCATTCAGTTATCTAGACCTAGAATTGCTTCTACTCATAGTACACTATTTTTTTTGGTGTCGTTTTAAACGTCTTGCATAGATCTATACACAGCTTGTCTTTTCTTACCTATCTGTCCATCAGAATGTGTCTGAAGAGATTGTCTTTACTTGTATTAAAAAAAACATCGATTTTTCGGTGAAAAACTCACCATTTTTGCCTATTTATTCCCCTTTGTATGTTTAGAATTGAACAAATCACAAAATAGACCTCTTTAATCAACTCTCCAGGTGGATTCACCCTGAAAAAATGGTATCATATGCCTATTTGAGACCAGTAGTTTAGAAGTTAGTGATTTTTTGTCAAAATTATGGCAATTTCGACGTTAATCCAAGATGGCCGCCGTACGGATGACATGGGACAATAATCTGTGATGGGAACATAAAAAATTATTTTCTACACATTATGAGGATTCCGAAAACCAAAGTTAAAAAAATATATCTTTCGGGTGCATGGGAACCCCCCGTTCCTACTAGACTAGTTCTTCTTAGCAAACATATGCATGTATAGTGTATATAAATACCATTTAATCAAAATTTAGTTTAATAACTTTCTTTGCTGTTTAATAAATAGCATTTAAATATACCATTTTAAGTTGTGCTTACCAGTTATAAGCTACTTCAGTGAAGACTTAAGTCACAATGCATGTTTTCCAATCTGTGTTAAGTACAGAAAGCTGTGATTTCATGGTCGGTCGCTTGTGATCTTGTTTTAAATTGTCTGCCTCCTTAAAGATTAACACTATAAGTGTTTATCCAGCAAACTTACAAAAACACTATGTGTTTAAAGGACTTTGAAATTTTCATCAAAAAGAAATAATACACATTTTCTTGCACTTGGGAGCAATCAAACAAGGATAAAAGACACAATATGCTACCAACTGACATTTTATGACATACTGTCATCTTATAACCAAAATTTTCTGGTTTAAATTGATCATTAATTTCTGAAACCATACATGAGAAAATATTCTAAGTTTGATAAACACTTAAATCTGTTAATGCTGGTAGAAAGTGTTTATTTTCAAACGTGTTTATGTAATTTAACACTTAAATGTGTTTAAAACAGGCGTTTGTTTTTAGAGTGCACTGACAATCAGAAATTTGGGAAAATCTGAATTACTGTGATTTGCGCCTTGACATTGATTTAGCCTCCATTTTGATCCCTTAACTTAAGAATTTTAAATCAAATAGATACAGCAGCCTTGAATTATACTAGAACGGTGATATGAGTAATTTAGGGATGATTTATAACACAAATAAAACCAGTTTTGTAGCACCACAACCAACATTATTGGCTAGTTGTCTGCCATTTTGTTTTCCAGGCTGTTGAACCCCTAAAAACTAAAATTGGGGCACTAAATGATACTAAAATAGTTCCAACAGCCTCTGTGTCATAAGGAGCTATTTGCAAGAAAAAGCTGAATATTTGGCTCATATTGTCAGATTTCTGACAATTTTTGTCATTTTGGCGGCCCTTTTGTTTTGCCATTTTGACCCCTTAAATTAAGAATCCAGAAATTAGGTTAAAACCACTTGTTGCCGACTTTTAACAAGAAATGCCCATTAAAGTCACAATTTCTGGAATCTCTCCTAGACTATGGTGTGTATCCAGCGTGTAAATCTATTTTAAAATAAATGGTGCCAATATTTTGCAAAAATCCAAAACAAAAAGCCAGTAATAGTGGAATTGTTTTCCCTGGGCTCGAAAGATGGGCCCACCACTCCATGGATTTATTCAGATTGTTGCATCATTTTATCTACAAGAGTAGAGATATCTTTCATTTCCCTTTCCATTTTTCCTGCACAATTTTTTAAGCTATTGGCTACTGGGTTTACATTGCCATTAGTACTATTCCCACTAATCTTTGCCATTTCAAAGACTCTCTGAAACTCACTTATTCCATTATCAAACACATAATGAGATCCAGAACGCATGGACTGTTCAGAAGATGGCAGCATTTTTTTCAGAAGGTCGATCAATGATTCAACTGATGTCTCCAGACTCTGAAAAATCATAAAAGAAAAATCATTACACTTATGCAAACCATAAATACAAACGAGATTCTTTGCAGAATTTGTGTAGTTCGCATCTCAGATAAAGAGCAGAACTGTTACCGCTAATATCCACTGTTGTATTCGGCCTTTTTGCAACATATCTATAGGGTCTTTTGGAAAATTATAGGGTGTTTGGGCAAACTATAGGGCCTTTGGGCATTACGACTCCTTTTGGCATGACTTTCCCAAAGTCATTGCATCCTTCAAAATATCCGCGAGGCCTTTGGGCAAAATATAGGTCCTTTGGGTGCACGCCTAAATCACTCATTATCGCGCACTTGCGACTATAGTGGATTTTTATACTATTTTTTATACTACTGTGGATTTTGACACATATCCAACTTTAAATAATAGTGAACTGACCAATGGGAACACGCCCTAATATCTGGACCAATGAGAATTCGCTCTAATATCCACAGAAAGGGGCACTATAGTTAAGCACTGCAAATTTTGTAGATCTGTTTTTCCGCAAACCATATTGACCGGTAGATAGTATTTTATTTTTAGTCAGAAAATCATAAAATCTATTATATAAAAGACGTTCAAGCACTTTGGAGAACACTAGTAAAAGGGAAATAGGACGATAGTTGACAAGATGGCGAGCATCACCTTTTTTCAAAGATAGGGATTACCTTGGCTACTTTCATGTTGGAAGGAAATATACCCATTTCCATGGAACAATTTGCAATATGGACAATGGGTTTGATAATATACTCATAAACATTTTCTTCAATAATTCTGGACTGATGTCATCCAAATCTGTGCTCAATTTTGGTTTCATACAATTTACGGTATTAAAAACTTCAGCTTCTGTTGTTGGCAAGTTGAATAGACTACATTGATAGTTTTGATCTTTTAGATAATCTTTTGCAGTAAAAGATTGATTTGATTTGATAGCCTCAGCAAGTGATGGACCTATGTTGGCATAGAATTTGTTAAAATGGTTGGCTATCACCTTGTTTTCAGAAATTTCCTTACCATTTGACAAAAAAATACTTGGGAATATGTCTTTACTCTTGGATCTGTTCAGAATATTGTTTAAATTTTTCCAAGTGGCTTTCATATCATTTTTACACTCTTCAAATTTAGACATCCAGTGAGTCATTTTAGCTTGACGAATGGTTTTTTGATAAAAACTTTTATAGTCAATATAGCGTGGGCTTGACATGTTATTTTTTGACGTCAATAGTTTAGAATGCAATTTGTCTTTTGTACGTAGAGAAGTAAGAATGCCTTTTGTTATCTGTGGCTTGCTTTTGTGTCTATATTTATTGAAGACCTTTGTAATAATTGGGAGATGTACATCTCTCAGGTTATTGTAAGTATTGTTTAAAAGGTCATATGCTTTAGAGGGGTCATCTTTGATTGTATAGAATTTATTCCAGTTTACTTGAAGTAAAGAATCATTGAAATTTTTTAGTGACTGATCATTTATCAATCTGAAACTTACATATTTTAAACCGCTTTTTTAGGGACATTATCCTGAACTATAATAAAGTTGGAAAAGTAATCTGTGATCTGAGTGGTGATTGTTCCAGAAAGGGACACCTGATTACTTATGTTACTGATAACGTGATCAATGAGGGTGGCAGTTTGTGGGGTAACTCTAGTTGGGACTGTGATTTTGGGTAAAAGATTTTGCCCTATCATCACGCCTTGAAAGTATTTCCTTCATTGTTGCAGTCAGTTGTGTTATGCTGTTGAATTTCGGTGTCTATACACTAGCAATTGTGCAGCGTATGAATTACGTACTTAAATTCTACGTACGAAACTCACAAAAAAAGAGCCGATCCGTAGTACGTACGTACATTTTCGTATGAATTTCGTACGAATTCATAAAAATTTCACACAAGCACTTTTCATTTACTTTGGCCATTTTAGTGCAATATGGTTATCATAAATGGTTTAAGATCAAACCTTGTATTGGCCTATGTAAAAAAATATCTGCAAAAAAATCAAGTTAATGCCCCAAAAACCAACTTAATACGTATGAAATCCATACGAAAATATACTTATGTTTTACGTACGTAAATTTTCGTACGTAATTCATACATGAAAACAACTGATTTACGTACGAAATACGCAAGAAAGAGCATCGTACGTTTTACGTAAGCTGCACAATTGGCCATGTATACCAGACCAAATAATATGTTGTAAGCCTTACAAACAATTTCTACAAAAAGGCAGTCAAACATATGTTGAAGGTTGATTGGAATGTATATGTCATCTCTCACTGCATATTGAATAGAGTTGTGTAAGGGAAATTACAACATCCCAGATCAGGAAGCTTCAAATTTGACTCAACTTTTCGAAGTCGACCTTTGAACACGAAGAATTCAATGATGTCAAAACAAGCACATAGACATACTTTTTCAATGAATTTATGAAGCCCTTGGACATAGAGATAAAAGGAAAATTAAGAAAATGGCAATGAGATATTTCAAATGTCATACACCTGAAATAATTCAAGGGAAGAAAAATGTGATGTAACCCTAAAATAGCTAAGTTCACGTTTTTCAATGAACTTTTAAGATTATCTCAACAACCGTCTGTAAAATTGTCATAAAATTTTCTACACTTTGGCACAAGAATGTACTTAAAGCAGTAGTGCAATATAAAGTTGTTGCATACACTCTAAAAAAATTCCAGACAAAATTTGTTTTTTAGATTCAAAATGGTTTTTTGAAAAACCAAATATCAATGCAAAAAACCAAAATGGATTTTTTTAAAAATCCATTTTGATTTTGCATTGAAATTTGGTTTTTCAAAAAACCATTTTGAATCTAAAAAACCAAATTTGTCCCGACATTTTTTAGAGTGTACATCCATTCCTACATTTTTTGACCCCCAATGAAATCTGGCCCTGTGGCTTCATTATTTTTGAGATAGGCCATAAGGCATATGTAAGATAGCTGTCTGGTACAATATGTCGGTGCGTCTGGGGAGTGCCACTAGGGAAAGGAGGAGGGAGGGTGCATGTAAGATAGTAGTCTGGCACTGGCAGTGTGTCAATGCCTCTCTGGGTTGCCAGAAGGGAGGGAAAGACATAAGACATATGGAGACATATGGAAGAGAGCTGTCTGGCAATGGCAATTTGGCGGTGTCTAAGAAGGGCCGGCAAGGGGAGAGAAGGGGAGGAAAAGGGAAGGAGATATATATTATTGATACTTATATTAAGGAAACAAAGCTGAGCTTAGCTTCATAGTTTTCCAGTGTGAAAATAGTTCCCATGGATGTAGTAATACTTCAATGTTACAGCGATAGGGTTTTGGAGTAGAATTCACTACTTGGGCCAAAGTTTATTCTCACATGACACTGAAAAAAAAAATTGTTGAGCACATAAAAAAATTAATTGTAGCATGCATAATAATTTAGTTTTATATTTTACCCAATGTTAACTACTTATTTACAAACTTGACTTCGCACAGATAGGCGGACAGATAGGTGTATTGCTCATTCGATGGGGGGGGAGGGGGCTGCAACGTATCAGGGCAAATCCTGACCAATATCAGGGCAGACCCACTTAAAATAGCACCATCCACCACCCCCCCCCCCCAAAAAAAACGAGTGGCATCCCATACCAGTCCTATGCCAACTTTGATTCTTCCTTTTTTTAACTTTCTAAATTGCAGGTCATACATTGAACAGGGCTGGTTCAATGGAGATTTTCTCACCACAAGGAAAGCTGATAACAACTACAAAAAAACATGAAACACCCTGTAATCAGAATGTTACCCTAGCTACACATGGAAACAGATGTTTTTATTTATTTTCATGTGCTGAACAAACTTGTTCTTTTTCACCAAAAAGCCATAGTCCCCGCCCCCCAAAGATCATTTTGTCAGCCCCTAGTATTATCTTTATTAGAAATATACAGTTACAAAATAATTAGAATCAAATATAACAATTAAAAACAAATGAAAACAATTTAAAAACTTTTTTTTTTCTTTAACCTTTTTGGTGTTAACTAGCAAGTGTGTTAGTCCTAACAAGTATCTGCAGGCCATATACATTGTATGTTTGTTTGTTTGTAAATTTATTAATAGGTAGGCCTACGTAGTTAAATATTTAAAATAGATAGGATAGGTTGACAGCCTATCTATTATTTCTGTTTTTAGGAAGGCCTTCATTCTGTAATATGATAATGCCGCAGCATAGAAGACGGGACGTGTAAATACTTTTTTTTTTTAGTTTTTGTTAATTTTTTTTTTTTGGAAAATGTTGTTTTTTTGGATATCTATCTATCTATCTATCTATCTATCTATGCTTATTAAATTCATCTTATACCATGAAAGCTGAGTCTGGCTGTCTGCAGAGTCATGAAATGCGGTCTGATATGCTCAAACATGGGCCAAGTGGATCAGTATATGTTATTTACCTAGGGAGAGGCAATATGTGATTTATCCAGCGAGGGCGTTAGCCCGAGCTGTGATAAACACATATTGCCGATCCCGCTGTGAATAACCGGCTTATACCATGAGACAAAACTGAAACATGTAACCCACAAACAATAAATATCAAATAATGAAACAGTCAAACACATAAATCCAATGTGTGAAGAACAAGCCTCAGTTTATCAGATGAATTGTATGTGTGAGCATCATGAACGATTCTTGGAATATTTATCAATTAACACTTACAATATATAGGAGTCATTTCACAAGTGGCCATGTAAAACCACAAACCAACAAAAATAGCTGAAAAGGTGAGTGATACTGAACATTTTTGTCAAGACAAAAATAATATTTCAATAGAAAAGATGGTCAGTTGAGTTTTTCAAACAATGTATCTTAAGTTTGTATAGAATAGAATTCATCCATTTCTTATTATATAGTTACTGAAATTTGACACAGATTTAGATGAATATTTTGAGATTGACCATATTCAATATCCCACTGGATTTCGTTTGGTTGACCCTATAAATTGAAGGTACTTTGTATCAGTGACTATCATGGGGAAAAAACAATGGTTATTGGTGTGTGCTCTCCTTTTTGCAAATGTTAAAAGCAAACTCTAGTGAGCAATAAGATTCGGCATTAGAGGGTTGCACTGTGTTCACGGGGGGAGGGTTGGTCTAGTGGTAGCGTGATGGGCTGCCAATCGTTGGTTTCAGGGTTCGAATCCAGCTCTTGCCGGGTCCCCTGGGCCTATGCTGGACGGCTGTTTCAATCATCTTTCGCCTCATTGCCGTATCCTCCTCCTGTCCTGTTTTCATTGTACACCTACCCACAGCTACATTCCTACATTGTTTGGTGTTTAAAATATGTTTTATTGGGGATTTCAATGTCATGTATATAACTATAAGAGCCAACTTTTACATACATGTGCTTTGGGTTCTTCTGGTTTTCCTTTTTTTTGTAGATCGATACACACTTTTTTATGTCACATCAAAGATGGGTAAAGTTGTAGTTGTTTTAAACTTAGAAAAGTAGTGACAACTTGAAGATATGCGTGTTTTTTGCTGATTGCTGAAGTGAGAAAAGGTGCAAGATATTATATGGGATGGATGGATATGATTGGGGCTTTTAATTAAGTTACGTATTATGCTGTTGGATAATTGAAACAGCCACATATGCAAAATATAGCCATAGGAGACCCAGCAAGAGCTAGATTCAAATTGTGGACCCAGTTATTAGAGCCCAGCATGCCACCATTGAGCTCACACTCTCCCCTAATTAATTATGATATGGAAACCTCATTTATCTGTTGTCAACATCGATCTATCTTTCCAACTGTCCATCTATCTTTCTGTCTATCTACCTATTATCTATCTGTATCTTTATTTTATATAATAACTTTTCCAATACATAAATGGTGACATGAACTGAATGCCTTTCCTAAAGTTGCTGTTTTTAAATTAAATTATTTGGTGTTTTAAATAAATTATGCCATGTATCTGCGTGAGGACATTATAATAAGACCAAATGGGTATGGTGGTATTTTGAGATGTACTCCACGAGTTGAAGATGTCCTGAGTCCTCTGTACCCACGAGTGCGTCAGCACGAGTGGGTACAGAGGACTCAGGATATCTTCACGAGTGGGAGTACATCTCAAAATACCACCATACAACCATTTGGTCTTATTTATACCCCATATTATAACTCAAAGGAAAGCTGAACTTTACTCTGATGATCAATACTAAACAGTGGCCTCAGCCAATCAGAGCACAGACAGCAGCTCAACTGATGATGTCACAATGTTGTGATGTTACCATGGACATGACGTCACAATGGCAAATAATGCAATGACATCATCAACAATGATCAAACCATTGAGTATACAACAAACCTTTTAGTCCAGTCAAAATAGAGTTTAACCTAGACATAATTGCAACACGAGCAATTTCAATTGTATATATACCAGAAAATCCTGCAGATTATGAAAATAATACTCATTTTTGTGTGGCGGTGGTGGAAAATCTTCAAAAATGCGTTTCCATGGCAACAAGTCTATATCAAAATAAATCGATGAATTTGAGCTAAAAAGCTGCCTAGCATTGACAGATATTATGATATTTGCAATCTGATGGTACAGTTTGATTAGGTATAAGATCAGTTATCAAAAATTGTAATCATTTTGAACCCGCAATTTCCTTGGTTGCCATGGTAACATAGTTGCATAACAAAATCAGGATTTTTTTTATTTTTATACTGTGATGAATAAAGTTTTGCTTTATTCAGCTGTTATTAACATTGTGGAAATGGTAATTTGACTGGTAAATATGCTATACTCTGGGCTTTTCAAAAAGATCACGTATGGGTCTGAGACTTCATTACTTTTCAGGAAAATGTTGCCTTAGTAACACAAGTCTTAGATTTTTCAAAATACCCTTGAAGATTGTTATTCCTTCTGTTGAATTGTAAGATAAAGGCTAGCAGTAATTTCTTTCAGAATAAGTACTAGTTATATCCCGCGTTTGAGGGAATATGTGATATATAACGAGGCGTAAGCCGAGGTGTATATCACATATTCACGAAAACAAGGGATATAACTAACTTATACCCAAACACAACAAAACATAATCAAAGAGATTTAAAAAATAAAATGAAACAAGAAGGATTTGACTGAATTAAATAGAAAACAGCTACAAACAATTTGCCAAGAGGGATTAATTAAATGACATGAAAGTATCAGTTGAAGAAAAAAATCCTACAGGCAACAGGTTGACTTATACAACGGTTTGCTTTTTCTGGCCAATCAGAAGGCAGGATTTCGCTCTGGTATAATGCATATCACAGCTCATACACCTGACCATGATATTGCATGCTTGGCTGACTACAAGTTGACAAAATTGATGGAAACACTGAAACAAAACTGACCAACAAAGGATTAAAACTGAACAACACAGACAGTAAACAAGGAGGAAGATTGTATCAAGTGTAACTGGTCTCAATAAAAAGGCTATATTCACTCTTTTTTATAAATACCATTATCTGAAATAATGATCAAATTTAAGGTCACTTGATAAAATAGTACATTAATTTTGGGATATGTAAGCTGCAAACAAATAGCGGAGCAGCAGACCAACAATTTTGGCCCTATTAGGCAAGCTCAAAGAATTATTTTTTCTTCTTAATTCGGGGGCTGCCGCCCCCAAACCCCTGCTTCTTCTTATTTCAGGGGTTGCCGCCCCCGAACCCCTGCTCCTCGCTTTCTGTTATTTTTCAAATGTCTTTCATAATTTTAAAATAACATTTGCTAAGCGACCATAATAATCAACCTCCCCAAAGTGACCTTGGCTGAAATGGCTGCACTATCGACCTACCTATCTATCTATATATCTATCTATCTATCAATCTACCTGTCTATCCATATCTATCTATAAAATTAATCAATGTATTGTATTATTTCCTGAGAACAAAGAATTCTGACCTGTTGCCTTCAGGGCTGCCAACCTTCAAATGAACTGAGGAACATGAATGTGCAACAAATACAATGAAATGTTGTCAAACAAGAAGGATTGAAGGCAAACAAAGGGATTTAAATTAATTTGTTTTGTACTTAGTGGTATAAGTTAGATAACACCCTTGTTTGTGACAATATGCAATAATCCTCGGGCTAAAGCCCTCGGATATATTGCATATTGTCACAAACGAGGGCGTTACCTATTACATATGAAATGAAATTCTTACTTATTCTGAGAATTATCTGGGATATACAACTCCAATGCGTGTGAAAGGTATTGTAAATTATCAATCAAATTTATACGAAAAAAGCTTAAGAGATATATATTTTTTAGAATCTGATTATAGAAGCAATTGTGATTTCAATACTTAGCATAGGCATATAAAATCCCAATTACCAACTTCAATACATATATGCTCAGATAATACAATAAGGTAATTAGTAGCTAGTGGCAAAATTATTAGAAAAAATATTTGGAACAAAATTTTAAAAAGTGGAAAACAAAACCTGTCGAATATTGAACAAATATTTGGGAAAAAAATTATCTGGAAAAAAAATTGAAAAGAAAAATTTGGAAAAACTATGAGGGTGAATAGATCCGGGGGAAAAAGTGAAAAAAAAAATTTGAAAAAAGAAATTTTGGGTGAAAAAAATAAATTAATTAATAGGGTAAAGAATCAGGTGGAAAAAAATATGAAAGGAAATAGACAAAAGAAAAAAAAGAGTTAAGTACATATATATGCATTTCGATTGTTAAGGGCGACCATCAGTATAAAGGGGGAGAGAGACTTGGAGTTTTAAATTCATGGTAACAGTACAAAGACCTATTTATTTCGAGTGTGTTTTTATCAAACAAAACCATGTTATGAAATATCCCCACCACCAGTAATTATTTATTTTAACATTGCTCAAAAGTAATTTATTTAATTTACCAAAACTTGAAAATTTGTTTTATTTAAAATAAACTGCAAGCCTTCTCCCCCTGCCGGATATCTAATATGGTTGAACCCTTACTCTTACGCAGTCATGGTATTTGCATTAAAAATCCAGATTGGGCTGAAATTAAAGGATTTATGGATTTGTTAGGTTTTATAATACTTTTGTTTATTATTGTTTTGTTGTTGGCAATTCTCTGTTTGGTGCAGTTTTGCTGTTTGTGTTGTGAGATTTGTTAAACAGTGAGGCTTTATATACTCCCATGGGCGTATAAGTGAACAACAAAGAATATAGGATATATACCAGCAAAATAAAGGCTTCTGATTGGCTGATGGGTCATAGGTATGGTATAACTTAAAATCTATAATCTAAATTATAGATACACCCTTAATTTTAATTTTAACAGTTTGGTTGCCATGGAAACATATAAAAAGCACAAATATTATATATTTGTTAAATCTACAAGGTTTTTCAACATTTTTCAATAACATTTACTCAGAAAATGAAGTATCAAGTTGATTAACATGTTGAACAATGTAATAATATCAATTAGTGTGGTAACCAAGACCAAAATATTGTTTTTCTGCTTAGCAACCACACAAAAATAAGACTTTTCTGCTTGTAGGTCGTGTCTGAAGAACAAAGACGAGCTACAACTCATATATTAGGTTAAAAATTGATGTCTTTCAGCCTAAATGCATGTAAGAGAACAAAAATCTAACTTTTAAAATGAATTGGAATAATAATATTCTCAAATATGGAGCTTCTACAAGAAATCTGCCTTTCAAAAGCGCTATTTGGAGGTTTATTAGTATTTTCTTACAGTTTGTCTCCCCATTTCAGTACAAATATTGAGGCCGTGAGTCAGTTCGCATTTTGTAGCTTTTAAAATGTGCATGTGGTGTGGTAACCAAGGCATAAATATTGTTTTTTTTGCTTAGCAACCAGACAAAAAGGTTAGTAAAGACGGTTTAAACTGTTGTCCAATTAGTGGATCTTATTGCATGAAATGACGCAGAGTGTACATTTCGGGATAAAAGCGTGAAATTTGGCAGAGGGGTAAATAAAACCTAGAGCAATAGGTTTTTTTTATGTAACAGTTTGGCACACACTAGCTTCCATTCGCCATCTTGGATTACAAAATGGCCACCATTCTGAACCTCTTTTCATCAATATCTCAGTAACAAAGGGAGGTAGAATGTTCATTTCAGTGGTTATAGCCTTGTAATTAAATCAGAAATACATTTTGGCCATTTTGGAAGTGCTAAGTTGGTGGCCATATTGATTTTCAAGATGGCTGCCTCTGAAAAACTGTTTATTGCCATATCTCAGAAACTACCTCAGTTAGGGAGTCTTTTTCTGTGGCTATACCCCTATTTTTTGGTCAATAAATTAAATTAACTGACTATCATGTGATTGAATTGCAGCCATATTTAATTTTTACCCTCGGCAATGTATATATTGCCGACGGGTATTGTAGTTACTTTGGGAAAATTTGTCCGTCCGGCGGACGGGCGGGCGGGCGGGCGGAGGGGCGGGAGTCCGGATAACGGGCAACCCACTTGTGTATTGGGAGTAACGCAAAAAAATATGGGATGTATACTTTTTATTTTTTGGACATTATTGTATCTTTTATCCTAGTTGTGTCTTTTAGGGGTTTAATCAACATGAGATTAATACTTTTCTCACGGTTATTGAAAAATGTAAAAAAATATTTTTTTTGTGTATTGGGTGTAAAGCCAAAACTATGGCATGTGCATGTATCATTTTTGGGTAAATATAGTATCTTTTATCCCTGTTGAGCCTTTTATAGGTCTAATCCCCATTATAAAAATACTTTTGTCACAATCATTGAAAAATGTGAAAAATTGTATTTTTTTGTTTCTGGGACATAACTAAAAAACTGCTGGACTTTTGACACTGAAATTTGCATACATTGTATGCATTAAGTGCCCAAGATGTATTTTTGTGGGTCTAAATGCTCTTCGAAAGTTGAACGGATGACAACCAAAAATATGAAAAAATACTATTATTTCAAACCTGTATGATTCAGTCAATTTTGGAGTTAAATCTATGAAATTTTTCAATTAGGTGTCTAACTAATGCCTCTTTAAACAGCTTGACTCAGTTGGAATACTGGTCCTATGAATTTTTATAAAAACCCAAAAATTAGAAAAAATCCCTATTTTCCAACATTTCTGTACGAAAAGCCAAAATGGTAATGGGTAGATTATTTTACTTTAAAGCTTATTGTCATTAGACACACTATGGACTAATATTCACAGCCATTGCATGAGTTTTTGCAAATTTTTCTATTGAAAAAAAGTTGGGGAAAGAAAAGTTGAGCAGAAGCAGCTATATGAAATCGCAATTTCAATTGTACATTACGGTTTGCAGAAAGGAAAAATATCCATGGAAATAGGCTCATGCATTAGAATGGCCGTTTTTTAGTTCACCTGGGAAGTCTCAGGTACCTGAGGGGAAAAATGAAGAAGCCTCAGACGTTGAATAGCAGGTCCAAAACGAGGTAAAAGCGAAACGGCCGTACGAAATCGCAATTTCAGTAATTAATTATGGCTGAGACAAAGGGATTACACGAAATGGAATAAACACATGCATTAGAATGGCCATTTTTCAGTTCACATCAAAAGTCTGAGGCACCTGGGAGGAAAAATGAAGAAGCCTCAGGCCTAAAATGGGATGTCCAAAACGGACCTGGAATTTGTCAAAAATGCATAATTATACTATGTCATGTATAGGCCTATAGTAATTATTATATGTATGACTCCTTTTGAAAATGCTGTTTATTGCAGGATTTGGGAGAAATGTGAAATGAAATGTGGTCTTATAAATCATTGTATTGTATACATGTTATGATAATTGAGAATTACAACATTTTGTATGAGCACCAATTCTTCCTCTTAAAGGGACCTTTTAGCCTCCCCCTTCCCAGCTGCTCAACCCTCTCCCCTATAGGCATGAATTGGCCATTGTCTGCTGTACCTCAATCACCTTATATAAGATGATGTAATCTGGGTAAAGCCTCAATTAAGAATGGAGGGTGCATTACTTGACAACTCAGATGTGTATGACAGCCAAGGAGGGGGGGGGGGGTCAAATGTGAAACATCACTGAAAATCAATGGTTATCAAGATATTACACTTTAAATTATACATGTAAATAATATAAATATGTATGGTTGCACATGGTACATGGCCCATAAGCCTACATGGGCAATTAAAATTCATAGGCCTATCTCGTCTTCTACTGATCTCAGGTTTGTTTGGAAGAGTTATAAAAACGATTTTGAGGCATTTTTGTCCATATGAAAGTTACTTTTCAAATGTTAATATTTTGGATTTCGTGAAAGACACTACCTCGGTTGTTTCTAAACCTGATATCTGGGTTCCACACAGTGGCTTGGACCAGTATTAAGGGCAATCTTTCATATTGGATTATTTCTACAGGCATTTCAAAATGCCTTTCCATTTGGCACAAATGCTTGATGCAGCTTTTTCAAAAAGCTACAACTCAAAAACCTATTCTCTACAGGCTTCTAATCTCGGATTTATAATCTGCTATAGTAGCTGAGGTAGCAAGGCCAGGTACTGGTCATATGCAATGATTAGTTCCAGAGATAAAGGACGTCAAAGTTGGACAAATCACAATTTCAAAGACTTTCAAAGCTCAAAGACAAAAATATGACATCAGTTATCAATGTCAAACCAATGCCATTTTAAACGGTTATGAGTAAACATCATCCACATAAGTTTCTTCGCGGTAATCCTTTTCATTAAGGTTCTCTGAATTGTGCAGATATGAGATAATGTTAATTTATTATATTCAACCACATCAATTCTGAAGAAGAATGTGATAAAAAATTATACTTTGGACATGTTGTTTGGCACTTTTGAGAGACCAAGACTCAAATTTGACTGAAATGTTACAATTCAAAGGTCTACAGTTTTTACCTATTTTTAGCAATTTCTCTCTTTTCATATTCAAGTTTAAACTTCACAAAAATGTGACAATACTCACTTCCTGACCATTTTGTGTCTAATAAAGTCATGCTATGTTCTTGAATATGAACAAAATGGATAAACATTAATGAAATACATGGTTTTCGTGCATACATCTATTAAACCATCAGATATTTGAATATGAAGACAGAAATTGCTAAAAATATGCCAAATACTGTTGACCATTGAATTGTCTCATTTCAGTCAATTTTTGATCTTAGTTACTCAAAGTGCCATAGGGTAATGTTCTTTGAGTCGGACACTTGGATTCTGTGTAATTTAAAAAAGTGATATCTTGTTTGGCCTACGGGTTATTGATTGTCAACCAGGGCCTCAAATTAAACGTTTTTAATTAATCTAACAACAGATTGACAATTGGCACAGCACAAGAACTGAATTTGTGGTTAAATATCTGAAATAAAAAATGACATAGGGTATCTTTGAGTCGGACAGCTGTGTTGTAAAACATGACTCAAAGGTACAGGTGCTTTAGAGCCATCCCTTCAATTGAAAAAGCTCATGTTTGATTAAAAAACGGGCAAAGCTTCCTTCTAACTGAATAACACATACATTGATGTCAGATCAATACTATAGGCCAGCAAAGGATTCTTCAAATATGGATAAAATTCACTAAAATACACAATTTTATGACAAAATTTGGGAGAAAAACGGGTTTTTACCCCATCTTTATGGTCTTGGAAATCAAACTAAAAATATTCATATCAAGCTGATACTTTTTGAATGGATGAAAGAGATCTTGGGCTACGCATTGGTACCAAATACACTGGTGTAGATACTCTCAATTACCCAATTCAGCTCCAATAAAAGTGTCCGACTCAAGGTTACCCTCCCTAAGGGTCAGACTCAAGCATACAGTACAAGTCAAAATAAAGTAAGAACATTTTCTGTCAGAAGTCCTCTGTTTACCTATTTTGCCCTCTTTTCTCCTCTCCACCCCAAATCTCCTTACAACTCCTTTTGACTCCTTACAACGACCTTAGCCCACATTAAGAACTCTATTTAGACAGCTACCAATGTAACTGCAATTAGCAGAGGTGCAAAATATCAAGTAAATCGAACACAATGGGGGTGATTGAGTTTAAATTGGTGTTGTTTAAATATGATTTTAATGCAATTTTAAAAGGTAGTTTCAAGTAGGTAAAAGTAGGAAGTGATTCAGAGGTAGTCAAAAGGTGTGAAAGGGTAAAGTAGTGGTTGCTTCTTCCTTCCTCCTGGGGTAATCGTACTTTATTTTGGGTTGTACTGTATTTTAGCACCTTGAAAAGAACAACTGTCAAGATGGAAGGGGGTGCAGCTTTTGTTGAATGGGCATTATGTAACATGATGTCACAACCCAAGAACAAAGGGGAGGGTATAGAAGCAGATGCATACAATGTAGTACCCTCATCTTTCTAACAAAATTCCCTGTTTTTCTTGGAAGTGTGTTCAAACATTGATGACCTTAGTTTTTTTAATCTAAAACAAATAATGAAATTTCCAATTTCAATCAGAAATATAGGCCAAGTAGAAGCTGAGGTATGACTTTTTATATCCCATGCAAGCTTGTTATGGTGTTTTCAGCTATTGCTGTACCACCAAGCTTGAACAGCATTTAACAATTTTGGTGTTAACCAGCAAATGTATTAGTCTCAAAAAGTATCTGTAGGCCATACATTGTTTTTAGTTTAATATTTAAAATAGATTTAATATTTAGATTGGATAGTTAGACACCTACCTATTATTTCTGTTTTTAGGCTGGCCTTTTTCTGTATTCATAATTTATGATAAGAAAAGGTAGGATAGACAGATGGATAGATGGATAGATAGATAGATAGCTAGATAAATAGATAGATAGATAGATAGATAGATAGATAGATAGATAGATAGATAGATAGATAGATAGACAGATAGATAGATAGATTGGCGGATTGATAGATTGACAGATTGATAGAATGATAGATGAGGTGTTTAGATGATTGAAGATTGTTTGATTGATAGATTGATTGATTGTTTGTGATAGATCCATTGTGAATGTATCCCTGAAAATAGATTTTCCTATTGCACTATTGATTCGTTTTTAGGTTGATAGATATATAGATAGATAGACAGCTAGACAGATAGACAGACAGATAGATGGATAGATAGATAGGCTAGCTAGATAGATAGATAGATAGATAGATGATTGATTGATTGAGTGATCATCTTTATTGTTTTATTAATACATCCAGAGAATCATGGATAGATGGATGATTAGGACTTTACCTCCTGTATTTAATCACTTGGTAGGCTCATTAGGACAAGAGGAGGATATAGCAATGAGGTGACCATTTTATTTCATTGCAACATCTCTTTTCAGTACATTTGTACCTTGAATCTCTTTAAATTTGTCAAAGTTAAATACAATAAAAAATTTGTCAAAGTTAAATACAATAAAAAAAAATCATATAAAATAGAGAAATGGACGTTTCATTCATCAAACAACATTTTCCATCAGCCAAAAAAAGTAAATGAGTATATATCTGTAATATAACTCTGGTGTTACTGTCCGATAGGCCCACTTGTCTGAATTTCATTATCCAGATTTCATTTAGTTACCATCTTTCCCATGCAAGATGGTAGTTATACAGCCTACCACTTTCAAGTGCATATTCTCTAGTGCTAAATTTTCAGATCTTTGCCCATGTTTTAACAGTTTTCCTTTTTTTTGTTGGGGCGGGAGGTGGGGGCTCTGCGCATCGTGCTGCCAACCCTCACCGGCAGTAAGTCAACGTATTTCACATTCTTCAGTATGAGCTAGTATGGCCTACTGAATAGCCGAGGGTATGCTGCCGCGCAGCCTATGTTTAAATATGGCTGCCATTTACATTTAATTATTTGCCATATTTCAAAATATAAAATAGCTATAAACTGGATTTCAGTGACTCTCCTTCAAATTTAGGTCAACATATTTGATTCAAGAAAAATTTTCTTATGCAGGTGATTTTCAAGATGGCCACCATATTTCTTTGATTTCTTTTAGCGTCTTTAACGCTAAAATGGCTACGATTTCATGACTGTACTCTCTATTTTAGATAAATTTATATATAATAAGTCATTCATTTATGTGATGGGATATAAGTTCAGAGAGGGTAGGTGGTGCTATAGACACAGATAGATTATGGTAACTTCAGCCTTTTAAGTCCAGTTCTGAGTGCACAAGAGGGTTATCATGAAGTTTATTTGTCTGTTGTTATAAGAAAATTGAAAATATATATAGTGATTATTTCATTGACTGAACACACATTTTCAGGCTGCGGGATGTGGAAGAAATAACACAACTGCACTTTTTTTCCAGGATAGAGTAGTGTCACATTTTAACATTAATTATTAAAACTACATTATTTCATTTCAGTTTCAAACCCTTGTCAAATAACCATGAGATATATAACACATCTAATTTGATTGAAACAAAAAAGCTGGTAGCCACCAAATTGCACAATGAAGCTACAGTTGTTCCAAGGGTATATTTCGTCAATTACCTACCTATTATTGGCTTTCCATTGAATCCCGCTTTATTTCAAGAATATGACAAATTAATAATCTAGCCTTATTTAAGAAAGACACTTCAAATTTTGCCTTTTATATCACAGCAAGTAGAAATAATCGAATAGCTTGAGATATAGCTCAACTTTTGAGTAGGTGGAGATATAGCTCAACTTTCGAATAACTGGAGATATAGCTCACCTTTTGAATAGCTGGAGATATAGCTCAACTTTCTGCCACTTCTGCATGTGCACAAGTTGTTGAGAGAAGTTGGAGTGATGAGGCTGACATACCTACCACTCTGTCAGGTGTCCCAATACTTGACAATTTAGATTAGGGGAAACAAGGTCAGAGTCATTTGAAAATAGCTTAATCTTTCATAATTCTTGGCTTGGAAATAACTTAATCTTTCAAACTTCTTGCCTTTAGAGGTTTCCGAATAAAGTTAAATTATACTTGAAACTGGAAAAGCTCTCTGGGAGAGCTTTGGTTTGAATAAGGCTATCCCTTATTTTTTGCTATCCCCCAACATTTTTATGAGAATCTGCCCAAGTCCTTTCCATTCTTTTGGTGGAATCAATGAACATTTGAACTGGAGACATCATCTAGAGTCAACAAAACAATCAATCCATCTTTGCATCTTCACAAATGACCATTGACCATAGAAGGCTTCAAAGGCAAGACCAGTTGTAAAACTTCAACTGTATACACCAGGATTCTTCTAATTGTGCATCATGGTACTTTTTGTATAAACATCCATCATTCCCCCAAAGGCACATACAGCAAGCGAAATAGCCTTGGTCAGGTATCTGAACGTAGTTTGTGGAACACACCTTGTGGATTCATTTGGAAGAGTGTAACTATGTGTGTGACTATGTGTGTTTGTCACAAACAAAAGAGCAGAACTTGCATGTGCATCGGGCTGCTTTGAGGCTTACTATTGACATGGAAATGGAAGGTTCCAGAAGTTGGGCTATGTCTTAAGACATTCCATTCCTTCTGCTTGCCTTGGTTAGATGTAAAAACCAACATTTAAATGAGCCTCTCTTGAAAGAAACACGACTATTTATTTGGAATATTCTCGAAAAAACAAATTTATGGCCAAGATCTACAGATCACTTCCTACAGATCTACAGATCGTCTAACTCCTCATCAACTCCAAATCAAATAATAAATGTGTTTGTCAAAATATTGAAAAATCCAGAATGGCCACCATTGCATCACAAATAAGAGTTAGTTAATCTGATTTGTTGACCCCAAACACAGGGTATAGCCGCAGAAACAGACTCCCTAACTAAAGTAATAAACAGTTTTTCAGAGGCAGCCATCTTGAAAATCAATATGGCCGCCATCTTAGCACTTCTAAAATATCCAATTTGTATTTCTGATTTATTTACAAGGCTATAGCCACTGAAATGAACATTCTACCTGCCTTAGTTACTGAGATATTGATGAAAAGAGGTTCAGAATGGTGGCCATTTTGTAATCCAAGATGGCGGATGGAAGCAAGGGTGTGCCAAACTGTTTACATAAAAAAATGTATTCCTCTAGGTCTTATTTACCCCTCTGCCAAATTTCACACTTTTATCCCGAAATGTACACTCTGTTTCATTTCATGCACTAAGATCCACTAATTGGACAACAGTTTAAACCGTCTTTACTAACCTTTTTGTCTGGTTGCTAAGCAAAAAAAACAATATTTATGCCTTGGTTACCACACCACATGCACATTTTAAAAGCTACAAAATGTGAACTTACTTACAGCCTCAATATTTGTACTGAAATGGGGAGACAAACTGTAAGAAAATACTAATAATCTTCAAAATAGCGCTTTTGAAAGGCAAATTTCTGGTAGAAGCTCCACATTTGAGAGTATTATTAATCCAATGTATTTTAAAAGTTAGATTTTTGTTCTCTTACATGCATTTAGGCTGAAAGACATCAATTTTTAACCTAATATATGAGTTGTAGCTCGTCTTTGTTCTTTAGACACGACCTACAAGCAGTAAAGTCTTATTATTGTCTGGTTGCTATGCATAAAAACAATATTTCGGTCTTGGTTACCATACGAAATGATGTTCTCACATTGTTCAACATGTTAACCAACTTGCTACTATATTATCGAAGGAAATGTCATTGAAAAAAGTTGAAAAATCTTGTATATTTAAAAAATATATAATATTTGTTCTTTTTACATGTTTCCATGGCAACCAAACTGTTAAAATTAAAATTAAGGGTGTATCTATAATCTAGATTATAGATTTTAAGTTATTCTGAAAGAAATTACTGCTAGCCTTTATCTCACAATTCAACAGAAGGAATAACAATCTTCAAGGGTATTTTGAAAAATCTAAGACTTGTGTTACTAAGGCAACATTTTCCTGAAAAGTAATGAAGTCTCAGACCCATACATGATCTTTTTGAAAAGCCCAGAGTATAGCATGTTTAACAGTCACATTATCATTTCTGCAATGTTAATAACAGCTGAATAAAGCAAAACTTCATTCATCACAGTAGAAAAAAAATCCTGATTTTGTTATGCAACTATGTTACCATGGCAACCAAGGAAATTGCGGGTTCAAAATGATTACAATTTTTGATAACTGATCTCATACCTAATCAAGCTGTACCATCAGATTGCAAATATCATAATATCTGTCAATGCTAGGCAGCTTTTTAGCTCAAATTCATCGATTTATTTTGATATAGACTTGTTGCCATGGAAACGCATTTTTGAAGATTTTCCACCACCGCCACACAAAAATGAGTATTATTTTCATAATCTGCAGGATTTTCTGGTATATATACCATTGAAATTGCTCATGTTGCAATTATGTCTAGGTTTAGAGCATTTTTGGCCTAGAATGACTGGACTAATTGAGTATACAACGCAATACCACATGGGATATATCCACTGCTTTTTCATGTGGTATTGTAAACGTTATGGGGTATATATTTATACTGTACAGAAATGTCCGGTAGTACAAATTACACTGAAATGGTCCGCTTTCGTCGCTGTCATCACCCCCCCAACCACAGGGCAGCCTACGGGCCTGCTAACCTGTGTTAGCCCTGGATCCCTGGGACAGGGATGAATCGTCCCATTGGAAAATCATGAGATTTGAAGAGCATCGCTTGGGAGAAATACATTTTAGCCCTTTATCCATGTGTTTTATTCTTATTTTTTTTAATAATCTGAAAATTCACATTTTTTGCTACTGACTGCACCTTATTATTAATGGTGCGAATGTGAATGACTATCAGGTCATTGTTAATGAGTTTAATAAATACTATGTCGAAATTGGTCCCAAGCTTGCCTGCAATAAAACAGTTAGTATAAATGATATCATTAAAACGATAGAGAACTTGAAGCCTAAGACATCATATGGCATAGATAAAATTTCAAACAAATTATTAAAACACCTAAAGCAAGAACTAAGCAACCCTCTCTGTAAAATGATAAATCAATGCTTACAAACTGGCGTCTTTCCAGATAAATTGAAAATTGCTAAGGTTATTCCGATTTATAAAAAAGATGACACAAATTGTATAGAAAATTATCGTCCCGTGTCATTACTACCCAGTGTATCAAAAGTTTTTGAGAAGGTCATATACAATCAGATTTATCAATATTTTACAGATATGAAATTATTTTATAAAAGCCAGTATGGTTTCAGGCGAAACCACAGTACAGAATATGCTGCCATTGAGCTTGTAGCGCGATTAACTTCTGAAATGGACAATAATGAAATTCCTATAAACATATATTTAGATTTATCAAAAGCTTTTGATACACTGGACCATTCAATATTACTAGAAAAATTAAAATTCTATGGCATTAAAGACACAGCATTAAGTCTTTTAAAAAGTTATCTCTCAAATAGGTATCAGTATGTCGAATTCAATGGTAATAAATCAGACCTACTTCCTATTACAACTGGTGTACCACAAGGGTCTATATTGGGCCCTCTTCTATTTATTATATACGTAAATGACATGGCCAACGCTTCTGATATTTTTTATCCTATAACCTATGCAGACGACACCACATTAATCACAACAATAAAAGTGATAAAACTGATTGATCCAATCAAAAATTCAAATGAACTCATCAGCAATGAATTAATGAAGGTCAGCAGCTGGCTAGAGATAAACAAATTATCATTAAATTGTAAAAAAACTAAAGCAATGCTATTCCGAACACACCAGCGTAAAATCGATACCCCAAAAATAAAAATAAATGGCCAGGATATCGAATTTGTTAAAACTTTCAACTTTTTGGGAATTACACTGGATGAAAATCTCAGCTGGAGAGCACATTCTGATTACTTAACAAAGAAGATATAAAAAACAATAGGTATCTTAAATAGACTTAAAAACTTTCTACCACTTCAAGCCATGCTTTGTATATATAAAGTTCTCTTTGATTCTATCACATCTCAACTATGGTGTCTTTCTTTGGGGTATGAGACATAGGCAATTAGAAATCCTACAGAAAAAGGCAGTTCGCATCATTAACAGGAGCAGATATAATGCACATACTAGTGTAATTTTTAAGAGTTTGGGAATACTTAAATTTAGAGACATATGCACACTACATGACTATAAACTGTGTTACAAGTTTTTTAACTCCTTACTTCCCGAATCACTGCTGGGCTGCGTTGCACTGAATGAGGGATCTCCACCCAGGTATGTAACCAGATCCTATGATAGTCAGTCCTTACCTTTACCTAGGGTAAAGCATGAATTTGCCAAACAGAGTATAACATATAGATTACCATTACAATATAATGACATGACTGAATTTGTTAGCTGTAGAAAACAGTTAATTTCACCTTTTCTGAATTTTGTAGTTTTGACAGTTTCCTTGTGTCAGTTTCAAACTGTGAAGCACTGAAAGTGCCATAGCTTCCTGAATAGCTGTCAAATTCATCCAGTCTACAAATTTTGCTGAGAGCAGATCATTTTATTTTATTCAATATGTAGTGGAGTTTTTAACCATTTTAAGGTATGTGAATTTTGTATTTAAATTATATTGTCATTGAATGATATTGTATAATTCTACATTGAGTTTATATTGGTAGAATAATTACTTAGCCTTTCATTAGAACAACTATAAATCTCATGTGTTCATTTATTAAATTTACATGCTTTTATTCAACATTTGTACAGTTTAAATTACTTAGATGATTACTTAAGATTACTTGGGTGATTACTTAGATGATTACTTAGATGATTACTTGGGTGATTACTTAGATGATTACTCAGATGATTACTCCGATGATTACTTTGTGATTGTGGTAACTCACTTATGTCATTAATTATCATTTACTTGATTATTTATGAAATTAGATGTCAATGATTATTAGTACATTATTGAGACTGCTGAACTTAGAAACATTCTTTGATTTATTCAGGTGTGAATTATGCAGTCCTAGTCAAGTTTCACTAAATATACAGTCACAATATGAAGTCACTCTTGATGATGCAGCTAGTTAAATAGAGGCACATTCTTGTAAGTTTATTTATTTGGTGCCCTTTTTATTTCTGCCAAACTTCTTTATTTCATATTTATTTATCATTATTCATATTTATTTATACCATTCAGTTTTACCATTTATTTATATGTTGTATTTTACTCATTGTTTTTAGATGTACCTGTCAACTTTGATCGAGTACAATAAAGTGTCCAAAACTTCAAACTGCGTCGTCAATAGTACATAAGAATACGGCCAAGTACAAGTCAATTCGCTTCAGCCATGGGGGATGCAGAGGCCAAGAAATCCAGGAAAGCAAGGAAGGGAGCACTCACAAGAGAAATCAACTATCTTCGCAGGTTGATGGCTGATGATTCTTCAGAAGAATTAACAACAAGACTTCTGAATCTCAAAGATAAGTTCATTGAATTTGAAAAAGCCCATGAAGAGTATCACAAAGCTTTAACAGAAGATAAAGACACTGATGAAAGTGACGACTATTTTCTCAAGGCTGAAAATGATTACATTGATTCTACTATGTCTCTGAAGAACTGGTTAGCATCTTTAAATGAAAAGAAACCTACTGCTGTTGCTAAAGAAGATGTTGAATCAGTTAAAGACTTAAAGGCAGTTGACTTCATGACCATGACCAATGCGCCTAGTTTAAAGATCGAAAGTTTTAATGGAGATCCCATGAAGTATCACAACTTCATGGCTATTTTTGATGAACATGTACACAAGACCAGACTTTCTCCAAGTGCCAAGTTAGCCCGTTTATTACAGTGTACAACTGACAAAGCCAAATTTGCCATTCAAGCTTGTGCAGTTCTTGGTGAAGAGGGCTATGAAGAGGCACGTGCAATTTTGAAGAAAAGATTCGGCAACAGTTTCTTAATTGCAGAAGCTGTTATTAATTCGATTAAATGTGGTGAATCCGTTGAAGCCCCTGCTGACCTCTTGAGGTTTTCTGATGAACTTTTGAGCTGCAAAGCTACTCTTTCTTCTATGGGGAAGTTGAAAGAAATAGACACTCAAGGCAGTATAAAGGATATTCTCAAACGTTTGCACCCTGATGTTCGTGACAAGTGGAGGGAAAAAGCTATGAAGCATAAGAGAGACAAAGAGAGTTACCCTGATTTTGATGATTTTGCGAAATTTGTTGCGATAGAGGCTGAGGACGCAACAGACCCAGTTTATGGGTCAGAAAGCTGTGCATCAAATACTTCATCCAAGTCTTCTGTCGTGAAGAGTAAGGCTTCATCTTCATTCTCGTCTAACGTGTGTGATGAGCGCAAGACTCCTTCTTGTTGTGCTTGCAGTGGACCACGTCATCGTCTCTTCCTGTGTGAATCCTTCAAGGGTTTAAAGCCACCCGAGAGATTGCAGCTTGTGAAGCAACATGAACTGTGTGAGAATTGCTTTATGGATAATCACACAACTCTCCAGTGTTGCAAGCCTTCTTTCTGCAGTGTGCCAGGTTGCGGAATGAAGCATTCCAAGTTCGTACATGTTCGCAACAATTCTACTGATTCTAACAGCACTCAACAAGAGACTGCCAGAAAACTGACATCCAATCAAGCAGAGATTGTGCACACCAGTTCTGGTGACTATGATGAAGTTATGCTTCCAGTTGTGAAAGTTTGTGTCAATAATAATGTTGAAACTGGTGCTCTGCTAGATAACGGATCTACAAATAGTTTCTGTACTGAAAGACTGGTGAACAAACTTGGTATTCTAGGAAATGCTGTTACTTACAAATTGAGTACTTTGACTTCTTCCCAAGAGACCAAGCGGTCACTTGTTGTTGATCTGAATGTTATGTCAAGTGATGGTCAATCAGCTATGAATCTTTATGATGTTTATGTTGTCAAAGATATTCCTGTGCATGTACCAAAGTTCGATCAGAACATGTATTCTCATTTGTCTGACATACCTGTTGATACTTGTAATGTTGTTGATGTTCTCATAGGCCAATGCCATGCTGAAGCTCTGATTCCTCTTGAAACCAGGAAAGGTCAACGAGATGAACCATTTGCCGTCCGCACTATGTTGGGTTGGTCTCTCAATGGTCGAGTATCATCCCATGGACATGTGAGTAAGAAGGTCGTCTCCAACTTTGTGTCTACTTCATCTTGGGACATGGACATCCAGAAGCCATTGGACATCAAACATGAATCACCGAGTGAAGAATTTCCTTTCATCCAAATTCCTAACCACCATGAAGCTACAGCTGGGAGTATGAAGTTGATTGACAAGAGCATGAGAGAAAATGGATCATCACAGCAAGAATACACTGAAGTTGCTGAATATGATCAACCTGCTCTTGGCAAGTCTGAAAATTCTGATGATTCATCACAAGTTGCGCCCAAGGATGATTGTGTTGAAGATGATGACATGTTTTGTTATGATGCCGATGTTAAATCTGTTTCTGTTGTGAATCATTCTATGTTTAACAATGTTGCATCTCAGCATGATGATTTTCATCCAGTGAATCCGAATTTCCAGCATCTCAACAGACCGGACCATCAAGTTGCAGCCAAGGAACCAGTGAAGAATGAAGCTAATCACATCACTGGTTTTACGTGTTCAGACAGGTGGCAACCTGTCAGAGAAGAGGAAAACCCAGCTGGTCTGCTGTGTAATGGGATGACACCAGGACCACTCTTCCAGAATTTCTTCAGTGGTGAATTTGAATTGATGTGTCTAATTCTGAGAAGATGTTTGTCACACCCCCCAAACTTCATCCGAAGAATCAAGTCCTCACCTTACCTGAGAAAATCGAATCATCAACCAATTCAACATTTCTTTGACACTGGATGGATATTGGATGGAAGGCCCCCCCCCCCCGAAATGAAACCCTTGTGACTGACATCTCAACGGAAGGACAACAGAACTTTAGCTAGTTATATTTATTTGCACTTGTGATATTTAGTTTTTAGAAATTTAATCATTCAACTTTTACTGTATTTTTTCTTTCGCATTTGTAAAAAAAAAAAAAAAAAATTTACTTTTGTTTACATTTGAGTAATTTTTGTATATTTGATTTATGTGAATAATTCAAGGTTGTGGAGTGTTAACTGTAGAAAACAGTTAATTTCACCTTTTTTGTATTTTGTAGTTTTGACAGTTTCTATGTGATAGTTTCAAACTGTGAAGCACTGAAAGTGCCATAGCTTCCTGAATAGCTGTCAAATTCATTCAGTCTACAAATTTTGCTGAGAGCAGATCATTTTATTTTATTCAATATGTAGTGGAGTTTTTAACCATTTTAAGGTATGTGAATTTTGTATTTAAATTATATTGTCATTGAATGATATTGTATAATTCTACATTGAGTTTATATTGGTAGAATAATTACTTAGCCTTTCATTAGAACAACTATAAATCTCATGTGTTCATTTATTAAATTTACATGCTTTTATTCAACATTTGTACAGTTTAAATTACTTAGATGATTACTTAAGATTACTTGGGTGATTACTTAGATGATTACTTAGATGATTACTTGGGTGATTACTTAGATGATTACTCAGATGATTACTCCGATGATTACTTTGTGATTGTGGTAACTCACTTATGTCATTAATTATCATTTACTTGATTATTTATGAAATTAGATGTCAATGATTATTAGTACATTATTGAGACTGCTGAACTTAGAAACATTCTTTGATTTATTCAGGTGTGAATTATGCAGTCCTAGTCAAGTTTCACTAAATATACAGTCACAATATGAAGTCACCCTTGATGATGCAGTTAGTTAAATAGAGACACATTCTTGTAAGTTTATTTATTTGGTGCCCTTTTTATTTCTGCCAAACTTCTTTATTTCATATTTATTTATCATTATTCATATTTATTTATACCATTCAGTTTTACCATTTATTTATATGTTGTATTTTACTCATTGTTTTTAGATGTACCTGTCAACTTTGATCGAGTACAATAAAGTGTCCAAAACTTCAAACTGCGTCGTCAATAGAATTAATTAGACAAAAAATTTCACTCACAGTTTCATCGGTTTTAAATCATATGTTAAAAATTGTCTAATCAAAAACTATGAAACAAATTGTAATAACGATAACTGTTATATTTGTTCACAAAATATGATATAATTACTAAAATTTAAAGAATATCTTCAATTTTTTTATTTTTTTTTTCTTATCAAAAGGAAGTCTACGTTCTTTCTAGAAAGTAATAAGTACACATGGCTACGTCTGCTTCACCCTCTACGGTCACTTTGTGAAAATGCCAGTCAGTATGTAATTTTTTAATTTTTTTTTTTATGTCTCTCCTTCTATCGTACTTCTTTTTCTGTATATTATAATTAAATACTACATCATGTCTAATTAATTAATGTATGTAAATTTCAATGGTGGCCCCTCGATAGTGGCTCCAGGGAGCCTTAGAGGGGTCTCCAATGTTCTTATTCAATGTATATGATAAGACAAATAAATTATTTTGAATCTTGAATCTTATTATTGCTACTTTGATAGTGACTGTGATAAGCATGAAATCTTCCTCTAAACCTGAGAAAGTGATTTTTATCCTTATACATTGAGAAAATGGCCACTCCTGATTGGCTCAGAGAGAGTGATGTCATAACAAACACTTATGATGTCATAGGTGCTTTTGGTGACGTCACAATGGTAACATCTCACATCAAAATGAGGCTGATGGCTGTCTCTCACAATTTTTTTACATTTCCCTTGTTTAACATCAATTTTTACCAAGCCAATATTTGTCTGAATGCTTTGAAAAGTGGTGCCGTCAGCAGTAAAGTATGCAGGCTACCCAAATCCAAAATTTCATCAAATTTGGATAAGAATTGTTTAATCTAGACCAATTCTCCCGATACAATGTCAAAATCTCAAGATTTTGAATGGGACGACCCATGACCCATGCTACGCATGGGTCCCAGGGCTTAGTCCCTCACATGAGGGCCAAAATCTAGGATTTCGTTGACCCCACCTGTTTAGCGAGGTTTCATGTTACCAAATTGTAGCAAATTTAGTATAGATTCTATTTCTGCCTGCTACCAAGTTGGCAAAATAACTGAAACATACTCAAATTTTTAAAGATTGGACAAACGTTGAAAAAATGATTATTTTTTATATTTTACTCCTAAAAATATTTAAAATTCAGCCCTGACCTTAAAAATTGTCTGAATATCATGATTTTTTCAGAGGATGATCACCAAAGTATTCTTCAAAAGATAAAAGAACTAATTTCTACCTAACTTCAAGATGGCCAACAAAATTAAAGATTGCCGCCTGTAAACAAATATGATTTCCCTCTATTTTAGCTATTTTTCCAAAATAATTTTTTTATTAATATTTCAAATGGTTTCAAACTGGAAGGAAGTGGTCGGCCACCATCAATTTATTGTATTCTACCATTTTTTGAAGACAGATATGATTTAAATGCAGTACTTTCCATTTTATGGGGGGTTAAAGTTGGCCCCGACATGCAATTTTGTGTGAAAAGTCGCTGTAAACGCATCTGTGATTTTCATCTGATTCCTTGGGTCCAGTTGTGCTGCTTCATTGATCTCCCCCAATATTTAGTCAGGTTTCTTTGTACCAAATTGTTGCAAATTTAGTATAGATTGCATTTCTGCTTGTTACCAAGTTGACAAAACACCTGAAAGATGCTCAAATATTCAGATATAGCCGAGCTGTCGAAAAAATTATAATTTTTTTCATATTTTCCTCCAAAAACTATTTAAATTCTGCCCTGACCTAAAAAATTGTACAAATATCATAATTTTTTCAAGGATAGAAGGTCAAAGTATATTCTACAACAGATGATGGAACAAATTTGTTTTTAGTTTCAAGATGGCTACGAATATTCAAGATGGCCGTCTGACACCAAATCGGATTTACTTATATCTTTTTTTTAAATATTTTTTAAAATTCATCGTGAGTGGTTGGCTGATATGGATTGGTTGTATTCTAGGCCTACCATTTTGTGAAGACAGAAATGATTTAAATGTAATACTTTTTCATTTTATAGGGGGGTTAAAGTCGGCCCCTACATGCAATATGGTGTGAAAAATCGCTGTAAATGGATCTTGGATTTTCATCTAATTACTTGGGCCCAGTTGTGCTGCTTCATTGATCTCCCCCAATATTTAGTCAGGTTTCTTTATACTAAATTGTTGCAAATTTAGCATAGATTGCATTTCTGCTTGTTACCAAGTTGACAAAATACCCGAAAGTTGCTCAAATATTCAGAAATTGCTGAAATGTTGAAAAATATTAGTTTTCCACATTTTCCTCCAAATAATATGTAGAATGCAGCCGTAATCTTGTAAATTGTCCAAATGTCCTGATTATTTAGGCAGTAGATTACCAAAGTATTCTACTAAAGACAAGAATTTGACAATTCAAAGACTGAAAGAGAGACCCATTACGATAGCCATTGACAGCAAAAGTATTCTAATTGGAGAATTTCACACCTTGTCACAAGTGCTCCTGTGGGCAGAGGTATAGATAATACAATATCTATTCGGCATTACCAATCGGACGAATTTTACATGCACAGCAGCTCTAAGCCCAAGCACCTGGTGTTAGTGATGCATGCATTTGGGCACCTGGAGGACCCCTTGTGGACTGGATAGCTGCCCCCCCTTCCACTAGAATTTGGCCAATAAAAGGGCATTAAATGTACAATTTTCCGGAGTCTTCCGGGGTCCGTGTGCCTCCGGATAAGTCTCAGCCCCCTCCTTGGATTGAGGCGAGCCTACAGCCCTGAATACAGATCAACTGATAGAACAGATAATCAACACCCAGGCCCCAGGGACCAGCCACCGACAGTGGCCCATCCACCACTACTCAAAAGGCCATGGAAGTAACCATGTTGTCAGAAAAACTGACACAGCCAAGTCAAGTTTAGCACATCACAGTAGTGAAGGGCCCCTGTGCCATGAAGCAACATACTAGACCCCCTAAGCTATCATACAGTGTATAAGCACACTCTAGCTGTGGCAGGTCCTCTTCCTGTAGCAAGAGGCACCTTGAGAAAAACGTACCTCTCACACTGACTGAAAGAGAAAGTTCTTCTTTTCTATCAATTTAAACAATTTCCATATATTTCGTTTTATAATTTTGCGCAATTAGTGCTATTTCTTGTGCTTAAAAGTTCATATTTCTTAAGAAATTAAGGAAAATATGGTACTATTACGGATCATAACTTTGATTGACAGGTCATCTTTCAACATGATTGGTCAGAATTAAGATAACTTTCATAACCCCTAAAATATCAAAGGTCTATAGAGCTCTGAAGTTGAAGTATAGCATTGAAAGAATTATGCAATTTGTTACCCTCTTCAAGTTGGCTGAGATCATTTCCAGGAAACCAATCGGCTCTTTTGAGCAATTAAGATTTTATTGCCCCTATTTCCTTATATGGAATATCTCATTAATTGGCAACCGGTTGGTTTTTGGAGCCTCCAGACCCTCGTCCTTTAAACCACTTTATCCTCCAAGCGTCATAGGCGTAAGGACCGCCATCCTGCCGGGGACTGTCACTATTTTGCCCTAAAATTTC
The DNA here is from genome assembly GCA_026936325.1 of Platynereis dumerilii. Taxonomy (NCBI): domain Eukaryota; kingdom Metazoa; phylum Annelida; class Polychaeta; order Phyllodocida; family Nereididae; genus Platynereis; species Platynereis dumerilii. The sequence goes on from JAPTHN010000014.1 coordinate 26,462,395, forward strand.
AGCATGTAATGGATGTAACCAGGGCAGTGGATCTGCCTTCATATTGTCAGGATTTGTCCTGATGGGCCATTTTCTCTGATGCCAGGCAGCCCCCGCCCCTCCGCGAAATACGCCTATGCCAAGCATTGCTCCTTAATTGCTACTAATAATTCAACTGAGAGAGAGACATACATGTAACCTCCAGGATTGCAATAAGCACAATTACCTGATCAGGCTTGTTCTGCAATTGACTTCACTGCTGCCTTTAATATCACTCAAATTATCAACTGAGTGAGCTGCAGTGCAAACAGCTGGCTGGGATATGGCTGCAGAAATTAAGAGCTAGTTTCAGTTAATGGCCTTAATGGGGCAACTGACGGCTGTTCACAGCGGCTTTTGGGTCTACATCAAGGGCTGTAATGCATATTGTATTGATGGCCATTCAATTTTCATATACTGATTGACCTTCTATGACCAATATAACTATCCAGTTCCCAGAAAGTTATTTCATATTTCATAATTTTTTGACACATAAATCTGAGAGCTGGGTATTTATCTGGGGCATCAAGGGCAATAGGTCTTATGCATATCTTATGACCTTTGAATCGCTGATCTTCTGTTATTCTGTTTGACCTTCTACATTGTTGTTCTGATTGACCTTCTACATTGTTGTTCTGATTGACCTTCTACATTGTTGACCTGAAATAATCAAGACGCCGGACAATTTTTCAGGTCAGGGTTAAATTTTAAAATGTGAAAAAACCCTTTTATTTTCAACATTTGAGTATCATTCAGGTATTTGTTCAACTTTTTAATATGAAGAAGTAAAATCTATACTAAGTTTGCAACAATTTAGTATGAAGAAACCTGACTAAATACGGGGGAGAGGGTTGAGGCCAAAGAAGCAGCACAACTGGACCCAAGGAATTAGATGAAAATCCCAGATCCATTTTCAGCCGCTTTTCACACAAAATTGGATGTCCGGTCCAACTTTAACCCCCTATAAAAGGGAAAGTACTGCAATAAAATAATTTTTGTCTTCACAAAATGGTAGAATACAACCAATCTATATTAGCCAACGACTCACTTCCAGCTTGAACCATTTGAAGTATGAATTAAAAAAATTATTTAAGAAAAAGAAGCTAAAATATAGGCAAATTCGATTTGGTATCAGGCGGCCATCTTGAATATTAGTGGCCATTTTGAAAATAGAAACAAGTTCGTTCCATCATCTGTTGTAGAATAATTTGATCTTCCATCCTTGAAAAGGTGATATAATTTTAAGGTCAGGGCAGAATTTTAAAAATATTTTACTGCATAATATTTTTTAAAAAAATCATTTTTTCAACATTTCGCTAATTTCTGAATATTTGTGCATCTTTCAGGTATATTGTCAACTTGGTAACAAGCAGAAATGCAATTTATACTAAATTAGCAACAATTTGGTACAAAGAAACTTGACTAATTATTGGGGGAGATTATTGAAGCAGCACAACTGGACCCAAGGAATTAGTTGAAAATCCCAGATTCATTTTCAGCCGCTTTTCCCACAAAATTGGATGTCCGGTCCAACTTTAAACCTCTATAAAAGGGAAAGTACTGCAATTAAATCATATTTGTCTTCAGAAAATGGTAGAATACAACCAATCGATATTAGCCAATCACTCACATCCAGCTTGAACCAAGTGAAGTATGAATTAAAAAAATTATTTAAGAAAAAGAAGCCAAAATTAAGGTAAATCCGATTCGGTGTCAGACGCCATCTTGAATGTTGGTGGCCATTTTGAAAATAAAAACGTATTTGTTCCATCATCTGTTGCAAAATACTTTGATCTTCTATCCTTGAAAAAATCATGATATTTGGACAATTCTTAAGGTCAGGGCTGAATTAAAATATTTTTTGGAGCAAAATATGAAAAAAAAATAATTTTTTCGACACTTCGGCAATTTCTGAATATTTGAGCATCTTTCAGGTATTTTGTCAACTTGGTAACAAGCAGAAATGCAATCTATGTTAAATTTGCAACAATTTGGTACAAAGAAACCTGACCAAATATTGGGGGAGATCAATGAAGCAGCACAACTGGGCCCAAGTAATTAGATGAAAATCCCAGATCCATTTACAGCAACTTCTCACACAAAATTGCATGTCGGGGCCAACTTTAACCCCCTATAAAATGGAAAGTATGGCATTTAAATCATTTCTGTCTTCATAAAATGGTAAAATACAATAAATTGATGGTAGCCAACCACTTCCTTCCAGTTTGAAACCATTTGAAATATTTATTAAAAAATAATTTTGGAAAAATAGCTAAAATCGAGGAAAATCATATTTGTTGTCAGGCGGCCATCTTTAATTTTGGTGGCCATCTTGAAGTTAGGTAGAAATTAGTTCTTTTATCTTTTGAAGAATACTTTAGTGATCATCCTCTGAAAAAATCATGATATTCGGACAATTTTTAAGGTCAGGGCTGAATTCTAAATATTTTTAGGAGCAAAATATAAAAAAAATTAATTTTTCAACGTTTGTCCCATTTTTTAAAATTTGAGTATGTTTTGTTACGGGTCAGCAGCAATGAACAACAAACACAGATAGTTAAAGTTTACAATTTTAATAAAACAATAAACTTATTTACAGTTACAATATTCATAGGTTTTAGATTTACTCAAAAATTAACTAATTGTGACCCAGAGTAATTTTAACCACTTATCTGTGTTATCCTATGGCTGAATGTCCACAGAGAAAGTTCCGGAAGCCAGATATCCGTTGGTGTTTCGAAATGTCAAATAAAGTCCGTGTGAACTATAATCCACTGAAAATAGCGTCCGTATAAAAATAATCCAGAGTCCTGAGTCCTTGTATGGTGTAATCCCGTAAATCCAGTATAATATCCAGTGTAGTAGTGCCCAACAGGGTGATCCTCAATGTCCAGTCTATGATATGCACCGTTCAGCGATTTGGTAGAAAGTGACTGACTATGTCAGCTCCCAGGCATATTTATATGCATCAAAACCTTCTAGCATGTTCCAGTCTTTCTGGGATGCATGACTCATTTTCCAGCGTTTTCCAGATATATTATTTCTTCTACAGAACATTCCATTCGTTTCCACGTTCAAATAAACAACTTAACTGGGTCACAATGTCAAAACAATTGTTTATCAACGGATTATGTAATCCTAATAGGATAGCAATTCAGTGCTAATTGGTGTTGCCTAGCAACCATGCAATGTTAATGTAAACATTCATACACAATAGCAAATCATTGTAAACAATGATAATATACAGAACTACATGAAATATACAGTATGTTTGACATAAAATATACATACCATTATAATAGTAATATTTATATGATAATAACCATGTACAGTAGGAATGATATAAAATATCCATACTGCATTTACAATGATATATGCAAAATTTGTCATACATCACAGTTTCGTGTATTTTGCCATCTTGGTAACAGGCAGAAGTAGAATCTATACTAAATTTGCTACAATTTGGTACCATGAAACCTGGCTAAACAGGGGGGGTCAACGAAATCACACTTCTAGGCATCTTTTTGGATTCATGTGATGGACTAGCTAGGAAAAAGCTGGGTTAACTTTTCTGGTTATCTTCCGTAGCAACTAACCCAGGAAATCGTTGATACAACACAGTGAGTCACTACACTTTGTAAAGTTATAGCAGGAGACAGATTTTTGACACTAGGGACGCTGCTGTCAATCATGACGTCATCTCAAGATTGTGACGTCATAGCCTCGCACAATTTTGTTATATTGTTGCGTCAAGAATTCATTGCAGACGTAAACAAACTCCCAGCAATGTTTTCACAATGGGGGTAAAACAAATTGTGTCAAATCAATCTGGAAATGTACTACGATTATTCCAAAACTGACAGCATTGAGGTGAGTGTTTGAATTTTGCCTGTACAAGGCCTACAGGCTGAGCTATCCAACCAAACGTTTTATCTCTGCTTTACATTACAGAGTAACATGGGTTAAATCTCTTAACCCAGCAAAGATAACCCGTGTTAAGCATTGATACAATGGGGTACAGACGGGAAAAAGGCATCTACAACACAAATCAGTAATATGCATGCATTAATGAGTGTTAAAATTGTGATCAACTTACTTGCAACTCTGTATTAACAACTGCTGCTAACGTTATCTTTCTTGTGATGTCGTTCTTCTTAGTTTCTAAGAAATGGAGGGTATCCTTTGTGACCTTCTCGTCCCATTTGCACTCATCATTCAATTCATCCAATTCTTCCAAGTCAAAAAATACTTTTACTTTTGATGCACCTGACAAAAAAAGATTTAAAAGACTTGTAAAACTGAAATTACCTCTCTGTGATGACCATATATGAGATGCACTGAATACAACGGCACTTCGAGTGTCATCATGCTGAATTGCTGATGATTTGTCGTGATCATACCCAATACTTTCATTGTTAATTTGATTTAAGGATACTTATCCCGCTTGTCGTTGACTGCCAAACAAAAGGATTTGTGCATGTGATTTTCCCTTTAAAATCAGTTATGACAAGTCAAATGGCCTTCTCTTGATCATGACTAATCAAGCAGCCTCTATGTTTCCCACGTTGAAAATGGAGAAGTTGACACTTCATCGGCTATCATGCATGAGTCAAGAACACATGCATGAATACCATAATACTGTAGACAATACAAGCGTATGCAATTCGAATTTGGAAATTGCAGGAGCAGAGCCATTATGCAAATAGCACACCAACATGATGCAAATGCAATAGTTGACCTTGTACATCTCACTTAGATAATGTTCTGGCATATTCTCTTTTATAGTATTTGCATATTTTGAAGAAATACAAAACTTGTGGGAGCCTATTCCAAAGTCACATGACAAATTCCAATTATAATACAACCATGGCAATGATAAAAAATTGTTATAAATTGTTAATTACAATTTGTGCTTTTAGCAGTTAGACATGAGATAAAAATATTATACAATCTGCAACTTATAGATCCAACAACACCCTACAATAACTGTGAATTTTGAGAAAATGTTTTTCTTAAGCAACTGTCAAATTTCATAGAATCTGTGACAAATAATTATATCAAAACACACAAATTCAAATCAAATTTCAAAATTATGTATTGGCTCCAGATACATTTACAATTAATTACAATAGAAAGGATTTCAAATGGATTCAGTATTGGAGCTGGGAGACTCTCGAAGGTACAATGAAGTACCGCTATTGAGATGCCAAACAGTTTGAACTTACACCGCATCTGATGAAATTACGCAAGTAGGTTATTTTAGATTGTATAAAAACATTTGGGCCTAATGTCTTATCCTTTTCACATAATCATTGGCTTGATATGAGACATCTTCCATGTAACTTTCATCCAATTCCGTTGGGGCAAAGCTGAGTTATGCCATATATTCAAATATTTTGGTGTCTTACGAAATTATGCAAAATCAACATATGAGGCGGAGGGGCCTTGATAATGTTATATTTTCAAATTACTGCACTCCAGTCATTAGCGTTTAATCATTTAGCAACTATTCAAATCAAAATATTTTGCCTTCTTGCTGCCTCTGCCAAGCTGTACGCATTAATTGTCTCCATTGGAATATCATTGGTTTTGCATACATTTTTCGAATGAATGTTTCCAAAAACCTCAAAGAGGTTCCGATCTTTAAAAACATGTTACTACCAGTTACCTTATTTTATCTATTGAGCTCGGTTCAAAGGTCACTGAAGTAACCTGTCTCCCTTTAAACTTGCTAGCAATCAAAAATCACATCCATGACGTGCCATTGGAATAGCGTTGCGATCAGAATGTGCATTTCCTTATTCAATATTTTGTCCATTCCCAGTGCATAACTTATCACTCAGTTTCACTGCACTAAATGGATGGAAAAAGGTTATGTTTAAAGTTGTTTTCAAAAGAATCGGAACCAATTTGAGATTATGGGGAGCATAAATTAAAAAATATATGCAAATCCTATGTTATTCCAAAGGAGACAATTAATGCGTACACGCCGTACAGCTTGGCAGAGGCAGCAACTAAGCAAAATTTTTTGATATGAATAGTTGCTAAATGATTAGACGCTTATGACTGGAGTGCAGTAATTTGAAAATATAACATTATCAAGGCCCCTCCACCTCATATGTGGATTTTGCATAATTTTGTTAGGCACCAAAATATTTGAATAGATAGATAGATATAGATAGATATTTTATTCAACTAATGTACAAATACAATATAAGCACATCAGAAATTTGATTGCTGCCTCAAGCTCACAAGAAATGACTAAAAATGAAATGAGCACCAATGATACATAAAAAATGATAAGAATAAATAATACATAATAAATAGTTTAAAATTGACAATACAATGATAATTATAAATAGGTGAACAAAGTAGAATAAAATCGAGATAATACTGTAAAGGAGCTGATAAAACATTAAAAAATTGGACTAGAGTTAACATTATTAAAAATTCTGACAGCTGAAGGATAGAAGCTGTTGCTAAATCGTGTACTGCCTTTAAAACTTCTTAGCCGACGACCAGATGGTAATACTGTGAAGTAGGGAAAAGCTGGATGACTAGAGTCTTTTAGAATTGATCTGGTTCTCTTAACAGTCCTATCATTATATATTTCATATAGTGAAGGTAGAGCCAGTCCGATGATTTTTTGTGCTTGACGAACTACAGAATTTAACTTGGCCAGATCTTTCTGTGTCATTTTGCCGAACCAGACCACTATTGCAGATGTCAGAATGCTTTCAATTATCGCTCTATAAAAGTTTAGCAGGACTGCTTTGTTGACCCCAAACAATCTTAGTTTTCGTAGAAAATAGAGTCGCTGCCTGGCTTTCTTGAGTATTTCCTTAGAATTCACGGACCATGAAAAGTTGTCTGATATATAGGTGCCTAGAAGCTTGAAGGACTGCACTTGTTCCACATTCTTATCATTGATAGTGACAGGAACTTTAGATGATTTTTGTTTCCGAAAGTCTACTATCATCTCCTTAGTTTTGGCTACGTTCAAAAGCAAATTCTTTTCGCCACACCATTTAACCACTGAGTCCACTTGTGCCCGATATGCTGACTCATCATTATTCCTAATGCATCCTATGATGGTGGTGTCATCTGCGAACTTGATGATCCTAGTATCTTCATGGGTAGCCACACAATCGTAGGTGAATATAGAATACAGTTTTGGTGACAGAGGACAACCTTGAGGTGTCCCTGTATTCAATAAAGCTGGAGCGGACAACTTATCACCAATACGTACTCTCTGCTGTCGATCGGCGTTTTTGCAATGTCCATACCGATCACAAGAAGCTCCTCTCTTGAATATTTCAGCACCATGGAGTTAACAACACACGTAATGATGAGAATTATGATGAATTTTCTTGGAGCAAGAATTAGCAAGTCGCCATAGGGTGGCGCCATCTTGTTGTATATATATAAACAACAAGATGGCGCCACTCAGCTTCGCCCCAAATCAGCTTCGCCCCAACGGAATTGGATGAAAGTTACATGGAAGATGTCTCATATCAAGCCAATGATTATGTGAAAAGAATAAAACATTTGGCCCAAATGTTTTCATACCAATCTAAAATAACCTACATGCGTAATTTCGTCAGATGCGGTGTAATAATATAGGCCTATATAGTTATTTTGACACATGTCCGGGGCATTTCATAGACTTGTCATATGCTAGTGGATGGATAAAATCGGTTTACAAGCCCTGATATACCATGTCTTTCAGTGACTGTTACTTCCACTTGTGGTCAAAAGTGCATTTTTCATAGTGAACTGATCCTTTTTTTCTATTTCAAAGTGACAGACTGTAATATAACAGGTTACTTGCGGACCTGTGTGTATAACTGCTGGTTTTGGCTATTCTGGCATCGGACATTATACAAAATTAATATTGACTGATTTCAAGGGCATTAGTCAAATCTATTTCACTAAAAGGTGTGTAAGTGAAAGCTATTTCACGATGCCAACCTCGTTTACAATGGCCAAATAGTTTACACTGGTGCCCGAATAAAACCAGTCAATAATTGTTTTAGTACACCTCTAATGTTCATCATGCAAAAGTTACAAATTTTATTTTTCCAGGAATGTGCAATTTTTAATGTTTAGAAAAGCCTCAATCACTACCGTAAAATGGGGTTACTTGGTCGTTTCAGAGCACCGAATTTGTGTTCTGAGAAAAACTATTTGTTGAATATCAACAGTTTTGTGCCATAACACAGCCAGTACGTTGGGGTTTTCAACCGTCAAAAAGCTTTCCAAAATCTATGATAGTTCTATGTTTTATTACTTAATTAAAGGGTCGGCAAAAGTAACCCCGGAGTTGGGGTAACTTTGGCCACCTCAAATATTGAGCATGTAATACCATGAACTGCAGTATAATTTAATTAGGCCTCCCAACAAGCCAAGTTATGTATTTTTGTAATATATACGAATTAGTGACTCATTCGCAGATTTCTGAACAAAAATTAAGTATTGATACGTGTACCACACTCTGTGTACCATTGCCTCCTAATTCAGAATGACTTAATGTGAACATACCCCAGTTTTTAGGTCACAAGAATGTCAGATGTGCTGTTAGTCATAAAAGGTGTCGTTTTAAAACAATTTTTATCAATTATATGACATTTTACATTTCTATTCTAATTTTCAATTTTTTGCGTAATTCATTAATGTAACATTGTCTTGACAAACATCGTAAAAATAATCCAAGACAAAATAACTTTGCCCAATGATATTTCGGATGAAATCATATGTCTACGGTGGTTCGCAGCTTACCTAGCAGCCAGTACGTCATCGCTATATTATGCTTGTTAAAAGGCATAAATGCCATTACTGCATTGGACCATTTATGGTATTTTTTTAGCATCTGTGGCAGTCAACATAATTTTCAGGGTCATACACCTGTTTGTCAAATCAAGGTTTATACCTCCTTGACTGCTATTAACTACAAACTGTTCCAACTCTTGCCAATTGCCATTTCCAGGGGTGGCCAAAGTAACCCCGACACTGACATGGAGATTTGGGGTAAAATTGGCCATAGCCCTAAAAGCACAAAATTGCATAACATATAGACAAATCCGGTGTAGTTTGAAACTGTGATCTTTAAAAATCATAAACAATTTTCACTGCATAAGCTTGCACTTGATCCACCCAGGCTACAGTAGGTGACTATCACTCAGATCTGTAGAAGGAATAATGAGCACTGTTTTCCTATGGTCAAACTACAGGCACTTCACAGAAAGAGGGAAATATAATAAAACCCACTCAGGGTGCTGGATCAGTCCACTAAAACCCATGAGTGGTCTGGCTGGCGGAGGAACTCACGAGTGGCGAAGCCACGAGTGAGTTCCGCAGCCAGCCAGACAACGAGTGGGTTTCAGTGGACTGATCCACCACCCTGAGTGGGTTTTATTTATATCCCACATTTTCTACTATTTTGACAACCTATGAGGAAATTTCTTGCTTAAATATGGATAATTAAATATAATAATGACCTAATCACTTTGGTGGATGGATCTAATGTTTTGATGGTGGCCTAACCAATCAGATCAAACTGTAATGTAAACAAATGACAATGTGGGTGGAGTCTGGCTGGTTGCTATAAACAAAGCCAACAGAGTCACATGACTGCTTGTGACGTCACCAATGATGATGATGTCATAGTGGTTCAGCTGCTATTGTGATGTCATGTGCTGATGTTGTGATGTCACGTATCGCTATTGTGACCTCATGTGTGATCTGAAGTAGTGCCACAAATAAATAAAATATGTTAATCATGGATAGTGGATCATATTTAAATTAGGGATGGTGGATCACAAAATTATATCCCATGGGCTGTTCCTCATGGGTTTTCCATGAGGATCACTGCCAAGTGTGGGATATTGAGTCTTAATGAGAGAATGAGCAACCGTTTTGGAAAATGGCTGCCATGTGTCAACCAGGTCAGATCTGAAGTGGCTCCCTATCTAGATATATTCTTTAAGACGTTTTTCAACTACAATGTATGTGCCAAGTTTCATGCTTCTGTTTAGGCCTATAAATGCATAATTAGGCCTACTTCCCTATTGATTACAAGTCTGCCCCGCTGCAGTAGCTCCCAGTTGCAAAAGAGTAGACTTAAATCAATGTACTTATGGTTAGGATCAGTAGGGGAGAGCGGGGCACAGTTAGACGGCAGGCACAGTGAGACAAAGCCCGTAGCGTCTACCTGGTACTGTTTACAGATCAACCCTTTTTTGTATAGTACAAAAATTAAGTAAGTGAGAGACTGACCTATATCCTGAATGCCTACACAGCATATCGAGAGTGGAATTTCAATATTTTGGTTTTTAGCTCCTAAAAGTAAATAATTTTGCTAAATGACTTCTTGTTATAATTCCCAAGAAAAATGGTATAATGCAAATCAATTGCCAGGGATTCAAACCTTGGTTATTTGTCTTAGTTTAGTGAGATGACGAACCACAATGCAGGCATCCGGTCCGCAGGATTAAAAAAATTATAAACAAAGCTGCGTGGGGCAGTGAGACAGTTTGAGGTGGGGCACAGTGAGACATCACAAAATACACGAGAAACGTCCTGAATGCAATGCATGGCTCACAATTCACTATAAAAACAAAATGCCTGCTATAAACTACTTCTATTAGTGAGTAATATCCAAAGGGAAACATCAAAGAAGTATTTTGATAAGGATGTAACAGGTGCGGCAGGTTAAATAAGTCGTGCATGTGTCCCATGCGATGAAGTTTCCAAACATGCTAAAAACAGGACCTAAAAAATCACCTAGTCAGCTGCTTTTATTAGAGTGCAGTAGTTTCTGTAGCAAAAATTGATAGAACAATTCCGCAGGTCCTGATGATTGGCGGTTATGGCAGCAGATGCCCTGTCTCACTGTGCCCCGCCCACGGGGCACAGCGAGACACTTAACGAGCATGGACATAACTCAAAGTTTCTCCAAACCTATAAAAGGTAGGAACCTGAAACTACTTGACAATATACCCAACGTCATTATCTATAATGTGGACCTGATCTCATTTAACTTGTTACTGCCAACATTTTGTCAGACTTGATAATAAAAAAAGTTTCTCACTGTGCCCCGCGCTCCCCTACTTACTCATTTACAGTGAAAATTTAAAGCAGCTTTCATTTTGATTGGTTACCGTAATATGGGGTGAATTGGGACACTGGGGTGAATCGGGACAGATCAGGGAAACATTGTATTTGCTAAAGAAACACACACTTCTACTTGCCTGAGGGAATTAATTTTTGGCATAGTTAAAGTACACATATTGGCGCATATTGTGACAGAATTTTGTATTTTTAACTGCAGGCACTGAGGAGCTGCAGGACCTTAAACTTTGCATCGCAAAACTGGCCTTTTGCCAGATGGTCAAAACTTTGCTTGTACTGCATAAAGTATAAATATCAGAGCCACCAAACTTACAACAAACTTTAAAATCAGTCTAATTTGGTTAAAGGGGAACCACAATTAAGGACTGGGTATGGGATTGTGTACGTTTGGTCCTGGGTGCAGATCCAGGTCAATGGCAAATTTTCCGGATTAACCACAATAACCATACTAATTTTCATTTGAGTGTAGTGGCGTGGCTTTTTGATAAATAATATTGACCATGGCATCATTTGCAGTACAGTTAGTCCAGAATTATCAATTACTAGAAAAATTAGAAGAAAACTGCAGTTTTTAACAGTTTTTTGTCATTTATCACATTTTTTAAAATCTGCATATTATCAGTGAAATTGATTTCAGATTTTCCTCAAATTTTTTTTCTGGCATGTTGAACATGTTTTCTAATATTTATTCACAAGGAGCAATCACTCAAAGTAGGCAGGGAGCATTGATAGTGAAAATAATGGAGTGTCCTGATTCACCCCATAGTATGGGGTGAATTGGGACAGTGGTTTTCTCGGACTAGAGCATTGGGAATTAAAGATATCACTTCAAGCTTCTAGGGGTACTTAGCCCTTGTAACCAGACACAATTTGACACCAAATTTTCATTTCTAGATTGATTTTTGTCCATGCTATGACAGAAAAACGGCCAATTCTGTCCCGATTCACCCCATATTACGGTACCTAAACGTGTGCCAGTTCCAGCCAATGTCCAGGCTAACCCCGCAAATACTATGTTTGCCCCTCCGGTTACTACAGCAAGGAGTCCAGTAGCTACCGCTCCAGATAACAAGCCGACAGTACCTGAAATAGTGAAATAATATCATTATATAGAACTACATCATGACAATATCATAGGTGTGGGGAAAATTAAAGGGATCAGTACTTATACCAAACATATCAATGGGCCTATAACAAAATACACGTGTCTCAAGGCCCCCAATCAAAGTTTCAAATTTTGTCATAAATTAGTATGGGAGTGACATGATGAACATTTTTATGGGCAGGGTCTGGGAATGGGACACGAAGGGGCAGGGGGTCTCTAGACAGATCTCTTTTGCCTCCTTCCCAGCTCTTCCCTGCCGTCTTTCACCATTGAAGTTGGATCTTGAAATTCTCTCCTACTTGCGGGCATCCTCCTTCTTGCCTGCTCCCTCCCTACATTTTCTCTCTCTGCCTAGTCCCTAACATTTTTGGTTTAATTATGATTTGATTATTCAACATGAGTTCAACGCTTCTTGGTTATGGGTGGTTTTCTGCCTCCCCAATAGCTGTTCTCTTCATCTCTGCCTCTTCCTTAGATCTGTAGTTTTCACTTTGGAGATTCAAACCCAAGTGGGAATGGCATTCAACCTGTCTATGCATTTCTCCCTTTCCATCTCTTCCATAGCCATTGTCTCCAGTCTCCACCATGTCATCTCCTACCTGGCCAGTTACTATGCTCTAGCTCTCTCTGACTCTTCCTTATGCGTTATTCATTTCCACCTCACCCATTTCTGGTCCCCTCCCCTTTAGCTCGTCCATCCTATCCTCCTTAATCCTGGCTTCCTCTTTCTCTGCACCCTGACCCCTACTCAATAGCTCTTCTCTCCTCCACGACATTCGAACCACCAAACTGTTGAAAAATAATAGCAATTTCCCCAAACCCTCATATATTTAAATTTCAACAAGTAACATCTGATTAGGTTCTGGGAGGGAAGAAAATAAATGTGAAGAAGGCAACTGAATATGATAACATCTCCCCATACAGTGGTCCCTGCGTTATAAGACCCCCTGTTTTAAGACCAACCTGCCTTATGTGACCGCCTTCCTACCGCACTAAATAGTATATTTGGTGCATTTTGCATCCCGACGAGAGACCACACCCCCTTATGACCTGCCAGCTTTCATTTTTTAATAAATTTACAAATTTGGCTGTATTTTTCTGGCCAAATATTCTGATAAAAGGGCGATTTTGGGTTTTCATGTTATTCTGTTTTTTGTTCATGGATAGAAAAAGGAAATTTGGAAGGTGATCGCAGATATCCGAGTATATATTGCCACATTCTTTTGTATCATTTATGTTTTCAAAGGTAGCTTTGATTAATATGTGGTCTATCAATGTAACAGTATTATCATGTCAACCTCCAGACTTCCATACTCCCCTACAGAAATGTCTTGTAAACAAAGTGACTTTGAAATTTGCCACATGTGAATCACTCATGGCCAGATACAACCTGATTGGTCCATCAGCTGGCCATTGGGCTTTTTAAACTGGGTCAGGGTGAATACATTACTGCTTCTTGTCACTGAGTGGCTGCAGCCCAAGCGGGACATCATACATTATACCTGGATGTGTGGGGCTTTTCAGCAGTGCAGCTGCGAGGAGTATGGTCAATGATAGCATGCGACCTAATGCGTTTGCTTTTTTGAAGCTAAAAATGAAATATTCTAAACTAATACATTCTGCCATAATAATTATAATAGTTTATTTGCCTTCTAAAACGAAGAGATACATAAATCATTGTAGAATACAATTGTGAATACAGCAAAATCATATCATAAAATCACAAATAAAATCATAAAGTCACAACTGTAAATAAAGCACATTGAACTTACCAACTGTCTCTACTATATCGGTCCTTGTATGGTATTTTTGAAGCTTCACAGCAACAGCCCTTGTCTTTCTGATGGTGTGCTCTCTCACCCCCATCCATTCCTGCAAGATAGAGTAGAAATGCACAAATAGTTAGTGATACCAGTAATTATCATTCACCATTTCATAGGTAGAACTTCATTCTGCGTCTGGGATCCAGGATAGCACATGAAACATGGAAGATGCAGTTGGAGATCAAAACCAAACGGATATCCATTTGCTTGGCCACTTTGCAACATCGCTCTGACCAGGTGGCTCGATGTCTATATGGAAAACAGCAGTTACAGTAGACGAATCTCAAGTGCTTACAAATGCCTTACATTCAGCTGTTTTCAGAGTGTCAATGATGTCATTAGAGCAGTGGCGTCACTAAGGGGGGGCTGAGCCCCCCCAACTGGAGCTTTCAGCCCCACCAAAAAACTTGGGCAAAAAAAAAAGAAATGTCCCTTATATGATACATGGTAGTGAATGAATAACCAGAGCCCATGAAAAGACACTGTATGGTGTACGTTGTGCACTATTTGTCATTATTTTTGAAGTTTATCTACTTGTTATGTTTACATAGATCGGCAGACATGTAAAAACTTTGGATTTTGGGATGGTTCGCGCTTCGATCCTTCGAGCCTCTGACGACGCTTCTAATCTTTGGGGCTTCAGCCCCCCCAAACTTGCATTTCTAGTGACGCCACTGCATTAGAGGTGTTACTGCTATCTCCAACATTGAAAAAAGCTGTATTTTCACTGACTCATAGGTCACCCAATGACGTGTATATGAACCTTGTGATGTGTATCACTGCTATGATAAAACATAGAAGAGGTGGCATGTGAGTCAGAAGCAGTGCACTGGATGAGTTGCAATTCTAACTCATTGTTCAGACATGCATTTGGAATTGACATGCTGCTATTATAGGATCACACATGTAGCAAAGAGAATTGTTGTAAGATGGTTTGAAGAAGCAATATGAGATCTTACACATGCACTTTCAACCTCCCACCCTCTTCTGAAAAAAAAAAAGTCTGTCAAACCCAACCCCCCCCCCCCCCCAAAAGTACACTTTCAACCCCTACACCCTTCCCTTGAAAAAAACTGCCACTTCCAATAACAAGAAAATTTTTTCGGAAAAAAAATAGCCGATTTTGAATGAGGGAAGGTTTATGGGTGCAGAATGGATGCTGGGTTATGGTTACAAGTCTGATGTCTGTGCAGCCATCATCACCATACAACAGCATGACAGTAGCTGGTCTTATTCTATCCTAATTCGCAAAATACAGCAAGGTCATCAGCAGATTATGACATATCCATATAGCCTTTGGGGTCTTGTCTTTGTTATGTAATGGAGAAGCTTGGCGAAATGCACAAAGACAGGTGAGGCCCTGATACATCTCCATGCTAAAAAAAAAAGAGAAACATCATCCTTATCAAACTTTCATTGTAATGATCCATATCTGGATTTTGACCATTAAATGAAATTCACAGCTTTGACGCTTTTAATTCAAGTACAACCTGAGAGATTATCTTTTCTTTTATGGTCATTCTCTTACCTTATAAAAAGTAAAATGGATTGGTTGACGAACGGAAAAATTATGAAAGGACATTGATCCCTATGAACACAAGAGTCTTATCCCGAAATCTCAAATAAACCATAACCTAATATACCAACGAAAATCAGAATGGAGAGTAAAAAGATACTGAACAACCTCTGCCACGTGACGGTGCCACGTCTAAACAGGATTGAGGATGCCAATACACATAGCTGTAACTACAGTATTGACTCTAACAACTAAGTTAGCAGTAGTTATCTGCCCAGTACTAGTTACTAAACACTAGTTATAAGTGAACTTCAGTTACTTCACTATTTAACTGAAAACCTTGACACACAAGGGTGGTCATGAAATTAAGAGGAGGAACCTCAAAGAAGAAGATGCTTTCAGAAAAATGTCAAACTATTCACAAACTTTTCACCTGCACACCTGCAGTGACACCAGCTTTGAAGGAGACATCCAGAAGAAAATAAATCATATTTATTGCTGAAGTCAGAAACTTAAAAAAATGTGTCACCCAGAGGTTTGATGAAAATCACATGTCCAAGCATTTCATAAAGCTCACACATTTTAATAATTATTAAGCTCTAGAATAATAGTTTTGATTACATTCACATGCATGCCACAGCACTTCAATATTTAAGTCATCTTTCAGGTAAATTTCACATTTAGGTCAAAACCCATATGATATGTTTATTCAAATGTGCAATATTTTTTTCTAGCTTTGTAAGAAGAAAAATTTCATTGGAAAGTCGAGATTTATTTCAATGATGCTATCTACACAATGCGTGCATATAGAAACTGAGAATAACTTGGAGCAGCATAATTTCGCCAACATCATTTAATGACCTTGTGTTTGTCCAAATGTGCTTGCTGTCATACCTCAACCGCCGCATCGCTGAAAATACAAATTGAGCATATTAAATATCCGCATACAAGCCAAACCACTATTAGTCGCAAAATGTTTGCCAGAATAAATGATTTAGCTATGATGAGACTAATTAATGTATTGCGATGCCATTGCTTCGATTTTTGATTTTTTCAATGAATTTTGTTGTTCCATGAATTACCTCACTGATTCATAAAAGACAAAATGCAACAAATTGACCTTGAGAATGAAAATGATTGAACTAATGTTACTGAAAGATTAAGAATTGAATCTGCATGGATTCACTCCAACATTAATATTGGACACAAAATAAGAGTTTTCTGCAATTTGCAAGCTCTTGTAAGGTAAGACAGGTAAAAAGTTTATGAATATTTATATAGTTAAACTCTCAATGTAGCGCATTATCATCTTTTGGTCATACACACCAGAATGACAAGAGACACAGCAATTTACGCCTATGAAGATGGTCCAACTTGAAATACTCATTACATCTCACTGACTGCCATCTCTTTTCCTTGTCGCCATAAAGGAAGCATTTCCATGGGGAACTTGTCTGACAGCATCTGAAACATTAAAATAACATTTGTTCAGAATTGGGAGTAGTGGAATTTCGAGTCAGAGATTTGCAATATGAGTCATGCAATGAAATTAGGTCTTGGAGTGGAGTCGGGTATCAAAAATAAATCTGTTGACTCCAGACTCCAAAAATATATTTAATAATTTCAAGAAATGATAAAAATTGAATCTGGCACTGTGAAATATTTGAAAATATTTCTTAATTAATTACTATGATGTAATTTAGGAGTATTTAGGTAAAGTTTGAAATAATTAAATGTTTATTTAGTAGCTTTAATGGGCTGAGACATTTTACTGTAATGAATTTATTGATCTCGGTTTAATTTTTGATATTTTGCTCACCTAAAACCTGCATTAATGACAATCCTTAGTGATGTTTTGACAGGCCTTTTTAAACATCCCCAGAATGCTGACTTGCCAGCTCTTGAGGGTTATACCTGCAAAGGAAGCCATATATTATACCACTGATATTCATAATTTAAAATATCTGCAAATATATAGATATAAGTAAATACATTTTTATTTTCATAACAAACATAGGCCTCTGCATTTACCAAAGTTGTGTGCATCTTACGAACAGTGCACTGTCACCAACTGTCACTTTTGTGTATTAGAGCTAATTACACAATGTTACACAGTATGTCAATTCATTTGCTTTATAATGAGTGAATAATTTGAGTAAGAAATGAAAATTGATTCCAAGAAGATTTTTAAGTTGTTTTTTTTCTGATCATGACAAATAACTCAAGGCCTAATAAAGTTATTGACATTAGTTAACATATTTGCTAAGTTAGATGTGACTTATTTTAAGAACACATTTTATGGCTATTTCAGGGGAGTACAGCAATACAGACCTAAACCAACAAATCATTGCTTGTGACATTAAATGCATGTTTAAATGTGTTGAATTGTTAGTTTCAATATTGAAATAAGGAGAAAACTTTTCTGAGAGAAATGTAAATAAATTGGTGAAGGGCAATAACTATTATGTTTCTAATACTGTTTATGCATGAAGGCAAAGGAATGACCTCTGAGGTTGTGGATTGGCAGATTTGAATGTTAATTGCACCCAGCCAATAAAGTTATTATAAATTCTGTGTCTTTGAAAAGACTATGGCCTGTGATGAGGAGTGATGGCAATTAGAGAAGTTTTTGGAATGATTAGATGGAATGAAGGATGACTCTGCATTGAATTTGAGTATTAATTACATACACATTAACTAGGGCTTATCCATAGCAAGTACTTGGTAAAATCACTAAAACGTTTCCACAAAATAAACAAAATAGTCAATACATAATCATTCAAGCATGCATGGTTAAAAACGATTTACTTTGATACCCTTTAAAAATTGCAGCAAATTTTTAGCCTGAATCATTTTCATTGATGAGATATGCCATCCCTTTCTATGAACGCAAATGTTAAAATTAAATTAAATTAACACATTATAAATTATATGACAGGTATATTCATTTTCTTTTGTTAATTGCTAAATTGCTTTACATACATCATGATGATACATGAACGTTTACCTGTACAATTAAACCCTGACACGTTTTCTGTAATTATGTAATTATTATTCAATTAAAACAACAGTGCAATCCAATTCAAGTTAACACCTTTTCAGAACAATACACAATAGAATCAATTATGTATTCCACTCTTCTAAAATTGGAGAAGTTACTGGACTCATGAAATGAATTAGATCGAAAAATTCTATCTTATTCAAGACAGCCAGAGGCTGTCTTGAGATAGAACACATTGCATTGAGACTTTCCTGCATTAGCATGTTGCAACGGTTGTTTAATTGTGCTGTCATGCAACGAATCCTGGCCCCGTATTGGCTGTAGCAGACGAATTTTGGCATTGCAACACGTTGTAATGGTTGCCTTTTCCACCATTTTCTAATGCTTCAAATTCACGGTCCTCGATTCAAAAGTTTGCAGCTCTATTTTACACATTTCCCGGAATAGTAGCAGCCCAGGTTAGTTTATACAAGCTTTTTATAGATGCTTCTGGGAAATTCAGTCCAAATTGTCCCAATTCTTGCCCCATATTTCCCTGCAGAGGTGCGACAGATTCTATGTCGCACCAATGCTGAAAACAGTCAATGCAAAGTTGGCTGACCAACAACTACGTTGTTGTTGGTCAGCCTTTGTCGGACTAGAAATAAATTAAAAATTTGAAAAATATACCTTGGTTTTTGAACGTTTTATAAAACTAATTCAACGTTTTATAAACAATAGATAAATAGCAGCTGGAATAGTTAGATAGACCTAGGAGAATCTAAGGATAGACAGCTAGGACAGCTAGACATATAGGCTTAGATCTACAGATAGACAGATAGATAGATAGATAGATAGATAGATAGATAGACAGATCGATTAGATAGATAGATAGATCTAAATAATCCAATTGCTGCTCAATTACTGTTCTGTCAATTTAAGACCATTATTTTGTTTGTACATGTTTATATACTTTTAAGTCTTCTTTACACACATGTACGTGTATCTAACAGGCATTGGTTCTGTAAAACTACCAATTAGTACCAAACACAAGGCTATAATAGCTAATCTGGCGTGTTGGGGGACTGGCGGGAAGTCAACTGGCGAGTAGTGGGCCTGGTGAGTTCTCCCCTGGCGAGTTTACCAGTCTCCATTAAGGCCCCATTACACTGTAATACACCTGCTACTAGTGTCAATAATTTCAGCCCCAGTGTCATGCATAAACATCTGAAATACATACCTTAATGTTTTCAATGTCACTGAGTCAGTGTGACCAGCTGAGTGCGTGTACAGCCAAGTAACTCATGCAAACATGCTCCAGACGTTGGGTGGCTGCAGTGAAACCCATGATGACAGGTGAGATAGCAGCTGACCAGCTGTCTTCTCTCTCCAACACAGGCAGGCCATGGGTGCTTCCTCCATCTCAAAAAACGTTATTAAAGCATGGCTGTCCTCATGGCATCCATATAATGCATGAACTGTCATCATATCAAACACCCGAAACCAAGACCACGCTCTGCTGCACACAGCATAAGTAGGTCACACAGCACACAAGAAATTTCTCAGGCGACAGTAGGTCACACAGTATCACAAGAAATTTCTCAGGCGACTGCAAGGCCTGCCAACAAGCACGGCAACGGAGGCTATCTACCTAATGGCAGGAGAACTTCCACTACAGGCTGAACTAGACATCAGAATTTTCAGTTTTTTGGGCGCCATCTTCAGAGCCGAGAATAACACCAGGCTAAGGCAATTGGCAACAAGACAACTGGCAGTAGGAAATAAGCACAGTTGGTTTCACCATGTAATCCAGCTCAGCCACAAGTACAATATTGAACTAGAAGGGCATATGGAGGCTCCTTGGAGAAAGAAGACCTGGAAAGATTACATAGCAACAATTATCAACAACTACTGGCTCCAAAAGCTGCTACAGGATGCCAAGGCCAAGTCCTCTCTAATGTATCTCAACACAGAGATCATCACTATCAACAAACCCCACCGCATTTGGACATCCTGCAAAAATTCTCCGAAACTGGTGACTGCAGCAACAACAAGAGTAAAGCTGCTTACAAGAACATACCCCCTAGAGGCTCGCGTCGCAAAATTTAAGAAACCCCCGGGCGATGGAATCTGCAAGTTATGCTCCAAAGAAAAGGAAGACACAGCCCACTTCCTATTCAGATGTCAAGCATCCGCTCACATCTACAAGGATAGACTAGAAGGCCTCAGTCGACAGGGCTTCCACCTCTCCAGCTACTCCACGGACCCAGTCAGCACGCTGCTGAATGGACCACCTGCCACCCTGGAAAAGGCCCTTCAGATCGACAACAATATCTCACTGCTTTGTCACAGACTTCACAACTTTAGACTGAACAGACTGAATAGGCTTAAATAATTTAACCTGGCTTCCACAGGTGTGCTCCTACCAAAAGGAGGAAATTCCACTAAAGAAGAAGAAGAAGAAGCACACGTGACGTCATAGGTACTGGGCCACCTAGGGAGAATTCCCTGGTACTAGAATGACATCACCATTTTCTGAGTGCTTCTCAACACAGAGCAAATCACCAAATCTTAGAGAAGCTTGAAAATGTAAACAGAAAGAAAATGTCAAATTCACAGTGTCTGTGACTGTTTTGGTGTTATTTATGACACAGAAAATGCATATTATAGTAATTGGAACTGTTATGCTGTTTGAGATTTGTCTGGAGTGCATCTGATTTTGGGTTTGCATCATATTAGCTCCCCCCTGTGGGCCTCCTGTGGGCAACTTATTAATCCGAACTTCACAGATATATGAATGTAACAAGATAGATACTGCGCTGGGCTGAAGCATCGGCTTTAAAAAAATGTCATACTCCCCCCCCCCCTTGATAATTTACCGATGTAGTATCTATGCTGACCTGCTACGAAACTTTGTAAGTCAGTGAGAATATCAGGACTGGATTGGGCATCCAGGACATACTAAAAAAAACGTTACTTGATCAATATAATAGGCTGTTATAGCAAGATTTGCACATACCAATGATTTTGAGGTCTGCAGATGGGCAATCACATGTTAAACTTCAATGGCTTTGTGCCACCTCTAAATATTAATTGACTTTGCTGAAATTTTTACACAATACCTTTTATCCATATAAGATCAGAATGCAAGACTCAAATCAGAGAAATTCAGATGAAAGTGTTTTTGGACCACCCTACCCCCCCCCCCCCCCAACCGGCAAAAATGAAATACTCAAACTTTAAACTTTTAAACTCCCCGCTCCCCAAATAAAAATAAAAAAAGCACACACCCTCAAGCCCACATCCCCCTTAAAAGACACTTTCATCCCTCCTAACGGAAAATTAAATCCCCTACCAGCCTCTCAAAAAAAAAAGAGTCAACCCCCATGTCGCCCCTACCCTACCAATGAAACAAGAAATAAATGGTCAACTTTTTTTTTCTGCAAGAACTGTAGGCCGCCCATCCCCAAATTCTTGTGGACAAGCTTTATGTTGCAAAATTCCTCAACACTTCATCAAATGATTTTTTTTATGTTAGTAGTTTTGTAAGCTGTCCACTCAATCTTGCAGGTGTTTCTTTTGTTTCAATTCAGAAACAATGACTCTTATCATACATGTTTTACTGATTATTACATTTTTGTAAAACTGAAAAAATGTTTGGGACTTTGTTGGCCCCCATGCATTTGCAAGCTTATTGCTCATAGAGAAGCTTGTGAGGTCATTGGTAATTACATGGTATGTATGGGCTATGAGTCAGTCACACCTCTATGAGTAATGAAACTCATTGGCATTTAACATGCCAGGTATGGAGACTGACATCACTAACTGCCTGCAAGAGCATTTCTTGTAAACACTTGAGATTCGTCTACTGTAAGACTAAGTGCTACTCCACTATCTCTCGTCATGATCATCTCCCCACTGGAGATGGTATCCGCAAAGGCGGCACAACAATCATCATAAAAGACAAGGCTTGTAGGACACTATTGTGAACACATTTTGGCCACCGATGATGAAACAATGAAAGTTATAGCACAATTACTACTGAGTGGTAGCTTTTGGAATCAAAGGGATTTTAATTGCAGGTAATTACAGGTAAATTCAGGTAAATACAGGTAAATTCAGGTAAATACAGGTAGGGGTCAATTCAGGTAATTAATTTAGGTCACCAATATTTTACAGGTAAATGTATCACCTGAATACCATCTTAGGCATCTTAGGCCTTACCGACATCTTACACCACCAGATGATTACCGTCTTAGGTGATCATTAGCCCGTCTTAAGACCAAAATCTTAGATCACCAGGTCTCAGACCATAGACCACCACACATCTTCATCAGCATCTTAATCTTTAGGCCTCTTAGGCCTTACCGACATCTTAGGCCACCAGATGATTACCGTCTTAGGTGATCATTTGCACGTCTTAATACCAACATCTTAGACCAACATCTTGAATCAGCATCTTAGCCAACAACTCAATGAGCACCGCCCAATGTCTTAACCACAGACAAAACAGGGCTCATCTTGATTCAATATTTTAGAGCATTTTAAGACCAAGATCTTAAGACAACAAGCATCTCAACAGGGTCTTAACCACAGACAGGACTCAATGATCTTTAGGCATCTTAGGCCTGTATCAACATCTTAGGTCACCAATAATTAGACCATCTTAAGATTACCAGCATCTTAAGACCACCAGATGATGTGCTTCTTAGATCACCATCTTGAACCAATATCTTAGCCATAGGGCATCATATCTTAGCCAACTTCTTAGCCAACATCTCAGCCAAATTCCTAAGAGCACAGTGTCTTAACCACAGACAGGACTCAATGATCTTTAGGCATCTTAGGCCTGTATCAACATCTTAGGTCACCAATAATTAGACCATCTTAAGATTACCAGCATCTTAAGACCACCAGATGACGTGCTTCTTAGACCAACATCTTGAATCAGCATCTTAGCCAACATCTCAAAGAGCACTTCCCAATGTCTTCACCATAGACAAAACAGGGCTCAACAGTATTCTTAGACAAAATCTTAGAGCATCTTAGGCATCTTAGGCCTAGATCACCATCTCAACCACCAGGATCCAACATCTCAAAGAGCACCTCCCAATGTCTTCACCATAGACAAAACAGGGCTCAACTTGATTCAGTATTCTTAGACAAAATCTTAGACCACAGACCACCATACATCATTTCAAAGATAGCTATTTACCAGCAAGATCTTAGCCAACATTCCAAAGTGCACCTCCGTGAGGTGGTAGACAAAGCAGGGCTCAGTATTCTTAAGATAAAATCTTAGATCCATACACAAGGTCTTAACCACAGACCGTCTTGAAGACTTGAATCAACCTCCTTGGTCATTACCATAGACAATGTGCTCCTGTATTATCTTTAATATATCCATGCCATAGCAAGTGCCCATGTTGCACTTGCCAATATGAACAATGCTCCAGAGCTTAGTAATGGTTGTCAGAGACCAACTGGACCTATTATATCTAGCAATTCACATGTTGCAATAGCTTATTTCACAATAGCATGTAAGATATTGCACCACTATTGCCCAAGAGATTACTCATTGCATTGCACAACAGTAGTTTAATCCCTGCAATACTAGCTCATTGCAGCAGCATCTCTCACTGGGGCCAAACGGATGGGGCAACTGCAGTTTCCCCATCTTTCAATATGGAGGATGCAAATCAAGGAGTAGCAAGGCTGCCTCGTTTTCTTATTAAATGCCTTTAAATTCTCACGAAAATAGTTGTATATAGGCTATAATCTGTTTTTATATCATACTGCAGTGCAAGATGTTGTTTATTTCTTGTCAATTTCTTTAAATTGAAGGGTTGTGGAATCGGCGAGATGGGGAAACTCTGTTTGGCATTTTTGAAAAGATGGGGAAACTTATTTCATGAGATGGGGCAACTGATAAATTGATTGGTTAACTTTGCTTGTTTCTTGAGTGGTATAGATGATATCAGAGATATTAGAAGTAAGCAAGTGATTCAAATAGTAAGTTGGCGTCCAGGCCTAATAATTATGTTAGACCCAGCTCATGCTGTCAAATGTGATCCAACCTGTTATTAAATTACGGGTAAAATAATTGACAGCTGACTTCGAGGGGTTACTGGATTAGAATTATTTATTGAAAAAAACAAAAAAAACACAACAATTCTAACCAAATCTTAATCGTGTAATCTGAAAATCAGATGTCAAAATATAATGTCCTGACCGGAGACCAGACAAGTTTTAGGGCAACCAGACCATCGGGAAGATCATGGTAGGCATTAAATTGTTTTTTTTTTCCAGAAAATCAATAGGGTAAGATTCTTTGAGTAGGACACTTAGAGGGTGTAACCTTGAGTCGGACACTTTTTGTTGGGCTGTATTGGCCAATTGAGAGCCCCGATACCTATATATTTGGTACCAATCTTTAGCTTAAGACCTCCTTTATCTGTACCCATCAGCATGATACAATTAAATATAGTGGGTTTTTTATGGCCCTACATATGGGGTAAAAATTCGATTTTTCTCTCAAATTTCTGTCAGAAATTTGTGAATTTTATTAGAATATTGTCCTGTTTCAATTATCTGTTGCTGGCCTATGGAAATGATCTGATATCTGTTTCTTTGTCATTTAGTTATGATAGAGATTAGCCTATCCTGTGCTCTAATATTTTTTTTTTAATTGAAAGGAAGATACTAAAGCACCAGAATCTTTGATGTCATGTTTTAGAACACAGCTGTCCGACTCAAAGATGCCCTATGTCATTTTTTATTTCAGAACTTTAGCTACTAATTTAGTTCTTGTGCTTAGCCAATTGTCAATTTTCTGTTAGATTCGACAAAAACATTCAATTTGAGGCCCTGGTTGACAATCAATAACCCACAGGCCAAGAAAGATATCCCTATTTTAAAATATACAGATTATAAGTGTCCGACTATAAGAACATTATCCTATGGGGTAAGTTAAGCCATTTGGATTTGTGTGAGTTGTGCCTCTGATATGACACGATGGAATTTGGTTTTTTTATTAATCTATTTTGTCTGTCATTTTACACGAGGCCTGAAAAGGTTATAAAATAAATTTAACCTGAATTATTAATTGCTTACAGGGTGGTATAAAAAAACTTTTAGCACTTGTTATTCTTAGTTTTATATATTTTGTAACATTTTCAGGCCTTGTGTAAAATACAGACAAAAAAATCCATAAGCACAACTCACACCAATCCAAATGGCACAACTTACCCCAAATTGATTTTCTTGAGAAAACTTGTTGTCAAAAATACACCTACAACGCAAGATTGATTCTAACAACATGAAAGCTAGATATATATATATAGGCCTATACCTTCTAACTCCATCCTACCATAGGGGCATCATCTTGTTACCAATTGTAAGTGACTGAAAAACATGAATGTCAGTCTTTGCTTTGGCACTTAAAGATTTCAGCAACGTGATTGAATTTGTGAGTGCAACTTTTCACAGCATCATATTTGACAGTTTTTGACAGTGGGCAGCACAAATTACCCCAAGGCACAACTTATCCCAGTCTTCCCTACTTGGTAGGTTAATTAGGCCCTAGGAAAATGGAGGACACAACAATGAATTTCTGAATCTATTAAATTTATTGAAGTGATTAAATTAAGCGAAAGATAATATTTTTTTGTCCTGCCTATCAAACAGAGGTACCGAACAACAAATGAATTAATTTAATTAATTTTGGTCCCTGCATAATTTTTCTTGAAGATACAGCAGTTTTCGAGCAGGCTTGGTCAGTTCATTGGGCAGATCACTGAGACTGGAAGTGTGCTAATGCCCACCCTGACACCTGGGTAGGACCATAAACTATTCTGCTGACCTTAAAAGTTGACCATTGGCTACCTAAAAACAAAGAAATTTCTCCAAGGTCAACCAGCTGCAGTATCTTGACTGATCTTTTAATGTGATTTTAATAGTTAGTCAGTTGCTTGATGGCTTTAGTCTGGGCTATCTGAAAGTTTATGATCTGTATGGTCTTCTCAGTGAACCGACCAAGCCTGCTCGATAACTGCTGTATGGCACAGCAGTGTCCTATAGAAGGGCTAAGAAGCGCTATCATTGGAGCAAAGTAACCTCAGCTTGATTCAGATTCCCCATCTTTCTAATTGTTCAAATATGAGTTTCCCCATCCCCGGGAATGAGTTTCCCCATCCCGCCGAAATTTACACCGGCTAATTTACGATATATAGACTTTTTTCCAGTCAGTAAAGGACACTGGTCGAATTTCTATAGCAAACAGGACATTCCCATTGACTTTCCCATCGTCGTAATGTCGGGAAAATGCTTAAATCAACATGATTCAGCTCAGCTGGATGAGCATCCTCCATATTGAAAGATGGGGAAACTGCAGTTGCCCCATCCGTTTGGCCCCAGTGATCTCTGTTTACTTGCATCAGAGTAGCAGATGGAGAAGCACATAACACATGATTCTTTGACATATGCAGCAAAGCTGTTAAAAGGTAATCAATGCATGAGTACAATGCCATAGACCTAAATTATCATTCTAGATTGAGAAGTTTTAATTGTGTTTCAATTTTGAAAATTTGTCAAACCAGTCTAGCTGCATTGACTTGAATTACTTGTGTTTACATGGGCACCGTCAAAAATTGTTAGCAGTTGACAGCCAATGCAAGGGATTCCCCTCAATATTTCTATTCAAAACTCCATGAACAACCAAATCACATCAGTTTAGATATCAGATAAACTATACAAACCATGTATTCACTGAATTCCCGGTTAAAAACAGGCTGTGAGCCAGTTAACATGCAAATTAACCACTCAAATCTGGTAATATTTACAGAACTTATTTTTACAGTGCAGCTCAGTGACAGTCACACTCCGTGAGTCAGAGGGCCGCCTCCCCTATTTCAGACAGTATTCCAGGGTTAATATGTCTTTTGACCTCATTCAGTGGTGTTCACACATAGTATACACTGTCAAATATAATCCAGAGCAATATAATCCATCCTACTTTTGAATTTTAGCAAAGTCTTGACCATATGCAGGCTAAAGAACACTGTATACACAGCATGTAACCTGCTTACAATGCACTGTTGAACACCAAGTACTCACTCTTCATGCTCTGATACACACAGTTGGCAGCCTGTCTGTAGACCATTAAAATCACTCATGGCTGAAGGGTCCTTTGTCCAAATGACCTAGAAGGCCTCTTTGTTAGTGCACCCATGCTATTTAGTACAATATCAGCACACACGTGCTTTTCCGGAAGTGACATCACACTACGTATTTATGTAAATTAATAATCATAGATTTTTCTTATTTGGTGTTTTTTCTGTTAGTTTTTTATTATTAGCACTTGTGTACTCCATATAGCATTGTAATCTATCAGAGTCAATAAAATAATTTGGAATTCCCTATGAAACTAAGGCTGCGCGGCAGCAAACCCTTGAATAAGCAAAATATGCATGTTTAGGCTTAAGCTTTAATTATATCTGGTCCATTTTAACAAATGAGGCATCAGACCTCTTTGCCAGAAAGTTTAACATTAAGGGCCTCCCTCAAAAATTTTTGGAAAAATCGAAGATGGCTGCCAAAATGGCGGCCATATTTTGAAATGCCCACTGTGACTTTACTATTTCACTTAGATTTCTGAAATTTGGTACAGGAATTCACTAAGGGACCCCCCTCAGAATTTTTTGGAAAAATCCAAGATGGCTGCCAAAATGGCCACCATATTTTGAAATGCCCACTGTGACTTTACTATTTCACTTAGATACATGAAATTTGGTACAGGAATTCACTAAGGGATCCCCCTCAGAAATTTTTGGAAAAATCCAAGATGGCTGCCAAAATGGCCGCCATATTTTGAAATGCCCACTGTGACTTTACTATTTCACTTAGATTCATGAAATTTGGTACAGGAATTCACTAAGGAACCCCCCTCAGAATTTTTTGGAAAAATCCAAGATGGCTGCCAAAATGGCTGCCATATTTTGAAATGCCCACTGTGACTTTACTATTTCACTTAGATTTCTGAAATTTGGTACAGTGATTCACAAAGGGATCCCCCTCAGAATTTTTTGGAAAAATCCAAGATGGCTGCCAAAATGGCTGCCATATTTTGAAATGCCCACTGTGACTTTACTATTTCACTTAGATTTCTGAAATTTGGTACAGTGATTCACAAAGGGATCCCCCTCAGAAATTTTTGGAAAAATCCAAGATGGCTGACAAAATGGCCACCATATTTTGAATTGCCCACTGTGACTTTACTATTTCACTTAGATTTATGAAATTTGGTACAGGGATTCAATGTATTTGGTGTATTAGGCAAATTTCTTTAGAGTGGCTAAAAGTCTGAATCTTGAACTGCCTGATTTGTAAGTGCTCTTTGATTGGGTTTTTTCCCCAGACTTTCCCCAAAAACTGTTTAAAACACAAATACTTGCATACTATGTCAGACCACTTTAAAAGATGACCACCTACTAGAAATTTGTCTTGTGGTATAAACCTGACATCAGATCTGATTCATTTCCAACAATTCTGTCACCAAAATTGGCCTAAAAAACTTATTGCCAGACCTTGCAAAAGTTATGGTATCTGACCAATCACAAGGTCAACTTGCAAAAGTGGGTGTGTCCTAATGGTATATTACCACATGCTTGAAGCCTTAAGGCTTTGGCTAATCACAAGGCAATCTTGCAAAAGTGGGTGTGGCCTAATATTACTCCGCATACTGAGCTATACAACTCCACATACTGAGCTATACAGCATATACCGGAACTGAGGTGGGATAACACCACACACACACACACCACCTACACACCTTTTCAAGTATTTTTAGCAAGAATTGGGGTATTTACCCTTTGAAAAGGTGAATTTTACCCTTCAGAAACCTTCATTTACCCCATCAGGCATGGCTTTTAACCTTTTTACCATTGTAAATATAGGGAAAATTTGGTAGCATTTACCTTTGGGAAATCACAATTAACCCTTCAAATTTCGTGTTTTACCCCTAACAAAAAGGTATTTACCCTCAGTAAGTTAATTTGACCTATGGAAAATCCATATTTACCCCCACTAAAACTGCATTTACCCTTTTTACAATGGTATAGATAGGGAAAAAATTGTAAGATTTACCCCCTAAATAAATGCATTTACCCCAAGGAAGAACATCATTTACCCCATAATTCTTGGAAAATTTGGATTTGTGTCTTTGAAAAGCCACATTTATCCTCTATGTTGCAATAAAAACAAACTCTTTCAAGTCATTTCAAAGTTTTATTTCATAAATTCACTAAATATCAGCCACAATGGCTGTTACAATATCAGCCTCAATGGCTGTTACAATATCAACCTCAATGGCTGTTACAATATCAACCTCAATGGCTGTTACAATATTGAAATCTAAAATCTAATCCATATTTTAAATTGATATGATACAATGTCAAATTTCAGCCTCACAGCTGTTACAATATTACAATGGTTGTTACAATATCAGCCGCAATGGCTGTTACAATATCAACCTCAAAGGCTGTTACAATATCAAAATCTAAAATCTAATCCATTTTTTAAATTGATATGATGCAGGGACACCAGGTGGCCTTTCAGTCGGAGGTCTTCTGATATTTGGTCTTCTGACTGGAGATCTTCTAACACTTCTGGCAGGAACTCCTCTTCCTTCAATGGTTGTTTCATCGGATGTTTCATCAGGTGTTTCTTCAGATTTCTTTTGTTTCTGTCTTTTTTGCTTCTTGGTTGTCTTCTTGGGTTTTCTTCTTCCAGAGTCTTTCCCGGAGTTGTTTGCAGGCTCCCTGACAGGATCTTTGACTTGCTCTGTGACAGGATCTCTTGCAGCTTCTTTGACAGTTTTTGTGTCAGTTTCTTTGGCAGGATCTTTGTCAGAATCTGTGGCAAGCTCTGTGGCAGATTCTGTGGCAGATTGTTCAGTATGTGGTTTCTCTTCAATTTTCTTTAGTAGCCTTTCATATCTCTCCCTCGGTAATAATATGTGACTTTCAGCCATCTCTGATATGTTTTAGGCAAACAGTCAATAATATGGATAGTGTCTTTAGGTTGTCCTTGGCAATCTTCCTCCTTCTTGTACTTCCAACTTGTCTATCGGCCAACAGTCGAATGACTCCGGCATCCTTTCTGAGCTTCCTTTTATAATATTTGCTCAGCTCAATCCTTTCTTGTAGTAAATTGAGGGCCAGTTCTGACAAAATGTTGATTTGTGCAGTAGTAGATGTTGATATCAAAGCACCAGCCTGTTCTTTAGATACAGGGTCAGCTAGTAATTCCAAGAAGTGAATGTGTCTCATGATATGCTCCATTCTGAGGCTCAGTACCAAATGGCAACACTGCTGTTTGTTGTTGCTATTTATTTTGGCAGATAAACCACAGTGTCCTCATCAGGGAATATACAGGTTCTCAGTGCATACTTATTATCTGGGTGAACAATTAGGTACCCATATGGTCTTTCCACAGCTTTATTATAGCCATCCATAAAGTAGTCCCCTTTCCCAGGGTACATCTGAGAAGCTAGTGTTTTAATCTGTTGGGCACTTCTGCTATTTTTGAACAAACAGAAGCAATCTGTGTTGAGGCCTATCTCTCTTATGTGTTGATTTGGATGGAACAGGTTTTGTAATGTGAGAACCGTGCTGCAATGTGCATGATGCGAAGTCACACAGAATATTTTTGAAATCTCTTCATTTATCATGTGCATAAAATCATCAATTATCAAAAGGGTCTCTCCTCTGTTTTCTCTCCACCATTCAGTCAGCTCATCATTGGTTGGTATGCTTTTTCTGAACTCAACAGTACCCTCTAAATCTTCATAGCCATCTGACCATGTTGAATAGCAATATAAAATTCTAGCAGGGGGTGGTTGAAACATTTTCTCTGCCTCCAATATCATTCTTTTAATGAATTCCGATTTGCCTGACCGGCTTCTGCCTACCACAAGAAAATTTGTGGGCATTTTAAAGGGTAAAGTGCACATCTTGATGGCTAATTGAGAAATGATTACATTTCATATATGGCCCTACTTTTATCCATCTTTATCCCTCCAGGGAATTTTGCATACACAATGACACACATTCCTTCATTCAAGGCCTCATCAAACCTTAATGAAATGGACATGTTCCCCATCTTTTGAGTCTGTAAAGATTCATTCCACTCCTCATGAAATCTGTACAGAGTGAAGCCTTTTGGATAGGCCATTCTGGCAATTGGGTTAACTTTTTCTTGACAAATACCATTTAGTGTTTGGTATGCTTCAATATAGTTTCCTTCCTCTGGCTTTGCACCATACTTTGGTTGCAGAGGATCAATACCCATTGGCTGACCATCCACTGTTACTCCTATGAAATTTAGTTTGGCATTTTCAAAAAAGAATGGGTCATCATCATAGGAGGAGCCATTCTGGGCACTGTCTTTCACCATACCTATGATTATTTCTGAAGGAATCCTCCCTTGGAAAGGATCATTAATTGACCCAGAATACACCCCCTTACCAAGTGTAAATTTCTTCACTTCTGTTTTGGTGTAAGGAAACATGGCAGGTTTTGTAGCCATGATTTCGGAGTGTGCTATAGCTATTTCTGGTGCAATGTTGACAGTGCATACAGAAAGGGAAGCCTTTGTTATAACAAGCTTATAATCTGGTTTTGGTTCTCTCATGGGTGAGAATAGACAGAATTGATCTTTACTTCTGTGTAAAGTAACTGAAAGTGGAACTCCATTTGGAATTAAATTAGGAATTTCCATCACAGAGGAACACAGTGGTCCTGAAAGATCCACTTCCCTGGATTTGTCAAACAATATTCCTCTCTTATAAGATGATGTTTCTTTTTTGGAAACAGCCCAGGCAAATTCATATTTCTCTGTCTCTTCAAAGAACCCTTGACTCTGAAGAGCCACTTTTTCTTCTGCTTTAGTCATTAGAAGGGCTTTTAGGTATGCCTCATAAGGGTAGCAGTCATCCGAATTGGTCAAAATCTTGTCCTGCAAGGCTATATCTACCCTTGACCAGAGACTATTCATGATATTGTTTACTGGATGTACCATATCAGCTTTGTAATCATCCCCTTGTGAAGTAGCTGGCTCATCTCCCTGAGGCTTGTCCTCAGGAGGGTTACCTTCTGACCCCCCCTGTGATGTCCCCTTTGCCCTCAAGGCAGCTATCTTTGCCTTTTCTTCTTCTTCAATAAATGATACAAGGGGTGACCCATCTTTGTGCACTATCTTACAAGTCACATGTAATTTGGTTTTCCTCAAGTCTAAATAAGCTCCACTATTATTTGGTATTCTAAATTGGATAACTCCTTGGGTACTGAAGTCATTCACTGGATAATAAGTAATGCACCTGGCCTGTTTTACCCCAGAGTCATGGACAGGTTTATCAAATATGGATAACTCCTCAGGATAAGCCAGTTCATTCACTGTTTCCGCCATTTTGGATTGAAGATATCTTTAGCTTCCTTCACCTCTGATTTAGCTTTTCTCTTTACAGAGCTCCTTCCTCTCTGAGTGTTAGTGCTAGACTGACTCAAGTTTTTGGTGTTCTCCTTTATATCCTCTTTCAAGTCAGACTCCGCTCTTTTGGTGGCTGCCTCAGCTGGTATAACAACTTGTAACTTTGGCATATCTTCCTTTGACTTCCTCTTGGTATCAATTACAATCAAATTGGTTTTTCCACTCTTCTTGATGACCTTTGACCCTCCTTCAGCTTGTCTCCTGAAGTGTTCCAGAACAGCCTTGTAGTCCAGAGAAGCCATTGTTACGATGTTTACAGGTTGTCTGTTCAGGTATAAATGAAGGCTTTTCTCTTGTGTGTCCAAATATATAGAGGCCATTATTTCTTCCTCAGGTGAAGTGTGCAGACGGTCCAACCATTTCTAAACTTTGGTCTTTCTCCATTGTGGTCCAATATAGAGATTTCAATGGTTCGCATTGATTTCACACTGATTGGTACATAACGAGGAGTGGGGATGAAAAGTGAATTACCAGCTCTATAATAGGATTTGAATAATCTATATAGCACTGGTTTTTGTACAGAATCTACTATGCTTTCTGCACAAATGTTACTGTACAAAGTAACAAACTGTGGGTAGTATTTTGGCTTCATAGTTGGAAGATCTATATCCAGAATAGCAATTTCCCATTCACCATCCAGCTCCAAGGTTGTACCAAGATCAATTCTGAAATTGTCTGCAGCATTGTCCGGGAAGGGTACTTTGATCCCGCTGTTTCCATAGATGTACATTATTCAATGTCTTTCAATTCCTTTGCTTTAATCCAAGAGTCAAATTCTGGTCCGTAACCTTTCCACCGTACGAGTGCCTCTCTGGTTCCTTTCCTTCTGCGGTATCTGAGCACTTTCTCCACCTTATATACCCCCTCATCCTTGGCCAGCTGTAGCTCCTGCTCATAGAAACTCGATTTGATCTCTTCACCATTCAAATCCACCAATTTGTACCTTGGAGGATGAGAGGCCACTCTTTTGTCTACCACAAACAATTCATCTGTCCATGTTTGTTCATACCCTTTTTTGAAAGGGGTTCTCTCTGTTGGGATTCTCACTTTGTCACCTATTTGAAACTTGTAAATGATAGGTGTTTTTTCCCTCTTCAATTCTGTTGGGAGATATAGTTTTTCATACAATTCCTGCTGGTTGTCTTTTGTGACTTTATTGGGAGCCATCTTGAGAAAAGAATGTCTGCTGTTGTTGTAGGCCTGTACAATGTCCTGAAGGTGGTCAATATAATTTAAAGTCTGATGTTTGGTAAAGTATCTGAATATTCGACCTTTTATTGTCCTTATGACTCTTTCTGCATAATTTGCATGGTACAAATTATATGCAATGAAATGGGTCACATCCTGGTTCTTGAAAAACTGCTGTACAACTTTCCCTGTATATTCTTTCCCTGAAATTCAATAAAGTGTTTTATAAGCATTTGATAGTGCTATTATTATAAAAGTGGTTTTGGTAATGTGAAAACATTCACCTTGATCTGTCCTGATGACCTGTGGTTTCCTTCCTTCCTTGAAAATTTTTTTCATTGCTCCTACCATCTCTTCAGGAGTCTTTTTTTTGAGAGGTTGGATCCACAAATATCTCGAGAACAGGTCAATAAAGACTGCCAGATATTTGTATCCTTTGTTGTATCCACCAATTTTGTCCAAGATCATAAGATCTGAATCCCATTGTTCATCCATTTTTCCCACTATAATTGACTCTCTCTTAAACTTGTCATTGTAAGGTTTATGTAAGCTATATGTCTCTTCATCCTTCAGCCATTTCTTGACATCTTTGTATCTGAGCCTCTGAGGATTTCCATCAGTTTTTATGGCATTCCATAAAGCAGTAATTCCTCCATAGCTGCCGGCCCTCTTGGGGTCATAATATATCCTTTCAAGATAATTGTTAGACATTATTGAGAACTATTTTGTTCCTTTTGATGGTGGGATTAGGTAGTAAAAATCCAATTGAGGAAGATAAGAGTCCAATCCAGACTTCGTTATGTTGCTGGCTGATGCTCAGGTTGATGATACAGGTAATTACAACAATGTACAGTATTATGACCTGGCTGAAGAAAACCACTTCATTCTTTGGTACTTTAACACCAAGAACTCGCCAAGACTCCTGATGAGTGGAGGATGCTGTGTCCTCTTCCATGACCAGATAACAAATGACAACAATGTATTGGGTTCAAAGTATTTATTCATTACAAAAACATACAATGGAAAACTTGAATCTGAATGGTTTTGCTGCATCCAAGTTTTCATCCTCAGTGTAAGTAAAAATTGTCTCTGGGTTAATTGAAGTAGTCTTCCTCATTGAAATTATAATGTCTTCTTGGAGGTCCGGGTGACTTATGGTGATGCATGCCTTGTCTTCTTGACAATGTCCTTGGAATGCTCTTCCCAACACTTGCTTGAACATATTTCTCAGTTCTCTCTCAAATGTAATCAGTCTGGTGAGTAAATGATGACCACAATCGAGCTTCTCTGGTTCAAAAAGTACATAGAAGATCCTTTCATGGAGTCCAAAAAACTTATTAAAGTCTTCAGACAATTGTTGAATCTTGAAAGGTGTCTCCATCTTGAAGTAGGATGGCCAAATCTTCCCTTCCAGTCTTCTTCAGGGCTTGCACGAATACGTCAAATGCTCTTGGTCCACTTCTATGAAGAGCCTCCAAAAAT
Organism: Platynereis dumerilii; assembly: GCA_026936325.1. Classification (NCBI taxonomy): domain Eukaryota; kingdom Metazoa; phylum Annelida; class Polychaeta; order Phyllodocida; family Nereididae; genus Platynereis; species Platynereis dumerilii. Next base: position 26,498,181 of record JAPTHN010000014.1, read on the forward strand.
GCCCAACTTCTTTCGGAAGGCTTTTCAAACAATATATCTTCAACGGCAGTCTTGCTGAACAGTTTTTCTTGGTACATAAAATTCAGTACTGCAGTAAATGGTGTCTCAGATGCAATTCTGACCCAGTTTCTTCTTATTATATCCTTGTGTTGCTTCTGCATGTGTGATGTATAAAGTGATTGGTGGCCAAATGAAATTCTGAATTTATACAGCCAAAAGCTGACCAGATACCCCCTACCGGGTGTTTCTATAACTAAAGGCATGAATGTGAACATGTTGTGACATGTCCAGGCTATTTTTAGATTATTCAGCCAGGTCTGGCTATTTTTAGATTATTCAGCCAGTGGAAATCTACTGTTTTCCAAAATGATACAAAAATAGAACAGATGTCAATCAGACCATCAAATGTCTTGTTCAATTATTCATAAGTTCAAATCAAAACAGACACATGCAGATCATTTTGACAGAATTTATTCATATTTGACATTTATTAATATCAATTTGACATTTTCACAAATACATCAATTTATACACACAATGACATTTACTTCATTCCATATTCCTTACACAAAATATCAAACATTTCAACTACATTTTGTCTTTGTAATGTAAGTCCTTTTTTTCTGGAAAATATTTTCTGTCCATCTTCGGCCCTGTACACATATCTTAAATCCACACTGCCGGAAGGATCACATCGGATTGTCCAATAATCATTGAAATCGTGCTCCCACACATCCTTGTTTTGAAATGCTCTTTCGATGTCAAATCTTATATCCAACAAATGGGAAACCTCCTTTTCATGTAACCAAACACCGCATTGTGTTGCCCGGTCATCTATGAACTGCCGTATATGAAGTCTGGTAATATTGTTAAAAGTGTTCATCTGAAGTTTTACATTGTCCCTCAAGGTGTAGTCAAACTGTTTTCCGGCCATGGCGATGCTTGCTCTGATGCAAGTGGTTGAATGAATCTTTCCAAGAGACTGGTCCTTTTATACCCCTCAAGCCGCCCCCTTATTATTGCACCATTTTAGGTCATACCCATATTGCACAACTATTGCACAACAATTGCAACTATTGCGCAATAATCACATGATGCAATTGTGCTATTTTTAGATCTATGAGTCATGTGTTGCAGTCTGTGGTGCAATACAGCTATTTTTACATCCGGGGATTTACAGGCTGTGGTGCAATAGACCACCCCCCCTTCTGGCCAGCAATAGGCCACTCCCTCTTCTGGCCACTATAAAGCAGGTCCAGCAGGCTGCCACTTCATTCCTGACAGAGTCAGAGCCTGATCAACATGGCAAAGAGACAACTTTCTTCAAATGACATTGAGTCTTTTGAAAAGTCACCAAGACTTGATGAAGACCTGATGAATGCAGATGATGAAGACATGCAGCATACTGAACAAGAAGACATGCATGAACAGGGGCAGCATACTGAACAAGGGCAGCATACTGAACAAGAAGACATGCACGAACAAGGGCAGCATACTGAACAGAATGCAGATCAGCCCATGGATGCCCTGCCCTACAGAATTGAAGAAAGCAGAGACATCATGCCAAGAAAATATGGCTACGAAGAAAGAATGTTCAAAGTGAAGTTTCAAAAGGAGTACATGGGTAGAAGACTGGTGGATGTGCAGCAGCAATTAAGAGGAATGTTCGAAGAAGTGGTGGAGAGAGCCTTAAGAGACCATGGACATGAAGACCGAGCCAGTATTGTGATACAACACAATGACCTAAGGAGGGACATTGTAATTCACATGAGAAAGAACAGAGACATTTCGGCAGACACCATCATGAACAGAATAGAAAAAATTCTTCAATCGGATGAAAGCCTGAACATTGACAACAGCTTTCAAATAAATTTTGGATTATTGAGGACAGACAAAGGTGGTGGTGGAGGATGGAAAGCAATAACAAACACAGACATCAAGGACAAGAACAACACATTGATCAAGAAGAAGTGCATCACAGTTATTCCAGAAATTCCTGATGATGAGACTTGTGCAGCAAGAGCCATAGTTATGTGTGTGGCAAAGTTGAACAATGATCCACAGTTGAAAAATTTGCAGGCAATGAGCAGAGCACATAAACTTGGTCAGAATACACAAAAAGGAAGAGCCTTGGGATTACTGAAACAAGTCGGACTACCAGAAGATAGACCAGTGGAAATACGAGAATTCCACAAGTTTGAAAACCATTTGGATATACAGATCATTGTCTTGGATGTAGCAGTGGGATATGACATCATATATGCCGGAGAAACAAGAGAGAGGAAGATATTTTTGTTGAAAGAAGGAGAACATTTCCATTCCATTACAAACATTCATGCATTATTTGCCAAAAAGGAGGTGTGCACAACATGTTTGAAATTTTACACCCGCAGACTTAAACATCATTGTGATTTGAAATGTCACATTTGTGACAGGAGAGAATGTGAATGGGAAAACAAGACTTACTGTTCGGACTGTAACAGAATGTGCAGAAATACAGACTGTTATGAGGTTCACAAACAGACAACACTATACAAGCAAGGAGACAAGAAGGGAGAAGACAAGCCATCATTATGTCAGATGCAGTACAAGTGCAAAGACTGTAACAAATTATTGGATGTCACCAAAAGATCAAAAGAGGAGCACAAGTGTGGAGAATGGTTATGCCTTTGTTGTCAAGAATATGTGGTCGGAGAACATTTATGTTATATGAGGGCAGCCGAACCAAAGAAGCCAAGGGGAAAATTTATTTTCTTTGACTTTGAGGCAACCCAGGATGAGACATGGCAATGTGACAGTGGGTATAACAACAAGAGAAGAGACAATTGTGAAAATTGTGAAGATGATTACACATGTTCATCATGTAGAAAATGTAGAAATTGTAAACTGTGGTACTGTGGACTTAAACAACATTTACCAAATATGGTAGTTGCCCAAACAAAATGTGATTCATGCAATGATGATGACACACATTGTGAATCATGTGGAATCAAATGTGTGGACCACGGAAAGGAAGAGAATTGTGGAGAATGTTACAAAAAGGAAGTGACTTTCAAAGGATTTGATACGGTAGACAACTTTGGAAAATGGTTGTTCAGAGAAGGCCACAAGGGGGCAACATGTATTGGACACAACGGAAAAGGATATGATTACATGTTTATTTTAAATTACTTGTTGACAAATGGATTATTTCCACAAGTGACATGGACTGGAACAAAAATTATGTACATGCAAGTATACAATTCCTTAGACATCCGATTTGTAGATTCCTTTTCTTTCCTTCCAATGGCACTAAGTAAACTTCCAAAGACATTAGGTTTATCAACAGGGTTGAAAAAGGGAGACTTTCCACATAGATTCAACACCAGAGTAAATTTCAATCGAAGACATTTTCCTCAATACCCTGACAGAACTTATTATGGAGAAGGTTTAGATACGGATTGGTATGAGTCAATGACAGGTCCTTATGACATGCATGAGGACATGTTAAGTTATTGTAAGAATGATGTAGTGATTTTGAGGGAAGCATGCCTGAAATTCAGAAGTCTCATTCAGGAGGTAACATCGATAGAAACAGAAGATGGTGTCCAAAATGTAGACCCTTTTTCCCAGGTGACAATTGCATCAACATGCATGCAAATTTACAGGCAAAATTTTTTGAAAGAAAGATATGAGGCAGTGGGGATGGATGGTCAAGAAATTGTTGTAGAAAAAAAAGGTGGAAATTTTTATCATAATGGTGAACAAGTGCCTTTGGGTGAAATGGAGGGAAAAACATTTCAAAATTCAGACATTCCCCACATACCACCTCAGGGATATGTAGCCAGGCATAACCACAGTTACAAGTCAATTCAGTGGTTAGAATATATTTCGGCAAGCAGTAATGTATTTATTGAACATGCAAGAAATGTGGGAGAACATAAAATTGGCAATTACAGAGTAGATGGGTATGACAGAAGAAACAATGTCATATATGAATTTAATGGGTGCAGATGGCATGCATGCCCCAAATGTTTTCCAGATAGAAAAGCAAAAGACCCTCAGACGGGGCAGACCATGGATGAGATATACGACCAGACAATCAAGAGGGAAGAATATTTGAGAAAGAGGGTACAGGATGTTAGAGTAATTTGGGAGTGTCAATATGACCTGATGGTGAGGACAAGTGGTGATATTGCAAGTTTTGTGGATAAAGTAGATGTGCCAGAGAGATTAGTGATAAGAGATGCCTTCTTTGGAGGAAGGGTGAATGCAGTGAAATTGCATTACAAGACAAAGGAAGATGAGAAGATATCTTATTACGATTTCACATCTCTCTATCCTTATGTCAACAAGTACAAAGACTTGCCTTTAGGCCATCCCACAATAATAACATCAAATTTTGATTATTCGATGAAGTCTTACTTTGGTCTTGCCAAATTGAAAATTTTACCACCAACAACCCTTTATCATCCTGTATTACCTTACAGGTCAAATGGCAAACTGAAATTTCCTTTATGTCGAATGTGTGCGGATTTAGAATATCAACAACCATGCCAATGTAAAGATGAAGATCGGGCAATAATAGGTACCTTCTGTACACCAGAAATTATGAAGGCAATTGAAAAAGGGTATGTGATCCTCAAAATATATGAGGTATACAACTGGGAAAAGCAAACATCAAATCTGTTTGCCGAATATGTCAACACTTTTCTCAGAATAAAGCAAGAGTCATCGGGTTATCCCGAATGGGTAAAAACAGAAGATGATAAAAATCAGTACATTAACAGTTATAGGAAAGCAGAGGGGATAGATTTAATAAAAGAGAACATTAGGCATAATCCTGGATTGAGAGCAGTAGCAAAATTAGCATTAAATAGTTTTTGGGGAAAGTTTGGAGAAAAGACCAACCAGACAAAGAGCATATACATAACGGGCCCATCAAAATTCAGGGTTTTAGCCAATGATTCGACCAAAGAAATTTGCCTTGTACATAAAATCAATGATTCGTGTTTATCAGTAGAATACAAGGCACAGACAACATTTGAAGAAGACAACATGAAGGCGAATGAGGTGATAGCATGTTTTACAACATGTTGGGCCAGATTAAAATTGTATGATGTAATTGATTTCCTGGGAGAAAGGGTCTTATACATGGACACAGATTCGGTGATTTTTAGATCAAAGGAAAATGATACAATGCCTCCTTTGGGAGATTATTTGGGTGAATTAACGGATGAGTTACCCCCGGGCCATTATATTAAGGAATTTATTTCCTCAGGCCCGAAATCATATGCATACAAACAGGATAATGACAAAGAATGTACAAAATTTAAAGGTATAACAATCAATAAAACAAATTCAAAATTTGTAAATTTTAATAGCATTAAAGAAATTATATTTGAGGGAAAGGAAATAATATTACCAGCATATGACTTATTTGTTAGAGACAAGATTAGAGGAGGTATATATAACAGACCAATGAGGAAAAAAGTCAGACTAGTTTATACAAAAAGAATTTTACTTGATAATTTTGATACCTTGCCATATGGTTATGTAGATGTCTAAAGAAGTGTATACTTGTATGTAATTTATTTATGTAATGCTTTGTACAGTAATGTGTGTTTTTTGTACAAAATGTAAATATCATCTGTTATATATGTTGATATTTATGCCAATTGTTCAATGATGCAAATGTAAACATTGTGTAATAAATATTGAAAACTGAAACTTTTTTGTTTATTGTCAAACTGTGGTTTATGCAGTGGTCATGTGGTTAAGACCCTGTTGAGATGCTTGCTGTCTTAAGATCTTGGTCTTAAAATGCTCTAAAATATTGAATCAAGATGTAATGAGCCCTGTTTTGTCTGTGGTTAAGACATTGGGTGGTGCTCATTGAGTTGTTGGCTAAGATGCTGATTCAAGATGTTGGTCTAAGATGTTGGTATTAAGACGTGCAAATGATCACCTAAGACGGTAATCATCTGGTGGCCTAAGATGTCGGTAAGGCCTAAGAGGTCTAAAGATTAAGATGCTGATGAAGATGTGTGGTGGTCTATGGTCTGAGACCTGGTGATCTAAGATTTTGGTCTTAAGACGGGCTAATGATCACCTAAGACGGTAATCATCTGGTGGTGTAAGATGTCGGTAAGGCCTAAGATACCTAAAGATGGTATTCAGGTGATACATTTACCTGTAAAATTGGTCAAGGGTGACCTAAATTAATTACCTGAATTGACCCCTACCTGAATTTACGGGAATTTACCTGTATTTACCTGAATTTACCTGTAATTACCTGCAATTAAAATCCCTTTGATTCCAAAAGCTACCACTCAGTAGTACAATTAACTATGTCTTTTATCATAGGCGTATGGGACGCGTGATTTTTGGGGGGGGCGAGCGACATTTACCCGAATTTCAAGATCTAAATTTAATACCGTTTCAAATAAATAGCCTGGAAATCACTAATTTTGAATAGTTTTTACCTAATCATCTGCCCAAATTTTTTAGCATTTTTGCCCGAATCTCACTGTTTCCCAAACTTTTGGGGGGGGGGGCGATCGCCCCCCCTGCCAACCCCTCCCATACGCCTATGTCTTATATTTTGATAGCTAATATGTTAGAGAAAGTAAATCCAAAAGGATTGAGCTTAATGAGCTTTCTTTGTTCCGTAATGTGGGATGAATAGTTACGAATATGGTCTATTTCCTCAAAAAAATAACTACTTCAACTTAACCCAGGAAGTTAATTTTTTGAACACTTATCTACATTTATAAAAGTTTAGCAGCTCATGGCTCAGCAGCACACTCTGCAAGATGGGGCCTACCTCCTTTGCAACAAAATCACACCATTTCAAACCTTTATCTTTCAAAAACCCTCATTCCTGTTTCAAAACTTCTTTTTCCCCCACTCCCTTTCACCCACTCCCCTAAAACACCCAAATTTCTCCATTCCAACCATCCCCATTTTTGCTTCCCTCTTCCAAAACATAGATCCACCTTTGTCTCATTTCTTTCCGCACAATGCACACCAGCCCACCAGGCGGATTGTCATATATATGTGTCCGGATGGCCTGACTTGGATTTTGATGAAATTTTCACCAAATGACCTTCATATAGATTAACGAGGACTGGTGAAGTCCGTTTTGTCATCCGCCAAGATTTTCCATGCATTTGGGCCTATTCAAAATATATGTCAAAACTACCCAAATTATATTTAAATTAAAATATATAGCAAAAATGGTCAACTTTGAGGTTGTAATTCTCAAATCTGGGCACGGGATTTATTTAATGGATAGATCAATATAAATTAACAGGTAATTACTCACATTAACTTGCTCCTTGATATTTTCTTGAAGTGTTTGAACTTGAACGGAAGGCATAGTGTGAGGAATTTAGTAAAATGTTCGTATCCTATGTGGCTAATATAGAAGACAGACTTAAACAGCATTTCTTTTATTACTTTAATCAGGCAAGCAAGTGACACACTTTCGGTAAGATAACATGGCCATGATAAGAAGAGCAAAAACAGTGATTGAGACGTCTCAACCAGAAGTTATCAAAATCAATAGAAAGCATTAATCTTACAAAATTTATCAGCTACTTGCGGCAAATTTGCCAAAGCTGTTATGAAACACTGTCTCATGGGTTTTGACCTTTTCTCACAGGGACCGAACAAAATAAAACAGCAGAATTATCTTATACAGCAACCAAAACAATAGTAAACTTCTCAGTTTTTTAAAGTCTCTGGGTTCAATTTATTAAAATACTGGCAAAAAATCATCTGACATAGACTTTGCATAAATTGATTGATTGATTGACTTTAATTTTATAGTGACAGGTACAATAACATATACAGACATTATCACACGAAAATATAGGCGGTACCCAACCCCTCAGGGGTTTATCTGCCACTTCAAATCACACTCAATAAACATCACCAGGTGGCTACATAGGTTTATAACATTAAAAAAAAAACAGTATTACTAGTTATGTTTCCTAATTTCCCATGCTTTCTCTATACATATAGACACATTTTCACTTGTTTCGCAAACAAATGAATGAATTTTTCTTCCATAGACATATATCATTAAAATCAGGAAACAAAAAAAATAACAAATTAAATAATTCATTCTTAATTTCTTCATATGCTTTTTGTAATACATGATAAATATGACTAATATAATTTTTTGTAGTTTGCATCTCAGATCCAGAGCAGAAATATCTGCTTAGTGATATCTTTACTCTGCTGCAAACGTATATTGTCACTGCTAACCTACATGGATGGGCACTACTCAATGCTCATTTGCATGAGCTTGCATGACATCATCATTTTATGTGTTGATGATAATTTTATGATAATATATTCAAGTTTAATAGTCTCAACCAATCAGAGCTACTTAAGAATGTTTCAAGCACCTCTCCCGATTCATAAGTTCACTGCCGATTTTGGAGCAGAAATATTGACCTTTCAGGCTAAATATGCACATGATTGGGTTGCTCGTGCTGTTTAGAGTTCATCCATATGCAATAACAAGCTGTAGGACAAACAGCTGAGGCAGGACGAAGCTGTTTGTGAAACTCATTGAAACAACTTCAAAATTTGCTACTGGTATTTTCTGAGCGAGGACAGTGGTTCTTTTTCTTTTAGCAATGTGGAGTATGTGGCACGATGGCTGAGTCGGGAGAGTGGGTTTGGAAAGAAATGCTTTTACTAAAAAGTGTATACAAGTGCAGGTTGACCTGGAGGGCCCGGGTTCAAATCTCATAGAATATTATAATTTTTTACTTTTAAAAGTTGTTAAAAAGCAGTAGATCTATTAGGCCTCACTTAGAGTAGCGCGGGGCATGCAGCCCCCCTTAACTTCGAGGTGCGATTTGACTTACTTTTTGTGGTTGATTATTTAAATGCTTATGTTGTCAGGAAGGGATCACTTGACTCCACTTATAACTAGTGAAACAAATGTCTACCAATTTTAATAAAGGAGTTACGGCCCTTTTTGTAAAAAAATTAAAATGGCCTTCTTACCCCACTCATCGGGCAAGAAGCCCCCCCTATTATAATCCTATGGCAATTTTTTTTGCGAGCGCATTCAGCTTGAAAGTTATTACTCGGGGTTCTTCTATCATTTTTAAGGCATTCTATTCACTTTTTCTGAATTTCATAATTTTTCTGTTCATACATTAATTTTTTAATATTTTTTGCCCTTTTTCAATTTCGGCTAAATTTTTTTTTCATTTCAATTAGCTATTCAATCAAGATTTAAGGTAAAGTACACATTATAAAATGGTTCCGGAAGCAGCTTCGAGGCCTCTGTGAAGGGGGCCTCATGCCCCATACCACGTGGAGCCTCTCGCCCCAAACCCACATATTTTAATTTGACCTCTATATTTTGAGCTAAAATGCAAAAAACATGATCCAAATCATATTTATGTGATGGTCATAAAGTGAAGCAATGCAGTTATCCATTATACTTTTTAAAATTTCCAAAGTTATTTCTGTCAACCACTTTCAAAGAATTATTCAAAGTTACATAAACCATGCACCTTTTTTTGTTTCTTTAATTACTACTATGGTTTGATGCTGTTTGCCCTGAAAATTGGTGACGTCACCTAAAAAGCCTCTATCTTCAATCCTATTAATAAGAAAAAGCACCAAAAATGTTAGTTTAGATATAACCCTGGGGGGGGCCTCTCACCTAACCCGGGCTTTTTGCCCCGACCCACTCTAGGCCTTTCACTCTGACGTGATCAACACGAAAGCGACAGCGGACCAGTGCCCATTTTAATCCACAGGTCAGTATGCAAATGGACTGGCATTGAGCATTTTGGCAGTTTGTTTGTGACTGGTTCATGATTACTTGTGCACTGAACACGTTCTGGATGGCTTATACAGGCTCGTACACATTCGTACAGACCTTGGAGGCCTATTATGTCGTCCTCAGCTCCTGTAATCTCATGATATTGTGTGCAGTGATTGATAGATAGGCCTATAGTTAGATAGTTACCTGATAGATAGGCAGATGGGCAGATAGCTGGCGAGATAGATAGGCAGATAGATCTATAAATACTATGTAGATAGTTTTATAAATAGTCTCTTTTCTGAGTGGAGTGTTTGAACTTCAAAAAGTTCAAATTCATCAGTGACCAATTTTTCAGGTCAGCGCTGATTAAATTTAAAGTGCTTGCATGTTATATTTCATTGTCTGAATCTCTGGAGTAGCTGGTGGACAGCATGCAAAAGCTTTAAGAATGTGAATGACAATTCGAATCCTGTATACTTTTCATTGATGATCCGATAGATAGATCTGCAGATATTATAGATAGATGTTTCATCGCTCTGTGCAATTGTCCTTTTGAATTAACCAAGTTCTCCCACCTTCCCTCACTAGTTCATAGATCCTTCTGATTATATGACTAGTTATTGACTACTGCATTCACAACAGCAAACTACAATTCTTTTTTTTTAAAGAATTTTTTATTATTGATATCGATTTATATATTTTTTTTATTGATATCGATGAACCTCATATATATTAAAATATACATGTGTCATCAAATAAAAAATACAAAATACAATGCAAATCAAAAACTACATCACTATACAATGTCATGTCTATTCTTAAAAGATGGCCTATGTGAACAATCTTTTGAGGGAAGCAGCCAACTTGAACAATTGGGAAAATATTATAAACTTTGATGCTCAAAGAGAATTTGGGCAGCCACTGGAATCACCTGCACACTTCGCCCTTTAAAATTTTATATCATTACTTTACAAGTGTCATATAAAGCCACAAAAAGGAGCTTGAGGTTGAGTGCTAATTCAGGTCAAGAGCAAAGCTGAGTAACAGTTTCTATCCTATGTCATACACTGTAAATTCTGTCTATGACATTAAATCAATGAAGAATGTTCTTCACATGCTGATAGCTGATCTATTTGGAAAATGAACGTTTCGGAAAAGTTAAGATGTTATCAGAAAATTCTATAAAAACAAAAACATTATGCAAGATAATTTGTTACTCTATGTTGTTTTGAAGTCTCTACTCTTGAGTAAGTAGACTATCTATAGGAATTATGTATTTGTACATGGAAGCATGCTATTTGGCACATGGTTTAGAAACATCTTAAAAATAGAGAGATACTTCAGATCTGACCTGGTTGTTGGAACTGTTGAAGAAAATGCAGTATTTCTGCTGTTTCCCAAAATTTTTGGAATCTCAACTAATATTTAAATAGGCTACATATTTGAATTCCTTGTAAAAAATCTTTCAAATGGATGGTAGCATCAATAGTTACCATAAATTATTTGTCAAAATGAACCTGGAATCTGAAATCTTCAAAAAACATTTTATTTTCATTTTCTCTATTTTCATACCAAATTTACGAAACCCAATGATGCGGTACTCATTTGAAAGCTCTTTTTGCAAGAAATTCAAATATGCAAATAATTTTGAAATTTATCAAAAATTGGCGTAACCATGCGTAACAGCGAAAATCCAGCTTTTGAATAAATATTTCTACCAAAATTGATTCTAACAGCCTGAAATCAGTCTCACTCAGGCTATCAAAACATTTTATAGCAATGTTCTGAATACCTAGAGAAGCAATAACAAACACTATTTGCACGAATTCTACTTGCAGGATCTACATTGTACACAGAAAGCAGCAAAACATGAATTCCATGGTAACGGAATCACAGAAAAATCACAAAAATTACACTTTCATGATGAAACAAAAAATTTGTGTTTGCAGAAATCATGATTTAGTGATCTATTTTGACTTAAATGAATATAAACTAACATTTTGGAAACATAGAATGTCTGTGATGAGCCCGAGCAGTTTTTTACAGCAGGCTGAACAAAGCGTAACGGAATCACGGACAAAAACAGTAAATTTTGTTACTTTTTGATTTCATTGTCTTATTTATGAAAATTGATCCAACTATGGAAACGATTGACTGACCCTGATCATACCAGGGATATACTCTAAAAACATTTTAATATCAATTATATTTGAGATTGCACAGATGAGATTTGTGCTGCCCTCTTTGGGACAAGGTTCGGAAGAAAATTGTGTGATTCCGTTACGCTGTCCTATGTGATTCCGTTACGCTTAATTGAAATTGGCCTATACAGCAACAAAATCCTACAGTGGCAAAAATACTTAAAAATTTGCAAATTTCAAGTATATTAGCACTCGGTGATGTCAACATCAAACATCAAGACCCAATATATCCAGTTGTAGAGTAGCGCGGGGCATGCAGCCCCCCTTAACTTCGAGGTGCGATTGACCTACTTTTTGTGGTTGATTATTTGAATGCTTATGCTGTCAGGAAGGGATCACTTGACTCTACTTATAACTAGTGAAACAAATGTCTACCAATTATAATAAAGGAGTTACGACCCTTTTTGTAAAAAAATTAAAATGGCCTTCTTACTCCACCCATTTAACATTTAACATTTTATTTATTTTATAGTGCTTCAAATGAATCATCTCCATCTCAGGAGCACTTTACAAACATAAAATTCAGTCTTAAAAATAACTTAAAATCGATTCAGTTAAAAATCATGAAATGTCACTCATTGCTCATAGGCAACTTTAAAATAGTGAGTCTTTAAATTTTTCTTAAAATCAGATAAGTCGGACGACAATCGACAAATCTCGGGTAGGCTGTTCCATATTGTCGGGGCGGCGCTGGTAAAAGCTCGTGGGCCAAGCGTCCTCGTGTTGCTTCGTGGTACTTCTAGAAGATTACTGCCTCGTGACCTGAGCAACCTCCTTGGACTATACGGCTTAAGCAGCTCAGCTAGGTACTGCGGAGCAAGGTTGTTGCGACACTTAAAAGTCATTAATGCGATCTTATACTCTATCCGCTGGGCTACTGGCAGCCAGTGTAGAGATTTCAGTACCTCTCGACATGGGTCAAATTTCTTGACTCCACAGATCACTCTCGCAGCGGCGTTTTGAAGGCGCTGTAACTTCTGTATTACATTCTTCGGAGCACCGTAAAGAAGTGCATTACAATAGTCTATGTTGCTGGAAATCCATTAAAAAAGTCGTACGATGTGAAGAGCGAAGAAAATGTGCAGCCTACACGTGGCGCCCATCGGGCAAGAAGCCCCCCTATTATAATCCTATGGCAATTTTTTTTGCGAGTGCATTCAGCTTGAAAGTTATTTCTTTGGGTTCTTCTATCATTTTTAAGGCATTCTATTCACTTTTTCTGAATTTCAGAATTTTTATGTTCATACATTCATTTATTTTCCAATATTTTTTGCCCTGTTTCAATTTCGGCCAATTTTTTTTCTATTTCAATTAGCTATTCTATCAAGATTTAAGGTATAGTACACATTAATAAATGGTTCCTGAAGCAGCTTCGAGGCCTCAGTGAAGGGGGCCCCATGCCCCATACCATGTGGGGCCTCTCGCCCCAAACCCACATATTTTAATTCGACCTCTATACTTTGAGCTAAAATGCAAAAAACATAATCCAAATCATATTTATGTGATGGTCACAAAGTAAAGCAATTCAGAAATCCATTATTTAAAATTTTCCAAAATTATTTTTGACAAATCCTTAAATTTAAAAGAATTAATCAAAGTTACAAAAACCATGCACCTTTTTTTGTTTCTTTAATTACTTCTATAAAATAAATAAATAAAATAAATAAATACATTTTATTTATACTTGCATGTACACTGTGTACCGTTTGCTCTATGCGAAGCGACCCAGTTAAGGCTTGGGTTTGGCTTCAGTCAACGCTTTAGACAGTTTAACAGATTTTTTTTGTGCTTTAAGTGAAACTACATCTTTCATGCAAATTCAATCAAATGTTAATATAGCCAGTATGCTAGATTATATTCTCACCTATACAGTGCATATTTTTATATATCAAAATATTTTTTGTTGTCAAAGATTACGTGATTCTAATAAGAGGGACTTTTGAACAACTGGACTATTTTGTGCATTTTTTGATAAAATTGGGTACTTATACTATGTTTGAGGCTGAAATATTCTCCAATGTGCTTCACTATGCTGGGATGGATATATCTGTAATGTATCCTTAAGCTTGCAATGAAAAAATTCTACTGAAACATAGTGTTTTAGTTTAGGTTTGGCTTAGAACTTACGGGTTTGGCTTTTTTGAACGCAGGTGTTATAAATATGTATGGGTTTCATACTTATAATTTTTTGGTTTGGCGTGTCAATATAACTGACCTCTTTTGTTGCATTCAGTAATATGTACAAACTAGTTAAGCCCATTGAAAGTGCAGAAAAGGATAATTAAAGAGGAAGGAAACTTGTGATTTTGAAATGATTTTATGAGAAGAAGGAGAGGGTTAAGGAAGGCTCTGTGAAGGCTGTGGCTTTGAATAGCGGAAAGGGCCTGCAATGATAAAACTTCGTATCAAGTCTGCAAGGTAAACCTAGTCTATGCAATGCATGTACATATAACTTTACATATTGTACTAAAAAAAATTGGTTGAGATTTGAGAGGGAATTGTGAATGTGGATTGCGTTTAAAAGGTAAAGAGAAATAGGTATACACAATTGAAAATGAAAAGCAACTTGTCTGTAGTCTAATTATTGATACCTTCAATTGTTGCCGGGACAGTAAGGCTATGTGCTTCGACTTGACCCAAGTTGGCAATATAGCCATGTGCATTTGCCTGGAATTTGGCTGCAGTAGTATAGTAAACAAATGTAGGAATATTATGGGATGGGAACCACAATGGGAAAGAGAGCTGAATGGAAGAGGAAACTGTAATAGAAACATGTATGGAAGGCAGTGCAATTTGTTGGTATTTGGATAAAAAGGTAAAAAATCAAAAAGAAATGAACAGAAGGTGTCAGACCAATGTGTCAAACCCAATTTGAGCATGTGGTCACATGACTCGGCTGTAATATGATGTATGGTGCAGAATATCTGGATGCTGCCAACATTTTCAATCATGGGTAGGATGGATGGACATGAAAGAGTAGAAGCCCATGGAAATGCAGCAGAACATCAGTGCAGAGTTTGTGGATTAAAATTTTTCATGAAGACAGCAAGTATAACAAATATGTGCAAAAAAATGGAATTTGTCAGGTTTTTCCTGTAGGGGAGACCGGGGCTGGTTGTCACAGGGGCAGGTTGTCACACTGTGTAGAACTTAAATATGCTACTATTTCTATTTAAGGCATGCAGGAGCACTGCCAATCTAAATGAATGTTAAAAGGGGAGTGACTTAAACCCATCTGATCAATATATATCTATATCTTTCGAAATCTTGACATCTTACGGGACATTCTTTTTTATTCAGCACTCGGGGCAGGTTGTCACACTTTCGGGGCAGGTTGTCACACTCTCGGGGCAGGTTGTCACACTTTTGGTTAAGAGCTAGAACACAGGAAGTGGGACTCCTTAAGGCAGATTTTGACTAAAACAAGTTATTTTGGACATATGAGGAATCCTCTGCTTGTCCAGTGCAGACCTCAACAAATACGCTACTCTGTATAAGGGTGCTACAAATGAAGGCTTACCAAGCAGCAGAAAAGCATTCTGATCAGGAGGAGGAAAATCACAATTTTTTAAAGAAAATTTCTTTATAAATTTGAAATCGATTTACTTTGACACTATGCCATATCTGCATACATCTTTAGTCATAAATAGCATGTATAAATCACCAATTTATATTTGTGATAGTTTTTTTGGTTTAAAAGACTGGTCCTAATGGGTAACAACCAGCTCCAAAAAGTGTGACAACCTGCCCCGTCTTTTTGTGACAACCTGCCCCGACTGACGAAAATGCAAAAAACGGTCGACCAAGGCTGTTCTTATCATATTTTTCACTATTTCTTCCTATCATTATTTAAAGATTTGTTTACATGGTATGTGTATAAACTTGACCTTTTTCAACAACTAATTGTTAATGAGTAGGATGACATGCAAGTTGCAGGTAAAAATTTACTTTTTGTGACCGGAAATTTTTAATAGACCGTGTGCCTACCAAACTCCCTTCCAGGGGTCAAGATTGTTCAAAAATACTCCAGTGGGTTATAAAAACAGTATACAATGATTGGTTGAGTTGTGTAACTCCATAGTTCAATGCAATAAAAAGTGTGACAACCTGCCCCTGTGACAACCAGCCCCGGTCTCCCCTATAGTGTGTTGGCCAGTATTGTTGTCATTAGTGGTTGTTTCACTCAGTTTCAAAGTGGGCAAGAAAATGAAAATCAGTTAGGCTTGTAACTCCAGCTGCATCTTTCTATGGGCCTTCTTGAATGAAATGTCAAAAGGCGCTGGCTTGAGAACTTGGAGCCACACGCTTCGCACAGATGTTCTTGTGGGTCATGCTTCTCTCTTCTGTGCCTTGCTGGGGATAAAAAAACTACATAGCATTTTTGGTTGATCTGATTGGTTTAGACCTGACAGAACATCACACAGCTGATATATCAAACATAGCAAGTGCTTGTTTAGCATTGATTCCTCACAGCCAAGTGTGAATGACCAGAATCGCGTGCTAATGAAATCACCTGTAATTCCAAATATACATGCTGTATTTTGTAATACTTATCACTTGTGAAATTACATGCAGCTGTAAAATCACAGTTAGTTATAAAGCTTATATGTCGCCTAAATAAAATGCTGTCCAACAGAAAGATAACAGTCATATTAAGCCTATCCATACAACCAAGTTTACTTTACTGTCATTCAAAGCTATATATATGATTCTTTCAAAAATGTACACAAACAGTTTTCTGGCAATGAAAAAATATTGTTATTGTGTACTAATCAAGAAATGCAGGGCTCTCCTTAAGTAGTTTAAGGCTTCACAGTCAACTAATCTCACTTAATTATGGAAAACACGTAATTCTGTTGATTGGAAGTGTATACTCTACTTTAAATCTATCAGTTTATGATCTGTAAATGCATGTTTAATGTTACATAGAATCGGCGGAATTACTACCTTTAATTGAAGATGATGATTAGTAATGTTTAATGCTCATTGGCATTAATAAATTTGTTCATTTGGTGGTATTTGTGCTGACATTAAGGTACGAGGATTAATGTGTCAATGTGCTTATTCCAAGGTATCTGGTGATATAGTAATACATGTTTCAAATGCGAAGTGATACAGTATTGACTGTATGATTTCCAAATTTTATATGATAAACCGTAGCCTATACCCCATGGTATGTGGTGGAAACTATGTTAATTGGTAAGGGTAAAATGTAGATTTTATTTTAAGGTACAGGAAAAAACTGACAAATTCCATTTTGTGCACATTTTTGTTGTACTTGCTGTCTTCGTGTAAAATTAGTCCACAAACTCTACACTGATGTTAAGCCTGATTCCACGGGCTTTTCCTCTTTCATGTCCATCCATCCTGCCCATGATTGAAAATGTTGGCCGCATCCAGCTTTTCTGCATTTGTACATATTGCTAAATGCAACAATAGAGGTCAGTTACTATTGACATGCCAAACCAAAAAATTATAAGCGTGAAACCCAAACATATTATTAACACCTGCGTTCAAAAAAGCCAAACCCGTAAGTTCTAAGCCAAACCTAAACTAAAACACTATGTTTCAGTAGAATTTTTTCATTGCAAGCTTAAGGATACATTACAGATATATCCATCCCAGCATAGTGAAGCACATTGGAGAATATTTCAGCCTCAAACATAGTATAAGTACCCAATTTTATCAAAAAATGCACAAAATAGTCCAGTTGTTCAGAAGTCCCTCTTATTAGAATCACGTAATCTTTGACAACAAAAAATATTTTGATATATAAAAATATGCACTGTATAGGTGAGAATATAATCTAGCATACTGGCTATATTAACATTTGATTGAATTTGCATGAAAGATGTAGTTTCACTTAAGGCACAAAAAAATCTGTTAAACTGTCTAAAGCGTTGACTGAAGCCAAACCCAAGCCTTAACTGGGTCGCTTCGCATAGAGCAAACGGTACACAGTGTGTATACAACAATAAAACAACAGCAAAAGCTGATAAACGAGTGTTAAAACAATAAAAACAATAACAAAACAATAAAAGTGGAAGACTAGACGTGGTACATAAAATCCGTACACTTAGTACAGTTTTTGGTGGAACATTTCCAACTTCCTAACATATGTTTTAAACTGTTAATATCATCAACTTCTTTGAATGCTATCGGCAAGGAGTTCCATAATTTACCTCCTGAATACCTCAGAAACATTTTACCAAACCGAACTGTATCAAATCTTGGAATGCTAGCAACCATATTATTTCGCAAATCATATTCATTATCCTTGAGTGTATACATTTGATTTAAGTAGTCTGCATACGTTTTTTTGACACATTCATAAACAAAAACAGCAATTTTCTTCAATCTCATTAACAAAAATGTACTTTTATCGTTATTTTTTAGTAGTTCTGAGTAATCTGAATGATAGTCTTTAGAAGCAAATCTTAGTCCCCTTTCGTACAATTTTTCCATTCTTCGAGATAATAGCTTGTTACAGAAATGACATACAGTAGGACAATAATTGAAGCAAGACATCAAGAAACTATCTACTAATGCAAAGCGGTCTTTAGGATCTATGGTTTGGTGCTGTTCGCCCTGAAAATTTGTGACGTCACCTAAAAGTCTCTAGCTTCAATCCTATCAATAAGAAAATGCACCAAATATATAAGTTTAGATATAACCCTGGGGGGGCTTCTCACCTAACCCGGGCTTCTTGCCCCGACCTACTCTATTAAAGCCTTAGAAAATAGCATTTTTATTAATTTTTTAGGCCAAAATAATTGAGATAATTAAAAAAATCATGATTTCCTTGAAATATTCAGCCGAAAATAATCTAACCGGCACCAATTTTTCAAGATTAATGAAAATACCAGGTGCGCACACATATCTAGATTAGAAATAATTTTGTTTCATGTAAATATATGGAAAATTGCCTTTTCAAGGTCACTTAATGTGAGAAAAGGTCATGTTTCTGAGGCATTCCCTATTATCATGGAATTCATGAAAAAGGAAGAATCGACCACCATTTTGGAAAATGGCTGCCATTAGCCACCCAAGCCAAATCTGAAATGGCCTTCTATTTAAATATGTTTGTAAAGATGTATTCTAAATGTATGCTAAGTTTCAGGCTTCTATAAATACACAATTTATTACATACCTGCCACGCTAATAGGTTATTCATCAAGGAAATGTTCCCATGATGATTCGAATAACCAGCTCATGCCATGAGTCGGACGAATCAGGGCACATTGGGACATGGGGAACTGTGGGATGGTGGGATTTTCTTGATTCCTGACAAGGTACATGATATGGCAGTGCCATCAGATCTTGTAAATTTCAATCCTGAAGTTTCTATCCTTTTATTGGGTCATTCCATGTCAACTCAGGCAATGGTCCAGCTCAACCATCTCAGATGCTCTTGTATTGAAACTCTAGTCAATTATTGACCTGATATCCAAATAAGGATTTCCAAAATAATAGCATCCATCGACACATAAATAGTTTTTGATATGCAAGCCCTCAAGTGGAAGGGGTTGTTGACAAGATTTGAAGCAAGTCATTCTGGACCTTTTTTGGAGCTTCACAGTGGTTTGAGGTTTAAAGTTTCATTCAACATTGCTTCAGCATCTCTTTTGCTATTCCTAGTGACAAGGGAAAACATAGTTCCGTTAGCTTACACAGTTTCATGAAGTCATAGGATGCCCAAAACAAGGGCCTTTGTGCTGCAGTCACTCCAATTGAAAATATCATAATTACCAAATACATGGCCTTATGTATATTCTGTGCCCATAAATCATTATTTTTCTTATAAACTAATAGATAAGTGATGATTTTCATGAAAAATGCTTTTTGAAGCATACGAGGGGTTTTCCAGAAGTTCTGTCCAACTAGTCATAACTTTTGAAATATTTGACATAGAAACATCATATTTGGGCCAGGCAATATTGATGTAGTTTGGAAATAATTCCCAAAAAATCAAACGACAGAAATGAAAAAAAAGCTTAATCTGTTGCCATAGAAGCCAGAAGTCGTGAAATGCAGCCCAGATTTCGTGATGCTCTTAAAATGAATTTAAAACCTGCTTTATGGAAAACTCATCGTAAAGTACAAATAGCCTACGAAACATAAACAGTGATCAAAATATAAGGACTATGAGGACGTTGATTTTTTAAGGTATATAAGGTTAGAGGAAATGTACTCAGTGTCAATTTCATTATGTTAAAAATTTGGGAAATGTTAGGGATTATTTTTAATAGGTTTCTTGTCCTGTATCCCTGGTAAAAATAATTTTTTTGATAAGATATAACGAATCTGTGTCTCTAAACGTGCCCTGGGCCGCATTTCATGACTTTTGGTTTCCATGGCAAAAAATTAAGCATTTATTTTTGTTTCTATGATCTGATTTTTAGAGTATCATTTTCTCATCATTTTCTATTTAATTACTATTTTTTACTCTTGTTACCTTTAGTAGCATGGTGTGGTAGGCCGTGGCACTGGGGGCAGCAGCCGCACCATTGTCTTACCATTATAGACGAATTTTGATAATTTGGCCACAAGTGCCACTCAGAGCCTTCTGTGGGAGTTGGGAGGTGGAGGAGTTATCATTTAGGGGCCATCAATTAAGCGACATTTTTTTGTCTTTTTGAGGCTCCTCACCAATCCATATATTAATTAGTTCAGCCTGCGAAAATAGATAATTAGACTGTATTTTATTGGTGAAAATAAAAAGTTCTGAGTTCTGAGGATCATTCGCAAATTACTTCAATATTATCTGACCCAAATAGCATGTTTCTGTATAAAATATAGGAAAAGTTATGGCAAGTTGGACAGAACTTTTGGAAAACCCCTCGCCCTCGTATATGTTGCACTGCACAAAAGATTATATACAGTGTAGGCCTATATAGGTTTATCATTTTACTTAACACCTAATTGAGTTACTGCTGGGTGCTTATTAATGAGGGCCACATAACATAGTAAGTTACCTGGCTGCCATTAATTACCTTTACTTTTTCAAGTTTTTGTTACATTTACAGTGCTTTTGAAAGCTTTTTAGGATGGCTTAGGCAAATAAAAGTACCTTGAGTCTTTAAGACTCATTCAGAATTAATGACTGGGGGGGGTGGTAGTTTTGCTAAAGGGGGTACTAATTTTTCACACGTGTAGCAAGGGGAGGCATTAATTTTTTGACAACGCTTCCAAGGGGGGGGGTAAGAAAATTTATCAAAGAAAAAATGTTATAAAACACGCATACACTGCCATACAGTAACTCTATCCGGGCTTATTTACGCGCAAAAGTCCGCGAAATGGCGCGAATCTGTACGCATGACCATGTATAACAGTATATAAGTGTGTATTACTTTGTATGTCGAGGGGGGGGGTACTAAAACTATACATGAAACCTAAGAGTGGGGTGCTAAAAATTTGCATGAAACTTAAAGGGGGTATCAGTTTTTGACGGGAAGTTCCATCAAACTCCTACCCCCCCAGTCATAATTCTGAAAAGTCCCTTAGAAATAACAAGAAGTACTACACAATATATGACTTTTTTATCAATGATGGTCGATGGACAGGAGATAGGAAATCTGTCCAAACAAATTTATTTTATGGCCTTCTTTAAAAAGTGTTTCATGATAACATGTGAAATTGTGAATTGTTGACCAATGTATCAACTTAATACAAACAGAAACTATTTCTGATATGTTTTCTAGAAGCCTGTCGTTATACACGTAGGCCATGAATGACCTACTGAATCCAACCTGAGCTTGGCTGTTCTACAGCTGCACCCTTATGAGATTATTTGTGAAACTATGATGGAGGATAATGTGGAGTCGTTGATCACTATAATTATGTCGGGTAATAGCACAGATGAATAGTAGTAGTAATACAATGTATTTTATTGACATAAGGCCTAGTTCAAAAATAATGAAGCCATGCAGCATATTTTCTGTAGGGGTCTCAAAATATGAGAGTGGCGGTATGTGACAACTTAATGGTACACCATTACTTTAAGTACATTCTTGAGCAAATTTCCTGAAAATTTCACGACATTCCGGCTCATAGTTATTGGGATAGAGTCCACTTACTTTGAAAAACAAGCTTTTTTTCACCAAAAAAAACGTGACATAACATTTTTGACCACTTAAATTCTTTCAGTTCTTTAAATTTGTACGTATTCTAAGACAATTTCCCAACACTTCTTGGCATCTCTACATCCTCAGGCTTCATCGATCCATCAAATCGAGTACTTTTATTTACCTATGTTGACATTATTGAGCTAATTGTACTCATAGGTTGACTTCCAAAAATTAAGTCAGATTTGATTCTTACTGACCTGGGATGCTCTAGTGTCCCTTTGACATGTGTCAGTTGAATCTTTTGACCTCTGAGACCTAGTCTTATATCTGCTTACCCATTTTGGAGCTTCTTATGGTTGTGGAAAATTTATTTCACTAAAAAATTCCCATGAATAGCAGGGTAGGTGAATCCGTCGCAAGCGTAGCTCCCAGAAGACTTTGTAGTGCCACAGAGCAATAAAAGCTTCGTTTTGAATATAGTTTGGCTTGTAATATTGCAAAATCTCTGTAGTTTTGAGAAACAATCAAGTATTCCAGGTCCGCAGCTGGTTTGTGGTGGTAAAATACAAAGATTTCTTAAATGGGGCTTTGTCGCAAGCGTAACGCTATGGAAAATATTAATCATATTTTCATGGTTTCTTGTAAGGAGCAAAGCAATCATTCTAGTAATACTTGTACTGATACTCAACACATAGTCCAGTCATTCTAGCCCAAAAATGCTCTAAACCTAGACATAATTGCAACACGAGCAATTTCAATTGTATATATGCCAGAAAATTCTGCAGATTATGAAAATAATACTCATTTTTGTGTGGCGGTGGTGGAAAATCTTCAAAAATGCGTTTCCATGGCAACAAGTCTATATCAAAATAAATAGATGTTTCTGAGCTAAAAAGCTGCCTAGCATTGACAGATATTATGATATTTGCAATCTGATGGTACAGTTTGATAAGGTATAAGATCAGTTATCAAAAATTATAATCTTTTTGAACATGCAATTTCCTTGGTTGCCATGGTAACATCCTTGCATAACAAAATCAGGATTTTTTTTCTACTGTGATGAATGAAGGTTTGCTGTATTCAGCTGTTATTAACATCGTGGAAATGGTAATGTGACTGTTAAATATGCTATACTCTGGGCTTTTCAAAAATATCATGTATGGGTCTGAGACTTCATTACTTTCCAGGAAAATGTTGCCTTAGTAACACAAGTCTTAGATTTTTCAAAATACCCTTGAAGATTGTTATTCCTTCTGTAGAATTGTAAGATAAAGGCTAGCAGTAATTTCTTGCAGAATGACTTAAAATCTATAATCTAGACTACAGATACATCCTTAAGTTTAATTTTAACATTTTGGTTGCCATGGAAACACATGTAAAAAGTACGAATATCATATATTTGTTAAATATATAAGATTTTTCAACATTTTTCTATAAAATTTCCTTAGATAATGAAGTAGCAAGTTGGTTAACATGTTGATCAATGTGAGAACATAATTTTGTATGGTAACCAAGACCGAAATATTGTTTTTCTGCTTAGCAACCAGACAAAAATAAGACTTGTAGGTCATGTCTGAAAAACAAAAACGAGCTACAACTCATATATTACGTTAAAAATTATGTCTTTCAGCCTAAATGCATGTAAGAGAACAAAAATATAACTTTTAAAATGAATTGGAATAATAATATTCCCAAATATGGAGCTTCTACAAGAGATCTGCCTTTCAAAAGTGCTATTTTGAGGATTTTTGGTATTTTCTTACAATGTGTCTCCCCATTTCAGTACAAATATTGAGGCTGTGAGTCAGTTCGCATTTTGCAGCTTTTAAAATGTACATATGGTGTGATAACCAAGGCATAAATATTGTTTTTTTGCTTAGCAACCACACAAAAACGTTAGTAAAGACAGTTTAAACTGTTGTCCAATTAGTGGATGTTAGTGCATGAAATGAAACAGAGTGTGCATTTCCGGATAAAGCGTGAAATTTGGCAGAGGGGTAAATAAGACCAAGAGGAACACTATTTTGATGGAAACAGTTTGGCACATCCTTGCTTCCATCTGCCATCTTGGATTTCAAAATGGCCGCCATTCTGAACCTCTTTTCATCAATATCTCAGTAACTAAGGCAGGTAGAATGTTCATTTCAGTGGCTATAGTCTTGTAAATAAATCAGAAATACAAATTGGATATTTTGGAAGTGCTAAGATGGCGGCCATAGTGATTTTCAAGATGGCTGCCTCTGAAAAAAGGTTTATTGCCATATTTTTTAAACTACTTTAGTTAGGGAGTCCATTTCAGCGGCTATACCCTGTGTTTGGGGTCAAGAAATCAGATTAACTGACTCATGGTTGTGACGCTATGGTGACCATATTTGATTTTTCAATATGACCACCATGTTTAATTAAGTGTCCTCCGTAATGTAGGAACTAAAATAGCTAGAAACATTTTTTCAGTGACTCTTCCCCACTTTTTGGTCAATGCATCCGATTCACTAACACTGATAGTTTTAGAAGTAGGGTGGCAGCCATAATTCAAGTTTTTCAAAAGCATAAATAGCTGTAAGCAATTGTATTATTACAAGGCAGTACAATTAATTTTTGCAGTCAATGAATCAAAAATGAAATTACTTTATGAGATAGGGCCATGAGTTGCAGGGGGTTGTTAGGGTGTAATATAACCAATTGTACATGGATCTTAAATGGGGGGTTAAGGGGCTCAAACTTTCACTTAAATCAAACCATCAGTTTGAATTCAATATGAGTGATTATTGATTAAGCGTACCCGACTGTGTATGTCAAGACAGATTTGGTGTAACCATGCTTCCAGTAGACTACCATGTCTGGATCCGACACTGTTCACTCAAATTGAAGGCTGTTAAAATTCTTTGGTGGAAAGAATTCGAATAGGCCTAAATGCAGCACTTGGTACTTTCACTGGATGTACCTACATTTTTCTGAATGACAAAAAGTAGACGATGGAAAAACATTAAATTCATTTCTCTTTCAAATCGTCATGAGGGATAACATTTTGAATTGAAGTGTAGACACACTGAAATACATTGCATACTTATTCAATATTTTGACAAACTCATTTATTACTTAATTTGTATATTCATTTATATAGTGGAGTTGATAGGAGTTGGATGATCTGTAGATCTTTGGCCATAAATTTGTTTTTTCAAGAATATTCCAAATAAATAGTTGTGTTTCTTTCGAGAGAGGCTCATTTTAATGTTGCTTTTTACTTCTAATTAAGGCACGCAGAAGGAATGGAATGTCTTAAGACATAGCCCAACTTCTGGAACCTTCCATTTCCATGTGAATACTAAGCCTCAAAGCAGCCCAATGCACATGCAATCTCTGCACTTTTGTTTGTGACTAACAGATATAGTCACACACATAGTTACACTTTTCCAAATGAATCCACAAGGTGTGTTCCATAAACTAAGTTCAGATACCTGACCAAGGATATGTCTTTGGAGGAATGATAGACGTTTATACAAAAAGTACCATGATGCACAATTGGCAGCATCCCGGTGTATACAGTTGGAAGTTTTACAACCGGTCATGCCTTTGAAGCCTTTTATGGTCATTTGTGAAGACGCAAACAAGGATTGATTGTTTTGTTGACTCTAGATGATGTCTCCAATTCAAATGTTCATTGCTTCCACTAAAAGAATGGAGAGGACTTGGGAAGATTCTCATAAAAATGTTGAAGGATAGCAGTAAAATGAGCCAAATTCAAACCAAAGCTCCTAGGAAGTCCCAGAGACCTTTTCCAGTTTTTAGCATAATTTAACTTTGTCCGGAAACCTTTAAATCTATACCAAGGCAAGAAGTTTGAAAGATTAAGTTATTTCCAAGGTAAGAATTATGAAAGATTAAGTTATTTTCAAATGACTCCGACCTGGTTTCCCCTAATCTAAATTGTCAAGTATTAAATAAATGACCTATTGTTTCAGGGCAATGTGGTTGTATGCATTATGATGACATTGAGACATATGACAGACTGGTAGATATGTCAGGATCATCACTCCAACTTTTCTTAACTTGTGCACATGCAGAAGTGGCAGAAAGTTGAGCTACATGTATATCTCGAGCTATTCGAAAGTTGAGCTATATCTCAAGCTATTCGATTACTTCTACTTGTTTTGATATAAAAGGCAACATTTGAAGTGTCTCTCTTAAAAAAGGCTAGATTATTGATTTGGCATATTCTTGAAATATAGTGGGATTCAATGGACAGCCAATAATATGTAGGTAATTGACAAAATATAGTCTTGGAACAACTGCAAGTTCACTGTGAAATTTGGTGGCTACCAGCTTTTTTGTTTCAATCAAATTAGATGCATTATATATCTCATGGTTATTTGACAAAGGTTTGAAAATGAAATGAAATAATTTGATCTTAATAATTAATGTTAAAATGTGACACTACTCTGTCCTGAAATAAAAATGCAGTTGTGCTATTTCTTCCGCATCCCGCAGCCTGAAAATATGTGTTTAGTCAATGAAATAGTCATTGCATATTTTTTCTATTTTCTTATAACAATAGAGAAATAGACTTCATGATAATCCTCTTGAGCACTCAGAACTGGACTTAAAGGGCTGAAGTTATCTATGTCTATAGCACCTTTCTCAACTCATATCCCATCACATAAATGAATGATTTATTATGTCCGTTGATCCAAAATAGAGAGTACAGTCATGAAATCATTGCCATTTTAGCTTTAAAGATGAAAAAGAAATCAAGTGAATAATATAGCCATCTTGAAAATATGGCTGCATCCTACATTTTAAACTTTTAGTGAATCAGATGCATTGACCTAAATGTAAAAGAGAGAGTCACTGAAATCCTGTTTCTATCTATTTAATATTTTGAGATATAAAGACTTATCAACTGCACAAGGCAGCCATATTGAAAAATGCAATGTGGCTGCCCTTCCATCTCATAATAGTCAGTTAATCTTATTTATTGATCCCAAAATCAGAGGCAGCCATCTTGAAAGTCAATATGGCCGCCATCTTAGCACTTCCAAAATGGCCAATATGTATTTCTGATTTAATTACAACACTATAGCCACTGAAATGAACATTCTACCTGCCTTAGTTACTGAGATATTGATGAAAAGAGGTTCAGAATGGCAGCCATTTTGAAATCCAAGATGGCGGATGGAAGCAAGGATGTGCCAAACTGTTTCCATCAAAATAGTGTTCCTCTTGGTCTTATTTACCCCTCTGCCAAATTTCACGCTTTATCCGGAAATGCACACTCTGTTTCATTTCTTGCACTAACATCCACTAATTGGACAACAGTTTAAACTGTCTTTACTAACGTTTTTGTGTGGTTGCTAAGCAAAAAAACAATATTTATGCCTTGGTTACCACACCATATGTACATTTTAAAAGCTACAAAATGCGAACTGACACACAGCCTCAATATTTGTACTGAAATGGCGAGACACACTGTTAGAAATTACCAAAAATCCTCAAAATAGCACTTTTGAATTGCAGATTTCTTGTAGAAGCTCAATATTTGGGAATATTATTATTCCAATTCATTTTAAAAGTTACGTTTTTGTTCTTTTACATGCGTTAAGGCTGAAAGTCATTAATTTTTAACCTAATGTATGAGTTGTTGTTCGCCTTTCTTCTTCAGACACGACCTACAAGCAGTTAAGTCTTATTTTTGTCTGGTTGTTAGCAGAAAAACAATATTTCGGTCTTGGTTGCCTTACAAAATGATGTTCTCACATTGTTCAACATGTTTACCGACTTGCTACTTCATTATCTAAGGAAATGTCATAGGAAAATGTGGGAAAATCTTGTATATATAAAAAATATATAATATTTGTGCTTTTTACACGTTTCCATGGCAACCAAACTGTTAAAATTAAAATTAAGGGTGTATCTGTAATCTAGATTATAGATTTTAAGTCATTTTGCAAGAAATTACTGCTAGCCTTTATCTTACAATTCAACAGAAGGAATAACAATCTTCAAGGGTATTTTGAAATATCTAAGACTTGTGTTACTAAGGCAACATTTTCCTGAAAAGTAATGAAGTCTCAGACCCATACATGATATTTTTGAAAAGCCCAGAGTATAGCATATTTAACAGTCACATTACCATTTCCACAATGTTAATAACAGCTGAATAAAACAAACCTTCATTCATCATGATAGAAAAAAAATCCTGATTTTGTTACGCAAGTATGTTACCATGGCAACCAAGGAAATTGCATGTTCAAATTGATTATAAATTTTGATAACCGATCTTACACCTAATCAAACTGTGCCATCAGATTGCAAATATCATAATATCTGTCAATGCTAGGCAGCTTTTTAGCTCAGAAACATCTATTTATTTTGATATAGACTTGTTGCCATGGAAACGCATTTTTGAAGATTTTCCACCACCGCCACGCAAAAATGAGTATTATTTTCATAATCTGCAGAATTTTCTGGTATATATACAATTGAAATTGCTCGTGTTGCAATTATGTCTAGGTTAAACTCTATTTTGACTGGACTAACAATATTTCAGTAGTTCGAGTATGTTTCAATGTTTAATTATCAAAATGTTGCTCTTTGTGAAGCTTTCCTTTACCAATACAAATTTCACTTTAATTTTGTAATTACTCTTATGCTTCATCCAGTTATTACTGATAATGCATAAGATTGATTTGGGTCAAAACCAGAACACTTTTTTTTACTTTTGTGTCATGCCATTAGCCAAAAATAGCTTTTTGTCTTGAAAAATAGGTTAAAAAACGCGCTTCTATCATCGTTTGCTCTGTTCGTATTCACTTTGGTGGCACTTATTTGGTACCAATTCGAAGCCCACATACAGACACACACAGGACAGGTGAAAGCATTTTAGAGGAAAATGTGTACATCTGGGGAGAAGATATGTAAGTTTTTTCTTTAATATTGCAACAAAATTTCTAAAAATACTGTTTTCCTCATAAAATATGAGGTGAATTTGGATGAAAACAGCCATGGACACTTAAGAGTATATGAGTTTTGTCATCCAAGAAAAATATTTGATTTAATTAGAAGATAAGTAACTATTTGGTCTACTTTTCGTCACCGCCATGGAAATAAAAATAACAAAAATTTGGTAATATTTGGCTTTTATTAGTTATTTCCACAAACCACAGCAAAATGGTAAATAGAGTTTCTAGAATTTAGACATGTTTGTTCCAATATTATGTGGTCATTTGATACATTTTAAAATTTTGATGGTCATGTCACACTTATATTGAACTAGGCCATAAATGGGTCCAGTAATAAGCATGTACAATGTTTATCGTGTTCAAATTGCACAACCGAAGTAACAAAATATGAAGAAACTGTCATCATAAAAATTACCATTGCTGAAATCAGTCATTTTTACTTTGTAATTCATAGCCCGAGCAAGTTGAGGAAGGTGGACAAAATCTCCCGAAATATTGTGGCGTTGACATGTACATGAAATAAATTCTGAGTGTTTTAAGCACATTTTTATCAGAAAATTACTTTTGAAAACCCCATTTCTGGGTTAAATCATGCACATTCAGTATTTGAGGGGGTTTTTTCAGGACCCCCCCCCCTGGGTCCCTCTAAAAAATGTATTTGAGGGGGTCTGTATATCATTTGGGGGGGTCAAAACCCCCTTGACCCCCCCCCCCTTATTTCGAACACTTATGAAGTGTGGTGTGCATTGCAATGGCCGACACCATCGCACAGAATCATAAACTTTCCTTTTGTGCTTGAGTGTTTCTATGATTAGTCCTGGGGCTCCCATTCTCATTTCACAGTCCTGAAACCGGTGTCTCCATGCATCAGTCAAGATGATGAAACTTTTTCATCACTATCAGCCCTCAAACTGCTGATCTCTGGCTAAGAAAGCAATCACCAACAGGCAATCAATCACTTATCCATCTTTCCTTATTTGCAAAATTAAAAAACTCCTGAATATGAAGCTTATAAGATTCTGACAGAAGACACTAGAGGGTCTCGTGGCCAGGAAGAGCAGATGGTCTTGCCCTCTGGCGACAATCATGATTGCCCAAACCTGTTGCAACTAATTTACAACTACTACTGTCTTCCATTTTGAAACTTTTGCAACATTTGGGTATTGGTGTGGGCCAACCCAAATTTAAATATACTTCGAAAGAGCAAATTTAGTGTTTCAAAGTCTTCAAAGAGGAATAAGTCGGTAATTTATGATGAACCTCGCAGTATGAAAAAAAAAAACTCTAATACAGAATGGATTCAACTGTGTCACCCGTACCTGAACAGTTTCAGTTTGCATTTTACATGTTATTGTAACAATGCGCACTATGAATGAGAAGACCCCTTCCAAAATTAGGATGGCACCAGTGGTGGAAATGGAAAATTTTCGTCTGGGGAGCTCTCGGCTCCTGCGGCAGCGGCTCGTCATTCCAAATTTTCAAAAGGGAAAGAATTCTTCCTCCAGAGCATAATTTTGGCTAAAAATACTACGAGGACTGACAAAAGTAACATGATAATTGTAATTTCACCACTGATCATTGGGGGAGCTGTAGTAGGGTACAGCTCCCCCTGTTTTTTGGTCAAGGGAGCTGAGCTCCCCCGAGCTCCCCCCCATTTCCATCACTGGATGGCACTGGTCCATCACTAGTATGAGGTCCACAGATGAAGTCAGACAGCTTGATGCAATATAACCATATTTTTTTTGTTCAGCGTTATCAGTAACTTATTGAATTATAAAACTTTACCTTCAATAAAGTAAACACTTTGTTTTGACACCAGAGCTTGGTCCATCATTTTCCGGCCACGTGGTAGAGCTGGTGATAAGAATAACACCTTGCGAAAAGTTATAATGCACTTCCATGGGTAAAAAATTTTGTTTAGAAAAGTTGCACATCTACATGTATGTTGACTACACATAATTATTATGGTTGAATTTTACCCTGAAAGAGAATTGTAGGGCCTATCCATGTATACTGGTTAATATGTGGATTGTGGCTGGGTGGACGTATTTACGCAGCTCATCACTTAATCAATATGTGACTTATTTTTGGGTGACCTCTTAAAACTTTTGAGTCATTTTACAAGTTTCAAGTTATTTTATTAGCTCAGACAACATCAAGCAGTTTAGAGAAATTAAACTATTATTTCAAGATTTTTTATCCATCACAGTGGTATCAAAATAATACGAGAGGAAATTTGCATTTGACGAAATATTCATTTGAAATACTTCCACACAGACAGGGACAAAAATGAAGACACAAAACCTAATTTCCATTTTTTTTATTTTTGAGTTTATTCTCCTGTCCTCAAAAATATAACATTCTGCCAGCGAGTCTTGCTTTAACATTGGGTACAATGTTTTCAATGACTTCGCATGACTGAAAAATTGAAAAATGATGTTGCAACACGTTCATAACATGTTTGGCTCTGAGACCGAGATCGATGAAAAACTAATCGATATGCAAAAACATTTGCATAAATCAGAATAAATTTGCATAAATCTGAATAAATTTGCATAAATCTGAATAAATTTGCATAGAATTACTTAAATTTAATGATATTTTGAAGAATTATAAAATAAGTCAAAATTATAAAATGCAACTTTTCCTAAATTTTGTTATTCAATTTACAGAGATTATTTCATAAAGGTAACACATAAATACCATAATCTCATTGAAATATTTAAGCATTAAATTTCATCAGCTGAAAACCTTGCGTATCTATCACACCCCATTCAAGAAAACATCAACAACATCCGAGTTAACATCTTTACAACAACAAACAACATCTGCGTTCAACGACTCACTTGAAGCAAACCACAATTGAAAATAATATCAACTAGAAAACTGAAACGAAAGAGAAATATATATTGTAACCTACAGACAATTGATAATTTACATAATGACTAGTTAAAAACTCAAATTTTTGTGTAATTTTGTACTTCCTCAGATTCTCACTAGAGGGCCATGAACATTTACAACAGAGGGCGCTCCGAAATGGCTCCAAATTTGAAAGTTACTATTCTGTTGAATTATGTGCTTACCAACACACAATTTCTACCACATACACTAGCGATTGATGGATATATACATCCAAATCTTTTTCGAAAGATGATCTGTTAGTAGCTTGTAGACCAGCTATAAAACCTAGTGTTGTTTTGTGTTAAAACCAACACACTTATGTACAGCTTTACAAAACTTACAAAAAACTCAAATTTACAGAAAATATGAGTGTCTTTCTTACTGAAACTTCAATCAAATCACTAAAACTTTCTCCATAAACTTTGGTAGTGTCTTCTTTCTTCATTTTCAAAATATTTTTTTCAAGATGTCATGAGATTATAGCTCCTCCTACCGGTAAATCCACTTGGAAATCCAGGATATATATCCAGATGAGTGAAGATGAAATAAACCCTTGGACCAAGACAATCCGAGAATATCCGTCAGAAAAAAATATCCCATTTGGATGAAAAAACATTTTAACTCCCTCACAAGAAATTTCCATATGAATTTTTTCTTAAACCGCTGACTGCCTGATATTTAACATCCATTTAGTGCCACAATAATTATCATATTCTTGTTTTTTGTCATAACAATGTTTCTCTATAGATTATGTCAGTTATTTGTATTCCTCAATTTTTCACAAGTCTCATTTGACTGATCTTGTTAGTAAACAGGTATTCTATAAAATGTATCATATTCCGCTCTGGTCCTCTTAATACGTTGACAAATAGTATCATCCTGCTTTGTTAAAACTTGCCGAATATCGTCAAACTGACTACTTTTTAAAAAATTATATGATTGTTCAAATCCACGGTGCCCCTGCATTCCTGAAATGTCTCGTGAAATGTTTGGAAATGCCTTGTAAAATTATAACCGAATGTGAGCTCAACAACAATTCCTTAAATCAACGTCCCAGAATTGAATAAAATATTCCATTAGAATAATTTTCTTAATAGGGAAATGTAAGATAAGATTAGTTCCTCAATTTGAAATGAACTGTTCGTATTTTTGACAGTTCCTCGAATGGAATTGTTCTATTCTGAGTAAAATGTTCTAAATTAATTTGAAAAGTTCTAAATCGAATGTAATAATTCCTTAGTGCTTCTTTTTCTGCTGGAACTTCTGCTTCTGTTGACTGAAAGTAGGAGAGACATGATCATAAGACCAGTTTACAAAAGGGTTTAAGGATCGGTGCAAAAAGGTGGAGTCCATTGACGGGTACTTTGACAGGTATCCAGGAGGAGTCCGGATTTGTATCCAGATCGGTGTGCGGTAGAGAGGTTCACTTCTATTATACGGTGTATCTCTATAAACGGTTTAAAGTCATGCTCGAAGGAGTTAAGGTGCAAGATCATCTAGAAAGTTCCAGAGTAATAATAGAGTCAGGTGAGAATTGGTTTTGAGAAATATAAACGAAAAAATGTCTATAATCACCAAATAAATGAAAAATGTTCATCGATAGAGAGTAGAGAAATAAATAAGAGTATAATGTTCAAAATCAAAGAGGTATTCTTCCAGTGTGAAGGGTTGAGGAGTCTACATAGTGTGAAGTGGGTTATATATCTCCTATATATAGTCATTAACAGTGCAAAGCATCAATATTAAGGCTCCAATATTAAATATCAATAGAGGAATCATGTCAAGGCTCCAATAATTATAAGCGTTTGTTTCGGTCACTATTAAAGGCATCAGTTAGTCGATGAAGTATTATTCACTTGTTTCGGTACCCAGTTACTTGGTGGTAATGTCGGCGAGAGTGCCCGTAAAAAGGATGGTTCAATTAATGCCGGTAGGATAAGATATTACCAGCAAGATTTGCCAGTCCAGCTAGCCCATATATATTTCTTGCTGCTGTTGGGCAGGGAATGGTGTTGGACTGGGATGGTATTCAGCAAAATAAGAATTCGGCTTCGCAGGATGAAATACAGGTGGAATAAAAGAGTTGAGGTTTGATCAAAGTTGTTATCAGATAGAGACAGCTGAAATTGGAGTCATATTCAGGCACTCAATCTTTTGGATGGAATCAAGTTCTTGGAAATTTGGGCACTCAGGATTGGCTAGTATAATTGGGCGCTCGGAGAGAGGGCACTCGGAATTGGGCACTTGGATTAAGGGCACTCGTGGGCGTTTTGCTATTTACTCTTGGGCGGCCTGCTGGGCGTGGCTGTGGGCGTCTTCAATGTCCTTCTCATCTTGGAATTTCTCGTGCTTGATGGCGATCAGGTGCTTGAAGTAATCCTTGATGGCCTTCACGGAATCGCGGTCTCTGATCATGTCAGCGGCCTTCTCGGCTACCATCACCTGCAAAAAGAAATTGGTATTGATCTGAACAATTCTATCAATTGGTAAGCAGTTTTTTCATCTTGCCTGCTATAATGACACAAGGTTATCTTGAGCTGTAAGGGGTCTTGGGATTAGCTTGAGGGCATAAAATTTTCTGAAGGGGCACCACTATATTGAGAGAGGCCACTATATAAATGACTTCAAAAGTAGGGAGTACCATCTGGATCCTAATACCATTCAGTGATAAAAGCTATGGATTTCTTGGGAATTATAAACCCGATAATATCATCCTTTGAAATTCCCAAAAGAGTGTTATTATACAATTGTATTATCAGTTTCCAATGAGACAAATGTGGAATATATATAGAATTATGTGGGCGAATGCTTTTTGAACTATGGTGTCAGAAGTGCGTTTTGAATCCACGGCCCATGATTACAAGGCTGTTTGTGAGATTTCCTTAAAACCAGCACGTCTGATCTGCAGCCCAAATTTAGCAGCTTCACAAGAATAAAAGTGCAACTTACAACAGTGGCGTGGTTGTTTCCAGAGATGGATCCTGGGATGACGGAAGTATCGACGATTCTGAGACCCTTGGTTCCACGGACTCTGAGGAGAGGATCAACAACGGCCGTGGGATCTCCGGCAGCTCCCATCTTGCAGGTTCCGACGGGGGAGTACCCGGAGAGGGTGATATGGCGGACAAAACATTCGATAGAAGCGTCGTTCCAGTTGCCCAATTTGGCGCACTGGGGGATGGTCTTGTTGGAGAGCTGCATCTCCCACATATTGAACCAGTTGGTCTTGCCTAAGCGACGGGCGTACTTCACGGCTGGAATTAACAATGAGTTGATGTTGGTCTGTATTTCAGAGGCATCAGTATGTGTCCTCATCTCAAGGACCAGCTACTGGTTCAAGACTACAAGTTTCAATTATTGTTAATTTCCTGTCAATCACATAAAGGGGAACAGCTTCTATGGTAAATCAGTTTTTTTTGGGGGGGGGGAAGTAGTTCCAGGGTGAACAAGTAATTATTAGGGGAGGATATGAACCTTTATTATTTGTTCTATTTAGTGATTTTCACCTCCAAATGTATGTCTTGTATATTTTTGTGAATGCTGGTTTACATGTATATTGCAAAACCGGTAATGACTGCGATAACACTTTACCAAACAGTAACACTCTTAACCATTGACCCTGATTCAATATCTTGCAAACCTAGCACCGCAACAGTATCTATTTCACGACTACCTTCAAAGAATCTAGAAAGCAAGACTTCACCTTGGTTTGGCTACATCAAAGATCTCTGAGGGTATTTTATACTTTGCAATATAATCTGCAGAAGGCCTTGGTATTCTTGATGGCATTCTTAATGATATTCTTAATGACCTTACCATGTTGAAGGCATACTCAGAAAGCCAAGATCTTATGCCCCATAAGTCATAAATCTAACATGGTTACATTACAAGGTTCCAGCATGTGTTAGTGTGCTATGGATATGGTACATTGGTATTGATTGATTATCTGTAATACATATTTAAGATATTAACCTCATCAAAGTAGTAAAGGTGCGACTTTGATATATTGATAACTTTGATAAATCATAGCCACAACTAATAATACATTTATTAGCTTCTTCAGAAGTACCTCTGACACCTCACAAGAAAATTTCAGAATACACCAGTTTTTGAAGGTTCTTTTCTTAGGCCTAACTAAAAGGTTCTTTTTTAAAACTTTTCTTCAGGATAGAACAAAAAGGTTATATATATTTTCATGTACAACCACAAGTTCTCAACAATATGGCCTCAAGCTTCTACACTGAACATATGGATCAGTACTGGGATACTGGCTCTTCACACTTACATCAATAAAACGTATTCATTCGTTCATTAAAAAAAAGCTCAAGTCAATGTAAAAATGAATTTTTTTTAGAAAATCATAATAATCCTTTTTGTTACCTTCCACCAAGATCTTAGCATCAGCATCATCGGCCAGGTAGTTGGGGTTGATGAGAACCTCATCTTCGGGACTCTTTGACTTCAGACGGATGTTGCCACGGCTACGGGGATGCAACAGAACGGGGAAGATGGTGATGCCGTCGCGGGTTGGTGGGGCACCATGGAGCGCCTTCCATACCTAGCAATGCAATAAAAACTCTTTATTAGAGGTCCTGAGGTCATGTGACACCTCGTCGACAAGATCATCACTTTACCATGCCACTACATAATGTTCACTAAGAACTCAGGAAGGAGGCTGTATAGTCTCCGCAAGCTCTTCTGTCTATTTTTTTAAAAATTCATCACAAACTCTTAATTTGTCTGCTTAAATAAAGATTATATCGACCCATTTAAACAATAGCATTGGTTATTTCAATACAAATTGAGTAAAACCCAAATTCTAGCACAGCTTTGCTAGGAGGACAACATTTAATTGGGCCCTTCAAAGTTGGAAGAATAACTTTGGCCTCTAATTATGTTAGTAATTCTTTAAATATATAGCGTACCATTTAACATGGTCAGAGGTATTAATTTTGAACTGAAGAACCTTCTACCTTTAACTGAAGATGCAGAACCAATGTCATGTTGCGCTTATTTCAGGCACTGAATGAATTTTTTACATGTGGAGCAATGTTACTAATTTACGACAATCATACTGAAAATTGGTTGTTTTCATAGACACATCCACTTTTGATTGAATTAGATATGAAAGTGAATCAAAACTGAATTATCTTTTCAACTTACATCTTTCTTGACATTGATCTGATCGAAGTTGTAGACGGGATCCACGTTGGCTACGATGTGGAGGGCGATGAGAGGGTACTTGATGTGGAGAGGCTGGTGACGAGTTCTCAGGAAGGCCACTCCCTCACGGAAACGGGGGCTCTGCTTCATGCCTGTGAGTTATACATTGTAGATAAGAAATAATCAACTCCAAAAATGCTTATACATTGAACTTGTATAGGCCTACAGTGTACACTGCCAAAAATAAAAACTCTTAAAGAAGCTTATTGGATCAGAAAAGTATCACAACACCTCATAACCCTAGACGAGGAGGCCGACCAACTGTCATTCATATCTACAACATTTACTTTAACAGCTATAGCTTTTGTTAATGACATAATACCAGAGTATCATTCGCATTTTGCATCGTAAAATGCCAACAGCTTGTGTTTATTGTTTTATTTCAATATGTCATCACCGACGCTTAACAAAGTTTTACCGGGCCTTATCTTTACATATAAAATTGATAGTGTTTAACCTTTTTCAACCACCCTTAAAACCAAATATCACAAATATCATGTAATTGATCAGAGACTCTACAAAAGCATCTGATGCAGGTATTAGTATAATACCATCCACATACCTCCACCGTAGAGACTGTACTGCCAGGAAGACGCGAAGTTCTCGCCTCTAGCAGCGGACAGGGACATGGTGTAGTTTGAGAAATATTCAATTCCGTTGGCCATGACCTGATCCTGGAGGTTGTCTCCTACTGGCAGGTCTACTACTGTTGGGATCTGAAGGAATAAAACAAAAATTATTGTTGTAAATGGACAAAGGGTTTTTTCTGAGAATTCAAAGCATCAAGATGATGGTGATCATCTGTTTCACCTCCACAAACATAATGGTGGTATCAGCACTGGAATTCAGTAGATCTAAGCCTTTTTTTAAATCTTTTGTGATTAATTTCAGAATACTGTTTGACAGGTCATTCCTCTGTTGACAATATCAGTTGTTCAGGACTAAATCACTGACAAATTTCTCTCAAACCTTGATGCCAAAAAAATAACTGAAAATATGTACAATGATTCTTGAATTTTGGAACTGAGATATTAAAATGTGAATGTTGTGTTCCATCTTCCTAAAAATAAGGCCATTTGTCTCGTTCTTTTCTTACCAAACACATTGTATAACTGCATTGAAACTAATTTAATGATTCAGACTAAACATCAAACACACAATTATGATCTTCTAAATATTTTATACAACTGACACAATTGGTACTGACCTTCAACTGGGACAGGTGACCCCTTGGTCCGACTCCTGACAGCAGCAGGATGCGGGGGGTTCCAACGGTTCCAGCGGCGAGGATGATCTCCTTCTTGGCCTTGATGACCGTGTCCTTTCCATCTTCTCCCTTGAACTGGACTCCAATGGCCTGCTTGCCTTTGAAAACAACCTGAAGAAAAAGTGTCAGCCAAACATCATAATCAGGGCGTGATATACAAGAATTGAAGGGGAAAAAATCAGAAGGTTTTGAAAATTTGTACTAAAAGCATGATGTCAGTTGGTTTTCTTGACTGTTGTTTTCTTTTTTGCATTACCAGACCATCATTTTACATGGAATTAAAACCTGATGATTGCCAGATAAGACTGAATTCTTCAGTACATCTTAATTGCCTTAAAAAATTTAGTCCAAAATTGAAGACACTTACTGCAGTGTTCGATAGCGCACAGAGAGAGCAGACTTCATTTGGCCATTTGATAACATTGGCAGAAGAGGCAGTCTTATAGGTAGAGACCATAGTAGTTTTGACATGTCTTTATATAAGGTACTGACCTTGTCAACTCTTGTGTTCTTGAGCACGAATAGATTGTCCTTCTTGAGGGCACGTGTCAAGAAGGCCTTGTACGTGCTCCAGCGAACTCCGCTCCTGATGGTCGCCTGGGTCTGCATGTAACCTGTGCAGAGAATGCTTAATTGTAGCAATTTGAAATAACATTGAGCTTTTGTAGGCTTTGTAGTCTCATTTATAAATACATTTCATGATACTCTTTATTCCTGTTGATGACATTCTAATAAGTAAATAACGGTTGCATGATAGTAACTGTAGAATACGTAAGAGAAATAAACATCACAAACTCATTAATTATCAACATTATTGAATGGCACTTAGCCAAAATATTCACAAGAGTGTCATTTTGATATAGAATTTTTTTGGCAATTGATGACTGGCGCATAATGTGCATTGAAACAATATCAATCTTACCGTTAGCATTTCCACGCTGCATGTGAGTTAAACAAATGTCAATGTTTTAAGCTGGTTTTTCACAGAATATCTTAAAAGAATTAAGACCCTTTTTAAAATCTCCAGCATACTCACCATACTGTGATCGGCCGTTGACATCACGTTTCTTGATTCCCAATTCCTTGAAAGCCTCAACGACGATTCTCTGAGCAGCAGACAACTCAACGTCACTGACGGTCCATCTTCCTCCATGGCCGTGGAAAACTAGAGAGAGAGAGATGAAATTAGTGGCTATATACAGTGCTGTGGTATCGCCACACCATTGCATGAGTAGAACTACAATCCTACTATGCTTGTGTGGGAGATTATCTAAGCCGGTAGCTGCATCTTTTATAGTTAATATGTATTACTAACACCTTAGCTTGTAACTGAGCCAATAGCTCTTAGGCAAAGGAAATATATGTGTTTAAACCAAAAACACACATTTTATGCTGAGTGTAACACTGCTTAAATTACAATTCTAGAGTCTAAAAAACAAAGGAAGGTTTTATAAATTCTAATAAATTCTTCAACATACTTGTCCTAACAAAGTCAGCATTTCTGTTGTCCTCAGACCCGATGAAGTATGGCAAGACGTCCTTGTAGGCCCATCCGGTGGCTCCGTTGGACGCCCACTCGTCGAAGTCGTGTCTGCTCGCTCTCAAGTATTGCATGTAGTTGATGAGACTTGTGCCACCCAGGCCTTTGCCTGATGGCCAGATCACAGACTACAGAAGAAAGAAAAGAGAGTGTGTTTTACAAAATTACAGAGACAATGAATGGAGGAAAGGATACAGGACAGTTTGCTGCCCGCTAGAGCGCCCTTGCCACCGGAGGAGTCAAGAAGCCCCATCGTTACAGGCCTGGAACCGTCACTCTCCGTGAGATCCGTCATTACCAGAAATCCACTGAGCTCCTGATAAGCAAGTCTAACTGCAGCTAAATATGTCTAAGAAACTTTCTGGGGAAAATCAGTAATTTTGTGTTTGTCATAACATCCTGTCATTGATATAAATTGATACAAGTCAGAATAAAAGACAAGTGTTGCAAAAATAATGAATCTCTTCATGAAAAGCAACCTGCTTTTTCCCACCATCTCCAGACCCAATTAGTACCAAAACAAGAAGTTGACAAACATTAAACCAAATTAGCATTTTTGCAATTGTACTTCTGTCAAAAAACATTGCCAATTTCTCAGATTATCGGATCTACCAGGGCCTAATTGAATTATTTTGTACTCACGTTATTTTCCATACTTTTGCAGGCGAACTTCTGTCCCGTCGTTCGGTAACTCCAGTCGTATTGTGATCCTCTCATTTTGTCCGTGAAAATAGGAATGTTGACAAATTCATCACCTGTCACATAAATAACATAAGTTATTATAATATTTATTTCTATATATGTTACAATAACATGCAATAATCTCTTCATCAAAATTTATTAAATGATGGCAATCGATAATTGAAGATAACTACTTATTTCCTAGTCATAGACTTCTTCATCTTGGCTCACACATTTAACGGTATACACAAGCTATCGATGAAGATATTCCTTTGAATTGGGAACATTTCGACTTCAAGCCAAACTTCATCAAACTTTATTTAGATTTGACATTATTTGTCCTTACAGCAAAACACTTTGATATAGAATTAAAGTGGACTGTGGTACTGTGAAAATGGCACTTCGTGTGTCATCATGCTGATGATTTGTCATGATCAAACCCAATACTTTCAATGTTAATTTGACTGAAGGAGACTTATCCCACTTGTTGGTGACAGCCAAAAGAAAGGACTATGCATCTGATTTTCACTCTAAAATTTGTTATGAGAAGTCAAATGGCTTACTCTTGATCATGACTAATCAAACAGCCTCTATGTTTCCCATGTTGAAAGTAGAGAAGATGACACTTCATCGGCTATCATGCGTCATGAAGTGCCATTTTCACAGTGCCACAGTCCACTTTAATTCTATATCAAAGCGTTTCGCTATAATGCTTCCTCACCTTCGGCATAAGGGTCCCCTCCGGCCTCAATGAGCAAAACTTCCTTCCCCGCATCATCGGTCAACCTCTCGGCAAGCACTGCTCCTGACGTACCACCTCCAACTGAAATGAGACAATTCGAGCAAATGAGAGTTTGAACAGAAACATTTTGGATTGCATATTTATATGCATTATATTGTATGCGGTGACCGGGGTAGAGCTGGATTTTGATTGATTGACCTACATGATATAAACGATTCCTTAGCTTCAAATTTCATTTGCTACACCTCAACTTATAATAACGAATCATACTGGATATAAATATGTTATAGCAGTGGAAGGATGTGTATATTTATGCTGTCAAATGTGCAGGCAAAATATCACCGGATGCAATCTATACAGGAATATATACATGCACTTGATTTCAGCCATCTTTCATTATTTTTCAGAAACAGCTGTACTCATACAATATTATAATTATTTG
Source organism: Platynereis dumerilii (assembly GCA_026936325.1). Lineage (NCBI taxonomy): Eukaryota > Metazoa > Annelida > Polychaeta > Phyllodocida > Nereididae > Platynereis > Platynereis dumerilii. Next base: position 26,539,985 of record JAPTHN010000014.1, read on the forward strand.
GGGCCAAAAATGACTTGTGGAAGACATTATACATATCTCTATGTTCATATATTCATACACTGATGTTCCCCTGGGCAACTGAGAAACATACACTTGGATGAAAATACTGGAGGTGCAGAGACAGAGATAAACAAACAGATTTGTTTTTGGACTGGCTCTGGCCTTTTTGTATGTGAGAAGAAATTCTAGCTAAACTAGAAGGAGGTGCACCAACCAGGCTGAGCCAGGGAGGACAGGAATATCCATGCAAATAGCCCACAGGGTCCATGCATGAGGGAGATAGCAGTTATCTCTAGGAAATTATTAAATTGGCATTGGGTTATATCCTTGTTTATGACTTCCGTTATTCAATCATGTCATAATATTAATCCGGACGTGATCATTTCTTGGCCATTCTTTTTTCAGAGTCTAATTCCCAGGTGTTTGATCACAATTTTGCAGCATATTTTTGGCATTCATGGGCAGCGCTTGACTGGACCAAGGGCAAGGGCAGTCTAAATCTACTACTTGTACCCCTGCCTCATGACAAAAATGCCACAAATTACATGAACATCGATTTGAGACACTAGGTTTGAGACTCTTCGAAACATTTTAAAGATCACCTGTCCAACACAAGTTCAACAAAGCTTTTTCAGAGAGGTGATCAGTGCAGAATACATTGTAGGCAGATTTTTTAGTTTAACAATTCTTTTTTGATGAAAACGAATAAGGCAATTTGTTAAAAAAAACCGTTTTTATTTGTGTTTGACAACACTAGCTCAAATAGGTTTCGAGATAAAACTTCTGTCGGAAACTGTCGCTATGCCATTTATTTGAGAACAAGTTTGTCATCCAGTTAATACGGTATACATCAGAGGTATATATTCACCCCCTGAAGTCTAAAGCAACAATGTTGGGCACCGAAGCCACCAAGGGCACGCGTTTCAAGACAAGGTTACAACTATTCGCTTTCTGTCGGAGCTGTTAAAATCTTGTGTAGTAAAACATACTACGAAATGGTTATTCAGCAAAACAATGAAGTCACTGCAAGCCAGGGATTGTTTTCAAAGTCTGGAGGGGCCCTGTATCTTAACTTTTGTTGATACGTTTCTATGGAAACAGTTGGTGAAGATAAATCTCGATTAGTTACTGCACTAAGCAGTGAGCAAGGTATATACTTCTTGAAGCTATAGATTATGTGATGCTGTTCCCTAGGTGCTGTGCTGAGCTTTTGGAAGGGGTAAGCTGTTGAGGGTGGATAGAAGGGGTGGTGTGGTAGGGGGTCTGTAGATGCTGAGTTTGACCTAGATATACACCTAGGGCACACCTAGCAGCTTGAGGGATCCAAAATTACACCCCCTCACATTACCTGCCTCCCCAGGTAAGCTACAATGCAATGCTAAGACTCATCTATAGGAGATTGTAGCCAAGGTGTACCACAATGCCCTGTGATAGAACTTGCACTATTTGTCAATAAAATATTCAAATATTGTTCAATAGAAACCTGTCTGATTAGGCTAATAGATTTGAAAGGCAATGAAAGAAGAAATTCTTCTAAAACTGGTTCAACGCCAATTATTTCAAAGAGTAACTCAAGGTTCAATACTGTAACCAAATAGTCTAATGTCAAAAATCAATATTGTTTTGTATCAATAATTATTGTACGCAGGTTTTTTTAATTCTTTTTTTTTGTCAGAAGTCTTCTGCTGAACTATAAATGTATGCAAATATGAGGAAAGTAACAAAAGGGCATTTATATAACAATTACTTTGTATTCACGGAGTTTGTCTGTGGCAATCATTAATTTGACCGTGTGATAAACAGAAAAGAATTGAGATAAATCAGTTATAATTCTTTATATCAAAATTTCAATGTATTCAGCTTTTCTCCATATTAATTGCTGAGGTAAAATCTGGTGTTTTTAACAAAATAGATATTATGCATGATTGTATATCCTGCCATCATAATCTATCTGATATTCTTGGGATTTTCATGATCCAAATTTCCACCTTGCCAAATAATAGCAGAGCAGAGATAAGCCGGAGACCGAGTGGATATGTTGCTAAGTTTAGCTTCAGGTCTATGGCAATGTAGAGCAAAGCATGGGATGGCAAGGGCGAAGGAGAATATAGGAGAGATGTATACCATATTCACTTGATTATCAGCCCAGTCTCCATTTGATGGTGACATTTACAATTATAGAGGTAGCTGTAATAAAGGCGCTGAGCGGATACAACAGCATGGTAGCATTTCGAAATGATTTATTTCTGAACACATTCGACAGATAATATGATTTCTTGTTTTAGTATAAAAAATCCACTTCTGTCGGTGACTATGTTTCCTATTGCAAAGTGTAAAACAAGTAAATTTGCTTGGCCAAGATTTTTGATACAAGTTCGTTTAACCTCAGATGATTGATGAGAAATTTGCCTGACCAAGATTTTTATGCAAAACTTTGCAAGATAAATACCAGGCCTACTGAGTAAGAACCCAACATCAGCTGAAGCACCATAGCAATATAATATAGTTTGAAACCCTACATCCGGTATTATTACCATATTAATTACTAAGACACTGTAATTATACCGTGTGTCATACTGTGTTGTTTTTTTTTAAATATTTTTTCGCTGGGTTGCAAGTTCACACAATGTGGGTTTTTCAACATGGCCCAGCATGTACAGTATAACGCAATAACAATGTATGTGTCACAGTGTTTAAAAGACCCATGATTGCAATTGAGGAACTACTGTACAGTACATGTAGACATGTTCACAACATCTAAAACTAGTCGAAGGCATGAATACCAGCAGGAATAACACATGGCTGGCAATGTGCACAGAATGCAAGAACTGTTTGTAACACCTGGAAGAACTTGTAACACCTGCCAATAAAAAGTGCACTAACACAGGTAATTGGTTCAGATCAGAGAGTCATAATGGTCACTAAGTGATGGGTGATTAAGATGAATTGGGAGGAGTTTATACAATAGAACAACAATGGAAAAGGGGTGATTTAGCTTTTGCTTTGGAAATAAAAAAAGAAAGGACTAGTCATACCATCATTTCAGAAAACAAAACTTCCTAACAGAATGATATACTTTCAATTATCGGACTCCCTGAAAGATAAGTTAATATCATACACTCTAAAAAATTTCAGACAAAATTGGTTTTTTAGATTCAAAATGGTTTTTTGAAAAACCAAATTTCAATGCAAAAAACCAAAATGGATTTTTTTTTTAATCCATTTTGGTTTTGCATTGAAATTTGGTTTTTCAAAAAACCATTTTGAATCTAAAAAACCAATTTTGTCCCGACATTTTTTAGAGTGTATACAGATCAGTACGAAAAGTAAGATAAACTAAATTTTGATTATTTAAATTAGTCAAAAAATGGGAAGTTGGCCTGAATATCTCACACAATCAGCATGGAGAGTTACAGACAACAATACAGTTCATAATAAGTATTATTGAAAAGCGATAATATATTTTCTTTGCAATCATCAGGGGTAGTTGCCAGTGGCTAACTCCCCAATTAGCTTTAGGAAAGTGTCAGCTCAAGGCAATATCATATCTTCTGCCAGTAAACTAGGCTATCTCAGAAAATAGTTGTCTGCTTTCAATAGGGGAATTAATCTTTACTTCTTAGAATATATTTTATTTGAAAGTCAGAAATTCTCTGAATACCCTATTTGAGAAATGATTAAGTACAAGGTTTCAAAAGAAAAGAATTAATCCTCGAGAAAAGAAGCAAAATGGTTTATATGATGGGAGTGTACTGCATGTTACAGCTGGTTGGGAGTACATACCTATGGGCTGAACAGGGTGGAATTATTGATACAATGGCCTTTATTTTCTGTTATTGTTTCATACCCAGTGGGAGACTGTTGTTTACCACGTTCCAATCATATCTGTTACCATGGCAACTAATATCTGTTACTATGGCTACTAGAACTAACAGGAAGTATAAGATATACTATCATCAAGAATTGTTTCTGAGCTGGTACTGACTCTACCTTTGCAATAGTAATCCAGTGGGCTGGCTAATGCAATTATCACATAGTAGAAGGTCAAGGTTTAGCATTTAAGCTGTAGAAATTGACACCTGAAGCATTTATCATGTTGAAGTCATTCTAATCAGAACGACCTTTTGAGTAAATTGTGGTCAAGCAAAGAGGCAGCATATATATTTCGCAGAAAAAAAACAGTTTAAAAAATCCCTAATGAGCTTTGTTTTGTAAGTAATCTCATCTGAAGCAGAATTTCTAAAATGTTCTTTTTTTCCTTTTATGTTCTTGGATGAATACATTGTAACTGGGAACTATGATAGGAATCAACTTCAGAAGAGCAATAGAGATCATTGGCAAAAAAGAGTATGTCAACAGGTTTCTAAACTTAATTTTGGAGGATTTGGTAGCCCTTTTTTTGCGGATGACCACCAAAAAAAAACATGTAAATACAGCACAGCTGCATTGTCATTAATGCTGTAGATTTCTGCTAAAACCAAACTTCTATGAGAAAAACCACTCTAGTTGTTTCAAAAAACCGATAGGTATTTCAAAAAACCATCAAGTATTTCAAACAACCAGGGACACCTCATGACAGTGTGTTATTATAATGCCCATATCAGTGTAAGGTCTTGGTTGCACATCTTTTGTGACACTTAGATTCATTTTTTTGCAACTGGGAGAAAATATGTTATGCTGCCAGCTGGGTTGCCAGCCACCCCAAGCGTCATTCAGCACCTCCCAGCCAGCTGATATGAATAATATTTTGCAAAGCCAGCCGCCTCAACGTACTGCTTTCTCACTACCAGACTGCAAATTTCATCAGTTGGGCGCCAAAAATTGATTCCCAGCTGACAAGTTTGCCAGCTGGGAAATGCCAGCCATCTGGGCACCTGCTTCATAACAGATATTTGGTATAACAGATCATGGGGTGCCCCTGAAACAACCAATTTTGTCCGAAATATTCAGATATATTAGTCAACCAATAACTCAATATCTATGATGACAACTCACCAATGATGTAGTCATAGCTGTCCTCCAGCTGCTTGGCCCTCATGTTGTCCAGCAGTTGGTCAATCCCGATGAAGCGGTAGGCCACCAGGATGGCAAAAAGCCCCAACAGGACGGGGATGAAGCGCCCCACCATACTTTTCTGCCCCTGCAACATCACACATGGCATGTTTTATACATTGAAATTGTAAAAACATTCATATATTATTTGTCAAATTTCTATATTGTATTTTCTAAGCATTTCTGATAAAGCTTTGGTGCACTTTTGTTGTTTTCGGGCTTCATTTCGAACATCCCAAACTTTTTTAATGGACACTGTGTCTTGTATCATTATAAAAAAGTTTCACCACCTTTTACACAAAAGGGAATCGTTTTCCACCAATGCTATATATATATATCCTGACACAATTAACTAGAATTTCGTTGTAAACTACACATAAAAAATTCCAGAATAGTGACAATACATATCTAAATTCTACTCCAGATATATTTCACAATGATCAATTAAGTATCACAGATGGTGATTATTTTTAATTCATTATTAACTAACAAAGGTAATTGGTCTAAGTTGAAGCATTAACTTCCTTTGTATACACACTGATCATATTGCTCTAATAAGCATTAGTATAAATTTGCAGAGCTAACTGCATTCTCAAGTTATGCTGGTAGACTACATTAAATCGTTTAATTATGCAAGATACATCTATAACCAATAAAGGAAATATTTATCGAGCCTTTCAAAATTTTATTAGAAACATAAATAATTTGAGGATAATTCATTGGGCTCTTTGCCTCCTTTTTGGACATGACTTGGTGTGCTATGAAATGATTTTGAAAAAAAAAATTAATATACGGTAGGTGAAAATAAACAGTTACGGCAAGATCTTATTTAACTGAACGGGTGCTTTGATCGATTTGGATAGTACTTGATTGGATAATTTTATTAATCGGACAGGAGCGAAAGGAACAATAAGTTGGTAAATTATTTTCCTATTGTACATTTTGTACATTAAGACCTGAAATAATATTACACAAATCCAAAAAGTGTATTAATGTTAGTTTACACTATATCCCATCAAGACTTTTGAATATAAAACTAATGCTCTTATGTACAAAATAAAGTAACTAAATAACTTAATAAATGTATTAAAAGACAGTTGTCTGAAATGAACAGTATTTCTACAATAACCTACAAAGTGCAAAATAAACTTATTTTGAAGCAGTGCAATAAATGAAAAGTAACATGAGTGATAATAGAAGAAATAAACATAATGAGTGATAATACAGGAATCTAGGGCTGAGGAGGAGCTCTAGTGGTGACCTTTGGAATCAAAAAGGTCACAGGTCACGTGACAGGTGATACTTGTACCTCAAACAACCACATTTTTGCAGTCGTTTAATTGCCAGAAGATATTGGTGAGCTCCTCTTAGACCAACTGAAAATATTGCAATTCACAATTCACATCATCATGCAGTAAACACATTTCTTATATTCAACCTGGTCATCTTGCTAATGTACTTATCAAATTCAAAATGTACAGTTAGTAAGATAACAAAATGTTGTAGAGTGTGAAAGATTATGTGGTTTTGTTCTTTGTTTTGGTTATATCATTGTAGAACTATCTGCACAATGTTTTGTTTCCTTGTTTTTAATAATATATATCGCCCATCCGACTGCTTGTCTGCCTATCTTTCTATAATGACCGTATGATTTTAAATGCCTCCCATTCCACCTCGTTACCGCTGCATACTGTGCATAGCCCCACAAACAATAGCGATTGTTCAAATCGTTATAGCGGAATTTTCAAACTATTCATCTGTCTATCTGTCTGTCTGTTTAGCAATCTGTCTGTCTATATATTTATTGTGCAGAATATCCACACCGGTGCAACAGGCGAACATGTGCAAATTCTGCTGCGCCACATTTTCTGCAACATGTACTTTCCTTCCAGAGTAAATATTGTTAGCAGGCAAAACAACTTGACCGACTTTTAAACAACTCCTCTATAATCTTAATGGTCTAAAGAATGACGTCAATGTATCCTGGATTTTTACTGCAGGTAGATCAGTCCGCTAGAAGCTGAACTAGATAAATTGCGTTGCCATATCGTTCCAAAAGTGCAGATATTTTGGCTTCGATGATCGAAACATTTGTCAAGATTTTGTTGGATCTCTTACTATCATATTGCAAAGTTGTCATATATAAGTATCAACAGTATATTGATAAGATTCAGATTTCTTGCGGTCATTATCAGTGTTCAATACTGCATTGATGACTTAAGTAATGAAAATACTCAGAAATTTAGCCCTTATTAATTTAAGATATATAAGGAACTGGCCCTCTCAAACCATTGCTTTGTTCCACTAAGGTGTAAAATAGCAATAAACAGTGATTGCAATTTTGAAATTGAAGCAAGAAATTCTATAATCATCTGTTGCTTGCTCAAATGACTTTCAGAAAGTACATTCTTGGACCAGTATGAGAACCGCAGACAAAAATAAATAAAATCAATTGACATTTGAGTTTCAAAAAATATTTTAGAAACAATTCTGACTCAGATAACAAATTCTTTTTGACTTAATTTACTGCTTAATGTCATTCTGACCTTTGGCAACTTATAGCAAGACCCTGCCAAGATCCACCAGTACTAGTTCTGCTATAGCAGTTGCCAGGTATGCAGCACTTTTACTATATATCTTGGTACACCTCTGAAATCTCTAGAACACTAGCAACAAAAATATCTTGGATGCTCCCTGCTGCCTGCTTGTTGTGTGGGGGCTGAGAAGACAAAAAAAGTTGGCAGGTATTGTTCTAAGCTACCAAGGCAGAAGGAGGTTAGACTGAGATTCTTCTACACAATTGCGCTGTGCTAGTTTTTGCATCATTTTTACACCTCCCATTCTGTTAACTTTGATATTTGTGGGAAGAAGTGTCACTGTCTGACCAAGATAATCTTTTATGTTCTGGTACAGACTGACGGACAAAATTATTTAATTTGACCAAATTAATTACAAAAAAAAGTTGGAGAGAATTGGTTCTGACATTCTGACCAATTATACCTGTAAAACAAATGTGTGTCTAATTCTCTACTTATTATCCAAGACCACAATTTGAATACTATATGTGCTGTGGGCCATAGCCTCCAATTATCAACAATTCGACTCACATTACAATACGGTACTTCTTTTCTTTTTCAGACTCACAGTTCAGAAGTGTTTTTGAAGATGCTTGTGCTTGAAGCTTCTTCTAATCAATCATCTGTAACATGTCTTTAGGTTTTTGCTTAAAACTCCTCTATTTTATTAAAAATAACTAAAACACTGCAGAACATCTAGATATCAGAAGCTATCATATTGGACATTCGGCGTCAAGGCAACAATGTTTAGCCGGAAATACCAGAGAAGTCACATAGCCTCCTGTGATAACATTGTGTATGATATCATAACTATAACAAATATCCCTGACCTTAAGAAAGGTGTTATAGTTATGATTCTACACTATATTAATAATGTGGTAAATTAATAGAGCGCTCTGATATTGCAGCAGAGCAAAGTCAATGATGGATCCAAGTTTATTTCATGATGGCAGAATAATGCCACTGAGCAGAGAAAATCAAGAAATCAATTGTGGATCCAAGTTCAATTAGTTCATCTTTGACAAAAATTTAATAACTTCATTGGACCTGATATCCCAGTGTAAAGTCAGTTCAGATGGAAGTTATTATGGTGCTAGGATACCACTGAGGAAATTATGGAGAAAAATTATTATTAGAATGCCTCATTCCTACAATGAGTTAATGTTGAGGTATTCTCATATTTCTGAAAGTCCACATCTATTCAACTATTTTACTAAACTCATCTTCCAAAATGTAAAACAAGCCAGAAACCCAACCATTTCAAGAGAAAGACTCAGTGAAGAAGTGGTTTACTTTGCAAACTAGCATTACACCATTCTAAACATCTGTAGAAAGTTAGCAGTGCTATCCCATTTCTAACCAATGCCACTTCTGATCTCAAGCTGACCTGGTGCAGTGAGTGGTACACCTGAATGATGATCTATAAATAGATCAAGGCACCTGTTGATGACTCAAGTGAAGGTGAATGTCTATCAGTCAAGATGCTGACATGTTTGGATGCTTTTCATAGTAATCAGTCAAGACTATTGTATTGGTTGTGGTGTTCATTTGTACGTAGTGTTCAGTTAAAGGTAACAAGTTTGATTATGTTCGTGTTGGTGAAGAAGTTGGGTACTCAATCCAGGTTTTCGTGATTTCAGAAATGCTTTCTTGAAAAGAAGAAATAAATCTATTGATAAAACTTCTCACTAATCTGACCCTGAATATATTTTGTGTAAACCTGCTTGAGGAAGATTTATCTTAAAATGGAGAGATCTATATAATCAAACGCTGAATCGATGCCAAGCCAACATTTTCCTATAAAGTGCAACTAATCATGCTCTTAGACAAATAGAAATGTTAAGAAACCAGGCACGACTACAATTTCATTTTCTTGCATCATGCGACCCAATATATAATAAGCAGATGATAATCTTAACATACAGTCAACAAGCAAGACAAAGTACATATCCAAACGACAACACCGGCAGACCTTTTTTTGCTTTTCATGTTTGACCACCAGTTTGTCAGTGATGCAATCCGCAAATAGGCCATCCATGGGTCAAGGGTCAAGGACGGGAGGAAGTAGGTCAGAGGTCACAGAAGTAGGTCACAAGGTCAAGAGGTCAGGAGAGAAGTAGGTCAAGCGGTATGAGGATTGATGCAGGGTCCCGGATCCAAACTCGAAGCTTGAAATTAGATGCGTGGAGGCTGCAGGAAGGATTAGTGGAGAGAAGAGTTAATCAGGAAAAATGCAAGGATAAATACAAGGAAAGATTATTTTGTATACACAATAGGGTGCATCGTCTGCCCCCTAAAAATGAAAAAATTGACATATTCATTTGCACTTTCGCCATAGTGTACCTATGCCCGAAGAAACGTATTCTGCAAAATTTCAATAAGATCGGATGTGGCCTTAGGGTGGCACTTTTGCATTAAAGTTGAGTCCAAAATTGTCAAAAAATGATGCTTTTAAAAGTCGCGGTTAGGAATATCTTACTTACCGTTGGTTGTATGATTTCAATTCAAATACCATTGTTCTTAGAAGAAAATTTTCTTTAATTTGAATGGTAGAAAGCTATATTTCTGAAAATTTCTCATGCTTTAGTGTTTTGGAAAGCTTGAAGTTTTTGACTATTATGACAAAATGTTTGGAAAAATCAATTCAAATGTCAACTTCTGCCTAACTTTCACATAATCATTAGAATAAAACATAAGGAACACTTTGCTGAAGAAAGTAGAAAATGTGATATTTTCTATGGAAAGTGATTCATCAAATTCAAATGTGCAAATTAGCATAAATTACATGTAAATATGAGAAATACAACAGTTCATTGAAACACCGCTCTGCCTCTGTCTTTCTTCTGACTACAAAATAATGCCATTAAGCTTTTATCAGATGATGTAGTAGACCATATCCTCACTTTGTAGACTTCTTTGAGTTCCTAAAGTCACATTAACATCCTTTTTTTGATTTATCACATTTTACCCGATAAAAAATAAAATATCTCGGCACAATTGCAACTTCTACTCAATGGAAACCATTGATGTTGGTATTCAAATTAAAGCTCTCTTTCTGAGGAATTTAACTGTGCCATCCAGAAATCATTTCAAGAAAAATTGACAATATTATTTATAACCGCGAATCGCTACTATATGACCTAATACTGAAATTTCAAGGCTGTTGTGCCACCCTTTGGCATTGGTATATTTTCCTAAAATTTTACAGGGCTTCTTTAATGATACAAGGGAATAACCCTGCAGAAGTGCATGGTGATTTGAAGTTATAGGGGCAGATGATGCACCCTAATACACAATATGCTATACAGTACATCTAGTACAGATTATGCAAACCTATGGACTACAATCACAAGGATTTATACATCTTTTTAGTCTGTCCTCAAATTTGGCCTTTCGACAGAGTAACACATTTTAATTTTTTTGAAACCTTGATGGAAGTCATCAAATATATGTAGGGTCAACCTTCGCCATCCTGTTTCATGGCTTTTCTTTAGCAAAAAATGCAAAAAGGTCTTTCGTTTCATGACCTTCCGTGCAGACATCCAAAGCCTACACAACTTTTTAATGTGTTTGGCATATTCATCATCTGAGCATTTCAAAGCAACAGACCTTTGACGATAAATGACAAAATTGTTATCAGTTCACTGATTTCAGAAAACCCAAGGACTCAATTCATCAAATACTGCCTCAATCAATCCTTTAATTGACAGAAATTACATCTTCACAAAAGATACATCTTCAAGAAATTCAGGGCCACATCATCCAATACTTGGTGTAAGGTTATTTCATCATTGTCAATTATTAATTTATTTTGGCTCTTCATATGTATACACTGTAACTTCCATTTTAATATTGACACTAAATCAATACAGCTTATGCCAATTTCTAGCAGACTGTACACAATTCATGTATACATGTACACTGCATGTTGTGTGTGGTTGGTGATAAGAATCCTTGTTCTCGATTTAGCACACATATCCCTGAGCACTTTCTCAGAGCATTCAGTTTCTTGGAGCATGTGTATCTTTGGCCCAAGAGCATGTAGAATTCCTGGAGGAGCAACCATGGTTCAACTCTGCTGCCTAATGCTCTGACATCATATGGTTTTTGCTATGATTTAAGATTTGAGGAGTACAATTTATTTGAGTACTGCTTTTATTTTGAAGTTTGAAAAAAAAAATTACAAGCCTATTGAGATTTTTACTACAAATTCGAGAATGCAGACCGCTTATATAAAGATATCTTGAACATAAAGTTTAGAACAAAAAAAAAACTTCTGAGATGTTTCAAAAGTCAGTATGATGTAAACATTTACTTTCACCAAAGGTGAAAATCAGATTACTTTATTGTACAAATCAGCAGATGAATTTATTTATAATTCTAAAATATTATGGACTGTATGAGCCATCAAACCTCATCAAAAAGTTTTGAAAAAGAACTTTTGAGATATTTTCTAATGAGCTAATACTTCTTTGGCTACCAAGTTGTTTCACTGCTTGTGTTTAGCTCTGCTCCACTTTATGTGCCAATTTCAACAGCAACATCAAGTACCCAGGCTATTTTAAGACCAAGAACTCTGTAAATCATTTCAAACTTTTGATAAACAAACCAAAACTTTTCAAAGTATACAAGAACAACAAGATACTAGAAGTTGATCATACCTTAGCCTTAGCCATGGTGGATAGGTGATGGTGGAAGTGGCTTAGTCCATGGAAAGGAAGAAAATGGCGCCTGGTCAGCTTCCAGGTAACCCCTTAGGTCATTAATATTAAACAGGATCCCCCCTCCCTCACTCTCCAACTCTCCCTCTCAGACTGGCTGAGTGCACTGCTAAATTTTCGGTGTAAAATCTACTGTAATTTCGTGACAGGAAATAGTCTAATTCTTGCACTCTTCCAGAAAATAAAGGTTTACCTATTGACATAAATCTATTGCAATGGATGGATGAAGTGCTTCATGCGCTGTCATGTCCTGTATTAATGCACTTGGTAGGCTAATTAGGAGAGGGTAGGGCACACAAATTTGGCAAAGAATGATGATTGAAACTCCTGCAGAGTAATTGTGGACAGAGACAATATTCTTGATGATCTTGTTTAAAATTTCAAGTAATTGTAGTAGTTGTTAGAGCTGGACATATTTGAAATATCAGCACTTGCAAATGTTTGTTTATAAAATAAATTCAGCCATGTCACAATAAATATCACAGCTTTCAGAAAGTGAAATGACATTGAATTTTCACAGTCCATGCATACTGCCCTCCCATGGACTAGTAGGGGTGGAACCTTTGGCTGATCCCAGCCTCAATCCTTGACTCTGGAAGTTCCTGGTTACCTTTGAGAATAGAAGAAACTCCCACATTTTACATGTTCCACCTCTAACCCACCTCAAATTTCTAATGGCCAAAATCTCTGCAGCCATTGGTTAGTCCACATGACACCCAGGGAGAATATTAAAATGATAAGTGGATTTCAAAACTCTTTTGGACAAGAGGTGTGACCAGTGAAACATCAGTCATCAGATCAAATCATGCCAATATAAAAGGAAAACACACAGGTATAGGGGGTTATAGACAACTGCCAACATGCAAATACAAACATCATAGAGAAATGCAACATTTTTTCATATCATACACTCTCAATACATAGTTGTACAGCTTGGATGAAACACCTACCATTTTGTTTGCTCACAGAATCCAAACCGAAAGATGTGCTTCAATCTCACTATTCTAAAAGCCTGCTATCCTCTGTCTTCTATCCAAAGATCTATCCAGACCTATCCAAGGAGGATAGAGAGACACCAGGAGAATAGGCAGATAGGCCAGAAGAATAGGCCAGCAGCAGTGGATAGAGACAGGTAGATAGGCCTATCTCCTGCTGCTCTACTGTCAGAGAGCTGCTCAAGATGAAGATCTGGCCAAAAGAGTAAGCCAGGGGGACCTGCTAGCCCCACACCTATTCGCCAAGAACAAGGCACAATTCAACACAGTGTATTGTGCTTTCTCACAGAGCTCTACCAGATGCTAAGCTGCTCATAGAACAGTATATTATTATGTCATGTACAATAAGGTTACACCCTTTTCCTAAAGATTCTCATTATTTTCGTGATCATCCATCTCATAAAATCAAATTAAAAGGTTGACTTCAAATTCAGGTCAATAGCAACATTCATAAAATTAAAGCTGGATTGGTCAAAGACTGTTGAAAAGATTGAAACTAAGTTAGATTTCAGTGAATTACTATCTTTTGCCCTAAGAGGAATTTGTTACGTAGTACATCAAAAGTATCGAATTGGAAATTAAATGCATTTAGTCCAGGCTCTGACCTACAACCCCGTATACAATGCGAGCCGCAGAGAATTAGATGATTGAATCATGTAGCTTAGTGTCCTAGCTTCCAAAATCACACAGGTGGACGTTCCGATTTTACTGCGAATATCCACTAGGGGGCGTTTTTCAAAAATGGCCGCTGTTCTTACTCTCGCCATTCTATTTTCCTTAATTTTCAAGATACAATTTCATGCAACACCACTTTTTAGGGGTTTTCTGACCTGCAGAATCCATTTCTGAACTTACTTTTGTGGTACAGTGTGTGTATCATGTGAAATTGCTGTGGTTAATTTACATTTATGAAGACCGATGGTCAAATTCACTAAAATCGTCATAAATCTGCCTAATTCTTGTATCTAATCCCACTCCAGCAGCCAGATTGGTGTAATGTGTCACTTATAAAGGTTTAGGAAACTTAACTTGGGGTTCAACCAGGTTTGGAGACATTTTATTTGGCCAAGAACCACGCTTATATTCAGTTTTGACTGGCAGATAATGGCCGAAAAGCAAAAATAATTGCCTAAAAATCACAAATTTTGTTATTTAAACAGCAAATAAAGCATGGAACTCCCTCAGATTAATACATTCTTTGCTTCCTGCATAACTTCAGAGTGTTCTTTGCAAAAAGATTGGTCACTGGAATTTTTTTCATGTCAAAATAAAGTCAGAAAGCAGTTGTATCCTTCCAAATTAATTTTCTCTTGCCATTCTATTTTCAGGATACAATTTCATGCAACACCACTTTTTGGGGGTTTTCTGAAAGGCAGAATCCATTTCTGAACTTACTTTTGTGGTATAGTGTGTGTATCATGTGATATTGCAATGTCTAATTTACATATAAATGAAGACCGCTGAAGACCAATGGTCAAATTCACTCAAATTTCCATAAATCTGCCTAATTCTTGTCTTATCCCACTCCAGCAGCCAGAATGGTGTAATGTGTGAGTTAGAGAGGTTTAGGAAACTTAATTTGGGGTTGAACCAGGTCTGGGAACATTTTACATGGTCCAGGACCAGGCCTGTCTTCAGTTTTGACTTACAAATAATCTGCAAAACACAAAATAATTGTCTAATAAACGCAACTTAGGTTTTTAAAACACCAAATAAAGAATGGAACTGCCTAAAATTAATACACATTTTGCTTCTTGCATGATTTCAGAGTGTTCTTTGTGAAAAGAGAGGTTACTGTGGTGGAAATAGGACTGTAAGTGTCAAAATAATGTTATTTTAGATTGTCAAGAATGGACCATGTAATAAACATTACAGGCCCCGACTCATTTTTTTTACTCATCCTACTCTACACTACATATGAAGATTTGTTGTATGACTTATTAAGATTTCTGATCACTTATTTGGGTAGAATTTGTTTATCTTTTGTTTTGGTGGGCATAAAATAGCTGAAATGCAAAATAACCACCAAAAAATAATAACTAGAAATTTAGGTGTTTATTCAAACAACAACGTCTACTTTTTTAAAGTGATACTTGCTTCTAATTAGTCGATACCTAACACTTCAGTTCTGAAACAAATAGAGAGTGCCCTTTGCAGTATAAGTAACATGCTGTAAACCTACCAAAATAGCGAAAAAATGCTCAGCGTTGCTGCAACATTGGCTGTTTTAATTATCATCATAATCAACAACTGACTGACCCTTGACAAAAAACTATGGTACGTGCTTTCATCTTTGGCTCAAAGATAATGCATATCTGCTTAATATATAGGGTTAGCAGTAAAAATTGACAATAGTGAAAACAAGAAGCAAAAAAATCGTCAAACGGTGCTCATTATTTGCAAATCACCTTCTTTCTATCATGAATTATGAATTTTTGTACTGTCTTCCCAGTAGAGTTCAAAATGGAGTTAGTTTATCAGATTTCTACACCAATGTTTATCAGCATGAATGACACACTCTTTGCGATGACACATTATTGGGGGTTTAACAAATAGTTCATAATTAAAAAAATGAAATTAAATGAATATCCTGTGACATTAAAAATGTTGCAAATGCAGCCTTTTGTGTTAGTTTTCTCGGTCTCAAAAAAATTGCTCCTTCAAAAGCACACAAATGATGTAAGAAAATATACCAACACAGTGTGCATGTACACGGCAAACGATATTGTCATAATAATTCCTTACCTTTAGAGAAAACTTAAGCATTAGGCAAGTTTGTCGGTTTCATATAACATTTGGCCCTCAAAGCTGTTCATAGAAAATAATAATCTGATTAAGTTGAAATACAATTCTTAAAAAAGAAAAGCACCAAAGACACTGGATGTTCTAGTCCACTTCTTTTCTGTACAGTCTAACTTGACACCTCAGAAGCATGTGATTGCAAAAATCCACGACTCTCATTGGTCAGCATATCCCTTACAGGAACATCATAGTAGCAGTGAAATAGCTGAAATGTAAAATAACCACAAAAAAACGATAGACATTTGTGTGAGTAGCATTATTCTGTCCAACCAGGGTTCTAAAAGCCTTTGTCTGAATGATAATAGTTAGTTACGAGCATTAAGAAGGTGTATTGACTCACTATTGAGTATCTCATGTTGGCCAAGTAAGTTTTGCTTTTGGCCAATTGGATACTTCATATTAGAATTAAGCATCATAACCTGAATGTTCCCACTGAGCATCTGACTGCATTTGACATCAGAGGGATGGCACATTTCAGATTCAGATTCAGATCTTTTTTTTATTATCACTTATATACAAAATAAACAAGTAAATACAAAATTGATACCCGAAGGCATAGTTGCCGCTCATGGGTATCAAAACTAGGCATACATAAAGTAATATTATGATAATAACATAAATTAAATGGTAATAGAAAAGAATTTTAAAAAAATAAAAAAAATAAAAAAAAAATTAAAAGGAAACAGAAAACGAAATACGGAATTTGGTCAACTTATATTATCTAGATATAGTCATATGCACCATTACTCGCAGGCAACTCTATGATAAAAAAAATGAAATTAAGTGTGATAGATGTGATAACTCACAAAATTGAAGTGAAACAGATTTACTAATTTGCACAAACATAGCAATTTGTAGAAAGACATTCTGAAGTATAAGAATCAATTGTCAATCGTTTGAAATAAAATTTGACACCATCAAGGCTATGAGTAGTTAATTTTTCTTTAAAGTTGGCAGCCATTTCATTTATAACTGATGGATAAATATATGAAATACTGTGTCTTGCAAACTCATGTCTCACAGAGGGTAGCGGCACATCATTTGCAATTCTTGTATTGTGGGAATGACCACGATACGCATTCAATCTATCAATCATGTCAATATTGAAATATTCTGGTAACATATTGTTATGGAGTTTATAGCAAAATTTGTAATCACCCAGTGCACACAGATCCTTCAGTTTAAGTAAGTTAAATTTTTTAAAAAGTTGTGAGGTATGCGAATTGTAGCTACTTTTACTAATTATTCTGACTGCTCTCTTTTGTAATTTAAAAAGTTTACTAGAGGACCAACCCCAGACCATGAGACCATAATTCAAATAGGAGAGAATAAGAGCATTATATATTTGTAGTAGAACGTGAGACGGCAATAATTTTTTGATTTTGTTCATAATTCCTAGCGTTTTTGATATTTTTTTAGACAGACCCTGAATGTGATCTTTCCATTTCATGTTTTCATCAAGTATGATTCATCAGTTAAGACTTAAGAGTAATTTATAATCAAAACATAGACAGTTAATTTTTTATTTGACATATTTCAATGAAATCCTAGATAATATCCTGGAACATTGCATCACATTTTTCAACTTAACTGGCATGTGCATGGTCACTTAATTAATCCAAATTTATGTAAAAGTCAAGAATACATGATTACTTTAGAGTCAGTTTGACGGAACAATAGCAGATTAAGTTTTTGGAATAACCAAATTTGTTAAGAGGGGTAATTTTGTTTTGTAGTAATTTTGAGTATATCAAAACAATAGATAGACTACGCTAAATGTATGTCTAGAAACATTAACAATAGTACACATAGATCAATCCACCAACTTGGATTGGTCTACATTCAAGAATGAGTGTATGATTTTTGGATTTTACGTGACAAAATAAAGTAAAATACGTTCAAAATTATTTAAATGTCAAATATTTTCTAACAACATGATATCTATTGGTAGAGAATAGGTCTAACATCAAATAAAATACAAAGAATATATTAATGTGGGGGGGGGGGGTTGTTCTAGTTCTATCCTTGTTTAGTTGACAGCACAAATAAAACTGGTTATTTATAATGTGAGCTTTCCAGCCATTTTCTACCTGTCAAAATCTAAAAGATTGACCTGGCTCATGCCAAAATAGATTATAAGAAATCTAATTAAGCCACAATATAAATTATCAAAGTTTGTTGGGGTGGGTTATATAGAAGAACGAGAGGGGTATTAGATTTAAATACCAATTTCAGAAATCTTAAAAATAATATGGAAGGAAGCAACTGCTTTCTGACTTTATTTTGACACCAAAAAAATTACAGTGACCAATTTTTTTGCAAAGAAAACTCTGAAATTATGCAGGAAGTAACGAATGTATTAATCTTAGGCCGTTCCATCCTTAATTTGCTGTTTAAATAACCAAATATGTGATTTTTAGGCAATTATTTCGCTTTTTGGCCATTCTCTGCCACTCAAAACTGAATATTAGCCTGGTTCTTGGCCAAATAAATTGTCCCCAGACCTGCTTGACCTCCAAGTTAAGTTTCCTAAACCTCTATAAGTCACACGTTATACCAATCTGGCTGCTGGAGTGGGATGAGACACAAGAATTAGGCAGATTTATGGCGATTTTAGTGAATTTGACCATCGGTCTTCATAAATGTTAATTAGCCAAGGCAATATCACATGATACACTCACTGTACCACAAAAGTAAGTTCAGAAATGGATTCTGCAGGTCAGAAAACCCCTAAAAAGTGGTGTTGCATGAAATTGTATCTTGAAAATTAAGGAAAATAGAATGGCGAGAGTAAGAACGGCGGCCATTTTGAAAAACGCCCCCTAGTGGCTATTCGCAGTAAAATCGGAACGTCCACCTGTGTGATTTTGGAAGCTAGGACACTAAGCTACAAGATTCAACCATCAAATTCTCTGCGGCTCGCATTGTATACGGGGTTGTAGGTCAGAGCCAGGACTAATTTCACAAGGGGACATAATATATATTATATTCAACTAATGATTATGTTAATTTCGTAATTTTTATAACAACATTGAGTTATACATTTTAACATCCAAGTCATGAATTTACACCAACATGTATTTACAAAATTTTGTCCGAAGCTATCCGGAGAGCAAATCCCCGAAATACTGGAAACTTCTTGGCAACAGCAACATTAAGTCAAATCACCCCTAGGACCCCCTAATCTCTCCAGGACCTCCCTCTCCCTCCCCCTACAATTCCTGCAGGTTCCTTAAACCAACTACCTGGGGCGCGAAGTTTCTAGTAAACAGAAAGATGGAAGCCACGTGCTGTTGAGCTATTTTTAGCTTCAGCAGCTCTCCAGTACTGGAGGTAGTGACGCTGTCTACCAGACGAAAAGTTGTCGTCAATTCATGAGAATGGAACTGGAAGGAAAGAAACTATTGGAAAGCAAGGAAGAAGGAAGAAGGGAAGGAGTGGAGAAAGGATGAGTTTTCGGTGAGTGGCTCTTCAATTCTGTTTGCTTGTGTTTGTCACACTGACTTTATTCCCAAATTTGCTTTGGTTTCGTTTACTTGTGCGCTCTGTTCTTAAAAGCTGTTTTGATTGTCATCAACTGTAGGAACAGGCCTACGCACATGTATATCAATCAAAATACGGTACTTTAATGATTAAGGAGTAATAATTCTCAGGACAAAAAGGGAACTTTTGTTCTAAGTTTCCAAAATAATGTTCCTCTTGAAATCCAGTGTTCAATTAGTAATTGCATTGTGTCTCCTGCTTTTGACTCCTGGATATGTTTCACCCATGTAATTATCTACGTATAATTTGGCCTTGACCTTGCTTGACCTTCCAGCCTTGACCTTTGACCTAGGTTTATGCAAATGGCTTCCTCACCTGCTAGGACCCTGGACCAATTATGATCCATCATCTGGAAATATCAGGAATGGTGATAGCACCGATGTGGTAGGGTTTGTTCTGAGATGAGGTCCACAGTGAGGATACCAAAGATATAGGGAAGAGAAAGAAATGGTCTCTATTGTATAATCAACTTTGCAATACTTGATGCAATTTCAAAATATCAAGTGTGAGACCCTTGGGCAAAAATACGTTATTATGGTAAAATCTTTCAGTTGTGAAAATCCAACTGTTGCAGGAACTTTCCAAGACTGCCACATGTATAGGTTTATCTCAGAGAATTCTTTCTAGCAAAGTTACTATAGGCCCTATATATCCTTATTATTTCTGTGGGATTTCAGATGCTGGCCCTGGCACTTGATCAGTTGACCACCCAGCTGACCAAAGAAATTAGCACAGGCCAACAACTCCTAAATTACTAGGCACAAAGTTGCCTGAGTTGCAACTAACACCAACATCAGGGTTTCCCTAGAAGGCCACCAACAGCCAGTCATCATGCAGAGCCCTAGTGAATACAGAAGTTCAAAGGTTGGGTAAAGTTGGGTAATGTTGGCACACCTGTCATTTTGGGAGCCAAAAGTTCACTAACACTTTACATGTTTGCTGTTCATTGGTCAGGAATAACCATGCCCCTCTTCCCCAACAACTGACTCTTCTGAACCATCCCTGAACCACTGGCCTTGCACATGGATGGCCCAATAACCATAGAAATCTAAGAAGAGTGAACTTTGAAACAGTTAGCAATTACTGCCAGCCTATGGGCCAAATGGCTGTACTAATGCTTCACTAACCAAAGGCAATGATGCTGACATTTTGAACACTAGAGTTAGAAGGAATATTAGCTATAGAGGTTGAAGGTACAAGGGAGCTGTCAGTGATTGTTTAGAATATTCCACTCAACTGATATACCTGTGATATACTTGTCAGAATATGACTGGTAGCAATATGGGAGGTGTTTGGCAGGTCAATAGTAGTCAGATATATATATGGATGATGCATGGTGCTTGGTTGGAATTTTTAAGTTAAAACTTCCGCCCAGAATTGCCTTTGTGCAGTTCAACAAGTACATGTATATGAGTTGTGAATTTGAGTATACTTCCACTATATTGAAGTGATTGTTTTTAAAAAGAATGTGATGTAATTTTTGCATGCAATTTGCATGTATTATTTCAAAATTACACATGTACAATTGTACATTGTAACAGTATTGTATATTTATTTAGCAAGTACAGAGGGTGTTTAAGAGTGATTAATTAATTGGGTAGTATTCTTTTGAGAATAAATCAGGCGCTTTTAAAATTGTCCAAAAAAAAGTTGGCATCAATTGCCAGTAATATGAAGCCCTTAGTTAAGATTCCCTGCTACTTTAGTTTATTAACTCTTCTATTCTAGCATGGTGCTTGTCTGATTATGTTATATAAATTTTCTTTAGACCAACATTTTCTTGACATGTTTGAGTTTGAAATTGAGGTGGTGACCAGTCTGACCACCCAGTAACCTATATCCTACTGTGACCATACAAGACCCCTAACAACAGATCATACAGGGCACCATATTGTTCATTCAAGAAAACAATCATGATTTTTACCTGTGCCAAGAACTTCCCCTTAACTCAGAACCCTGTGGGGTTACACAGTGAAGCAATTCACCCTTAGCTATCAATCAACCCCCTCCCCTCAGGTAGACCCCATGGTATTTATGTATGATGTGTCTCTATGCCTCAGCCCTGGCATTTACTGAAACTTGTTACACCACTCTGCCAGGTGTCTCTCATATCATGGCATATCAGCCAAATTATCTAGATGGATATTTCCACATTTGTGACCTTTTTCTAGCTGTTGAATTTTGGTTGGGAGAGAATGTTGTTGTTTCTATGGTGGTATCTGATATAGAAATGATATCATTTGCTTGGAATTAGTTGGGGATGCTCTGATACCACTTTTTTCACAAACTATATAATACTGATATATAATACTGATACTACTGCAGAAAATTGGTAGAAGGTCCCATCCCTGGTCTCAGACAGTTGAAGAAGCCGCGAAAGCTTCTGGTGAGTCCAAAAAGATAGACCTTTGTGCCATGAATTCAAACCAAAAAAAAAATTTATATTGGTTTATAGCGAAACACTTTGATATAGAATTAAAGTGGACTGTGGCACTGTGAAAATGGCACTTCGTGACTCATGATAGCCGATGAAGTGTCATCTTCTCTACTTTCAACATGGGAAACATAGAAGCTGTTTGATTAGTCATGATCAAGAGTAAGCCATTTGACTGCTCATAACAAATTTTAGAGTGAAAATCAGATGCATATTCCTTTCGTTTGGCTGTCACCAACAAGTGGGATAAGTCTCCTTCAATCAAATTAACATTGAAAGTATTGGGTGTGATCATGACAAATCATCAGCATGATGACACACGAAGTGCCATTTTCACAGTGCCACAGTCCACTTTAATTCTATATCAATATATCAAAGTGTTCCGCTGTAATAAATCCTGCATGGAATAGCTCAGTGTCAGTGGTAGGACATTCTATTGGACACCAAGACCTGAGTTTGATTCTGAACCCAAGCAACACATGAGAGATGCATGGATGTTTCATCCTTTGACAAGGATAAATGCATCTTTCCGTCACCACCTGGTCCAGTAGCAAAATTTATACAAGCTGTAAGCACGATCACTCAACAACCACTATCTTCAGAATAGACCAGTTTCCTTCTTGCAATATATATACATATTTATAAAAATCATGATATTCATAACTTCTGTAAAGTGGAAGTTCTGAAAACATTGATACTAATCCTAGATATTTCTGATATATTGCATCAAAACAACATGTATGAAATTGACAAATTCGTGGTACCAGTTGGTTTGCTGGCACAGCTAGTGTTTGTAATGTCTTCATATTTTAGTATTATGTTATTTATGCATTCATTTTAGGAGTGACAGGTGAACATTTTTTACATCAACCTACTTTTTCCTACAAGCCTCCTGAAGCTAAAAAAAGTCTCAGCAAATTAGACTATTTCAACATTTACCATTTATTGAGCATTAATATTTCTCTGAAGGGGTGAGAAGTTTTAGTGATTGGGATTATATCCCGTAATTTTGCACTAGTTGGGATTAATAGGGCTGACAATTTATCTTTAGCTTCTCGGATCTACTTGAAACGTCAGTCGGCAGGGGGAAAAACTGCGATGCCAATGTTATTATCATATAAATTTGAAAAAAAAATCGTGTTGGGTAATTTTTTTTCTGTAAGTAGAAGATCCGTTTGGTCTGTCTCTTCTACAAGCTTAAAATAAAATATGTCTGCCATTGTCTGGCCTAATTGGACTGACAGGGACATAAAACCAACACAAAACAATATTTCTTTATTAATACCTGTGCCATTTTCATTGTTGTCCAATGCTTTACGTAAATGAATCTGAATCTGATATGATATTCTCAAACCAAGTATTTGATAGTGTGATAAACACTATATATCTTCCCCATCTTTAACAATGTGTAGTACACCATTTTCTTATCCTGCTTCTCTTTTTCAATCCATCTTGTTTGTCAGATTTTTGTTGCTGGGTATTAATTTGGACCCACCCCTGGCAAGGTTACAGCCCAGCCAATGGGGTAATACCACGTGGTTCAGTCTGCTTTTCTCTTCTGACATTGGAGAGAGTTGTTTATTGGGAAAACAGGGAGCAGAAGGAAAGTTGGTTCCCTGCTCTGGGTAATAGAGTTGTATAGGCAGCAGGACTGGTAGTGGCAGCCATTCTGTGTCAACTTTTATCATTGCTCTAATTGGTCATATAGTCAAAAGACAAGGCACTGGTATGAGACATCAAAATTTCAGGCCTGCAGAATAAGTTTTTTTATCTCGATGAATTAAGTGTCCTGGAGCGACGAGGATCAATATGACGAGTCAGACCTTGCCCCTTGAGAGTAAAGCAACAACAAATCTTCCAACAGAAAACAGAACCCATGACCTAAATAGCAGCTGATCTTGGATCATAACCACTACTTGACACCCTTCTTGGTTCTTACCATTCTAGGGGGAGACAACGATAAAATCTAGTGGTATACTTTTATCATTCTGTCACATAGCAAACAGTCTATAGTACTAGTAGTTGGCCCACAGCTGTATACTGTATAGGGAGCATGCAGTTATTCCTTGCATCTCTCTACCGCATGCTCACCCCGCAAGGTCAGAGTAAAGGATCCCCATATTGTTGAACTTGCTCGTCCAATGTTTGTTGTCAGGATATGTTTGTTTTCATTGGTCAGTGGTCAGTTTGGGTTGTCAATACAGTTCTGCAGGGGTCTCTGTTGAAAATAACAGGAAGATAAGAGATGAGTGATTCATGAGGGCATGTTCTTAGTTATGCCTAGCAACTTCTAAAAGGTCTAACATGCACTATGAAGGTCTAGGCACTTTCTTACTGAGATGCAAACCTCTCAGATTTTCAAGGGTGCCGGAAGAAAACGCGGGCGGCAGGGGCGGTCGGTTGAGAAAGGGCAAATCCAATTCGCGAGACAAAAATTTACTGAGCGGCAATGACAATTTTGAATATCTTCTTATACATTTTTTTTCTTGGAGATGACAAGGGCAACCTTGCCCCCCTTGCCCCTCCTGGCCAGAGGCAGCAGGGGCATTGCCCCCCCCTGCCACCCCCTGTTCCGGCAGCCTTGCAGATTTTGATGTATGATCCGGGCAACCCTAGTTTGGTTGATGCTTGTTTCTCATGGTGTTACCTTCTTGCCGCGCAGACCCCCTTAATATCACCATTGATGTCTAATTATTTTTTACTTAAGTTGTGCTGGTATACGCAACTTTTAAAACCTCCATCTTTCGTGGAGGGAGCTGCACTTTCAATTTTGATGACCGCCCGTGGATGATAAGATAAGAAGACTGGGACATACTCTATTGATTCAGGGCTGCCCAGGGTCTTTTGGTTCCCCTAGCAAATATACACACAAAGCCATTGGAACAGAACTGGATAAAGCCGCTTCCATATAATGTCCCTTAGGCTTAGGCTTGGACTAAAGTGAGTTCCTGGGATGAGATTTGAACCCACGCCCTCAAAGCCTGTTGACAAGCATGCTCAACCATTAGGCCACTAAATGAGGGCATTATGAGGCGGTATAAATAGTATCCTTGGAATGCAATATTCATGTCCTAGGATTAATGTTTATTTGAATGATTTCCCGCAATTTCTATTAGTTCGTGAATATGGCAAAAGAGTCTATCATTTATGAATTGTTCGAATGGCTGAAGATAATTGCAAACCATTACAGAAGTGAGAAATCAACTTTTTTTTTTTTTGCTTTACTTTATCATTACCCAAAATTAACCATGGTACAAAAATATAACCATCAACCTTGGAGGCCAGGGACTTCCTACAATTCCAGGCACATTTTTTAGCAGCCTGTAGTGGCAGTACTGTCAGATTATGCCTACAACCATACCTCATAGTAGACCAAGATTATTTTAGTAACTGACCCTTTCTTTTCCATTGATGTAAGAACCCCTCCTGATACCCAGTGCATACCCAGTATATATGAATGGAACCCAGCAGAAGAGCATCATTTAGCTGCTCTATATAGCATCTACAGGGCTCTTCACCTTTCTCCCCCTCTAAATATATACCAGCAAAGTTAGACAGCAAGCACCGGGCATTGGCTGTCGGCTTGCAAGGAGAATGCTTTATGCCAAGGTTATTCCAATATAACTCCAAGGGGTCTAGTTCTATGGTATGGCACTAGGGGTGTTGATGTACAATGGAGAGATTTGTAGCCCTCTGGTGAAACGACTGGAAATGAGGGAACAAGGATACGTTTCTACAAGAGGAAGGGACTGTTAGGTTTGGAAACTACAAGTAATGCCAATCCTTGCTCGTGTAATACATTTGACACAAGGTTTTGATGAGCCAATTTTTGACAAACTGGAGGAAGGGTGTTACACGATTTCATCAGTTAGGCCTAATGATTACTTTATCAGTTTGAATTAACATTATTTTGAGCAACAAAATGGATGTCAAAGATGAGATGACTTGACTTGAATATCATCTGCAGCGGTCGATCTTCTTTCCAAAAGGTAAATCCAGTGTCCTTCTGATTCTTCTGAGTTCTGCTTCTTAGCCTTCGAATGGAATAATTTTTGTGACATTATAAATGCAAAACGGAGTGCTTTTGCAGCTTACCACACACAAAGCCTCTAGAGGCTTGCTTAAACTTACGGCATTGTCAGATTGTTGGGAGATATCAGAATTCATTGAAAATGGCCAATAAACTTTTGGTCGGTTGATCCAGTCAATTTGATGAAAATGATGGCTGTCTCCATTGTCCAACCTCACTTGTGTCTCAATTGGACATCTTGGTCTAAAACTTGGTGCAAGAGTATACTAGATATTTGGAAGTACTACAAATCGCTTCCATGGGAATCCTGCCATAGTCACCCAATCTTAATGACTTTCTTCCGAGCTCAAACGGTAAATAGGCGGTACCAGATTCATTAATTTATATCACCATAACATCCTTCAGTTTCCATTTCCGGGGCACTATGGCGTTTTTGCATCCACATTGCCCATGATCTTGGGTGTACAACCAATGACTCATTCCACACCCTAGTAACCCAGGTAGAACAACAGAACCCAACTATCCCACCAGCCCCCCCAAACAGCTGAGAAGACACTGACCCCACAAGTTTACTTCCTACTCAAACCTAGGATCACCCATGATGCTCTGCCATTGCTGAACATTGCTTTTGCTTGGCCCTCGTGCACTTGGCTTGGCTAGCTGCTGCTTTGTGGATGAGCTATACACTTGTTTTCTCAACCTGCCCTCCACTGTTGTTTTATTGGCCACTTATATTTAGCCTCCCTCTAACAACCACCCTAGAGATCACCTGGAGACATACAGAGACACCTACAGATCAATGATGTTGTTAGTTGCCATGGAAACCACTATTTTTCAGTTGCCCACCAGGTGGTCTGTACTTTCCTTCCTCCATTTTGAAGAGGTCTATACTTCCTTCGATTGAGCACGTGCTTCTGACTGACTATCCATCAATGTTCTCAAGGCAGCTAGTAGTACAAATAGTACTGCTCCAGGATGGTTTTAGGCCTACAATCCCTGAACCATACCTTCTTCCATCCTTGATTTGGCCATGCTTGAACTACCCATGAACTGTTTGACTGACCTTGAACTTACAACCCGGCTAATCACTAAAACTAAACATTGAGAAAGACGAGAAACAGGTAACGACTCTATGTTCTCCTCTGACCTTGCAATGCACAGAAACTGTGTGAGCCTGTGTCAGAAAGCAATCAGGATCTAGGTTCTGTTTAATTTCTATCATTCCAGCTAATGTTTATATTGAAGCTTAACTTTAGTTACTTCATGTTGCAGGTTTTTTTTGCAATTTCCCTTATCCAAATCAGGGATAGAGAGTCTTGTCCGAAAGACGATATCACCATGAGCATCTGTTACAGCTCCCAGATGTCTATCAATAACATTATTCTTGACGGTTCTTAGTTAAGATAAGTGATTAGGCCGATAAGTCAAATTGGTGGCTAGTTATTGACAAGAATCAAACCATAAACAAAGCCACTAGAAATTGCTTGCAATAATTACCGTAGAGCCAGACTGAATTTTGAGGAGTGATAGAATCCTTTTTAGAAAACCTATAGGCTAGTAGATGATGCTGATAGAAATCCACAGGTTAACTTTTTGCACCAAATGTTGCACTTGATCTACCCTTTGACTTAACTTCACTCCACCTCCAGCAAAGTAACCCAAAGTTAGAAAAGTTAGCAAGAGTTAGATATAGACATGAGGCACACAGCAGGTCCCAGGCAGATGCCATCCAATTCTTGCATCAATGGCAATCATTTAGCTGCAGAAACATAAAACTACCTGACTGGTTAGCTATGAAAAGGGCAGAACACACTAATAAACCACAGATTGCCCTTTGATTAACCTTCTTGTCTTTTGTATCAACCTTGCTATCAACACTGTGGTTCAATCCTGTAATTATTTCATCAAAGAAAAGTCTATTTTTCTGCTTTATCTGCAAGGGAACTAAATCATATATACAAGTAGATTACTATTAAGTGGATACATGCAGGATTCCAGACTGATTAATCGAATTCAGTTTAATATTAATATTCTCGTCTAACTTTAATTGGCAGAAAAATACATTACAATCACAAAACTTAAAATCAGTCTTCTTCCCAGGATGAGACAGTAGCTGAAAAACAAAATGTTGTCTTAATTGAGAAGGCAGTTGGTCTCAGAAACACTGATTTATTCCTAATTATTTGTAAATCTTACAGCAAACTGTTTTACAATGGTACCTTGGCAGTACAAAAAATGCTTTTGTGAAAAGGTCCCTGTTAGCACTTCATAAATGTTGAACCTTGCAGCTCTTCATCGACCACAAATTGATACTTTTGGTATCAGTTACATATTGCAGCATCTAAAGGTTATCAGTAATGCATAGGCCTTTTGCAGTGCAGTATGGTCAAATATTGCACTTTGCAGAGGTCTGAATAATCTGATATTTCCCTTCATATTGCACTTATGGCTATACAAATATCCAATGGAGATCATCTAGTCATCTTTCTAATAGAGATCATCAAGTCGTCTTTCTTGTGCTTGTGGTATATCTGGTCACTGCATATTTAGCTATCTGAAGTCTTGTGTATCTTATCTTGTCCTGCTGTCTTGTAATCTCTGACTGTCCAGTTCTAAATCTATGACCATTTGTCCCAAGTAATAGGCTGGCTTCTCTATAGCTACCTTATGATACCATTTGAATATTAAACTTTTCATCAGACATAAAAGTATTGCTCACCTTGAGCTTTCAGCTACTTCACATCTATAGCCTTGTTCATAAGTTAATGATTGACTACACCATGACAGTTTGATCTGTCAACTGGATATCTAGGCCTATCTAAAGGATATAAAATACATTTTCAAAGTGGTGTAAGAGTGTCCTGTCTATTGCTAAATTAATACAGTTCAGATCATTGATCAATTGCATTGTTAAGTACATAGAATCCAAGGTTGCACTATTCTGGCATACCATTGATGCTGTATACTACAGAGAAAGTTTAGATAAAATTGTAATGTCAAGCAAGATATTCAGCTGATTTATTAACTAAAACTAGTTGTTTCTAGAACTAATAGTCAATGTATGATCCATATACTGATCAACAGCTTAACTAAATTCTGCTAACAAGAACTCAAAACAGTAATTGTAAGCTAAACATTCATTGCCACATTACTTCCTGGAATTGTACTCTCCATCTAGAACTTCTGGATGGTTGGAATATTATGATATAACTCAAGTTACATTCTATATCCCCATGCATTCTCTATGGAATCTCCACAATAAAATACCTCTTTTATATTTTATTATACTCTGCTATCTCCTGAATGCTCCATGGTATAAAACAAACTGTTAATTCAGCATTTTCCTTTCAGCAATGAATCAAGGAGGAGGATAAACTACAAAACAGACTTCTCATTTTGTTGGGCATCTAAGTTGGATCTGCTATCTCTGAGGCTATTGAACCAGCCAACAGCTGTCTTGTCATATCTTGCAAGGAAAAAAGAAGCTGCAACCAACTATTGGGAGGCAAGAGGCATTGCAAGTGCTTTGTAAACTTCTAAAGTAAGAGAGAAGTGCTATATATATGATGTAAGTTGCACCTTCACTGCACACTAGTGTACAGTGAATGTATATCCCCAAGTAAAGGAATAAACCATCATAATGAATTAATTATAATATTCAGAAAATCAATATTTCGTCTATAAGTTGTTTTTTTAGGTTTCGATGAAGATTTCGATGATGATTGGTGATTAATTATATTTCCACAGATTTGTGCTACAGTTGACAGACTTTATCCGCTGAAGAATAATCATAAAAAATTAAAATTTTGTCTTGAAACAACCTTTTCAAACATTCAAATTTCCACATAATTTCATTGCAATGACCTTGAACAATAACTTTTCAACTTTACAAAATAACTAACCTTTCCACCAATGCTTCAAACATTGCGGTGGGAGCTAGACAAATTCTGACCAATTCATGTATTTACAAGCCTAAAATCCTGTGATAAATAGTCCCACTTGTGACTATTCAAACAGCAGTTACTCTTCCAAACTCTTCCTTATCGTCTGCTGAAACACAGAATTACTCCTGCAATGACATTGAAAAATTCAACTATACAAAATATGCCAACTTTCACACTGATGCTTCAAACATTGCTTTAGGAGGTAAAGAAGTTCTGTCTAATTCAAATATTTAAAAAACTCAAAATCCTGTGATAAATGGTCCCACTTGTAAGTATTCAAAACAGCAGTGACTTTTCCAAACTCTTCCTTATATTATCGTTTGCTGAAGCACAGAATTTCTCTTGCAATGACATTAAAAAATTAAACTATATAAAGTATTCCACCTTTTCACTGATGCTTCAGTCATCGCATGGGGAGCTAAACAAATTCTTACAAATTTTTACACTTAAAATCCTAAAATGCTGTGATTAATAGACCCACTTGTAACTATTCACAACAGCAGTTACTCTTCCAGGCTCTTCCTTATCGTCTGCTGAAGGCTTCCATTGCTTCCTAAGCCATCAATCCTGACACTCCCTTCACTGCTAGTAAATGCCTCCACTTCCCACTACACCCTTCTTCACTTTACTAATCCATCTCTTCTTCCTTCTAATTCAAAACCCTAAAAACTTAACACATGTTTTTGAAGGTTTGCACAAGAACCAAACGTGTTAACTATCTCCCAGAATGATCTACTCCCAAATCTATCTATTCTCGGATTCTTTCAACACCATACATCCCACCTGAGCTAAAAGATTGAAGATCAGCTATTCTGCTCCACTAAATCTGATTCTATTTTATTAGATTGGCATTGTTTCTGCTGTAGATTATTTTTTTATAGAATTTCCGTCTTTATTCCACTCTTCCCTCAGAACTCTGTCTTTTTTATCCTATCCTATTTATATATGTTCCAACTTGAATTATTCTATAGAATATATTTCTTTTCATAACTTTGTCCTATTCCATTTAGTCTTTCCTTGCAATTATCTTATTGTGTGTTCTATCTATCTTTCAACTCTAATAGGTTCCTTTTAATTGGCTATTTTTCATACTATCTCAATATTTCAATCAATTCTATTCTATTACTTCCAGAACACTTTCCAAACAGAAGAACTTCCTGAGGAATCAATGGAACTTAAGACATTGAACTTTCACTCCTCCACCTTTTTCCAACTTTTTGCACTAAAAAGCAAACTATCTTGCTTCCTCTTCACCCAGTGGCTTTTTCATTGCTCTGAAGTAACTTGTTGGAGATCATGATAGCTCTCTAGTTCCCAAGCTACTAAACTTACTTCACTGAAACCACATGGATGTATATTCAATGAAATAATCTAGTTTCAAAGGCTCTTAAATACAAATATTTGAAGCTAACAGTAACTGTTGTGAAACACCATCAGGAAGTTTCTTCTTATTCATTTACAAACCTCTCCACTTTTACTATTCATGATTTCATTCATTTAATTTGTTTTGATGCGAATGGTTCCGCAATGACAAAAAATGAGCTACAATGTAAAGCTTGTACTATCTGTAAATTAAAATAAACCCAGTTCTGCATATCTCACTTTTGAACACACTAAAAATCTGTGAAAAAAGTTTTTTGATAACATGTGCTATTTCCACTGTTGCCTGGGTGGGAGTCTAAAAAAGCTCAGAAAAAAGTGTCTTGATGTTTATTCTAACTTTCCTCATCCTTCAAGTAAAGGTTCTAGGACTCATTAAATTGACTGCACTGTTTATTTGTATTGTTGCAATGTTTTGTGATGCATTTATTGTATATTTAATTAGCAGGACAATTGAGAAAGAGACTTACTTGTTCTTCCAAGCAACAGCCACGAAATCCAAAGAGAGGCTGAAGTGAGACCACGTGATCAGAGGATGTGGCCAACCAGAGGCTGAGGGGCAACTGGAGGCTTGTTGGAGGCAGGGATGAGGCCTCTAGAGGCACAAGAAGCACAGGGCTCTATTGGAGGCCCAGAGTCAAGGCCAAGCTATTGGTTGAACATTGGTGAAGCACTGCATCTCTGTCTCTCTCCATCAATTGGTGGCTGCTGATGCAAGCAATGGACTTAGATAGAGGAGGGACTATAGGAGATTATAGATCTATAGCAGAAGATCAGGCAGATAAATGGGGAATTAACCAAAGAAGTGATTGCTGTGAAGATCCAACCAAACAATGCTTGGTGAAGAAAATTACAATTAGGCCTTTAAGATAATAGTGTATTCTTTTACTAATAATAGTTTATTTTTTTAACTACTGATTTTGTTGTAATCAGCTGTTTATTGGGCCAAGATGGATGATTTGATAAGTAAGATCTACATTCTCAATAAAATTGTATCTTCTTCTTCTTTTTCTTCTTCTTCTTCTTCTTCTAAGAAAAAATGTATCCTTCCAACACAGGACAATCCAGGAATACAGTCTGTAAAAACAACCTATACAGTAGCTACAGCACAACTGTAAACCTATAGGTCAACAATCACATGGGCAACAATTCTACAACCCTAACACCTATATCAATTGCCTGTCCAAGAAACTTGAGCCCATTTTCTATTACCTGGGGCTGGGCAGGTGGCAAATATAAGTATCTGTTTATTAATAGGCTGTGAACTTGTCACTCAATCTGAGCAACAGGTTGCTATACAATTTTGAAGTAATGGGATGACTTGAATGACCTGTAACCAAATGTAGAGCTAGTGATTTTCTTTATAGATTCATAATGACTTTAGACTTCTTCTTCTTCTTCTTCTTGAGTATTCTGGGTCTTCTCAATAGAAACCATGTATAACCATCTTCAGGGTAACTAAAGACACTTATCAAGAGTTTTTACTTGGGTTTTGATTAGGTCTAATTTAAAATCCATCAATTACCAGTGTATGTTGGTATATTTCTGTTTCTGTGATAATATTCATTACTTAGAGCTCTGTGCACACTGACGGTTCATGGGATGGGAAAAAATGGTCCTCTTATTTTCAATTTGCAAACTGGCCTTGCCACGTCATTGACAGTTTTCTGTTGGTCTCCTAATCTTCTTATTAGATGAAGTACCTCAAGACATTAAGTAGTTTGTTTAGTGTCACCTGTGTTGCTAAATTTTATAAGCACTGAATCAACTGATTAACCATAACTGACACTAACAAAACATTTTTAAGCCAGTGACATCACACGACCAAGTTGAAAGTTAATTTTTAAACTGTTTGGACCGCCAATCTGCAAACATCTATAATGATAGTCAATGTCTTTTTTATTTATTTCTCTTTACAGGTACGACAACAAAAATCATGCAGCTTGTTTTGGGAAACAAAATTGCACTGTGGCCGATTTCCAGTTACGGTTTATCACTTGTCATGCCACACCCGGGACAACACCATTATATGTAGCCTCTGCAATTGTACAGTATACCAAATAGAGCTTTTTTTCCTCGGTGATTATGAGTTGTAATCTCTCAAACTGGCGACTATGGCAACTAAGGGGATTACTGACCACTCAAGATAACAGTGTTAAACAAGCAAACACTCTCAACAGTTATATTTCTAACAACTGTGAAGATTTTCTATAGAATGAACAGATTTTCTCTATGCTTTTCCCTCCCCCCAACCAACCTTGTGAAAAACAGTCAATCAAATGAAATTTCACACTTTAGCAAGTTTGAGAATACAGCTGTTTTAAAATTGTTTTAATTCTGAAGTTATTAATGTAAATACATTTAAAAAAACTTAACCAAGGTATGATTTTCTCAGTCCAAGGTCATTTCAGGCCAATAGACTAAGTAAAATACAGACGTAGGCCATCCACATATACCCAATGTGTGGGGTATGGTACTTGTTCACCATAGACACCGATACAAGGGTCTGGCCAAGCATTTCAAATATGAATCAAAAGGTATAATTTATCAAAAAAGATAATGAA
The DNA here is from genome assembly GCA_026936325.1 of Platynereis dumerilii. Lineage (NCBI taxonomy): Eukaryota > Metazoa > Annelida > Polychaeta > Phyllodocida > Nereididae > Platynereis > Platynereis dumerilii. The sequence goes on from JAPTHN010000014.1 coordinate 26,574,026, forward strand.
ACATTTTTTATTACCGAGTTATAGAAAATAGTAAAAGTACTTGTTATTACAAAATGTGTTCAATCTATCTATCTATCTATCTATCTATCTATCTATCTATCTATCTATCTATCTATCTATCTATCTATCTATCCATCCATCTATCTATCCATCTATCTATCTATCTACCTCTCTATCTATTTATCTCTCCATCTATCTGTCCGCACATTTTTCTATGTACATATGTATTGATTGTTTCAATTCAAGTATTTATTTTTCTATCTATCTGTATATCTATCTGTCTATATTTGCTTATCTTAGTTACCCAGACCAAAGAGAGGCACATTTGAGGCACTGAATAGGCATATTTGAGGCATACCATGAAGTAGGTAGAGGCATAAGCTGAGATCACAGGAGGCGTAAAGGAGGCATATCAAACTCATTAAATATGCAAGAGGCACATATGAGGCATTTTCGAGGTACATTTGAGGCATATAGGAGGCGTATTTGAGGCGTTCCAAAAATTTTAATGATGCCTCAAATATACCTCTAGATATGTTAATGATGTGCCTCAAATGTGCCTCATATGCAAATGAAGAGGCATATTTGAGTCACATAAGAGGTACGTTTGAGGCATAACTGAGGCGTATTTGAGGCATAGGCTCATCATGTAAGTGGAGGTACATTTGAGGCATAAATGAGGTGTATTTGAGGCGTTCCAAATATTTTAATAGTACCTCTTCTGTACCTCCGCATGGAGGTACAGAAGAGGCATATCTGAGGCATGAATGAGGCACATTGACAGTTAAGGAAGTGAGCCAAATATTTGAATTTTCAAATAGTGCTTCTATCTCAAACAAAGGAAAGACTTGGTACAAAAGCAGAACTACTAAATAAACTTAATGACCTTGATGTAAATGTCAAATGGGTGGCACACTCAATCTGACATGCATTCAGGATTATTTGTCAAATTAAGGATATTGTTATTTGACTTCTAACAAAAGAGCATGTTGTCATGTGAGTGATAATATAGTCTGTTGCGCAAAACACAAAATTCTAAGAGTTACATCAGCAACACAACCAAATAAATTGAACTAATTGTTCAGAAAATCTTTACAATAAAAACTACAACTTGCATATTTATAAGTAAGGCAAATACAGCGAAGTATAAGTAAAAATGTGACTTACAACATTGGCACCATATTCTCTAGTTGGGGTTTCCCTTTTCAATGCAAATTTAGGTCACCACAAGGAGACACCCCAGTATTATAATCTACAGGAGAGGCATGTTTGAGGCATAAGGGGGAATTCAGGTCACACAAAAATTTGGCTATGTTGGAGAGGCATATTTGAGGTACAGGGTAGAAAAACAGAGTCCAGTTTGAGGCACTTATAGGCATAGATGCAGGTAATGCTTTTCTTGGTAAGTCAGAGAGGCATGTTTGAGGCATATCATTATGGAGGGAGGCATAGATGAGGCACATCATGAACATTAGAGGCACATTTGAGGCACACTGCACTTGGTAGACTATGCCTCAAATGTGCCTCGAGTATGCCTCAAACGTGCCTCAAATGTACCTCTGAAAAATTTCTATGCCTCAAATGTGCCTCTCTTTGGTCTGGGTAACTATCTGGCTCTCTATCTATCTTCATCATGATTTGCGGCCATGGAATTCATCTCAGCCATCTATACCTTCAGGAGTGCTGTGATTATAAATTTCTTACATTCATAATCACCCCACAGTCGCCTCTAAGACTCCAAGGTGACTGGAACTGGTATATAATCACTTATATAACCACACCATAGTCGACCAACAGTCAATTGCCTAATCTCAGTCTCAATCTCAGTCGCCCATAGATGTTCAGATGATGAAGCCCCCCCCCTCTCCTCTTTGTTTCTCATTGTTACACATTGTGTTGTATTGGAACCAGGCATTCTCAATGCAAAATTAATCCATGTATAACTGTGTGAAACAGAAATAACAGCTTGAAAACTGCCATAAACTATTTTTGGAGACTAAAGTCATTCTGGAGATTACAGAGATTACAGTTTATAATCACCGAGGAAAAAAAGCTCTAATACAGTACATAGTACCTAGCTGTATATTATGTATTTGTTGGTCTGGTCAGTTGCCCATCAGTTAAACCTGCACATTATACCTCTATGAGCTTCTATGTTTTGACTTGAGGTGGCATTCTGGCAGCCAACAGGCAAAAGCAACTGGTTGACTCATTGAAAAACCAGTCAGCTGAGTTCAGTCAGCTGAGCCAGCCACAAGTGGGGTAAGTTGGGGGGGCTACCCTACTCTTGGCAGATGGACTTGTTGTTTTCCTGGTTCTGAATGGCTAAGTTAGATCTTGCTCATTAGAGCTGAGGAAGTACAAATTTCTGGCATCAGATAAAGTACAGAACATCTTATCTTATCCGGACTGAGACGACTATTACGGCTGCACATCGGCAAGATACAACGTTTGATGACAATGTAATAAATTTTTTTCTGGTCAGGATGGAGCCGGGGGGGGGCGACCGCCCCCCCTGCCCCCCTGTAGCTACGCCACTGGTTGTTCGGATTTGATAAATGCAATAAAGTCATCATCAGTTGAAGAATAAAACACATTAAGCAAATAGCAACCCTTAAAACCATCTTTATTGACATACATGGCACAACATAACACAAACCTGTTTTAAAAAAAAAGGTACAACTATTCCTTTGATGTTTTGCACAACAGGAGAAGTAAATTTGGTTCCAGATTTCCTTGGGTAAATAAATATGCAGATTTGTTTATTAACATATCTGGGAGACATAACACCTCCCAGCTCATCTCTGAGCATCCCTGCACAATGGAGAAGTCTCTCAGAAGAGGGAGAATGCAAACATGGCCTCTCATATTACTCTAGTTAAGAGGTGCTTTATTATATAATTTATATTACAGGGATCAGGGGGTGATACTTATATTAGTAATTTAATAAGTTTGAGTTGGGTCAATACGTAACTTTGAATAAATTGAAGAATTATCAGACAGACAAGAAATTTTATTCATAACAAAGAGACAACAGTAGTAATCAATACATGATCCAGTAAGTTTATTTTGTTGCAGAAAAAAAACACAGTTTATGCATGATTTTACATGATTTGTCGCTTTATTTAAGTTCATTATGGGGAGACCTCTCTTTCTCAATAAGACAAATGAACCACTTCGACACAATCACAGATATAGCATGACACCTCTGATGTAACAAAAGTTTTATATTTCTGTTAACACATGCATGCAAGTATGTATATATACATTGATGATTAATTGTCTAATAATTAAAATATAGTATATTTTATGGGAAAATATTAATAGTGGTTGACCAGCAAATTTCTGAAAAGTAGGGTAATGTAAAACTTTTGAGTTGTATCACAGCATTAAGATCACAGCAAATGTTTAATTAGCATCACAGCAAAATTGACATTTATATATATATAATATTGATATACGACTATAAAAAGTGAAATTTTAATGTTATTTGCCTATTTTGGCACATTTTGGCATTAAAGTTTTAGGAGACACCATGACAGTTAAGATCTTGAAGACAGCATAATTTTATAACAACAAATAAAAGTTGTCTCAGCAATATTGTCCATAGTCACAAACCACACAGACCCTATAATACATCACTTACAAAAGGAGATGTGTATTTTATATGAAAATGTTGAAAGGTGCTGCCACCAAAAGCAGAATACCCGCAAGACCGGAGATATACAGGGAATAAGCAAACGCTTCTGCACGACAAAATTTAAGAAAATAAAAATTAAATAAAAATGACATCTACATGAACTTACAAAAACATAATGAAACTAAAACTACATGTTCTAGACTAAGAATTATACTAACAGTCTATCATAAAACAAATGGCATAGGCCTATGTACAAATATCATAAAATTAACCGAGAGACCTAGCATCAGCAAAGGTTAGCACATTTTGGTTAAATAGCACACATCCAGCTTCAAATCCATAAATGCACATCAAAACTCAATAATAGAAACATTAGTAAAATCTTGCAACCAGATTGTCAGAGCATCTTTGAATGATTTAATGGATGGTTTATCTTTTATTTCTGGTGGGATGTTTGACCATAGTTTTGCACCATAGTATCTTAAGCTTTTCTTGCCATAACCTACAGTTTTGAATGTGGGAATTTCAAACAAGTCATTGTCTCTTATGTTATAAACTGATTGTCTTCGATTGAATAACTCTTTAATGTATTTTGGAACATTGTCAGTTTTCACTTTGTACATCAACACCGCTACCGTCTTTATGCATTCCCTTTGGATATTTAGTATTTTCTCCTCTCGACAAATATTTTCATAATCTGCATCATTATCATTCACAACAAATCTAACAGCCCTTTTGTTGGTTTTTTCCAGTTTATCTATATTACTTTTACTTGAAAACATCCATACTGTCGGACAGTAGTTGAAATTGCTATGAATATAACTATTGTACACTATTTTTCTGCAGTGTTTATCCAGGAAATGTTTCATTCTTTTAAGAGCATTTATTTGTTTACTTGTCGAATTGCATACTTCATTTACATGACTTTCAAATTTCAGCTATTCATCAATTTCTATTCCGAGAATTGTTACCGTAGGTGAGGCTTTTATGGTACACCCTTCAAGTTCAAGCGTTTCATTTGTGAAAGACAGGCGCCGATTGAGGAACATTAATTGGAATTTATCTGCATTTGCTTTCATGCTATTGTCATTAAACCATTGCATAGCTACATTACAGTCCTCTCGAAGTTTAGACTTTATATTTATTATGTCTTTATCAGTAACACTGAGTGTGTTGTCATCTGCATAGTTGTAGACTTTAGAGCTGGTTTCATGGAATAGGAAATCATTTATAAAAATATTAAAAAGCAAAGGCCCAAGAATGGATCCTTGGGGAACACCCTTTATATTGTTAGTCCATTCAGATGTTGTTTCCCCTATTTTCACTCTTTGATTTCTATCCATAAGATATGACTTAAGTAGTCTGCAGGCATTCATACTACAACCATAAGCACGTATTTTTGCAATTAGCAGACCATGGGGCATGCAGTCAAAAGCTTTTGACAAGTCAATGGCAACAACTCCAACAGTGTTGCCATTGTCAAGTGCTTGTCGCCAATCTTCAGTTAGGCAGTTCAGTATGTCATGACAACCATGACCTTTTCTGAAGCCCGACAGATATTCATGGAAAGATGATTCCATATGTTTATATAGCTGGTTTGCAAGTACCTTTTCAAAAATTTTGGACATGGAAATTAGTAGGTTTACTGACCGATAATTATCTTTATTTAGCTTATCTTTTTTCTTATACAGTGGCGTTATATTAGCCATTTTCATCCTATCTGGGAACTTACCTTGTTGCATACACTTGTTTATTATGTATGTCAATGGCTTTACCAGTGATCTGCTTGTCATCTTAATAAATTTAACAGGGATTTCGTCATACCCTGACGCTTTCTTTGAAGATAGTTTTGAAATAACTTTATGAACATCATGTTCTGTTATTTCGGAAAATTCAAAGTCAAAATCTTGTTTAACAATTTCATTCTTAATGATGTTCATACTTGGGTGGTTATCATATCCACTTATTATGTCTTGTAGGGGTCTGTGGTTATTTTCCTGCATACCTATCTCTGCCCCTATTTCACTAAAGAATTTATTGAAGACCTGACACACTGTATGTAGTCTGAATAAATATAGATAAATTGCTATAATTGATATCGATGTATATCTGGAGCAAATACATTCCATGAAATACAATTTTATCCAGAATAGTCACTTGACTCCACTAGAGATAAATTGGTATGATTGTTTGTTGCAGTAATCTATTTTAAAAGATTACCCATTCAATTCATAAATATTGGTCAGCCGTTAATTAACATCTTGACCTTGTTCCCCTGCAATTATTATTCTCTTTTGTATATTCATATTTTTCTTTTTCTTTTCTTCTGCACAAACAACTTGACAACTCACCTCTTTATCTTCAGGTAGATGACAAAACAGACTGTCGTAAACAGGACAGAGGCAAAGATGAGTCCCATGATATTCAGGGCTGCAAAACAAGACAGAAAAAAGAAATAATAAGAAAAAATAATTGCCAAAAAAAATTGCAAAATAGTGTTGTCTTGGCTATTCACCTTCATGGTTGTCAACATAAACACTAGGGGCAGTGGGGTGATAAACAGTTTTGTATGTACATGAAGTATATGAGAGATGATTAGACAACATTGTATCTTAAAAGAAATATTTTGTCATCAGCACACAAAGGTGAAACTAGAGGTTCCATCCTAAAGTTTCATAATTGCAATTTCAATCACATTCTGATAAACACTTTTTTTTAATTGGAATGTTTTGAAAAATAAATCTGCCACTGCTCCAGTCACAGATCCAACAATTATTTTGAGAACTTCAAAGTGTTCAAAATCTTCCAACAATTTTTACAAAATCAAAAATTAAATATATACCTGGTATATGACATTGGATAAATAGTGGGGATGATACATGCAAACTTGGTGTTTTGTGAAGAAAATAAATGACCTATATTAGTGGATTCTCATTTTACACTGTTGTAAACACTTGAAATATAGCGGGGCAGATTTGTCATGAATAGGGAAGTAATTGTGTGTTTATACATAGAAGCATGAAACTTGGCACACAGTTTAAAAACGTCTTCAAGAAAATATTTAGATAGGGAGCCACTTCAGATTTGACCTGTCATTTTTCAAATATGGCGGCTAATTCTCTTATTTTTCTGCTTCCTGTGAAGTGCCTATGGTTTGACTGTATGAAAACAGTGCTTATTATTCTTACTACAGATCTAAAAAAACGTTATTAACTGATTTCAGCATTGAAATGAGGAATTTTAGGGTATTCAGGGTACATTTTGTCAGAACTGTTGAAGAAAATGTAGCATTTTTGCGGTTACCCATAGTTTCGTCACCCAGAGAATCTACCCTCGACTAATCCCTCCAACGTCGTATATTATCATAAAATTTAGCGTCATAGCATCACAGCCAATCAGCGCCTAGGATTCCTCTCCACTACAATAGTTTATCGGCAATTTGCGAAGCAACTATTCATTTCTCAGAAACGTATATGACCTATTATTTTAAAGGTCTCAGAGAGATCTATCTACCCATGTATGAGTGACATCTCTAACCATTACGGATATGCAGTAAACAGCGAATCGGCCTCATTTGCATAACATGCTTGAATGCCTGGTCATTGGTCAGCTTTGTGGGCGTGTCTGAATAAATCACTGAAGGCTTTGCTGAAATGAGTTTGTGGGATCTCATTTGATTTTAAAACTGACTACATATCTGAATTACTTGTAAGAAGAGCTTTCAAATGAATGATTGCTGCAGACAATCTCTAAATCGTGCCCAATTTTAAAATCGGGCATCCCTCGCAGACATTGAGGTTGATCTAATGTTGGTCTAACATAGCATTTAACCTCCTACCCACATCGGACCCAACGTTACGGTACTACGTAATTTGTCGACACATTTCTCAGACGTTAATACGTACTTTTAGACGTTGATACGAGTGATACAAGCCGTATCTGACCCCTACGTAGCATTTTAACGTTGGTCTAATCTATGACAAGCGTCTTCCCGCCAATTTGGATCCAGCCCAGGCCAGACGAAGCGTCCGCTTCGCGCATGCGCATACTCAGTTTCCGCTCATGGCGGCCCGCTCGAATGTATGCGAAATTTATGGAAGATGTTTTGGTGTTTTCTTGACTTATTACACGTTGTCAACCAGGATTATCTAATGTGATACGAAGATTAACATCTCAAGCGCGGATTTATCAACTTTTGGGACATTCTAGATCGATATTTAGTCTTATTTGGGCCTCGGACATTGGCCGTATCGAAGAGCATGGACAGAATCACAGGATCATCATGGCGCGATCAGCTGATTGAGACTTTATTTGTTTCAATGGTGCATAATGGCGGCCATATTGGATTTCACCCATTAATATCAGGCTAAGACAAATTGTGATGGAATTACTGGAGTCCTTGGTGCCAAAAACATAGGTATAGATACAAAAATTACTTCTCTATCTCAATTAGTTCACAAGATATAGGCAATTTTTGGCTCCGAAAGAGCAAAATGGCGGCCATTTTGGATTTAGCTGTTTCTCTACTCTTAGCAGTGGGCAGCAAATGGCAAACTTTTTTTTCTGGATTACTGACACATTTACCAATCCAAATCCATTGAAAAACTAAATAAAGCAATTTTTCTGAACGTCTGACCTAATATGACTGGACTAATATGTCCACTGACTGCGGTAATCCAGGTATATATATTCGTTATTCAGTCCACAATTAAATCACAAAAAGTCTCAATCAGCAATTTTTATAGACTCAATGAATGGATTTACCTTGGTCTGCGAAGGATTCCATGGTTAATTTAGACTCGGGAAGCCTCTGAAGTGAGCCAGGTAAGTGGAATATTTTTTGTGGGTGGGCAAATCCTGGTTGTATTGATGGGGGGGTTTTTTGACATTGTCGGCTTATTGGCCTATCTTTTTCATGCACCCAAATATGGGCATGGAATTTTTAAACTATATTTGTATTATTATTATTTTTCAATTTATTGAGCAGGTTGATTTTATTTTGGGTACGGCATGCTTATCCAGGGTAGTGTGGGGAGGATGGGGGAGGATTTTGATGTTTTTTGGTTGAGATCTGCAAATATAAAACATAAAATTAAAGCAGTAGATACAGAGCCGTCCGAGAAAGATAGCTCCCAAAATTAATAGACTTTTCTTCCTCATTTTACTGAGCAGTCTACAAGTCCACTTAGGGACTATAAATAAAATAAAATAAAAACACTTACCTTGCATGGTGAAATTGAAAATGTCACTGCAATTTTACCGTGATAAAATTGGAACATTCTCGGCATCTGGAACAGTTGCAATGAGCTACCATTAAACTTGGGTCTTATACAATTTTCATATGCATCTTTGTGGGTGTGGAAAAAATGTAATTTTTTTTTAAACCAGGATAAGCTTTAACATTTTTAAAAGTACATATGTGGATTTTTTGTAACTTGTGTGTCAACTTTTTCTTCATGGCTTCATCTAATCATCAACAGCAAGCATCCTGTTGGAGTTTTCATAATAACAAAGTTACCAGATAGATTAGAATAGGTATGGAATAGATGGCGCTACTAGGCTCTCTGAGAATCAGGATCCTAGGTTCTGCAACTTTGTGCAAACCTTCAACAAACCTTTGGCAGATACGTATGATCAGACATTTGCCCAGAACATTACTTTCAAAAGTTGTCCCTACATATCAAAAACACATTGGAGAAACCTTGGAACTTACGTATTGCCAAATGTGCGACCATACCTTTGATAAACCTATGAATCAAAGGTATGGTCATACGTAACAGTCAAAGGTTGTAAAAACCTCTCAAATGAATGTTAGACAAACCTTTGATTCAAAGGTATGGTCATATGTAATAGTCAAATGTTCTTCAAACCTGTCAACCAAAGGTATGACTTACGTATGACTGACACGTTTAGCCAAACGTTATGACCAAACTTTCTTCCAACCTCTCAACCAAAGGTATGACTTACGTGTGACTCGAACGTAAGGCCAAACTATAAAACAAACTATCTGCCAACCTCTTACTGAGGTTGCGACCTACGTTTGGTTTTCCATCTGAGTGCAACGTTTGGAAATTACCATTGCCCTAGCTTTGTCATACGTTGTTTGGCCCAACATTTGATTCTAATCAAAATAACTACGTAGCAAAAAGGTTTGATTTACGTTGCTGCTCAGGAGGGATGATTATTTCTCCTATTGGCAAATTATTTCAACTATAGGCAAATTATTTCCCCTTCAACTTTGCCCAAAGGAGCAACTTGCTATTCTAACTATTGGCAACCTATTGGCACACTTTGCCTAAAGGAGCAAATTGCTATTCTAACTATTGGCTCACTATTCCAACTATTGGCAAAATTTGCACTTCTCTAAATGTCTTTTTGGGCCGCTTAGAACATTAACAGATAGTTAAATCATACCCATTCCTGCATGCAATTATCGCCAACTTTTGATATTAAAATGCGGTGATTGGAAAGTTATTAAAAAGGGAGTTCCCCAAGGGTCCGTGGTAGGTCCCACAATTTTTAATTATTTTATAAATGATCTTTTCATGTTTGAAGATGGATTTAAAATTGCGAATTACGCAGATGACAACACCATATGCGCCTCAGCACCATGTAAAAATGTGCTAATGGATAAACTGTCGAGCGCCACAAGTGTGGCAATACGCTGGTTCTCGTTTAACAACCTACAAGCGAATCCACAAAAATTTCAGTTTATTGTATATGGTAGAAAAGTTGTGGACGAATCTTTAAAAATAGGTGAAAATGTAAATATCGAAATGTCAAAAATTGTAAAGCTTCTTGGTGTCTCTCTCGATCAGGAGTTGAATTTCAAAGAAGATGTACGCGTAGTGTGCCGAAAGGCAGCATGGCAATCAACTGCATTAGGCAGAATAGCTAAGTTTCTGTCACTAGAAGCCCGTATTCATGACAGTCTTTCGAACGTTCGTTGCAAGCAATTTCGAATACCTTAAGTTGATCCGGCACTTCTGCACGAAGACAGACACCAAGAAAATAGAAAGAATTCAAGAACATGGGTTAAGGATAGTATTCCAAGATACCACATCCAGCTATGAACATCTTCTGGAAAAATCTGGTCTTAAAACACAAGAGGTTAACAGATTACAAGGTATCCTAGTTGAAGTTTTCAAGGCCCTAAATGGGCAATCTCCATGGAGTGCATGTTCAGAGACTATTTTCTAAAAAAGTGTCAAATTACAATTTAGTACACGAAAATCAACTGACACTAGTACATCATAGGACTAAGGCCTATGGCCTACAGACTTTCTCACATCAAGGAGCGCGAATGTGGAATGTACTACCAAACAAGTCTAAAATGACTGATCAGTTATCTGTCTTCAAAAATGGACTTAACAAAATAGATATAGGCGCCTTGAGGTCGCAATTGTTATTTTAGGTTTTTATGAGTGTTTTTACGGTTTTTACAGTTGTTACAACTGTAATCAGTGATGGAAATGGGGGGGGGGAGCTCGGGGGAGCTGAGCTCCCTTGACCAAAAAACAGGGGGAGCTGTACCCTGCTACAGTTCCCCCAATGACCAGTGTTGAAATTACAATTTATCACGTTACTTTTTCAGTCCTCCGGGTGTTTTTGCCAAAATTATGCTCTGGTGGAAGAATTCTTTCCCTTTTGAAAATTTGGAGTGGCAAGCCGCTGTCGCACGAGCGGAGAGCTCCCCCGAAGGAAATTTTCCATTTCCATCACTGCAACTGTTTTTATTACTGTTACTATTTCGGTGAGACTAGCTCTGTGAGCTAATGTTGATTGTTTTTTGAAACCGAATTGAAATAAAACTTGTCTTAAGTCTTATTATATGTCTTAATGCGGGACACATCAGCGGAAATCCCGAAAATGCGGGATTCGGTTTTTTGCAATTTGCGCGACTTCTAGTATCGATACAGACTTGATTTTTTTACCATTAAATTCGGCTTTAAAAGAGCTATTTGAAAATTCCGTAGCTTGACGAAAAAATTTTCAAGAATTTATTGATTTTTGCTTAATAAATAATTCATAGGCCTAAATATATAATCAAATTCTGATCTATAGGCCTATGGCCTAATGGACAGCTGCACATACGACATTATGGACTGCTAATTAATTTTATTCATTAAATTTTTCGCCAAGTATGATTTTCAGTTCACCAGTTGGTCCATTGTGTTTTTTTTTCTGCCCACCCTGGTCACGTTGACAACCCACAGAAAGCTTTAATATTGTACATACTCGAACATTACACGAGAGTAGGACCCATTAACCAAAAAATAATAATAAACTCAAAGTTACAAAAACCAAGAACAATTTTTTGTTTCTTTAATTTCTACAATGGTTCGGTGCTGTTTGCCCTGAAAATTTGTGATGTCACCTAAAAAGCCCCTATAGCTTCAATCCTATAAGAAAATGCTTCATGCCCCGCCCTACTCTATGGCCGTGGTGCATTATTTTTCTAAAAAGTTGGACATTCAATGTGTATTTATATTTGATACGAGTACGCTGCAATATCACTAAAACTAACTTTGATGAATAACAGCAGGACCACCTTTAATTTATGAGGTCCTCCCATGCCAAGAAGGTTTTTACTGCTAATTATTTTGTCTGAATTTGCGATATGTTATATTTCCGTCAAAACTTTATGGTCATGAATGATTTTTACAGTTCTGAAATCAGCAGAAAATTACCTTTCAAATGAATGGCATCAAGCTATGGTTGTTCTGAATTTAACGTAATTTCAGACATTTTTGGTCAGTCAATTTGCTTATTTTTCATATCAATGTTCAGCTTTCTCTTCATATAAAGAAAAAAATTATGTTTGAGCATTGTTCTATAGTATTTCAACTATTAATTTAGTTGATTCAAATAACATTAAACCAAATTTATCAATTTTCTTCCACGTGAATTATAATTGAATGAAATTCAAAATTTCTGTCATTTATCAAAGTTAATTGATTTTTGATAATGATACATCAATAGATAAGTATATCACTCTAAACCAATGTATTTATTTGGCCATTGTCCATTTATCAGAACTAAGTTAGTTGGAAGTTCTTACAATGATGAATGGGCCAAAGATAGGGTTTTTAAAATGCAGCCATTCATATTTCAATTCCTTAAACTCTCAATACAAAGTTGAGTTTCTCAGGGATTAATGAAGATATCATCATAACATATTTTGTACATTACAGTCCTTGTCAAACTTACGTGGAATCTCAAATTTTTTTTTCTATGCTGTTGAAGTGTGATGTCAGAGATGACTCTATTCTAGCATTGCATATTATGTAAACTAACTACAAGCTGTGATGTCATTTCAAACCGGGTCAGATTCCCCAGCTTCTAGCCAATGTTGATCCTCCTGAACTAAGTGTCACAGTTTCAACAAAGTGTCAGAGTAATGCTACATTCTCACGGCGGCTCCCGGAGAACTATTTAAATCGGCGTCGAAGGATTTCCTGGTAATTTGGATAAATTTGGGTGATCCGCCGTCGACTTTTAACATCCCCCCAGGGGAAGTTTTTGTTCCCCTCAGGGGTTCCTAGAAATGGAAAAACTGCGCCATGGATGTCAAAAAGATTCAACAGGTACAAACTTTTTTTTCATGACGGCGGAACAGAGCCCAAAATTTTATTGATTTTTTGATGTCCGGCGGGGATTTTTTCAGTGAGAACGTCTCAAAAACATCTCCGGCGGGATATTAGGACATCCCCTGCCCCTGAGGGGACCTCTCCTGCCCCCGCGGGGACCTCTCCTGCCCCTGGGGGGACATTTGAAGCCTCGCTGGCAGTTATTGACATCCCGCCGCGGTGAAATAGGTTCCCTGAGGGGCAGTTATAGGTTCCCTGAGGGGTATTTTTTATATCTCGGGGCGATATAAAAGTATCCCTCAGGAGGAGGAAATTCCTTTCCCCCGGCAAACTTTTGAGGACGGCGTACAACTTTTCTTCCCTGCAGTGAACAAAAAGAACCCCGCCGTGATATGCTTTTAATTAATTATGCAATGGTTTTATATAACATTGTATGTCGCCGGGATGGTCATTTTTTTCCTAGAATTCAGCTCAGTGGTAAAAAAGTTCTCCAAATAAACGTGCCATGAGACTGGGGCATAAGAGTTTTATCAGGGATAGCCCCTACAACTACGTCATCACAGCTTGATAGCCAATTGGCTGACAGTAAACTACGCATCACAGTTCAAACATTGATATATTGAAGGAAGCATTACATTTTGGATCCCAATGATTTATGGCAGCAATCACCAGTCTAATCCTACCAAATGGCAGCTTTGTGAGCATTCACAGTAGACAACTGTTATAATCCCCACAGAGTTGTTTGATTAATCTACAAAATTGCTAACTTACAACTTTAAACTTTGATGGAAGTTGGTATAAACAGAAGGCTTTGACAATTTGTTTGTAAACACATGGCTTATTTTATGTATATTTGTTCTGGCAGCCCATTGGCTGAGAGGCTGTGATGTCAAACTTGCATGGGTTTTCCCAGACCCAATTTTCACTCTGACACTGAGTTGAAACTGTGATGCTCAGGTTGGTGGATTCGCATTGGTTAGAAGCTGGGGAATCTGATCCATTTTGAAATGACATCACAGCCTGTAGTTAATTTATATATATTGCAATGCTAGAATAGAGTCATCTCTGACATCACAGTTCAACAGCATAGAAAAGAACTTGAGATTCTACGTAATTATGACAAGGACTGTAAAATATACGTTATTCTGCATTAAAACAATGTTAAAAACAGCCACTTCCAAGAACCCCTTTTTTTAACCAAATGTCAAATTGACAAATAAACCACTTAACCTGCGTGATTTCTGGAGTAAACAAGTTTGGGAAACAACTCAGCGATCTGTTTAACTTACTAAGAAAGTAACAATATAGATTTTGACTCAATTGAAGAGCTCTTGGCCATTCTTCAAAATAGTGTTGACCTTTGCTTGTTAAGATAACTTTATCTGACTACTCATTAATTCAGACATTGTATGCCTATTCATTTTGTACAAGCATGGATTGAATCTATACTGTTCTTTGATGACGTCAGTCATGTTGCAAAAAATACTTGGAAACATATGTTACTGTAGGGGAGACTGAGGTAAGTTGTGCCGCCCACTGTTGGGGTAAAATGAAGAACTGGGCACAGAAGGCAATGCCACCCTTGTGTAGGGGAGAGTGGGGCACGTTGGACCTCGGGGCACGTTGGACCATTGCCAATATTTTTTTAATAAAACATTCGCAGTTATCCAAATCCCCGATGAAGAGACCTTTAGTGGTATGCCTTTTATCCAAAAAATTTCATTGGCATTGAAGGAAAAGTGTGAGTTTTATTTCAGGTTTTTTGATTTTCAGCATAAAAAGTGACTTTTTCCAAGTCTCGATGGCTAGTTTACCTTCTTAAAATATGGGGGATCTAGTCAGACAAGTCTCAAAAATTGAAACTATCACCACTAAAGTAAAGTTTGATATAAGTTTCCCGAGTTCACATTCAACCTTGTCAGCGAGACATGCACATTTTCATAAGAGGTTGGGACGGGGCAGGTTGGACCAGCATAGCCGGGGCACGTTGGACCATTATAAACTGGATTGACTGACAAAAAGTTATCGGCAAAATGCCAGCTGTGTAATTTGTGACATTAATAGAGCACCTAAGTCATTCCTGTACAATATGACGGTAAAATCAATTCAGTTGGCTAATCTGCCAGCCCTTCTAGCTGAAACAAGACTTATTAAAATTATCTGGTTAAATATTCCGATACAATCATTCTGCAATGATACAAAAGTGTGTGTTATGATCAGTGAGAATAAAATGTGGCATTTGCTCACTTTCTTCTACTTTCCAAGACTTTTATTCTGTGGTCCAACGTGCCCCTCATGGCGGTCCAACGCGCCCCGTGTCTGGGGCACGTTGGACCAGAAAAAAAAAATTTTCAAACTTATTTTTCTCCGCAACTATAGAAGGTAGGTCAATTTGGTTTGGCATAAGGGTAGTGTAGATGTTTAGAAGTCAGTCAGTAAAAAGATTTTTCAAATATTTAGAGAAGGTTTTGATTGAGAGCCAAAAAATAAAAAAGCGGACCGACGTGCCCCGGTCTCCCCTACGCTCTTGTTAAACATCATTATGCATCAAGAAGAAAACTACCGAATATAATACTGTGAAAAGCAGCACTCAAGAATTCAATTTTGTTGTTGAAAACTTGAAGTACCGACGACTAAAATTCTTGTTTCTTGGTCATTAGGTATTCGTTATATGATGATGTCCCTCTGGTAGGATGGAGTTAGTCAGGAGGTATATATTCAGACATTTGCGTCGTTAGATTTAATCTTGCATAGTAGCTTTATTTTTGACAACCACTTTTCTCCAGAAAATCAAAAATAGGACTCGATTTTATTCATTTATTTTGGTTTGAACTTTATGCAAAGCCTAAGCAAGTTGTGAAATAGCCGACACTGAAAAAAATGTGTTAAAAGTGCTGTACCACCCTCTCAACACTAAATAATTTTATTTTTTGAACCATGTTGAATTTTTATGTAAAATGGGTGATAAATGTTTGAGAAGTTTCATGTAACATATGAGCCATATGCTAAACACATGACACAAATAATAAATCTGGAGAAACAGGTAAAATAGAAAGTTTCTTTGGAATCAACAAAGTGGAACAACTTGCCCATCATGCGGCACAACTTACTCCGGCACCAGGGCAAGTTGTGCCACTTGACCTACTTTTTTCAAATACCTACCATGATCATCCCAAAGGTCTGCTTGCCCTGAAACTTGGCTCGATTTTGGCCTAGGTACAGTGCCGCCTGTAAGTAAGTGAAACACGTGAAATGGTGCCATTGCATCAATGCTAAACATCCTCAACAAAACTGCTTGTGGAAGCATAAATTCTCATCCGATGAGAGGAAAACATATTGGGTCATAAAGGCTGATATGTGAGGCATGTGGGATAACAATGGCAGCCAATTTTCTCTGCTGTAGTCAGAGCTATAGATATAAATCAAAGTCTGAGATAAGTAAGTGGACCACCCGTCCCTATTAAATAACATTAGGCCTGTGTTTCACTTACTTATTAAAGACTTTGACCCATACCTAACTCCAACTACAGCAAAGAGAAGTGGCTGCCATTGTTATCCTCATCGACCTTTATGACCCAATATGTTTTCATCTCATTGGATGAGAATTCATGCTTCCACAAGCAGTTTTGTTGAAGATGTTTAGCATATATGCAATGGCACCATTCCATGTGTTTCACTTACTTACAGGTGGCACTATATTATATTCCGATACCTGATTTTAGGATTACATGATTAAGCTTTGGATTTTTGGAAGATCACCCCCGAAGCAAAAAATGGCACAACTTACCCCGGTCTCCCCTACCACAATTGCACTTGACTTACATTAATTGGAACGAAGGAATAGTGGAGGTAGGCTAGTGCTGGCAACATTATCTACATTGTAGATAGCATATGACTCTGCAGCAGCCAATCAGTGATGATGGCCTCGTAAAAAAATTAAATATCCATTGACAAGCTTATTTTTGTGTTACTACATTGTTCATATTGACCTGCCATGATGGAGACAGGAGTGAAACTGAGCCAATGGATTTTCATCTTTCTTTGGCTGTTTTTTTCCGTTGCGGACGGGAACAGGATGATATTCTCCTCAAAAGGTGAACTGTGTCTCAGTGAATGCGATAGAGAAGGATTCGATTTCATATGCAGAACAACTGCTTCTACGTATGGTTTGTGTTCGCCAATGCCGGGAGTTGCTTCCTCAGGGGAAAGCTGTACAGGCCCCTGTCAAAAAGAGGGTTATTGCGGTACTTTCTATTATTGGTGCAAAACAAAAAACAGCTGGAATTACTGCAGCCCGCTTGTCACTACGAATAAGCTAATTCGTGGTTCTTATGGAGGAATTTGCGTTGATAATTGTGCAAAGAGTACAGGTTCATACGCCTACTGCACAACCACATATGGTGAATGGGATTACTGTTCTACTTCTGACCAGCATGGAGCTTATGGTTACCCATGTTCAGGGCCCTGTATTAAGACGGGTAGTTACAGATATTGTTACACCGCCACAGGTTCCTGGGACTATTGCAGTGAGAATTCTGAGTTAACTCCAACTATCTTGACCAGAGACGGGTTCTTCTGCATATCTCCATGTGTGTCACATCATGACAGTTATTACTACTGTATCACCTTTACAGGTTGGGGTTATTGTTCTCCGGAACCTGGCAAGACTTACAAAGGGAAAAACTGCAGACAGAATAACTGGTGTGATAAGAGAGGAAAAACATATTACTGGTGTTGGACAGACGACTCAAGCTGGGACTATTGCAGTCCTCATATAGATTGTTCATACTGGCCTTACTACCCTGACATTCATGGACGGAAGAAACGAGCCATAAAAGACATCTGCACGGTAAATGACCAGGGTAATAACATGGTCACTAAATTCTTTGAGGCTGAAGACGCTCGACACAGAATTACCGACATCACAAGGAAAAATAAGATGGTCAATGATTTCAACAACATAATTGCTGAATTTGGTCAGTCTTTCTTTGAAAGTGGCATTGGTGCTAAGACAGTTATCAGAAGTGAGCTTTTGAGAATCGACATCCAAGGCTTCTTTAATAAAGATGGTGTTAAATTCGCTAACATTCAGGTACAGATAAATGGAGTGAACAGTAAAACTGTTGCTCAGCTTGCAGTCAGAGCTAACACTTATTTTCCTATAAGATATATTCGAAAAGGGTTACATATCAGTATGGCAAGTCAAAGGGGAATATTTCTGGACGTCCAGCGTATGTAAATTAGTCATACAGCACTTTCACTAAGTTGCTAGTAATCTAAATTTAAAACTCATTCATCTAGACCAGGATATAAAATCCCTCAGAACAAAGAAATGTATATTAGGTAAACTTTGATTGATGTTAACTTAATTATTTGTCAGTGACGAGCATTGAACGATGAAAGTGCTGCCAAATTAGTGAGTACACACAATGCAAAACATGCATTGAAATGATCCAAAAATTAGCAAGTTTTGCCTATTGATGGCTCAAAAATTTATGACTTAGCATCTCACCAAAAATAGATCACAAAGAGCAGGAAATTTGCATGGCAACACAACAATTGTGATAGGTCAACTTGTTTCAGAAGTGGTCATCCACCACCAATGCTACTTCAATGGTGAGGAAGAATCCACTGCATCGTTGCATATATTTAGTCCCCTGGTTTTGGGCATTTAATTGCAAAAAAAGTGTTACGGTCTTAAGTGGTTTTTATGTTGTGGCAGAAAGTTTACGGCTTTTTTTTATATGGAAAATTATATTCAATCTAGTACTATGACTTTTTTGCAGGACAAAATTCAGCAGTTTTGGAATGGATTTCCAAAATTTTGGCCAATTTGGACATTTTTAAGTCAGTCTGTGACTTGTCCAGTTTTGGTGAAATAAACACTGTGTACCGTTTGCTCTATGCGAAGCGACCTAGTTAATCATAAAATCTTAAATTTTAGACCAGAAACCAATGTAATTACAATATAACATAGCCAGTATGCTGTATTTATGTATCAGAAATCTTGATGTGAAATTTAAAGCTTTAAATATTTAGCAATCAAAAGATTATGTGATTCTAGTAAAAATGTACTAAAATTTACTAAAACTGCCTAATTTCCCAGAAAACTCAACTGATTGATTCCGAAGTTTGTATGAGCATTTTGTATACTATAAGACAGCATACTGGCTATATGGCAACGTTTGTTGCTTGCTCTATATATGAAAACTAGCAAAATGTAAACAAAGAAAATCCTTAATTGGGTCACTTGGTTGGTACACAGTGTAAATTAATTCCTATTGAGCAGTCTTGAATAAAATAATTGCTGATGGTGGTGGTATTTTTTTAATATGGTTTTGTTTGACTTAAAAACAAATGTTTGAAGACATTATACACTCAAATTAGGCCTAATTACTGCTACTGATATGATTAAATAAATAATTTCCTGTAGATTACAACTCAAACCCCCCACCCCCCACCACTCTTTAATATCATGATGGTCGTCCCAAACTATCCAAATGCATACTTATATATTTTTCTGATTTTTTTTAAACAATTTTTTTTCTCACAATTTTTTCTTTTGCCTGCTTTTTCTCCCTTAGATATTTTTTCTAAATTCTCCCTCCCCCTAAGGGACCGTTCAGAATTTTGGTGGGGCGAGCGACATTTGCCCGAATTTCAGGATCTAAATTTATGAAAATTCATAATATATTGCCTGGAGATCATTAATTTTCAGTAGTTTTTATTTAAGCATCTGCCAGAATCTTACTGTTCCCTAAATTTTGGTGGGGCAATCGCCCCCCCCCCCTGCCCCCCTCCGATACGCCTATGCTTGAAACGCTGTGAAAAGTTAGTACCCCCCCCCCAGTCATAAATTCTGAACGATCCCTAATTTTTCACCAAAATTATTTGTTCCAACCTTTTTTTTTACAATTTCCCCCACCCAAATTTGTTTTTGCATCTCATTTTTTCCTTATAATTGTGCTACTAATTAGCTCATAACAATTGTCTTTAAAATCGGTCTTTTGGATCCAAGCGGCACCGTCTTCAAGCTTTGGTATTTACACATGTATGTTATTTGAGCTTATATAAAATTGGGAGATCTATATCCCGACAATCAAGTGACTAAAACAATGTCAAGGTCCACAGTCAAAGTATTGAAATCACAGTTGTTTCTAAACTTATAACCAAATTATAAAAATATAAGGGCTGTCTCTGTAGCTTTTTTAGTGCGTGATTGAAAATGTACAATACCTTTCAGATGTATTAGCCTTGTATATATATATCCAAGAAAATTATCAGAAATGTATGAATTTCATCTCATATAAATGTCAATTGTGATTCCTTTTGGATTTGTTTCTTCAACTGTGCTACTAATTAGCTCATAACAATTGTCTTTAAAATCGGTCTTTTGGATCCAAGCGGCACCGTCTTCAAGCTTTGGTATTTACACATGTATGTTATTTGAGCTTATATAAAATTGGGAGATCTATATCCCGACAATCAAGTGACTAAAACAATGTCAAGGTCCACAGTCAAAGTATTGAAATCACAGTTGTTTCTAAACTTATAACCAAATTATAAAAATATAAGGGCTGTCTCTGTAGCTTTTTTAGTGCGTGATTGAAAATGTACAATACCTTTCAGATGTATTAGCCTTGTATATATATATCCAAGAAAATTATCAGAAATGTATGAATTTCATCTCATATAAATGTCAATTGTGATTCCTTTTGGATTTGTTTCTTCAACTGATACTTTCATGTGATTAAATTAATCCCACTCGGCAAATTGTTTGTAGCAGTTTCCTTCTTCTCGCTAATCCTTTATTGTTTTATTTGTTTTTTAAAATCTCTTTGTTTTTGTTTTATTTTGTTTTGTTTCAGGTATAAGTTATAAATACCCCTCGTTTTCGTGAATATGTGATAATCCTCAGCTAACGCCTCAGATTAGAACTCTCCAGAATTAGACTTTTTTGCATTTCAATGCCTGTCTGTAACCTTCTTTTTTTTGCTTCCCATCATCTCAGACCAAAATGGTTTACATATTTGGCTTTCCCATGTACAAAAGCATGGGAAAAGTTACAGACAGGCATTCAATAGCCTCAGATATATCAAATATTCCCTCAAACGCGGGATATAACTAGCACATATAATGTCATAGACAGGACAAGTAGGCCGCAGGCCGCCGAGCCGAAGGCGAGGTGTACCGTCCCTTACAGCAAGCTGTGTGTGGAGTGATCCAGAACCAGATGATCCAGGAAAAAAATGTGATTCAGACATCCCATAATATGATCCTGACTACTTTTTCTCGTCACGGACGTACGTGACTTAGTCAGCAACTGTACAAAAATTGCTTGCTAGCGTTGCCATTACTAGAATCCTGGTTCGTCAAAGCATCCGCCGTAAAATCTGTTCTGTTTTGACTTTCTTCCTTAAATTTTTGCCAATCTCCGAGGTTTGTTCACTCATTGGCGTCACCATTA
Source organism: Platynereis dumerilii (assembly GCA_026936325.1). Classification (NCBI taxonomy): domain Eukaryota; kingdom Metazoa; phylum Annelida; class Polychaeta; order Phyllodocida; family Nereididae; genus Platynereis; species Platynereis dumerilii. The sequence continues at coordinate 26,595,723 of JAPTHN010000014.1, forward strand.
CTTGCGCCATGTGACGTCATCATTGCTTGCGCCGCGTGACGTCATCATTGCTTGCGCCGCGTGACGTCATCAATCAGTGTGCGACGTGGCAGCGAGCTCCTGGACATGGTTGTCATCACAAAGAGGTGAAAAACTTGATCAAAAGTTCACAAAACGGCCCCAAACAATCAAGAAATCAACTGCAACAGTTGCCAAATGATGCTATCTACTCGTCATTGCGAAAACTGGATCAAAATCTGACAGAAACGGCTGAGAAACCTGGAATGCACTTGAACACTCGACTATGCAATGCATGGTAAGTAGTTTTTATTAATCATTGTACGCAAACGCCCAGTATGTGTAGTACGTGCAACAAATTGTCCGATTTAATAGATTTGTCACGTCAGGTTGTACTATGACACTTGGAACTGTCAATGCTGATGAGCAATGTTATCATTGGAATCGGCGCTATATAAATGTCTAATTATTATAAGTGTATTTGACCCAGATGCTCCTGGACCAGTTGCAGTGTAGCTAACCAATTCGTTGTAGTGTCGGCCAAAATGTCAAAAAACTTCCTGGACTGATCGGATCAACTGTGTCTGTCATGTCAAAAAATGGAATCAGATGTCATACATATATGTACGTGTCAAGGATTGGTGTGGACTGACTACTGTGCTTCCAGAGAGCCAGACAATCTAGGTCTATAGTCGTTTTGCTCAACTGAAGGATCGGCAATTCATCAGTCAACTCGCCAAGTGACTGCTCACCAGGCCTGGAACTGTCCATTTACCCGCCCTACACATATGCCTCCTGTCAGTTGTCCAATATTTGGTTTGTTACTTGGGATCTAGTAGACCACAAAAATAGCTTTTATACCACGTACCAACTTCAGAATGCTTTAAATTGTAGACCTCAATGCATCAAAATATCGAAATTCAAATTAGGCCTATCATGTGAACTTGTTGGACTATACCTTTAAATTAAATGCAATTATATATTTTAACAAACGTCTAACTGATTTTTAAATTTGTGAAAATATACACACATTTGCTTGGTATTGGAGTTTGTTTTCCATGAATATTCAGTTAAAAATTTATGATTCATTGTAAGTGTCTATACACATGTATGAAGAGTCAAAGTTGTACTATATTACCAGCATTATCAATAGTTGAAAAGGTTTACCTTGGCTTGGTGTTCATCAACCTTCCACTGTGCAGTCTTGAATGAGAATGATTGCAAGAGTGTCTGTGGCATCTTTTATACACCACAATACATGCTCTGAACAATAAGAAAGCTCAGTTATGTCACATGCCAGTGTCATATGATTGCAATCAGTTCATGAGCTTTTTCCAACTGACACCATGAAAGGCCTCCAATTGCAATTAGGCTCTGTTCACTGGAGTTGTTCAGTTGTGTGTCAACCAATTGCAATTAGGCTCTGTTCACTGGAGTTGTTCAGTTGTGTGTCAACCAATTGCAATTAGCATGTGTTCACTTGAGTTGTTCAATGTGTGCCAGAGTGTCAACCAATTGCAATAAGAGCTAATGACAGTAGTGTCAATGATTGCTATCACCTTTGCTCTCTGATTTTATAGTAATTTGAATATTCAAAGATTATAACTTGTTGGTTTACAAAGACACAATTGATCAGTTAAACACAATTCACATTATCAAAATTTAAGTCTTTTTTTTTTTTCCTCCAAATAATCCAGAGATTCTACACTATAATTTTCTTGGTTTTGAGTTTTTGTTTCCTTCTTCATTGCATTATTTGAAGATTGTTAAATGTTCCTGAGATTAAAAAATATGCCCATTTCTATCATACTTTCAGACCAAAGAGGCCTGATCGCCCTGATGTATTTATGGACACCATGGACAAGACATTGAAGAAAACACTGGGAGGCACAAGTTAATGGATTGGCTGATACTACTTGATACCAGAGATAGTAAGATCATCCTGATATTCTCTGCAATGTGAGACTTATCATTTTTTGTGCAACTGCCAGTAATTTCATAAAAATGAGACTACACAAATGAGATTACACCTCACTAAAGGCCCATCCACTGAAAGAATAATTCAATATGTTCAATTCTCCCACAGAAACACTATAAAAATTCATACAGTCAAAACTCCCATTAAGTTTCATAGATACTATTTAAGAATGATTTTTTGGTGTTGTGAAAGCAGTAAGATTAAATGGCTGTAAATATATGATTTCACTTTTCAAGCCTCTGAGTTTTTCCTAGATGCAGGCTATGTACTTCAACAATATGCAGTCAGTCATTGGATTTATCAGTGCCTCATCACAGTACCCTCTGAGCAATTTTAGGCCTAACTGTGTAATAAAAGAATGAGAATTAGAATTGATGACAAGAATGGTTTCCAATCACCATTAAAATTCACCTTTAGTGACATCTTAAATTTTCCAAAAACATAACATCTTAATGAAAATTTAATTAATTCAGAATACCTTTCTATTTCAGGACAAGAGCCACGGGTTAGTCAGATATAGTCCAAAAGCACACATTTTTGGACATGGATTCAACAACCAATGTGACAAAATTTTGTATTATGGTAAGACAATTAGTGTAATTATTCACATGTGTTGCAGAATATTGTATTTTCTGGAAGTAAACTGAATTGAATGGCATGCCTCAGTCCCTATATTAGCTTTGGAGAGTCAGACTGTAATGAGTACGCATTTAGCATTATTTCTCACTTTTAAGTGAGATCAGAATCGTGTGGTAATTCAATTGGAGAAATATTGTGTGTTGTGCATATTTTATAAAATTATTTATTGTTTCAGCGACATATCGATGGAGGCATGACAGCCATTTGGACAAACACAAGATTGTCGAATGATGTAAAGCCCAGTTATCCTGCTCAATTTTCTCTCAGTTTTCAGATGCATTTATCTTTGAAATAAATGTTTTGTTTTCAAAAAAATTGTTTCTTACAACGAAACTTGAACCATTACTTTATAATAATAATTGTGCACTTGAGCGAATGTGATATATGTATGTGCTTTTTTTTCCTATATTTGCAATATTTCTGAAAGTTGCCTCAGAAATTAAAGTGCTGAGGAATGTGAATCTCATCAGAGTTAATATTCTTGAAGTTATTAAAATGTTTGAGCTTTACGAAGTGTTTGAGCATGTGATTTTCATCCAACCTCAGGCTGATGATTTTTTTTCTTGAAGTTTCTTCAGTGTATATATATATATATATATGTGATATATATATATGTGATTTATCTCCATTGGAATATTTTATTATTTGGTCCTGGAGGTCTTGCGGAAAACTGGTGTCACTGCTAATACACGTATCAAATGTTCTGAAGGCATTCGATGTTGGTTAGCATGCTTTGATTATGGTTCATTCCAGATTTCAGGGATAAAAATCTGTTCAGAAGTCTTAGTTTCCAGAATTACTCCCATTTTAATTGATCTCTCATCTGATTTGTCATACGTAAAAAAACTGCCACTGAAAGCAAAAGTCATAACTAGGATGTACTTAAATCAAAAGCATGAAGAGCTGTGAATTTCATTAGATAATTAAAATTGTGATGTCAATAAGCATGAAATTTTGACAAGGATGTTATTTGTTTTATTTGGCCTGAAGCTTGCTTCGGAGGCAAAGGGAGTTTCAGTTGATGTGGTGGTGAAAATTCGTATCAGAATTTTAATTCCTTTATCGAGAACTAATGTTGATATTGTTACACAAATCAGTATTTACATATTGTCCCGTCTTCTATGCTGTGGCATTATCATATTATATATAATATTGGATCTAGGTCCCAAATCTAAGATGAAACGTACAATTTTGTTTTGCATTATTTGGAGTTTCCTACATGAACATTGAGGTACTATACTAGACCCATATACAAGCGGAGACAGCGTAGTTAAAGTGGCATAGAATTAATGCATATGTACCAGAAGTTTCCTTGATTGAAAATCAATAACTTTGGCATTTCTACACAGAAATTTAAGCCAAGATGTTGTTTTACCAATGAGTTTCCTTACTGTTGCCTGTCCCGACAACATATTATCTATCTTCAGTCCAAGATACTTCACCTCTTTGCTTGGTTTAATGGTGCGTTCCTTACACTTGATTGTAACAATATTCAACTGGCCTTTTTTACGTTTCGAATATAATCATAGGAGAGAGGTTTTCATCTTCTTGTTAAAGTAATAAATATTAATTAAATCACATACCAAATGCAACCCATTGAACTAATGAATTTATTCACAGTATATTGCAATAGCAAATTGAGTCTATTGAATATTAGTCAGTGTTATATATTACTGTTAATCATATACAGTACATATACACTATACAGGTCAAGTCAATTTTCCACATTTCAGTTACCAGTCTGATACCAATTCAAGAAACGGTTTTAATAACAAAGTTAATTTTGAAAAGCCAGATAGCTGTCCTAGCTTTCTGCGTTGGCCTATACAAATTTTTATTGTACCTTCCGAGCACCTATACACTCAGACTAATCAAATGTATACTGTCATCCCATACTAAACCAAAAAAAGTTGTTTTGGGTGTATAACGTGGTCAACAGAGACTGAATAGGATTCTAAACCAAAGAATAGAGAGTTCTAACAGTTATCTTATAAACTGATATATCTATGAGGGTGCTAATGGACTCCATCATGACCTCAGTGGTCATGCATGGATATTTTCTCATTATTTTATGACATCTTTCCGATCACTCACTTGCATAGCCCTTGCAGGGTTTGGGCCTCCATGCAGCAGTGGATGGTAACACGAAGTTCAAAACCTCTCTCCTACTGCGGCCAACATGAGAAAGTGTGCTTGGCATTGCTTGCATGTAGTGTGTCTCCAAACTTATGGGGGAATATCAATGAATATGTCATTTCGCCATGTTGGCAGACTGTATTATACATCAGCAGGAATCCAGGCTGAGATTGAAAAGTTAGTGATTGGATTAAATATCAAAATTTCAGTGCACAAGGACATCATCTGAAGACTTTATTGACCCTGACTGTCCCTGACACATGTCGGTAGATGAAATTGCCTTGTGTTAACAGGTGAACTGTTAGCTATCGCTGTTAAGGAACTCATTGCAGACATTTATGACAACTCTACAGCAGAAAGAATAAAGTGTCAAACCAATGTAGCCTTCTTATTCAACCTCAGAATGATAAACAAAAAGAAGAACTGACATCGGTCGATGAAATAGCCTTAAAACCTTTCAAAAGACAAGGCAAAGACCTTTTCTTCTTGAAAGAGACTACAGTTAGACATGCTCCGACTCTCAGCAGAAAAAGTGGTTCCAGAAACATGGCATTTTGAACAATTAAAATATTTGTAGTTCTAGACGAAATTTTTATGAACCACTACAACTGACATTACTGTAGACGAATGATGAGTACTAACATTCAGCTGATAGTGGACAACAATGACCTCATAACAATCCCTATCAAATACATGAAAATGAAGTTCCAAATTCTCATAAGACAACTTGTGACCTCACTGATGAGTGGTGTGATACTTTAAATGACGTCTCCCAGTGGTATTGCAAGTATAGGATATGACTTCATTAACTGCCTATGTGTCATACAGAATAGCATTGCATAATAGGGATGGGATGTGACCTCTCAAGGAATATTCCAGTGATTTTCTGTAAGCACTTGAGTTTCCTTTACTGTAAAATAAAAAAGTTCCAGGGAAAGTACCTGAAGTTATTAAAAAGTGCAGAGTTTGTCCTCTCTTTCATAGTTTCAATTGAAACCCCTCCCCCGCAGGGGGATAGGGGTTCTCTCTGTGAGTAAGACTCACAGGACCTACACTGTTGTAAAACAGTGCGTTTTACACAGCCATTCTCAGTTGCTTGCCAACTAGGACTGAAACAAATCCCAAACAATCACAAACACTTGAGGGGATCCCTCCCCAAGGGGAGGGGGCCCTCTGGTCATGTGACTTCCCTCTACATATACCTCTGGTCACATGCCTCTCATCACTTAGTAATGATGGAAGTGCGACATAGAGGGGAGGTGGGTGGGACACTCTGATGGTGTAGGTCCTGTGAGTCTTACTCACAGAGAGAACCCCTATCCCCCTGCGGGGGAGGGGTTTCACTCTATATCGTAAGACATCACAGGACCTACACTGTTGTAAAACAGTGCGTTTTACACAGCCAGATTCCCAACATGGAGGGGGGTAGTCAACTATCTCAGGATGCCGCAACCACCATTTCCACCGTAAATGTAGGGGCCAATCACAAAAGGGGCAACAGTGTACCACTGAGCCTGGTTTAGGCGCAAAGGATAACTTCATTGAGCTCCTGGCCTGTGGCCTATTCCAGCTCCATACAATGCTTCCAAGTCTGGTATGCATTGATGGGTAGAAATGAGAGGCCTGGCAAGATAATCCACATTCCTTGTGGGATATCCGCAGCCAGGCCTAAGAAATATGCATGATGCAAATCCACAGCCGATTCAGCGAAGCACACGCTCTGGGGTAGCCATTAGACCTCTGGAGTCTCGGGACCCAGGAGTCCAGGAGACGCAGGAGAAGTCCAGCCATCCGGCAACTTTTCCTGTCCGTGGTTGTCCTCAGTCTACACAGGCATGAACTCTTGTGAGCCTGTGGGAAGACACAAGATCAACGCCAGAAGGCGGATAAACAACCGGCAGAGGTGGCCACAAGGATTGGCCCCGTGACATCATATGTCATGGCACATCCAGACTGAAGCAAGCACATAAAATGTGAAGGCTTAACAGGAGCTGTAAGTGCATCAGCATCCTCAAAGGTTGTAGCAACCCGAGGAGCAGCAAGCTCAACGACCGACAATGCTCTGCAAGGAACATCTCAACAGCATGGTTCATGAGTGAGAAAGTTCAGCCGCACATGGCAGTATGTCAAGGTCAGAGCAACGAACCTTCAATCCAAAACTTGGAGAAGGTGGCTGGCTGAAGGCATACAAATTTGCAAGACATTGCAGACCCAGGGTAGGGCTCATAGGGCTGCCATCTGAAGAGGCAGCAGAACCCGAGTTCCTAACATCTGTGGTGAGCTACACAAAGTTCAACACACAGACCCTGTGCATCCGTGGCAGAAGGAATCTGGGTCATCTGACCAAGCACCTTGGAAAGGTAACTGGCTGAAGGCATAAAATTTGCAAGACATTGCAGACCCAGGTAGGACTCAAAGGCCTGCCATCTGAAGAGGCAGCAGAACCCGAGATCCTAACATCTGTGGTGAGCTACCTGAAGTGCAACACACAGATCTTCCGCATTCATGGCAGGAGGCATCTGGGTCACCTGGCCATTCACCTCTGGGGAGTGTCATCGGCATGACAGGGCTCATCCATGTACCAGAGCTACACAGTAGTGTGCACGGCACATGGGATGGGAGCCGTCCTCCCCTTCATCAACAGAAACTGAAGACATGGGGAGCATGTACAGAAGTGATGCTGCCTTAGTCATGGTGAAGATGATGGCATCTTACCAGACCCATTGGTCACAAGGTCACTACAATGTATATCATTGAGGAGAGCCAACCCATTTTATGGGGCCTCCATGCGTGCTGCAGGGTGAAAAGTCACAGCCAAGGACAACTAGTACAAAGTGAGCAGTTGTTATGTTGGTACAATAGGGAATGCAAAGTCAGCTGTGCAACTGGGCATTCGACCCACAGACTTTTTAACTCAACCAAATGCCAAGACCCTGTCTGATGAGGGTATGGCAAATTGGCAATGCTACAGCATCAACTGGATTGCGCCTGCAGCAGGTAGCAATCAGACAGTTGAAGTGACAATGTGTCTCGGTTTGTCCCTGTGTCAGGGTCAACCATAACAATGAGCTGGTGATGGCGCTGTGATTGGCCTGCGTCAGGCGGAAAGCTGCAGCCTCCAAGGAACATGTTCGGTGCAGGTGACCGGAGTCCATAGCTTGTACATAGGCTACGACACTAAGGTGGAGCCAAAGCCAGGAATCATGCATGTTCAGGCCAGGATACAACAGCTCAAATGTGACCAAGCATGTTCTTCCCGTCTACGCAAGGCAGGGTAAGAACATCATGCCTCAGAATCCAAGCAATGACACACCAACTCACAACATATTGTTGAAGTGGAGTCAAATTCCTGGTGTAACATCAAGTGAAGTTCTCCATTCCGTGAAAGGAATTATCTGCAACACCTGTTAATCTCAGCCACTTGTATAAGGGGATAAAACAGGATTGGGCGGAAGGAGATCAGTGCCAAGAAACCGAATGGTTCCTGATGCAGTGATGCCTGCCAAGCCCAGAAGTGCATTGGAGAATCATTCCTGCTTGGAGCATGTTAAGTTTATGCAACTTCAACATGTCTGATGAGCATGGGGCGTCATCTTAAGTCATGTCACGCAGACTTAGACAACCCAGCAATGTCCAGCTTATATGCAATATTCCTGACCCTATCACTGCCATAGCCTAAGGCCCGAAGAGACACCTCTTAAGCGTCCTGCGGCCAACTGGAAGGTGAACCCGACCAAGTCATCAGTTCAAATGATGGCCGGGTTACCGCAGTGGCCAGGTGATTAGTCACAGGTATTGCAAGGCAGAATACAGGTCTGCCCTGTTATGTCAAGGGGACATTGTTTGAGCCAGTGGGTCAACTGAATGACTGAGCCTATTACAGGGCAAGTCATTGCAAGAGGGGACGCATGCTCCTGACAGACCCAAGGCCACACCACACAGACATGGGTGGATGAGCTGTACGCCAATGGAAGGGCCTCATGCCAAATGAAGGGCCATCCATTATAAATGGGCTGCATGCTGTCCCAGCGACCCAAGTCTACACCGCAAACTGAAAGGGTGGACAAGGCTCTACTCCCTGAATGACAATTAGTGCAGCTGACCTGGTCACTTGGAGGGGAGATTTCTAGCCGGGTCCTGGCAATACAACCACTGTAGTGCAGTATACTGCGCCAGGACAGCAAGAGGCCATCTCTACCAACAGATGTGGGAGAATTTAGCCTCTTTCCAGCTTCGTCCAACTCATTTGATGGAAAAATCTATGAGTCGGGAGAGGTTCCCCAGGGCCAATCCTCATCACCAGAAGGGAGAGGATGAAACAGGCCTACAAGGAACGCTTCATCACAGGCAGCTCAGGACCTCCTGTGAAGGAAGTCTACTGAGGGTTAATGAGCACCCTGACATCTTGCAAAGTCAAAGGATGTGACTAGTACAAGGAAACATCTTTGCCAGGCGTGTTATATGAAGAGAAGCTTACATCTCCCAGAAACACTGGAATGCTCACGGCCAAGACAGAGTTAGGGGAATACTATCCAGAAAGTTCATTCTGGCCTGTATTCCTATCACTCGATATCTTAGTGGCCTGCGGCTCTATTGAAGTTTTTCAGGATAAGGGAACTTAGCTGGCTACTAAGACACTAAGGCCCCTTATGCTTGGTGGAGGTTCCTTAGAGGGATTACAGAACTGTTTTTCTCAGTTTTATATAATTTCATTACAAAGTTTCTGTGTTTGTCATAATATTGAGATTAAATATCAATATCCTAATGTGTGAAATAAACAAAGACCAGATTGTGTGCAAGCATGGACTGTGCTTGAGCAAAGCCACAATGCAATATGACAAAGATTACATGCATCACAGCAAATATGAGCATCTAAACCTTTGGTAAAGCTTTTAAATTACGTATAAAATCAAAATTAATTGATCCATATAAGACCATGAAATATGCATTGTTAAACCGAGGCCTTCTGTTAACACCATGAATTTGGTGTATGCATGCTCCTTCTTCAAACATGTACATTAACATAAATATTGTGGAATGGATATTTCTAACATTTTTCAGTGGGGCCTGGTACATGTGCAGTTGTGTATTATTCAAGTTTTTACTAAAAATAAAAAAAGTAGGGGAGACTTAGGTAAGTTGTGTCGCTTTTGATTTTTTTGGTGATTTTCTATATTTAAAAATAACTTACTTTGTGAAGCAATGAAAGCAATGGGACACAACAATTAGGGAGATAATGGTGGACTTCCACAAAGAGTTCTAGGTTGCTGTAAGGTTTATCACTGGATTAGTCAGGTTGGTTGATCCCTTTTTTTAACTTACATTGTATTTTACCTTTTTTTTCTCATATCTTAATCATTCATATAATATTTGCAGCATATAACTGGTTTCTTATAGTATCTTATATTGACACAATTTATTGGTTGTCTAAATGTATCATATCATGCCACCAGTCACTCCAAAATTGGTTTGGGGACAATGTCACTCAAATTACAGATTAAGTGTTAATCACAATTCTGACAACATATCAGTTAAACATGTTAAATTATAAGTTACATGGGACAGGAGACATTCATGTAATCATGTTGCTAATTCAGCACTGGCCAATTGTATGTCAAGTTTTATCTATGAATTTTGAGTACAGAATTTTCACAATTAAAAATGAAAGTTTTGCCTGGTGCAGCTGAGACTGAGCCATGGTCCACACCATCAAAATATGACCATCACTGGAGGTAGGTCTCGAACCTCCAACACTAGCTTCATGTATCAAATTAGGGAATCATCTGCCTGATTTAGTTTCAAATTTACGATGGTTTATAAAAGTTACAACTTGCCCCAGTCTCCCCTAGTGAGAATTTGAGTAAATTCTGGAATGCATGCAGCATTTACAGTACATTTTAATTTTTTGGGTTTTGGAAGATTATCTATCTCATTGATAATGTTATTCAATTCAAACCAAAATTATTGATTTAGAGGCACTGAAAATCAAGTAAAATCTGTTTTAGTCTAGACCCCACCCCCTCATCAAACATCCTTCCAATAAACAGTTTGATTGTACATATCTGAAACTTTGGCATGTATCAAGGTATTTTCGTACAGAAAAATTGATGGCACATGCTCCGTCGCATTGTTCCAGCAAGAGAACTGTGCAGTCGTTGGTTTGCTGCTGCGCTTCTTGATTTGTCAGTTTTATCAAGATTATGTATGTGTTGGTAAAACAGTGCAAGTCAGCTAACTGGTGTGTTTTCCTCAGTATGGGCTTGATGAACCAATGCGCAATGAAATCTGCAAAGTTTGTCAAACAAAGGATTTTCACCTCAGGCATTCTCACTTCTGTAATCCTTTTAAGGGGACATTCTTAGTAGACTTCATGCTCTGCAAGTGGATGGAACTAATATAAGTACCCATAAGTACCTAAGTTTGGCTGTTAGTGGATTCTTAGGTGCCTTACAGTTTTCATAAGTAGCCAAATGTGCTGTAAGGACCCATTTAAGGGGCCATGGCTACTAGTGTTAGTACCTAAGTAGCTCATAAGTGGGTGTTTCATGTCTTAGTAACCACCTTAGTTCCCTTATCCTGAAAAACTTCATTGAGAGTCTGAACCAAGTCTAGGCAGCGATGGACCAGTTCGAGACATAGAGCCAAGCCTGTGAGGTGCCAGCAAGAGTCATAAATCATAACTAGGACAAGGAGACTGACATAAAATGGCAGCCAATACTAGGGATCATCTTGATGCAGCTCAGTTTGAGGCACAAGAGTGGATCGACCCATTAGTCCTGTTAGATTAAATATGACCCCGGTCTGAACCTTGCGCAGTCAGCAGCTTGCCATTGCAAGAGACCAGGCCCATCCTGTCAAAGAAAGTGGGCCGGTGCTACCTTGAGGTGCAGAGCCAAACAAGCTCTAGTGACATCACAGCGGGATTCAAAGGAACCCACTGGAGTCTCACATGGCAGAGGGACTGGCAGTTAAAGATCTGACGCTAGTTGCAGGAAGCATCAAGGCATGACGGGACCTGTGCATGAACCATGCCAGTGTCAACCGAATGCCGATGCTGCTGAATGAAGAGGGAAACTCCATTGAGAGTGTTATAAACTCTCATGGATATCCCAAAAGGCTGAACACAGCATTCATTCAGGAATCACCTGGGGCTGGGCAAGAGCCCCGAGGTAAACCCATACCAGCTCCAAGACACATGGCGAGTCACTGAGTGTGATTTTAAACTCGAGACTCAACCAATGGTGCCAAGAGGCTAATGGCCAAGCACTCTGGTGCTGGAGCCAAAGCTGGTTGGAGGCTGAAGCTATGCGAGAGCCATGCTGCATGGTACTTCCGTTTAGGGACCAAGGCAGGGTCAATCAAGTGACATTGATTACAGATGAGCTAGGTACTCAATTGAGGATCCTGAATAGATCTCAAGAGTGACCTGATAGCTAAACTCTGGATTAGCACTCATCGTCAATCGCAAGCTCAGCATGGGACTTAGCCATGGAACAGTCTGGCAACCGCCATGGCTTAGTCTACCAAATTCATGTACCCAGGGTCCAAAAGGAGAGGGGACTCAACTGAGGAGTCAACCCAGTGCTGTAACTCCCAAAAGAGTACTGCATTAAGGACACCCAACTCGCAATGGTCCGTTCGGCCAGGGTTGGTGCGGGTACATAGGTAAAGACAGGGATCACATCTTGGTCAACCCCGCTGAGGGGACCAAGGAAAGCTTCACCAAGGTTTACCCGGCATGGGGAACCCCTGGGAACTACACTGTATTTCCCGCAGGGTTCAACCCATGGCTAAATCCATGAGAAGAGATAGCCAAGTGTACACAGGCAGGCATCTTCACAACAGACACACAGACAGGTCTACAGATTGTAGTCTATCTGGCAATCAGTCAGTTCAGCAAAAATCAACACACTGTCTGAAAGTATGGTTTGCTGACTGTTGTATCTCAATTCCTAATTATGGGGCTCAACGGTGATTTTGATCAAACAGGAGCTACACCACAGAGTGGAAGAGAAGACGACTTGCAAAGGCACAAAATGAGTCTACCTATACAACAGACAGACTGACATACCCACATGAGTGCAGGTCATCAGAATGTCAGTCATCACAGCAAGTAATACAATGCAATGAAAGAAAATTTTCTGTATTATGCTGGAGACTAAAATACAAAGATCCAGAGATTTGAAATCTCCATCGACAAGGTATTTTGTTGCAACTCAGTTCACAACTTTATTGCTCTATACTGTGATAGCATTCTATCCAACAGGAGCAGCAAAGTGGCTGAGTATAGTAGACTTAATACTCAAGTTCTGGACCTAAGCTTCAACTGCAAAAGCAGGAGCATTGAGGCAGAACGAGTAGATTAGCTCAACAGTGAATGAACAGAGTGAGCAGTGGAGCAGAACTACAGCAGCAAAATAACTGAAAACTGCAACCACAAATAATGTGGGAGAAATCAGAAATTAGCTGGACTGAGGCCATGCACAGCATTGCCTTGGTTCTGAAAGATCATAGCCTCTGGTCTTACACCCAAATGCCAAAGGTGGATCAATGCTCCAGTCCTGTAGATGTTGTCAGTAGCCAAACAACAAACTTTGCATTATAGCCAGTATGCTGTCTTATAGTGCAAGTAATAGACTGGCGGGATTTTTGAAAAATGGCTTTATTTAGAGAGGTACGAGCATTTTGGGGTAAAAGTCGGGAACCCATCTTTTTAGCATATTTCAGGAATGCCGATTCCAAAAAAAACGGTTCCCAAGCGATATTCCGGGTCCTTCACCTCCTAATTTGCATAACAAAATGGCCGCCAAATTAGCAATTTTTTGATCGTTTTAAAGCAGTAACCTTCAATATACTACTGTTTAGGAAAGCAAAAAAGGCAAACTAAGTGGCTCAATCCATGTTATGAAGACCAAGGAATACTCACACCTTGTTAGACTCAATTATACAAGTTTGATGGTCATTGATATATGCAAATTAGTAGCCGCCATTATACAAAAATGCCTTTTCTTCAATAACTTCCTTACTAATCAAGCAAATTTAACAAATCAAAGTTCTATACCCATGTTTTAAGGGTCAATGAAGATGATGAAACCATCTATTAAGTCATAACACTCATCCAATATTAATTATGCAAGAATGATGGTCATTAGTATGTTAATTAGCGATGAAATATTACAGAAAATATCAATCTTTACAGTGTTGTCTCTGCTACTCCAGGAATCTTTTCAAATTAAAAGTCTATACCAATGTTTTAAAGTCTATGAAGATAAGGACCTTTTTCATAAAGTCATAACTCTCATCGAATATTAATAATGGAAAAACAATTGTCATTAGTATGCTAATTAGCATGACATATTTCAGAAGAATAGATTTCGTTATATCGATGCTGCTAATCCTGCAAACTTTACAAAATAAAATGTATATGCCAATATTTTAAGGGTCAATGAAGAAGTCATTGACAAAGTCCTTATATTCATCTGATATTAGTTATGCAAGACCTGCAGTCAGCAGTAAATTAGCAGTGTCATATAACTGCAAAAAAAGTGTATTCTTATACCTTTCCTACGCATCAAGCAAACTTAAGCAAATGAAGTCCTCCAACAATTTTAGTTTTTTCAAAGTTAGTCTGCAATACTTCAAAGGTCAATGCAGGTCATGAACTCATTCAAAACATAATTAAGTTTGCTGGATTAGCGAGGAAGATTAGGGCTGTAGCTGGAATTCTGTTTCGGGGTAGGCGAAGTTAGGCAGGAGCTCCAATTATTCAGCAGTTTCTCATGGCCCGAAATGCCTTCTAAGCAATCTGAAGCATCAATTCCCCCATAAAAGACATAGAATCACTGTATTATCATTTTATGTAGTGTCCAAATTAGTAAAGTTTGAATGTCATACAAATATTAAATGCTTCGAATTAAACAGTCATCAAGTTTATGAGTAAAATAAAGAAGGGCATAACAATTCAAATTGTTATTATTTGGTACTCTGTGTGGGATCAGATGCAGCAAACAAATTTGAAAACTCAATTATATTATGCCTTCTTCATGGCTCTTCCCTCTCAATAACTCTTGCCTCCTCTCAAAAGATCTTGCCTCATCTCTAGCTCTTGCCTCCTTCATCGCATTCTCCATCCTTTCCAGTGACCCCAATCTCCATAATCTCCCTTTCCGCCTCCATTCCAGCTCTTCCCTTCTGCCTGATAGCTCCTGTCTCCCACCTGACTGCCTCCTCCTTGCTCTTGCCTGAACAACAGCCATTCTCTCCTCTCTCTGACTTCTGTGTTCTCCCACTCAGCCCGATCCGAAGTTTTTCCAACAGCTTTTGCTTTGTCAAATTGTTTTTCCTACCTCTCTACTCATCTTTCTTTTTCCTCCACGATATCTGCATTCTCCTCTGCCTCCTGCCTAACTTCTGCCTCCTGCCTAACTCCTGCCTCCCTACTCAATAGCTCATCTGTTCCCCTTTCACTGTCTACTTCTTAGCTCCTTCCTGATATTGGTTTCCTCCTCCCTGCATTGCCTCCTACCCATCGGCTCTTCCCTCTTTTGTCTGCTTCCAACTAGCTCTTGCCTCCTCCCCCAGAGTGGTTCTTCAATAACTATCTGGCTACTCCTAACTAAATGACTCCTCCTTCCCTGCTTGCTCCCAGTTTCTCTTGGTACCCTCCTCCTCCCTTGTCGCGCAATTGTCTCCATCAAGTGGTCCTATTAGAGTATCTCCTGACCATCCCTACCTTTCTCTCTCACTACCAGTGTTCCATGCACACATCAAATTGTTTTATTAAAAAAAATGAATACACTGTCTGCTCTTCGTGTAGGCTTCACTGTTATAAGGGGAAAGTAGCAGTTTTAATATAGTAGGAGTGTCAGTATTGCCTGAGAATATTTTGGCGTATTGGGAGTAGCAAGGTGACTTCATTTCTGAGTTGAGGGATCTTCCAATAATGCATATGATATCATCTTGATACACCCAGTCAGGAAGATATGATGGGACCTTCGCTGAATTTCAAGGCCGGCAAGTGCCACCATGCATTGAGTCCCTGAAAATTCTGAAGAGACACCTTTTTCCGCAAATATGGCATCGCTAATAATCACACGAATAACTATTATTCTTGCATTATTAATGTATTATGAGTTTATGGCTTTATGAATGAGTTTTTTACCCTTGAACCAGTGGTAGGGAAGTTTTATTTGCAAAATTTGTTGGATTAGTAAGGCAGATATTAAGAAAAACATTTTGCTTATTAGTATATATATATATATGTACAAACGACAATTATTCTTGTATAATTAATATTTTATGAATGTCATGACTTTATAAATAAATTCAATATCCCTTAACTCTTTTAGCTTTTGTACTGAAGTTTTAAATGTAAAGTAGGCTGGATTAGCAGAGTGGATATGAAAAACTTTTCTCTGTAATATTTCTTCACTATTTGGCATACTAATGACTATTATTTTTCCATAATTAATATTTTATTAGTGTTATCATTTTATAAATAAGTTCATTATCTTCATTGACTCTCAAAATATTGATAAAGCACTTTAATTGTAAAGTTTGCTGGATTAGCAGAGAAGATACACTAAGAAGTTTGTCATTTTCTGTAATATTTCATCGCGAATTGGTAAATTAATGACCATTAGTCTTGCATTATTAATATTGGATGAGTGTTATGACTTAATAGATGGTTTCATCATCTTCATTGACCCTTAAAACATTGGTATAGAACTTTAATTTGATAAATTTGCTTGATTAGTAAGGATGTTATTGAAGAAAATTTATTTTTGTGTAATGGCGGCTACTAATTTGCATATCAATGACCATCAAACTTGTATAATTGATTCTAACATGGTGTGAGTATTCCTTGGTCTTCATAACATGGATTGAACCACTTAGTTTGCCTTTTTTGCTTTCCTAAACAGTAGTATATTGAAGGTTACTGCTTTAAAACGATCAAAAAATTGCTAATTTGGCGGCCATTTTGTTATGTAAATTAGGAGGTGAAAGACCCGGAATGTCGCTTGGGAACCGGTTTTTTTGGAAGCGGCATACCTGAAATATGCTAAAAAGATGGGTTCCCGACTTTTACCCCAAAATGCTCGTACCATTCACATATTTCAAAAATCCCGCCAGTCTATAATACACTTTGAAAATGTGAGTACAATCAGTTTGGTTTTCTGGGAGATTACACAGTTTTAGTAAATTTTAGTGCATTTTCACCAGAATCGCCAAATCTTTTGATGCTAAATATTTAATGCTTGTATTTCACATCAGGATGTCTCATTCATAAATATAGCATACTGGCTATGTTATATCGTAACTGAATTGGTTTCTTGTCCAAAATTTAAGATTTTATGATTAACTAGGTTGCTTCGCACAGAGCAAACGGTACAGTGTAAATCACATTGAGCAGTTAAATATCCACTCTGCCCTACAAAGGTAAAGTACAGTAACTGCATTTGCTGTACTTTACCTTTGTACTCCCCTACCATAAAGGTGGGAACCAAAAATTGTAAAAATTCAAAAGTAACCCTTTAACCTTAGTTAGTCCTCAACATTTTCATAATAAAGTTAGGAATTTTATGATTCCCTTCTCAGCTGTAGGGGCTACAAAGGTAAAGTACAGAATGTCAGTTACTGTACTTTGCCTTTGTAGGGCAGAACTGGTCTGTGCTATGCCCCACTGCTCTTGATTCCATATTATATATAAATTCATGAAATTATGACTAAAGATACTGGTAAAATACTATTGAACACTAACGTCTATATTACTTCATTATTAATATTTCCAATATTATATTATATATACAATTTATATATATATTTACTTATGATTATTTGTCTAATAATTTAATAAAAACATAATTTATGGTAAAATATTTAATAGAGAACACATAGAAAATGTACACAAAGCACAGCAGTTATGTAACTTATTATGTCAGAAAATTCATGAAGCAAAAGATATTATAGGCCTAATTGGAAATTTACTCCTCAACCAGGAAGGAGGTTCTCCGGATGAAGCGGAGGGAACTCAATAAAGAAGAAGAAGAAGACATAGACATCAACAGGCCTAAGTAAAATATAGAGGTTCTTTTCCATATTTATTTCTAAAATGTGGGGGTGGTGTAAAACTTTGATTTGTATCACAGCATCAACATCACATCAAATATTTAATGAATTATCACAGCAAGTTTGACATCTATATTTTAATATACAATAATAAAAGTATAAGTATGGTCATTTTAATGTGATTTGCCTAATTTGGCACATTTTGGCATTAGAGTTTTATAAGACACCGTGACAGTTATTATTATATTAAGATTTTTGAAGACGGGTTTAATTTTATAAAAACAATTAAACGTTGATTTGGAATATTGTTCATAGTCACATACCACACAGACCCTATAATACATCACTTACAAAAGGAGATGTGTATTTTATACGAAAATGTTGAAAAGCACTGCCACCAAAAACAGAATACCCGCAAGACCGGCGTATTTTTGACAGTATACCATTCCCTGCAAGGTATTTTATCAGAATATTGAAGACACATATGAAGAAATAACATCTGGCCACCATTTGAAGAATCTACTATCCTTGTCACAATTGTGAGTGATAATAGGGAGATGAAGATTGACCAATCAGACGCCAACAGGAGCCTTGAAGTCTCGCGAGAACGGAATGAGACTGGTCATTCCCAGGGAGCCAGATGCACGCTTCCTGAAAATGAGAAAAAGAATCTCTCAAAATACTCAGGCTTCATAATATCTTATTGTCTGCATTTTGAATTTTTTATTCTTGTGTTTCTTTTTTTCATAGTTGGTCCATTTCATTAATTATTTTCCTGTTTCTTGTAGTCTTAATATATATACATATACTTATAATTTCAATGCATATCTGGAGCAGAAACATTCCAAGAAATACAATTTTATCCAGAATATTCATTTCACACCACTAGAGATTGATTGGTATGATTGTTTGTTGCTGTAATCTGAAAGCTCAACAATTCAATTGATAGCTATTAGTCAGCCGTTAATAACTATATCTTCACCTTGTTCCACTGCAATTATTCTCATTTGAATATTCTTATATATTTTTTTTTTCTTCTGCACAAACAACCTGACAACTCACCTTTTTATCTTCAGGTAGATGACAAAACAGACTGTCGTAAACAGGACAGAGGCAAAGATGAGTCCCATGATATTCAGGGCTGCAAAACAAGACAGAAAAAAGAAATAATAAGAAAAAATAAATGGCAAAAAAAATTGCAAAATAGTGTTGTCTTGGCTATTCACCTTCATGGTTGTCAACATAAACACCAGGGGCAGTGGGTTGATAAACAGTTTTGTATGTACATGAAGTATATGTGAGAGATGATTAGACAACAAGAAATATTGTATTCCTCAGCACACAAAGGTGAAACTAGAGGTTCCATACTAATGTTTCATAATTGTTCATAATTGCAATGACAATTACATTTTGATTAAAAAAAATTGAGAAAAATTGGGAAGTTTTGAAAAATAAATCTGCAAAATGTATTTTACTTTAATCACACATCCAACAATTATTCTGAGAACTTCCAAGAGTTCAAAATTTTCCATCAATTTTCATAAAGTCAAAAATATATATATATGACATTAGATACAGTTCCGTCTGTAAATAAGTGAAATGCATGATATTGTGCCATTGCATCAATGCTTAACATCCTCAACCAAACAGCCTGTAAAAGCATGAATTTTCATCCAATGAGAGGGAAACATATATTGGGTCATAAAGGCCGATATGTGAGTCATGTGGGATAATAATGTCTGCCAATTTTCTTTGCTGTAGTCAGAGTTAGGTATTGGTCAAAGTAAGTGAACCACCGTTCCCATTGATATAACATTGGGTCTGTGTTTCACTTATCAAAGACTTTGACCCATACTCCGATACAGGAAAGAAAATTGGCAGCCATTATCATCCTACATGTTTCAAATATCGGCCTTTATGACCCAATATGTTTTCCTCTCATTGGATGAGAATTTATGCTTCCACAAGCAGTTTTGCTGAGGATGTTTAGCATTGATGCAATGGCACAATATCATGTGTTTCACTTATTTACAGGCAGCACTGTAAATGGCAGGGTATGATAAAAAAAAACTAGGTATTTTATCAAAGAAAATAAATGACATATATTATAGAGTGGATTCTCATGTCACACTTCTGTAAACACTTAATAATGACATTATAAATGTTCAAATCATTTCTTGAAACTCCCTACCAATGAGTCCTGTGCTAACAAGTCCATTGGGGGGATCTTCTCTGACATAGTCGTTCCCTTTGTCCTCCTTAAAATTGATCTCTTTTGGATCAATTTCTCCCCCAATTTCTCCTGTAAAAGAAAAATGTAAAAACTCTACAAATCATTGAATAAGAAATTTATTATTTATTCATATAACCATGCGGTTATTGGTCAGATTGTCCTATATGTCAATATGTGCAGCAAATTTTACATACATCGTAATCTGTAATTTATATATATATATAAAACTTGCTAACTAAATGTTACTTCTGCATCAAGCTCCAAAATGTCTTCAAACAGACATCAAGTCATGATTCTTGTGTATCATTTGAAACAGGGATGGTAATGGTATTACACGGTAATTAATAATGACAAACTAGCAATAAGCAACTAGGAGAACCCTTGCAGGTGTTGCCACCTTATGTATTGTGTATAGGGATCAGCTTAAATTAATTATCATTAAGTAATGATGACATTCATAGGAATGCAATAGCCTTGAAAAGGGGAGAGTTCTGCCTTGACGGCCACAGGAAGGCACAGGGGAAATTACAAGACCAGACATTGAGTAGACGATAAGATAAGACATACTTTATTACCAATAATTGGAACTTGCATAACTAATACAATTGATAGGACATTTACACAAGACACATTCATACATTCATTCAAATCATAGAAATTCATATCACAAATAATTACAGTCATTCATATCACAGATAGGTTGTTAGTGTTTAGTCAATTAAGATTCAATAGCCTAATACTTGAGGGAACAAACTATTTACTGTAGCACGATGTTCTGTGCTGGGCAAGTAAAAGATCCCTCACATGGGGTAAATGTGTAACATGTTGAGGACTCCTGCTGTCTCTCTCATCTCATCAATCAACCCTCGTGAGCGCCCAGCACTGGGCTTAGAGGGCTGCACTTACCATATCTATCTATCTATCTATCTAATGTCTTGCTTTGATGGACCCGAGATAGCTTCCAGATGGCAGCGGTTGATATTTATCATGCAAAGGGTTCTTGTATAACTTCTCCATACAAACAACATTGAGATAAACCCAGGATGCAACGATGCTATCATTTTATACTAGAAGGTCGAAAATGAGACTTTCGCAAGTTTCGCATGAGCTTCAGCTTTTCTTCATGGAACTATTAAATGAAATGCTGATGATGCCAATGTGCTGTCCTTGTGAGGAAAAAGGTTTTAATACCATAAGAAGAAACTATTTTACATGTAAATAATACTTTTATAGCCTAACACAACATCAAAAAATTAAAACTATTTAGGTCTAAAAGGGATAAGAAGCCAAAATTGTGATTACCGGGTATACCAAGAAGTTTTCTTGAAACTTGAACGGACTTCTCATTTTGAGATTCGACGTCTCTCATCGACTGAGCAGCTGTCAGAAAATCCATGAATCCTGAAGAACAAGACAATGAAAAATAACAATTAAATATCTAAGAAGGATGTTAGAATTGTAATATATAAGATGATTGCAGAATAAGTCAGGTATAATCAATTCTCACCTTTAAAGTGGTTGAAGGCCAGCAACCGTCGTCTTCCCTGAATGACAGAAAATATGAAATTTTCATTTGGCATCAGACAAAACGCATAATATCGAAATATTTCTAGATCTGCACTGAACTTTTGGGCCAAAAGTTTTAATTCAGGCCAATGTTCACCATTTTGAATCTGGTTATCTGCCAACAATCTGGGAAGTTAGTAGATGCAGACGCCAAACCAGAAACAAAACCACAAGTTCAGACATTTCTTCTTGCTTTTGACTGGTCAGTTTGTGGATTTAAATGTGTGATACAAGAACAATATACTCTTGCCAATTCTTGTCAATTTAACCAAATTTCCTGTGTATACCAAAGGGCCATGGTCAATTGCCATATACCTCAATTTAAGTTAAGTATAACTGTCCCATCGCGACACATTTTGGAGGCCCCCACAACATCTCAGTCCGATAAAGACCGACCGTACCGGTACAGTCTGGCCGGTTACCGAACCGGTTTTCAAAGCAGCAATTTCGGTTCGGTGTAATAGTGCCATATCCAGCTAAAAAAGTTGTTTTATTGCCGAGATATTACAGAAAATATCCACAAAATCATGAACTGAACTCGACAACTTCGTCATCTTGACATGCGCTCTAGTGCGAGATGAACTTTCTGGGCCAAAAATTTGGTTTTTCTGGGAAGCAGATTCTCTAAAATGTGGATCGGCCTGAATTTGCGGACTGACCATACGAATTGTGTATCAATCAAGTGTATCGATGATACGTAGGTACCGTATCAATTTTTAGTAACGATATAGACATCTATTGAAAAGTGCCTCAAGACGATCCGAGAAGCTAAAGATTAGTTATGCTTGGCCTAACTCACATTGAGAACGGGTGGTGTGACGAAAATGGCTCTCCGCACAGTGGAACTGGGCCGTGGAGTACTGGTTGGGGTTGTGTACCCTTTCTTGGTTGGCGTGGTTGCTGCAGAAGTGGTTGCCGCTTCAGTAGTAACGGTTGATTGGGTTGTTACTGTTTGGGTCGGCCCCGTTGTAGCAGTCACAGCTGCGGTAGTTTGTCCCACCACAGCTGCGGTTGTCTGTCCTGCAACGGTTGATTGGGCAACCGCTGCTTGAGTCGTGATTCCTTGCGTGGTGGCAGCAGCGGTTGTTTGGGCAGCGGTTGTGGTTGCTGGAAGATCTGGAATTGGTTGATTAGTACGTGTTGACTTCATAATTAAAATACACTTTTTGAAAAAATACTATACTTCGGTTTCAACCGCCTCATAAGGTCTTGATCCATCGTGGCGCAAAGGCACCTATAGGCCTACGGTGCTGAATGTGAAATTCATTTCACTATTCTCACACTGTAGTGCAATGGTGAAGATTTTGGCTCAATTAAGAAATTAGAATTTATTAAGTAGACCTCATTTAGACATAGGATAACATTATTATTATTAAAATAATGACAGTCTCTCATATACATGTGCAAACATTGTGCATTGCAAGCATCTTTAAAAAGGGAACTACCTTGACAAAGTTGACCCTCATGAAGGCCCAACCAGGAAGCCGAAAATCATTTTTATCAACATCTCATTTTACTGCCCCTTTTTTTAAATGTATTTTTTCCCTTTGCCCTCCTCCACTTACTGTAAGTGCAAGCCGGTGGCAGTACTTGCGTACACTCCCAGTTGCCCCATGAGAAGTCTGTGTCCGTGAATCGTTCGTTGCGGACGCACTTTCCTGATCTGGCCGGTTGCCCTATTCCCCAGAAGGTGGGGCTGACGGTGGCCCCTGGTGGGAAGCGAAGGTATATCAGTGTTATTATTTAATAGCACACATGAAAACCTCAGAAGCAGTTTGAAGTTAAAATGTTCAGGTGCATGGCTACATGTAAGTTATTTTTCCATGGCGATACTAAAAAACTTTTGCTACAATTGGCGTATGTTTTTTTATGGAGTGCAAATTTTGCAGTATGACAGACTGAATATAGTTGAAAAGAAAAGATATGGTTCATTAAGTACCAAACTAAACCGAGTAGCTTGTCAGTTAACACATTTCAAATAATTCCTTTTTGGTAAACAGTGTTGACTGCAGAGCCAAACGAATCGACAGCAGTAATGTAAATTTGTGCTACACCTACCAGAATTCCAGTTTACGCTACTCCGGGTCAGCCCAATCCAGAATCCTTCGATGATTGGTTGCTTGCCAATTCCACTTGCAATGAGAGCGTTCTGGATTGAGGCTTGGTCGACCTTCGCAAGAGCCAACCCTCGTCCTCCGCAGTTGTCCCTCGCTTCGTACCATGTCCTGGATGTCGAGTCCACCAAGAAACACCGACCGACGGCCGCAACAGTGAATGCGCTCGAGAAACCGCCATTGGTCGGATTTGTGCAGAATGGGTTGGATGAGGCTGAAATGGCATGAAACGGAACGATGAAAACTAAGCCTTTTTGTAGTTCCCACAGTGGTACAATGACTTCAAAATTCCCACAAAAACGGCTTCAAAACACCACAAAAACGTGATAGACAAATTACAAAATAGCTAATCAACCCGTGAATATGTGTATTTCTGGTGTGTGACCAATACTATATACATAGATGCTGAGTAATCAGGCCAAACATCAGTTCACATGTTGTGAGACAAACTGTAAGCCTCAGATTAGTATTATCAAATCCAAACAACAATACAAACGTGGTGCTTTTAGAGAATTAAAAAACCTACCAGCTTCACAAATAGAAGGCACCCGATATCCACACGCCCTGTCAGACCACTGGTAGTTGAAGAATGGAATGGTGTAGACACAGTCGTTCAACGTGACATCGCTGTGCGGGTTCGGGGGGTTGTTGTTCAGCCAGTATGTGGGACTTGTTTGTAGTTCTGCAAAATAGTAAAATGGATGGATTGTAGACTGCTTTATGTCCTGCATATATGCACTTGGTAGGCTGATTAGGGCAGGTGGAGGATATAATATCAATGAGGTTGGAATCAAACCAATTGGAAGCGCAGCGCATTACATTACCACTGAGCCACTCAGAAATTTCAAAATTCGCCCTGGTTCTCCATAAGCCTTAGTTTCTACTAGGGCTCTATATCGTTGCCGACATTCGATACAATACGTATCATCGATACACTTGATCGATACACGATTCGTACCGTCGGTCCGCAAATTTGGGCCGATCCGCATTTTAGTGAATCCGCTTCCAGAAAAACCGAATTTTTGGCCCGGAAAGTTGATCTCGCAGTAGAGCAGACGTCAAGATGACGATGTTTTTGAGTTCAGTTCATGATTTCATGGATATTTTCTGTCAAATCTCGGCAATAAAATGGATTTTTTAGCTTAATATGGCATAATTGAACCGAACCGAAAGTGCTGTTTTAAAACCGGTACGGGAACCGGCCAGACTGTACCGGTACGGCCGGTATTTATCGAACCGGTGTAGTGCCCTAGTTTGTATACCCTCTCACATTTTTTAAAATCAACCTTTTGTATACTGAAAGAATTGACTTTAACTTACGAGTGGTTGGACTTCCCGTCCATTGCCAGTTGGTCGAGACGGTCAGTACGCCCGCAATCCACACCGCAGTGTAGCCCCTCGAGAGCATCAGACTGCGCAGGGTAGCCTGGTCGGAGGCACTCTGCAACCATCATTCAACAGATATAAAGTTTTTAATGACTTTTCATCAATCAAACCCGGCTTTGGAGTGGAGTCAGGAGACAGAGTCGTGGAGTCCGAGGTTTTCAGGTGGAGTCGGAGGGAGTCTAAAATTAATTTGGTGACTCCTGACTCCTTAAAAACAATGTAATTAATTTTCAAAACACAGTTACAACAAAGAGAAATGTATCCTAAATCTTACACAAAACTCCCTAAACAAGTGTTCATATACATAAGCCTGTGGAAAATTCGTAGTACTTCCCCCCCCCCCGGTCTACCATGTAATATTTGCGTGCAATAATGCTGATAAGCGGAGTAGGGAGTCGGATTCGGAGTTGGAGTATACTACCCGACTGCGAAGCCCTAAATCAAAAAAGATGACAATGACTAATATCATCTTCAATGATGAAACACTCAACAATATTATGTGAAAGTGACAGTCTTAATTCTTGGTAGCCTATACCAGCTGCTTCAGAAATAGCTTCAGAATCCTATGTATGAAAAAATATTGTACTTGTATTTGCATTTTAGTGTAAAAAATAAATTCATTTCAGCGTTCAACTCATTAACCGGACTTTCACACGGAAGAAGATGAAGAAGACATTATACAGATTGACAACCCAACTGAATTGCGCTTATCTCTTTCATATTCGTAAACTACAGCATTTGCTAAAACAATTGATGAACCAATCTAGTACTTGGTTTCCATACCAAGAAGAAAAAGTATAGTGTAGGCCTATCACAAAATTATTCCATAGAGCAACCTATACATTGTGGTGTGATCACAACCTGGTCCAGTATGATATCGTTGCTGATCCTGAGTCCTGATCATGCATGGAATATTGAAATTGACACTGACGCCAAAAGATGTATGAATCCCTATAAAGCCGATTGGTGTTTAGATTGCTGTACATAGAAGTTTTCCATCATAGTCAGGGTCCAAATTCGACAAGGTCACAGTGGCCATCTTGGAAATCATTCAAAAAAATACATTCTTGCTCATTTCTCAGAATCTGATGGCGCTAGGGTGATGAATTTTACATCAGAATATACATTTTTACACAAGGAATTCAATGAAACCACTTTTGTCAATTAGTTCCTTCCTTTTTTCAAAATTCCATGACAAATTCTCTACTCACATTGGGCTTGGCGAACTCGCCTCCCTGCTGAACACAAGCCTGGTTGCTGTTGACCCAGGACTGTTGCGTTCCTGTCAAGACGAGGAAACATTTGGACGTGGACACTCCTGTTTGGTAGAAACAGGTTATCGTGTTGCCTAGAACAAAGAAAATAATTCAGCGTTAGACCGGACAGATATAATTCTTAGCTTCTGGGATCAACTAATCCGATAGAATTTCTTCCTACGAATAAAAATTGAATTTATTAACCATTTACATTTGAAGATGATAAAAATTGAGATTACCGGTTTCTTTTGCACTCTAAAAAATGTCGGGACAAAATTGGTTTTTTTAGATTCAAAATGGTTTTTTGAAAAACCAAATTTCAATGCAAAAACCAACATGGATTTTGAATCTAAAAAACCAATTTTGTCTGAAATTTTTTAGAGTGTGTCCAACCGACCTCAGAAAAGAAAAAGTGCCTTGAAAAAATCTGAAAAGCTAAAGATCAATTATTTCTGACCTTATCGAAACTGAAGTCCAAATCTGGTGTAAATCACCAGAGGCCAGGCAAGTGATTTAAGATATTTCAGAAAGTCGCCAAAAGAAAGTATAGATGTCTCCATCTAGCTTGACCTGGCTTATGTCTTGAGATGGCTCCGTCTGGATAGCTTGGAATCCGAACATTTTCATTTATATCAATTGCATTGCACATTTTGTATATTCAGTTTATTAGAAGTGGACTCCAGTTTGCTATTAGCTTCAGTTTTGCTCTCACTTACACACCTCTATATGTAACAAGTTGATGATAATCCTGGGATGATAATTATGTCATTGACGTAATTTTTTAATTTTGTAATTAATATGCAATGCCATTTCAAAGACTGTTGCTGCATGGTGTAGTGACAGACTCCTCAGACTCATCAAGGTAAAATTTCCGCATTCTGATTAATTGCAGCCTGGAAATTTGATATGCAAAAAGAGTGGACTGTTGCACTGTGAAAATGGCATTTCGTGACTCATGATAGCTGATGAAGTCTCATCTTGTCTCCATTCAACATGGAAGTCTTGGAAGACATATGGACTGGTTGATTAGTCATGATCAAGAGAAGGCCATTTGATTTGGCATAACTGATTTTAGAGTAAAAATCAGATGCATAATCCTTTCATTTGCCTGTCATCAACAAGCGGGATTAGTCTCCTTAAATCAAATTAACATTGAAAGTATTGGGTATGATCATTGAACTTTTAGAAAAGTACAACAGATGAAGTGGCATAGTTGCACTTAATGACAAATCATCAGCATGATGACTCATTAAGTACCATTTTCACAGAGCATCAGTCCACTCTGTTTGCATAGCAAATTTCCAGGCTGTAATGCCAATGCACTGGAAGTGACTGCAGGCTGTATTAAGCAGGTAACTAGGAAAACAAGTGTAAAGTCAAATTGCAGTAGATTTCAACAACATAATAGATATTTAGAACTGTTTGTCTCATTACACATTGTGAACTGTTTTCATACATCTCTTGGATACAAAACAATGCATTCTATATTTAACTTCATTGCTTTCTTTTTTTTTATTTCAGAAAAGTTATAAATGTAACTCACCGATGTACCTCAGATATAAATAATTCATTGATTGAAGTACAAAATATTTGCACAATTTATGGAAAGCTAAATGGAAGAATTCAGATAGCCAGTCACTGTGGTCAACTTGCTGGTTATTATCGTTTTCATAGATATATGTGTTTTTCCAGCTTGTTCTTCACTCTGTCTCAAAACTGTGATGTCACAGATTTAGTTGCATAACTTGATATATTATGAGCACACATTTCAAGAAACTGACAAAATGCATTGACACATGGATTATGTATGTTTAGCTTGTTTAGCCTTAGTACCTGCACCGGTTGATAGATGCTTTAATGAAATGTAACTGAAGCAAACAAATCTCAAAGGAGAGTTACACTGCTGGCCAGAAGTTTGGAAATGATAAGCTGTTCACCACTGCCTTTATGTTTCACAAAATGGTATCTGGTTGTTCGGATTGTTACTTTATCAAATCGAAATGGGCCTTTATAAATTTAAAGAGGATTATTAAAGGTAAATTTGTGAAAATAGCATTAAATTTCAAAGGCTGCTCTCAAAAATGGGGATGTGTAAAAGAGAGTAGCCTAAGCATTGGCCACTGCCATTTCATTGATTTGCCTGGCCACTTGTATGGGGCAATTAGTATTTTGAAAGCAATAAAGGAAAATGAATGCCATTCATGTACACTGATCCGATGGTAAGCAAAATTCTGTTTCCAAACTTTTGGCCTGGAGTGTATATTGACTAACAAAAAATTTCACACAGTGATTTGAAATTGTGAAGACGAGTGTCTTGTAATAAACAATAAAACAGGCTTTGTTTGGGAAACAGAGACTCTTCTGGCAAGGTGTAACAATCGGCTTAGACAGAAGTTGTTTGTTTTAGTTGTACAAAAGACATAACATTGCCTGGCAGTTTTGATTTCCTTTGTTATAAACCATGATGTCAAACTCTGAACTGATATGTCACAGATTGAAGATTAGACCAGTCACATTCACAGATACCCTAATGATGTCACGGTTTAACTGCAAAACGAAGTTTTCAAAAAACACGTAGCTATGAAAACGATAATAACAAACAAGGTTAAATGATGTTCAAAGTCAAGAGAATTCCCAAGTACAATGCGTGGCAAAATATTATACCACAGGGGTCTGCAATAGGCCCAGCTTTATTCTACATCTTACATTAGTTTCTGAGCATTTCAAATTTGAATTTTTAAAGTGACTGTGAATACATGCAGTTCTAGAATTATGTGATTTTATAAAATAATAATTATAATTCATTTCATATTTTGATATAAAAATGGTAATTAAAACTACAATGGGAGGTTTTGGTTAGATTGGGCCATAAGATAAAAGATATATGCCTATACTATGAAATTTCATTCATATTTGGTCGCTTCAAAACAAAATTTGTACATGCTGGTATGACGATCTATATTTCATTTCTCATATTTTTTACCCCACTTCACGTGTACTATGCTGGTATAATAAATTCATAAAAACACAAAAGGAGACTTTATGACATCTATGCCAAAAATGCATTCTTTTTCATTTTTCAATTATATAATTATCCCTGACTAAAGGCACTTACCATTGAGTGTGACGTCATAGCTGGTCAGTTGTGCAGAAATTTCATTACAAAACAGTAAAAATAGGCCTATTTGGAAGAGGAGGACGTTGTAGAATGTCATGATGATATTTCGGTTAATCCAGCACTAAATTAGATTTCTGTTTGAATATATTATATTTTAAACCACATTTTTTGTCTTGTAATTTGTTTCATATACTCCATAGTTGAATTAAATTTCAAAATAATTCCATATCAAATACTTTTCTTTTTAAGTCGTTTTTGAAATGGCAATTGTGTCCACACGCTAAGTAAATAAATAAACATATCCATTTGATATCTTGGTGGAAGCCCTCCTACATGTTATATATCTCCTTAAATAACTATTATATTAAAACTTATATTCTCCAAATCAATCTCAATCAAAGAATATTGACAAATGATTAAGCAACGAGGTTTAATATATATAGTCCTATAGATTAGTCCTTATAGCCACTGGAGAAATACACTAGAATAAATTGTAATATAGTGAACATCCCATCTACAATGGCATGGCATTTTAATGAATAATTGATGCGTCCTGTTGCTGTGCACATAAATACTGGAGATATTTTCCTTGCCACTCTTGCCTTCAATAAGGTATTGATCTGAATGTATACGCAGTGACACTGTCACAGCCTACATGCAATCATAGATACAATGTACTGATGGGTTACTTGTGCATGATTGAGACATGCAGGCCTCCTTAGCGGACCTTCAGAGATCTTCGCATTTTAGCGGTCCACACAGTTTCAAAATGAACATTCAACTTGCTCTTGTGATGTCACTGGCTTCAACATGTTTCAATGATCTTGTTTGTGTTAGTTGTCATTTGATCAGTTTGTTCATGATATATCATATCTGGCAACATAGGTGTGAATAAACAAACTAATTAACTGGTTAAGTGTTTGTGCTTAATAAGAAGATTAGGAAACAAACAGGTACTGTCAATGATGTGGCAAAGCTGGTTTGTAAATTGAAAAGAAGAAAATACATTTTTCTTATGGACCGCCAATCGGCAAAGAGCTCTAAAACCTTATTTGAATGATCACCTAAAAAATCTTTAAAACACTGATTTCTGATGTTTCCCGAAAAAATTGAGAATATATCCGGATCTTGGCAACATTCGGTTATGGACTTATGGTAGCACCAGTATTGTTAGTAATCAGATTAAGTAATTGAATTACATATTGTAATTGTAATTGTAAATACTCTCAGTCTTGCATTATAATGCAGGCACGAAATTCGTGGTGAGCCTTCCACAATGATACAGCTCAGGGCAGCCATAGAACGGCGCTCATGGGCAGAGACTGGAGGATCAAGGTTCCCATGCCATAGCATTCTCCTGCGTTGGTGACCGCCGTGTGATGATGATTGATGAGAAGACTGGGAGTCTGGCACATACCCTATTAATTCAGGGATGGCCAGGGTCTTTCAGTTGCTCCAGCACAGAACACCGGATACAACCCGCCTCCATTTAATGTCCCATGGGCTCGGACCAAATTGAGTTCCAGGAGTGGGAGTCGAACCCACGACCTCTGAGCCAGACTGGTAGCACAAACAAGCACCTTAAACCATTAGGCCACAGAGAACCATTGGGGTTACTAAGTAATCTATTAAATACTTACAGGAACAGTCATGCTCGGATTACATGCAGTTACTATTCTTTTTTGTGTTAGTTACTTTTTCAGTTGCTTACAGATGATTTCATATTAGTAGACTTTTCTCAAATAACAAAATATTTAGCAAAATTTCTGGTCTGACATCAGAAAATTGATCAAGTTGCCCATTGCGTGTCACTTTTTTTCAGCTTGCTTGAAGCAAGTGATGTTTGCTGGAAAAATGATGTCATAATTTTGACCAATAGTATACAGCAAAGGCCAACTTGGTATTGTGGCAGTTGTTCACACATGTCAAACCGCAATCCACATGAACTCTTTCACTTCTTCATGAACAGTTGTATTTCACAATCCTGTGTTGATTGTTTCAATTGATATTAAATCAGTTTCAAGCTGACTTTGAGGGTCAAAATTTGAAAACCTTGAAATTTCAGCTGAAAAAATTTTGAAATTTTTTTTAGTCCAGAAATGCCGTTTTAAGTTGGCATTGGGTAGGTCAAACAATCAGCTATCACTGCACTGTCATGTCCAAGGGTCCCAAATGCTCTGCTGATCTGTAATGAGGTGATATTTACAGCTGTGATGTTTTTTGACTGTCATTAAAATCACACTTATAACTGAAAAATCCTGACCACTTAGGGTTAAATAATCTATTACCAATGATTAGGCAGGTAGCTTGCACATTTTAGGCCAAGTTCCAGGTCTCTAGCACCAATTATTTTTGAGATAATGCATTTGGTCAATTAAATTTCGAATATATGTGTCATTAGCATCATGCCTATAACTTGAAATCCGCACCACTTAGAGCTGCAGAATGTATTACCAACGTATGGGAAAGTGGCTATTCTGCAAACATTTAGCTATATTTCAGGTCTCTATGACCAATACTTATTAAGATAGAAGATTTTCTTGAACTAGAAATTTACAAACAGAAACAAAAATACTCTTTTCACCAATAGTTTGGATTCTGAATAACAAAGATGATCTCCACTACCCCTCCAGTGCCCAATGTCTTTGCTGCTGAACCATATTTCAGGTGCTAGACAATGGTAAAATCTCACTGACACCCAATATTTGATTAGTAATCTCAGAGAACCGTCAAATTCATACCAGGCATGTCAGATTCAATGAAAATGCAAAAATTCTGTGTAATATTTTGTTAAAACATTAATTGATAATATATATTGAACACAATTTCAACTCCTGTCACCTGCAACTGAATTTAAGTGAGGTAAAGGAAAGAAGCCATTTTTTGTTGTGATGCTAATGACAGCGTGATGCTAATGATAATTAAGATAAAAATCTTTGTAGGGACCAGTGCAAAACTGGCAATCTGGCAATTTGTGCATGAAATGATCTTATGAACACCAGAAGCATGTTCGTATTGATTCTGGTCCAGAAATATGCAGTCAAAATAGAGCAGCAAGGCGTTTGCTAATGACAAATTAAGATAGGACAACCGACATACCAACAGAAATACTCAAATATTTTGGTTTATATAAATGATACAGAGCTACAGATAGCGCAGTTATTTTCTTGGGTTCTCAGACAACGTTAGACACAAGGTTTTCTCACAAAATGTGCGTCCCTTTCATTTTTATTAAGAAACCAAACTGGTGTGATGCTAATGACGCAATATTGGAGACATGGACACAACAACCTCCTGCTCTTATACAGGATATTATTTCAGAACTTTGAAACTATATTTTAGAAGAGTGATAGTCAAGTCTCCATATATGGAAGAGTTTAATTGAATCAGGATCCTGTACAATTTTTTGTGATGCAATCTTTCAAAGAAAATGTTGGTGGAGACAGGCCATTTTCAGGGGGGTTGGCCACTTCAATGCTATTTTTGGATGGGATAAAAATAACCTTCCACATATTTTTTGCGTCAGAAGTTTTGCTAATATCCTTGTCTATGACAAATGACATCAAGAGGTCCTGCATGTGCCTTTCTGTCATCATGAATTATTGTTAAACACCGGAGACAAGAATTTCAGACTTACCAAATTTTGACCCCTGAATGATTTCCTGAATGACTTCACATCTAAATTATCATGCCTTGACCAAAAGCATTGACTATGACATCAGGAAGGGACCATTCAGAATTTATGACTGGGTTGCGGGGGAGATGGGAGTTTTACCTGAGGGGATGCTACATGCTTCGAGTGGGACAGTACTAATTTTTACCTTTTGTCCAGAATCTATGTGCCTTACAGGCTGAGTAGAATTTAAGACTTAAGGGGAATTGGATTTTTGCCTGACGGAGTACCGATTTTTCACATGTGTTTCAAGGGAGGTACTTATTACTCACAACAGGCTTAAGGAGGTATGCAATTTTAATAAAAGAAAAGGGGGCATACTAAAAATCCACTTGGAATGTATTATGAGATGAACAAATAAGCATGAAACGAAATGGGGTATAAATTTGTGATAGAAACTTCCAACAAAACTCCCCAGAATCATAAATTCTGAATGGTCCCTCAGGACAGGATGGTAGCCCAGTGATGTGGTCAACATTCATAAGAAAATCCCAGTGGGAATCAGATCAAGGACCCCGCGATTGGTAGCCCATTGTCCTGCCTCCTGAGCTGAGCCCCTCTTCTGAGAAAATGTTGCATTCACAATTATACATGTTTATTTCTGTATAAACAGTCATTGCATGGATCACCTGATCCTAATCGTCTGAATGCACAACATTGGACTTGCAGAATGTATGAACTGAAAGTGAGTGAAACACAAACTGAAACTCTCACTTGAAACTGCTAAAGTCAGTCCCTCTTAGGAGATCAATGGCTTAAAATGCCATGGTCACCCATGTAAAACGCTATGTCACTTTTCAGGAGAGAGTGGTGTCATACCTTCTCTCGACCAATGAAAATTGCAAGAAAAATGATGTATTTTCTACCTCAAATGTCTACAAATTATGCGTAGTTTGCCACAAAATGTTGTGTCAAGTACCAATAATCAAACTGGGTGATCTTCGGTGTGTGTGTTGCAGGTGCCGGTGGCATCCAGTTGCAGTCGTGCGTTAAAATGTTTCAAGTACTCTCTTTCTTATTCAAAATTCTTTGTCAAAAATGTGTTATTTAATTCAATTAATCATAAAAATTAAAGTTGGCGAAATACCTTAGTTGTTTGTTTAAATTCACGACAATTTTGTCCAGAAGATAAAAGTAACTGAGGGTAATCTAACCAGTAAATAATCCACACTCTAAAAAATGTCGGGACAAAATTGGTTTTTTAGATTCAAAATGGTTTTTTGAAAACCAAATTTCAATGCAAAACCAACATGGATTTTTTAAAAAATTCATGTTGGTTTTTTGCATTGAAATTTGGTTTTTCAAAGAACCATTTTGAATCTAAAAAACCAATTTTGTCAAAAAATCCATGTTGGTTTTTTGCATTGAAATTTGGTTTTTCAAAAAACCATTTTGAATCTAAAAAAACCAATTTTGTCTGAAATTTTTTAGAGTGTATTAGCAACCTTGCTCTCATAAGTAACTTGTAGGGCAACTGGACTACTTTTTTCAAAAGTAATCTGTAATCAAGACTCAAGACTCAAGAAGTTTTATTTGTCATGAAATGCACGGAATATATACAATATGATGTTTGATGGCTATACAGTAAACATAGATATATATAAAAACAAAAGCATTACATGAGTAGGAGGACACCCCTAAGGCAACTACTTGCCGCTGACGAGGTGCCCACCTAGAATTGTTAAGGAGAGGCTCAGGCAAGGAGAGGCAGTTCAACCTTCTCTCACCGACTTCTCCTGCTTCCTATATTCAGAATAACATGCTGGTCAGAAGGTTATGAAAGGGCTTTGAAAATGCAATCAGAAAATGAGTATACACCCCATTGTAAGTTGTAATGCTGTTTATCATCTGCTGCTAATTATCCGCTTCTAAGCTGGATATAGTGTTTGTATATGACAGAAATTACACACTGTGTACAATTTCCAGACAGTGCTGCTTCATACTTCCTTCACTTCCAATGTTCCCCTTTCAATATGTTTTCCAGGACACCATTCTCCAATGTGTAAGACCTTAAAATAAATTATCTGAACCCCCACAGCCCACATTTCCATAAATGAGTATAAAATGTCATATTTTCACTGCATTTGTCCAGTGTCATAATGCTCCATGGCTCCATGCTCCTAATTCTACCCCCCTCCTTTTGGTACACCCCCTCTTGGCCCTTCAAGCACCAGTGCATCTTGGAGCTGTAACTGGAGGGGGGCACCTAAAAAAAGACATTTTGAATCAGGGGACACTGTCAAAAAAATGTAATGAAACTTAATAAAAATTTATTTCAAAAAGGCAGATAAAAACACAGTACAAAGTAATGAAAAACATACATTGTGATTAAAGGAGGAGAGTTTAGACCTGACTAAGTATAATGACGGTTAAATAATGTGATCTCCAATTGGCATAGAACATTTTAGATTGTTTTAACCTATTTCTATAAGCTTTGAAGATTGACAAAATCACAAGATCCACCTACTGGAATAAAAGAAAACAGCACATCAATCAAAAAAACAAAACAAATGACCAATGGTGTTTATAAGCTCTATTTGAAAAGTTTAATGATGACACTAAAATATTTTTGAGCCCTAATTACACATCAGCATCCCCCATTACAGTGTCAGATTTAACTGACGTTGTAACCTGACGGAAGATGTCGCCAGAAATTGCGAGATTCAGCACTATAGTGTAGCTTTCACAACCTTCGATTCGAAACTGGAAGAGATGAAACCCCAAAGTTAGGCTACCTGTAGAAAACAGAATTTGTAATAAATGCGATTTAAATGAAGTTGAAAATGAAATTCATTGTTTATTGTCATGTCCTTGTCAGAGATTACAAAGGGAAAATCTTATAACTGTACGTATCATCTAATTTAATATACAAATTTGATCAACTCAATAATTTTGAAAACATGTTAGCCATCATGAGAACCCGAATTATTAAAAGTTACAGGTATATTTCTTATGAATGTAGGTGTTTAATGAAGTAGTCTTTCTTTTTTCATTTCATGTAAATATTATATATATATTGTGATGGACAAATTTTCTGATTTATCATGTCTTAGAATTTTAAACATTGTTTAATTGGCTGGAACCCTTAATTTTATTGATATTGTTGTAAGATTGGAATTGATTATGTTTTTTAATTGTATTCAATGGTATTTCCAATTGTATTTTTGTATTATTTTTGTATTTTGTGTTGACAAATTTGTCATCACACTTCGATTGTCTTAATAATAAATAAAAATAATAAATAAATCTATCAAAAATATATATCTATATAATAGGCCTACTTCATTCCATAGATGATAGATACAAATAACAGATTAGATCACCAATCTGACATGTGATGTCGTCATTGTGGCCGAAACATACAAAAAACGGTATTTGATATCTGCGACAAAAAACAGAAATTTTGTGCAGAAAATTAATGTTTATTTGATTAATTGGATCGTCGGGAGGCAAAGTGAACCAACCCTGACTTTTGGCATTTCCTTGTTTCCATGTTTTTGGACATAAAATTGTATCATCTATAGGCCCTAGATTCCACACTAGGGTTAGGTAACCTACCTTAATTTCCAATAGCAAGGCTATTTTTATAGGAGGTTGAACCAACCCAGCTTGGCCGTAAGGCCCGTAACCCATGATGACGCTGCGAGGCAAATTGAATCAACCCAATACAAGTTTTGACCTTTATTGCGGCATTTCCGCTTTTCAGAATGCTTATTAATTTATTCCACAAGTTCTTATAGTATCCTATCTGGTTAGTCTTAAATTTTATTTTCAGGGTTGCCTCCAGGAAATCCAATTTCACAGTGGGTCGGGAGGGGACACGAGCGGATCCTGAAAATGTCGGACGGGGGGTTTTATGAATGCAAATGTACTAAAAATATCCGGAATTTCCTTCTTTTTTAACATTAAAATGTACAGGCCAAAGGGGGGGAACCCCCTAAACCTCCCCCCGGTCTGGGGCTTACTGTAAAGTTAAAGTCTTTTAGAGCGAACTTTTTAGCATGCACTCCAAGGGAGCTTGGGTGTAGGCCTATCTTTTGGAGTATTCATGACTAATTCTATTTCCGCATATTCTCAAACAATGGCTGCAGGTCACTTTTATATTTGAACTAAATTTGAGCACTGAGACCTCTCATGCTTACTGTTAGGAATTCCAGTGCTTTACATGTACACAAGGAGGCACAAATTGGCATTACTCCAGTGGACAAACAGTATTTAGGTCAACAGGATCCTGAACCACCTTTGCCAATTGCTGCATCAATATCGGACGGAGGATGCCAATAAACTTTGCTGTAGCCGTAGTAATGCCCGTAGTAATGCCAGCGATAGCTGAGTAGCAGTAGCAGTAGTTGTCTGGCTCAATGCAGTTTTTACGCAGTTTTTATGCAGTTTTTATAGCATGTATTAAACAAACCTTGACAT
This sequence comes from Platynereis dumerilii, assembly GCA_026936325.1. Lineage (NCBI taxonomy): Eukaryota > Metazoa > Annelida > Polychaeta > Phyllodocida > Nereididae > Platynereis > Platynereis dumerilii. The sequence continues at coordinate 26,633,309 of JAPTHN010000014.1, forward strand.
ACAAGGGTGCTCCTGAAAGCAAGAGGAGGAACCTCTAAGAAGAAGAAGAAGAAGTGGCTCCCTCTTGTGTTGAAACATTGGCCAATGACTCCAGTTTCCCTCCATTTGCATTGAAGCCTGCAGCTGCATGAGACTGCAATCACTGTTGTTTGTAATTTACTGGAATCGGGTGAGTAGCACAAAACAAATATCTGAGAGCCTTGTCAAATGATTATGGCTGGCTGGTAGGCAGGGCCGGGGTTGCTTGCTGTGTCCTGTTTCTGTCATCTCTCATCTCCCATTCTCTGTGGTAGCATAATCTGCATAGAGATTAACAATAGCATGTTAATCTCTATGGCGGTAGTAAGACTGTAGGCCTAGTGTGTGTTTCATGAGCCATTGAGCCATGATGAGAAGTACTGTCTGTCACTACATGTACTGCAGTGGTAGTAGGCTATGGTGTACATATGTTGGCCACTGGTTGCTTCTTGATTCATGAATTATCATTCAATATATTAATATTACCTTGCTTGAGGGATATTAGAGGCCGACCATAGGTACGTGTAATCGGTTGGGGCTTAATTGGAAGTTTAAAAAAAATGTATTGATAAATTCTTGCCCAGTTGAAATTAGGGAAGGACCATTTTAAAATATCGACGGGGGAGGGGGGGGGGGAGTTTGGAGTTTTTTCAAACTAAATAATTATATTCCCTGTTTTGGTTAAAAAAATAAATACTGTTTTGGCAGTCTTGAAATAAATAATTCCTGCCATTTAAGGATGAATAGTCGGCGACGTTGCGCGCTTGAAATGAATAAATACTTCCAACTTAATCGGTATACCGTAAAAATAAATAATTTCCCGCTGAGGAAAACTCCAAGCCCCCTTGGAAATTAAATGATTAAATGATTGCCCGCTATTAAATGGATTGTTCAGAATTTATGATGGGGGGGTGGTACCCCCCCCCTCCTAGATTGATATGGGTATTTAGCACCCCACCCTTAAATACTAATGAATACACAAATATTGTTATATATATAATGCACACCTTTGTCTAGATTTTTGGTGAAAAAAAAAGTTCCCCACTTGACACTGTTGACACTGAAAAAATGTTTATTTAGCATATGAAAGAAAAAAGTTAGTTTCCACCTGTAGCTAGGGTACCGTTGGGTTAAATTCGCCCGAAAAAAAGGATTTCACTCGTCCACATACGAAAACAATTGTTGATGTTTCGAGAGCAAAAAAAAAGTTTGTCCCGGGGTGTAAATCCATTCTTGAATTGCTCACTGTGACCTCAATATTTCGCTTACAGTTATTATCCCCCATGCTATGCTATGGGGGATTTTACTTTTAGGCTCCATGTCATGGCATCCATCAAATATCTCAAACACCACTCCATGCACAATGCTCACCCTCTCCCAATGTTCAAAGACACCTCAAAACTTGTCAAATCTTACAATAATTTATAAATATCACAACCATTCCAACATCCAAAATACATTTTTCATCTGGGTTGCGGTGTGCTTTTGGCCTTCAGCCATGTTTATTTTCAAAAACAAAGTCCACCCACAGGTGTCGCAACATGCATACATGTGTGCACAATTGCTCCCCTGGTGTAAATATTTGACATGACTAAAATAGGGAGTGGGTGTAGGGCATGGGGGATATGGAGGCAGTATACTTGCTCTTGTTAAATTTGGCACCAGCATTGACCTGTGGGTATGGGTCGGGAACATGTCGAGACATCCAAGATTAATGTCATAGGCCTATATGTGCCCCTTGGACGGTCACGCGCACAGATTTGCGGACTTTTGCGCGTAAAAAAGCTTGAATAAACTGAGTGCATGCATGTTTTATTACATATATGTTTTGTTAAATTTTCTTACCCCCCCTCCCTTCGACACCTTATCAAAAATTACCCCCTTGAAACACATGTGAAAAGTTAGTACCCGCCCAGTCATAAATTCTGAATGGTCCCTTATGATATAAATTCTTTGTTTTCAGATACTCAGCATTCACTGCGTTCATCCATCCAAACAGTGCAAGTTGATAGTCCGTCTGACATTCATCATTGTATCTGTTTGTGGGACCAAGGTACACGCCACTCCCTCTGGTGGATTCACTCCCTCTGGTGGATTCACTCCCTCTGGTGGATTCACTCCCTCTGGATTCACTCCCACTGGCGGATTCACTCCCTCTGGTGGATTCACTCCCTCTGGTGGATTTACTCCCTCTGGTGGATTCACTCCCTCTGGTGGATTTACTCCCTCTGGTGGATTTACTCCCTCTGGTGGATTTACTCCCTCTGGTGGATTTACTCCCTCTGGTGGATTTACTCCCTCTGGTGGATTCACTCCCTCTGGTGGATTCACTCCCTCTGGTGGATTTACTCCCTCTGGTGGATTCACTCCCTCTGGTGGATTTACTCCCTCTGGTGGATTTACTCCCTCTGGTGGATTTACTCCCTCTGGTGGATTTACTCCCTCTGGTGGATTCACTCCCTCTGGTGGATTTACTCCCTCTGGTGGATTCACTCCCTCTGGTGGATTTACTCCCTCTGGTGGATTCACTCCCTCTGGTGGATTTACTCCCTCTGGTGGATTTACTCCCTCTGGTGGATTTACTCCCTCTGGTGGATTTACTCCCTCTGGTGGATTTACTCCCTCTGGTGGATTTACTCCCTCTGGTGGATTCACTCCCTCTGGTGGATTTACTCCCTCTGGTGGATTTACTCCCTCTGGTGGATTCACTCCCTCTGGTGGATTTACTCCCTCTGGTGGATTCACTCCCTCTGGTGGATTCACTCCCTCTGGTGGATTTACTCCCTCTGGTGGATTCACTCCCTCTGGTGGATTCACTCCCTCTGGTGGATTCACAATCCATGGCAGTTCATTGCTGTGTTCTCCTGTCCTAATTGGCCTTAATAAATATCTGTGACTTAAAGCCTCGATAATCAATCGGTCTGTCACGATCCTTGATCAATGTGATCCATGGCTTTTATCTGATGATATTAATAACCTGATGGACTTTTCGCTTTGCTTGGATTTATGATCGAGAATCATTTGAAACAGCAATATATGGATTGAATGATGGATATACAATTTACATGACATTACATTATATTTTGGATAAACCGATTATTTTCTGACCTTAAATATTAACATACTTTTGTGTTAATGTTAATTTAATATTGATTGGTAACTACATACAAATATGGATCAGTAAGCCCTGTTTAATGACGCACTGAAAGACAGGGAATAGCGTGATATCCAAGCCGGCAAAGACGCATAAGAAACAGAAACCTCTCCCACTAACCCACCGGAAGATTATGGCTTCAAAACACGGCTCCCAAAAAGAAACAAGAGAGACGTTAAGTGGCAAAGGAAATTATCTCAAACTCCATAAGTGCCACGTTTGTGCGCGACGGTTTATTCAGCCAACGGAATTAAATTATCATATTGCTGAACATTATGGAGACAATGCTGAACAAACGTCAGAGAACAGAAAATCACAACAGAAGAGTTTGAGATGCTCTGTTTGTGGTAAAAGAGTAAGTGGTGGAAAAGGAAAGCTCCATATACATATGAGAACACACAGTGGAGAGAAACCGTTTGGATGTTCTGTTTGTGGTAAAAGGTTCAGTGTCAAAGGTGGTCTTGATATACACTTTAGAACACACAGTGGAGAAAAGCCATACGGATGTTCTGTCTGTGGTAAAATGTTCAGCAGAAAAAGCAGTCTTAATGTACACTTTAGAACACACAGTGGAGAGAAGCCATATGGATGTTCTATTTGTGGTAAAATGTTCAGTACAAAAGGAAATCTTGATGTACACTTTAGAACACATACTGGGGAAAAGCCCTATGGATGTTCTGTTTGTGGGAAAAAGTTCATTGATAAAAACCGTCTTAATACACACTTTAGAACACACAGTGGAGAGAAGCCATACGGATGTTCTGTTTGTGGGAAAAAGTTCAGACATAAAAACCGTCTTAATACACACTTTAGAACACACAGTGGAGAGACTCCATATGGATGTTCTATTTGTGGTAAAATGTTCAGTACAAAAGGAAATCTTGTTGTACACAAGAGAACACACACTGGGGAAAAGCCGTACGGATGTTCTGTTTGTGGGAAAAAGTTCAGCAGAAAAAGCAGTCTTGATTTGCATATTAAAACACACTGTGGGGAGATGCCATATGGATGCTCCATTTGTGGTAAAAAGTTCACCCAAAAAAGCAGTCTTGATGCACACATACAAACACACAGTGAAACTAAGCCCTATGGATGTTCTGTTTGTGGGAAAAAATTTACCATAAAAGGAAACCTTAAAAGACACACAATAACACACGAAAAGTAGCTCTGTAGCAGCTTAAAAGACACACAATAGCACACGGAAAGTAGCTCTGTAGCAGCTTAAAAGACACACTATAGCACACGGAAAGTAGCTCTGTAGCAGCTTAAAAGACACACTATAGCACACGGAAAGTAGCTCTGTAGCAGCTTAAAAGACACACAATAGCACACGGAAAGTAGCTCTGTAGCACCTTTTAAAAAAGACACATAATAGCACACGGAAAGTGGCTCTGTAGCACCTTATAAGACACACAATAGCACACGGAAAGTAGCTCTGTAGCAGCTTAAAAGACACACAATAGCACACGGAAAGTAGCTCTGTAGCAGCTTAAAAGACACACAATAGCACACGGAAAGTAACTCTGTAGCAGCTTAAAAGACACAATAGCAGACGGAAAGTAGCTCTGTAGCAGCTTAAAAGACACGCAATGGCACACGGAAAGTAACTCTGTAGCAGCTTAAAAGACACACAATAGCACACGGAAAGTAACTCTGTAGCAGCTTAAAAGACACACAATAGCACACGGAAAGTAACTCTGTAGCACCTTTTAAAAAAGACACATAATAGCACACGGAAAGTGGCTCTGTAGCACCTGATAAGACACACAATAGCACACGGAAAGTGGCTCTGTAGCACCTTATAAGGCACACAATAGCACATGCAAAGTAGCTCTGTAGCAGCTTAAAAGACACACAATAGCACACGGAAAGTAGCTCTGTAGCAGCTTAAAAGACACACAATAGCACACGGAAAGTAGCTCTGTAGCAGCTTAAAAGACACACAATAGCACACGGAAAGTAGCTCTGTAGCAGCTTAAAAGACACACAATAGCACACGGAAAGTAGCTCTGTAGCAGCTTAAAAGACACACAATAGCACACGGAAAGTAGCTCTGTAGCAGCTTAAAAGACACACAATGGCACACGGAAAGTAGCTCTGTAGCAGCTTACGTTAGGGGAAATGTCTTAGCCAACTGTGTTGAACTGTCAATGAAAGACTGGAGAACTTATAAAGCTACGTGTATGCAGAAATTAAATTCATCTGGGATATTATTTCAAAGGTTGCACATGTCGAAATCTTGTATATTGTATATCACAGGCCCCATTATTAATAATACTTCTGGATAAATTATAAGACACACTTTCACTAATAGCTGTATGAGTTGTAAGATTAAATTAGAACAAGATATATGACATATTATGATATTCACAAGCATTTTCTGTCTACTTCCTGGTGCAAAAGTTCTGTCGCAACTCCCTCTTAAGGTATAGGCCTAATCATACAGAACTGTGCCACAGGTCAGACCTCTCTGTGACATAAATGTGTCACATGATGTAATTATGGTATTACAGTATTACCGTTTTACCACTAAAAAAAATTATGTACATATATGGATTTTTAAAGTGACTTTTTAGAAGTTGTTTTGCATTTACTTTTAAAAATTTGTTTATTAAAGTTACTTTTAATTTACTCTTGGTATTGTCAGATTAGGCCTACATTTTAGAATTGTGTAGGTGTGTAGAATTGTGTTTATTACTTTTTGTATATTATTTAAATATTGTTTGTGTTAGTGACTTTCTTTGTTTCATTTTTGTATAGTCAGATTACTTATTAAGACTGTGTTATGTTAGTTACCTTTTAGTTACATTTTGTATAGTCAGATTACTTATTAAGACTGTTTTATGTTAGTTACTTTTTAGTTACATTTTGTATAATCAGATAGACTGTGTTATGTTAGTTACTTTTTATAGTTGCATTTTTGTATAGTCAGATTACTTTTTAAAACGGTGTTATGTTAGTGTATTTTTTACTTACTTATTGTATAGTCAAGATTACCTTATAAATTGTTTAATGTAAGTGACATTTTAGTTACTTTCTGTATTGTCCTATAACATTTGTTTTTTAGTCAGATTACTTTATGTCAGATTACTTTTTGAAATTGTTTTTTGTAAGTGACGTTTTTAGTTCTTTTTGTATTGTCAGATTACTTTTTAAAATTGATTATGTTGGTGACTTTATAAAATAGTTTTTTGTAAGTGACGTGTTTGTTCTCTTTGTATAGCTAGTCAGATTACTTTTTGATCGCCCGTAGAAATAGTTTACGCGGGATCATTGGAATCGGTCGGTCAGCATTGCGTACGCATTGGGAAGGTCATCCGCATCATCACATCACATTTCTCATCAACAAGGGTTGTTTTTCAATCGGGGTACATAGTTTTGTCTCAAGGGGGTCAAAAATAAAGGTCTTTTTTTTTTCTGCCAAATTGACTTTTTTCTGTTGCTATATACAGTGCCATGGATTTCTGAAAATTTTAGGGCTACAAGTATTCTGAATTTTTTTTTTTTTTTACTTTTTGCATTGTTGTAGATAATTTGACCAAGGCTCATCCCTCTGTTACTTGATGTATAGAACACCCAGTTGTATGGGCTTGTGCTGAGTGGATAGATATATATCTGACAATGAAAAATCATCTTACTTGCTTAATTTTGGCCAAGAACTTTGTGCGTGACAAGGAAAATAGACATTTTTGGAGAGAACAGCATATTTTCGGAGAGGACAGTTTATTTGACGAAAGCTGTTTTTGGTGTTTTCCGCTACGAGCATTGTGCAGCTCGTACAACGGAAGTGAAACACTTACCAAAACTTTGTCTAATCTATTGAAGGAGTATTTCTATAAAATAAAAATAATAGTAATTTAATGTTATTGCTGTTTTGCTGACCCTATTTCGGAGAGGACAATATTTGACGGAATTGACCTTCATGTGTTCAACGCAGGATTCTGAAGAGACTAATCATAGTTGTTGCATGTAATTCTAATGTTGAACTCTTGGGACCATGTTGAAAGCATATTCACATTGGTTAAAACTTACTGTTAGGTCAGGACTGAAAAATCTGTAGTGATATTTGCCTAATTTGCAAATGAGACAGTCAATTTTGGTCAAAATGACACAAATCATTTTTTTTCGGGCAGTTATCAACCGATTTGAATAATTTTTTCGCTATTGTAGGTCCGTCTCAGTATGTTTAATCATTCTGTGTATCGTTTTTTCCACATAAATGCATGGTATTTCTGGTATTTTTGATATCGTGTGACTTTCCAGAGCGTACCCCGATTGAAAAACAACCCACAACTGCATTTCTCACCTCATTCTAAAGCTCTCGAAGTTCCTATTCCCTTCAAATAAAGTCTAAATCGACGTTTCACACATGCACAGTGGCGTCAGTGTAGGTGGGGCTTTCGGCCCCACCACTTTTTTGCCAAAGTATACATGTTTCGGAATCAAAAAATTTTTAATTTTTCCCCTAACATGTTTCGCAAAGGTGTGACCACTATTTGCCCCACCACTTTAAAACGAAACTGACGCCCCTGCACATGCCCCCACACCAATTAAAAATTAGCAGTACACTAAAAATACCGATTTCAGAAAAAAAAATTGTTATATATGTCCAAGAATTTGGAAATATCGATGATCATTTTGCTGAGATCTCGTCATTATCCAGCATTGAAACTGTTGATGGTCATGTACATTTTTTACCACTATTCCTAATTAAGCTATCATCACTGATGACGGTAATTAATGAAGCAAATACAAGGACCCTTTGCCCTTTCTCTCAGATATAGGCTACGACATATTAAATCCATTTTGGGGGTAAAGGCGGAAATCAATGTATGGTACAGGAATAAAGCATTTTTATTAAAACTTGCATATTTGTGGTAGATTCTGGCCATGGTGACGCATGGTATCTGCTTGACCATGTTAACAACAATCATTTTATTAGTACCCAGTAAATGTACATATTTTTATCTGTTCAAATAATAATTTGCATTGCAGGTGAATCTTTTTTTCTTCATCTGCTTATCAAAAAATGGTGGCATTCAAAATCAGCATAACAATAAACAATTTGGCCAAAATTGAATCTTGAGCAATTGCAAATGATCAAGATATACTGAGAAACCTGATCAGAATAGATACGAAAACTAATGGTCTATATTAATTATAATCATGACTTTAATGCTCTTATAGATGCATTTTCCAACAACTTTTTTTGGGGTGAACGGTTCACAGGCCAGGGACAGGGGTCTCAGAGGCACCTTTCTATTATGGTCAGAAACACCAACAATTATAAGATAACTTTTATACCAGAAAATTAAAATTATTTTCTTTTGATTCATGGCAACACAGCCTGATTACTTATTATCAGTATTTGAAATTAAATATCGAAGACATGAGCAGGGAGGGGGCCTCAGAGGTGTCAGCTATTTAAATTCACAATTAATGTCGGCCCTACACACAGGATACAGAAAATGTCAATTGTATCCAAGGGAAGGATTACACGATATATTATGCCGGTAAAAATTGACAATCAATTGGTGTCTGAAGGACAGAGCATCCCAGTTAATGCGTTGGGCCACTGTGCCCTCAGTGGCGTCCCTATGGGGGGGGGGGGGGTACGTGCCCCCCATATTGGACCTGTGCCCCCCTAGGTGCCCCCCCATATGAACTTTCCAACTCTGGCTAAAATATACACTATACAGTTAGTATAGAGGGTGCCCCCCTCCATAGAATCGCATGCCCCCCAGGTGCCCCCCCCGCTAGAGACCGCCTAGTTATGCCACTGTGTGCCCTGTGGATAATCCGGCCTTGCTACCAACCATGATGGTTTTGTATGTTTTATTTTATGTTTTACACTTGTTGACTGGCACTGTAAAGACCAAAAAGAGTTACTCTTTCACGAGACGAATAAATTAAGTATGTCGTTATCGTCTACCATGACTTTTCCTGACTTTCCAATTTCCAATGTATCAAAATCAAATTATATTATAGTCAATTTTAGAACAAAAACAGCTGATATAGCTATTTTCACCGAGTTTCAATTTTCTACGACTATGGGAACTCAGAGGTATTAAAAATTGACACATAAAAAACACCACAATATGTCATCACATTTTATCATCGTTTTATTTAGTTTACCTAGAGTAAATAAGGCAGGAAATCATTATATTAACAACAGCTACATGCACAATCCGCTGGCTTAGAGGAGTTCCTGTAGGCATAATTATGAGGCTCTGGATGGGGGGTTATGGGGGACATGGAATTCAAAAGTAAACAGCCAAGGGACATGGGGGACACAAAACCCTTTTTAGAGCTGAGGGACAGGGAATTTAAAAGTCAATTAGAAAAATTGCAAAGGGACGGGCTATTCAAAAGTAAAATGGCCTAGGGACAGGGGGGCGCAAAACCTCATCCTGAGCCTCATTTATGCTCAATGTAATATACAAGTGCATAATTACAGAACGTAAAGCCCCAATAATCCATTGATCATCCATCTTCATACATTTCATAAATCCCCTGGAGTTAAAAATATGCCGGGCCAGGGTATAGGCCTAAAATAAGCGTGCAACGATCCCAAAATGTGCAGTTAGTCCAGGCTAGAAGCCCAAGGACCTTGACTTTATATATATATAAAGTTTTATTTTAATATGCTGAATCCAAATCTGAACGATGCCACTTCGTAAGTGTTGAGCATTTTTCGCTACAGCCGCCATTTTCAAAATGGCCGCCGAAAATATGGTTTTCTTAAAATAACATGGAAAATATTGAAGTTAGACCCCTAAAATGTATTGAACATAGATATAAAGTTGGGTACTGTGGACATTTTGGTGTATATACCATTGCTGTATCATAGTTGAATCATGAGATACAGCGTATTCTATTAATAAAGCTGACGTCAGATCAAAAAATACACATGATACATGAATAAAGAGTCTTAATTGGCATATAATGAGACATCAAGACATTTAATTTCCAATCTCTGAAATCTGTACATATACAATAGTAAATTGTGTTAATTCAAGTGCTCATAAAATAACATTTACATAAATGTTTTTACTAACTACCGAAAGATTCGACAAAAGTTTGTAAATTCAAAGTGTTTTTAATTCTCACGCATTGTTCATCAATGATATGTAATAACTTCAATTCATAAGTCACTTTCATCTTCAGCATCATCATCATCACCCAGCTCATCTGGTACTCTTTGAGAGTTTTCACAATTTCCAGAACTTTTGCATTTGCAAAACTGTGTGCATGCAAGGCAAAACTTACGCAGTTACACCTGGCCGTCTTGCATCCCGTTTTGCAGCCACAACATATCAAATTGAGCAATTTGCCAGTTGCAACTGCTTGGCACTCAGGGATGTAGATTGGCAGAAGGTGTTGGGCCTTAATTTCCAATCCAAATTCTAGGCTATCTGCATCAGGAGGTGATGGCAGTCCTGCTAACTTCCAAAGGAGTCTGATATAGTGCGCTCGAACGCAATGCAGTTTGAAAGCCACCATTGTTGGAGGCAGGCTGCTCAATTTGCGGGGAATGTGCCTTTTTCCAGCTAATTTCTGCAAAAATATTGCTGTTCTCATATCATTGAGTGTTTCTGTCTGTTTCTGATTGTATAATCGGCCCACATATTCAAGACAGGAGTTGACAGCTTCTTCTTCTTGCGGACTCAATGCTTCCCCTAACTTTAATGTTCCAGGATACGCTTCCAAATGTTTCAGGACTGTTGCTTTACCAATTCCAGCAAGAGAGGACTCAGCCTGTAAGTGCATGAGCTGCAAGAAGATTTGGCACAATCCTTGCATGTTTCTTGATAACCTCATTAACATCTATTACAGCTCGATTTCTGATGCATGATTCCAAAAGCAGGTGCACGGCATTTCATTGGTGCGTGAATGCAAATGGTGTGCAAGGATCACCAAGACATCAGTATCATCGGACACTACTTTAATAGTAGAATGCCCTGCCACAGCTTCATTAATTGCATGGTAAGCAATGAGAATATCAGCCTCTTCATGTGTTACTGGCGCAAGTTGCTCTCCAGTGCAAATGTTGATTGATGGGACAACCATCTGGTCCTGTTATACCAAAACAACTTTTCCTTCAGGGACAATAACTGAATTCAGGTCATTCACTATCATGTTTATGATCTGTTCTTTGTTTGCTGTCATATTCAGAACTGCTAACTGCTTTGGCAGGGGGGAATCCATTGTGAGCTTAAAAATACCGTGCAAGCACGTAAACCCCGCTGGCTCTATGTGAAGCCATTGAGACCATTTGGATGCACTGTGCATCGACCCACCGACATGGACACACCGACACGGAAGCACCGACACCGACACGGACGCACCGACACGGACGCACGGACGGACGGACGGACGCACGGACGGACGGACGGACGGACGGACGGACGTAAGGACACACGGACGGACGGACACACAGACGTACGGACACACGGACGTACGGACGGCCGGACGGACACACGGACGGACGGACACACGGACGGCCACACGGACGGACGGACACACGGACGGACGGACACGACGCACCGACACGGACGCACCGACACGGACGTACGGACAGAAGGATGGACGCACGGACGGACGGACGTGTGTCCGTACGTCCGTGCGTCCGTGCGTCCGTGTGTCCGTCCGTGTGTCCGTGCATCCGTGTGTCCGTCCGTGCATCTGTGCGTCCGTCCGTGCGTCCATCCTTCTGTCGGTGTGTCCGTACGTCCGTCCGTGTGTCCGTACGTCCGTACGTCCGTGTGTCCGAACGTCCGTGTGTCCGTGTGTCCGTACGTCCGTGTGTCCGTCCGTCCGTGCGTCCATCCTTCTGTCCGTGTGTCCGTGTGTCCGTCCGTCCGTGTGTCCGTACGGACGCACGGACTTGTCATTCCCATCTGCATGACAAAATAAGATAACAGGCAAAATTTGAATGAAATATGAGCAACACAAAGTGAGTTATGCTTGACGAAATCCCCAGCATCCCCAGCACATTGAGGACTGCAGTACCCCGTAGGCTATTACATAGCCAGCGGGGTAAAAACACGGCTCTTTCCTCGGGAACGTAATTTTCTACACCATGCATGACTTTGTAATCACCTCATAGTAACGTTCAAATACTACATGCAGAACTGTAGTTTCATTTGTGTAAAGCGTAATTCTAGCAACGGCAGCCTTGATGAATGCCGACACCTTTGCTGGTGATGCCATCCAGGGCACTGACCAAAGTATTGCATTTGCATCTAAAATGACTACCTCACAAGCCTCGAGGCCTCTTTGACTGCATTCCCCTTTAATCCTTGCCTTCAGTGTGGATTTAGAAGTGGTTCTCATTTCACTATTGGGACTGAACAGAGCAGTTGGGAAGTTTGCCAATTCATGAGATAAGAGGGCCTTGGTGGAGATAGTTTCAAGGGATGAAGCTATGATTCCTATTGCTCTGGCACAGATAACTTCAGCATGCACACCTTCAGGTTTGTCTTTTGCTTTGACCTGTTTTATACCAACAGACATGAGCTTCACTTGCTTTGTGATCTTGTGATGAAAGCTACTTGGCCACCGCTTTTCAAATTCTTCTAACTTGTCCGATTTGGATTGAATCATCTACATTGACTTGGTTGTCATCCACTATTTCACCAGAAAATATATTGACCAATCTTCCAGCTGGATGTGAGACACAATCATTAATATATCAATACAAGAGGTCAGGGCTTCACGAATTTTAGACCCATCTTCAGCATCAGCCTTGATTCGTGGTGGGCGTTCTTCTTTGGGAATTGTCACCACCTTCGTATTACCCTCATCCTGAAGAACCTCCAAATCGCTACGTATTTGTCCCAGCACTCCAAGAAGTAAGGCATCATTTTGGACACTGAGGACAGGTGCAGGAACCAATCACCTTCTCTCTCTGCACGAATTAAATTCATGATGATCAGCACTGGCTTCATCAGGCAGTCAACCCAGAGATTTGCTGTACTGCTACTTGAACTTGCTTCTTCTAAGAATTTCAGGAGGTTGGCCATCTCCCAGTTTTCATTGTTTTCCAGAAATGGTCTCAACAACTCCTCAGCCACTATTCGCAGTGCTCGTACAATCTCTGGAAACTTCTAGCCACACAGAAGTTTGGGAACTCTAGCAACTGTTGACTTCAGTATATCTTCAAGCTCATTTCCAGCCATTAGCTGGTCACATGTGTTAATGGTCTGAGGTTGAGATATAATCTGATGCTCAATGAATCTGATATCTCATCTTCAAAATTTCAGTTGGGTGATATGGTACCCACAGAACATGAAAATTTTGTACACATCAGGGTTTTAAAAAACAAATATCTCAATTACACCTTCTGGAAAATACAGGAAACTTTTGCCAACACAGCCTGCAACATATATATATATACTTATGAATAAACAATTAAAAAAAATTACCATTATATATGTCTAGCAAAAGTCAATGAACTAGATGAAATTTTCAGGTTTTATGATGTTGCCGCTAGAACTCTGAAAGAGAAACAGCCTGTATCTCAGGAAATAATGATCATAGGATCATGATATTGGTGTCAAAATATCCGCAAATTCATATTCATGTTTCATACATAGTTTGGGTGTATCTGCAATATTCTCCATGTAATTTGAAGAAAACCACATTTTCGGCGGCCATTTTGAAAATGGCGGCCGTAGCAAAAAATGCTCAACACGTGCAAAGTGGCATCGTTCAGATTTGGATTCAGCATATTGAAAAGGACAAGAATCAATCATAAAACATTATATATATATAAAGTCAAGGTCCCACCACTATTTCAATAGGGCCTAGCCCGGACTAAGTGATCAATCTGAAATGTGCAGTGATCAATCTGAATTTGAGCAGTGATCAAATACACCCTTTTTGTGCTAAATTATTGTGGACTGAAGAATCTCCACAATACACTTTTGTATTTAATCCAATTTGACACTTTTGTCTGCCTGATAATGGTCAATTGGTCATCTTTTGGAAATTTGTAATTGTAATGCTTGGTATCACAATGCCAGCTCTTAAGAACACTGACTGGTCGTCCATAGTAATGGCGATAGTTCGCTAATGGCAATACGCGCAGTGATCAAATTTTCTTATTTTATGCCCTGATATGCCCCCCCTCCTCTTGCCCACCAAATTGCGCCCCTGCATTCCAGGAAATAGTCCTGTAATCAAAGCTAGGTCCCTGCAGTGTGAAGCTGCTTCTGGTGACTGTCAAGTGAACGTTTCTTGAGAAACTTTTCACCACAAACGGAGCATTCATACGGCTTCTCTCCATGCACCCGCAGGTGTCTCTTCCAGTCCGCTCGAGCCCTGAACTTTTTCCCGCAAATAGAACATCCATACGGCTTCACGCCACTGTGTTTTCTCATATGAACACGAAGGTAGGATTTCAATTTGAACGTCATGTCACATTGGCTGCAGGCATGTCTCCGTTCCTCGCTGTGCTGGGTCGCTATGTGCTTGGCAAGCGTATCTTTCATGAGAAATCCTCTTTGACAAACAGAACAGGTGTATCGCTTCTCACGGACTGTCGCTGGCTGTTCCCCCAAGTTGCTCACGACTCTACCCTTTGGTGAACCTGCCTTTTTCGTGTCACCAGCAGACTTCTTGTCAGTATGTTTCTGCATGTGCTGTGTGTAATTCCAGTGGCACGTGAACGTAAAATCACAAACAGAACAAGTGAACGACTCCTCTCCGCTCTGACTGCCATCCTCGCCATGTGTTTCAACGTGCCTCTTTAGATCCACTTTGTGTCTGAAGGTTTTTGCACAAAACTTGCACCCATGCGGCCTCCCTTCACTATGGACTCTCATGTGTGATTTAAGATAACGTTGCAATTTGAACTTCTGCTCACAAACCGAGCATCCAAAAGGCGTTTCTTCGCTGTGGGTTACAGTATGTCTCTCAAGATCTCTTTTATAAATAAATCTTTTATCACAAACAGAACATCCGTGTGGTCTCTCTCCGCTGTGTAGTTTCAAATGGTGTTTCAAAGCCTTTTGTTTACAGAACGTTAATCCGCACACGGAACATTGGTAGGGGGTTTCCCCCGAGTGTGTCCTCCTGTGCTCAGCAAAGTAATACTTACTCCGGAAAGTTTTATCACAAACTTGACACCGATGAAGTGATTTCTCACTCGTCTTGTCCGCATTGTCCGCATTGTGCGTCTTCATGTGTTTGTCCAGCTGCCGCTTTAGCCTGAACTTTTCTTCGCAAACGGAGCATCCGTGTGGTGTTTCTTCACTGTGGATTTTCATGTGTATTTCCAGGCAGTGTTTATGAGTGAAACTTTTCCCGCATGTGGAACACAGATGAGGCCTCAGTCCACCGTGAGTCCTCAAATGCACATTTAGGGTCCCTTTCTGTCGGAACTTTTTGCCACAAATAGAACATGCGTGCGGTTTTTCACCACTGTGAATTCTGGTGTGTTGTTTAAGCGACTGTTTTGTTACGAAACTTTTCCCACAAAGAGAACATGCGTGCGGTCGTTGTCCACTGTGACTTTTCATGTGTTGGCCTTGTTTTTGGGTGAAACTTTTCCCACAATCAGAACATCCAAACGGTCTTCGCCCCGAGTGAGTTCTTAAGTGAGACGTCAGTTGTTGTCTGTGAACAAACTTTTTCCCGCAAACAGAACATGCGTGTGGCTGGTCTGCAGCGTGGGTCAGCGTGTGCATTCTAAGAGCGTATTTCTGAATGAACTTCTTGGAGCAGGTGGGACATTCGTGCGGCCGGTCTCCATTGTGCGTTTTCACATGCCTATCAAGAATTCCCTTCTGATTAAAGCGTTTTCCGCAAACTGAACATCCGTACGGCTTCTCTCCACTGTGGGTTCTCAAGTGCCCGTCAAGGCTCCATTTATATCTGAACACTTTCCCGCAAATGGAACATCCTAATGGTTTTTCTCCACTCTCCTGTGGTCCCATTGGCTCTGGCTCACCCAAGTCACTTCCAGTGCGAATTCCATCTTGACTTTGGCTAAAAGTTCCCTCTACTTCATTAGTCATTTTGACAGTTATGTATCTTCTTGGTCCTGGCTTCTTGCAGCCACCATTTTGAAATAATTCTTGGCAGATAGCTTTGCTTTTAATCTTTGTCTCGCTTTTGAAGTCATGTTGCGAGGATACAAGGATGACAATGTCATATTCCTCATCCACAGGCGTTCCGGGTTCCCCTTTTAATTCTGTTACACTCGTTAATGTTTCAGAACTGATGCCATGCTGTACCGACAGCTGTCCAGTAGGCTGATCAGCTGGATGTCCAGTAGTCTGATCAGCTGGATGTCCAGTAGGCTGATCAGCTGGATGTCCAGTAGTCTGATCAGCTGGATATTCATTTGGCAGTTCAGCTGCAGCAAGATGTCCATCGGGATGTCCACCTTGATCTTCAATTGGCCATTCAGCTGGATATTCAGTTAGCTTTCCAGCTACATTTTCAGCATGTTCACCAAGACTTTCGACCAGATGTTCAGTTAGATTTTCAGCTGGCTCTGCGACTAGATGGCCAGTTGGCTGTATTGCTGGATATTCAGCTGGCTGGTCAGTTGGCTGTATAGCTGGATATTCAGCTGGCTGGTCAGTTGGCTTTAAAGCTGGATATTTGGTTTGCTGGCCAGTTGGCTGTGTAGCTGGATATTCAGTCAAAAGGCATTCATCCTCCAGCCAGTCACTTGCTGTTTCAATTGCAATCACTTGCTGAATTTCTCCACCCGCCATCTTCTTTCCTTGTTGAAGCAATGTTGCTTTGGGTGACCTGAAATAAAAACTATACAATATTATATATGACTTGTGAAAACTAGGGATTCCAACAGTTTTAAAACTGTTTAAATATAACTTCGTTTTAAACACAGGAATCTAACTAAACATGATTATTACATTTTAGTATTATCTTTCAAATACCATTCTGAGCTATTCTGCCTTCTGAAGGGACTTATAAGTTATATGGCAAATCAAATAACTTTATTATTTTTAATGATATTTAATTTGTACGAGGGACGTTCAGAAAGTTTGAGGCTTTTTTTTATATGGACACTTATTTTCAATCTAGAACTATGAATTTTTCGCAGGATAAAATTCAGCATATTTGGAATGGATTTCCAAAATTTTGGACAATGCCTATCAAGAATTCCCTTCTGATTAAAGCGTTTTCCACAAACTGAACATCCATGCGGCTTTCGGTCACGGAAATAAAAAATCAGGTCATAGAAAGTTCACGGAAATTCGACCGTAAACTTTTGTGCAATAAAAAGCTCCACACCCCCAAAACCCCCCACCCCTGGAGCTTTTAAGTCATAAAAAGACTATTTTTCAAGTCAGATGAACTAAAAAAAAAAAAAAAAAAAAGTTCTTTGGGTGGGGGGGGGGGGGTCAAGTACCAGCCCCCTCCCCTTCCTCCATATTTTAGAGTATATTCCATGAAAGTTTGGAATCACATCAAATCAAAGGGGGAGGGGGTGGGGGGAGGGAATATAAACAAAAAATGCAGCAGAACATAATTATGAAAATTGAATGATACAGTGTTTTCTTTTTTTTTTTAGGCCTCTGTCCACCGTGAGTCCTCAAATGCATATCCAGGGTCCCTTTCAGTCTGAAGTTTTTGCCACAAACTGAACATCCATGCGGCTTTCGGTCACGGAAAATCAAAAATCAGGTCATAGAAAATTCACGGAAAATTCATGGAAATTCGACCATAAACTTTTGTGCAATAAACATGGAAATTGAATGATATAATGTTTTCTTTCAACTTCTGGGCATTCAGCCCATTTTGACAGCCATAGTAATGCTAATTTATCCCAATCTACCCTATTTCAATGCAAGTTGGTGGCCGATAGCTTGAATTAATATTTAATTGCAGATTTTTTCCTTCACTGCGAGACTACATTTGCACATCCGAATATAGTTCTTAACAGAGGCGGCGGAGCTGGGGGGGCACTGGGGGCACGTGCCCCCCCACTTTTGGGCCCAAAAATACATAAAGTGCCCCTTTTTCTCCCTGAAATTACCGTAAACAAGGTGCCCTGAGGTCCGGTGCCCCCCCACTTTCCGAAGCGTTCCGCCGCCTCTGGTTCTTAATAAAAACCAGTTCTTGCGCCGCAGTGTATACAGTGTTTCCGGGTGGATAATGAATAAAAGGCAGTTTTTAGGTAACTTAATAGCTTATTTCACACAGTCTGGAGTTGATTGGGAACAAAGTATGGCCGGTTTTGTTGGATTTTGCTTGGAACTATTTTGTTGTCGTCTGCTTCGTCTGCCAGAATGGCAAATTAAAGGAAAATGAACACAAAAAGACTGTTTTACTAGCTTTATTCTGTGTTGCTGGTCCATCAAAAGGCTTCAGAAAGCTTGGATATGTCCTGGCACTACCTCCTGTATCTCTTGGTACGACAATTAGACATTGGGTTCAGCAAAATATGCACAAATGTATGAGAAGAGAAGCCAACCTTACGCATGCAAAATTTGTGAAAGCGGTTTTAAGGCAAATTTTATGATAACTCACAGAAAGCTTCAGAAGGCTTTAATTGACTTTGTTCTACGATCCTGTATTGATGCTCTTGCTACAAGGATGATGCATCCGTTCAGAACAATGTTGCACACATGAAAACACACGCTGGAGAAAAGGCGTATGGATGTTCAAATTGTGTGAATTTGTGTTCAACGCAGGTTCAGCACTTGAAAGCTGCTTATTTAGCATAGAAATGTCTTGAATTAGGACTGTTTTGGCTTACTCTAGCTGCTTGACCATTGGAATTTCAACAAAAGGCCAGTTTTTTTGTTTTTTTTGCGTCATGTGCGTGCACATGTGCACTGCACTGTTGGCCCCTGTCGGCTAGCCATATTTGCAATTTTTTAAAAATCAGCGATGACCTCCTGGTCAATTGCAGTCACAGGTCTTGCAAGACCAGGCTGGCGTGTGCCTGAGGAAAAAAAAAGTGCTAAGTGGAAAAAAAACCTAATGTCCCGGATTTCTGAACATGCTATATCATGCGAACTGACCCAGGTCAGTGTCTAAGAATTCTCCCTGGTAGCAGCCAGACTAATAAAGGCAAGGACACCAAACCGCTCGGCTCAACTCAAAGGCAACTATCAGAGCCACCTCCAAGCCTCTAACTTCTAACTTGATTTTACGCGACGGGGGAACTTTTTCTCGAAAAATGCTGAAAAGGAGGTTTTTTGCACTTTGCGGGCTGAGAAATGATGCCATTTTCAGCATTTTTTGAGGAAATGCTGCTCTACTGGTGCCTTTGAGTGAGGCATAGAGACATTAAACCCATGAACCTCCGAAACAATTCTGACCGGAAGGCCTATTTTCCGATGTTTTAGCATGCGAGATGCCGTAAAATGCCCCGACAGCTCCCTGAGGGCCACTTTATTCCACTGTCTGCGTAATAGCCGCTGATTAGCCGAGGGTATGCTGCCGCGCAGCCTATATGTTTAATTTAGTGTTGAGGCAACATTAGTATATTTCATCAGAACTAAGGGTCACAATTATTATTATCATCTCTGAAACAGGCCTTGACCAGATATTTTTCCTTCAAGTTCAACATTTTTGAAGATACTTGGAAATCTCTGCAGTCAAAAATGTCCTCAAGAACCAAAACTTGTTTCGGGGCCTTAATTTCTTGAAAAAAACAGTTATATTTAACCCTTTTCTATTTTAATTATTAGCCTAAACTCTGAATTACAAGAAAAAGTCAGTTCCATTTATATCCAATCAGAAAAAACATTGTTTTCCACTGCTGGACTAAAAACCATAAGACATTGGAACAGCGCCCCTGGTGGAATAAGACATTGGAACAGCGCCCCTGGTAGAAATTCCCAGAATTAGCACCTGCCTCCATGCTCACCCTGGGATGCTCACACTGAAAGACTGATGACTTTTCCTGACTTTCCATAATATCAAAATCAAATTATGTTATAGTTAATTTTATAACAAAAACAGCTGATAGCTATTTTCACCGAGTTTAAATTTTCTACGACTATGGGAACTCAGAGGTATTAAAAATTCACACATAACAAACACAGCATCAAATTTTATCATCATTTTATTTATACTTTGCCTAGATTAAATAAGGCAGGAAATCATTATATTAACAACAGCTACATGCACAATCAGCTGGCTTAGAGGAGTTCCTTGCCTTAGAGGAGTTCCTGTAGCTTATAATTATGATTTATGTTCAATGTTATATACTGTGGAATTGTAATTACAGTCTATAGAATTGTATGAGCTACAAATAAATAATCTGAATCTGAATCTGGCTGTTCCTGTTTCTGCTCTTACGGTATCTGTGGCACAACATTATGCGACACATAGGTGATTTGGACAGACTATGCATTTCAGCAGGGGCGCTATTTTCGTCAAAAATGTGGGGGGGGGCAGTTGATAATGCGGCTGGGCCTATGTTTGACAGCTGTTTCAATCACCCTTGGGACCTTGTTCGCCTCATTGCCGTGTCCTCCTCCTTGCCTAATTAGCTTACCAAGTGCATAAATACTACAGAACGTAAAGCCCCAATAATCCATTGATCATCCATCTTCATACATTTCATAAATCCCCTGGAGTTGAAAATATGCCCCCCCCTCTTGCCCACCAAATTGCGCCCCTGCATTCCAGGATATAGGCCTGTCATCAAAGCTGGATCCCTGCAGTGTGATGCTGCTTCTGGTGACTGTCAAGTGAACGTTTCTTGAGAAACTTTTCACCACAAACGGAGCATTCATACGGCTTCTCTCCATGCACCCGCAGGTGTCTCTTCCAGTCCGCTCGAGCCCTGAACTTTTTCCCGCAAATAGAACATCCATACGGCTTCACTCCACTGTGTTTTCTCATATGAACACGAAGGTAGGATTTCAATTTGAACGTCATGTCACATTGGCTGCAAGCGTATCTCCGTTCCTCGCTGTGCTGGGTCGCTATGTGCTTGGCAAGCGTATCTTTCATGAGAAAACCTCTTTGACAAACGGAACAGGTGTATCGCTTCTCACGGACTGTCGCTGCCTGTTCCCCCGAGTTGCTCACGACTCTATCCTTTGCTGAACCTGCCTTTTTCGTGTCACCAGCAGACTTCTTGTCATTATGTTTCTGCATGTGCTGTGTGTAATTCCAGTGGCACGTGAACGTAAAATCACAAACAGAACAAGTGAACGACTCCTCTCCGCTCTGACTGCCATCCTCGCCATGTGTTTCCAAGTGTCTCGTTAGATCCACTTTGTGTCTGAAGGTTTTTGCACAAAACTTGCACCCATGCGGCCTCCCTTCACTATGGACTCTCATGTGTGATTTAAGATAACGTTGCAATTTGAACTTCTGCTCACAAACCGAGCATCCAAAAGGCGTTTCTTCGCTGTGGGTTACAGTATGTCTCTCAAGATCTCTTTTATAAATAAATCTTTTATCACAAACAGAACATCCGTGTGGTCTCTCTCCGCTGTGTAGTTTCAAATGGTGTTTCAAAGCCTTTTGTTTACAGAACGTTAATCCGCACACGGAACATTGGTAGGCCATTTCCCCCGTGTGTGTCCTCCTGTGCTCAGCAAAGTAATACTTACTCCGGAAAGTTTTATCACAAACTTGACACCGATGAAGTGATTTCTCACTCGTCTTGTCCGCACTGTCCGCACTGTCCGCATTGTCCGCATTATGCGTCTTCATGTGTTTGTCCAGCTGCCGCTTTAGCCTGAACTTTTCTTCGCAAACGGAGCATCCGTGTGGTGTTTCTTCACTGTGGATTTTCATGTGAATTTCCAGGCTGTGTTTATGAGTGAAACTTTTCCCGCATGTGGAACACAGATGAGGCCTCAGTCCACCGTGAGTCCTCAAATGCACATTTAGGGTCCCTTTCTGTCGGAACTTTTTCCCACAAATAGAACATCCGTACGGTTTTTCGCCACTGTGAGTTCTGACGTGTTGTTTAAGCGACTGTTTTGTTACGAAACTTTTCCCACAAAGAGAACATGCGTGCGGTCGTTGTCCACTGTGACTTTTCAAGTGTTGTGTCAGGCCTTGTTTTTGGGTGAAACTTTTCCCACAATCAGAACATCCAAACGGTCTTCGCCCCGAGTGAGTTCTCAAGTGAGACGTCAGTTGTTGTCTGTGAACGAACTTTTTCCCGCAAACAGAACATGCGTGTGGCTTGTCTCCGCCGTGGGTCAGCGTGTGCATTCTAAGAGCGTATTTCTGAATGAACTTCTTGGAGCAGGTGGGACATTCGTGCGGCCGGTCTCCATTGTGTGATTTTACATGCCTATCAAGAATTCCCTTCTGATTAAAGCGTTTTCCGCAAACTGAACATCCGTACGGCTTCTCTCCACTGTGGGTTCTCAAATGCCCGTCAAGGCTCCATTTATATCTGAACATTTTCCCGCAAATGGAACATCCTAATGGTTTTTCTCCACTGTCCTGTGGTCCCATTGGCTCTGGCTCACCCAAGTCACTTCCAGCACTAATTCCATCTTGACTTTGGCTAAAAGTTCCCTCTACTTCATTAGTCATTTTGACAGTTATGTATCTTCTTGGTCCTGGCTTCTTGCAGCCACCATTTGGAAATAATTCTTGGCAGATTGCTTTGCTTTTAATCTTTGTCTCGCTTTTGAAGTCATGTTGCGAGGATACATTGATGACAATGTCATATTCATCATCCACAGGCGTTCCAGGTTCCCCTTTTAATTCTGTTACACTTGTGAATGTTTCAGAACTAACGCCATGCTGTACAGACAGCTGTCCTGTAGTCAGATCAGCAGGATGCCCAGTAGGCTGATCAGCTGGATGTCCAGTAGTCTGATCAGCAGGATATTCAGTTGGCAGTCCAGCTGACTCCTCAGCAAGATGTCCATCGGGACGTTCACCTAGATCTTCAATTGGCCATTCAGCTGGATATTCAACTGGATATTCAGTTGGCTTTCCATCTGCATTTTCAGCTTGTTCAGCAAGACTTTCAGTTAGATTTTCAGCTGGCTCTGCGACTAGATGGCCAGTTGGCTGTATAGCTGGATATTCAGCTGGCTTGTCAGTTGGCTGTAAAGCTGGATATTCAGCTGGCTGGTCAGTTGGCTGTATAGCTGGATATTCAGCTGGCTGGTCAGTTGGCTTGATAGCTGGATATTCAGTCAAAAGCCGTTCATCCTCCAGCCAGTCTCTTGCTGTTTCAATTGCAATCACTTGCTGAATTTCTCCACCCGCCATCTTCTTTCCTTGTTGAAGCAATGTTGCTTTGGGTGACCTGAAATAAAAACTATACAATATAATGTATGTTTACAGTCAATATAATATATGACATATGACTTGTGAAAACTAGGGATTCCAACAGTTAAAATATAAATCTTGCTTTAAACACAGGAATCTAACTATTTTAAAACATAATTATTACATTTTAGTTTTATCTTTAATATACCATTCTGCCTTCTGAAGGGACTTATAAGTTATATGGCAAATCAAATAACTTTATTATTTTTTTAATGAGATTTAATTTTTATCACTGAACTTAAAAAAAATACACCATCCTTTGCAGTGATACAACAGAATAGTTATCGTTTTATTGAATTATAATCAATTATTAATATGAATACTATTTCAGCAGTAGTTCTCAACTTTAATGAGCAGCATGAAAAAATGATTTTGCAAAATGGTTGTTTGATTGTTTGCAATTATTGACTGTTTGCTGGATTATGCAACATGTTTCCAAGATTGCTTTGAAATAACACAACATAGATCAACAGCAACAGACATCCATTGGAAGGAGATTAGCTGCTGTGAAATTCTTTGAGTAATCCTTCAATGAAGTTTGATTGTTGCACCAAACTGCCGAAAGTGGACAGTTAACTGCCAGTTAACTGTTATAACTGTTTGACTTAAAACAGTTAACTGTTAACATGATTAAGCAACTTAAAGGCAGTAAGTCCACCTATTCTATGTAAAATTAAACTTGCATTTATAGATCATAAACTGATATTCGCGCAGCGAAACGGCCAATGGCCGTTTCGCGTAGCGAAATTTAGCACAAGAAAGGTTTCAAAATTCTGTGCAGTGATGGTCTCAACATCAATGGTCGACAGTAGGAAATTAGGTCAAAAGGGACCAGCTTCTTATCAATGATTTAGTTTCGAATTTAACAAAACATGACATATTCGTATTCAAAAGTGTCTTAAAAATTCAATATTCTCCAGTAATATCCCCTGTATCTATAATTTTTATGGAATAGTTAATTACAAGCCTTGACAATCTAAATTAAGTTATTAGGTAAATTTTATTTATTGTCGTTTTAAATCAAATCACATATATCACAGTAATACAATACATGGATTTAAGCACAATGCTTCTGTACGACAGACTAAAAACAGCGAAATAACTACTCTATTCTAAAAACTACAACTAATAACAAGAAAGAGAAATCTTACATAGATTACATCACAAAGCACATTACAGCATTAAAAAAACATTTACATTGTCAGCACCAATATGTATTGCACACGAGGTAGAGGGCACCAGTAGGAACAATGCTGTAAAATATAATTAATTAGCAGAACTATTGAAAATCTATATTTGTTACATTATCGACATTTAATAACCAGGTTGTCAGAGCATCCTTGAAGCCAACAAGTGAAGTTCTATCTTTAATCTCTTTCGGTATGTTAGCCCATAATTTTGCCCCATAGTATCTGAAACTTTTCTTTCCGTAACTTACAGTTTTAAAGCGGGGTATATTGAACAAATCATTATCTCACATTTCGTAGTTTGATTCTCTTCTTATGAACAGTTCTCTTATATACCTGGGTGCAGTTTGGTTTTTTACCTTGTACATTTGTACTGCTACCGCTTTTATACATTGTCTATGAATATTTAGGAGTTTTTCGTCTCGGCACATATCATCATAGTTAGCATCATTGTCATTAACTACGTACCGTAAAGCTCTTTTGTTAGTTTTCTCTAGCCTTTCCATATTCATTTTTCCAGTGAACATCCACACTGTAGGACAGTAGTTGAAATTACTACTTACATAGCTATTATACACTACCCTTTTACAGTCTCTATCAAGGAAGTGTTTCATTCTCTTTAAAGCATTTATTTGTTTACTTGTTTGATTGCATATCTCATTTATGTGACTTTCAAAACTAAGTTTATTATCAAATTCGACTCCTAAGATTGTTATTTTAGTTGATGAAGTTATGACGTTAGAGTCAACGGTCACTGTATGATCTAAGTAAGAGTTTTGGCGGTTAAGGAACATTAACTGGAACTTGTCTGCATTAGCTTTCATGTTATTAGATTGAAACCAGCGCCTAGCTGTTGCACAGTCCATTTGTAGCTTTGATTGTATTTGTTGTATATCTTTATCAATACAGCATAGAGTATTGTCATCTGCATAGTTATAGACTTTTGAATATAAGTCATGGAATAGGAAATCGTTTATAAAGATATTAAAAAGCAAAGGCCCCAGAATAGATCCTTGCGGAACACCTTTTGTATTAGTCTTCCATCCAGACTTCATTTCACCTATTTTTACTCTCTGTTTTCTATCTACTAAGTATGATTTAAGCATTTGGCATACATTGAGACTGAAGCCATAGGCATGCAGTTTAGCCATCAGTAAGCCATGCGGCATGCAGTCAAATGCCTTTGATAGGTCGATAGCAATTACTCCTACGGTGTTACCATTGTCTAACGCTTGGCGCCAATCTTCGGTTAGTCTTGTTAAGATGTCATGACATCCATGACCTTTTCTAAAACCTGACAGGTATTCATGAAATGATGACTGCATATATTCATAGATTTGATTTGAAAGGACTTTTTCTATTAACATGTGATTCATTTCATTTCAAAACAGACAACGAGAAAACATAACGGAATTAAAGTTACATAATCTTTGTCAACTGATGATTATGTAACAGTGAGCTATTAATCTACATACAGATCATGTTATTGCTTTTGTTGTCACTATTATGTAATATCAACAATGAACAATGTAGCATAGACTTAAATTTGGCAGCTTTCAGTGTTGTCTTCCTTTTTACTATTTAGCTGATTATCTATCAGTTCTATTTATCCTTAATCCTATTTATTTGCTATCCTATCTATTTATCTATATCTGTGTATCTATCTATCTATATTCAATTTTGATCTATTTTATCTTTCTCATAATATAAATTTCTCTCTATCTTTCCATATATTTGTCTTTCAATTTCTTGGAAACAGTAACATAACTGCCTTTCATACATTGAATATGAAATAAATTTAATGAAAGTTATTGTAAAACCATAAGTCTTAAAAAACCGTTTTAAGTGCTGTGCGAAGTCCATGGCTGTGCCATTTACATATTAGATTTTAAGTATAAGGGGCC
Source organism: Platynereis dumerilii (assembly GCA_026936325.1). NCBI lineage: Eukaryota > Metazoa > Annelida > Polychaeta > Phyllodocida > Nereididae > Platynereis > Platynereis dumerilii. Next base: position 26,659,825 of record JAPTHN010000014.1, read on the forward strand.
GACCAAACGACAGTTTGGGGGGAGCTATGGACTTTACCCCCGGAACTAACTTTTTATTTCCTTCGCGACGCGTTGACGAACAATTTTTTTCACATGCGCACTCGCGACAAACTTTTTTATCATAATTTTAACATTACGGTACCCTAGCTACAGGTGGAAACAAACTTCTTTTTTTTTCCATGTGCTGAACAAACTTTTTTTTTCAGTGTCAAGTGGGAAACAATCTTTTTTGTTCACCAAATATCCATAGCCCCCCCCCCCCCCAAAGATCATCTGGTCGGCCCCTAATATGCACTTCCAATCAACAGAGTTGCGTGTTTTCCATAATTAAGTGAGTTTAATTGATTTAAGGCCTTAAATTACTAAAGGAGAGCCCTGCATTGCTTGATTTGTAAACAATGCAGGACTTTTTCACTGCATGAAAAAATATTTGTTTACATTTTTCAAGGAATAAATTTCATATACTGCCACTAGAATAGCAATTAGGTAAATTTTTCAACTGGAATGTGTTAAATATGACCAGAAATCTATCCATAGACAGTCAATTAAATATGCGGACATTCTACCTTTAAACAGTTAAATTGTAAATATTTGTTGCATGCTATTTTTTACTCCCACCGCAGGAAGGGACTCATGTTTTCCTTCGCGGATGTCTGTCTGTCTGTCTATCTAGCTGTTTGTCTGTCTAGTCAATAAGACTGAAGAAAAACCACTGGGCGCTTATGTTGGAAACACTAGTTACGCATGACTGAGCACTCAGCAGAAGTACTTCTGGCCACAGGTGGAGCCACTGGATACGGCTATCACACGGAAGACAGAAAGTTCCTTTCCCTGAATGTCATCACATTGACACATCTCATAAATTGTGAAACTATTCTATCTATTGATATATCTATCTATCTTTAGGAATTGGTTGAAGAATAAATCTTAGGATTGTTTCCTTGAGATCCTGCACATGCGTATCACTCTGGAGCTTTGTCTCAGGACGGAAGGAAGAAGATGATGCTTCTCTGAAGCCTTCCAGGAAATCTTCTGCTCAGCAACGAAGAATTTTGGGGATTAAAGGCAAATATTCAGAGCAGTGAGACATAAGATTATAGCCAGGGCATCTTTGGCAGCAGTGTAAACCCTGGGTATCATAACTTTAGGTGGTTCTTGCATCAGTGAAAGTTTTGCAGGAAAATCCCATTGATGACGACAAAGGGCCCGAAAAGGCCTCATGATATCTGTAGGGTGCATTCAATTTGATCTACTCTAACTACTCCAGAAGTTACGTATCTACTCCAGGAAGTGACGTTTCTACTCCGAGAGTAAACTACTCCAAGGTTTCTCCAAATTGAACATAAAAGAGTAATTAGAATCGTCATAACTTAGGGATTCCCTCGCAACTTACTGGAGTTCCCTAGTTAATGGCAATTACGTCGTCAATTGACACCCTCAATCGATTGCTCTTAATTAAATTGAAATACAGAAATGCACACCAGAAAAAAGCAATCAGGCACTAAAGCAAAGCTTCTGAAGTGTCATCTGTCTTTGTAAACAATCCTACATGATGGGATATCCAAATTTCTTGTCCAAACTACTCCGATCTACTCCCGGAAATGTGAAACAAATGACGGGGAGTAAACTAGGCTATTCTATTCCAAGAGCACTTTAGAGCAGCGAAACAAACATACCCATTGGTGGACACCTCAGCTCACAAAATAGCGCCATCATTCCTAAATTTTATAATTTTTTTATTCCCGAATCCAACAAATGACGGGACGCACCTTTTTGTTTGATTTTTTCTTTAAATTTTCCTATCAATCATCAAGTATTGCTGACTTGATTGGTGGGCATTCACACCCACTATGAACAGTCAAGGAAATTACCATCTGGTCAAGACGAGCAATGTCTTCAGCCCCACATGACAATCGCCCTAGCACTGTCATCTCTCTCCCATGATGACCCTCTCATGGTGTCATGGCCAGGCCATGACTTTGGTAGTGCTCAAAATCATCTTTAAATTGACAGGCTATTTAAAGATAACTGCTGCTATCACTTCCAAACTTGGCATGAATTTGTATCACAGTATCAACTAACTCCATAAATTTTGGCAGACCTATCCACTACATAGTGAGGAGAAGAACCCGAAGGCTCCAGAGAAATTAGGAAACTGTCATCAGGTGCTTATGACTTGGCAGTATTTCGTGAAATTGGATAGAATAAGTCCCGCTACTGTCATGCTGCTCAGCTGTGTGGTGAGGATGACTGCACAGAGATAAGACTTTCTTCTGATGAGTCTGATACCCAACTGATCAACCCCACACACTCAATCACCCTGTCAGGGCCAGGACTTAGCAGGAATTGCAATTGTCCTCATATGATGGTAATTTCCCAGACTGATGAACAGTTAGTTTTGACAGCTAGCGATGTTGTGTGCTCTTTGGGCTGACTCACCCTGTGCAGGCATATCTGCTAAAATGCAGGGCCACACACTCTGCTCAGGAGGGCCACGGGTCTGCTCAGGATAGCCACAACTCTGCTCAGGCAGTGATGGCATCAGTAGGCAGCGGTGAGAAGAGTTTTCACAAAACATCATCCAAACAAAGGTGAATTAAATTTTTATAATACATCAGATTAGCTCCATTGAGTGAGCAACTATTATGACTCTTCATCCAATTCATCTGTTTTTGCCAATCTCAAACAATAATCTTGCAATAATAAACACAGTATCACTGTTGTGACTGACATATATTTTTACTTCATGTTTTTGAACTCCTTTCTGGTTATTCTGAGCAAAACCAATGACACAATCATCATAATGTTTGCCCTAGAGCACATACACATGCACTAAAGTCAGTTGTTACACATTAATTGCTTTATTTTGGTAGATTTGTTACATTTTCTGTAAATTGCTCAACCAGTGTAATGTCGCAGGTGCAGCCAAAGTGGCCACTACAAATGTGCAGTTTTGGTGCAACTCAGTGAAACATAGTTGTCAAGTAACTTGCTGAATATATTGTGTATTGAAAATGGTATGAATTAAGTAGATGGAGCACCCCCATACTTCATCTCTGTTGTAGGTGACATCAAACCTCAGTGTCTTGCAGGAGGTAGAACTGCGTTTTTGTGGAGACCATTCTGCGCATTTACACGTGGCCACAGTATTTTGAAAGAAAGTGATGTTTTCTGCCTTAGCAACAAATATTTGATTCCAAAACATGAAATACCGCATTGTAATGATAGATATAGGCTCCCTGTATACATTCAGTGTACAATTGAAGTATTGATTAGATATGTCAAATATCCGCTGAGTACAGCATTTGAAGATGACACAAACAGACCAAAAACATGATGCAAACAAATTGTAACACTCATTTCAGGAATTATTGATGAAGTCATGATATTTGGATAGCATAGGTTGTTTCTCATTGAAGTTTCCTACTCAATAAGCTCATCTAAAGTGTTTTAGAATCTCTAGAAACCTTGTTTAGACCAAAATGGACACATCACTCCTCAATCCTGCACAGACCTTCCCTCCAAATTCCCTGAGCAGACCCGTGGCCCTCCTGAGCAGAGTGAGTGGCCCTGCATTTTAGCAGATATGCCTGCACAGGACGAGACTATAAACAGCCACTGCAACTTGCCAGACAATTTGAGACAATTGTCATTGACGAGTTATTAACAAGGGTTTGTTAGTAACTATTTTCTATATGTCAAACTCACCTGAATCCAGTAAATTATGAAGTCCAGTGCATACATGTCAGGAATGAGCTCATAAACTGATAAAGCTGTGCACTTGCAATGCAAATGGAGGCTAGCCACAGTCCAGTGGCCAGTGTTTGCAACACAAGATGGAACCACTGGAGTAGGCCAATAAGTGCCCTCTTGTGTAAAGCACTGAAATGCTTTGCAATGTATGAGAGGGCATGCCTCAATGGCATGCTCACCCTGGAGTGCTCACACTGATGAGTTTAGTGAAAAGTGAGCTGCAGACATTGTTACCTTGAACGAATTCGAAGAAGGTATAATAATAACTTGGGTAAAAACGTCCGTCCGGCGGGCGGGCGCTGGGCGGACAGATCGTTTCCGGGCCAGCACTCGGCCTCTATTGAGTGTACATGGATGAAATTTGGTACACATATAGCCTGTATGGTCTAGTTGTGCCTTTCGATGGTCTGATTGATAGATATTCAATACTTTTTGAAATAATTAAAAAAATATAAATATTATTTTTGTTCATTTCTGGGCCAAAACTCAGTCACTATTGCATGAAATTTGGTACAGATGTGGCCTATATGGTCTAATTGTACCTTTTGATGGTCTCATCGATAAATATTCTATACTTTTTGTAAAAATTTGAAAAATACGTAATTTTTGGTTTTCGGGCTCGGTCACTATTGCATGAATAAAGTTTGGTACACATACGGCCCATATAGTCTAGTTGTGCCCTTTGAAAGGTCTGATGGAAGATACTAAATGCCTTTTGAAATTTTTGTTTCTGGCCCAAGACTCGGTCACTATTGCATGTACATGTACATGGATAAAGTTTGGTACGCATAACTTATGTTGTCTAGTTCTGCCTTTTCATGGTCTGACTGATACATGTTCTATATTTTTTGTAATATTGAGAAAATATATTAAACGATACTTTTTTTCTTATTGGAGCCAAAGCTTGCCCACAATTGCATATACAGCCATGAAATTTCCTAAACATATCTCCTATACAATGGAGCAGTGCTTTTTGACGTGTATTTATCACTTTTTGAATGATTGGAAAAACTTGAGAAAAATATAACAGCTTTATTTCTGTTTCCAACAGACAGCTCATAACCTATACTTTGTACATGTATAAAACCGTACCATGATATAAGTAAATGAGTCTAATAATATCTTTCCCTGCTTTTACAAGCCCTGGCAAGCACACGGGCAGATGGCAGGGTAGCAGGCAAATAAGAGATAATAGAAGGCCATTACTCAACCACTATCGTATACCTGTACTATAAGCAATTTGGTAAACACACCAATTTTATGATGTATTTGTAATCTTCTAAAGGTGTTATTCGGTGAAGGTTTGCTGCTGCGCAGCCTATGTTTTTAGAATATGTATCTGGTCACGCAATGCTCCCACGTTAAAGGGACACACAATCGCAAATAAGTTAGGCCTACTTCTCGTATCCTGTATTACTGGGCACAGGCTGATATATTAAAGATTGACTGACAAAACTTACTGTAAGTATTATTATTCATCCAGTTCTATGTATCCCTTTCAACTTTTTTTTTCAGACTGACAGCATGATGTCATGCTGGTTCAGGATAGCTATTGGTCTGGCAGCTCTGTGGGATGTGCAGAGCTCTGAAGAACATATGACAGCATGCTGACAAGCAAAATCAAACTGGCTGGTATAATTAGCAACAAACAGTTTCATGTAAGTTGCATATATATGTTGTTTTTTTCATCCATTGCACCTGAGTATACAAACAGCAAATTATACAACTGTTGGTGAAGTTTTAGTTACAGTTTTGGGTTAAGGGTTCCTGGTGATTGAGCATGGTGATACACTGCATGCTGACCTCCAAGCTTGGGATTTGACTGGCTGTGAGCCTGTGAGATTTGGTGAAAGTCTTGTTTGTGTTTTCATAGGCCTACAGCGAGCGCGATTTTTTTTGGGAGGGCAAGCACATTTACCCAATTTCAACATTTAAATTCAGTAACATGTTTCAAATGAACTGGAAATCATTAATTTTCAATACTTGTTATTGAATCATCTGCCCAAATTTACAGCCTTTTTGCCCGAATTTTACTGTTTCCCTAACTTTTTGGGGGGAGGGGGGCGACGCATGGTGACATGCATTCATTTGATGCATATTGAGGACAGAAATGGAATCACATGTTCTCTGTTAATGATATTATCCTGGGATTTTAATGAACCTTCCTCTTCTACTTACTGGGAAAGGGATGTGAATTGTGAAGTAGCCAAAAGTCAAGGATTTGCGGCCGCACAAGTTAGTTTTGCCTTTCACGGGGTGGTGGCGCTAATGTGGTTCTGCGCTCTAGCGGATAATTCACGAACTTCACTAATTGGTAAACAAACAGCTGTCAAAGTGTGTAGTGAGCTGTCAATGTCATTTGTAGCAATGCTGGTTGCTAATTTGGCCTGGTGAGTATATATTAAGGTGATTAATGTATGGGGAAATTCAAGACTCAATTTCGTCACTTGCATGCTCCATAGTATCGAATAATGGCTTGGTTTCAATAGATCTGCATTGAATCGGCATTGTGGCAATTTTGTGCCGTGGCCTGAGGCTTGTTTTGAGTTGTTTACATCACACTGGCTAACACCTGGCTTGGGCCATGGCCTTGCCATTAATAGTACTGACAATGAGTACATTTACTTTGCAATGTCATGACTGACCCGACAATGTCAATATTGAAAATTATCTAGGACTGTCCTGGATGTTGTTGGGATATATTATATAATTGTTCTTGTGTCACAATCACTCAGTTGCATTGTAATTGAAATGCAAATCAAACGTGAGGCATTTAATTCAATAATCTCCAGGAAGTAATGCCTGGTGATATATCCAATTATAAACATGTCTACGTATCTATCATGCTCATTAGTGGACATTAGTGAAAATAATGAATTAATTAAGTTAATTGTTTTTCGTAAAGCCGAAAGGTCTATATATCCCTGTTAGTAACTGATTAGCAAGCAATTAAATAATTAAACAAATTAAATTGAAATTTATTAACTCGCATTGGCATCCGTATTTAGGGGACATAGGGCAATAATGGGGGCACATACCCCCTCATATAATATTGGACCAGGGCCCTCTGAAAATGCCTCCATATGAAAGTTGGTCTCCTCGAATATTCCAGCCTGAGTCCCAGGTGACGACCCTGGGCGCCTGATACCCCCAAGTTACACCACTGTTAATTAGTTAGGAATTATTTCAATTTGCATGTTAGCAAGACCTGTCACTGAGCTCAATTAAAGTTTAGAACCAATGAACTGTCAACAGCTCAGCAACCAAATGAAAAAGATAACATTTGAAGCGCTCGAATTATTTAAATTACACTTCATTTATACTCCCTATATGCAAAAGTATACACATTTTTGTAGTATTATCGCAGTACATTTGGTAATTTAAATAATTCGAGCGCTTCAAATGTACTCTTTTTTTCCTCTGGGCATTTACCGTTTATTATCACCTTATATTTTTTTGCACACTGCACCTGTTATAATATAAGCACACATGCAATATCTAGTACGGTGGTACCCTTCTTGAGCTATTTATCTGTTTTAGTATTTGCATACAAGTGGAAACAATGTCATTTAATCTTGGTTAGCAGAACTGGTGCTGACTGGTTTGGTGAGGGTAAGAAGTTTATGAATGTAAATAGTACGAAAACCGGAATTGTGCGGTGTAGTAATCTGAATATCTAATCAAGGTTATTCAATCATCTTATCTTCGTGCAGAAAAACACAGATGAGGGGGCAACCATTTAACAATTGGGGGGGGGGGCTTTTCCTTGCAAAAATTATTTCATGATAAAAGGAGACAGTAATATTTGTTTCGGGTGCGTGTCACGTCCCCAAATATTCCTTTCATAATCAAGCAACACACTGTTTAGAAATACCCCGTACCAGAAATTATTTTATTTCAAGACTGCCCAAAAAAGAAGTTATTCATTCACCAAAACTGAGCAAAAATTATTTATAAAAAAAACACTAAGCCCCCCCCCCCCTGCCTTGAGATTAAATAGTGGCCGCTTCAATAAGAGATAACAGCAGATGGCACGATTGAGATAGCCTGATTAATTGGTAATAGGACCACGTCCCCTATATTACACCGACCATATTTTGTTTGTCTCATCATTTGTCTTGCACTACAAGTTTGTGCACTGTCACATAGACATTTTATCTTACAATTTCTAGGCTGGATATCAGTTTTCACTTTATGAAAGCAGCATGAAAGGTAGGATTTATAAATATCATGTGTAATGCTGATATCATGACTCAGCAGTTTTTTTAATACTGAAATCAGTATGTGCAGTCAGAAGACAATATAAAACTTTGATATAAATAATTGTACATCATCAATCGGCCTACACTGTTAATATGCTACTCTCTTGTCTTCAAGTCTTAAATTTTCTCAACCATTGATTACTTTCATTGCTTCATTATATCATATTTTCCATATTTAAATTTTTTGGTGTCATATATTATGTTTCTACTTGTTATAATGTTAGGGGCTCAGCACCTTATCTCGTACCATTATTTATTTTATACAGAATAAGAATCGGATACAGTCTATAAATTTGAAAGTCATTCAACTTTGATTTTGACTTTGTACTGAAAATTTCAGTGTTATTTTTGTAGCAACGCCTTTTTGTGTGTCTATATATATGCCAACCTCTATGCACTCCCAACTTACAAAATTATGTAACATCTGAACAGCTGAGAGAGTCCTACCTTTTTGCATATATCAACAAGATTCCATTTGGACCTTGGCACAAAAGTTTTAAGATGCCTGAGGTATCTAAAACAATCAAAGGCATCTCATAAGGCTAGATATTGGAATAATTGTGTCACATCACTGTTCACATGTGTTGTACCTATCCTATTTTCCACTTATCACTTATGTCATGCCACGATAAACAGGCAGAAAATATTTGCAAATGCTTCACTGGTTTATGTGGTTTATGTGGTTTATGTCAGCACAGTTGAGTTGCTCAGTTGTGAAAAATTGTTGTAAGTATAGGCACTTCTTCTTTCACTTAATATTTACCCTTACGTGTAGTGTAGAAATTGTATTTAGAAACAGCCTACTTGACAGTACTGACAGGGAAATTTTTGGCATGAAGGCCTATTAGTTTTTATTTTTTTCAGCACGTGTTTCATGAAAATCAAGGACAGCACATGCTGTTTTTCTGGTGACTTTTTATAGAATTAAACTTGAATTTATTTGCTAAGTACAAAAATTAACATAGCTTAATATATATATTCCATTTACCATTTACTTGTTTTATGGAGCTCTGAAATGTATGCTCCTTTGAAATCAGGACTATGTACTATTTCTCGGATGACTTTGAAAAATGAGTTTGTCTCGATGATATTGATATGTGTGGGTAGATTTGTTTGCTGATATGAAAGAGACTTACACGTATCATCTGTGTACTGCATTATCATTATAGCCGCAGCCAGTGGTGTATTTAGGGGGAGGGGGAATTTGGCCATGGCCCCCCTTAAGCGCAAAATCAACATGGGATATATATAGAAAAAGCTGAAAACCACCCCATATTCACCTTTTGTTATGCCCCCCTCAGGCTATTTCTAGGTACGCCCCTGGCCACAGCTTTCATAGTTGTTTAACGTTGTAAAATTCATATTGACTAAAAAGTTCAGGCTCATCAGCATGACTTTGCTAAAATTTACAGGCCAACTTAGGTATATAAAAGCTTGCAAATGAAGTTCATTTGAGTCTCATTCAAATTTGTTGAATTTCAGAGATCATGGCTCCAGACAGCGTACAATACAGTGCCAATGGTCACGTAGAATATCGCCCTGGGGAGTTGAATATCATCTTATGCGTACCCCACGGAGGTTCCATCCAACCGCAAAACATTCCAAACCGTGACGCAGGAGGGCTGGTCGATGGGAGGTGCGTCTATCGCCATGACGTCCAGAAAGATCCAGAAAAATGTCCTGTCCGCTACAAGAAGGACATGTACACCAGAGAACTGGCGATTGCTCTTGCCGCAGAGTTGAAGAAGGTCACGGGAAAGAGACCGCACATGGTGATAAACCACCTCCACCGATTAAAGATGGACGGTAACGCGGATAAAGACAAGGCTACATTCGGCATCCATACCGCCGAAGTAGCCTGGTTGGCGTTTCATCAGTTCATCAATGCCGCAAAGACTTCAATAGGCGGCCGAGGGTTGTTACTCGATATCCACGGCCAATCTCACCCTGAGAAAATGATCGAATTGGGGTACACGATCAGCACAGAGACTTTGAATAGTAGTTCTTACTCGTACGACGGCAGCTCGATCAGGAGCTTAGCGGAAGTCAACGAACTAACGGACTACGATCATTTCCAAGACGTAATCTCCGGCAGTCAGAGTCTCGGTGGCCTCCTCCAAGATTTAGGGTACAGAGTCGTTCCGTCTCCGGATAATCCGTGTCCGAAATCTCGTCCGTACTACAGTGGAGGATACAACACGTTACGACACGGATCGCGAAACAATGGAATCATTGACGCCATCCAAATAGAATCACCGAGGTACTTACGGAATAAAGACAATAGCTACCAATACGCGGCAGATCTGGCCAAAGCTTTAAACCAATATCTACAACTCTATTATGACTGATTTACGACAAATACTTTCCAAAGAAGGATCCCACCATGAAAGCAGATATTGTCGAAAGGTGCATACATGTTTGAAATGGATGGATAAAGTACACATGCAAAACGCTCCACCAGTCAACAACTTCTAAAATTAAGTTATCTAGGAGCTTCAGAAAGAATGTCTGAGATATTTGTTTAAAATGCTCAGCCTCATCAGAACTTTGCGAATGTTAGTAGATTTGCTGTGTGGTTGCTTTGAACTTTTGATGCAGATGTCTACAATTTTGAAGTCTCCGGAACATGACATTTTGACTGATTTCAAACATTTCAAGCCGATGTTGAACGTCTGCTGAACTTTTGCTAACATTGTGTAAATGTGGAGGAGAAATTGTTAATAACTAGTAATAAGAGTAGTCCAATCAGATATTAAGTTATTTGGAGAATTAAAATATTTTGGTTTTCACAGACACACAGTAGATCTATACAAGATGGTGCAGCCCTCTGAGGGAAGTTCTTGGTCTCACGAGGGTTGATTGATGAGATGTGAGAGAGAGAGCGGGTGTCCTCAACATTTTACACATTTACCCCATGTGAGGGATCTTTTACTTTTTCACATAATGATGCTCAGCACAGATTATGGCTTTTATTCATTAGAATCTTAAAAGATAATTATGAATCTGTGCTGGTGCACGACACCAAACGGCTCAAGTTACGAAAGTTTTGAAACCGCACAATCTCAAAAAAATATTCTCAAATACATTTCTGTATGTATCGTATTGATTTTATTAGTCGGTCAAATTTGTATAGCCTGTTATGCCGAAGGAAGGTGTTATGCTTTAACAGTCTGTGACTGTGTATTGCGCTTCAGAACGTGTCAAAATATATCATGTATATTAACTTTGCTGTTGGTAGTATTATACATAAAATTTGTACTGTTGACATTTGGTGCTTGTGTGAATGTGTTGTTTTTTATTCGTTGTAAATATGTAATTTATTAGGCCTAGATATGCCAAGAGATTGTGTGATTAGTTAGGCCAAACATAATTGATTCTTAGCTTCGCGGACCCGCCGACACAATAGATTTCCTCCCGATGGAAAAAAAAAAAAAATTTTTTTTTTGACATTATAAAATTTTTTTTTTTCACCTTTTTTTTTTGTCCTACCGACCGACCCTAGAAAAAGGGCCTTGAGAGGAATCCGAGAAGCTAAAGATCAATTATGTGTGGCCTTAAAAGCAGTGTGTGATGGAAAAATGCGTAATCATTGACCCCAAGCCAATACTCTTTTTGGTTATCTGTTTGAGGGCGTTATGAATTAATTGAATAATATCTACGGGTAAATGCCGGCATAGATGAAAAGTAGTTGGTAGGACCAGGATTATTCGAAAAAAAAAAATATATATATATATATATATATAATGTAGCCTTGACATGTAAATTTTGAGAAGTTTTAAAGTTAAAAAACATTGTACCTCAGCTTCATAAGTAATAATATTATTTGTGTAAGGCTATTTATCGTGTTTATTGGTAGATGTTTTTTGTCGCTCTAAAAATGTTGGATTTTTTTTCAAACTGGCTACATGGCACCTTTTTTGCATTATATTGTTGTTTAGTGTCATTCTTCAATTGCCTTGACATCTATTGCTTATAGTGTCTGTTAAATTAATGACATAAGATAAATGTAATTCAGTTAATTAGTTATATAATATATGTCCAAATGTATCAGTTAGCATGTCGACGGGTGAAAGCCATAAGGGTGTATGTAAACAGTATTTATGAAGCACTTACACCCTTATGGCTTTTACACATCGATGTCTCTTCTTATGTAATTATCTGGTTTTTGTAACGGAAATCATATTACTATTTTATTACAGCCAAACACTTTGATATAGAATTAGAGTGGTGATTTGTCATTATCAAACCGTATACTTTCAATGTTAATTTGATTGAAGGACAGTTATCCCACTTGTTGGTGACAGCCAAACGAAAGGATTAAGCATCTGATTTTCACTCTAAAATCCGTTATGAGAAGTCAAATGGCTTTCTCTTGATCATGACTAATCACTAATCAAACAGCCTCTATGTTCCCCATGTTGAAAGTAGAGTAGATGACATTTCATCGGCCATCATGATTCATGAGTCATGAAGTGCCATTTCCACAGGGTCACAGTCCACTCTAATTCTATATCAAAGTGTTTGGCTGTAACGATAACTGATATATATAACATTAAAAAAATTCATGTAGGACCAAAGTAGTTATTTAGGGAACAAAAGTTTAGCAATCCCAGGGATTTTGGTTTTCATGGATCATGATGTTGATAATTTTTTTTCCTGACTAGTGAAATATTTCTGCAAGTAATTGAAGTGTTGTTTGAAGTGATTTTGTATAAGTAGTTCACCGCTTAGTTAATCTTATGCTGGGTGATATGACAAAATTTAGTCATGAAGTCAAGATTGAGTTAATGTAATTTATTCTTTACACTTGTTTGTTGTAATCTTAGCAGGCCTATCGGTTATAGACGTTAATATCTTTTGATTTTGTAAGTTTGTTGTTTAGTTGACCGTTTTCACTTTGTCAGGGTAATGTTTCATAAACATAAATGCATGTTCATTGTTATTTTTTGAAGAACTGTTTTATGTGAATTATTAAATGTCATAAAAAACACAAAGTTGTTGTTTTCAATTTAAAAGAAATATAAAGTTTTGTTGGTCAATAACTGAATTGCCAACTTGAGATTTATTTAGGTAGAGGCCCTCACAACTTATTTTATATCCAAGGGGGGGGGGGAAGTTATTTTCAAATAAACAGTTTCTTTTTCGGTTTGGTTAAAATAAATCATTTCTGTGGAGGTATTGCTAATAAGGTGTTGGAACAAATATTTGGGGACGTCATGCACCGAAATCCAACCCCCCCCCCCCATTGTTAAATGGTCGCCCTTTACAGTTCTGGGAATTTAATACCACAGTATCACAAGGGTGCAGCACTAGCACCTGCGGTCTACTCAGTCCTGCCACCTATTTGAAGTTCCAAGTTTTGGGGTATCAGCCAAGTTTTTTGCTGCAAGAACTAGTGTTGTTCCCCTGTTAAATGAAATGATTGGATCTCCAACCAACAAAATTCTGAATTTCTTACTCTTCACCATGAGAGCTCATTTGATTCTCCGAGAAATGAAATTTTCCACAATTCTATAATCACGTTAACATTTTCTGCCAATTAAAATACAGGGCCCACTATATACGACTAAGCCAATATAGGCCTAATAATACAGTACATTTCACCCCAATTATCTCACTTCATTTATGCGTCATCCTGAATTCATTCATCAAAACAAAACTAGACTCAGGAATGCGTTTGAATATATGATGAAGCGAAATGTTTATTCAACCGAAGTCATCATACTGATATTGGTATATACAGAGGAGGAACAAAGAAAGCAACATCTGACAATGCGGAGAAAATGGCCGTCACACTTTGAGATTCTTGGGCCAAATCTCCTTACAATTGCAATCAATCAATTATGACGATAAGATACGTGTGAAAATTATTACTCGTACATTTGTTGCTTCAAGAGGGAGCCACTAGTACTTGGTTTCCAAAGAATGTCCCAGTCAACTTGCAAATATGGATGACACAGAATTAAAGGATGTAGATTCTTATAATTCGTGGAAACAGTAGTAACAGTCCATGTAAAATCTGCCGCAACTTAGATACAATTAATTTTTAATATCAATTTCCCAAAAATTTTTTTTTTACAAAATCACAAATTTTTTTTTGTTTTATCGAAATTAAAATGAGAGTTTTCTCAGTTTAACCTCAATTCCAACTTGTTACATTTAACGCCTTGTACAGATTTTTTTGAAACATCAATTCGCAGTTGCTGGGACAACTTATAATAGCAACCCTCTAGCGGATACAATGAAAAGAAAATGGTGAAAAAGTGACTTCATACAAAGCGTGACACATTCTCGTGAGATGAAACATTATGTAACAAACATTTTGACATTCATACGTGAAAAGCTGCGACTGAATTAAGTGAGAAGTTTCCTGCCTATGACAAATCTGTAATTCACACAGGGCTGTAGCCACTTAACATTGTTTTTTGGCTAATTACTAATAGAAAAACAAATTTAATATGGGCAAATAATGAAAATATCAGCTTTTCTAAAAACTTGCCAAACTGCAGCCCTGTTTTTTGGGTACCATGGTTGCAATCCAAGAAATTTCAAGTTACCATGGTAACCAATCAAATTAACTAAAATTAGCATTTTAACTTCTCTCAATTATCAACTGGTTTACAATAGACATCTTTCAGTCATTGAAATTCTTCGAAATACTCAAAATGTTGCAATTCCTTGAAGTACTCAAAGTCAAAACATTCTAGAACATATTAAGTATTTACAAACACAACAAATTTCATTACAGTTTAACAATTCACGAGTTTATGAGAACTTTTACCTTTTTAACAATGAGAAACATCCTTCAGTGAAGTTCAGTCGACCTAATAAGCATCTTTTAGACATTCACAACCCCTCTTGCGATAAATCCCCTAAGCTAGCGAGCTAATGTGCGATCTGACAAGCATACTACCGCTCATAAATTAACCGTACGTTGAATATAAAGATTTAATAAATAACCAAGCATCTCTAGGCGTACGTACACAACTAACTTCTTTCACACCTTTCTTTCGATTTTACGTTCTTTGAGCTGGTCAACAGCTTAAACAAGACAATGACATCCTACCTAGGCCTATACTTGACTCTTAACATTTTTAATTTAATGCAGACATTTTACAACATAAGCATTATTAAGAGTAAAAGATATTTATAACCGTTTCCAAGATATATCTGTCAAATTGTGTCATAAAATGTTAACATTACTTAAAGATACAATGCAATTTGAAAACAGTTTAACATAGTAAGTTCAAACCTTCTGAAGTTTTTCTTTTTGCAACCTTTCATCCGATAAAAAGAACTTTTTTAATTTAACAAAAATTTCGTTCTCAACAGTACTGAACTAATCTTTTTTTGACACACACTTTACTTAAAACATACCTTTGCAAGTTTTACAAGTTTTCACACTTTTTTCAAGAAAATATTGGTTGCTACGGCAACAAGAACCTCTATGCTTTAACTTCAACTGGTTACCATAGAAACAAGTTGCTCATTCCACAAACTACCAGAACTAACACTTTAAATTTCTACTTTAATGGTACACCACATAACATGGAAGATAGCGGGTACAATGTCAATTGAGAACAATAAATATTCAAATAAGACATCAATTTATATTCACGACCATTCAGAATATAATCCTAATATTCTGTTAAGTTTGCAAATTGTATAAACCCTTAAATTCATCAAGAGATGTCGCTCGCACAGTTCATCAGAGTTCATGGAAGTTGTTTATGTACAAGGAGATAAACGTATGCAAACGACCTTGACCTAGAAACACTGACCTTGGCAACAAATAGGTCAAGTTCAAGGTCGCAGAAAAAAGTACAGAATTGGATGCAATAAATACAACAACACAGCTAAGATGATGATGACAACGTTACCTTAGATATCATGAAATAACATCATAGAAATGATGATTTTACGTAACATCATAGAAATGATGATTTTTACGTAACATCATAGAAATTGATGATATTAAGTGAAATGATGTAATATATTATGACATCAACAATTCAACATCATTGAAATGATGACAAATGAATCAAATGATGTTACAAGTGAAATTAAACAATGTTACACTGATGACGCGACATTATATTTATGATGTTACGTGACAATATAATTATGACATTAAAGAAAATGCCGATGAAATAACTTAATATAAGTTTACTAGTTAAATTCACAAAAACGTCAGTTCAAATTAACAACAGAACGCCAGTTATACCAATACACAGAAATCATAGCTAATCAACCGCACTGGTATTACGAGAATAAGAAAATTAGAAAAAAAAGACCAGAACGAAATATAAACGGAGCTAGACTGAAAACGCAGATGAAACACAGAGAACAATACAAGAGGACCAATCTGTCGAGACTCGAGATATCAAAAACCAATCAGACACTTTTCAGAGATTTCAAGTTCAAATTAATAACCCGCTAACTGCATAGATCTGTAGATACGGGGTCCTTCTGAATAGATTCTGTATAGAAGCACTAATTAGGCTAATAGAAAAGTATTTTTTTGCCAGATTTGACGTCAGTTGATATCAGGAAAAAGCACCATTTAAATACAACCACACATTATATGTACATCGTAGTACAAAGGTGATTCCGTATAATATTTTCTAAAGATGCTAATCTGCTAATTAGAAGTTTCTCTACAATTTCAACATCACTTAACTATACACTGTTGTAATTAAGTGGACTATATCTAAAGATCAAATTGACAAAGAAACATATTTGCGAATTTGCAAATATGACCAATGAATGTACGGCCAACAGCACTTAGTCAACATTATATTCCAATAATCTCTAACTAACTCTGAAATGCAGCCGACTAAACTAAAATTTCTTATAATGAAAATATTTATAATTCGATATTGAAAATGCCACTATCTTAAAGAAGCCATCAAAATATACAAGTAAAAACCAAACAAAAAAGCACAAGAAAAATGAGATGGGGAGACAAAATATACAAGCACAGAAAAACGTTCAATCATAACGACCAATCACTATCAGAAACCAATTAAGATCATAACGAGAGATCAATTGCCGGAAAAATGAAACTAAACTTTCAGTATTCTCACATAAAGAGTCAAGACTGTAGTTTGCACTTTTAACACTAGATGTCGCACTGGTACAGTACTCTTCTATTCCTAAGTATACAATCATAGCCTTGTATCCTATCGTTTTTGTTTCTCAACTGCTCAATATACATCCTTAACCTCAAACACAGACGTTGATTTCATACGACTTCATGTCATACGATATTTAAACTTTCATTCTGAGACAATATCAAAATATATAAATGGTGAAACAATTTACAGATTTATCGAACCCCGATTAATGGGTCACTGAGGCCATTCCTCACTTATATACCAATCATGTATCACTGGAGTCACGAGTCGCATACTTTTCTTTCTTTCTTTAGATCTAATTCTCGATCAGTCTAACTCTCCGACATAAGCAATAGCTTCTATCAATAGTGATTTGAAGTAACATACTTATTACGCTTGGTCCTACGATCATGATGATCCCATGGAATTATCACAATGCAAATACAATCAATTATGACATCATTATGACATCACTATGACATCATTATGACATCATTATGACATCATTATGATGCAATTAAGATAACAATTATAAAGTCACCATGCTCAATTATGATGTAATAATGATCAATTATATAATAATGACCAATTATGATAATGTCACTGCAGCTCGTTTTTCAATATCAATCACTCATGCAACAGTCATGTTCTTCAAACAATTTCTCAATGATAGTCTCAGTTATAACTTTTCACTCGCATGAATTCTTCCTACTTAAGCTGATGATGTCAATTAGGTCTCAGACCATTTAGCAATCTTCACTAATTATAATGAAACACAATCAAATTAATTAATATTGATATACAATTAATTGCAATCAAGCTATTTAATGAGCAATTAAGATGATGCTAATTACCTTTAATTGCTAATCAATTGCAATTAGCACATTACAAATAACGAATCATGAATATCCAGCGTGTCGTAAATATATGAATGAAACTTTGAAAAAACAATGAAAAGCATCTATTCAATGGGAGGAAAGGCTGATAGTACAAACTTACTACAAAGTTCAGTTTATAAATTAAATGTTTTTATACATTTATAATATTTATAATATTTTACACACAAGAATTGGTACATAGTATTGTCCAACTGATCAAGCTGACCCAGCTGTGCAGCTGAAGTGACTGTTTGAACTGCCGTCCAGCCGAGAGGAAACGGTGAAAGATGATTTGAAAGATCGATGATGAATAGATCGTTTGTAGATGAGAGGATATGTACAATGAGAGATGACGAGAGGCGAGATTTAATGGATAGTTGTACGCTCTGGCTAAACGAGACAATATGCTGTCAAATCAGTCACAAATCAGTTGCAAAACAGTCGCGATTCAACTTGCAGCCGCGATTCAGTTGAACTTGAACATCAAGTTTTAAAGCTTAAGAGTAGGAAGGGAGAACCAACATAATACGGTACATACCGTATTATTACAATTGTACACTGATCTGTAATTGTGTCAATTTACAACGTTTCTTGGATAGGATCAAATATACAAGTATACAATTTGATATCAATATATTCACATGGCATATAAATTCTATTTTCCGGAGTAGACTCTATACATGTAGTAATATATAACAAATTTACTATAATCATATGATGTAATGTATTTTACAGATTTAAATACACACTTTTACGATTCTTCTGGTATAAATTAACTATTAAAAGATGCAAAATATCGATGAAATATTTGTATACTAATGTGAGAGGCAGTACATGTAGTTTGTACAATGAATGATAGGATATTATCAACGCATATTGTCTTCTCATATATGCAGCCAATTGGACAGAGTTTTGAGTAGACTCTTTCTATTAAACTTGCATCAATTCCTGTTTTGTTACCAGAATGAACGAGAGCCTATTGATCGTTTTCTAGCAGTATTCCGTAATTTTGTCAGTGCGTTCTGTAATTTCCTTGCATAGGTCGTGCGATTGAAAAGTTCCTCTTTAAAAGTTCTATTTCTCGTCGTGTGTAGAGTTCTCCATAGTATGCCTCGGGTTTTTTCATGTTTCTAATGACGTCTTGTGTATCATTGGTCAAGATTCTATGTGCGCTACTTGACGGGTGATCTTGAAATAGTACTACTGTGGTCACAGCACTTTAGTACATAATGTATGCAGATAATTGCATACTATTTTAAGTACTTTTGAAGCTCTTTTATCAGTTAGAATAACATTAAATCTTCACCTTGCTTAGTACCGTCTTACAATTATCAACAATCAATTCACCACCTAGATCTTCTCAAATATAATAATATCATTAAAACTTTCCTATTCAATTGAAGTTTAACATTTTGTAACAAGACATTCACTCAATCTTCATTCTTCAATGTGTAGAACCACATCGCACGTATCCTATGCACGTATCCTATGCACGTATCATATGCACGTATCTGGTGATCAAGGAGCACAAGATACCTATGATGCACGTATCCAATGCAAGCATCCAATTGATTAACATATCCTATCGATGAATGATACAGTATTAGTTGATGCACGTATCGTGTGCATGTATCGAATGATCAAATGAAGATCCAGAATGACGTATCGAATGACGTATCCGATGAAATCTGATGCACATATCATCACAAATAAGCATCTGGTACATGTATCTGATTGACGTATCCAATGCACGTATCCGAAGTAACACATTACAATGAACTTTAATTTCGGGAGAGGCCTCCCTTCAGTCTTGCACAATAAATATAGATGGCAGCGGAATCTGCAGTTCGTTATTTCCAAATAAGGAGAGTTCTTCCTTATAAGGAGAGAGTCACGTCCATATGAGGAATGAGTCACGCCCATATAAGGAGAGTCACGTCCATATTAGGAGAGTCACGCCCATATGAGGAATGAGTCACGCCCATATAAGGAGTCACGTCCATATAAGGAGAGTCACGTCCATATAAGGAATGAGTCACGTCCATATAAGGAGAGTCACGCCCATATAAGGAGTGGGGTATTACGACTGCTTCATTCTCTTCCTTTGAGGTCCCAGTGGCGGACTCTGTTGGCTGGCGAGGGCTCTAAATGCGTCTGCCACCAGGTGGGGGTGCGATTTGACCATACTCTTCCAGCCGCTCGTGTCCATGACGTCTGTAGCGTGACTGCAAATGGGAAAAGAAGAAAATAAGAAGGTGAGAAATAAAGCTTGTCAATAATGCAGTAAGTTTGAGCAAGTTAGTGCTTTATGTCCTATCAGCACTAAAATGGGCTATTTAGGGAAAAGTGCTATCAACCAGACTGGTTGTTTGTTACAAATGCAAGTGGACTAAAGGTGTCAAGCTGGAAAACAATTAAATACCATGAGAACAAGAACATTTTACAATCACTTAGGATGATCCGAAAGTCTTCCTTTCTCGAAAATGTATCTTTAAGATCTAAGACATAAGATTTTTACTTTTTCTTTAAGAAAAATGTCCTAGTAGGCCTACTGTTGCCCTGCCAAGACAACTGCATGGGACTAAGAGTACTGAGGGACTCCCAAGAATATCAATGGTGAAGTTTACCATTTCAATTCCTATATCCACTATCCACATATAATAAGACAGCACAAAATATATCCAATCTGCACCCAATGATCATTTTAGCCATGTGTAACACGTACCTATTGATGAAATCGATGGCGTGTGTCTTGAGTTGCTCTGCGCTGTGTAGATCTGCCAGCACGAGGACCTCGGAGGCGTTTTCTATGGTGAGGTTGGAGCAGAGGGCCTCTTCGCACATCACCTTCAACCGCTCAAGGGCATACTGCAAGAAAAACAGATTATTATTCACATAATTTCTACATGCAGATACAAGTTTTACCATTTTTGACACAAGTAATATTGGAGTTGCAATTTCCATGTGATTTCGACATGAAAACTAATCACAATATCAATGGTTCATTATCACAATATATTGCGAAAATCATGATATGCATCGCCTAGATTTAAATCTTCTTATCTTTCTATCTCTCCAAAAATAACAATTATCACCAGGTGGCAGGAGTACCTAGTCAATTTGGCAGACAGGAGCAGTTCATTCTGATCTGTCTTTGGTTATACAGAACGCAAAACACATTTGCTTCAAAGCTTCGCCACCAACCTTGTCAGCAGCTGCGAGCAGATCGTCGGCCATCTTGTCTAGGTTAGGCGCCTTCCCCGTGTAGATGTATCTTAACATCTCTCTCATGACTTCGTGGTCCACGTCCGTGATTTCTACTCGTCCTTGTTTCCGCTCCTCCATCTCATGCTCGAACATGGCGTTGAACACCGGCGACCGCGCTAAAATAACATGAAGGAATTAATTATTAAATCTTTAGGAAATGCAGTTTTAAAATTATTCCTAAAGGGTTGAAAAAGCCAACTGCTAAGTAAATTGTAATTGGTTTTACAACTCTTTTATCTCATTCCTTCGTCTGAAAAATGTTTTCAATAATTAGATAAGCTGCAAAAAAAAAGCACTATTTGAAGAAATCGCACTTCTAGTAAAATTGCAATGTTCTATTCTACTGTCATTCAATTTCTACATTCAAATCTAATCAACAATTCGACATACCTGCCAACACAGCCTTGTGCGCCTGGAACTCTCTCCCTCCAACACATAACGTGACGTCGCTGAAGCCCGAGCGGTCAAATAAATTTCCTAAATCGTCCGATAATCGGCAGTCTGGTACTTTGACTGGAGTACAATTTGACTGGCCCGATACATTTACTGTGTCTCCCACTACACTGACCTGAAATATGAGAGGAAAAGGTTTAATTGAAGCTAAACTTTGATCTATGAAATAATTAAATGCTCAAATCATGAATTTTTACTTATAAGTCGAGACAAATAATTTATAATAGATGCATAACATCACATTTTGAACAAACATTTTAATAAATGAAATGATTCTGAAAGTTTAAACACCATGTTCTTAGAAAATGTTAATGCAAAATTATTTTTGGTGATTCTGTTTTGCCAATTTTGTTATCAAATTGCCATAGGCTGTTACGGAACTTGATTCGTTTTGATAATTCCACATCAGGGCAAGTTTTATGCCTTTTAAACATGTACAGCAGTATATTTAGCAATTTCCTCCAAACTCACTTCGCAGAATATGGTCAACCTGTCGTCCGGTAGCAACCCGTTGGCTTCATCCATGAGGAAGTCTCGTCGGATGAATTTCTTGAAGCCCCAGTCCTTGCCCTGGACAAATCTGTAGGCTCGTTGGCTTTCTGTAATGCGAGCAAAAAATATTATGAACTGATTCATAAATCCAAACATTACACACAGCAGGCAATATTTCTAAAATTGAGGAGTGCAATATAACAACATTTCAAATATGTAAGATCAAATTAACTTGAAGATAAGGCCACACATAATTGATCTTTAGCTTCTCGGATCCTCTCAAGGCACTTTTCTAGGGTCGGTCGGTAGGACAAAAAAAAAAAAATTCATAATGTCAAAAAAATTTTTTTAATTTTTTTTTCTGTCGGCAGCAAATCTATTGTGTCGGCGGGTCCGCGAAGCTAAGAATCAATTATGTGTGGCCTAACAAACCAATAATGCTATGATGCAATGTACAAACCCATGCATCGATTATGTATGTTATATTTACAGTACCACTACCTGAACAATATTTCTTTTCAGAAATATACACCAGACCGAGAAATCAGATTCAGATAATATACAGTTATGGAATTCCTGTATTGAATTCTGGTTATTTTCTTCTTTTTTTTTCTTTACTAAATCCAGATTTTTGAAGCCAAGTATGCAGATACAAACATTTTTCCTGTTCCTGCTACTCACCCATAGCTTTGGTCTCCTCCCTCTTGGCGTTGAGAATGGAGAACTTGAACTTAGCTCTGACTTCTGCTTTGTTACAAGAGACGAGGAGGAGGTATAACGACAGGTAGTCTTTGCTTTCTTCATCCAGGCCTTTCGGGTTCACTCGCAAACACCTGCGGCAGGAAAGACAATTTTTAAAATGTTAGGATGGCATTTACGTAGCAGCTAGAAAGATGGTAGATGATATTTTCTAAGTTTATATGATACTCCAAAAAATATATCCTTATTTAACACTAAAAAAATACCGTGCAAGCACGTAAACCCCGCTGGCTCTATGTGAAGCCATTGAGACCATTCGGATCCATGTGTCCGTCGGTATGGACGGACACACGGACGTACGGACGCACTGACGCACTGACGGACAGCCGGACGGACACATGGACGGACGGACGCACGTACGGACACACGGACGGCCGGACGGACACACGGTCCGTACGGACGCACGGACTTGTCATTCCCATCTGCATGACAAAATAAGATAACAGGCAAAATTTGAATGAAATATGAGCAACACAAAGTGAGTTATGCTTGACGAAATCCCCAGCACATTGAGGCATTGAGGACTGCAGTACCCCGTAGGCTATTACATAGCCAGCGGGGTAATTAGTAAAAAGGGTCTTTTTGTCATCCATATATATTGAGAAATGTCCTTTCCTCGATAAATGAAAGGTTGTCCATAAATTATAATGATTAGCAGTCAGGGAAATTACCAGCATATGAGGACAATTGCAATTCCAGCCAAGTCCTGGCCCTGACAGGATGATTGAGTGTGTCGGGTTGATCAGTTGGGTCTCAGAAGAAAGTCTGATCTCTTTGCAGCCATCCTCACCACACAGCAGCATGTCAGCTGCGGGACTTAATTCTATCCAATTTCACGAAATACTGCAAAGTCATCAGCAGCTGATGACAATTTGCTAATTTCTCTGGAGCCTTCGGGTTCTTTTCCTCATTATGTAATGGATAGGTCTGCCAAAATTCATAGAGTTAGTTGACACTGTGATACAACTTTATACCAAGTTTGGAAGTGATAGTTGCAGTAGTTCTTTTTAAATAGCCAGTCAAAGATGATTTTGAGCACTGCCAAAGTCATGGCTAGGCCATGACACTGTGAGAGTGTCATGGGAGGGTGATGACAGTGCTAGGGTGATTGTCATGTGGGGCTGAGGACATTGATTGTCATCAGCTGGTGATAATTTCCCTTACTGATTAGGCCTAATACTAAGGTAAACTTAACATTTTCAATGACTTGACAGGTAATATCAAAGGCCTTACCATAACAATTGTTTTTAAACAAAATTTTATAAAATTTCATTATCTTCACAACTTCCACCCCTGCTATTATTGGAAGAATGGCAAGCTATTGGTCATAATCTGATGATGGATGGACGGATGAGTGGGGCGTTACGTCCTGTGTTTAAGCACTTGGTAGGCTAATTAGGACAGGAGGAAGACACGGCAATGAGGAGAAGGATGATTGAAACAGCCATCCAACACGGCCCAGGTGATACAGCAAGAGCTGGATTCGAACCATGGACCCAGCGATTGGCAGCCCAGCATGCTACCACTAGACCAACCCTCCCCCAAACAATTAGTCATAAAATGTTTCTCAAGCATTTAGAATGGTGGCATACAAATATGGGGCCTTCTTCTCCATAATCACTGCAAACAACATGAAATTTTATTTCTCAATCAACTTACCATTTGAGTTTGTCGTTAGCTCCGGCTGAGAACGTTGAGCTCTTGAGCACCTCTCCCATTTCCTCTCGGCAGAAGCTGAAGTTGTTGATCGTCCACATGTACGAGAACTTCACCACTTTCACCTGCAAGATGAGATCGTAGAAATTGCGTTAGAAATCAGTAGGTAAATATCATCTATTACAAGCTACTAGCATTACACCCGTGTAGACATGTGAGGGGAGGGGGGGACAGGATAATGTCTAGAAAACATCACTTGAAATTCCGTGGCTGTAATTTGGATGTAAACATAGCTAAGGACATTGTAGGGTGTTATAGGAAGTCTCTTACAAGTTTTCATAATTCGGAAATCAGTAATTTGGCAGGAGTAGCATAAGGGGTCCGTGAATTAATAGTATGATATCAAGATATTTCTGCCATTCTCTTTTTTTGGTAGAGGAGAATAAATCAGTTTTTAACTTCACCACTTTCACCTGCAAGATGAAATCGTAGAAATTGAGTTAGAAATCAGAAAATAAATTTAAAAATGACTATGACCCAATTGTAATAGGCGACGACGCTGTTCAAATTGTACACAACTATAAGTATTTAGGAGTTGTAATTGATGACAGGTTAACTTTTGCTGACAACGTACACCATCTTTATGTAAAATGTATCAAAAGGTTACACCATATGAGAATGCTCAATAACATCGGAGTTGACAAACAGATATTACACTTGTTTTATCGATCTATCATTGAATCTGTACTGTCATATTGTATTGTTACATGGTTTGGCCCATCTCATAAGAAAGATCATTCTAAATTGTCAAAAATAACTCGAGCAGCAAAGAAGATGGGTATTAAGAATGAGAATCTAAATAAAATTTATGATGATGCTTGTCTAAAAATGGTTAACAAGATTATGAAGGAAAATTGTCATCCTCTGTTTAGTAAATTTAATTTTCTCAGGTCAGGCAAACGCTTGTGTGTACCAAAACACCACACAAAGAGATATGCAAATACTTTTGTGCCACATGGAGTGAAGGTGTTTAACCACACCAAGTTGTGATATGTATATACTGTGATATAATGTGATATAATAATATTTCTGCACTGTGATATATTTATTTATTTATTTATTTATTCTGTTTTAACTGCATGTGATTGTGATGGAGCATGTCAATCAAATGAGTTTCATTTTTCAATGATTCAATAAAGTATTATCGTATCGTATCGTATCGTATCGTATACCATTTATTCTAAGCTAAATATCAAGAAATATATGTCATTCTCTTTTGGGCAATGCATGGACAGAACTGACAAGTTTAACAGAACTTTACTAATGCAAATTCACTCATATATGTACGATAAGTAGGGCAAGAAAATATGTCAACTTCAAGGCAATGAAAAAAAATTAAACATTTCCTATAATTAGGAACAACATTTTTCCAAAGAAATCACAAAAATCTCAAGTCATGAGATTTCCAGGAACTGCCCGAATTCCCAACTTTTACTAGCCATGAGAGAAAGTGCAGCCCTCTTAGGTCAGTTCTTGTTACTCTGGGGTAAGCCAATTAGGACATAGGAATGAGGCAAAGGACGATTGGTGCTTTACGTCCTGTATTAATGCACTTGGTAGGCTAATTAAATTAGGTCAGGGGAGGACACGGCACTGAGGCAAAAGTAGATACTGCTGTTCAACATAGGCCAAGGCGACCTGGCAAGAAGAGCTGGAATCAAACCCTGGACCAAGCGATTGGCAACTAGAGGCGCAGCAACTGAGCCACTCATGTGCATGTGTGAGATTTAACTTGCACCGCATAGACACACATGATGAAGAAATAGGTTATGTTATGTATGGCTTTTTTTCTATCAAAAATGTATAAAATTTTAATTATACATCTGGTCCATCACGAAATGAGGACATTCACATTAATTTTGTTGTATTACATACTAAAATCAGTATTCAGACAGCATTCATGTTATTGCACATGTTTCGTTTATCATGTTTATGTAATGCAATAGTGTCCTATATATTTTCTTTAAATATTTTTCCTGTGAGGACAATTTAAGCCACTTGTAAAACATCTATGTTAGAATTATAGATCTTTTAAATGAATCAATTTTTTCCAGGAAAATAAAGCAATGTTATGTTACACAACTTCAAATAGTTTTGTACTTCACGACAATTAAAATAATCAAATATAGATCTTCAAAGTTTTCGCACAACTGTCAGTCATCCTATTATAACCTATTATACAACTGAACAATTCTAATTCAATCTCATAAATTCATAATCAATATGAAATGCTTTTAGAAATTTCTAGATAACTAGATTAAGTCCATTCAAAGTTATTGTGAATAAACATCGTCTAAAAATAACTCATAAACATGCTTAATACATTTGATGTCTCGGTATGACAAATAACTCGAAATAAGCTCATTCTAAGTTTGATTTATTGAATCATTTTAATCATTTTGATTCAACTTTGATTTCCAAAGCATCCAATTATATAAAATTATCCGTACAAAGGGATTAAAAAGGTCGAAGATTGAAATGTCGTAAAAACAGCTTCCTCCCACATTAATAAATATTTAAACCTTTGAATGAGACAGTCGAGGCAGGAGTTGAATGACCGTATGCTATCAAGTTCTGTCGACAAAACCAGCTAAAAAAGAGAGAAGACTTAAGTCTTCCAAGATTATTTCGTCTATGCACTCCAGAAAATCATTATAATTAGCGAGGAATCTTCGTGAAAGATGAAACATGCCATTTAATTTTATTAAGATTCAACATTCTTAGTGATTCTAGACTTTGCTGAGCTATTTTTAGTTCAGGTTCTTATGATATCCATACAACAGAAAAAGGAGAATAATAATGTGGGATTTATTTCGCAGAAATTGAAAACCACAATTGGAAAAGAGAGTGGGAGTGAGTTTAAGTTTCTATTTGAAATCCTGTACCTCCACATTCCGACTAAAACTGTTGCTATAGAAACAGTATAGATCAATAGCTATGGATGATGGATGACTGGGGCTTTACGTCCTGTATTCATGCATTTGGTAGGCTAGTTGGGACAGGAAGACATGGCAATCAGGCGAAGGATGATTGAAACAGCCCTTCAACATGGGTCTAGGTGACCCGGCTGGGCCACAATCAAACCCGGAGATCGATAGCTATGAACTTTTAACTTGGATTTGAAGGGCTCTCCTGCCACGGAAAGGGAAATTACAACAGGAGAAAAGGAAGAAAGAGGCGCTAAGACATGTACAAGGGCAATTAGGAATTGGTTCTGTGCATTTCCACTCAATCTATATGCCGAGGCAAATTAAAGAGCCCGCCCTTGGTAAGATTCAGAACAGGCTTGTCTTGTAGTGGAGTCCACGACTCATAAACATCCCAGTATCACCTCATTGTTATGTTAGCCTCTGGATGCTGGTCATATTAAGCATTATAAGCTGATTATAAGCCAACTTGAGGTTCAGGTCAGTAGAATAAAGACAAATCGCTTGAAATCAGACAATGCGACACAAATATATCATGTATGTATTGTATGACCTTCGATCGATCATTATCATAGTATTATACCCTCCCTGTGGCCTCACATTGCACTGTATCATTCAAGTATCGTGTATCAATGGTCATGACCTGACCACCCCTATCGGGCCCATGCATTGAGACAGGTCATCAATAGATCCATGAAAAGCCATGAACTCCATGATCATCCATCAATGACCTTTCCCCCTCCCTCTTCCCTCCCCTTAAACTCCCCTTGCCCTCTCCAATTGCCCTCCCAGGCTGCCCTCTCAATGCCCTGGCCTGCCCTGTGGTCTGTAGCAAGGACCTCTCCTGACCACGTGACCTCAGAGCTTGCAGTTCAGTCGCAGGTCAATTTGGAAGAGTTCATTTTGAGGAGAGTTCAATTTTGGAAGAGGTCATTTTCAGGAGGTCATCATCTCATGAGGTCATCTTCTTGATTCTGTTTCGTTCTATTTGAAGCTTCTTCTTAATTACAGGCCCCGCCCCCAGGGGGCATACACTCACGTGACCTCTGGTGGAACTTCTAGGAATGAGAATGGAAAGGTCAGAGGTCAAGGGCAAGTCACAGGTCACATGACCAGGTCAGAAGACCTCCAGTCCACCTGTTCACCCTGTCACCAGACAACCACCCCCCCCCCCCCTCCAAGGGCCCCCTTCCAAAGATACAAAGGAACCTGGATGAGGCACTAAATGACCTCCTGGCCACTATTGGAATTGACCTTTGACCCCAGACACAAAAGGGCACCAAG
Source organism: Platynereis dumerilii (assembly GCA_026936325.1). NCBI lineage: Eukaryota > Metazoa > Annelida > Polychaeta > Phyllodocida > Nereididae > Platynereis > Platynereis dumerilii. The sequence goes on from JAPTHN010000014.1 coordinate 26,688,732, forward strand.
AGGTAAGGAACCACTAAAGAAAGGTCAATGATGATCACATGATCAAATAGAATCAAAAGGTGTGAAATACAACAATTTATATATTTGTAGAAAGAGAGATGGCTTAAATTTGACGAATAAATAACACTGTAAGATAGTCTACAACAACTTTTTATGATTATCCTTTATGTTCCCTGATGAGAAGTACGGATGGAGGATTGGGTTTTACGTCTTGTATTTATGCCCGGACAACATACAGAGGACATAATTGAAACTGCAGTCCAACATAGGTCCACACGAGTGTTACCAACTAAGCTGAAGACCCTCCCTTCTCCACAAGCTGACCGGTAGTCATTGGAGAGAGACAAAATGACAAAATCATTGTTTGTTCCAAGAAATGACCAAGAAAACAAAATTATATCTAACTGAAAAACCAGTGCATGGTCATTGAATGAACAATGCTGAAAGGAAATTAAATAAGTCCAGCCAGCCATAAGCCAATTACCAATTTACCAGTGACCTACAGAGAATTGCACAGACCTGGCCTAACCAGCTAACTGTGTGAGCAGTTAATTAGCCAATCAGCAGCCTCAGCCAACCTGGCCAGGAGTGCCTCAACTTGCCCTGACCCCTGACCCCTGACCCCTGACCTTCCATTTGCACTCGATTCTTGTTTGTTTGTCCTTTTACAAGGATTCGATTTGCACTGCATTTCACTGACCCAGACAGACTGTGATTAACCTCCAAATTTGCACTCCCTTCTCAGCCCTGATAATATAATCACAAGGTTAACAAGGTCAAAATTTATTGTTGGAAAAATTGAAATGTTCATGCATGTTTAATTTAATTGTGGACCTGCACTTGACCAGGAAATACAAAGACACATTTTATTGTTTAAACTTTATCTAAATTTTATTATATCAAATGAGTGAAATGACCAATCAACCAATCAACAGAACAATAGATACATAAACAGATAGATATGTAGATAGAGAGATATATAGATAAACAGATAGAGGCTATAACAACATACATTGTAATACAGACACAATATTCTGCAATCCCGGTATTGTACCAACTCAACAATACAGGTCTCCCCTCTCTAGATCAAATTGGTACAATACCATAAATAACATAAGTAATTGTGTATCAGTATTAGCCCATCAATTAAGACCCATAAGAGGCTAATGAAATGGCAATGATACACCCTAATCACCCACTACTCATTGTAGTACTAGATTGCATTGCCCTCAGCCTAGAAATACAACCTAGAAACATAGCAACATCACTCCTGTCCTAGCATGACCCCTTTGGCTCTCCTTGCAGGGCTTTGCAGGGCAATGCAGGCTCTGCTGGGGAGGGTGAGGGCAGGTCACGTGACCAGGTGACCTCAGATGACCCCTCCCCACGTGACCTCACTGAGGACAGCCCCTGGTCAATGGAACATTCAATGCAAGGTCTAGCTACCTATCTATCTATCTATCTATCCATCTACTATCTATCTATCTATCTATCTATCTATCTTTCTATCTATCTATCTATCTATCTATCCATCTACTATCTATCTGTTTGTGTAATGGAGGAGCTGACAAGGTCTATCTATCTAGCTAATATCTATCTATCTATAGAATCTATCTATCTATCTACTTACCTACCTACCATCCACTATCTACCTTAGATCTTTTTACCTATCTCTCCATCTATGCATTTATTTGTCTAGCTATCTACCTGGCTGTCTGTCTATCTATCTATTAATTTATCTTTCTATCTGCACAGTATCGACCAATAGATCTATCTATCTATATATAACTATCTGTCTCATTGACTTCCAAGTTCGAAATAAAGTTCAAATTATACACAAAAAAGTAGGTTTATTATTTTGTTTTCCCTGAATATTCATTCATTCGTTAATAAATACATATTTGCAAGTTTCTCAGAATTCAATGTTGGCAAATTTAAAATTTATATCAAGCTGTTTTATGATGTTTGTATCAACATTTAACACGTGTGATGTAATTATATATTTTTTTATTTATCATTCCTGTTTGTAAATTTTTAATTTTTTGCTCTTAAACTGGACAGAAAAGTCAGAAATTACTCTAAAATCAATATGAATGGGTACATTTACAAGAATTATATTGCTGAATGGATATCTCATGAATACGAACAGTACTTATGAATACTGAGGACACCACCAGGAATAGCTGATAATGGTTTAAATTAGCATAAATTAGCATATTTACTGTGTATGGCATCATTAGCATGTTTAAACATAGTGATAAAGGTACAAATAATCGATATAATAATATTATAATGTGTTTCTTCATTCAAGGTGGATATTATTTTGACTTGAGCAAGTCGAGGGGGGGGGGGGCAGGGTAAGCTTAGTTGGTAGCGCACTGGGCTCCAATTGCTGGGTCCCGGGTTTGGTTCCAGTTCTGGTCTGACTGTATGGCAATTTGCAAACCTATATTGGAACGGAGTTTCAACTTTGTAAGAAGTCTAGCGAAGTGCATTAATATAAATATATGATGTAAAGCCCAATCATCTAGATCTACTGTGGCAGGCGTATTAATACAGGACATAGGTCCAAGTCATCAAGAGACCCAACCAGAGCTGGAGCTGGAATCAAACTTGGGACCAAGCGATTGTACACCCAGAGCGTTACCAACTGATCTAACTTCCCAAATGGACTTCTATCAGCACCCCATGTTTCGGGGGACTGCTTCTATACATATACTCTTAAATTCTTAATCAGCACCTAACATGCTATGGTATCTCCAAATTAGTAGGTTCCTCTTGGAAATGAACAAGATGAAGGACTAACAAGTTACTAACAACTTAAGGAGGTTTGATTGTGTCATGTTTGGTTCTCATGTCCAGGACTTTTAAAAGCATGTCTCATTCTTGGAGCATTAAATTGCCAATAATCATAATATTGAGGGCTATTATGGTGATTATATTGCATGTTATATTGGAGGGCAATATGCAACATTACTGGCTGCTTATGGTGGTCATGTGATGGTCAGGTAACTCGGGTTGGTTGGTCAATGGTCAATAAACCTGCTGCTCTTCAGCTCCTTGCACGTACATGTGTGGTCAACATGTTCAATGGCTTTTGGTGGCTGTTAGTGGCTGTTGGCTCTCACGTCAATGTCAAATGCAGCCTACATGTCGCTGGTCAGTCTTGGCAGCATGTTCAACATGTTTAAATACTGTGCTTAGCATATGAAGGAGAGCAGCAAACATGGTGTCAAGCATGTGTACACCAAGCAATCACATACAACATGTACTTGCAGTCATACACGCTGCACCAGAGGACCTTCAAAATAATATTTTATTATCATGACTTCTTAATCTAGACTAGCAACAGCAAAATATCAATAGTTCACAATTCTGCCCGCTATCCTTAAGAACACAATAAATCTAACACATATCTACACACAAAGATGCATTGATACATATAAATTTAATAAATATATTAATTCATTTATTTGCATTAGCACAATGATCCAGCATGAACTTGACCCAATTCCTTGTGCCAGATACAGGCCAATGAGTCACATCAACCCAGTTTTTGACCCAACTGAGGCTCAGTCTGTCAATAAAGAGACGGAGGAAACAGAGAGGAAAGAAAAAGAAATACTGAATGAAGAAAATCATGCAGGATGCAGCCACTTCCATAAACACATTAACCCAATTCTCAACCTTAAATAACAATTTACACGATTTGTCAGTTATCAAGTCTATTTTATTTAATTTTTTATGATTTCAATGAAAATATAAAGCACATAACCTGAATTAACAGCTACATGTACTTTGTTTGCAGAAACAATTGAGCCAATTCTAAAAAACAATATACGGATATAATCTGATATATCCTTCTTTTTATGAGAACTTTAGTAATACTTACAACAATTTCAGTAATTTCCATTCCAAAAAGATACCAAGAACTCAACAACTATGATTCTTAATTTGAACAAAGAAATCTTAAAATAAATTGTACTGTTCAATTTAATTCCTAAAGAGTAAAGATGTTATTTTCGCATCAAAATGAAACTCGAGGCAGCGTGGGAAATGGGAACGCATCAAAATTAAATGACTCAACAGAATACTTTTCATACAAGTGTACTTTTAACAATATATGTAAAATGAATGCCAGAAAATATCTAGAGCAAAGTTGGTAGGTTGTTTTTGTTCGTTTGATTTTACCACGCTCTACATTTGACACAAAATGACTGTATAACGACATTCGTAAGACGAAAGTAAGACAAGCCGACACAAATATGTTTTTAAAGAAAGCCTTTTTGCTCTTTTCGCAGAAATACTGGGCGGCTTTAATACTTCCAAGTAAAACCACAGCATCTTACTTCAACATTGATCTAGAGAGTAGTTTTCTCCAAGATGGCTAAGGAATTGTTGTTTTCATTTTAAAATTTTAGGCCAGACAATATTGATTTTTAGCTTCTCGGATCTTCTGGAGGATTTTTAAATTTTTTATAAAGGTCGGTAGGATAAAAAGCACTCTAAATTTTTCATTCTGTCAAAATTAACTATTGATATATATATACAGGTATGTCTGTCAAACATCTATCAATCTTTAATACTGTAATCTATTTATCTGTCTATTTATCTATCTGGCTTCCTATTTTATCTATCTATCGATCTATCTATCTATCTATCGATCGATCTATCAGTCTGTCTGTCTGTCTGTTGTCTAAAAGTGTCTGTTTCTCTATCTCCAATTCCATCATTATTAAAACAAAACAAGTCAGATTATGATCATTATCAAATAATAAAATATCTGGCTGTTTACAAACAAGAAGCAATTAACGTTAATGACACGGGATAGCCAAATAATCAATGTGTTTTTGTGGAAATTTATTTCAGTACACCAAAGTGGATTTCCCTGACAGCAAAATGCTATAGAAATAAATAATTTACAAGATTGCCAATCAACAACTTGTTTTTATTATGTCCATTTACAATAAGAAATATCATCTGTCAGCAACTAATAAACACTAATTAATTAATATACTTCAGGGTGATCTATTTCTAGGCCATGCTGAGATAGACAGAAGCAGAGGCTGCTACATGACTTCAACACAAGTGATGAGTGTGTGGCTATTGATATTTCTTGGAATGAGGGGATGGAGGAGGGGGCCCGGGGGGTGAATCTATAGCACATTACTCAGTATCTCTCTACCTTGCAAGTCTTGACTGGGCTGCTGGAGGGGGGGGGGGAGCTCATGGTAAGCTTCACTATGTTCACATCCATTGATAGAGACCAATAGGTCATGACCTGACTGTGACATTTTGACTTGTGTCCCACTTCTGACACCATGACCTACTAATAACACCTGACCTCAGTTGACCTACTTACTTGACCTACTTTGAACCAGCCAGTGCCGTGACTACACTGACTAGCACAAATGGGAGTCAGCAGGGGTCAATGACCTGACTGTACTCTGGTTGACTGAGCAGCAGACGTCTGTCCATCACAAGAGGTCAAATCAGATGAGACTCAAAATAGAACTCAGAGGTGGGATTGAGGACAGCCTCATTCTGACTCTGACCCAATTACTCTCAAATGACCCCTGACCCAAAATTGACCTCAATAACAAGTCAGACGACTGACCCCAAATTGGCCTCAAATACTCTGTGACCGATTAACCCCAAGAAAACAATACATCAAATTTAATCATTGGTCCAGTTCAATCCATTCATTAGCCACAGGGCATTGAATTTCTTTATTCTTTACCCACGTCAAGAAAAATATTATAAAAATCCCTCGTTTTTAACAAATAAATGCCTTTCATACAAGGATTAGCAGTGCAGTCCAATACTGCCAAAATTATTCAAGGAGTGGTCGCTATTCCTGGAAATGAGGAACACAAAGTTCATTTCGACTGAAATTTTTAAGTCGATCAATAAATTTCGTGATTAATATGCCCTTCTTGATCAAATTTGTTCAACCTATTTCTATTTTTCATTCATTGAATCTCATTCATTCATTCTATCAAGGATCCCAGAAAATAACAGCAAGTCAAGAGACAGGGTGGTCCATTTCATTTTGGGGAGGGCAGGCTCTCTGCAGTCTGGACTGTCCCATTACAATTACATGATGTAAGAGAGGGGAAGAGTCTATTCTGGGTTAAGTGCCACAGAACTCGATAAAGTCAGGAAATATGGACAACAAAAATAGGGGCAATTCCCCATCAATATATTTCACTGATTCCAGATATTTCTTATGTAGGTCAAATGGAACTCTCTGATCTGAGAGATCAAAACAGAACGTCACGTGTCAGCACGTGCTGCAGCTCATGTTCTAGATTCCAGGACAGGAGAGTTCCTGTTTTACAAACAACACATTACATAATTTTGTCTGAGCTGTAAACATGAGAAACATACAACAACAGTGGCATGCACAAACAGATACACAGATCAATAAGTGAAAGGAAAACGTGGGGAAGCACATATTTATTTATTTAACCTGTCAAATTTGGATAAGTCTCTACTAGTGCACTGTGTATGTCATGACATTATATATTGAATCATTCATTCATGGCACTGCAGAAAGTAAGGCACTTTGGATCACTCCATTCACACCTGATAGGCTGCATGGCCAGCAACCCCATAATAGTTCCCATAATAGTTCAAAAGAACACACAACTATCCCATAATAGTGGCAACTTCCCATAATAGTTCAAAAGAACATGCAGACAACATACTGCAGCAGTGCAGCATATAGGCCAAAGCATCACACATACTTCCTTTTTGGGGATTTAGCTGACTCTGTAATCAATATTCAGTTATTCACTATTACTAAAAAGGGGTGGACACATAGGGCTATACATCCTACATTTTAGCACACTCTTGACACAGGACGAAACATCCGTCTAACATGGAACAGACCGGGGATCAAACCCGGTTCCAGAGGTCACTGAAAATATCACTGAGACTGGAAGTGTGCTAATGCCCACCCTGACATCTGGGAAGACCCATTAACTTCTCTGCTGACCTTAAAAGTTGACCATTGGCTACCTAAAGACAAAGAAATCTCTCCAAGGTCAACCAGTTGCAGTATCTTGACTGATATTTTAATGTGATTTTAATAGTTGGTCAATTGCTTGATATTTTTTGTCTGGGTTATCTAAGTTTATGATCTGTAGGGTCTTCTTTGTGAACTGACCAAGCCTGCTCGAAAACTGCTGTAATAGTCCATTTCGCTATCCCTGAGCTTAACAATCAGTGGCTAGAAAATAATCGTGGCAATCAATTTAGTATACGCTTCATGGAAGAGAGAGATCTATGAGCAATTCACGAAAATATGACCATGTATACAACTATACATGAGACAGAAACTTAAATTTATACTGTCATAATCACTTTCATATTTACATTCAAAACTACTTAAATCAATCTTATATAATATATATACAGGTTTCAGGGAAATTTCACGAACATGATTTATAAAGATGCACAATTATGCAAATCTCTATTTTATGCATATAATTTATGAGACACTTCCAGCTAAAAGGTGAATGGACTTATAGCTACATTGCTTCAGCTTCCGCATTGATTTTCTGAAAAGTGAGACCCCCCCCCCTTACTCCTAACTCCCTGCACTGAACATAGAGTGCAAATCAAATGAGCCATGGAATTGTGAATCTGTTGCCAACCTATGTTGAAGGCTGAAGCAAGTAAAGGGAGTTAAGAGATCCCCCCCCCCCTCACTCTGTCACTTTTCTCCTTTCATCACTCAACACCAGGTGACCCCCCATGCCCTTATATGGTCGTGCTAAAAATAGATTCATATCTAGGTGAACCCTGTCAGTGGTGAAATACATGTGGGTCTGAGCTGTCAGTGAATATCAAAAGTGCTACTTAAACACACATAAACCCACATTTCACCTATAAATACACTTCATGCGCATATCTATATAGCAAAGGTAACTCTCTACACAATACTGTATGTATCTGAAGTTGCCTAGCACTTACAATATGTAATGGATGGATGGATGATTGGGGCTTGACGTCCTGTATTTATGTACTTGGTAGGCTAATTTGGACATGAGGAGGAAGGGCGAAGGATGACTGAAACACCTATCCAACATGGGTCTAGGGACTTAGCAAGAGCTGGATTCGAACCCTGGACGCTGCGATTGGCAACCTAGAAGGAATACCACCACTGAGCAGCCCTCCCCCCTACAGTACGTACATCAGTATGTAATAGACTTTGTCATGTCACTTTGTGGAGCTCTGATAGTTGATACATGAACTTCTATATTACACTAGTGCAACCATGGAAGCTCAATTATTTGGCCAAGGTGCAACATACTTCTAGTTGTATTTTCAAGTGTAAACATGTCAAGACAAGCTCAAGAAATGGTAACACATTTCTAACAATAGCTGACACAGTTGAACAACTCAGACAAATAAATCAAGACACCTTCACAACATGGTCCCTTCTAAAGGTTATAACACCTTGGTCATTGACATGGGCAAAAAGTGGCCATAAATATTTAATAAATAGGGCTTTTATTATCGTGACTACCTGAAATGGATCTGATGATCATCAGTCTACTGTCCATCATGGCAATTAGCCTACATGTTACATTCATCAGTAATGAATGAGCCCATGGACTAATCTATCAGTCTGTCTTTCCAGTTTCTAGACATTCTACATTTATCTATCCACCTTTTAAAATACCAACATAGCTACCTACATATCTATCAATTTATCAATCTACTTTCCATACTGTCTGTCAAACAACCAATCAATCACTGACATTTCAATCTATCTTTATATCTACCTTTCTGTCAATCTTTATATGTTTCTGTCCATCTTTCCATTTTCTGTATCCTTTTGTCTATCTTTCTATCTTTCCATCTATCTATCTTTCTAATGTCTATCTATCTATCTATCCATATTTATATCTATTTTTCTAATTTCTATCCATCTATGTATCTTTCTGTCTATCTATATCTCTGTCTCTCTGTCTATTTTTATACCTATATTTCTACTAGAAAATACCCATTAGGGATGGTCACTAAAGGGGTGTTGTAATATGGTAAGATGTAGGTGTGTGTGTATGAGTCAATGTGTCGATCTATGTAAGAGAAGCACAACTGGTAGGTGAAAGGTTAATTAAGTGCACTTAATGATATTCAGGGACGGACGCAGGGGGGGGGGGGGATGGGGGGGATACATCCCCCCCCACCAGACCAAAATTTACATATTTTTACATGTTAATTTTATCAGCAGGCAGTCGCGTTATGTCGCGAGTTATGCGTTCCGCGACGCGATAGCCCAATAGACCCCCCCACCGGAATTTTCTGGATCCTCCCCTGATGATATTCACACCTTGAGTGTTAGGGAAAAAGAAGAAACCCGGTCTGTGTAATTACAATTAAGGGTATAGCCTGTTGATGTAATCGATTGCCGTTAGTGTATTTGTGAACACTGGGAGTATACACTGAGCAGTACTGATGTTCTGTGGTGCATAGTGCCTGTCAGTCACATGCTAAATTGTGAAGTGTCAGGAGCGTTTTGGCGGGAAGGGCGACGGCAGCGCCAGCCAGAAAAGTGAGCAGTAGAGGAACTACATAAACATGCGAGGGAAGGGTGGAATCGAAGGAGAAATTGAAGGAGGAAGGTTGTGGGAAAGATGCAGGGATGAAAAGGATGGAGAAAATAGGAAGAAAGGTGCATGAGAGATGCGGAGAAAAGTGCAGGAGTTGACTTGCAGGCTCAAAGAAAAGGTGAGCTGGGATGACGTCATATCACGTGCGTTGTTGTAATATGATGTTAGATGTAACATTCTGTCTCTCTAGCTGCTTTTTATCGGTCTTTCTGTCAGTCTATCTACCTTTCTGCCCAACTATCTATATTCAGGGTTCCCACAAAATTTTGCGACGGGAATTCCATGACTTTTCCATGACTTTCCATGACCAAAATTCGGATTTTCCATGACCAATGTTTTACTCGTTGAGGTCGAGATTCACCCCGAAACGAATTCACGCGATGACCATCGTTCACTGTATGGCCATCCGATCAACCATCTGACTGCCATAAGCTCCCAAATGTGTTAAATTTTAGCGCGAATTGTATTCAAAATGTGAATTTTCCATGACTTTTCAAAATATTTTGAATTTCCATGACTTTTCCATGACTTTCCATGACCACTATTTTTTCCATGACTTTCCCTGACTTTCCATGACTGTGGGAACCCTGTATATGTCTATCTATCTGCCTATCTATCTATCTATCTACCTACCTATCTATATCTATCACACAATCTACATGATCTATCTATCTATGGAGCAAAATTCCAATAACCCTGCACGTGTTTAGCAGGAAATACCACCCACAGGAGAAGAATTGATTTTCTAAATACTCAAATACTCTTCACTGAAAAACACCTCATGGGCAATGAGTTACATCACTAGTGATACAACAGGGTGATATGACTTTACATATTGTATTTCTGCACTATGTTCAACAGGAACACAGTAATGAGAAATGGTGCACTCTTGGCACAGGATGAAACATCCGTCTAACATGGGCAACTTTATGCTTTGCCCAGCCCGGAATCGATGGATAGATGATTGGGGCTTTACGTCCTGTATTTTTGCACTTGGTAGGCTAATTATGACAGGAGGAGGACGTAGCAATGAGGTGAAGGACGATTGAAACAGCCGTCCAACATAGGCCCAGGTGACCCGGCAAGAGCTGGATTCGAACCCTGGACCCAGGGACTGCCAATCCAGCACGATACAACTGAGCTAACCCTCCCCTTGACCAGGAATCATACCCAGGTCCTCAGATTAGCAGCTCAGTGTGCAAACAACTATCAAATTCAAGAATATGAGGACCCTGTAATACTATTTGCTAAATAGAGTGTCCTGAATGTTGCATGCTACAAAAACATACATGCATGTCTTTTCTCCATTCTGCTGGCTTTACAACATTGCATGCAACATCATATGGGACCACCCAGATACACAAATTACAAGTACACAGACCTAGAAACTGAAAGACAAAAACGTGGCCCACTTTCAGGACACATGAATGTACCTACACGTGCATTGAGTGACTGACTGAATTAAGGGCATGTAACTTTAATTAGAGAGCTCTATGTCGTGAGTATGAGCAAGTGCCTACTAAAAACTGAGACACTTCACTGAAAAACACCTCATGGGCAATGAGTTACATCACTAGTGATACAACAGGGTGATATGACTTTACATATTGTATTTCTGCACTATGTTCAACAGGCACACAGTAATGAGAAATGGTGCACTCTTGGCACAGGATGAAGCATCTGCCTAACATGGGCAACTTTATGCTTGATGAGGTTATGACTTATAGGAGAGAAATAGGAACAAAAGAGAAATTGAGAACACTGGCACAACTGCAACAAAGAGCAACACGGAGAGTGCAGTGTGGATGGATGGTATTGTGAATTCCTGCGCACAAACAAATGTTCATATTGCAGGATAGCATTTTGCACCTTACAGTCTTGAGGTATTTGATTATCATTGAATCATTATGGCCTACATGACCTATATTCCTGCGTACAATATGAATTTCCTTAATTACCGGCCATGCATCCTATGCATAGGACGGTAATGCAGTGATATCCATCCTGTGTGAATCACGAGCCTCCTGGCCCAACCACACCATTCCAAGGGTTTATTTTATATGTATTTCCCATTTATGACAATGTAGATTGTCTGGATGGTGTCTTTTTTTAGTTAAATGCAATAATATTAGATTTATGAACATCCCTTCTAATGGCTAGCGCTGGGCAGGTCAGATTGATTTTGCGTTGCCATTTTCTTGTGTATTGTGCCTGTCACTGCACTGTGCAGCTGTGTGCATCAGGCAACTAGGATGTGCAGTACAGAGTGTTAATATCTTTCATTTTATTTGCTTAATTCCAATCAGTAATATACCCAATATTTTCAATCAGCTTCATTAATTCATACAAGTAGTACTTAATTCCAGTTTAAACTCCATGCATAAAATAGTATATTTTTGGGGAAACATAAAAGTATTAACATGTCTTAAAAAATAAACATTATTTCGAGAAAAATCAAGACTGTGATTATTTATGCATAGAATACTAAAATAATTTTATACCTGAAATTTGAGGCAAAAATAAAAGAAACACTTTTATGTGCAATATATTTCTGGTATAAATTGGAAATACACCCACGTCCACTAGGTAATGGAAAAATGAAATATTTTTTTATTTTCTCATCCACCATACATGTGTATTGATCATATCGATTCCACTGATAAAGCATGTGCGGCATGGTCGGTGCTGTGCTCTAAGAGTGCTTGTTAGCAATGATTAAAAGTTCAAATTGCATTTCACAAGTCGCAACAAGTTGCACCATAACATGTCTGCTGAGTATTTGTTAATTATTATGAAGTGCCAAATGTACTCTCTCTCAATAATCATTTTCACATGGCACTAAACTAGTATAAATTGTTGTGATTGGTCGAAATCAGTCACATGATGCCATTATGAAAACTCCTATCGAATGCTTCAACAGTGCAATATATTCATGATATTTCTAAGCTGCTAAGTACAGCGAGACGAAACTCTCCAACTTACTTTCTATATTGCCTGTGCATTTGTTTTATAGGTCAACCACCTTTCAATAAATGAGGTTCTTTATCCGTATCGAAGTCAATCTTGTTTATTTTATCCCATTTATCAATTCAGGGTTCCCACTCTTTTGCCAAGTTCAAATTCAAGGTTTTTTTCCAGGTTTTTCAAGGCTGCCAAAACCAATTTTCAAGGTCTAACCCTGCAATTCTTTCAAACTGATTTTGCGCTCCGGACAGTCGTCAAAGTCCACAATTTGTTGGACCATTTCAATTTTGGCAAGAGAACCCCAAATTCCAGACTTTTTCCAGGTTTTTGGTGGAAATATCACATTTTCCAGGTTTTTCCAGGCCGGGAAAAGCACAACCCAAAATTCAAGGTTTTCAAGGTTTTCCAGGTTGAGTGGGAACCCTGTATCATGTTTATACATGTCTCATTCATATTCATCATTGAGAGATATATCTGGGTGACCTGAACTGAGAAAATATTCATCAGTTCCAAGAAATATAGACATACCGGTATTAAATTTATTATGACATTAATGAGAACATTCAATAAATTTAATTCATAGATCTAAAATTTATGCTTATGTTACCTCATTGTGTATAATGAAACTCTGAACTACATGGACAATTTCTTTTCAAATTTGAAGTTTAAGCTTGTTGAGCATCTTTAAACTCCAATCTAGACAGGAGACATCTAACTTTTTTTTGTGAATTAATTTCAAATTTCATCCAGACAATTGAATCAGCAGACATATAGTGTATATGTACTCATATTGACCTTTCACAATGTTTCATTAGAAGTAGAATATGCTGATTTCATATGTCTGTCAAATATCATGTTTTAAATTGAATGTCAGTCATTCAGGACATAGGCAAATCCAGGCACCAAATTTGTCTACTGTAATCTGGTAATGTCTGCTCATACTTCGAAATGTGGTTTATGAATTGACACAAGTCAGCAACATGAGCAATACATACACAGAAAGAGCCAGTAATGAATATTAATCATATCTCCAAGTCTAGCTACTGCCACTCCCATCCCAGCTGCTCAGACATAAAATTGATTTCTAAACCAGACAAAGAAGAAATGAAAATAGTTTTCTGCTACCAAAGATAATTATCCTGATTATGTGGAAAAAGAATGAATTTTTGTGGAATTGTATTTCAAGCCAAATGCGCCCACAGCATGCTCAGCAATTCATGCTCAGCAATTCATGCTCAGCAATTTTTGTTGCTTCATTTCTAGCCACAATATAAAATGAAATACATATCGATAGAAATTTATTAAATTGAACAAGACAGAACGTCAAGACGGTTCAATGACCTCAGTCACGATAAATAACATTTATAATTTAATACAGTACAACCTCCCTATTTTGCAAACCTTAGGAGACATATCAATTTGATTGGAATACACCCAAGGTTCACGTTTGGCAACTGCTGAGCTGGAGATACCAGGCTCAATTCCCTAAGTCTTGCAAGTTCAGATGTTTATCAGAATCGCACACCCGAATAAGCAATGTCATATAGAAAGCTACAATATTATATGATATCATGAACTCCTCTGAGTAATTGTCAATTATCTCCAATTCTCCAAGCACCTACATCTCAAAGCACTAAGAAATAGCCTTAGAGGGCTGCACTTTTCATATATTTATCAGAACAATACATTAATCAACAATCACAAAAAAAGATCATTTGCATTTATACCATAAGCTCTTGAACTCAAAACGTCATTATCTGCGATGATAAATTGATAAATATATTGCCATAATATTGTGCAACACACAAAGGTGGCGCCACTTGTGAGTGAATGCAGTGCCGCCAACTTTTGAAATTTTAAATACTATAAATGAAATTAATTCAAAGAATCTCCCTTGTCACGAAAATGCAATATCAGAAATCAGGGGATCATGACCACTTTTGCTGCTATCAACTGGCTACCAACATTTGAATTCGAGAGCTCATGATCTGCAACATCTATACACTGCTATACTGTCATACGACAATTATCATAATCATCATAATCAATTTGCGAAATAAATTATTGCTTACCTGAGTATAGCACCAATTTTCCGCGACGGGCGAGGGCATGTCGGGAGGGGGAGGGGTGGGTATGCGGGACACAGCCGACATGGTTGTCCCCACCTCCCCGCTCGCCCCCCGCGCTTCCCCGGACGACTGCGTCTTGGCGGTTGTCACGCCCAAATAAGGAAGAGGGCCCGCGGAAGTACGCGGTATCGCAGTCTCCTCCTCTTAGAGGGGAGACGGGCCAGAAGGACGTCCTACGGGGAAGGAGCCAATGAGAGGTCGAGGGGATGATTCATACGCAGCATAAGAAGATCCGTCCCCCGCTTCACGAGATTAGTACATCCAATGTCCACAAGGGGGCTGCAATGAGAAAGAAACAATTTTGAATATTGAGGTAAATAGTATCTTAAAATTCACATCAACTAGTATTGAGGCAAATAGTATTCACATTAACTTAATTCCACAACATGGGACAAACATATTGCCACAGGCTTGCAATTCCAGTAGCTGTAACATCAGTATTCCATTTCAAGTCGAAATAAATAAAGAGAAGCACAATTCTACCTCCATTATACCGTATATGACTTCATACTTTTTAAATAAATTCACATTAACTCTTGACTCTCATTATGTAGATTGTAGAACCTCTAACGGAACATATAGATTCTAAGGCCATGAAAACATGAAAAGTAGGACCACATTTCAACCTATTTTCAATATCATCAAGCCGGGCCTTTCCAGAAACAGTCGCTAATCTTATCAATCGTCATAAATGATAACATTAGAGAATAGCTTTATCAGGAACAACCCAGAATATTTATCATATGTAGTATGTAACACACTTCCTCCTTTTTTATATCACAATCCTTATTTGTTCTCCTTATTCTTTGACCTTTGGTAATTCCGTACACTTTGTAAGTTACTTGCAGATGTAAGTCAGTCGCATTCAACCGATATGTGTCTGAAGACGCCAAAAAAATTCCATTTGCGACACAGGTAAAAAAATCAACCGTCATTTTACACCTGAATTTATATGGTAACAAGGTTACCACAGGCACAATCTGATAACACAACCTGCTATTCGCTATTCGGGCTCATTCATTCCCCTTGCTCATTAAACATGTCCAATCACATAACAGCATAAAGACACTCCTTACAGATAGCTTACAATAGGCCTTATTTATATTTCTGCACATTGATACACCTGACAATAACTCAAATAAGTTGCTTCCTCTTTGTAGGACAAACATTTGAAGTTTCCTTTCGCAAGATGTACAAATATTGGACATCCAAAAATATACACATCAATATTTGATTAACAAGCTAACACACGTTCCACATACTACCAAAAAAATGCAGCCGAAGATCTATATAGAATTATATTTAGATATTTCGATAACCAAAATGGGACTGATACTATGACGGCAGCATGACGTAAACACCAGAAGTCGAGTTAACTCGAAAATCGAGGTCTATTTACTCTTCATCTGCTCAATGAAGCTGAATACACATGACTCGCCTTGCTGTAGGTTACATAATGATTAAGTATCATGAAAATGATCGCACTCAAACGCGACTGCCCTTCAACAATGGTGAATTTAGAGTTAGCAGCCGCAAAGTTAGTATAGATCATACAGTTTGACATTAGGCCACACATAACTGATTCTTAGCTTCGCGGACCCACCATACAATAGATTTCCTGCCGATGAAAAAAAAATTAAAAAAATTTTTAATAATAATATAAATATAAATTTTTCTTTTCACCTTTTTTTTTTGTCCTACCGACCGACGCTAGAAAAAGTGCCTTGAGAGGATCCGAGAAGCTAAAGATCAATTATGTGTGGCCTTATTTTAGACAGTGTCATCGACATGCTAGCCTTTTTCCGGAGAGACAAGATCAATCTTCCGATATTTTACAGAATTTTTTCAGACAGCCTCGACTTGCCCTCCAGCATTGTGGATATTTTTGGACCAACAGAAGCTTCAGCTATCGGTAAATCATTGCGCTCGTTTTGAAATCATGTCTACATCTGGTTATGCAACAAAAAAGGATGCGACCGATACCAGGTATCAGTATCGGTAGTATTGGCACCAAACACAATATCGGTATTGGATCAGAGACATTGCTGCATACATGTTACCAGTGGTATTGGAATGGTATCGCAATGGTATCGGTATCAGTGGTATCGGCAACAAAATACTAGCATTGGTATGATGGTATAGCCATTGAAAGTGATAAAGCGGTATCAGAGCACTTAACCATTCGATGGATGGATGATTGGGGCTTTACGTCCTGTATTTATGCACTTGGTAGGCTAATTAGGACAGGAAGAGGATACGGCAATGAGGCAAAGGATGATTGAAACAGCCATCCAACATAGGCCAGGTGACCCAGTAAGAGCTGGATTCGAAGCTTGGACCCAGCGATTGACAGCCTACCAGTACTTGACGATTCATCAAACTAATTTCAAGGCAAAGCAATGCCGTCACAACAAGCTGTGTAGCAAAAAGTGAAAATATTGTTAAATCACTTAAATGCCACTTAAGCTTAAGCATGTTAAGAGTACATATTGTTTTAGGTTGAATAGATTTAACGAGTCTGGACAAATTTAGTAGACGTCCGTTAACTTCCATTTGGTGCAAAGCAATAACTCAAAATCTGCCCCATTGAACAGTGTTGAACCAAACACCGAAAATAGTCAAATTTTTTTGTCCAATTTATTGATTTGAACTTTGCAATGTTTTCGCAAGACTGAAAGTTGCCGTGACATTTAAAGGTGAGAATCGATGATAAGTCCCCGAGACAAAACAAGACAGATTCATCTAGATATGAAATAAAAGAAATATGTGACTATCAGTCTATTTTGAGACACCACTGTCACAATCACAATGAATGGACGACTGGAATCCAGGCCAGGAACGACAGAACTTTTCCTATCGAACGACAGATGTCGCTGAGTCTGAGGAAAGGTTTGAGAAAAAGAACTGTCAAGGGACCTTGTAATAATCATCTCCAACTCCCAGGTGCTAAACTGTGCACACTGTGCTACTGGAATACTGAATTTGAAGTTTTTGAAGGTGACTACGCAAACTCCCATATGATGGCCAGATCACACCTCCATATCAAAAACCTTCCTGAACAAAGAGTGGGGAAAAATGAGGAAACGTTAAACAAAAAGCGCAGATTTCAACAGAAAACGACCTTGGTCCAGACAGATTGATTGAGCAAATGACTACATAACAACTGGCCAAGGTCTCTCCCTCTCTCCTCCTCTTTTTCCTTTTCTCTCTTCCTCGTTGTCTCTCTACAGATCTATACAAAGTCCCTGGGGTTGGGTCCTTCATACCGTATTTCCTCGAATTCCATCTTGGCGTTTAAGATTTCTTCCCCATCGTCAATACAAAGTTCCTAAATAATCCTTACACTATTGTAGTATCTCCTCGAATTCCACCCCGGACACTTAATTTTTTAAGCCTTTTCTAAATAAGATCTGCCTTTATTCAGGAAATTGTGCTTAGTGAGCTTATGTTTTCCAAATTTTTCCAAATTCCAATACATACCCTCTAAGACCAAGAAGACCCAGCAATTGTTCGAGGTAGGCCTTTCCATCCTTATAATAATTCATATTACAAAGTTCGAAAAGTTCACAAGGAATTATACCAATCTTATAAACATGAATGTAACTAAATCAGTAACCTTTTTGAACCTGACATGTTTTCATTGCTTAAATAGGTCAAGACTAAGCATGTCACAAATGGCACATAAAAATCACATAAATTTTTATAATATGGGATCAACATATATTTACCACATTGTGTCAATAAAACTTATGGAACTTACAAACAACACATAAATCTAAAAGGTCCATTCATCTGTATACAAGTTACAAATGAATCATGGCAAAACATAAAATTTCGCAGATGAGTATCGGCCGAATAAAATCGATCAATCTGACCCAATTCTGAGAAACAAAATTCCAGCAAGAAAATTTTTCTTTTGCATTTCGAGTTTTCCAGAGATGCCGATATCTTATAAATTTACCCCATAATGTGTACATTGTTGTAGGATCTTGTACTTGTCCAGTATTTGTTAGAGTATCAGACAATAGTAGACACTATTAGATACATTGTATGTGTAAATTTGATACAACATTTAGCCAGAAAACCTACTCTTTGCACAATAGTAACAAATGTAACAGTCTGTGCACAATTGAACAGCAGAAAACTGTTGATTCAACATCAGCCTCACTTCGGAGAATGAGCCAGACGGGCAGAAAAAGAGAAAGACAAAATAGCAATATTGGAAAAAGAAGGACAAAAGAAAAATAGAGAAAAAGAAACAATGTAGAGACTTCCAGTTGGGAAAAAAGTTGATATAAACACTTGGAGAGGATGTTATGTAAAGCTACTAACTTAAGCACTGAAACTGCTAACAAAAAGGTTCATTAGGTTTGAAAAGGTTCAATATAGACTCATGACTACACCATGTAGACTCAGAGTCTCAGACTATTAATTTTCAGCAGAGAAAGAGGAAAAAAATAGACACATTGGAAATACTGACATTGTATTATATTTATGTAAGTGACAGAAGTTATACACGAGTCCAGGTGACCCGGTCGGAGCGAAAATGGAACCCCGAACACACTGACACAAGCCTGTTTCGCTGAAGGTCCTCTTCCACATGGATTCAAACCTTAGCCGGTCAATCGTAAAAAGAATTTCAGTGGACTTCATGAACAACAACCCTCAGCAGCTGTTTAGTTCTGGAAGAAATCTTCTTTGCTTCCTAACCTTCAAACACATATTACAGGCTTATGCATGCTGCCACTTTGTTCGTAATATGGAGACACATTAGAAAGTACACGAAATATCGACACTCCTGCATCGTACACTTAGTTCAGCTCCCCAGACAGATAGTTAATTTTTTATTAAAAAGTCAATTCCCGAATAAATAACGGTGAATAAACAAAGAAATATGTTTTATAGACTTGGACGTCACTCCGTCAATGAATAAATGAATAGATTGAAGTCCTTATGTCACTGTGACACTAATCATTGCTAGAGATCTCCCTTGTTACTAATCATTGCTAATCCCACTTCGTCATAAGTCCAACGTGTAATAATTGCACATTAGCAATATGTGACCTCGAAATATCCATTCAAAATAATAAATGCAAAAAAAAAGTTTCAAGAAAAAAGTAGTGCAAAGATCTAAACAATATCAAGGCTATGTTGGTGTAAACAACATTTTAAAAAGTGTAAAAAGAGTAAATACTATCAAATTTTAATATAATCATGTTAATTAAATACTACAGAAAAGTTGTTCCACTCCAATCTATTCCAACGTGACAAAGACTGGCCTTGAACTCTGTGAACCTTTCATTCCAAACTAAGTTCCAAATATTGGTCCAGAAGTCTTTTTTGTACGATTTTTTCAGTTCTTATTTTTTCTGTCTGACAGCAGACAAATTATATAAGCTAGTACAATGTGTGGGATATAAACAAAGATATATGGGACTTAGTAACACAAAAACCACACTAAATACTCAAATGTTTTGACATTGACCCTATTCACCCTACAAAACAATGTACAAGCTAATAACTTAGTATGAGTATTTAGCCTTGAACCCTTTACTGCTAAGTTCTATTAACATCACTGACAGTTATGTTTTTTGCATGGGGTCTTTTCTATATAATGTTCCGTTTCTGCGTGAAGGTTGAAATTATTTTCAGAGACACCAAAATAACAATGTCCAGCACACCGGTCAAACAAAAAGAGTTTTTTTATTCGTCTCGAGATGATACTATTGAGCATCTAAAGTAATTGTGTTTTCCTCACGGGAACCTATAATCATCTTATAATGATACAAGATTATGTAAGATGATCCCTTTAATGCCTTTGTCCTTGTATTGGTAATATTGTCCTTGTAATTTAAGTATTTGTCCTTCGATATTTGTCCTTCAAGAACTTTGTCCTTCATCTTTTTGTCTGTCAAGGTCAGAATTTATCCCTCTATTCGGGATGAGACGTCAAAGACTCAAAGTTAACTGATCAATTAGCAGGTTGGTGAGATCACAGATCTTGTCAAGGACAACATGCCAGGGGTAGGTAACTTAGGGTGGGGAAGAGGGTTTTCCATCCTGTATTTTTGCATCGCTATGCCTCAATAGGACAAGCATTGTCAAGCAAGGACTTAGGACAATATGGGTCTGCAGGGAGCAGTCAGTGACGGAAGCGAGCAGAACTTCATTTTACATCATATTGAGAATTATCGTTTAATATCGACAAATGAACCCCAAACATCATTATCGAACATTTTTCCATTAATCGTGCAGCCCTAAAAGAGCTACACGCTGTATCTGTGTATCACACAATCAAATATCCAAGAAAGCACAGTATTCTTTGGTATTGGAAGGAAGTCTCTGGTTTCATGATCAGGCTATATCTGCAGGTGAACATGGTGAAGCAGCACTGATTCACTGCAAAAAGCTCATTAAGACAGGTCACTATGACCGGGGTAATTGATCTGCTAATTGATCTGCTAATTGATCCAGCAAATAGTCAGAGCTCCATTCAGGTGAAGAATGATAGGAACACCTGTCCAACAAAGATGATAGGCTCATTGGGCAGAGTAGAGGTGCCCTGGATTGAACCCATGACCTGGCAGGCTGGCAGTGGAGAATGGTGGACAGTAAAGAATACTAAAGATGTATCAATGGCCTTATACTCATTTTCACCTGCATGGCAGACCTTCGTTTTGAGTCAGATTTTGTCGGACTAACTGGCAGAGTGTCGGCAGTGCATGTACAGACTTGAGACTCAAGGATGGATGGATGATTGGGGCTTTACGTCAGGTATTTATGCACTCTGAGAACAAAGCAATAGTTCTGTTTCACTTTCTGGGCAAATAGTGATCCAGGAAGAGCGCAATGAGATATGTGCCTGGTTCGTCAATCTTTGCGCTCTTTAAAATTAGCTGGATTTTGCGAGAAGAAGGGAGACACTGTGTGTCAGAGGTACAACACACTGAATTTGGTTTCTATTTCAATGAGCCTAATGTCTTGTAATTCAATTGCATGATTACAACACTGACAGCATTCCATAAACATTCCAACTTCCATCCTGTGAAAACATCATTCTATCTTACGAAATCTTGAGGAACTTCTGAGTAAAATGGACTTCGCACAGACTATATAAGCAGTTCTTCGAGAAGGATAAAAAGTTAGAAACAGGAAAAAGAGTTTGCTTAGCAAGAGTGGAAAGGCGATTTAACTAGTTGTCCCCTTGAACAGCGTTCATCACCATGCTCATGTTTTGGCAGCTCTCCTTGAAGTGGCCTTAAGAATCGTCCTTGGCCATCCACTCTTTTTCACCTCTATCTTTTTTCCACTTTTTTCCGCATTTTTCCTTTTTCATTTGGCAATTTGCGCAAGAAACAAACAACAAAAGACCTTGAGCGCCTCCAATCGAGTGTTCATGGATCTCTGTGACGGCCAAATTCGATCATTTAATGACACTCATCATGTTTATACAATAGATTTTGCATTTGGTTGTCACTAATTGAGTGTAATTGTTTGTGTTTACCTAGAGAGTAGTGAATCAATTAGCATAGGCGCATGGCGAGCGTGGTTTTTTTTTTTTGGGGGGGGGGGGTGAGCGACATTTGCCCAAATTTCAAGATATAGATTTAATACCATTTCAAATGAAGTTGCCTGAAAACCGTTAATTTTAAGTGTTTTAATTTAATCATCCGCCTAAATTGTTTAGCCTTTTCGCCCAATCTTACAGTTTCCCAAAATTTTGACAGACAGATAGATAAATAGATAGATATGATAATTGCAGCCCTCTGAGCAGCTACGAAAGCCCAGTTTGGGTGCTAACTGGGGTTGATCGAGGAGATGAGAGAGACAGAGAGCGGGAGTCCTCAACATCACACATTTACCTGTTTACCCCATGTGAGGGACCTCAAATACATGCTCAGCACAGACACCGATACAAGATAGACAGATAGATAAGTGCAGCCCTCTAAGCTCAGTTCTCGTCAATAAGGTCATTATGATCTTGAAAATACCAACACTTACATTTTAATATAGTCTGATCATTGCTGATGATCATTGATGATTATCCAAATAAGACAAAGAGGACAGAAGAGCAAAACTAATCGTGATTGAAACTATAATTTACTCAAATAACTGCCACTTTTACCTTGCTAACCTGATAACTGACAGTAAATAAGATACCTCAACAATAATCTGATAATTGTCCAAAATAACTACCAATTTGGCAATTATCCTATAATAGTATTCTGCGTGGCCATCTTGTGTGGCAGTTTTTACACTCACTCATAAGGCTTTCTCATTTTTCGACTTAGAGTTATGAAATTTGGTACAGGTATGGGGCTATGGGTATAATTTTGCAAGTTGTCGAGAAATCCAAGATGGCGGCCGTTTTGTGGCGGCCATTTTGGCAGCCATCTTTCTTCATTCTTTAATTGCCCATTGTGACCTTAATATTTCACTTACAGTTAAAAAATTTGGTACAGGCATTGGCCTGTGGGTATCGATCAGGAACATGTTGAGAAATCCAAGATGGCGGCCATTTTGGTACCCATCTTTCTTCATTGTTCAACTGCCCATTGTGACCTTAATATTTCACTTACACTTATGACATTTGGCACAGGTATTGGCCTGTGGGTATGGATCAGCAACATGTTGAGAAATCCAAGATGGCAGCCATTTCGGCAGCCATCTTTCTTCATTTTTTTAACTGCCCATTGTGACCTTAATATTTTGCATAGAGTTATAAAATTTGGTACAGGTATTGGCCTGTGGGTATTGATCTGGAACATGTTGAGAAATCCAAGATGGCGGCCATTTTGTGGTGGCCATTTTGGCCGCCATCTTTCTTCATTTCTTGAACTGCCCATTGTTACCTTAATATTTCACTTACACTCATGACATTTGGCACAGGTACCTTTGCCTGTGGGTATGGATCAGCAACATGTTGAGAAATCCAAGATGACAGCCATTTTGGCAGCCATTTTTCTTCATTTTTTTAACTGCCCATTGTGACCTTAATATTTCGCTTAGAGTTATAAAATTTGGTGCAGGTATTGGCCTGTGGGTATTGATCTGGAACATATTGAGAAATGCTAGATGGCGGCCATTCTGTGGCGGCCCTTTTGGCAGCCATCTTTCTTCATTCTTGAACTGCCCATTGTGACCTTAATATTTCACTTACAGTTAAAAAATTTGGTACAGGTATTGGCCTGTGGGTATCGATCAGGAACATGTTGAGAAATCCAAGCTGGTGGCCATTACGTGGTGGCCATTTTGGCAGCAATCTCTCCTCATTTCTTGAACTGCCCATTGTGACCTTAATATTTCACTTACGGTTTTGACATTTGCCATAGGTATTTGCCTGTGGGTATGGACCAGGAACATGTTGAGAAATCCAAGATGGCGGCCATTTTGGAAGCTATCTTTCTTCATTTCTTGAACTGCCCAATGTGACCTTAATAGTTCACTTAAGAGTTATAAAATTTGGTACAGGTATTGACCTGTGGGTATCGATCGGGAAAATGTTGAGAAATCCAAGATGGTGGCCATTTTGCCAGCCATCTTTCTTCATTTCTTGAACTGCCCATTGTGATCTAAATATTTCGCTTAGAGTTATGAAATTTGGTATAGATATTGGCGTTCGGGTATGAATCGGGAACGTGTTGAGGCATCCAAGCTGGCCACAAATGCCCACTTCAGAATGGCTGCCATCCTTGAACTGCCCATTGAGCCCTTGCTATTTCACTGTGAGTTATGAAATTACAAATTGGCCTGTGGGCATGGATCAGGAAAATTTCGATAAATCCACATACATTGATAGATTGATAGATAGATATATACATAGATACATAGATCTATACCCACATTGCTTCATTCATTCACTCATTCTCCACACTGCCAAAGTATATCCTTTATCACGGGTGAATGCCAGTCATAACTATTACAGAAATTAAACTACATATCGAATAGAACATATGCATGCAAATAGCTAGGTTTATCCTTATTGATATTTATTAATTCAGCCAAGTTATGAACTGCACCAAATCTAACCCAAGCTTGGCAAGGTAATTGAACAGTCCACCTACACAGTATTATGTAAGTACTCAATATTGATTTACAATATTCTGACTTAGGCATTAAAAATAACTGATAAACCTCGAGTGCGAATCTTTATTCTAGTATTTCAACATGCCATAAACAGTTAAATGCCAATACGACAAATGTTTTAGTTATAGCATTTTCACTCCTATCAAATCCGAGTTCAAAATTTGAACAGCGAGTTTGTAAATTACCAATATCTAGATCTAAGGGAAAATTACAAATAATCATATCATGAAAATCAGAATCACTGAATTCTGGTAAGCGAATTTTCCATATTTTCCTTATTTTTTAACTGCCCAGAGCATTTCGACCATTCTCCTACCACAGAGTTAGGAAGCCCTGAGTCATGAGGATGATTTCGACTGATTCGATGCATTAGTGTTTTTGACACAACAATATCAATCAAAGAATGAGAACCAACAAATAAAAATCACTTTTAAAAATTCAGCATCAAGTTATAAATCAGCAATCAGATCTCATATATATCATGTATATATAAAAGATATCATATAGATATATCAGACCTGCCTATCAGAGTCTCCCACCTTGACAACAAAAAGATCTCTGGAAACTGGAGGAGTAATTTGAAGCCAAAACAGCAGAAAGTGGAAGAGAACAGAAGGAAGGGGGGGGGGAGCTATGGCAGGGGGGGGGGGAGGCAGTCAACACACGTGGCATGCTACAGCCAACGTGAGAAAGAGGAGACAGAGTTCTTATGCAACAAAAGCAAAGTACAGCAACAGAGCCTTCACACAGCAGTGTTGTCAGAGTATGTATTTCAGGAATCCTGAAAGTTAAGCTTGACATCTAGACATATGATGGCTGTCAGTGGTCAATAGGACTTAATATTATATCACTACGTTCTGCAGCATTCAGTGAAGTAATACTTTTCTGTAACAACTGTCTTGGCGACACTGCCACTACTGAGAGAGCTCTTGGGCAAAAATACAGGAAAATTTTAAAACTTATTTATCGCCTCTTCGTGCGATAACATTATCGCCCTACTTGATATCGCGATAACGATAAATTTGCGATAAATCGTCCAGCCCTACCTACAATACCAGGCTACATAATAATCATAATAATAGCTGCCATCAATGTATCTTGATGGCTCAGAATAACGGATTATCAACCTATGCAAATTGATCCGACTTCGGTGTGTAGGTGTACATTAGCATTAGCAGTGTCAGTGAAATGGTAGCCGTTGAATTTTGTGTGTTCTGAATAATTATTCGGCAGCGCCAAACTCTACTTTTTTTGCACTGAATTCACTATTTTTCGCAGCCCATACTCTCCTACGCTCCAAATTCAGCCGGAATCATGTAAAATACAAATTTCATTTGCTGTGAATATTGTTTAATACGACAAAATTGAATACTTCTGTTAGGCCAAAAACTATGTTACGTGTCAGCCATCAGCATTTCTATCTTGATGGCTGTCAGCTGATTATGGCTGCATTTGCCTGCAAACTGACAAGAGTCATAAGACTGAGTAGTATGGATTGTCAGCATTGTTGACTACTAATGAGTCACATTGCTAGTGCTGAAGTTATACAGGTTGAGGCATGATTGTTTTGCGGATGATTGCGGGTGCTAGAATTTAGCCAAGCCAGAGAGCAAACAGTGAAAATATAGCCCGACAAGCAGTTTGCAACATGTCAAAACAACAGGTCAGCATGGTGGGGCATGGTAAGGCATGCTTTAGACAATTTCAGACAAGTCAGGACAAAAATGTAGCAAGTAAACATGTGAAGTCAAGAGTCACAATCATCCAATATGCTGACGAAAGTGCAGCCCCCTCACCGAGTCACACCAGAGGTTGAGCTACCAGGCAATCCGATACCAGCACAACCTCAGCCGCTGCACAATAAGAAGAAGAAGAAGAAAATATCAACCTCTTGGCAGTGGAGATAGTGAGTAATGGTCAGAAATGAGGAACTTTAAAGTCTAACATTTCATGATCATCATAACGTTAGCCTCCAGCTAGATTCAAGCCGTTGGCATAAGCATGTGAGTGGGCGAGGGTTGGTTAGGGGTGGTGATAGAGCTTTTACGTCCTGTATTTACGCACCACAAACACAGGAAGATCTGGAAATAGAGGCAAAAGAGCCTGCTTCCATACACTCTAAAGACTAAAGCTAAAGCTAAAACTAGAATGGAGTGCATGAGATGCACAAAAGTATCTCTGCTAGGAAAATAAATAGATTCTAATCATTCTATTTGACTCATCTTGAACTAAATAATTTTTGGTAGGGATCTCTGAACGAGGTGTTGCATGATTTAGGAATGACTATTTGGTGTGAAATAAACTAGATGGGAGCATTACGAGCAGGCGGTCAGCAGTGATTGCCAGACAGATAGTGTTTGCTGTAAGTCATACAAACTTTGACCCTAGGGTTAGCCCCAACCTACGGGTGTCCCCTGAGGTGCCCCCTCCCTTGGGGTTGTCCCACTGTCCCACCCTTAAGGAGTATCCCCACCCCACCCCTCAGGGTTACCCCAGCAGGGCACACCCTTATCTATCTACTTTTCTATAGATCTATCTATCTGTAACTGGTCCTCTCATGCCAATTAAAAGCTGGGGTAGCCGAGAGCCTTGAAGACTAACAAAATCTCTATCTCCCAGCACTGACAATAAATTCCTCCTCTGCCATCACCTTCTTCTTCTTCTTCTTCTGAAGTATGTTCCTCCTTTATTGCAGGAGAACCCTACCAGCTGTAGGTATTAAGTCACATTTTAACTAGACTATTCTATTCCCTCTCACCCCAGTTTTAGTAGAGTACTATATTTGTTAGAGTTATAATTGTAAGTGCACCTAGTGGACATAAAGGAAACTAAGCATCTATACACCACCTAGCAGGAAAAGCAGGAACTACTCCAAAGTGTGATTGATCTACAAAGTAAAATAAGGAAATAAGCTTGAAATAAAGTCAGATTTATCAAGGAAAAGAGTCAAGAGCATGCAATTATGTATGATGGAGCACACAGGTACTCAGTTGAAGAAAAATGAATGAATGAATGAATGAATAAGTGGAGCAGAGTAAGTGTGACAGTGTGACATGGGACGGGATTCTAGGAAGCCAGGACTAACAAGATCTCTGTCTCCTAGCAGAGATAATTCCAAAATATGATTTTATATATATCCGGTTTTTATTGCGAAAAACTATTAATCTTCATTCTCATCATAATATCTGCCCACCGGGCGCCTAGTACAAACAATAGGGGGTTAATCGTGTTAATAGGACAAGAGCTGTGGGACCACCGAAAAGATGCAAAGCGCACCCATCACTGCTCACAAGACAGTATAGATGCTCCACCTTGGATCTTACCCAGTTTTAAAAATTCATTTCTGACTGATTTTCCTACAAAAGATTGCTCAACTGTGCCAAACTGCCCTACATATAATATATAACATTAGGTAGAAGCCCTAGCAATTTTCCTTAAACACACACCACGTGCACAAGTCTCTGTAGTGTTTACTGTTTACTTAAGGCCCACACAAGTCTACTAGATTTACTTGAGGTTTACTTTAGGACATTGACCACCACTGACCTCCAGCATGTCCAGTGCAACACAACAGTGGTCACCAGGGGCCACAGATTACCATTTTGCTTCGAATAAACGATAACTACCTGCTCAAGCGCCCAGGCAATTGTGTAAAGAAGTACGGTATCAGATTCAGATTCAGAGTTTAATTTATTTCACAAATTGTAGAGGAGAAGGCTACAAACCGTTGTGGGGCGGATGAATACCTGGGCATGACAGTCATGGCCTGGGACTGTACTTATAAATGCACTTGCCAGGCTAACTAGGACAGGAGGAGGACGCGTCAATGAGCAAAGGATGATTGAAACTGCTGTAAAACATAGGACCAGATGACCCGGAAGTGAGGTTCTGTTTGAACAAGTCAAGGTTCTTCCCTTATTACTGTGGTATAATAATCCCCTCTGCTTCTCAATCAAGGAAATATGGTGTTATAATATCAAATGTACTAGGTATCATATCATCAAATACAGTACTATTTATAGTTTATTTATGACTGCATTACAGGTCAAGTAGTCTGTATTAACATTACCACAGTCTAACAACATGCAGGAGAACTTCTAAATACCTGAAGTAGATACACGTAAGTGCTACTTTACAGAGCATTACTAAAACAATACTTGATACATTTATTACAATATTACAATTCTATACAGCTATACGAGGCTATTTTCAGCCTTAAAAATCAACTAAACAGCTTTATACCACATGAAATACTAATAAAATGTTCGTAAAACATTGCTCTGTATGCTACATGTTAACTAAATCAATAAAATTACTATCTAAAACATTTTTATTACTTTGTCAGTTTCTCAGTAAAACCTCGTAAGTAGATTATGTGCATATTTGACTTTTTTGACCAGGATGAAAAGCCAAAAATACTTGAAAATATGCACATAAGTCATAAACCTCAAAATTACAACTAGATCATAAAGAAATAAATTTTTTTAATATTCATAAAATGTGGCACAATAAGCCTGAAGCTCTCATATTTAGGCCACATAATTGATTTTTAGCTTCGCGGACCCGCCGACACAAACGATTTCCTGCCGATGGAAAAAAAAAATAATTTTTTTTTACCTTTTTTTTTTGTCCGACCGACCCTAGAAAAAGTGCCTTGAGAGGATCCGAGAAGCTAAAGATCAATTATGTGTGGCCTTATTTGGGGCAAAATGCTTGCTAAGACCTTCCCACCGAACACTCCCCAACTTAATTTTTTTGTCCTCCATAAATTGGCATAATACCTATTTCACCCTGCTCAAATGGATGTAAGGATGATCGGTGCTTTACTCCCTGTATTTTTGCACTTGATAGGTTAATTAGGACAGGAGGACATGGCAATGAGAAGGATGACTGAAACAGCCGTCCAACATAGGCCCAGGTGATCGGCAAGAGCTGGATTTGAACCCTGGATCCAGCGATCAGCAGACCAGCACACTACCACTAGACCAACCCTTCCCCAGGACATGGCAATGAAGTGAAACAGCCATCCAACATAGGCAGTGTTCCAGCTAGACCATTTGAGCATGGCGCCGCGCCATGCCCGACCCTCGTCCGCCATGCCCAAAAAAAAAACCAAAAAAAAATTTCTAGAAAATTGTAAGCCCAAATCAAATCCTAGCTGGAACACTGATAGGCCCAGGTAACCCAGCAAGAGCTGGATTTGAACCCTGGACCCAGCGATTGGCAGCCCAGCACGTGACCACTAGACCAACCCTTCCCCCATATCGATATCATCCTGCTCATTCATGAGGGAGAGTGTTTTACGCACATCGTCCTACTCGAATCAGACCATCTAATCAAGACTCATTACAAATAAGACAGGTCGTAGCTTGTCCTTATTTGTGTAATTCTGAGCAAACCATCACAAGTTACAACTAGTGATGCACGGATAGTGAAAATAGCCGGATACCGGATATCGGATAATCCGGCAACCCCGACTGCCGGATACCGGATAGTTGGAACCGGATAATAAACATACGAAAAAGGAAGTTTTTCAGCATTCGCGGTTCATTATAAATATATTTTTCTGAGAGCCGAGAGATATCTGTCCGGCAGGAGGACTGTTCCTCTTATGGAACGTTTTTCGTTATTTTCTGTAACTGAATTTAAATTTTGAAGATGGTTATGTCATGTTTTTGACTGTGTTCTTGTAACATTCTTTTTATTTATTAACAAAGTTTGTTTAGCTTTTCACCTATTTTTGAGCATCCCAGATATCCGGTTCTGACACCCTAATTCTGCCGGATAGTCATATTTTGATGGAATTTTGATGAAAATTAGTTCCTTGTGGAGGGGGGTGGGCTTTTATTAAGGGGTGTGCTTTTAATACAGAAAATATGGTAAGCAATAAGTAGAATAGTATCATTTTTTGTAATCATGAAGGTATACCACACCATAGGTGGTCCATGCATGTAATAGAAATACATTCAATACATTGTTCATATATTGTAGGTCAAAATCAAATCATATTATTATCTGATTATGAACTGAAGGAAACAAGGCAAATGCCATAATAAGAATAAAATACTCATTGTTATCCATAAAATGACTATTGAATAGCATTGCACAACTTTTATGTGTATTCTGATACGTATTGGATGGATGGATGACTGGGGCTTCACCTCCTGTATTGATGCACTAGGTAGGCTAATTAGCTAATTAGGACAGGAGGACGACACGGCAATGAGGTGAAGGATGATTGAAACAGCCGTCCAACATAGGCCCAGGGGACCCGGCAAGAGCTGGATTCGAACCTGGGACCCAGCGATTGGCAGCTCAGCTGCTCAGCACACTTACCTCCCCCGTGATACACATTGGCAAACAGAATATTAAAGTTAGCCCACTTCTACCATTACCAAATATTTTCACTGTATTTTGACTTGATTCATATAAAAGAGTTGGTTGGCCACCGCAAATATTTGACCTCTACACACTCAACATGATATTACGCTCAACAACTTCAAAATAGAACATGCTCTGTTTCATTCACAAATCAGATATTTAGATCAAGTTATTCACCGCCGTTAAAAATAAATGGGACATCTAACATCTATACTTCTTTTATATGTTTATCAAGTCAATGCGCATGATAATAAACTTTGTCACATATATATATATATATAGACAGACAATTGCCAAGCACTTAACTTGTCTTGTGACTTTAATACGACATAATGAAATTCAGAACATAAATGATAAATTCAGTCGTACTAAGAAGGAGGAAGACAAAACTCGCTTGGAATTTTCCAAGAAAGAAACGAGGAGTGTATTCAACTAGTTGAACTTCCAAAATGTTACAGACACATATTAGCTGATATCGGATATCAGTCCAAGACTCCAAGTAGTAGTAGACCAATTTGAACTACAGGTCACTTTCCTAGGAAAGTCTCCAATAAGAAGTTCATAATTTGACAGAAGTCTTCTTTGGATTGATTCATGGATGATTGGAGCTTTACATCCTATATTTATGCATTCTTGAAGGCTAATTGGGACAAATGGAGGCCACAGCAATGAGGCGAAGGATGACTGAAACTGTTGTCCAACATATATAAGTCCAGGTGACCCAGCAAAGCTGGATTCGAACCTAGGACTCATTGAGCAGTAAGGGAAATTATCACCAGCTGATGACAATCAATGTCCTCAGCCACACATGACAATCACCCTAAGCACTGTCATCACCCTCCCTTGACACTCGCACAGTGTCATGGCTTAGCCATGACTTTGGCAGTGCTCAAAATCATGTTTGACTGGCTATTTAACAAGAACTACTGCAACTATCACTTCCAAACTTGGTATAAAGTTGTATCACAGTGTCAACTGACTCTATGAATTTTGGCAGACCTATCCATTAAATAATGAGGAAAAGAACCCGAAGGCTCCAGAGAAGCTAGGAAATTGTCATCAGCTGCTGATGACTTTGCAGTATTTCGTGAAATTGGATAGAATTAAGTCCCGCAACTGACATGCTGCTGTGTGGTGAGGATGGATGCAAAGAGATCAGACTTTCTTCTGAGACCCAACTGATCAACCCCACACACTCAATCATCCTGTCAGGGCCAGGACTTGGCTGGAATTGCAATTGTCCTCATATGCTGGTAATTTCCCTGACTGTTGAGCTAAACTCCCCCCTCCGTACACTTTAGACAAGGCAATAAACAAAATGCTTCAAAGCAGAATCTAAACATATGATACACTGTACATTGGACCTGGCAGTGGACACATGTGGGGGTTTCCCACTGTCCAAAAAGCAGAACTGGCCAAACAGATGTCAAATCACAAGTGTAGGCATCCCACTGTCCAAAAAGCAGAACTGGCCAAACAGATGTCAAATCACAAGTGTAGGCATATGGGCAGACTATGGCAATTGTGTAACATGGGCACAGTGTGGGTAGTTTCACAATCATAAGATATATCAGGAAATACATGAAATAGTTGATAACACTATAAAGATCTATTTCATGATATTATGTAATGACCGACATACATTTCTACTTTTCTAGGTCTCAGTCTGAGTTTCTAAATTAATCTTTACCAAAAACATTGAAAAATGGACCTCAAGTTATCTTCAAAATTGACTTTAATGGGTCACTAGCCAACAATAGTATAAATTTCAAAACCAACATCAGTATATATATGGACAAAATTCTCAATGAATATAAATATAATATCAGGCAGAAGATTAAATGTGTCACTTATGTGTTAGGCATTGACAACATGCATAATGTCATATCAATTGTTATTGATTTATTGGCATTAATCTGAAATAGTCTAGGGCCTATAATAACAGTATATCATGCATATTAGACCTGTATACAAAGATAAACATAGGCAAGCAGTGCAGCCCTCAAAGCCTAGTTCTTGGCCTCACAAAGGTTGATTGTGGACAAGAGAGGAGTCCTCAACATTTTATGTATTTATCCCATGTGAGGGATCTTTCATTTGCCTGGCTTTATATAAGAGTGGTAGACACCCACACATCACTCGACACAAGAGCCCACCAATTTGACGTCAACAGCTCTGGGATGTTCTGTGACCTCAAACATTAAAATAAACACAAAGACTTGCAAATAAAATCTATTTATAAAGCAAAAGTAGAGCAAACCATCCACAGTCACACTCAGCACTCAGTGCACACATCTGAATGATCTCACATTCCACATTGCCAGGGCAATGCCAGTTCAGTCTCTACATAGACCTGTGACTTATGGCCTGGATCAGGATCATGTGGGCTCACACTGAATATAGCTCATTGAAGGATGGCCTTTTCAGTGTCTGACCCACATGGGACCAAAGATCTCCTGGCCTGGAATCAGGACAGACCATGTGTTTACTCTGTTTATCTTGTTTATCCAAGTTATCTCAAGGTATTTGCTAAATGTGAGGCTTATTCAATGTTATTTCTCCCATTCAGTGTAATCTATTTGCACTGGTTTGAGGCTCATGATCTATAGTTTTTATTGCAGTATCAGATAATTTATTACTAACTGTACTTTTTAATGGATTGTAGCATTTATAATTGAAAAGTATGACCTTTGAATTATGAATCACAAAATTTATTTTTGATATCGTCTGTGTACCAGTTATACTCAATGACAGTGTAATAATAAACTAGCATGTAATATTCACAAATTATCCAAATAATTTATCGTATGAGACACTGCAGTAACTTAACTTGTCTGGATTATAAATTTTGTAGTTCTTCAGGCGTACAATTGGAAATCCTAGAAATGCAATTCCAGCAAAATAGAAATAACAGCAATTTTTCGCAGATTGTACGAATGACTTACATGAAAATAAATAATTCCATTAGTTAGGCTTTACTCAGTGTAAGGCAAATACAAGATCCAACAGTTGGGAGTTCAGAAATTCTAGCAACTCATCATTATATCTGCCATTGGGAGTCACAGGCTAATGACAGCTGGTCATGTCATCAGACAAGGCTGAAATACACTTCAGCTCCAATTAATAGAGAAACAAACATTTCTTGCATCTAAATCACAAATGTGCTTTATAGTATACAGGATAAGTCTTGCATTAGAAGTCATATAGCATCATCAGCATGTATAGAGATCAAACAACAACAATGACTCAGGTCAATCAACAATCAAATACCTTTTATGAGCAAGTAAACCTCTTCTGCCTTTTCAACAGTACTCCAAATTGACTTTTTGAGTCCAACAATAATCTGCACAGTATCCAATCTCCAACACAATGTCTGATCCACAGGAATGTAAAATATTTCTTTTCTTTGCTTTAAAAATGTTCAACATTAGCCTCCTACACCCGCCATGGCCACAGCCATACTGATCTCTCTCACTCAATGAACTGCATGTTTACTACCAGGAAATAGGTCACCACTGGGGGCGCTGCACTCAACGACCTTCAACTTGACCTAGTTTCCATCCAGACAGGGGACTGTTTCCAAAACAGAGCAGTGGGTGCTAATGAGGCAATAGGGACCAGCTCCAAATGTAGGACATCCCTGTCAGCTACAACTATAGATCACATCAACAATGATCAAATGATATTGAGTTATAAAATAGGATGCACATAGCAATGCAACGTGATCAAAAATTCACAAAATGCTCATTCCTATGATTATTACAGCCAAATAATTCTGCAACATGATGAACACTTCCTCGTTCTGGAAATTCAATATTCAAAATGGTTGAAAATGCTAGAGGCAGGACCGATGGATGATTGGGGCTTTACGCCCTGTATTTATGCACTTCAGTCGGCTACTTAAGACGAAAAGCTTAAAGCGGACATAACGATGAGACGCCCAAGACTCGAGGGGTCCCTCATGTTTCCAAAAATACAATCTTAACTCTTTAGTATTTCTCTCTATATTTTACCAGAGAACAAGCTTTAAAATCTAATTTAGATGCACAGAAGGTTCATCGCATGAAATGTACAATACACATTTACAAACATTGAATCACTAACTTCATAAATTAAACCTTGTATAGATCTAGACCTTGATGGGATAAAATACTAGCTTAAAGCAATATTACTGCCCTTGTAACTTGTATGCACTACAATATATATATGAAACATAGCATGTTCAAGGTTCACAACATCACATACATTAGATGTACAATCAAAATCATAGAAATACATAGAACGGACATGAGGCTGTATGACGCCACCTCGAGATGAGGTCACCAAATCCGCCATATTGGAACTGCCGCACTGAGACATGACGTCACAGCAGGAGCAACTAGAAGGCAAATTGCAATTTGCATATCTGGACGCTGATAATTGACTAGAACATTGTAACATAATATTGGTCTGGTAGTCTGGTTGGCTGAATTATAACAGCAGTAGTCAGAAGTTATCAGGGCATAATGGCCAATGGGCCTTAAGTGAAAGAAATAAATGTATTGCTACATAGCGATGCATGAAGTTTTTAGATAGATTCTTGTTAAATTTAGTAAGCATAGAATAAGTTTCCATGGGTGATGGAGTTATTGTTTAACAACTTGACATAGTTGTGTTAAGCTGACAAAGGAGATACACATCCACAGGTCATCATTGCTTTGGACATCTTAAGCTAACTTTAAGGTAGATACAGCTCATCTTCATGAAGCAGACACACTTTTACGATTTCAATAAAACCTGATATGTTCGAGAAAGAAAGCAATAAAGTAATTTAAACAAAGTTAAAGAGCCCTGAGGCTATTGCCCTACTTCATTGCACATTGGCCTAGAAAAATGGACCAAGGGCAGTGTAAATGTATTTACCCCTTTTCACACCTCTTTCAAATGACCCAAAAATCTCGCAGTATGTGTATTTGTATATATATAGGCATATGCAGATTACATTTACCATGATTGTCATGCATTTACTGGTATAAAGTTAATAAACTTCAAATTAAATAAAACTTTTATTTGATTATGTATACTACACCTTACTTTATTAAAACATATATATATCATGGGAGAATTATATTTATTTTGTTTCTATAAATTGTCAAACAAATGGACCAGTGTAGTTTGCTTCCTCAAATAGCCATTCTTTAGGTCAGAAGGAGGTGTGAATGAGGCCATGGTTGTAAAACAGTTCATCCTGTCTGAGCATAAGTAGGTCACAAGTTGGTCAATAGCTTTAGGGCTCTTTAACCCCCTTTTAAATTGTTTCTTTATGACACTTCCAAGATTTTGTTGAAATCGAAAAAGAGTGTTTGCTTCATGAAGATGAGCTGTACTATTCTAGAATTCTGTAATCATGTAGAAGAGGAATATGTCATTCAATAGCTTTCTAATATGTAATAGCTTTGAGAAATTAAGCATCCAATTTTATTATATAAACTGCAAGCTGCTAGGGAAAACTACAACCTGCTGGGAAAAACTCAGATCAGTGCACTACATCAGTTAGCTGGCCCTGTGTGATATAGATTAGGGATGCCAAGCTCACAAGAGGGCTCTGATCGCAGTGTTCCATCTTGTGGAGAAATTTTGACACCAGAAATGTCAGTCCATAGTGGTCTCACCTTACAGGCTTTTGTGCATTGAAAACAACACAGAATCTTTTGAATTTTGATGGAATTGATATCTAAAATAAATGTCCTTACTCTTTTTCACTATTCTACACACGTGTTTACCTTTCTTCAGTGAACAAAAATGAAATCAAAACTTTGGAGGTGGGCATAGATATGAAATGTTTGAAAAAGATGTATAATTTCGCTGCCTAAAGTGAGCCAATATTGTCAAGAAAAATTTTGTTGCCTATGCAGACTTTTAAGACCCCGTAGGGTGCCAGCAAAGCCTGTTACTTGACTGAACCTTAGGACTCCTTACCACACTGTAAGCACCAGGTGGCGCTCAGGGCACATGAAAATGTACTAAAAGTATCCAGTTTTTGTTTTTATTTTACATTAAAATATACAGACTCAAGGATTGGGGAGGTTTGAATCCCCTAAACCCCTTTCTGGATCCACTACTGTAGTTTTACTGCCGAGAATTCTTGACAACGGAAACTTCAGTACTAGTGGTCTCAATTTACAGGCCTTTTTTGCATTGAAAACCAGTAAGAATTTTTCAAATTTGATGGAATCTGTTTCTAAGGTAAATGAGTTGGCTCTTTTTCACTATTTGGTTAGCAACTGTACAATTGTAATTGTTGCATGAAAAAAGAAAGAAAGAAAGAATTTAATACTTTTGAGATGAGAAAGGAAATTAAATATTTAAAAAGATGCATCATATTGGTATCTGAATTCAGCCAGTATTCTCAAGAAACATTCTGTAGCCTTCACAATTTTTTTTGAGACCGTAGAGAGCCAGTCTAGCCAAAGCATGAACCAAGCATTGCCTAACTACTGAAAATGTCATATCAATAATCATTTACCCCTGTAGAACTTGATATTGAGGCTAAATTTCCCCCATGTCATCCGAATCGCACTTGTATTATGAACCCAATCAAACAAACGAAACTAAGTAATGTTAATAACCTAAAAACAGTTCTTTTTTTATCCAGTAGGATCCTCAGTGCAAAGGCGGACCGAGACATGCTCAAAATACATATTCACCCCCATTAAATCTTGATTATGAGGGTAAATTACCCCAACATATCAACATTTTGCCTACATTATGGATCCAAGGCCACACACTAAATATGTGAAAAATTATTATAAAATTGTCCCTGTAAATCAAAGTTATCGCTATTTACCCTGTTTTTGGGTAATAACCCCAAAAACTTTATTTTTGTTAATTTATATGATTCCAATTCATGAATGCCATATACACATCAAGTTTCATCAAGATCCCTCCATTCAAACCAATTTTAAGTGTATAAGCAGTGGTCATAATTTTTGTTCTCAAACAAATATGTACTTTTGCGCAGATATTGTATACTTTGAGCTATTGTAGATAATTGTACTTTGATACTGCGATCATTTTTCTTCCGGAACTTGTTAGTATATCACTTCAGCTATCAAATAACAAACAGAAGTAATTCTTAAGTGATTTTGTGGGCATTTATGGTCATGGTGTCATTTTTTTCTGGTTAAGCATTTTATTTGCTTCCGAGCGCCTGAATGTCATGTGCTTAAACTTACTGCAGTGAGGTTAATTTTAATGTTAGAAATATTTTTTCAGCTGATTTTTAATGAACACATTATACAGCTTCCCTCTGTATCAAGAACGATTTTTTTTGTCCACGATTTAGAAATGGTCTGTCATCCCTATATAGATATTGTAGGCCTATATCCCAATAATGACTAAATAAAATTATTGAATTTTTTTTTTTTTTTATAACACAAGCTACACAATCATTGTGACACCCACCAGTCCCCTATATATAGGCTAATAGTTATAAATGTAGGCTTTGGGAATGGGGGTTTGTGCAGATTGTGAGGCCTGTGATCTATGAGCTAAACTCAACATTAGACCTTTATGCATGCTAGTTTCAATCTAATGATCTAGTTGTTGAACACCTGCAAATCTATATGGCTCTCTCAATCAATAGCACTAGTGCGTATTTTGCATGCTAGGCGGCTAGCATGTGGTGACGACGGGTGTGCGCTGAAGCATCTCAGGTTCTGGCAGACTGGTCCCCCCTCCCTGGTGTGCCATAGGGACAGTATATCAGTTATCATTCTAGTACATTGTCCTATTTAGAATCCAGTAAATTTTCCATGATTGCAACACAGATTTTCAGCTATTCTCAGTGTTAAGGACCAATTCACCGGGTGATATCTGTAGATCTATCCACTATCTGTTTGCTGCATCAGTCTGATCCACTGGGATGACGTGTGTGCAACATAAAGTAAGTTTGATGAGTTTATTGTGCACATCACTATGTGTAATGTTCAGCCAACAGGAAACTGAAAAACACGTGAAAAGACAGGAAGTAGCGCGTTGTGCAACAGTGTCTGGACGCCAGAGGCGTCCAGATAACAAGATGTTGTGTTTGGCTGATTGTGACTTGACATGATGCCATTGTTACTAGTGACATCACTATTACTGATGACGTCACGGTTACCAAATGCTAGGCTGCCAGGCAGTTCCAAGATGGTGCATTTGGTTGCTTCATCTGATAGAGCCTCATGTCCGTTCTATGTATTTCTATGATCAAGATGAAAGCAACATGTGAAATCAAAGCACTCCAGGTATATAATCTATAATAGACCACACTCATCTTCAACGAGCACTGCAATACCTGTTGTTAACTCGCACCGACACTTCATACCACCACAAGGCTTTTTGCCTTCGGCCAATT
The DNA here is from genome assembly GCA_026936325.1 of Platynereis dumerilii. NCBI lineage: Eukaryota > Metazoa > Annelida > Polychaeta > Phyllodocida > Nereididae > Platynereis > Platynereis dumerilii. The sequence continues at coordinate 26,728,295 of JAPTHN010000014.1, forward strand.
TCTATCTCTTTATCCATTTTTTCTCCTCTTACGATCTATGTAATCTATAGCAAGGCCACAACATGAATGAGCTCCACAAGGCCACCTCCTTTCATCTACACCCATTCAACATCATCCACAATGTGAATATGATCCACAATGTTCCACAATGTGATCCACAATTGATCCACAATGTGATCCACAATGTCCCTGGGGAGCATGGCAAAGCCCGGTGGCAGGATACCGCTAACTCTGCCATGGTTGTCGATTATTTCCAATTATTTCGCCATAACAAATGATTTGTGATTCATAAACGAGCCATTCAAATGCCATCAATGATTCAATGCCACTAAGTAATGCCACCCAGTAATGCCACCCAGTAATGCTACCCAGTAATGCCTCTCAGTAATGTCAAGCAGTAATGTCAACCAGTAGTACCACCCATAAGGCCAACCAGTAATGCCACTTGGTAATGTAGTAATGCCACTTGGTAGTTGGTAATGTGGTAATGCCACACTGTGATGCCACCCAGTTACATGTATGCCACCATGTGACCAAGCAATACCACTAAGTAATGCCACTCAGTAAACATGGTAAATGCCACCAAGTAATGCCAACAATTAATGCCACCAGTAATTCCTGTCATCATCATACACCCCTGTCTATACACAACAATATTCAGGTGCTGTCTTTCAATTTACTATTATTAGAGCCTCAGAATATACTCCGATAACTACCATATGTCGCATTACCTCCATGAGCAAAAAAAATTAATAGATAGCAATTTAAATCACCTAAATAATTGATCTACAGACTCCATTACACTTGACACTTGGCAAATCTAGTGCAACTCCAATGTAACGTGAATCCATCGGATTTAATTGCCATAATATTGATGATAATTCACCATTTATTTGCACTTAATTGATAAATCTATGAGCAAAACGCAACGGAACTTGAAACAATATTGATCCAAAATCATTCGTGAGTACAGCATTAGACAGGCGATGGGAGCAGAGCAATGAATTCACATGATCAAAGGTGAAATTATGATTTAATTGGGTGATAACAGCAGGAAATTTATTTACAACTCTCCGACGGCAACAATAAAACTGAGTACTGAATAATTTCATGCCCAGTGAAGGTAGAATATAGAATTTATGAACTATTATGCATAATCATATATACATGAACTTTGCATTATACAGCAGAGAAGTAACTTACCAGCTTATAAAAGGTTGATTTAATGATTGGTTCTCATGAATTAGTGAATGCAATTTATTTTTTACAACAGATTTTTTTTGCGACTAGTAATTTCTACAAGATGAGACATAACTATTGTAGAAGCTAAGTGCCCCATTTCCTTCTGACCTCAACGAGTGCAGATTAAAGGATTATCTTTTAATCAAGTTAATCTGCTCTTGGTGTCCTCCGAAGGCCGAATGAGCCTTGCCGCTTCATGGTCTTGACCTTGTTGGTTAATCCACTAATCGCTAATCTGCTAATTCAATTTCACACTCAATAATTACAGCCACTTTTTACTAATAATTCGAATGATTAGAGGACTTCTCATCCATTAAACTAGTTTTGAGTACCGCTTTGGTAATTGAATTGTGAAAATTCAACCGATTCAAGTGCAGAATTGTTAAAATGTGCAATGTCATAGAACTCAGTTCCACAAATATTTGCAAATTTTGTCACAATTCTAAACATTTCTTAACATTGATTATTAATTTGTCCTACTTTTGATCAAGGACACTTGACTAGGTATTAAAATTTAGAAAGAAGAGATGCAAGTCAGATAGCACAAAGACAGACAAAGGGTCAAATGTATAGAAAACAGATAGACAAATAGAGACAGAAAGACAGAGAGACAGACGGCACAGCCGAGGTCACAAAGATAGACAATTGATGACCAAGACAGAGAGACACACAAAAGGTCATCCGATGTTGAGCCGTGTTGCTAACTTGGCATTGTAGTAACTCCTAGCAAAAGGTCATTTGGTGGTGCAGTGGTTAAGCCAGGTCACTGCTAAAGTCATGAATCTCCCATTGACTGTACATTGAGGCCAGGTCATGGGTGCAAACCACGAGCAAAAGGTCATTTGTGTTCATGAACATGGCAACGAGGGTAACAGGGCACACAAGGGCACGCTAGGGCATCAAGGTCACTGATGGAAGACTTGGAAGTTAAAATGACCTTCCGTGACCTCATTTGACCCACAAGGTCATGGCCTCATTATGGCCCTATCATGACCTAGCAATGAAAAGCAATTGTTCCCCAAACGACCTCCTATGTAATGATAGGTTGGTCTGAAGGCTTAGAGTACATCCTGTACACGTATTTCTCTGATGACAAGCCCAACAACGCACAAGCTACATGTATCAAACAGAATGGGCAATATGCCCGTTGCTGGGGATCGAACCCGGGGCCCAAAGCTAAGCGGATGATTGGGGCTTTATGTCCTGTATTTACGGACTATGGTAGGCTAACTGGGATAGGAGGAGGGCATAGTATGATGATAATGAGATAACAGATGACTGGAACTGCTGTCCCACATACATGTAAGCATCCAGTGTTAAGATCAGGTGACGCGACCAAAGCTGGATTCGAACCCTGGACCCAGCAACTGGAAGTCCAGACAACATGGACCACCACCAGCTGAGGTAATCCGGGACTAATCCCCCTCCAAAATGTACAGATAGACAAATACAGCAGTTTTCGAGCAGGCTTGGTCGGTTCACTGAGAAGACCATACAGATCATAAACTTTCAGATAGCCCAGACTAAAGCCATCAACAACTCACCAACTATCAAAATCAAATTAAAAGATCAATCAAGATACTGCAAATAGTTGACCTTGGAGAAATGTCTTTGTTTTTAGGTAGCAAATGGTCAACTTTTAAGGTCAGCACAGCAGTTTATGGGTCTATCCAGATGTCAAGGTGGACATTAACAAACTTTCAGTCTGAACGATCTTCTCAGTGAACCGACCAAGCCTGCTCGAAAACTGCTGTATATTTCTAAGATAAATAGACTGATCGATTAATCGATTAGATACTAGATACGCAGAAAATTTTGTAAAACCAGCAAACTTCGATAACCTGCAGCCAATTGCAACCTTTTAAGTATGACCTCAGCCCTTAGAAGTGAACAACTAGTAATGTCTTGATGACAAATGCCCTCACCACCATAATAGCCTTACTACCGCCTTAGATCTACAATTGCTATTGTCTGTCTTTCTCTCTTGCTTGCATTCTGTCTGTGTCCTGGCAATGACTGTCTGTCCTGGGAGTTTCTTGGTGACCTTCTGCAGGTTCCTGGCAGTCGGTGGCAGGTGTTGATTGAAGGTTGTGGGTGACCTCAACGTAGGTCCACAATCAATTCAACAATGTTCAAAAGGACAAGTAAACTGAACTGCTAATTAAAACGCATTTGCAGATCAATACAGCCAGATATCTTGTGTATTTGTATTGTCATGCATTGTACCTAAGTTGATGGATGGATGATTTGGGCTTTACGTCCTGTATTTATGCACTTGGTAGGCTAATTAGGACAGGGGGAGGACAAGGCAATGAGGCAAAGGATGATTGAAACAACCGTCCAGCATAGGCCCAGGTGACCCGACAAGAGCTGCATTCGAACCCGGGACCCAGCGATTGGCAGCCCAGCACGCCACCACTAGACCAACCCTCCCCCCCTTGTACCTAAGTTGAAAATGAATATTTATTTGTTTATTTTTAGTCCTTTCAAATTCATTAAAATTCAAAACTGATTATAGAGCTCTAAGATAGATTGAGAGACACATAAAGGATGGATGGTCAGACAGGTTGGGGCGCTATGTCCTGTATTTACGTACTGTGGAAGCTAAATAGAATGATCCAATTACACATGTGGAAGGTTTAAAATTATTTTGTTTTAATACATGACCTCCAGTGTCCACAATTCTGTTATCAATTATTGGGACCTCATCGTACACACTTACCTCAGTAACTGAATTACACAAGGTAGTGCAGTTGAGGCAAGAACACGTCCCAAATCAATGACAATCGTATCATGAGGTCCAACATGCCCTTTTCCCCTTGGTTCCCCCATGTGACCTCATCCTCTGACCTCATCCTCCCCCAGGTGCCCTTTTGGTATAGATCCCTGCAGGTCCTTGTGGGTCTTGTGTAGACCTGTAACAGAAGGTCCTGACCTTGGAGGACTGTCTCTCATAGAGGGCGCTGCCGTCAGCTAGTATTTCCCAGTTGAATCCCCCTATGTTCCACTAATTGATAGTTTATTTGATTAAGAGCCATTGCCTGCTTGCATGGATCTTGTATGGGCTTGTCCCCAACTAGTCAATGCTCAGTTGCCAAGCCCAGGCCAACCCCAAAGCAGACTCCAAGCTGTCAATGGGGAATCATTGGGGTCCTATGGGGAACTGGGGACAATGAGGGAGCACACTGCAAAGTAGGAACTAGGGCATTACCGTATTAACGTGAATAAAAGCCGAAGTGTGCAGTTTTTGGATTGACAGAAGATTGGGGCTTTACGTCCTGAATTTATGCATTGCAGTAGGCTAATTAGAATGTAGGACATTAAAAAGACACAGCAAAAGGGCAGTGTTGGGACATAAGCCTGGTTCAGGGCCATCAGCGGATAACAGCCTTGCTCAAGACTAGAACTATCTTATTACATGTACATGATGAGGCCCATTGTAGAATGGGGATTGATACAGACGATAGATGTATACAAACAGACAAATAGATGAACAGACAACAGATCGATCAACTCTTAATCCCTAACGGCTACGATCATTGAAACCTCACAACAATAATAAGAAAGGATTTGTTTCAATCAAACAAATACGGTAATTCAAATTACTCAAATTATTCAGTACGGTACTTTAGCAAGTACTTGTACATTCAATACAGTTCAATGGTATTCATGGCAAATAAATTGCAGCTCAACACCAAGAAACTTTGAAGAGAGCGGCCTTGGGCACTTTGCAATTGCTCAGGCACTTGACCTCCGACTCTCTCACTGCTCAACAAATTCTCAAATCTTTCTCAAAGCAATCTTAAAGTCATCTGAAATATCCCTTGAAGTTTTGAGCTATTTTCTATGCTGACTTGAAGCTTAATCAGTTTTTTTATAACCACCAACAGGCAGACATAATGAGGAGATGATGAGGCTGCGAGTCCACTACAATAAGAACAAGAAGTATCCATGTTCTCATATGCGGGCTCTTAAAAATTGCCACAGACTCTGAGAACTTGGGGTAACCAATTTAAAGTTTGAAGCAAACGATATCTATCAATCTACATACTAATAGCCTATAGCCTCATAAATGATCACTACTAATATAGACAGCTCAGATCCAGGGCTCATCCACATCCGCCGAAGGCCCAAATTACTCTTTTACTAATTAGGAGTAACTGGATACCTGATCAGCTCATTCAGCTGAGGTACGAGTGATAATAGGAGCTATGAGGCAGCTATCATACCTGTATTTATGATACCTGTTTTTCTTCACAAGTAACATTATCTAAGCTACAGGTGATTAGTAGCTGGCACTACGAGTCTATGAAGCAATTAATATAGATGTAGAGTCTATAATAGAGTGAAGCCCTCCAAGTCCAGTTTTTGGCACTCATGAGGGTCGATTTATGAGATGAGAGATAGGGCATGTCCTGGAGTCCTCAACATGTTACACATTTACCCAATGTGAGGGATCTTTTACTTTCCCAGCACAGACACTGATACAAGGGGCTGCGAATTTAAGTATCATTCGAACGACATCCAACAGGAATTTTTTTCCGGAAGGTCCATTGAAAATTTTTGACTTGGAAGTAGTTACTTGATTCGCGACCATCGCGGGAAATTTAGTTGTACTTCATCAAATTGCTTGAACCGTCAATTTGGCACTGACACAATGTTACACAAAACTTCTGTTTTAGCTGCAACCCGATTAGCATTGTTACCAACTTACCACCTTTGCAGGTAGGCAGGCTGAGCCAAATAGAGCTTGTCACGTAACACACACCATTAGTATACCAAGAACTAAGAGAGCTGAACTACATTTGGCACCATAATGTCACGATGACATTAACGTCACTTCTTTAATCTCCTTGTAACCTGGATATGACATAATCTAAGCTGTGGTATACTGGTAATAATATGCTCCTGTACTGTTATATTACTTCATAAATAGGGTGCTAATTGTATGCAAATAAGGCCAGACATAATTGATCTTTAGCTTCTCGGATCTTCTCGAGGCACTTTTTTTCGGGTTGTCGGTGGGACAGAAAAAAAGAGGTGAAATATTAATTTTTTATTAGGCAATGTAATAATAAAAATAGCGGGTGAGCTCAATTTTTTTTCCTTAGGCAGAAAATCTGTTGAGTAGGTTGATCCGAGAAGCTAAAAATTAAAAATGTCTGGCCTTAATAAAAATAAAAGAAAGTAGGTGAGACATTAATCATCATTCTAAAGATAGATCATCAATCAAGTCAAAATGTCATGCTGACCTTTTAAATTGGATTTCCTGGTTACACCGCACGTGTACAGATCTGAAGAAACCGGATATTGTCTTTAATATTTCAACAGTAAAACTGTTACAAAGTTTTTAATACAATATAGCTGAGCTTGCCAGACATATTTATCGACAGAATGTGACCTTGAATCCAACAGTTTCATGTTTCATCCACAATAAATTTCTGAGAAATATGGTAATATCTCTTGTCACATTGATCCAGGATCTATAGCAATTTTAAAGAGATGCTGTGATCAACACACCATGTGCAATCTATTCCTATTTACATACAATCGATAAATCTTAAATTTACATTCAGAAAAATTTATGAATTCTTTAAATTCTACCTTATCATGAGGATTTTAACCTTCCTTAGCAATGCGAATTAGAATATTTTTCAATAATTAACATGATTAATGCATTTAGGATAAATATTGTCGAATATTTAAGCCTTTACGTATTCCACAGCAGCAGCCACTAGTCAGTTTTTAATTCTTTCTATTTTTTCGGAAAGACGTGAGGGGAGCTATTAGAACTGATATGACAGAAACATGATAAAGCCTGACAGGTGACAGATCAAAATGATTAACACCATCATCACTAAAGAACTGAAAATTCGTTATTGCTCATAAATCAATTATCAATCGATAATGAATTTGATCCTGGCAGCTAAATAGAACGATAATTCTAAACAACATTTTGCTGAATTGAGTGACATTTTCACATATTTAAAATATTCTCAATTCTATCCGATGAATTTAAAGAATAATTTGACATTTCGATGACATTTGTTGAAAATTTACAAACTGGTAAACATGTGAATTTTCGTAATGCATAAACTTTATCATGAAGGAAATTGCTTTAATTGCAGAATTAACTCAAAACAAGGAGACAGTTAAATTAAACATGGAAGTACCAGACAATGAATAGAGTGAGTGAGTGAGTTTGTGTTTTACGCCCCATCAGCACCAGTGTGGGCTATTTAGAGGCAAGACAATGAATAGAAAGTTTTTAGAAACCTGTCCAGTCTCAAATTTGGTCAATACTAACCACCAAAAAATTTAACAATTATACGTACGTAGCACTTGCGAACTGAACCAACTTGCCTTACAAACTTGCCTAACAAACTAACTTGCTTGTGTTGCCTGTACGTAGCACTTGCGAACTGAACCAACTTGCCTAACAAACTAACTTGCTTGTGCTGCCCGTACGTAGCACTTGCGAACTGAACCAACTTGCCTGACAAACTTGCCTGACAAACTAACTTGCTTGTGCTGCCCGTACGTAGCACTTGCGAACTGAACCAACTTGCCTGACAAACTTGCCTGACAAACTAACTTGCTTGTGTTGCCCGTACGTAGCACTTGCGAACTGAACCAACTTGCCTGACAAACTTGCCTGACAAACTAACTTGCTTGTGTTGCCCGTACGTAGCACTTGCGAACTGAACCAACTTGCCTGACAAACTTGCCTGACAAACTAACTTGCTTGTGTTGCCCATACGTAGCACTTGCTAACTGAGCCGACTTGCCTGACAAACTTGCCTACCAAACTAACTTGCTTGTGTTGCCCGTACGTAGCACTAGCGAACTGAGCCAACTTGCCTGACAAACTTGCCTAACAAACTAACTTGCTGGTGTTGCCTGTACGTAGCACTTGCGAACTGATCTAACTTGCCTGACAAACTTGCCTGACAAATTAACTTGCTTCTGTTGCCCATACTTGTGTCTACATCCGTATTGTGTAACACTCGTGCCAATTCTACATAGCAGACTTCTCTCTCTGTGTCTTCACCTGTACTGTGTAGCTCTAGTACCAATTCTCCATACCAGACTTCTCTCTCTGTGTCTACACTCGTGCTGTGTAGCACTTGTTCCAATTCTTGGGCTACACCTGTACTGTGTAGCACTTGTATCAATTCACTATACCAGACTTATCTCTGTGTGTCTACACTCGTACTGTGTGGCACTTGTACCAATTCCCCGTACAAAACCCTCTTGGTCTGCACCCGTACTGTGTAACACTTGTGCCAATTCTCCATACCAGACTTCTGCCTCTGTGTCTACACCTGTTCTGTGTAGCACTTGCACCAATTTCTCCATACAAAACTCTCTCTGTGTCTGCACCCGTACTGTGTAGCATCTTATCTCCCCTGCCTTTGTGTGACTACAGCCGTACTGTGTAGCATTCGTGCCAGTTCTGAGTGACTTGCTGTCAGCACCTGTAGTATATGCTCCATCTCTCTACCAAATAACAAATACCAATAACAACTCTTCCATAAATCACAACCAAAATCTCAAACGTAGTATGACACTTTATTCTGACATCTTGCGCATTGGTCTAAATGGTCACAAAAGTAGATCATATAAACCTGACTCTCGACCACATGTCCAAAACAGAACCAATGACACTGAATCACTTAAAGTCAAAAACAGATTTGATATTTTGATGGACTCAAACAAGCCTGATGACAACCCTGGCACAACCGGCAAAACTGACAACCACATCTTAAAAGCCTGCGTATGGAATGCTCAAAGTTTAAAGCAAAAAACAGAAGTGGTGAAGAATTTCAGAGATGAATTTGATCTTGACCTGTTTCTTTTCACAGAAACTTGGTTAAAAGCAGATGATATAGTAGAAATTGGTGACCTGGAAAGAAACGGCGAATTTTTCTACATTGGCACACCTCGTGAAGGGAGACCTGGGGGTGGTGTAGGTTGCATTTTAAAGTCAGGCATGAAAGCGACAGAAATCAATAGCATGAAAACCAATACTTTTGAACATATGGAAATTCAAATACATTTGAGTGGAAAAACTATCACAGTTCTTCTCGTGTACCGGCCTGAACCCTCAAACAAGAATAAATACAAATTATCGGAGTTTTTCACAGAATTCACACAATTCTTAGCTCATTACCATGCAAATCACAATGAAATTATTGTAACTGGTGATTTTAACTTCCACATGAATAAACCTGATGATGCTAAAGTGAGGCAGTTTAATAGCATCCTCGACATGTATGGTCTTGAACAGCATGTGTCGTCTCCGACTCACAAAGATGGGAACACGCTGGATTTGGTCATTACACAAAAAAATTCAAATGTGAAAGATTGTGCTGTCAGTGACCTGCTCTCGGACCATAACTGTGTCCTTTTCAATATGGCGATTAGCAAGGGAAAGCGTGTGCAAAAGAAAATATCTTTCAGAAAGACACGTGATATCAATCTGGTAAAATACAAAGACGACATAAGCAAGCTCTTGTCACAGAAAATGCAAAAGGAAAAATCGTCGGAATACCTGTCAAAACTTGTCTCACTCTACAATTCCTCAAAGACAATTCTGGACAAACATGCTCCAGTTATTACTAAGATGGTGACACTACGCAAACCAACTCCGTTTACAAATGCCAATATCAAAAATCTTAAAACTGCGAAAAGAAAAGCAGAACGATCATGGAGAAGAACAGGAATGGAAAAAGATTGGCAAGACTTCCAGTTGAAACGGAATGCTTTTAATGATCACCTAAATCAGCTGAAATCTGATGATTTGAAAGCAAAGATCGAGAGCACTAAGGGAAATTCTAAGGCCATGTTCAAGGTACTTAATTCTAACCTGAGCAGGAAACAGGAATTGCCTTTGCCAAATCATGAAAACAGCAAAGACTTAGCAAACGACTTCAACACATTCTTTGATGACAAAATCAAGAAAATAAGACCTGTCACAACTTGATTCTGGCAACACAAACAATAACACTTTAATTGTTGAAAACTTTACCGGACACAAATTATCTCACTTCAAAATGCTATCAAAAGCAGAAATTAAGAAACTGATCAGAAATATGCCCGTCAAACACTGTCAACTTGATCCCATTCCTACATGGCTACTGCTGGAGTGCATAGACGAATTTCTTCCAATAATAACTGAAATTGTCAACACATCGCTAACTCTTGGGGAGATGCCGACTGACCTGAAATATGCGCTTGTCAGGCCACTCTTGAAAAAAGCAGGTCTTGATCTGATCAAAAAGAACTACCGCCCAGTGTCAAATTTGTCTTTCCTGGGCAAAATCATTGAAAGCGCTGTAATCAAACAATATATGGATCACCTCACTCGGAACAAACTTGATGATGACAGGCAATCAGCCTACAAGCAATTTCATAGCACGGAAACTCTCCTCACAAAAATCCACAATGACATCATGTTGAACATGAGCAAAGGTGAAATAACCATGCTTGTACTGTTAGATCTATCTGCTGCATTTGACACTATCGATCACAGTATTCTATTGACGAGGTTGAAAAACAGATATGGTGTGTGCAACTCAGCCCTCAACTGGTTCAAGTCATACATTTCTGAAAGATCACAGTCTGTAGTGATAAATGACCAAACATCAGAAAAACTGCCACTCAAATTTGGCGTCCCTCAAGGTTCGAAACTTGGCCCAGTTTTATTCAACTCATACATTGCTCCAGTGAGTGAAGTCGCTTCTCAAAATCAAATTGAGGATCAAAAGTATGCTGATGATGAGCAGCTCATTTTATCTTTCAAACCGACCTTCACAGATCAAGAAAATGCTGTTGAGAAAATGGAAAAATGCATTACTGAAATCCGAAAATTTCTTCACGAAAATAAGTTGTGTAACAATGGTGACAAGACAGAACTTCTCATGATTGCCACACCACACCAACTAAATAAGCTCCAAGTTTCATCAATCAATGTTGAAAATGTTTCAATCAAAACAGCAGAGAACGTCAGGAACTTAGGCATAACTTTTGACAAAAATATGACCATGGAGAAACAAGTCAATAAAATGTGCAGAAATGCCTATTTTAATCTGCGAAACATTTCGAAACTTCGCAAATCCATGAACAAAGATACAGTTAAAACTGCGGTAAATGCTCTGGTCACACCTCATCTGGACTATGGAAATGGCCTGTTGTATGGCATTTCTCAATATCTGGTGAACAAACTTCAGGTGGCTCAAAACTCGGCGGTTCGTCTCATAGAGAGATTGAAACAACAAGACAGTGTGGGATCACACAGAAAGCAACTTCATTGGCTGCCTATTCCTGCAAGAATACAGTTTAAGCTGATGACAACCACCTGGAAAGCATTAAATAGCCAAACACCCTTGTGCATTCAACAATTGGTTCAGCTTAAACCAAGTCAAGACTGGAATCTGAGAAGCAATAGTAAAATCTTGTTGACAGAGCTAGCGTCTAACAGTCAAAATAAATTTGAAGATCGAGCTTTCTCCTTTTCTGCACCAAAACTCTGGAACAAGTTACCAGACAGTGTTCGCATTTCAAAGACTCTTGAGTGTTTCAAGAAAAAACTAAAAACTCACCTATTTAAAACGTTCTGCAAATAATTTATACCCACACAAGCGCTTCTGAGCAGTTTACTGGAAGAGGCGCTATATAAATTACTATTATTATTATTATTATTATTATTATTAATACCAATAACGTTTTCTGGATAACTTCTGAACTTCAGAAGGCATACAAATTAAACACAAATCTTTGAAAACCAACCACAAATTACAAACAAATGACAGAATTAGCCATGAATCTGCTACAAGCGAGGATAATGCCATAATCCTTGCCGTTCATTGATGACATGAGACGGTAGGAGTGCTCGTCGACAAGTTGTCATTGGGGCGTAATATTGCAGAGTGATTTGGAGGAGTAATTTCCCGTGATAATCGAGCGTAATTCAAGCCACTGCAAGCCGAAACAACCGAGCTGAACCAAGCGAAGGACGCTCGACAAGGCTGTCTGGCAAAGGATGTAGCAGAGGCGGATCCAGGGGGGGGGGGGTCTAGGGGGCCTGCCCCCCCCCCAAACCACCCAGATAGCAATAACATTTTGGAAGGATGGATGGCTGATTGGGGCTTTACGTCCTGTGTTTATGCACTTGGTAGGCTAATTAGGACAGGAAGAGGACACGACAAAGAGGCAAAGGATGATTGAAACAGCCGTCCAACATAGGCCCAGGTGACCCGGCAAGAGCTGGATTTGAACCCTGGACCCAGCGATTGGCAGCCCAGCATGCTACCACTAGACCAACCCCCCCCCCCCCCCCCCCCCCCCGCAATAACATTCTGAAAAAAGTAAGGAGCAACGACATCCGGCAGTCCTGCTAACGCCGAAACAACATCCGGGCACCCTCTAGACTACCCCGTCTGGATCCGCCACTGTTTAGACTGGTAGCTACACTGGTAGCTGGGCTGGTAGCTAGGTCGGTAGCCAAGCGCTAAAGGACTTAGAGACAGGACCTTGACTCCATCGACGACTGCAGCCCGTCGCCAGTCCTTGAGAGTGCTTCAAGCCGGAGCTGGGGGCCAGCCAGTGCAAGTGAAAAGTGAATGAGTGCAACAAAACTTGAACTCACTGAGCAATGCTGAGCTACTGAGCTGATATATATAATGATATTACCAATGATCCTTCAACTTTTTTCAATACAGAGCTGTTGTTGAAAGCACAAATTTGCTCCTGAGTACACTTGTAGATCAACCTTGAAGGTGATGAGACAGGTCAACAAGTGCATTGCAGGAGACTACAAAAAGGTACAAGGAGGCAACGAGGACAGTGAGGCACTGCGGAGTACTCGCTTTTCACTTTTAAGATGAAACTTTTCCAAAAAAATGACACTGTTCTGCAGTGCATCGCAGACAACTACCTCTAAAGAAGAGCATCAAAGAAGAGCATTATTATATATATTAAAGGAGAGCAGACATGCTCAGTACACTTTGTATTGAACTGTTCTCCTGTTCAGAGCATTGGAATGAGCAAATGAGGAAAAGTTTAGGTGCAGAGCATCGGTTCAAAATTCCAGTCTGCAGTACTCTGCACTCTGCGACCAACCGCAGGCAATGACAGTGACGGGACCAAGGCCACGACTAATTGTTTCTACAAGCCGAGACTGCCTAGTGCAAGGTTTTATGCAGCAAATCCTGACACGCTTTTAAGAGTATGATTGAACAGTGAGCATAGACCAAATCAATAATGCAGCATACTTGTATGTTACTCTTAGCACGAGCAACTTAGCCATGTGTTAGATAACTTAGTAAGTCTTAGTTTACCAATTTAAAACAAATTGGTCATTTTACAAAACTTTAGTACATAGTAGAACTGGTGGTTTAACAATTTTATTGTTACTGTTTAAATCTAGTTAATCTACATAAAATTCAACACATCGAATGTTTCTGTAAATCTATTCACAGAGATATGAAATTGTCAAATGCATGATTATGAGTCTCAATTCAATCTATACTCGACACCCACATCACATGTATGTATTCAACAGCACATGTTGGCAAACTTTGCCTGACAATTGTTACATTGTAACACTCATGCAGGTTGCTACTGTCACATGTTACATGTTATTGCACAGAGTTCTTGACTCTGAAGAGGTGAATACGTCATCTATTGACTAATGACAGCTCATTCAGTAACAGCTGAATCTATCCTATACATGAACGTGATGAAAGTAGGCCAAGTTTAAAGTTGTTTTTCTTCATGACAACATTGAACTTCAAGGGCATCAAAAGCCATGAAAGACCTCATTTACTGTTATTATGAAGAAATGACGCAAATTGAGACATACCACGATCTTCATGTTACAATTATAAGGGAGTTCATTGGAGCAATTAAGCGAACTTAAAACGACAACTCTGATTCTCAGAAATTGCACAAGATGTACATACTACATGAACATGCAGGAGCACATGTACAAATTTATTGAAATGTTCAGCTAAGTCAAGAACAAACGTCAATTTGAGAAAAGCTGCACTTAGGCTTTTCTAAGTACAATCAGCACGATGTACTGCTATCTTTGATGCATCAGTAATTTGACACCACAACCAATTACCATACCACAACACGGCTACAGCCAACACTGGCCAAGGTCTAAAAAGCAATTAATTACCACTTTGTTCAAGTTGTTTGAGTTTGTACTATGTTCAGTGAGGTTTTTAGTGATTTTTGCAATCTTGTTAACACAAAAAGTTTTTAGTTAGAATTTCAATTTGAAGATTTTGGACTAAAAGAAACACATGAGAAAGGTAAAATCAAATGGTTTGTTTACTGTACTACAGTAACTAACTACACTTTTTATACTTTAATTCATAATATAGATCTGCAGATCCCAAATGACTTTCTATCAATTTTCTTGCACATGTCCCAGGAAAAGGCATACTGAGGTACATAGTCTAGTGCATGCCTAATACTTCACCAGTTTTAACAAGCATAAATAAATATATTTGGAAAGATCTTCCCATTTCGCAAACTCACTCAATACTTTCATTATTTTAATATGGTGACATTCAACTCATTACGAGACATAAATAACAAACCATTTGAAACCAATATTATCACTGATTATGGCAGTAACCACAGTTTGACACCAATTTATGTCAATGACATTATTTTACAACCATAAAACCAGGATGTGTGTAACTCACCATAAAATTACATAGAATTATCACTTTATCATGCATGTACAATAGACTATAATTTTAACATTCCTGCATTGCACCAAATTGTAGAAATAGACATCCCGGTAACAAAGCCTGAAAAAAATTGGATCCAACACTACACTGTCTACAGTGCAGTGCAGTAATCAGAGACCCAGATATTTTACATTGTTTTACAACCATTAAGAATCCTGCTTGGATATTACCTGATTACCAATACCTCACAAAAACTTGAAAAAGACACAAAATATGAGAATCAGACAATTATTAAAATATCAGCTCACCCACCTCTGAATTTGAATCTTTTTGATCATCAGTTAACACAGAATTTGATCATTTTGGACTTTCAACATGTTCATAGAAACTTGGTTTTAACCTGAAAGTGCTGAGCTTTGCTGAAGCACAATACACGAATTGTTTATTGCTACAATGCACGTGTACTCAACTGCTGTTTGTATGGATTGTGGAGGTATTTCACAAGACACAACAAATTGAACAATGGCCAAGGCAGGCCACGAGGGAGTCAAGTCATTCTTTCTGATTGCATAACTTTGAGCAAACATCCAGGGACTTGTAGCAACACGTTTGTCTAAATGTGAAGCTTCCTTTTCAGGTAAATCAACAATTCAAAAAGCAGAATTGTGCAAATGAGGTATCAGTCGAGACAAAAACACCAGACAGCAAAGTTCACATAGTTCAAGCAAATTCCGTGTTTTTAGAACGAATTCCTGAACAACTCACCTGCGTCAGACGGCTTTCGACGGCTTCATTGCTTCAAATAAACCCTCCTCCAAGTAATTATCACAGTTTCGGGTGCCAGGAATCCTCCAAATTAAGACAAAAAGCAAATTTTGTGGAGGAATTTTCTTTCCCGTTCTAGCGCCCAAAGATACGGTGACCTTTTGAAACGGCCTTCAACTTTGACCTTATTCAGAAGCCGCTTGCCACATCAAAAATAGGCCATTCGGTGTATGAGGTCGATTTCTCATTATTTTGGGGAAATATTCCAATTTTGGACCTACCGATCAAGTCTAAATAATAATTCTGACTTTTATGATGCATATTTTTGGACAGATAACCTATCTTTTATGCGTAATAAAATTACGCAATGTTCTGTGTGGCTTCAGAATTTTTGACAGGAAAAGAATCAAAACAAAAGTCATAAAATCCAATCCAGATTGTCTATTTTGAATTGTTTTAGTGCATTTTGCACACAGGATCTGGCCAGAAAAGATGCAGAAAATCGTCCACGTTGGCCAAGCCACCAGACAAGTCATGGTGCAGAAGAGTAACCTCATCAATGTCTGCAGGTAACATGAGAAATGTGAAATTTATTGGTGCCAAAATTTTATCAATTTACCAATTTCAGTCTGGAAATTTTTTTTTTTAATCCAATTAAAGATTCTCCTATGACAATTTTAGCTTTGTGGAGAGTAGGTTATAGCATGTTCAGCAAACCTTGAGGCTTGAGCAGCAAGTCTGGGCCATTGCAATTGTGTGCAAATTGTTTGAAAATTGTAGCACTGCTATCCCGGCGTGCTAAAAGAATGAAAACAGCAATTCAGATTAGCTTAATCTGTTAGGGTCCCATACAGATGATACAGTGCATAACACAGGTAGATTGCCATGATTAGGTGTGTCTAGATAATGGACTTCATCATTCCACAAGAGGATAATACTTCATCTAGAGTGGGTCAGTGCTTCTCTGACCTGTGCCCCCCTGATCTGTGCCCCCCCCCCCCAAACATAGGCGTATCGGAGGGGGGGGGGCAGGGGGGGCGATCGCCCCCCCAAAAGTTTGGGAAACAGTAAGATTCGGGCAAAAAGGCTAAAAAATTCGGGCAGATGATCAAATAAAAACTACTGAAAATTAATGATTTCCAGGCAATTTAATTTGATATGTTTATAAATTTAGACCGTGAAATTCGGGCAAATGTCGCTCGCCCCCCCCCCCAAAAATTGCGCGTGCCGTACGCCTAGGCGGCCCCAAGTGCCTACCTGCCCCCCTTATAAAATTGTGACTCAGGTTGTCAATAAGGTTGAAATACACACTTAGCCAACCCAGCTAACTAGTAGTGTAAAGGCAGGCGCCTTTCCAGAATATTGTGTGTCCCAGATTCCCTCCAGGTGCCCCCCCTTATTAAGACCACCTATTATGCCACTGGCCCCATATTACAAGTGTATTACCATATATATCAGCATGAATAGTGTCATGTTGATGCAGAAACATGCTGAGGAAGGGCAAATATCTAATCCTTATCCAACTGAAGCACCTGGACATTCCCAATGACTATCTATTCAGACTATGCTGCCTTTATATCCATCCATTTATATTAATTCTCCTGAAGGTAAATTCATCACTATAATGAATCCCGAGATGGATAATCTACTTTCATGATTATTCTGCCTTTGTTTTGCCCCAATTTTGGGACATGCCCAACTTTTTGGCCACCTGTCACATGCTATGGAGTACACATTGATTTATTTAATTTATGGTTTAATTCAGGAAGTGCAAAAAGTAGGCCTCTATTTTTTTGTATTAAGTAGCCTTGCTAATAGATTTTATTTTGATTTATATGAGCCTTGAAAAAATTTAATATGACCAAAAAATAGGATTCTGGTTTACTGTAGAGGGAGTGTCATCCCGAGAATGTCCGATATCTAGGTACACTCAAACAGTCAAAAATTATGATGAAAGGCAGCTTTTCTATTTGTATTTTTTTCCTTCAAAGTTATTGCAAAGTTGATGTAAACTTTGCTGTGAACTCCATCTTACAAGTTAAAACTCATTTTCGCGCTACATATTTAAAATTTTTTATCTGACTTATCGCTTGAGCTAATGTTTTAAATTTTGTAAACTGTTGAGACAAAATAAAATTAATTGTTGTATTCTTTATTTTGTCTTTGCAGGATGGCAGTGAAGACCCTGATTGACAAATCCAGCTACCAGGTGCTGGACCCAGAGTGCGAGGAGCTGGTCAACTTCTGCGCCATCTTGGAGCACCTCCTCAACTTCAGGATCAAAAGTTAGATTTATTTTATGATTGCTGCTAGATCTCTATTAAACTGTTTGAACAATAAAAATGTAGAAAATATGTGGGTGTAAAACAATAAAACAAGAAATTCTTTTAAAAAAAAAGAATTGTAGGAACTGTTGTATGAAATATGAGATTTCTTCAAACGCATATTTTATTTTTATAATATTCTGTTGATTTGTTATGCATGTGCAATTACATATACCTCCAATGTACCTACTGTGATTTCACATTTAGTTACCTCATTATTAGGCATGCCTAATTACAGGTGTTACAAACACAGACAGCAAACCAGGCAATGAGAAGCCCTTTTATATTATTTCTCATACATGAACATGAAATTTCTATTTCTATAACAACAAACTAATGCTGAGTTGCATATTTGGATTATTACACCTTTCACATGCTTATGAAAATCACAGGAGTTGTGAGGAGTTGAATATATATAATATTTTCATACAGTGTTGTTTGGTCACATCTATTATATCATCCCTAATCTTTATGTATACATATGCAGTACTTTTATTTGACCAATTTTCTGAAGGAAATCTCTATGAGCTTCAAGGGGATATGCTCCAGGTGTGCTTTGGATATGGTCCCCAATCACTCAACCATGAACACCAAGCAGCTGCTCACTCAACCATGACCTTGATGCTATGGGGGAGTAGCTACTTCCATATCAAGAGGGGGCAATATATACTTGATCTGAAAATTGTACTCACAGACAGCTCCTCTGTGGTATTAACACCCTCCTAATATTGGAGGTCAATCAGGAAGGTACTCCTACCATAAGGAAAGTATCTCTGCAAGTCCAACTTTCTATTGGCCCCCTCCGGAAACTCATGTAGCTACCCCACTGTAGTACACATAAATTGATGACAAAGCACTTTGCTGATGCTTTATGGCCAATAAGTTAGGGACTTCCCATGTAAAGTATTTCTTCATTTGGAGCTTTTAACACAGATCTGAGATGGTCCCTACAAAAAACAATATTTACAGATATATAGTCTGTGTGGCAGCATACCCTCAACTTTCAGCATCTATCCTGCTTCCAGAGGAATCTGTGAGTTTTGTAAATGAGCAATTTCACAAATATAATATTTCGGCTTCTTCCATGTCCAAAGCTGACGTGCTTGATTGCATATATTTTGAAAATTTTGAATTGGACACAACAAAAACTTTGATTGTTTCTTTATTTCCTCACCAGGTGACACTCGCTGGTTCAGCAGACAGGAGTCTGTCTGTTTCTGGAACTACATCCAAACGGCTTGCGACAGCGTCACCCACAATTGTCTGTCCAGCATCAACAATTTGGAGAAAGTCATCACACCGAGGGGCAAGGTATGTTGTAATAGGAAGACACTAAGATGATTTAAATCCCCATAAGCTCTCAGATTCTATTCCTGGCATTGAGATATTTGGATGTTTTTCTTTCAAAATTTTTGATTTCGCCATCCAGCAGTCAACCATTTTCATTGTCTTCACTCATAAATTCTCACAGGATCCCACTTTCAGGACCGTATCTAGAAGTGGCATGAGGAGGCTTTTCCTATCTTTCCCATGTTAATTTTTTGGGCTGGGGGAGGGGGCATGGCCCAATGGCCCCCGCTAAATACCAGTGGTGGGCATTAACTGGTTAATCGTTAATCCGTTAATAAAGAAGCTAACAAATTTAGTAACTATTAACTAAGTTGACTTTTTTTTCATGTCAAGGGAAGTTAGTTAGTAAAGTGCTAATTTTATGTCAAAAAAAGTAGCAAAAAGACACATTTTTTGCATGAAAAAGACTTGAGTAGACAAAAGATAACTAAATAGTGAAACCCAGACAGACATTGTCTGAGTTTTTTCTGTCTGGAAATTTAACCTGTGCCTCTTTTTCAGACAGAAGTGCCTCATTCTGGTACTTGCAGTAAATATTTGCACAGATATTGTCTCAAGTTTTTATCAAAGTAAAAAAAAATTAACTTAACTTTTAACTTTAACTTCAGCTAGTTAACCTTGCAAAAAATTTAACTTAGTAACTTTAACTTAGCTAATGATTTGATTAACTTATTAACTGTTAACTCAGCTAACATTTTTTGTTAACTAGCCCACCACTGCTGCCAAGTCCAGCAGTCAACCAATTTCATTGTCTTGACTAATAAATTCTCACGGTATCCATCTTTTAAACCGTATCTAGAAGTGGCCCCCCTGAATACACTACTGCCCTCGTTTATCGCATCTTGAATTTTCCTTTCAGGGCAGAGCTTGGATCCGTATGGTTCTAATGGAGAAGCGTCTGGCTGAGTATTTGACTGTCGCTCTTCAACAAAGAAAGTTTACAAGGTAAGATAAATTTCCTTATCAAAATTTCTGTCGATGCCTAAAAGTTTTTGTTTTGCATTGGCGCATTTCAATTTCCATGACCTGCAGGTTTATATATAGCGAATATTTTTCAATTTTTTTCCCCTTGACAAGATTTAAACTTAAAAAAAAAAACCATGTAGTTTATTAGTTAATCATTATTTGGTGCCATAAAATGAATGATACTGTACACAGTTGCTGAAAGTGGTATGGAAGCATTGGCATGTGCTGACACCTGGTGTATTCAATTTGTGCAATACCATTTCTGGGAGGTCCTGGGTTGATGTGAAAGCGCTGGAGGATCAGTTTTGTGCTCTTGAGGATCAAAATTGCTCCAGAGGATAACAATGGTTTACAAAAGATATTCACAGAAAGAAAATTGTAATAATTAAATTATTCTTGACTTTGCAGAAGTTGTTACCATGACGGAGCCATCCTGCTTGCAGAAGAGATGCCCGAGATATGTGGCGTCCTCATGGGCCTCAGCGCCATTGATTTCAGGTCTGTATCTCAATGTAAAGAATTAAATTTTTTCCATTTAAAATAAAAGTTTAAGAAGAAGTTTTCAGATGTATACGCTTTGTAATTGCTTATGACAGTCTGTTGTACAACATTTCAATTTCCGAGAAATCTGACTTGCTCCTGAGGGAATTTAATATTTTCCGATAATCAGACTTGTTTGTCAGTGGCTCAGAGCAGCAAAAATTGTGCCTAGGCCAATGTAACATCATATGAATCATAATTTTGCTATTTAAATTTCAGTTTTGACCTGCGCACTCAAGATCTGGACTACAAGACTCCCCCAGTGATTGACTTCACTCCGTATTTGAGGTTTGAACAAAGGTGAGATCTTTGTCATTAACAATTTACCTACTATGAAATGAAGTGAACAAATTATAGGCCTATATATGCCAAAGTTTCAACTTTAGGCCACATTTCTAAATTCTCACATGCCCATTTTTGCCATTTTGAAATTGCAAGATCTTGCATTGGTTGTGGTTTTGTGTTCGTATTGAAATATTGACAAAGTAAGTTACGACACTGCTGGGCTGAATCAAATTAAATTTCTATGAATGTAACAAATTCATTTCAAAACGTTAGTCAATAGTTCTGTACAGTCATGCTACCAAGAATATATTAATTAAAAGGTCTTGTTGATGCATTGTACCATTGTGGAATACAGATCAATGCAGTAGAGTAGTAACAAAAAAGAAGGTCATTATATCAATAGAAATAAACAGAATAGTTAATGCGGGTTTATCCAATGCAGTCCTCACAACATGAGCCTTCACATAATTTTGATGCATCACTAGATGTCACACCAAATAGATCACAATCATCCGTCATCTTGACAACATGTTTATGAGCGTTTATTTCTACTCTTTGTGGTGCAGCCCTCGCAGCATGAGCCTTGACATGATGGAGAGCACAAGCATGCCTTCCTTGATGACGGCCTCCGCTTCCTCCGAGGTGTTCGATGACGAGGAACATTGCGAGCAGATCAAGGTCAGGTTCCTGGAGCTGGACAGACAGTGCAGGACCATCATGGAACAGAAGGTAATTGAGGGTTTTACGTCAAAGAGGCTATTGAACAGTGCAGCTCAGTTGTTAAATGATCATTAATCTATTTATCTAAATGTAGTTGTTTCTGCTCTTCCTTCAAGTACTTTTCCAATCAGATTTCATACCATGACAAGACATTATCTTTATCTAATTTGAGTTATTAATTTCATCCTCCAGGGCTACCTAGAAGAGTTGCTTCGCCTCCGAGAGAGCCAATTAACGGAGATGCACAGACAACAGCGGAAACTGATGGACAAGCTGAGCCACTACCAGGAGGAGAGCAAGAAGGAGAGGCAGCAGCTGGAGGCCGTCATTATAGAGTTGCAGGCTCAGATGTAAGCGTTTTAATATTTTGAGTGTTGCCTCTGTATAGCCCATACTGGTGCTGATGGGGCGTAAAACACAAACTCACATTAATGAAGTGTTGTCACTGAAATAGACTCCCAGCTATAATCCAAAATGACTAAGATATGTTTCAGAGACTTTTGGAAAAGATAGCTGTTTTGATACCTTTGAAAATTATACGTAGCTTGAGTTTCATTTCATTTTTTAGAGCGCTTTCTTTATGAAAACATATAAGAGCGCTACAGTTATAAATGTTACAAAACAAACAAATCAAAAAAGTGAGAGGTTAGACAAATGGTCCTTATCTTCCATCATATTTACATGCATGAATGTAAAGATAATGCTACTACCTCGGAAGTAGGCTAATGACTGAGAAAAATTCAGCTGTTGACATAGCTTACATAAATTACTATCATCCTTCTGAGTCCTTCATCTTCAGCTTCTGAAAAATAAACCAATAAATGGCACGCACTGGTGCTGATGAGACTCAAAACAAATCTGATAAATCAAAAGTTTCAAACGCAATCATCTCAATTACTTACAGAAACAGCATGAAGTCGGTGCATGAAGCGGAAATCCAGCAAATGAAGATCCAGTTGAGGAGGCTGACGACCAAACTTCCCTCCGTGCGCCAACCCGACATCTTGATGCAGGACATGGTCTCCATCCCCCGCACCCCCAGGCCGCCTCTTCCTGGGTACGTTCTTCTTAAGACATATTTATTCTTGGGAGTATTTTGAGAATGTGTAATTATATTTTCTGTATCAAATATTGTCAATTATTTCATGCATACAACTTACACGTAACACAGCAAAGTCTTTACCGGCTGCAATTCATTAACTTTCAAGGTCTCAATATTTCCTGCCCTGTCTTGTCGAAGTGACGGTTTCCATGGCAACCGTAGAATGATTTTGAACTGCACAAAATGTGCAATATTTTGGAAATGCATTCTAAAAGCTTCTAAAACAGCTTTAGAATTTGTACTTGTATATTGAAAATGAGTGTCGATATAAAAAAGAAAGCCTCAGACTTTCTGAACACCCCTTATATTTACGGAATTAAATCTTTGAGGACTTTTTATGCTAAAAGATGGAAGTATTTGGTCTTTTCGCTACAATTTAGTTGACTTGTGGAAGTTCTTGTGTGTTTCAGATCTGAGATTTAATTTCTTGTGTGTTCTATGGTTGATATACAACCTCATCATAGATATTTACTCAAATCGTCTTCTTGTTTTCAGCAAAGCGTTCCTCCACTCTCCAGAGATTGTGGTCAAGTACGCTTCATCCCACTCCCGGCCAATTCAGTTTGACACTCGCAGCGTCCTTTCTGACATCTCCAACATCTCAACTGCCAGAGAAGATACCCAGAGTCTTGTTCCTCTCGCTGGGTCACTGACCTCTCAGCGGTCAAGCGATCATGTGATGTCAATCGACCAATCAGGAATGAGCTCTCTTGCTCCTGTCCAGGTCCATGTTCCAAAGCCAGTGAGCATGCCCAGTCGCGACCTACCAAGAGGAGCGCCACCTATCATCATTCCAACAACTGCACGCCTGCCACCTAGTGGACAACTTCTGGGCATTACGGATTCGCCGAAAATCATTCCTGTTCCATTACCGCCACAAGAAACGACGACAGTCCACGAAGACAAACCTGATCTTGTCGTTAATTGTGACGACTCGGAGAGTCAAGTGGTGTCGGATAATGAGAAGGTCGTCTCGGAAGCCAACAAACAAAATGAGAATATGCAGAATGTTAACATTGACGTCCCCTCTGAGAACACTGTCATCTCTGACTCAGAGTGAGGCTTGTGCATCAAGATGGCTTTAATTGTGGGACTGATATTGGTTTTTGGAGGGAATGATTTTTTGGACAGTTTGCAATCATTCTGCAAGTTACAGTAACTGTGAGTTAACAGTGTTGCTTCATTGTTGTCCGTGAGAGACAATCTGAGATATATGGTGTATTTACAGTCCAGTAATGGCATATAAAAATGATTATTGAACTCCTGAAGTGCTGATTAATCTATAAGGAAAAGCCGGATCTGAGGATTGGAACATTTTAACATTGATTACTCTGCGTCACTGCGTGTGTAACACATTACTTTGTTGTGAGTTATCAACTCCATCAACTTTGCCTCCATCCACGTTTTTGTGGACAGAGGATCTGATGATAAAAATTTACCATTATATAATGTTATATACTCATTCATTGTCTAATATGTATGTGTTTGAAATGTATTGCACATATATATATGTATGAAGATCTTACTTTTAGTATCATTACTGATGTTGGAAATTGAAACCTGTCTCAGTATCTATTAGTTTTTGTACTTTATTTATTCACTTTGATCTCAATTTATTAACTTTATCTCAATTTTGTTGGAAAGGTTGTATTACAAAAGAACGCACAATGATTTTAACTTCCGTGATAGATCAACGGAGGTTGTTTGAAGATGAAACTCAAAAGTGTGAGGTGAGACATGGAATTCCATTGGAATTCAATCAGGTTCCTTTATTGTCCAAGAAGAGTTTTGAATGCACAGAACTTTGACGGTTGTGTAATTCTATTCTGCTTAATATTTTAAGTAGCTGTATGCCTATTATATATATTGACTTATGCTTTGTGATAACATGTGATTGTGTAATTAATACATATCTGACTTAATTATCAATTTATGATAGAATGATAAACGGTGATTTAATATGCATGTTGTGTTTTAAAAGCTGTATAATTATATGCTTAGCTTCAAATTTTTAACTGATAAACTCTGCAACGATGTCACTACACAAAAGTTTGTCAAATTTTCAAAATGACATGATATAAACTGTGATTTGATATCCATGTCATATTTTTGACGCTGGTTGTATTACACACTTAGAATCAAATTTTAAGTGTACACACTTTGCAACAATAAGACTTGTATTACTGCCATTGTTTCCAAGTTATCAAATTGTTGTTTCATCCAATTTGTCTTACTTAAGCATGTTAATTGTGAAGCTTTATGCCCATAAAATCCCTCTGCTTTAAGTCTGCAAGTTTCATAAAAATATCACCAGAACCTGTCTACGATTGAACACTGCATATTTATATGAATGCGATTAAAGAAGTTATGAAACCTGTAGACTGTTATAGATCTATATATTTATGCATGGTTGATACATGGTTGTTTTGCACTGCTTTGAGTGGTGTGCTACTTGTGATATGCCGAGATGATGTGCTAGAGTGTAATGTCCAATCAAAGTTTGTACCTTATATGTCATACCGCTAGATTGATTTGTCTATACATATAGTTATGCACAATATGTATCTAATATTATACCGGTAGACCTGAGTTATATGCGTAATTGTGTCTTATTGCATATTTACTGCCACATGACATGATGTATTTTAAATTGCGTAATTATAAATATATAATAATTTATTGTCATTACTTAATATTAGGTGTAAATGCAATGTATTTTGTGTAATTGCAATCATTTTGCAGTTTTAAGTCTTATTCTTAGGGACCGTTCAGAATTTATGACTGGGGGGGGTGGGAGTTTTGCTGTAACTTCCCGTCAAAAATTGATACCCCCCCCCCCTTGAGTTTCATGTGGATTTTTAATACCCCACCCTTAGGTTTCACGCGTATTTTTAGTACCCCCCCCCCTCGACATACAAAGCAATACACACATATATACTGTTATACATGGCCACGCGTACAGATTCGCGTCATTTCGCGGACTTTTGTGGGTAAAAAAGTCCAAATAAAATGAGTTTATGCGTGTTTTTTAACATTTTTTCTTTGTTAAAATTTCTTACCCCCCCCCCTTGGAAGTGTTGTCAAAATTAATACCCCCCCCCCTTGAAACACGTGTGAAAAGTTAGTACCCCCTCGGCCAAAACTCCCATACCCCCCCCCCCCAGTCATAAATTCTGAACGGTCCCTTAAATTTGCTCTGTTGAACAGTTGTTGTCGCCATTGAATTGTCTGAAATTCAATTTTAATTTGGTGCTAAGATTTTTGTATTAAGCATGTGACATCGAGGAAGTCTGTATTTTAAATTTAGGGCCTTCTAGTTCTACAGAACAATAATTTGATTTAAAAATATGAATACATTTGAACCATTAAAAAAGTTTTTTTATGTATTATAATTGTTCTCAAAATTTACCAGAACAAATTGCACAAAAAATTGTCTTTTATTTATTATTATTTATGTTTATATTATTTGGATTATTTATTGCCATATTTATTTTATATAATACTTTGCCTATTTTAATTGCATTTATAATTCCTCTTATATTTATATTTATCATTATTCTATTATTTGAATTTATTTATAAGCTTCATTTTATTTTATCGCGCTATTTATTGCACCCTATTGCCATTTTCATATCATTAGTATTTATCGTTTCTATATTTATTCATATGTACCTCATTTCGCTGCCAATGTAATAAATTATATTGCTATCTGTGATAATTGACCAATGCTGGTCTAATGCAAATCGACTTTTTTGCTAATTAGCTGATGTATGCAGTCCTGTATGTATGCTAGGTTATTTTACGCATCTCTGACTTATAAATGGACTGATTATAACTTTTGTAAGTTACAACGAACACTGATTTATCGAGATAAATAATCGTAAATTTTTGGATTATTTAATTTTGAGATGCTACTTCTGCAGGTGAGTTGTATTGCTTTTGATATATATACTCATTTTACCACATTGCCAAGTTGAACATGTTCACGTTACTGAATTAAATGAATTGTATTGCTGCATATTTAATAATTTAATAATATTTATAATTGATGTTCACCATATATACACATATTCATCAAGCTACATGTAAATTGCAATGTATCTCAATGGAAAAATATATCAATTAAAAAGTTATATAAATTTAGAATGAAATTTTTTGTTTTCTTTCTTTTAGATTCTTATCAACAACTTGATCAACTATGTAGGACTATGTTGGGAGAGCACAATTAGCGATTAGAGCTGTAGGATTAATCAAAATATCTGTCACTTTCTGAAAGTTACATGATTTCAGGGTAATAGTGCCTTTAAGTTCGAACTGTATTCAAAATTGAGTACATGACTACAAAATATTTGTTCATGAAATAAAGGATATGCTTGCTGTGAAATCCAATGGACCAGTTGGCTGAAAATACAACACTGTCAAAACCAATTTCCCTGTTGAAAATGAACCTATACCATAGCACAGATTTGCGGAACAAGGAATTGAAGAATGTCCACATCGTACAATAGTTATTTACCACATAACACAAATGTAAAGACTCAGACAATACATCTACTTCATCGTTAAATTTTTTTAAACAATACCTCGATAATTATCATACTCTTGAATGAGTTATGAAATATACCACTGAGATCAGAACTGTTTTTAAATATTTTTTTTATTTTCTTTTTTGTTTCACAGTAACTTAAAACAATTGCTCTTTATCTTCATAATCCATTTATATCACCAAGGAACCTTAATGTCCTTCTTTCACTCTCTTTAATAATTACCCAATTTTATCAAGATCGTTCTTGTGTAAATTGTACACGATTCTCTTGTACAATACCAATTGGTGCTTCACAATGAGACAATGTTAAAATAACAATCTTCTCAAAGTTCGTAATAATATTTCATAGCAATAAATAATTGAGTCTTTTAATAGAAGGCAAATCTGCTTCCGAGTTTGACGGACTCCGGAGGGGGAACTTTGTGGGGGTCGGGAAGGTCAGGCAACGGCTCAGGAAGATTTAATTCGTGCTGAAACAGAGAAATTGAAATATAATCAGATATCAATCACTTGACCTAAAAACAATGTATAAGATTGCAATTTCAGAATTTCAGAAATTTTGAATTACAACAACATTACTATGTCATTAGTTCCCTAATATAACTTTATAATTAAAGTTTACGGCAGTTATAGATAATATTTAATTAACTTTTAGATCCAATGCAAATAATCTAATACAACAGTAAAAAAAAGTTTTAAAATGACCATTGAACATTTTGAGTAATATCCATTTGCACAAAGGTCTGTTTCTGAACTCACAAGGAGCTTTCACCCTTCTCACAAGGGCTTCTTCAGCTGTCTGAACTTCCAAAGTTCAGGATTAAGCTTACATAGTTGGGCCATTGAACAGTTTGTGTTTTTATAACTTTCTTTCACTGCTCTGCACATATAATTAGCCTCTCATGCAGATCGAATAGGATCACTATAAAATAAGGAATTAAGGATCAAAGGAAAAGCTTTGCTTCTGACTTTTAAAACTTATATACACCACAATACCACTCCACACACTAGACTCAGTCACATACCTTGGGCATAGGTCTCTTCGTGTGGTGCACCCTCACTCGGGAGAAATAGCCGATCTCAGGTTCTTCTTGGCCCAGTTTGTCTAAAACACATTTGTCGAAAGCTCTCTGCTGCTTTGTGCAACTGCAACGAATGAAATAATCACGATTTTACTAATATGATGTGAATGTAGCAGTTAAGTTCAGTCTCAAACTCGCACTTGCTCGGATTCTCGGAGGGAATCCGTCACTCGTATATGCTGTGAACTATGGGTAATGGTGTGGAACCGTTGCAACGGCCGCCATTCTGAAACGTTCTCAACAAGTCAACCATGCTGACTGATTCTTCAAATTGTCGTGCGAGATGTCAACACTTGCCTGCAGTGTTTCCAGTGTCAGTGGGACTTTCACAGTTAATCTGGGATGACTTTAACATCAACCATTCTTTCCAGTCAGGAAAACTGACAGGTGTCACAGCACTATTTCCTCGGAGGTGTACACTGTTTACATGAGAAAGAGGGCAGATATCCTTGCACCCTATCAGTGTGAAGCGTCAAATGCGAGTGCCAGTTCTAACGAACTGGCTCTCCGCTAGGGCGAGTATGGTTCAGTCTCAGCACTGTCTTCAAACCTGTTATAAATTGCAATTGTCTAGCTAGAAGAGAGATGTGAAAACAGGAATATTACAGCTTGTAGATCATTACCATTCTACACAAAACATTCACGATAAACATCCCTAAATTTGATTCAAATGCTGGTATCTCAAACGTTATATGCCTACTTAGACATAACAACAGTTATGATTTCAATGCAGAACATGACTGAAAGTCAGACAATTAGTGCATTTAAAATATGAATTCATGATCGAAAGTAAAAATTTTATAATTTATTAATTCACAATATTTGATCAATGCCACACTTACGTTCCCAAGCTCATATTGTGGCCAGAATGGTCCAGGCATTTCCAGTAGGTTCCAAATTCATCCGCGCAATTGAGTCGCAGTTTGTTGAAGAAGTCCAGAGCGCACTTTGTGACATCTTTTCCTTCAGAGACGCATTTGCGAGGGTCCTTCTCCTCTGCATTGCATAGCATGAATTCCTAAAGGGAAAAAAAGAAACGTATTGGTCAACATAGTGTTGTATCAAGTATCAAGGAAGTCTCGAGCAGGCACACTGGTTTTCTGAAGGGGCACCCACTATACTAATTTCATATTTTAATTGGGAAACAAAAAGTGCAAACTTATGAGACAAATGTAAAGCATATTCACCTAACAACAAATTTATAGAATTTATCAGTGTTTTCTTATAATGTACCATGGACATGGTAGACCCAACTTTGCCTATGGCTTGGCTAAGTCTTGGCAGGGACACAAAGTGCTACACTGAATGATGTATTGTATGAGGCCTCTGGCCCTGCTAATTGGGGACAATTGCAATTACCTGGTACCTGCAAATTGCTTAGATCCATACAACTGTCAAAAAGATTGCATTGACACTGACAGCTAGATCTGTCAAACTGAGAGTGACAGCTGTCAAAAAAGAACTGTCAAAATGTCAACATGGTCAGTGACATTCACTTTGTTTCTACCTTGCTCTGCTGATCGCAGTATCTGCCGAAGTGCCTGGCCCCTGCCTTCAAAGGAGCAGAACTCATGTTAATCTCAGGAGAACTGAGCTCCTCATAGGAGGGCAGATAATCCGTCTGGGCAAACGGCATCTTGGATTTTGATGCCGCTTCTTTGACCTCCAAAACACAAGAAAATTATCGGCCCTTGTCCCCCTTTGCAGCCAGTTGGTCCAGGCCCTCTGCTGGAAAAACACGTTCACCGGCAGGTGCTGCCACCACCGTTCGGTTTGCTAAGTTTCAATAGAGATGCCCAGCTGCAAACTGCATGACTTTCCCTGAAGTCTCCCTCTCCCAGCAGGTTGGCTCAGCTGATCAAGCCAGAGAATCCTGGCAAAAGAACCATGGCAATTGCAAAGTACCCTATCTACAAGAGATCCAAAAGAACTGTGCAAAAGAATTCAATTCTACCAACAACAAAAAACTAGAAAGAAGGAAACTCAGGCTAATTTAGGGGGAGACCATTTAATATCAAAGCGGGGGGTGGGCTTGGGAGTTTTTTTTTGTTTTTTTAATAAGTAATTTCTTGCTCAGTTTTGGCGCATAAATAAATGTTTTGCCAGTCTTGAAATAAATAATCTCTGGCAGGGGAATTTCTTTAAAAGAACCAACTCTGACAAAGTACTCAAGCAAATAACCATGCAAAACAACACATCTCTGAAAACTCCAGCTTATGAACCCTTGCAAAAGAACCTAACTGACAAAAAGCTCAGGCCAATTAACCCTGGCAAAAGAACTAACTCTGACAAAGAACTCAGGAAAAAGGAACCTTGCAAAAGAACCCATCTCTGAAAATGAGCTCAAGAAAAATAACCCTTGCAAAAGAACCCAACTCTGACAAAGAACTCAAGCAAAAGAACCCTTGCAAAAGAACCCAAATCTGAAAAATAACACAAGCAAAAGAACCCTTGCAAAGGAACCCAAATCTGACAAAGAACTCAAGCAAAAGAACCCTTGCAAAAGAACCTGACCTCCGACAAAGAAATCAGGCAATAGGACCCTTGCAAAAGAACCCAACCCTGACAAAGAAATCAGGTAAAAAAAGCCTTGCAAAAGAACCTAACTCTGATGAAAAACTCAGGCAAAAGAACCCTTGCAAAAGACCCAACACCAACAAAGAAATATCGAGCAAAAGAACCCTTGCAAAGAATTTCAACTCTCTTGAACTATGACAAAGAACTCAGGCAAAAAAGCCCTTGCTAAAGAACCAAACTCTGACAGATAACACAGTCAAAAGACCTTGCAAAAGACCAAACTCTGACAAAGAAAACTCGAGCAAAAAAACCCTTGCAAAAGAAACTGACTTCCGACAAAGAAATCAGGCAATAGGACCCTTGCAAAAGAACCCATGGGTTCTTTTGCAAGGGTCCTATTGCCTGATTTCGTTGCAACCCTGACAAAGAAATCAGGTAAAAAAAGCCTTGCAAAAGAACCTAACCCTGAAGAAGAACTCAGGCAAAAGAACCCTTGCAAAAGACCCAACACTAACAAAGAAAAATCGAGCAAAAGAACCCTTGCAAAGAAACTCAACTCTATTGAACTATGACACAGAACTCAGGCAAAAAAGCCCTTGCAAAAGAACCAAACTCTGACAAACAACACAGTCAAAAATCCTTGCAAAAGAACCCAACTCTGACAAAGAACTCATGCAAAAGAACCCTTGCAAAAGAATCAAACTCTGACAAAGAACACAAGCAAAAGAACCCTTGCAAAAGAACCCAACTCTGACAAAGAACACAGTCAAAAGTCCCTTGCAAAAGAACCCAACTCTGACAAAGAACTCAGCCAAAAAAACCCTTGCAAGAGAACCTAACTCTGACAAAGAACTCATGCAAAAGAACCCTTGCAAAAGAACCCGACTCTGATTAAGAACTCAGGCGAAATAAACCTTGCAAAAAGAACCCAACTCAGGCAAAAGAACTCTTGCCAAAGAACCCAACTGTGACAGAGAACTCAGGCAAGGGAACCCTTGCAAAAGAACCCAACTGTATCAAGAACACAGGCAAAAGAACCCTTGCAAAGAACCAAACTATGACAAAGAACTCAGGCAAAAGAACCCTTGCAAAAGAAGCCAACTCTGACAAAGAACTCATGCAAAAGAACCCTTGCCAAATAACTCAACTGTGACAAAGAACTCAGGCAAAAGAACCCTTGCCAAACTCTAACAAAGAGCTCAGGCAAAAGAACCTGGAAAAAGAACCTAACTGACAAAGAACCCTTGCAAAGAAACTCAAGTCTCTTGAACTCTGATAAAGGACTCAAGCAAAAGAACCCTTGCAAAAGAACCCAACTCTGACAAAGAACTCAAGCAAAGAAACCCTTGCAAAGGAACCCAAATCTGACAAAGAACTCAAGCAAAAAGAATACTTGCAAAGGAACCCGACTATGACAAAGAACTCAAGCAAAAAAACCCTTGCAAAGGAACCCAATTGTGACAAAGAACTCAAGCATAAGAACCCTTGCAAAAGAACCTAGCTCTGACCAAAGAACTAAGGCAAAAGAACCCTTGCTAAATAATCATCTCTGACAAAAAAACTAAAGCAATGAACCCTTGCAAAAGAACCAACTCTGACAAAGAAATCAAGCAAAAAACCCTTGCAAAGGAAACTAGCTCTGGCCAAAGAACTAAGGCAAAAGAATCCTGGCAAAAGAATCATCTCTGACAAAGAACTCAAGCAAAAGAACCCTTGCAAAGGAACCCAAATCTGACAAAGAACTAAAGCAAAAGAACCCTTGCAAAAGAACAAATTCTGACAGAAGCACTCAAGTAAACAAACCCTTGCAAAAGAGGCATCTCTGACAAAGAACTCAAGCAAAAGAACCCTTGCAAAGGAACCCAAATCTGACAAAGAACTCAAGCAAAAGAACCCTTGCAAAGGAACCCAATTTGAAATGGAACAGAAGAACCCTTGCAAAGGAACCCAAATCTGACAAAGAACTAAAGCAAAAGAACCCTTGCAAAGGAACCCAAATCTGACAAAGAACTCAAGCAAAAGAACCCTTGCAAAAGAACCTAGCTCTGGCAAAAAAACTAACACAAAAAAGAACCCTTGCAAAAGAATCATCTCTGACAAAGAACCCAGGCAAATGAACCCTTGCAAAGGAACCCAAATCTGACAAAGACCTCAAGCAAAAGAACCCTTGCAAAAGATCCTAGTTCTGACAAAACAATGCAAAAGAACCCTTGAAAAAGAACCCTTGCAAAAGATCTTAGCTCTGACAAAGCAATTAAGGCAAAAGAACCCTTGCAAAAAAACCTGGCTCTGACAAAAGAACTAAGGCAAAATAACCCTAAAGAAAGAACCTAGGTCTCACAAAAGAATTAAGGCAAATGAAGCTTTGCAAAAAGAGCCTGGCCCTGACAAAGGAACTGTGGCAAATGAACCCTTGCAAATAGACCCCCGAAGTCCACTAGATAAAGTCGACCAGTGAAGTCATAGTTAGTTCAGTCTAGTCAAATCAGACTTGAGTCAGCTAAAGTCAAGTCATTGTTGCATAACTTAATCAATGTTCACCCCACAGAAATGGTTTTGGTACCATTCTAAACAGCCTAAAGAGCACAAGATATATTTAACACTCTAATATACTTTTGTAAATTATATGCAACATAAAAACTCCCTAAAAATTGACACATTCGCACATTCTTTGTGCAAAAATTCGGAAATTTCTGAAGATATAATACTGTAAATGAATATTTAACAGAAACGCAATGTGAAATTCCATTAAGTTAGCTGAAATTAGTTGAAGTCAAGTGAAGTCAGAGTTTTTAAATTTATAACAACTTAGCTGACTAATCAGATGAAGTTCTTGTCAAGCAAGTCAGAGTTTTAACCCTGACTGACTTCGGGGTCTACTTGCAAAAAGAACCTTACTCTGACAAAGTACTCAAGCAAAAGAACCGTGCAAAAGAACCAACTGTGACAAAGTACCTACTCAAGCAAAATAACCCTACAAAAGATTTACTTGGGCAAAGACTCAAGCTTATGAACACTTGCAAAGCAACCTGACTGACAAAAAACCAGGGCAAAAGAACCTTTTTTCTGACAAAGAAACTCTAGTTAATGAACCCTTGCAAAGGAACCCAACTCTGACAAAGGTTCGAGCAAAATGACCCTTGCAAAATAATAAAACGTTGACGAAAGAACTCCAGCAAAAAGAGTCTGACATAAGAACCTTTCTATGACAAAGAACTTAAATCACTTAAATTAACTTTTGCAAAGGAACTCAATGCTGACAAAAAACCTTGAGCAAAAGAACCTTGCAAAACTAGAGGGTCCCCCATACTAACTGCAAGCAGTGTGTGATCTACTGCAGCTGAGTGCAGCTCTCCCGTCCTCCTTGAATCATGGTATATATATATATTTATATACAATGTACATATATATATATATATTATATGTTTGTTTTGTTTGTTGTTTTTTTTACATTTTTCTTATTAAATTTTAATAGAATTTTTTTTATGGTGCCCCCCTCATTCATCAATTCTTTTTTTTGGTAGTGCCCCCTCCAACTTTATAGTTGCAAGAGGCCAAGAGGGGGTGTACCAGAAGGGAGGGGGCAGAATTTTAGTCCGGCGGCGGTGGGCCTCAACCTCGCAGTAGGGTCTGGACAATGTTTTTTTGTTGATTCTATATCTCTGAGATGTCCTCTTTCAGAATCTGAACGATGCCACTCTGTCATCGTTGGGCAATTTGCATAATATGCAAATTAAGGCGGCCATTACCAAAAATCCTGTTTTCGCCTGTATCTCAGTAAATATGCATGATATCAACATAATTTTGGTGTCTATCCCCATGTTTTGAGGGGTAAATAATCCAACTAGGCCATTTCCATACATGTCACACCAATGGTTTTTGCAGAATTGACATATTGAGGTCACCATTACTGAAAATCTTGTTTCTGACGATATCTACGCAAATACAGGTGGTATCAAAATAATTTTGGTATCTATAGTCATGTTTTGAGGGTTAAAGAATGAGATGAAGCCATTCCAGTAAACATCACACCACTATTTGTATTGAACAGGCATATTCACAAAGCTGCCATAAATGAAAATCTTGTTTCTGACAATATCTTGTTACTACACATCGTATCAAAACACTATTGGTGCCTATCACCATGGTTTGATGGATAAAGAAACATAAGTCTTTATTTTAATAATGATCAAACAAATATTTTACACTGTACTTCACACTAGCCACTAGTAGCCAGTGAAGTTCAGCTGAAAAACCATGTGATTTACACCATGTGGTTCATCGTTGTGAACCACATGAATAATTATCTGCCCTTGTCATGTACACAATGAGCAGTGAAGTGATTATGTCACAATGTTTGGGGCTCTGATTGGTCAGTGTGGTTGCCATGCAGGGATTTTCTTGGGCCTTCAAACAAAATAATGCCTCATGAAAAGACTCAATATTTTTGACTGGTGATTTT
Organism: Platynereis dumerilii; assembly: GCA_026936325.1. Taxonomy (NCBI): domain Eukaryota; kingdom Metazoa; phylum Annelida; class Polychaeta; order Phyllodocida; family Nereididae; genus Platynereis; species Platynereis dumerilii. The sequence continues at coordinate 26,763,905 of JAPTHN010000014.1, forward strand.
ATTTTTGTTATGAGATATCACTTATTATCATTGATTATTGTATTCTTCTGTAACCTGACATTCATGAGGTTCACCGCTGTGAACCACATCCCTTTATGCTTTATCTCAGAATAAGCATGTATTTCAAAATAATTGTTGGGAAACAAACTAAGCCATTTCAGAAAGGAACAAGCAAACAGTATGTTAGGATAAAGGTGCGAAGTTATTACAGAATACAATGTACTTCACATGCTGATGCATGTTACCATTATTGATTTTGCTGTGTAGGGAAACAAGTCACGTTCAACAATTTTGTCCCTTGGAACTGAAAACCACCAATTCTTGTGTCCACACTTCCATTTATTTTAATTCAAGGCTAATTAAGTGCTCAGGAAAGAGTTTGAATGCTCCAGGCTGTGAGCATATAATATCTTTAGTGAAACAGCCAAATTAATGTTATACCAAATTATAAACATTGACACAGTAATTACCGTATCAGGTATGCTTGTTCCGGCAGTGTGCTTGCCCATGAAATCTGCAAAACTTTGGTCAAGTAAGCCATTGAACAAGATGCATCTGTAGCAAAATCACGACTTATCGTTTCCAGCGCCTCCGGAACAGCAACATTGTGGCTTGGTCCCAATGATAAGTACTGGATTAAGCATTTACTACATCAACCTTGTTTCCTTAACAGACATGATTGAATGCAGGAAATTGTGAGTCGGAGGCAATTTCCAAATGGCAGTCTAAATATACCATCATCACTTTCCATTTAAATTATCTTTTACAGAATGGACAGTGTTGAAGCTTTCGAGGCCAGGTTTGTCCTCGTGGGGTCATATTTGGATGGCCATGGCCTTGGATGCCCAATTCTCGGCTTTGGACTTGGTCTCGAGTGCCTTTTGCCAGTGATGGAAGTCTTGGTACCTGCCTCGAGGCTACAGTTTGATGGCCTTGGCCTCGGTCTCAGAGGCTCATGCCTCGGTCTGGTGGGTAGCGAATGTCCGAGCATTAACTACAACACTGAAAGTGGAGCTTTTGTCACATTTTTCTACCGATCTGGCATGAATAAAACTCCTCAAACAACCACAATAATTTTCAATGTAACCAATGCAGGCAACTGAAAGCTCATTGAAATGCTAGCAAATTATTATCTCCCTAGGCAAAATAATAGGATTATGAGGTTACTGTATGTCACAAAGGAAAGTTATTTGTGGAGAAAAGGCAATTCTGTGCTGGTCAATGACCAGCTATAATGATCATAAACCATAGGCACTGTTCTAAACTGTCCGCATGCTTTGACAAGGCCAGTGCACTACTTTTTTCAATGTTAATTCCTCCCATTGAAAGATCTTGAGGGTACAGGAAAGAAGCCGTAAAAATAAAAATTCAAGTATTTATTCAACCTGTGCATCGTATTATGATATAATATTGTTCATATCAATTCTGCCTGAGTCTACTTCCATATGGAGGACAGCTCCAGAAATAACTTTTCTTCGCTTGCCTAACTTTTATGCTTTATAGAAGTTGAACCTAACCTCTCATCTGACAATAGAAGGACCAAGTTCACTTCTTATACACTCCCATGCAGTAGCTGACATCACTGGAGAAGGCCAACACTCATGGTTGCCTGTCAGGGGATCAACAGCCATTATTGACATTGAATATTGCTCCGGTTGTTGGCAAAGTCTAGTCGCGCAAGATTGGTAGAAAAAAGTGACATTGTTCACTTTCAGTGTTGTAGTTAATGCCGGGACATCTGCAGCCCAGACCGAGGCATGAGCCTCTGAGACCAAGGCCAAGGCCATCAAAACGTGGCGTCGAGGCAGGTACCAAGACTTCAATCACTGGCCAAATGCACTCGAGACCGAGTCCAAGGCCAAGGATTGGGTATCCAAGGCCATGGCCATCCAAATATGACCTCAAGGCCGGCCCTGAGGAAAAACCCGGCATCGAGAGCTTCAACACTGTTCACTCCGTAAAAGATAATTTATTGTGTCAATGTTTATAACTTGGTATAACATTTATTTGGCTGTTTCATTCAAGATATTATATGCTCACAGTCACAGCCTAGATCATTCAAACTCTTTCCTGATCACTTAATTAGCCTAGAATCAAAACTAGAAGGCATCCAAAGGACGCAATGGCCGCAAACAGGGGGTGGGGGAGGGAGAGGAGGCCAAGTCAGACCTAGGATAGAAGGGAATCGACAAGTATATGCATTTAGACGCCGTATTTTAGCTGTATTTGCACTGCGTTGTCGGGCGCTCAGACCTCGTGTCTTCGTCATCGTGGCTTCTTGTTCGTTGCGAGCGCCCCAAGCAGATAATGTATACGCTTAACGTCACGGGATTCCGCAATGAAGCCCTGTAAAAATGTACAAAACGCTAGGCAGCGCCAAAGTGCAATTTCACAACAATGGCGGACAAGTACAGAGCAGTCGCTTGACTCGAAGAAAATGACGCATTGCTCAATACACGGAGCTTTTCAGACATGGAGAGAGTATTCCTCGGCGAGATTTAGTCACTGTGGTTATAAATTGCACATCTTTCAAGCCCATTGAGTCTTGTGCAGAATGCCCCCCGAGCGATAATGCACGATGTTGAGACATCAAAGGCAGCTCAGTACTAGAATGGACGCATACTGCGGCCATTAATAAATGTAAGTGTGGACATGAGAATTGGTGGTTTTCAGTTCCAAGTGACAAAATTGTTGAAAGTGACTTGTTTCTGTACACAGAAAATCAATAATGCAAGATGCATCAGCGCAGGAAGTATTCTGTAATGACTTTGCACCTTTTTCCTAACATATTTGCTTGGTCCTTTCTGAAATGGCTTAGTTTGTTTCCCAACAATTATTTTGAAATACAAGCTTATTCTGAGATAAAGCATAAAGGGATGTGGTTCACAGCGGCGAACCTCGTGAATGTCAGGTTATAGAAGAATACAATAATCAGTGATAATAAGTGATATCTCATAACAAAAATAAAATCACCAGTCAAAAATATTGAGTCTTTTCATGAGGCATTATTTTGTTTGAAGGCCCAAGAAAATCCCTGCATGGCAACCACACTGACCAATCAGAGCCCCAAACATTGTGACATAATCACTTCACTGCTCATTGCGTACATGACAAGGGCAGATAATTATTCATGTGGTTCACAACGATGAACCACATGGTGTAAATCACATGGTTTTTCAGCTGAACTTCACTGGCCACTAGTGGCTAGTGTGAAGTACAGTATAAAATATTTGTTTGATCATTATTAAAATAAAGAGTTATGTTTCTTTATCCCTCAAACCATGGTGATAGGCACCAATAGTGTTTTGATACGATGTGTAGTAACAAGATATTGTCAGAAACAAGATTTTCATTTATGGCAGCTTTGTGAATATGCCTGTTCAATACAAATAGTGGTGTGATGTTTACTGGAATGGCTTCATCTCATTCTTTAACCCTCAAAACATGACTATAGATACCAAAATTATTTTGATACCACTTGTATTTGCAGAGATATCGTCAGAAACAAGATTTTCAGTAATCGTGACCTCAATATGTCAATTCTGCAGAAACCATTGGTGTGACATGTATGGAAATAGCCTAGTTGTATTATTTATCCCTCAAAACATGGGGATAGACACCAAAATTATATTGATATCATGCCTAGTTACGGAGATATAGGCGAAAACAAGATTTTTGGTAATGGCCGCCTTAATTTGCATATTATGCAAATTGCCCAACGATGACAGAGTGGCATCGTTCAGATTCTGAAAGAGGACATCTCAGAGATATAGGATCAACAAAAAAACATTGTCCAGACCCTACTGCGAGGTTCCCATGAAATCTGGGGTTTGGCCGCCGGACTATTTGGAGTGTGGACAGTGGAGAAACAGGCACCAAATTACACTTTTTAACCATTTATGGAAAATTGAGGTCACTGAAAATGTATTTTAAGGTCTTACACATTGGGGAAAGGTATCTTGGGAAACATATTGAAAGGGGAACATTGGAAGTGAAGGCAGTATGAAGCAGCACTGTCTGGAAATTTTACACAGTGTGTAAAATTTGTCATACGAACACTATATCCACTGCAGCTTAGCAGTGGATAATAACCTAACTTATAAAAAACCCAAGCAAACAAACCCTGGCTGAGAACCAACTAGCAAAATGGTGGATGTGAAGCCGACCCTCTTGTCTCTTGAAAAATTATTTTGATGAAGAATAATTATTCAGTTATTGAAATTCAGTAACCACAAAGTTCAAATGCCCTTCTGCTCAATTTATTTCTGAAGTATTGCGGAAAAAAGAAGAAAAAGAATCTTCTTGGTTTCTTTGTAATCTATACGATTTGGACAGTTAGACCTAAAAATCTTTTCGAAAAAATTCAACCAGGTGACCCCTGTGGTCCTCTGTGCATTTCACTTCATGACACGGCTGAAATGTTGGTCCAACGACCAGGAAAAAAAGGCGAAAATCTAATTCATTGCACACGAAATGTATGAAACCACAAAGACAGCTGTCAGCAGATGGTAAACAGGGAAATATTAGAAAGAAAAAATATCACAAATTTCATGCCAGCCATGAAATATGAACAGGGAGAAATAAGAACCATTTTATTAGCCATGAAATCAAACTCCTTGATTCTGACTTTGAAATGGTACCAGTAGGACTATCAGGTCTCTACTATGGCATTATTTGCCATTATTCTGGGCAGCTTTTGATAATTAATCATTTTCTCAAAGTTTAAAGTAGTTTTAACCCTGTTGAGGTGACGGTCTGGTGGTTACAGGCAAAAACATGCAGCACATGACAAGGAAATGGACCCTTCCAACTCAAAGGTGTTCTATTGCACCTGCCCCTCCTCTTGTATAATGGTAGGGCCCATTACCTGCACAGGTGCTTCGCTGATCATCCCAGCCTAGCTTCCTCAAATGGACAACAGCAACACAGCATTCATGTCATCCAATGCAACAATAGGTAAGCCATTTATATTTAATTAATTTACTCTATTGTTATGCACAAAAAATAATAATTAATGTGACAGTCACTGACTGTCATTGAAATCTCTAGGGAGGGTGATTGTTGCTCTACTTCATTGATGCTTGCAATATAAAAATGGACCTGACAAGATTTTTAAAAATTATTTTGTTTCACTATATTTCATCCTTACTCTTCAGCATTTAAAATATAGAGAATAGTGGCAAATAAATGAAATAATTCTGATTTTATACACATTTAAAATTCATGTTCTTGCTGTAGTCACTGAAGGTTTTTTGCTTAAATATCTGTTTGTTTTTTCTGTTTATTTGCCTGTTTATTTTTATTTTTTACCTTTTTAAAGTTTGTGCTCTCCACGCTGCATCCTGTGCAAATATTGATACAACAGCAAATTCGTGCAATAAAAATATTTTTGCAATTTTTTAAAGGCTCCTATCATTTCCTATTTCTGTGATATTAGAATAGGAAATTAGATTTTTAGATTCATAAATTTGTTTTTGCCTGATGCAAACACAATTACACATTTTTATTGCAAAATGAAATCTCCAACTTCTTTCACTGTTAAAATTATATTTATTTTAGCAATTTTTAGAAGGTCTCTGGAATTTATCTTTTAATATAACTCAGGGAAATTAGGAAATTGGTCCATCTAGTAAAATGTGATGGATTCATTTAATTTGTTTTTATTTTTTGCCAAAAACATGGAGATCCAAGCTTATTTCAATGGTGATACACTAAAGTAAGCCTTTATTAAGCTAAATAAAAAAATATGGAATTTTTTGGATTAGTAATCACTTTGATATTGCTTATTAGATTAATAAGTTAAACTTTTCAATATGAATATTTATATACATTTTTATTGAAAAATCAGAATTTCCAAACGTACTACTAATACTTTAATTCTAAAATCTATAGCTTCATATAGTGACCATGTGCCTTATATGTATGGCTTACATACATGTCAATCAATTTCCCTGAGGATACTATATATACCATCAGTGAAATCCCACAAAAGCTTAGGATCCTATGTATCCCACTTTCCTATAAATATGAGGATTTCTGAACCATTTTAACTGCTGTGTAGAATAGCATAATTTTCCATCAATAAAATCCTAGCTACCATGTGGTGGAGGGGATATCAATATTCGACCAATAACAGCACTTAGCTCTATGTATTAGCAAATAAATATACATAGAGAAATATATACAGAGAAATATATATGGCAGAGTAATATATATATGGCAATGTGATATAGACTGTAACAGAGATTATTGGCCTATCAAGGTTACAATAAGTATATGTAACAGAATTAAAGTGGTATTCCATGAAAAACTCTGTGTGCTATCCTAATGTTATTTTGACAGTGTACTTATTTTACGTGTATGTGCATTTAAAATAATGTTAAATAAAGTCAGTCAATCAGTCAATCATTGTATAAATTTATAATAGCATTGTACTACAAGTGACATATGCATCATCAATGGAGGGACGGGGGAGGGTTAATTAGTTCAGTTGGAAGCTCAGAGCACAATACCAACCTAATTGGCTCAGTTGGTATGGTGCTTTGAGCTTCGAATTGCAGGGTCCCAGGTTTGATTACAGCTCTGGTGTCTCTGGTTAGTCGCCTGGACTTATGTTGGACAGCAGTTTCAATCATCCTTTGTCTCATTTCTGTGTCCTACTCCTGTCCTAATTAGCCCACTATCGTGCATAGATATAGGACTTAAAGCCCCATCCATCCTCTATTCATAAATAAAGCATTCAAATCACATTAATAGCTCCATGTGTAATTAGGATCTTTTGATGATCAAATAGACCCATGTTGGACGGCTGTTTCAATCATCCTCTGCCTCATTGCTGTGTCCTTCTTCTGTCCTAATTACTAGTAATTAGCCTACCAAGTGCATAAATACAGGACATAAAGCCAATCATCCATCAAATTGATAATCAAGTGGAGAAAATGACTGATGAAATACATTATATACTGCATTATATATTCCTTATTGATCCAAAGATTAAGTCAAGGTGTGTCCCTTTTCCTGTACATATTATATAAATTAGTTATTAAATTGAGCTTATTATACAGGACTGCTGATCAACGTAAAAGAATAAAATAAAAAACCGTACTTAATGGCACCATTAAGTTATTCCATGCTTTTTTGAAGAACACTCTTTGCTAGAGGTTGAGTATTGCGCATACACAGTTTTTATATGCACATATCTTTTTACCTGTAATATTTTATTAAATGAGGCTAATTACTTAGCATATCAATTCATGATGTCAACATGTTTATTCCTCATACCAATTCATGATGTCAACATGTTTATTCCTCATACCAATTCATGATGTCAACATGTTTATTCCTCATACCAATTCATGATGTCAACATGTTTATTCCTCATACCAATTCATGATGTCAACATGTTTATTCCTCATACCAATTCATGATGTCAACATGTTTATTCCTCATACCAATTCATGATGTCAACATGTTTATTCCTCAATTCATGATGTCAACATGTTTATTCCTCACCCACCATCGTCATATCAAATTGCTCCCAAGTAAACATCCTGAATGATCTGGTTTAAAAAATAATTTAATGCTTGCTTACATCAGAACTAAACAGAGTGTGTGAAATGTGTAAAATATGGAAAAATAAATGTGGTTTTTTATTGCTCAACTTTGCCTCCAACAGTATCTTGTAAAACCTGTCTTGTGTTAGGAGACTAAAAACCAAGCAGAGCCTCCCAGTGACTCCAACATGAAAGGATAGGGAATTGTGAATAAAATAGGGATAAAAATTATACCCCCCCCCCCTTCCTCACTTATTCCCTCAACCGAGAAATGTCCCGCTGCAATGATGGCATTGTGTGAGCTTGGCTGTGAGGAGGTTTTATGGCGTTTCATATCACCCTATATCAAATTGGTATTAAAGAGCTTCAAAAATAATATTATTAGCATGTATTAAGTTATACTTCTTGCCTAGTTTTTGGATTGCGACTTTTCTGATTGTCAAAGCGTGGTAGCCCAAAGCTAATTAGGACAGGAGGAGGGGGCACAGCGATGAGTTGAAGTATGATTGAAACTGCTGTCCAACATAGATCTGGGTGACCCAGCCAGAGCGGTGATCAAACATGAGACCTCCAGATACGAAGCCCAAAGTGTTACCAACTGAGCCAAACTCCTTGGATAGACAGACAGACAGATAGATAGTTAGATAGATAGATAGATAGATAGATAGATAGATAGATAGATAGATAGATAGATAAATAGATGAATGGATAGATAGATTTGATTTATTGATTGGTCAGTTGGTTGTTTGGCTGACTGCAGTCCTCTAATTATCTCAAAGAGTAAGAAATATCAAAACAAACGAAATTACCAGTGGTCTTTTCAAATTACCTGGTGTATAGCCACTGAAGCAATGGACCTCAAAATTTTTAATTCACTGCAACCAATTCACATGATCCTTTAGAATTGAGAAAATCAAATTAAAATCAAATTATCAGTAATATGGATCCACCTCATTGGCAAACTCAAGCCTCAAGCCATTAGAAGTGACACAGAACAAATATATAGGTAATTCAACACTTGTAAACATGCTAAGTGGAAATGAAAAATTGGAGAAAAACTGGGGAAAAAGAGCAGTATATATTCAATCATCGAAGTTCATTTAAATGTTTGATGAAAAATGATCTGAGCTAAATTTGTCCAAGGAGTGTCAGACAAACGTGATGCAGTGAGAAATTGGTCTGGTCTATTTTGAAGGCATGTCTGGAGTGAGTGGAAATGTGAATGGGTTTATTGTTCATACAAATTCTTATAAGTTATTCATTCCATGTAAATACATGGATTATTCTGTATTATTCTCTTGAATTTATATTTACTGTGACGAAATAATGATACATTAAGTTCAGGATATGATTCATATAATTTGATTCACTTATAGGGTAATGATTTACAATAATTATTCATTTATTTATTAACATAAATTTATTTATGATTAAGATGAATATTTACGTAAAGAATGGTAATAGATTAATGATATATTTTATTTACGTAAATTGGTTTACTTTAAATACAAAATTGAAGGGGGTACCTGACTATACCTGTATTTGAAGGGCAAAGGCAGAATCTGCCCTTGGTAGGGTACGTTATTGCTGGCCTAGATGAATAGCTGATCCCCATAAAGCAGGAGAAAATGATTGGGTTTAAAAATCGTGTATGTATCAATGCACCATGGTAGGCCAATGAGGACAGAGGGCATAACAATGAGACAAAGGATGATTGAAACTCCTGTCCAACATAAGTCCAGGTTACCCGACCAGAGCTGTAGTCAAACCTGGGACCCAGCGATTGGAAGCTTTTAAGCTCTCAGAGTGCTGTACCAACTGAGTTAGCATCCTATTTAGATATTTATTTACATGCAGGGAAATTGCTGCTGGGGGGGGATCCAGAAAAATTCCGGTTGGGGGGTCTATCAAGCTTTCGCTTCGCAGAACACATAGTTCGCGACATATCGCGACCATGCGATGATAAAATTAACATGTAAAAATATTAAAATTTTGGTCTGGTGGGGGAGGATGCAACTCCCCTATCCCCCCCCCCCCTGCGTCCGTCCCTGAATTGCTGCTATTTCTTACTGAATCGTGCAACTTTAAATCGAATGAAAACCTTATTTTGACATGTAATATGCATTCATAATAATCTATACATGTGATTGTATGTGGATGATTCTTGGAACATTTCGTGTCTGGCACCATGCACATCATGTAGCATGAGGGGCCACGTGCAGGTAATTGCACAAATTGGTCCTAGGGGTTGAAGAAAATGACAAAATCATGCAATGCATGGCATGCTGTTTATATATAAACTGCATGCCATGCATTGCATGATATTTGAGATGAGCTGAGATGGTGACACCACCCTAGTAAAAGGTAAGATGCAATATATGCAAACAGGGGGCAATATGAGATTTTTTGAAGTGCAATATTAGATTATTGCACCCCTCCAATGCATTATTGCAGTAATATGATAAAAGGGAAAACAAACAAAAACGAAATTTAAGGAAACAGGGAAATGAGAGGGGAAGGTGATGAGGAAATCAAGTTATAAATCAAAACAGAAATCTGCACCTAGCTATAGTGTCTGTCTGTTGTCTGGTTTAATACCCTAGCTACTTGATTGTAGGCAAGGATAATTATTAATTAGAAGTCTGAGAAGTAAGGGGGAGAATTTAATATCCAGGACTTTCAGTTTTTTTTTAATTGATAAATTCTTCAGTTTTGGTGAAATAAAGAAATACTTTCTGGGCAGTCTTCAAATAAATAATTTCTGGTAGGGGTATTTCTTTAGAAGGTGTTGCTTGATTTAGGAATGAATATTCAGGGACTTCGCGAGCTTGAAATAAATAATTACGGCTGCCGATACCATGAAATAGATATTTCGCCACCGAGAAAAACTCCAAGCCGCCTGATCATTAAATGGTTGCCTTAGATCTAATTAAGGTTTCAGTTGAAACCGTCTTTCCCAAAGTTGAATTTGCACCTCTTGAAGTCATCTACATTTACAGAAGTGCAAATTCAAGTAAATACCAAAATAGTCCAACATGCTCCTTGTGAGGTCATAACCCTATACTTGCCATGTTATAGCTGTAGTGATGACTCATATCCAGTCACTGAGGTCATATCCTATAGTTGTCATGTTGTCAGCACAAGTCAGTGAATCATTGAGTCATACCACTCACCAGTGAGGTCATGCACAGTATTTCTCCCAATGACAAATTTAGTTAATTTACCTGTCATTTCAATGTAAAAGATAGTACATGTTGTGACGTCATAGATGTTCTCAAAGAGCCATTATTTAATTATGTAATTATTCATCCATCTCTGGCTGTAAACACATCAATTGATGGGGTTTTTTAGGTAAAAAACTGTATGTGTATACACAAAGACACTATAGATACCAACTTGCGAGCTTGCAGGTGCTGAGTTTCAGTTTACTTCAAGCCATTTTAAAAAGGTCTTTCATATCCTCCAAGGGTATTATTAAGACCTGCAGTACCCCGGGGGATCATCCGGTGAAAGTTCTTTGGCCAAAAGATTTGACCGGAGTCCTGACCCTGCAGGACCTTTGGCTAAAGTAAGGGATCTTTTTAAAAGGAACTATTAAAAATGTTCCCCCTGATCCCAGGGCTGAAAGGGCACTATACCAGCACAAGGAAAGGGCACCAGGGCCAAAATAAATGCCTTCAGCAGTTCTTACTTGAGCTTGGCTTGAGTGTAAGGTCATTTTTACAGCTGCTTGTTACAGCTGCTTGGCAGCCTGTATTGTAGGAGGCATTTTCGGAAAGGTTCTGACCATAAAGGTGGTCGCACTGTTTCACCTATCACGTTAAAACTTAGTATACAGTCTCAACATAATATTATGTTTTTTCCATCAACTTTTGGTAAACTTCTGTGACAACAAAATTTTTATTTTCTAAACTAAAATGTTCGTTTTTGGCGCGAATTTCAAATGTTCTACTGCAGTGACAGCAGTAGCACTAGCAACAGCCAAGTTCCAGCCAGGGGGTAGTTTGCAAATTCATTTAAAAAAGGAAGGAAGGATGGAAGGAAGGAAGTAAGGAAGTAAGGAAGAAAGGAAGGAAGGATGGAACGAAGAAAGGAAGGAAAGAAAGATGGAAGCAAGGAACATATATATATATTATATGGACAAATATAGACTCTTACATAGATAGATAGATAGATGATTAGATGGGCAGATAGGTTGATATACTGATATAGTATATCTACAAGCAGCTGTTAAAGTGCTTGCACGTTATTAGTGCTGGAAATATAATGCTGCATGAGGGCATTATCTATGTCTGTCAAGTTGCCAGTATTTTATACATGTACTTAACAGGTAAGAGGGAAAAACTCATTTGACCTTTTGACTAACTGACTGACTGACTGACAGATTGACTGACTGACTGACTGACTGACTGACTGCCTGACTCAGGCCGACTGGCTATCTGGAAATGTATACTAAAGGTTCTATAAAGAAGGTTCTTCCAATAATAATTATTCCTGAAAAACTCTGCAAATTTATATAGGGGAACGAGGGGCAAAACGGGCCACCTAACTTCGAAGGCTCGCTACACGAAGGTGGTATATCATGCGAATGCCAAATAAGGTCTGATCCATGAAGAAGTACCAATACCACTTGCTCAAACACGGAAAAGTGCTTTTTTAATAGTTCCAATTCAAATTTTTCCCTATTTTCAAAAATGCAACTTTATCCCGTTTTGCCCCGTGCTTGGGGCAAAATGGAATTTCATACGGGGCAAAATGGGAAGAAAAAAAGTTGCAAAAGTTCTGCAATAAATCAGTTGTTTTGAAAATAGCCTTACAAAATACATGTTTAAAAAACTAAAATGCATTACTTCATGTCATTGCAATGTCAGAATATTGCAGAATACTAAGAGTAAACATAGCAATAAATTATGAAATCAACATCTCAATACAGGATGCAATTATAGCTGGGAAGTGATGCTATAGTAATTCTACATACAGTCTATGTTATTATTTGATTAATTATTTAACCCTAAACATTAGGTTACAAAAGAAACAAAATTAGTTAAATTTTGTGGAAATGTGACATTTTTATGAATATTCACATTACTCTGATTCAGAGTTTTCTTAATAAGTTAACAATTTAAACTGGTATTGCATTTTACTATGCTTTTTGAAAGCCAGTTACATTCGTTTCAGTTTCAACAATACTGGGTTTTACCACTAAGCCTAAATCCTCAAGGTATTACTGATGACATGGATTAGATGCACAAAGCTCTTGTGATTTTTTCAAATTTTGCCTGTCATATGAGCAGAAAGTGTATCAAATGTCTCAAATGTCATGGTTGAATTGACCCAATATCAAGCTTCAACCTTTTCTAGGCTTGGATTGGTTTTTTGTGCTTCCCATTTTGCCCCCGCAGGAGGACTCCATCTTGCCCCAACCATGCAGGGTAGATTAATAATGACCTACTCACACATGACTAAGCACCAGACTACATTTTTTTGCTTAAAACGCAAGCTTAGTAGTCCTCTAATAACACTGACTATGAATTACTTGGCTGGAAACGTCATTGGAGGTATTACACCATTTACAAAAATTATGACTTTTTTTAGAAAATCAATCAAAAACTTCAAATTAACATAGATGCATACCTGCAACGTTCTCATCAACGAAAGTCTCAGGAAAAGTTGGTCATGTATCCTTTTTATTTTCCAACCAAAAAATTAGAAGGCAGGTCAAAATGTTCCGAGAAAACTTAAAAAACCATTTTGCCCCGCCGCTCCGTTTTGCCCCTCGTTCCCCTAAACTTAGAGAATCCAGAATTTTACAAAAATAATTTTAATTTTAATGAAAATTGCAGGTTTCTGATTTATAGGGTTTTTTAAAACTTCACATTTGGAGTAATTCATGTTATCAATCAAAACAATTACAAGTTCATAAATGCTGATTGTCCACATGCTGAACTTTCATGAACTTTTTGCACTTCCCAAAAGTCCATTCATAATACCACTGCCTGTGGAAAATGGCTTTTGGTTAGCATTTAGCAATGGACAATTCAGGTTTGCATTGGATTAGGGTTTATTTATTGACACAAAGCAATTTTACATCACACCCATGTAAAGTTCACAGCTGGATCCTTTTGTACTTAACCATGAGTTGGTAATCAGCATTAAATGGCCATTTATTGACTCCTCACAGGTGTGGAATGCTGATATGTGAGGCAAAAGGTTCTAAATGCTTTTGGGGGTTAAGAAGGGGGGAGGGGGGTTTTGTGTTATATAGTGGGATTATGTTGAATACCGTCACACAGTAATTATTTCATCTGACAATTTAATTTTATAGTAAACATTACAGCTAGAGAGGGCAGTGTTGGAAATTGGAGTGGGGGGAGCTTGGGGGAGCTGAGCTCCCTTGACCAGAAAACGGGGGAGCCATTCCCTGCAACAGCTCCCCCAATGATCAGTGGTGAAATGCGATTTCCTGTTCACTTTTTCTGTCCACTGTGGTTCTTTTGGCCAAAATTATACTCTGGAGGCAGGAATTATTTCCCTTTTAAAATTTTAGGATGGCGCGCCATTGTGGCACAAGCCAAGAGCTCGCCTGATAAAGGAGTCAGAAAAAGTAGTTGTCAATCAATTGGTAAATCAACACAATTTGTTTTAAAAATATTTGATTGCAAATGGACCAATAAAATGGTTTATAAACGCCTTGAGTTTCAACACTTTTCACCATTTTCAAGGACACCAGTGAATAAATGACACACTGTACTTGTACACCAATGAAAGCATTGCAGTGCTCATTGATCACCGATGAAAGGGAGGGTTCATTAAATTCAATAAACTGAACATTTCCAAAAGTCCCATGTTGTGTGACTGTGTTACTTCACTGAGGCATGGAAGGAGACCTTTGTATACCAGGGGGGTACTGGTTCCGGTGGTCACGTGAACTAGACCATGTCCATTGTAACCCCATGTTGGTGTGATGACCTCAGAGAAAATGGGGAGAGTGAGAGAGGGCTCAGTTGGTATAGTGTTCTCACTGTTTCAGGTTCCAATCACTGGGTTCTGGGTTCAAATCAAGCTCTGGCCACTACATTGGCTCAATTTGGCTGGGTCACCTCTTAATTGATGGACACATCTATGTTGCAGCAACGTTGTAAACTTGTGATAACGGTACAGTGTTTGTGAAAATAACATAGAATTGTATGGTAGAAATGATGTTGTCACAAAGTTGTGAAGAAATTTCGAAGATATGGCATTAGCATGCAATGTTGTGGTAACGTTTCACAATGTTGTGAAAAATGTTTAATGTTGTTGATTTCTACGTGACTAACAGACGAGCCCTCCACCAATTAGCAACATTGAGTTTACGTTGTGTGCCCCATGCAACAACTTAGCCTATATTGGGCAGCAGTTTCAGTCATCCTTTGCTTATTGCTGTGTCCTCCTGCTGTTCAGCTCCTGTCCTAATTATCCTACTGACCTATAAAAGTACAGGTTGTAAACCCCAACCATCCAACAAAGAGAAAACATCTTTTCCAATATCTTCCTTATCAAAACAATTTCGAGTGTTTCTTTTTTATTCATTCACTAAAGTCAAGTCATTTTATTTTGGCAGTAAGTTTTTAGCCAGTGAAACAATCTATGATTAAGTCTGAGATTTAATTTTTGGCTTATTAGGGTGAGCACACCATGACCAAGCATGATTTGGACTAAATTGATGTCCTATGATCCCCCAGCTCCATCATGCAGGCACTTACAATGCTAAATTCCTGCTGCTCTTCAGCACATTTTGAGCTATTTTTAGCCTTCTGTTGTGACGTCATCAGCATTGTTGGCCCTATGACATCACTGAAACAATGGTGACGTCACAACAGCAGCAATAGAAGAAAATGGCTTCTTGAGCTGTGTTGACAGCAATGTTATTCCAATGGGATTACCTCAAAACTATAGCTGCAACATGCCAATACTTCCTAATGTTTATGAAACTGTTTGGTCAAGGCGTCAGGAACAGGAGGAGACAAGTATTTTTGTCAAGAGTAAGGTATGTTTTTAATTATCAGCCAAAAACTTACTGCCAGAAAAAAATGACTTGACTATAGGCCTATTCACAATTTAGCTACTGAAAATCATTTTATAGCCAAATTCACTTCCCCTTCACTCATCACGATTTCATGAGTGTTATGATTATCATGAATCAGCAATCATTAAAATATTAGAATGTAAAGGGAAGACTATACCAACACAAAATTATAACAAAAAAGAGGATTTCAGTCAAATATAACAGTTAAGGTGGCCGTAACCCTCATGTTATAAATGTTTTCACACTAAATTGACTGAAGGCAAAAATGGAAATTGATTTGTAGATCAGGAGCAAGCATTTGATGCAGGAGTCAATAAAATTATCATCATCGATTCACATTGCAGAAAATTGTGCTGAAAAATGGTGTTGTGTTTAAACTGCACCCCTCTTGGCTGGGATTAGCTATTGCCCTTAGCCCTAAGCACCCTGCTGGTCACTGGAGCAATTAATGTGACTTTCCTAATCCACCTGATCTGATCCACTTTTAAGGTACTTAGGCCTAGCAATTTAGTTAAAATGCCATTATACGCCGTTGCTGTCATCCACAGTGGAATGCACCGTGGCTGACAGCTGATTTATTCTAATTAGATGCAAGAGAATGTTCCAAACTCCAAAGCTAACACTGTGTAAATGGGACAAACAATCGAATGCTCTTGTAAAGTCATAATCAATGGAATCTACCTGATTGGTTAATGCAAATGACATGTGGAGTAGATACATGGAGGTTATCCTCTTCTTTCATGGTCCTTTAAATGGTAGATTTGTGTTAGCTCCTTGTGGTGATCTAGCATGATGGATTGATGATTGTGGCTTTTCGTCCTGTGTTTATGCACTTGGTGGGCTAATTAGGACAGGAGGAGGACACGGCAATGAGGCAAAGGATGATTGATACAGCCATCCAACATAGGGTAGGGTAACCCGGCAAGAGCTGGATTCAAACCCTGAACCCAGCAATTGGCAGCCTGGCATGCTACCACTGGACCAACCCTCCCACTATCTGTACAAATAGCTAAAATGTTTGATCAACACTGGACCAACCCTCCCCAACCCCGATCTAACATGATGGTTGTCAGTTGATTGAATATAGACCCACACAAATAACATTTTTGATTAAACATGGTTGTAGGCCTAGATGTCAGTGAAATTCCGTAAAAGTTGTTTTGTATAAAATTCGAAATGGTTTTACAAGTAGCAATGTTATTGCATTCATAAAAGCCTACAAGTGCTAATTAACACATTGATGATCATTTGGTTTTCACCTTGGAAATCTGCATATCAAATTCCTAATTAACTGCTATGAGAATGCTCTTGTTGAATAGGCAACTACCTTATAAACACCTTCAAAGCTTTCAATGCTTCTCATATCCCTGAAATTTGCAAACTCAAGTGACTTCAAAAACCACAGGGTCTGTTTTCTCAAGGACATAGTGCCCTGGAAAAGGACATAGGACCCTGGAAAAGGACATAGGGTCCTGGAAGGGGGAAGGACAGTGTTGTGAATGTTTAATTTGAAAGAAGTTGTTTGTTTACTGTCAGTTGTTAATGTTTTTCAAAAATGGAGTGGATCAGATTTTTTCAGCAATGTTGTCTATTGTATTGATTATTGTGTGTCATCTACACTCTTAAAAGTAAACCTCATACGAAAAACCCTTCGTGGTTTACTGGCTTTTCCAAATCGTTCCAATTAGGGTTTTTGGAAATACCATGCAGCTGTATTGTCATGAATGCCGAAGGTTTTTGGGGAAACCAAAAATATATATGTATGCAATTATTCATTTGGTTTTTCAAAATACCAGTTTGTCCTAATGTCTTTAGATTGATACTTTGTCAGTAAGTCTTCAACAATGGTTTCTTCCCTGACAGAAGTTTCAGTGACAATCATTCTGAAGATAATTTTCATGAAATTCTCAAGGGGCACACAACATAAACACAATGTTGCTAATTGGTGGAGGGCTGGTCTGTTGGTCACATAGAAATGTATGGTAGAAATTATGTTGCCACTATGTGAACACAATGTTGAGGTTTTTCGCAATATTTGAAAATGTTGCCACAACATCGCATTCTAACGTGATAACTTTGACGTTGCATACATTATGACAACGTCGTTTCTGCCACACAATTCTACATAATTTTCACCAAGATGGCGACATTATCACAACATTGGATTGTCAATTGTTCTTTACCTGAAAAAGTTGATTATATTCCTGATGATGGTCAAATAAAGACTGAAATATTGAAAAAGAAATTCTCAATTTTAGGAATTGTATGAAGTGACAAAGTTCTTTAAAGAAAAAACAATATTTAGTTACATTACAATACAAAGTAGCTATCTGGTGAATTCACTAACTCATCAATACATTACACTGTATCAGTCTTAGTGACAGTCTATCAATCTATTGAGTATTGAACTGCACACTGCACTGCAAATGTTAGATTATTTATTGTTAGATCACTTATCGATTTCTAGTTCTGCTCAATATGATATAAGGCCTGACATTATTAATCTTTGGCTTATCCAGCACTTTTTCCTGGGCCAGTTCATCAGACAAAAAACAAAACAGTAATCTCAATTTTTCATTATGTCAAATCGATAAAAATTGTGGGTTAGCCAAAATTTTTTCCGTACGCAGAAAATCTGTTGTGTCGGTCAATCCGAGAAGCAAAAAAAATTTAAAATGTTTGGCCTAAGCAGCTAGGATATAGAGAGAAGTGGAGAGAGAAATGGTGTGAAATCAGATCAATGAACTGTCGGTCTTGTACCTTGTATAATATGTAGCCATTTGATAGGCAATTAAGGCATTTTGCAGTGCCATTGGCCCATGCCAAGCCTGAAGGAGCTTTATGTAATTTGCATAATATCATATATTTATGTTTGATCCTAAAATGCCACATATAACATTATAGATACAACATAAATGGATTGGGATCTCAGGATAGTTTATAAGACACACTTCAGCCAGAAGCTTGGTATCAACTGTTGAGGAATATAGAAGTTGGTATAATTCTATTATAGTAAATATATAGTGGTTGGGATCCGTACAGGTCAGAATTTAATATCGAGGAGCATGTAATACCATGTACATATCTATTTAAGTTGAAGTGCAAATAAGATTGCAGAAAAAGAATATATTGCAATAACAATATTTCCTTAATTATTACAGAACTGTACCATGCAAGTTTTACACTTCAGAAGTATTGTAGATTGTGGTTTGACTGCAAAGTCTGCATGGATGAATCAACTTCATTATCCTTTTGATTTTTAGTGAAAGATGACTTTTGTGAAAGATGACTTTTGCTCTTGTATGTGATTGCACAAAAATTTCATGGATCTCCTTTAATAATAATCATGGTGCAACAAAACAGTTATTAGGTGAATAACTCTTGAATGTATGTCCCCATATGGCATATTCATTGTTGTTATGCATTTCTTAAGTTTTGAATTAATGATATCTATCAGAGTTAAACAATGGTAAGGAAGCCTATAAAATTTGGTAAATATCTTCAGTTGTCATAATATTTGATTTCAACACTTAAACCTCCACCAAGCCAAAGCCCCATGCCTCTTGGTTTGCCTGCCTCATATTGCAAGCGTTTTATTCCCCCACTAAGTGTTAGCAAGAATTCGATAAAAGCATGACATGAATTTTCAATCAGGTTTTTATTTGGCGCTTCAGAGTGGAGGTGGGGAATACAAAATGGCTGCAGTGCAGGTATATAGCCTAAAACAGAATGATCAAATAACATTTACATATTACAGATAAATGTATCCAGTAATTATCAGTTTGTACTCCTGGGTTGGAATCCGCTCTGGCTGGTCGTCTGGACCTGTGTTGGATGACAGTTTCAATCATCCTTTGTCTTATTGCTGTTTCCTCCTCCTGTCCTAATTAGCCTACCAAGTGCATATATACATTACATGTACAGGATATAAAACCCATCATCAATCCGTGTATTCTTTAGAATAGCTCAAATTGAACAAATAATGATAATTTGTACTAAGTTGTCTCAGACAGAAAATGGTGGAAAGAATAGAAAGAAATCCAGGAACTAGTGCTTCTGCCCCCTAACCACTCATAAACACCCATTCCAAAAGAGCAAATTTTGTTACAGGATCCAAAATCGCAAAACTCTTGGTACAAAATCTGTGTCCAAAGCTGAGAAAGTTTTGGTTCTCACCAAAATACAATAGAACACGTGTGTACAGAAAACTGTAGATAAATACATTTTTATGTTCTTGTATGCTTCTGACCACATTTTATGTAGTTTATTGGTGATTTTTTAGTATTTTTGATTTTATATTTTTTAGCCTATCAACCTTGAGAGAACTGTTCACAGATTTGTCCCCACTTTCTAAAGCCTTGTGAAGATCTCCAGTTCTGTTTATTTGTAAAAGAACTTATTTATTCACTTATTTTTATTGTGGGGATCTCCTTAAGATTTTATGAAGAAAAAAAGTCAGATATAGAAAAATCTCTTGAAAAGAAGAAGATTCGGTTATGAATACAAGTCTGACTTCATAAATGAAGTAAAAAGAAATCCATAAAAAAGAAAGAACACAAGAAAAAGATGCAAAAATTTAATAAAAATATCATATTACTTGGTAAGGCCACGGAATAAATGTAATATGCCAAGATGTAATTTGAATAGCAGACAACTTGCATTATAAGTTTATTCATGAATATTAAATGGTTTCATATACAAGTTATTAGTTCTACTAAGAATTAGTCAACACCTAAAACAACCCAAGGGGCACACAACCTAAACACAACGTTGCTAATTGGTGGAGGGCTCGTCAGTTGGTCATGTTGAAATGTATGGTAGAAATTGTGTTGTCACAACGTTAACTCAACCTCATGTCATGGTTTGGTTTTTTCATTGTGAAACGTTGCCACAACATCGCATGCCAATGCCATATATTTGACGTTTCTTTCCAATGTTGTGACAATGACATTTCTATCATACAATTCTACATAATTTTCACAAACATTGCAAAATTGTCACAATGTTGCTGTAATGTAGATGTTCCCATTTGGAAACCAGCCTAATTAAGTTGAGGCAACACTGTCAATAAATTTGAAATTTAGTCTGATAATTGTTGCAGTTAATCAACACAACTGTGAAGAAAAACTCAAAATTAATGTGTGACATTCTTAAAAATAGTTTAGCTAAACCTGTCTCCAGGCTTAAATACAAATACATCTACAATGCAGTTAATCATCATCATAACAAGCTTTGAAGCAAGAAAACAAGTAATACGAGCTAAAGTTAATTAAAAGTCCAATAAAACTTTTTGCAATATAAATTGTATAAAATAAACTGTTGATTTCACTGCAGCCACCACATGCTTACACCTGCCACCTGATTTAAAATGCAATTTATTGATGTGAGGAAAGCCACGTTGATTCATAGTATTAAATATGATAATATGACATACATATTATATAATTTATATATTTCGAAACTTGAGTGGATCATCCATACATGTGTGTATATTGAAAGGTATAATAAAGGTTATTTATTCACACATGAGATAAAGATGTATGAAAGAGCAATTCGGACAGTGTATAATGATTTTGTGAGTCCGTGTCATGAGTTGCTAAAAAGGTCAAATCGTAAAATGTTATTTGAAGAGAGAGAGAGGATGTTTTGATTGAACTGGTGTATAAAGTTTTACATGGATTGTCGCCACCTCTTGAGGAAAATATGTTTTTTAGAAAGAGATTAAATCACAACTTGAGAGATACAAACGTGTTAACTAGTGGTTCCAAACTATGAAACAGTAAAGTTTGGTTTTAATTCTCTGAGAGGAAATGGTGCTATATGTTGGAACAGATTGCCAAAAGCCATAAAAGACTGTGATAAACTTGGGTGCTTAAAAACTGCTCTTCGTAATTATAATATACATGCAGATGTGGATCATGTATTAGATGTTTCTTTTATGCCTTTCGATAATTTTCAAGTTTTAACATTTACATGCTTTTACCCAATTTTTAATGTTTTTAAATATCTTATGTTTGTACATACTGTATATATTACTTGTCGGTAAAAAACAGTTTTCTGCTTGTGTTTCTTGTTTGTAATTGCAATTCCGACTTTAAATGAAGTTTTTTTACCTTTATCTTTATCTTTTAAAGTAAACTTGATTATATTTGATAGCAATAGTGACCTATCAAATAGATTTTTTTTTTACAAAGGGAGGGTCTTCAATGCCTCAAGTATATTTTAGCTCTAATACAACGATGCAAGCTGAAATCATACAGGAGGGGCTAACAGCAATGGGGTGAATGGTTGACTCGTGAACATAATGAACAACCATCTTGTTGATTATGTGCAATTTTGGACTTATCTAAGAAAAATGTATTAAAATGTATTATAATACATGCAGTTAATGGAATAAAGTTGTGTGATACATCCTGCATGTCAATGATATTGAGACTACAGATGGCTATCAAGTGAACAAACTAGCCAGTAATTAATTGCATTTATATAATTATCTTAATTGTCTCTACCAACATGCATTTCTGTTGAAACTTTCAAAAATTATGTTTTAATTTCTGACCCCTGTTGTGAGAGACCTGATGCATGTTGTTTTGGTAATAACTTGTTTTGCTCTTGGAGTTCTACTACTAACAAAGTCTAACATACTACAAGTTTAATACATGCAAGGAATTCCCAAAACATTATCAAAGCACTATCAAGACCTATCAAAGCCAGATCAAAACAGTTGGGTCAAAAGGTGTTTTGGAACTTTCCACTCCGTTGCCTTGGCTACAAACACGAGCACCAGACGTTGCAATGGTTCCATATGAGTTCCATTCACCACATGGAGGCTCTAGCCATGTTTTTGCTGCAGAATGCTATACAAATGGGCACATCAAAATTGCAGAAATGTTGTGACAACATTGCTATGTTCATGTAAATTATGTAGAATTGTACGTAGAAATGACATTGTCACAAGTCAACGTTAAGCAATGTCCAGATATTGTGGCAACATCATCACAAGGTTGTGAAAAAATACCAACATTGTTTTCATGTTGTGGCAACATAATTTCTACGGTACCATACATTTCTACGTGACATCAGACGAGCCCTCCACCAATTAGCAACGTTATGTTTACTTTGTGTGCCACTTCGGATCATCATCCATCATTATAAATCTGTTGCAGCCTGTATAACAACTATCTACAGAAAATTTGATAATTTTGGTGTAGTTGAAATATGTACCTCCAAGCACCCCCTCACCTCCCCCCAGGCTATACTTTTAATTAATTTTTAGTCCAAAAAGAGGCTCATTTGTTCTGAGAACCATTCTTCCTGTGACGTCATACATGACTTACTTTTAGCAACAACATTAAGAGTCAGTGTTGGCATTCAACTGAGGATGATGAATGTCATCATAATTGTTATGTTTAAGCATTTTGAGCCTTTAGAACTTTTTTCTTCCAAACTTTTTGTTCTAAAAAGATTCTTAACTGTTCAAAAGAGTCAGAAAAACACTTGAAAGCAATGTTGGTTGGTGAATTAATAAAGCCTTTATTCAAGGGTTAAAAGGATTTGCCTGAGAAAATTCAGAGTGGAATTTCCATCCATCAACAGAGCAGGAAGCTGCAGTGAAATGGAGCAGTTGCCTTGCCTTTGTTGTGAAATAAAGTTTCTTTTCTTTTAACTAAAACTTTAAACCCAAGAGATGGTATGATGATTTATTCTCATTAGCAAAAATTATTATAATGCATGGAAGACTTTCTGTTACATAATCACACCATAAAAGATAAAATCATGAATAAAATAAAAAGTTAATAGCTTACATAATTGGTGTTTTTGTCCAAGACTGCATTTAATATTTCAAGCATATGCTGTGTATAACTCATCATATAAAATATATAGAGGAGGAACTGCATGCATGAATCATAGAATATATAAAGAAGGTACTGCATGCATACATTATTAATGTATTTTATGAATATATTATTTTGAACATTTTGATGTATAACTTGTCATGCAAGTGGGACAGTATATAACTAATTTTCACAAGATATTGTAGTTCATAAGTGATGCCTAACCAAATCTAGATCTATAGGCTATAGCTCTATAGACCACTCTATAGAATATGGATACACAATTTCACATTGATTGTTGCTAATTACATGATTGACGTGAAGGTCTTCAAGGGTTAGTAGCAGGGGGTTTTTGAATGGGGGGGGGGGAGGGTATTGATGAGGTGTCAGCACTTCACTGAAGGACTTTCCATACACAGGGTGACACATAGTAGCCCAAATGAATACATGCATTGATGTTGGTCTATGTACATGTATGCTTGCTTAGCATTGGTGTTCAGTGTTCATATGAGACACACATCACATAGAAAGTATAAGAATACACACTAACACAGTGGAGGAAGGCCACTGCAGTTATTTGCACATAATTAGAGCCAACAACACAGGTAGACTGGGTATATTCTTTTATTGCACACCTTGTAGGTCAATATTGAAGTCATATCAACATTTGAAACCTCCATTTACATGACCCCCTCCCCTCGTCTCCCACTGTTCTTCACACATAGATTTATTGTGTTTTTCTTGTTTTCTTTCATTTTCACTCTTCTTTTTTTTACATTTATATCTGTATCCCATATTTCCTCAATTATTTTATTACCATTTCAATTTTCTTGTGTTATCTTCTTCGGAGGCGTCTGTGTCCTCCTACTAAGCATAACTACTGGACGTAAAGCCCAATCATCCATCCATACATTCATCCATCTGAGGCTTTTGTATTTCTGTAATCTGTTCTTTCAACTTCTGCCATTGTTTCTATCTGTATTTCGTCCTTCTTCTTTACAATTCATCCTTCTCTTGTTTTCTCCTTTTCTTAAGTTTCTTCATTTGTGCACTTGCTTCTTCTTTCCCCTTCAACCATTCTCTGATCTCTATTTCTTCATCTGTGTTAGTCCAATGTTCTTTCTCCTTTCCCCAGTCTTTCCTTCATTATCTTTCATTTTTCCTCCCCTTTCTTACTTTTCTATTCCTTCCTTCCTTGCCTTATATTCCTTCCTTCCATTCCTTCTTTTTATCTCTTCCTTTCATTCTCTTCTTCCATTCCTATCTTTCATTCCTTCATTCCACTCCTTCTATTCCTTCTATTCTTTCCATTTCTTTATCCCTTCCTTCCTTACATTCCATCCTTCCCCCTTTAATTCCTTCTTCTATTCCTTCCTTACATTCCTTCCCTCTATTCCTAGTCTCTTTCATTCCACCTTTCAATTCCTCAAGAACTTTTCCCCCTACTCTCCCTTTCCTTTGTGATAACTTTATTATTCTTTCCTTCTTCATTCTTTTCATTAATTTCTTCATATCATGCATTTCCTCAATGGCTCATTATAACAGAACCACTCTTGCATGTGATATCAAAAACAACAAGAAAAGTTGACAGAAAAACAACATATGACAAAAAGTTAGGAAAAAGCCACTACACCACAAGTCCACACACAAGTCCCCAGCCTGTTTATTTAACAGAAAACATCACTAAGTTGACTTGTCTGCCCTTATGAGGCAGCCATTGCCAAGCAAATATTGGAG
Organism: Platynereis dumerilii; assembly: GCA_026936325.1. NCBI lineage: Eukaryota > Metazoa > Annelida > Polychaeta > Phyllodocida > Nereididae > Platynereis > Platynereis dumerilii. The sequence goes on from JAPTHN010000014.1 coordinate 26,789,095, forward strand.
ATTGCAAATAATGGAGCCAATAGTGGCCAACACATTCTGTCCACAAGGTTTGTCATTGCAAACAGTGATTACTCAGGTTAGGTTAATATAATTGGTGATTTCAATGGCATAGATGTAGCTGGCTGGTTGTGATTTCATGATTTCATGATTTTTCCTGATTTCCTGATTTGATTATGATACTGACTCATTTAACCAATATCGTGCAGTTCGCGTGCAGATTTGAACAACGCACACTGACTTCCTTGAGCAAACCTTCGTATGTCGAGTTGCGAAAGACCAACACTTGACAAGGAGACAGTACAGAAGCACTTCAAATTTAATTTTGTAAAGTGCTTCCTTAAACTGACAATGATCTTTTATTTGGTCCTTGATCTGACAGTGGGTTTTCTTTCAGTACTTTATAAATAGGATGTGTAATTTTTGTGTATATTTTTATAATTATTTAAAATTGTATGAATAGTACACAATGTCATGAACTTGACATTGTATGCTTATTTCATTGCATGACATCATGACACGGAATTACAAAGGGCACTTGAGAATCACCCACATTTGAATCATGAATCATTTTGCATGTGTATATTGAGATTTCCTATCATATTTGCACACAATTACAGTTAATTGTAGGTTCATAGGATGTCTGGGAGTTTGTATTTGCTACTTCTATGCAAATTTAAAAAAAAAATTTATTTTTTGGGGGAGGGGTAATTTTTTGTCTGACTTCGGACAAATTTTATTGTACATCCCGACACTTTTGTTGACCACACTTGTTTCTCTGCTCATCCAGGTATTCACCCTCCAAGGTCAATTTTGATGACAGTCGTGTCCTGTTTCGAGTATATGCAGTGCTACCCCATGAATGCCATGATATCATTGTTCCTTGAAGTATCTTAAAGTTGTCTTTTTTTTCATTTCAGGTCATTAACTGACGAAACCTAACCCAGGTTGGGCCAGACGATCCTCTTCTCGAAAAACATCAAATTAACTCGAAAGGATTTATTTCGCTGATGGATCTGGAGATAACTCAATAAAACACCCAACGGAGCTTATCTACAAATATATCAGTTATTTACCTTTATATTTACTTTGATCACAAAGGATTTGAATGAAACTGACCGACCTCTTAAGTTCAGTGTCATCGCTTGGAAACATTGTCTCTTACTCGTCACAGTCCAACGAAAACTCAGCACTCACTCGGTGCATTGTTAGAGTCTATACTGTTTGGGGGCACCGTTTTGAGGGCATCGGTGTCAGACGAATCTTTTACAAGGACAGTGATCTTCGGTCGTAAATCGTCACCTTTCGCCCCTATCTTACCCACCCTTCCCTTTACCCCACTGCACCTTATTGGAAGAAAACAAACATCCTGTTTATTTGTGCAAGACAAAGAACTTAGCAGACCATTGTGGAGGGGGTTTAGTGTCTTACCTTTGTGGTTAGCTACCTTCAAGGATCACCAGGAAACAAATTGTTTTATTATCGCTGATTATTTACTGTACTTTTGCTGATTACGAGCAATTTCTAACAATTTCCAACAATTTGTGACAATTTCCCTCTTTGCTGAAGGATGTGAACCAGACACTTAATAAAATCTGCTGAGTGTTCTTCCATTGAATCAGGATAACAATCACTAAGGATTGCCAAGGAACCACAAAGGATTACTAAGGATTTATTAAGGATTTATAAGAATTGCCAAGGATTGGTAAGAATTAGGAAGACTAAGGATACCAGGAATTGCAAAGGATTGGCACATCCTAAATTTATCCTACTCCTTAAAAATTAGGCTACTTAAAGAGCCAAGAAACTAACAAGGACCAGTTATAAAGTTGCTTAAAGGGCAAGACAACAAGTTGACAATGGAATTCCACTAGCTTATTACAGGACAAAGGACTTGTGTTTCCTCTGCACTAAAGGGAGATAAACGGAGCAATTATGATAAAATTGTTCAACAAGAAAGGCCCTCAGCAGGGAGGGCAACCCCCTTCATACAACAGCCAAAGAGAGGCTGTTGTGACGTCACCATCAGCAGGGGGATTCCACGTGCAGAAGACTGCAGAGGTGGAGCTAGGAAAAGCAGCAGGAGGGCTGCACCACGCCAAATTGCCAAATGAAAAAAGTAAAGTTACCAGAGAGTCAACAACTCCGAAGGCAGACGCCATCAAGAGGGATAGTAAGGAACTAAGAGAACCAATGAGAGTCACAGGAAACACTATGACGTCACCAAAAGAACATTCTCCACAGCAACCAAGTGTGGACCCCCAGGGGGCGTCCTTTGATGATGCGGAACAAGCACGTCTGAGCAAACTGTTGAATTTCAATGAAAATAACCGAATGACTAGAAACCTATCAATTTCTCGCTCTGGTAGACATAAAATGAAGAAACAACAAAGACTAAGTGTCGTCGAGGGTGAGATGTTTAATTCCCCTGACAAAAACTGTGGCTCTGACGTAGGACCCAACTCTTTATCTATCAGTGGTCCCGCTACCATGGTATGACTCTCGCTAGCTTCTCGACCAATTTGTGAAACTATAAGATGTACATATTTGTATGTCGTGCACAAGGGATTATAATGCGGATTAATTACATTGATTAAATGCTTTACTTCACGGTTGATTTTGCTGATTTCCTTTCGATTTCACTCAATTTCGTTGGATGATTTCATCCAATAATTTCATCTGATAATTTCAATGATTTCCCATAATATTGAGTGGTCATGCCGAGGCTTGTTCGGAAATATTCAGATGCAACGTGAACAGTCAGACGTCAATATTACAATAACAAACCAATCGCACGACAAACAAGAATTAACAGCCCTCCAATGCACCGACACTTGTGCCTTCATTTAGAATGTTTCAGGTCAAATAGATCGTTATTTTATCCAAAATATATTATGGGTTAATCCTTAAACCTACATGTAGTAGCCTACCCCATATTAGTGATTAGCCTTTAATATATTCATAACATGTATTATACATTGTAAATCGGAAGTGACTATTTTTGAAAGTTAAGTAACCAAATTCATATAACATTCGAAGTCAGATTGACAGAATTTTCGTAGACACTTTTTAAAAAATGCGCCTTAACGAAGGAAAGACAAATTTCAGCAGTGATTGTTTTTAAAAGGATCTCAAAATTACAAAATTTTGATCTTATATTGTATGCTCCATTTTAAGCTAACGGCTTTCAGGCCAAAGTGTTGGTGGAAATTTGCTACAAAATGACACAAAGTTTCACTAAGGATCCATACTTGTATTGATGACCAAATGTTGACCAAGCAGACCTGTCAAAAGGCTGGTTGTTGGTTGAGTAATTGGATGCGTTATGAATTGCATTATAAATTGCATTATGAATTATCTGATACCGATAGTTGATTGATTTTTGGTAGAAGTTGCAGCTGCCATTGAGTGTGTGATAAACAATACTACAATATTTATCAGAATAGTGAGAATACTATGTGTGTACAATAGAACTTTGAGGATTTAAGCATTTGTCAAGGGGTCCAGCTTGTGAAATATGTGAAAGAAATGCAGCATTTGTCTGAGAGGCAATCAATGGTTAGAGGCTTCTTGTGAAGTTGTGTTGTTGAACTCATAGCCTCTGATCAATCCCAGACTTCTGCATGATTCGTCAGATACAATTGAAGATTCGTGATCATCCAATTAAGGTGACTCAAGCGTGGTACACTGCACATACTTCTGAGCAGCCTGGTTGCCTAGCAACATAGCTTCACAACTGCTGCAGGCCCTGAAAAAGTTGTGACGTCACCATTTTCTGCTCTCTCTTTTTTTAACAGCCTGACAGTCAGTAATTTGCTATTTAAATGAGATCTAATGCAGCTAGAAGCATAATTATTTTTTTATTGAATGCAGTAACATCTACTCTATGCTAGTTCAAAGTTTCAGCTTCTCATCTTTATCCAAAGAATTTTCTCAACTAATTTCATTCAACTGCGTCTAGAATTGTCTTTATTTCTTTAAATTGACATTGGCATAGTCATGGCACTGCAGTTAAAAAACGACTCGGTGAAATTTTTTTATTTTTGGCCATTTGGTTGACAATAACTTGTTTATGATATATGCAAATTTTTAAAAAAATCTGTATGATCGTTTTCCTAAAATTTGATTACTGCCAAAATTGATGCATACAAAATCAGCAATTAATTTGTGTATTGGTGCCCTTTGAGCTCTTACAGAAAAAAGTATTTTAACCTTTTTCTTCAAATTTGTGGAAAATGTATTGGTTTACATCCATGGGAATACATTTATGATGTTTTTGTGTGACAAATGCATGTAATGCTTTATTCTGTGGTACATAACCAAAAACTCAATTTATGACTTTTAAGCAGTCATCAGGCCAAACATACTGTTGCCATGGCAACAAAACGAGTCGGTGAAATTTTTTTGTTTTTCATTTTTGGAATGTATGGGTCCCATAGAATAACTGTGCAAAATTTTAGAAAAATCTGTATGATCAAACTACCATGCATGAGTCACCTTAAGACCACCTCTTCTGGGTCTTATGGAAATGTGGTGTATTATGAAAGCTGAAAATACTACCAAGTGCATATCGAATAACGACAGTCACAATTTGCAAGGAGCCCCTTTAACAGGAGGACTAATAACAGAAGGACCACACAACCGTATAACAATATTTATGTTCAGCATTACAGGCTAGAATCGTTTTGATGTTTTAGTGTTTTACAAAAAAAAGCTTGATATCACTAAAGAATGTTATAAATTTTAAGGATGTGCCAACATTGATAATGACTATTAACGAGGCAAGACATAATTGATTTTTAGGTTCTCAAACAAACTGACCCAGTATGAAATACCCAGGTCCTGGGGTCTGTACTATAATGGAAGAAGAAGAAGAAGATTCGACCTATTTTCTGCTAATGAAAACATAAAAGCTTGCCCATCATTTTATTTCAGTGATTTACATAATAAAGAATTATAGTTCTTTGTCTGACCGACCAACCACACTAAAATTGATTCGAGAAGATCCAAGAAAACCCGAGAAGCCAAAGTCAATTATGTCTGAGCTATAGTCATAAACATTTCACTAATTGCATTACAATATATTTTTTGGCTGGGGGATGATCATTTTTCATTTTCATATTTATTATTTACACAATATTCCTATGTTATAGAATTCACTGAATATGTATATGTTGTGATTGCTGATTGGAAAGCTGTCTCGATTTCACATTGTTTTCATTTTCATGGTATTTTGATCTATTGTTATTGTCATACCGGTATTTTATTCGCAACTTTGGTGGTTTTCTGTTTCGATTTTGAAGCCATAATCAAATTATTAGCTATAGCTATATGTACTGTTGTTAAATTATAAAACATATGAAATAGATTGTACCAATGCCAAAATACTCCATGTTGGTGCATACATTTTAAGCTGATGGCCGTACAGGGTAGTACAATTAAGATATAGCCATTTATAATTGTATGCAGTATGTTAAGCAATAATATCAAATATAAGTACCAATGATATTAATGAATGAATGTTAAATAGGTTACAAAAGCACTTGGCAATATTGCTATCAATATATATAATGAAATAGTATATGTGGTATACCAGAGTAGCTTTTTGAGACACCATATACACTCTAAAAAATGTCGGGACAAAATTGGTTTTTTAGATTCAAAATGGTTTTTTGAAAAACCAAATTTCAATGCAAAACCAAAATGGATTTTTAAAAAAATCCATTTTGGTTTTTTGCATTGAAATTTGGTTTTTCAAAAAACCATTTTGAATCTAAAAAACCAATTTTGTCTGAAATTTTTTAGAGTGCATACATAAGTCAATATATCAATAGTCAAAATGCACAGCATAAATATGATATATATGATATATATATAATTTATACAGATGAATGGCTCAGCTTGCCATGTGGTGTGCTTTTGCCTTCTGTCACACAAATCTATCAATCCTAAGTCCTATCCCATCACTCTATATGAAGTTGTGATCTACAGTATAGTACAAAGTAGTATAGGCCAATAGTCCAATACTCTGCTTTAGATAATTGCTGTGAAGTAAAATGTGGAAATTATCTATAAGTTGCTCCATCATCTTCCAAAGTCCACACTAAGGAGTTTAGGAATACTGAAAGTGAACAGCAGGAATTTGCCAAGATTACACCAACTGTGTGTGATTGTTGATCTGGTGACATTGGCATGCAGTGATTTGACTGATCTGTAAGTTACTTGGATTTATTCACCCATAGAGTGGATTTATTGGGAGTTTATGGAAAGTTTTAGTCACAGATGAGGTGTTTCTAAATATATGTTGACCACATAATTATTCCAAAGTTTTCAATTAATGAAAATCTGAGGAACAATTTGGCCCCAACAACACCTAAAAATATATATCAAGGTTCCACATCATCTCTTCTTGCGTTTTAGTCACAACTGAGTTGTTTAATAGGCCAATTCCAAAGTTGTCAGTTAAGGAAAATCTGACAAAAAAAAAACTGGAATCAAAAATTAATTTACCATCCTATATATATATATACCCAGAAACAGCAATAATATGATAGTTTAGCATTATGGCCCTTTCCCCTAATCAACTGATACCAATAATAGTAGCTAATATTGCACCCCATCCATACAATATTCAATAATAGTGCACCCTCCTTGCAACACCAATAGCTGTATGTTAATTGCCTTGTTATTAATAGCCTTTTGATGAATGTCCATTTTTATTGATTTATCAAAAGCCTCTGACACAACGTGCTCTGTTCTCCAATGGCTGTATTATCGCTCACTCGTCCAATCAATGAACAATCAATCTCCCCTGGTGTTATGGCTACCACTGATGGCAATGATATTGTAATTGCATGTCTGTTATTATTTTCACTTTTCTGTTAATTGTCATGCTTAACATAATTGTAATGGCCTACAATAACCATTTTGTGAACCATTTTTCCTGTTGACCATAATGTTTGACCCAAAAGGTCACTCCAATGGACTAAATACTGTTAACTTTGTCCTGTGAAACAACAATTACAAAAGCTGAATTGAATTATTATAATGAATTATTGTATGAGTTGCATTGTGTAAACTATCTTTGGTTGGACATGCTATAACTATATGAATCATGAATATATTTGCATTGCATAAATGTCTATTAAACTGTTATTGCAAGTCTTGTGTATTTTGTTCCATTCCATGTGGAAAACTCGAATAGCATCCCAAGAGGCACACAATGAAAACACAATATTGCTAATTGGTGGAGGGCTGGTCAAGTAGAAATGTATGGAAGAAATCATGTTGCCACACCGTGACCACAACATCGATTTTCTCAACATTGTGAAATGTTGTCACAACATCCCATGCTAATGTCATATCTTTGATGATGCTTCAATGCCTTCACAACATTGTGATTATGTCATTTCTACCATATACGCCAACATACAATTCAACATAATTTTCACAAATATTGCAACATTCGGATAGCCTGTTTTATAAATGTCAGCATACACAGGCCCTTTAGTTCTGCTATGGTTACTCCTTAATAACCTCACCTATCCGTAGTAGCAAATCAAATTCATTGTAATCCTGTCTGCCACTTCCTGCGTTTTTCAAGCATCTTTCAAACTCGCAGCTCCTGGTCCTTTTGTTGCAATGGATACAATTAATGCAGGTGTCAACAATGACAAGAGCCGCAACAATGAAACAACAAACGTTAAAACAAAAGAATACAGTCATCTAGGCCTAATTAAAATCAAAGTGAGAGAACTTCAAATCCACATAAGCATGTGTGCTGTAAACTCCAACAGCTTTCAGTGGCACTTTGTGGATGTGCTTAGGGAATGAAGTGCAAGACTTTCTTCCAGAAGTGATTGATTTCAACAACGAGGTTTAGATTCCAGTCATTCCACACAGGCCTGATGCCCTGATCAATTAATCAGAGATTTTGTTAGTTCAGCATTGTTCAAGTGCCTTAAGAGCTCACTAATTCGGCTAAGAGTCCACTTGTTATAGGGCAAGATGACTTAACTGCAGGATCAGTGATGTACCAAATTAATGAACATTTAAGGAGTTCTAACTGTTATCGTAAGGTCCAATCTTTTACAAGGACAGTGATCTTCGGTCGTAAATCGCCACCTTTCGCCCCTATCTTACCCACCCTTCCCTTTACCCCCTGCACCTTATTGGAAGAAAACAAACATCCTGTTTATTTGTGCAAGACAAAGAACTTAGCAGACCATTGTGGAGGGGGTTTAGTGTCTTACCTTTGTGGTTAGCTACCTTCAAGGATCACCAGGAAACAAATTGTTTTATTATCGCTGATTATTTACTGTACTTTTGCTGATTACGAGCAATTTCTAACAATTTCCAACAATTTGTGACAATTTCCCTCTTTGCTGAAGGATGTGAACCAGACACTTAATAAAATCTGCTGAGTGTTCTTCCATTGAATCAGGATAACAATCACTAAGGATTGCCAAGGAACCACAAAGGATTACTGAGGATTTATTAAGGATTTATAAGAATTGCCAAGGATTGGTAAGAATTAGTAAGACTAAGGATACCAGGAATTGCAAAGGATTGTCACATCCTAAATTTATCCTACTCCTTAAAAATTAGGCTACTTAAAGAGCCAAGAAACTAACAAGGACCAGTTATAAAGTTGCTTAAAGGGCTAGACAACAAGTTGACAATGGAATTCCACTAGCTTATTACAGCACAAAGGACTTGTGTTTCCTCTGCACTAAAGGGAGATAAACGGAGCAATTATGAACAAATTGTTCAACAAGAAAGGCCCTCAGCAGGGAGGGCAACCCCCTTCATACAACAGCCAAAGAGAGGCTGTTGTGACGTCACCATCAGCAGGGGGAATCCACGTGCAGAAGACTGCAGAGGTGGAGCTAGGAAAAGCAGCAGGAGGGCTGCACCACGCCAAATTGCCAAATGAAAAAAGTAAAGTTACCAGAGAGTCAACAACTCCGAAGGCAGACGCCATCAAGAGGGATAGTAAGGAACTAAGAGAACCAATGAGAGTCACAGGAAACACAATGACGTCACCAAAAGAACTGTCTCCACAGCAACCAAGTGTTGACCCCCAGGGGGCGTCGTTTGATGATGCGGAACAAGCGCGTCTCAGCAAACTCTTGAATTTCAATGAAAATAACCGAATGACTAGAAACCTTTCAATTTCTCGCTCTGGTAGACATAAAATGAAGAAACAACAAAGACTAAGTGTCGTCGAGGGAGAAATGTTTAACTCTCCAGACAAAAACTGTGGCTCTGACGTAGGACCCAACTCTTTATCTATCAGTGGTCCCGCGACCATGGTATGACTCTCGCTAGCTTCTCAACCAATTTGTGAAACTATAAGATGTACATATTTGTATGTCGTGCACAAGGGATTATAATGCGGATTAAGTACATTGATTAAATGCTTTACTTCACGGTTGATTTTGCTGATTTCCTTTCGATTTCACTCAATTTCGTTGGATGATTTCATCCGATAATTTCATCTGATAATTTCAATGATTTTCCATAATATTGAGTGGTCTCAATGACTTGGGTCATGCCGAGGCTTGTTCGGAAATATTCAGATGCAACGTGAACAGTCAGACGTCAATATTACAATAACAAACCAATCGCACGACAAACAAGAATTAACAGCCCTCCAATGCACCGACACTTGTGCCTTCATTTTGAATGTTTCAGGTCAAATAGATCGTTATTTTATCCAAAATATATTATGGGTTAATCCTTAAACCTACATGTAGTAGCCTACCCCATATTAGTGATTAGCCTTTAATATATTTATAACATGTACTACACATTGTAAATCGGAAGTGATTATTTTTGAAACTTAACCAAATTCCTATAACATTCAAAGTCAGATTGACAGAATTTTCGTTCACACTTTTTTAAAAATGCGCCTTAACGAAGGAAAGACAAATTTCAGCAGTGATTGTTTAAGGATCTCAAAATGACAAAATTTTGATCTTGTATTGTATGATCCATTTTAAGCTAATGGCTTTCAGGTCAAAGTGTTGGTGGAAATTTGCTACAAAATGACACAAAGTTTCACTAAGGATCCATACTTGTATTGATGACCAAATGTTGACCAAGCAGACCTGTCAAAAGGTTGGTTGTTCGTGGAGTAATTGGATGCATTATGAATTGCACTATGAATTGCACTATGAATTATCTGATACCGATAGTTGATTGATTTTTGGTAGAAGTTGCAGCTGCCATTGAGTGTGTGATAAACAATACTACAATATTTATCAGAATAGTGAGAATACTATGTGTGTACAATAGAACTTTGAGGATTTAAGCATCTGTCAAGGAGTCCAGCTTGTGAAATATGTGAAAGAAATGCAGCATATGTCTGAGAGGCAATCAATGGTTAGAGGCTTCTTGTGTTGTTTAACTCATAGCCTCTGATCAATCCCAGACTTCTGCATGATTCATTAGATACAATTGAAGACTTGTGGTCATCCAATTAAGACCACCTCTTCTGGGTCTTATGGAAGTGTGGTGTCTTATGAAAGCTGAAAATACTACCAAGTGCATATCGAATAACGACAGTCACAATTCGCAAGGCGACCTTTTAACAGGTGGACACACGGACCACACAACCGTATAACAATATTTATGTTCAGCATTACAGGCTAGAATCGTTTTGATGTTTTAGTGTTTTACAAAAAAAAAGCTTGATATCACTAAAGAACGTTATAAATTTTAAGGATGTGCCAACATTGATAATGACTTTTAACGAGCGAAGACATAATTGACTTTTTGGTTCTTGAACAGACCGACCCAACGTATTTTCTGCTAATGAAAAAATAAAAACTTACCCATAATTTTATTCACTAGATTGACAGAATAAGGAATTGAGATTACAGTTTTTTTGTCCTACCGACCGACCTCAGAAAAAGTGATTCGAGAAGATTTGAGAAGCAAAAGTCAATTATGTCTGACCTGTAGTCATAAACATTTCACTAATTGCATTACAATATATTTTTTGGCTGGTGGATGATCATTTTTCATTTTCATATTTATTATTTACACAATATTCCTATGTTATAGAATTCACTGAATATGTATATGTTGTGATTGCTGATTGGAAAGCTGTCTCAATTTCACATTTTTTTTCATTTTCATGGTATTTTGATCTATTAATTGTTATTGTCATACCGGTATTTTATTTGCAACTTTGGTGGTTTTCTGTTTCGATTTTGAAGCCATAATCAAATTATTAGCTATAGCTATATGTACTGTTGTTAAATTATAAAATATATGAAATAGATTGTACCAATGCCAAAATACTCCATATTGGTGCATACATTTTTAAGCTGATGGCCGTACAGGGTAGTACAATTAAGATATAGCCATTTATAATTGTATGCAGTATGTTAAGCAATAATATCAAATATAAGTACCAATGATATTAATGAATGAATGTTAAATAGGTTACAAAAGCACTTGGCAATATTGCTATCAATATATATAATGAAATAGTATATGTGGTATACCAGAGTAGCTTTTTGAGACACTATACAAAAGTCAATATATCAATAGTCAAAATGCACAGCATAAATATGATATATATGATATATATAATTTATACAGATGAATGGTTCGGCTTGCCATGTGTGTGCTATTGCCTTCTGTCACACAAATCTATCAATCCTAAGTCCTATCCCATCATATTATGAAGTTGTGATCTACAGTATACCACAAGGTAGTATATGGTATAGGCCAATAGTCCAATGCTCTGCTTTAGATAATTGCTGTGAAGTAAAATGTGGAAATTATCTATAAGTTGCTCCATCATCTCCCAAAGTCCACACTAAGGAGTTTAGGAATACTGAATGTGAACAGCAGGAATTTGCCAAGATTACCACTATTGTGTGTGATTGTTGATCTGGTGACCCCGATAGTTATGCAGTGATTTCACTGATATGTTTCCTTTCTGTGAGTCAATTGGATTTATTGGTAGTTTATAGAAAGTTTTAGTAACAAATGATCTTTTTGTATTGTTTACTTCATATCCCAGGTTTTCAGTTAAAATGAAAGTCTGAGAAACAATTTGACCTAAACAACAATCATATACCACCTAAATATATATATATATATATCAAGGTTCCACTTCATCTCTTCTTGCGTTTTAGTCACAACTGAGTTGTTAAAAGGCCTATTTAAACGTTGTCAGTCAAATGAAAATCTGACAAAAAAAGTGGCATCAAAAATAATTTACCATCCAATGTATCTCTATAGACCTCCATTTATATCAAGGTTCTGCACCATCTGTTCTTGTGGATACTAAGAAACAGCAGCAATATGATACTTTAGCACTATGGCCCTTTTCCCTTATCATACTAATACCAATAATAGTAGCTAATATTGCACCCCATCCATACAATATTCAATAATAGTGCACCCTCCTTGCAACACCAATAGCTGTATGTTAATTGCCTTGTTATTAATAGCCTTTTGATGAATGTCCATTTTTATTGATTTATCAAAAGCCTCTGACACAACGTGCTCTGTTCTCCAATGGCTGTATTATCGCTCACTCGTCCAATCAATGAACAATCAATCTCCCCTGGTGTTATGGCTACCACTGATGGCAATGATATTGTAATGATTGTGCATGTCTGTTATTCTTTTCACTTTTCTGTTAATTGTCATGCTTAATTGTAATGGCCCACAGTAACCATTTTGTGAACCATTTTTCCTGTTGACCATAATGTTTGACTCAAAAGATCACTACAATGGACTAAATACTGTTACCTTTGCCCTGTGAAACAACAATTACAAAAGCTGAATTGAATTATTATAATGAATTATTGTATGAGTTGCATTGTGTAAACTATCTTTGGTTGGACATGCTATAACTATATGAATCATGAATATATATGCATTGCATAAATGTCTATTAAACTGTTATTGTAAGTCTTGTGTATTTTGTTGCATTCCATGTGGAAACTAATGGCAGATCCAGTGCGGTGGGGGTTAGCGGGCCTGGACCACCAAGGAAATAGTAGCATCTATAACGTGAGTCCGCGAATGCTGAAACATGTCCGACCCCCCATAGACCATCATGTCTGGATCCGCCACTGGAAACCTCAAATAAAATAGGCCTTACCCATCCACACCAAATCACGTTGTTTGTAAAAGAGTGTGTAGCACATTGTAATCCTGTCTGCCACTTCCTGTGTTTTTCAAGCATCTTTCAAACTCTCAGCTTCTGGCCCTTTTTGTTGCAATGGATACAATGAATGCATGTGTCAACAATAACAAGTGCCGCATCAGTGCAACAACTTAATTGTTAAAACAAAAGAATACAGTCATCTAGGCCTGATTAAGATCAAAGTGAGAAAACTTCAAATCCACATAAGCATTTTTGCATGTTGTAACCTCCTGGAACAGCTGTAAGCTATTTGTGGATGTGCTTAGGGAACGAAGTGCAGGATCATCTGGCAGAAGTAATTGATTGCAACAACGAGGTTTAGATTCCAGTCATTCCACACAGGCTTGATGCTCTGATCAATTAATCAGAGCTCAGCATTGTTCAAGTCCTTTAAGAGCTCACTAATTCGGCTAAGAGTCCACTTGTTATAGGGCAAGATGACTTAACTGCAGGATCAGTGATGTACCAAATAAATGAACATTTAAGGAGTTCTAACTGTTATCGTAAGGCCATGTCTTCCTAATTGTGCATTGCGTACATTCTGACATTCTAGGTTTATAGATTATAATGTCTGCTCCAGGACCAATTGGACTGCATGCTTCTATGCTTAGCTATTTTCACCGTGTCAATGAGTTTGGCCACATTGCGATGAAGGTAATTTGATTTACAAAGGCAAATAGGAACACTTTTAAAAAAATTGAAATTTTGAGTCGCTTAAATGATTGAGTGAGATGGTTGCACAATTCCTTTGAGCTAAAATTTGTAGCTAATTGTTTTCAGCTAAAATAATCTGTCTTTTATCATAACTTAAAACAGCAAGCTATGTTAGCTCAAAGATATTGTGCGACCATTTCACTCAATCATTTAAGCTGCCTTAAACACCATGAAAGGTCTTGATTCTTCATACCCCACTGGGCCATATTTCACCATTTATTGGGAAGAAACATTTATCTGGTGGCCATGCAATAAGATACAGAACTGAGATAATTGCAGAACAGACGTCTGACCAGGAAAAGTCAGACGGTAGAGGAAAGATGCTAAAAGGACATTGAAATCCCCTATGAACACTATTGATTGATTCTTGTTCTTGGGTTGAAACTTGTGGACGTGAGGCTTCATAGATGGATGATTAAAATCTAAAGCTCAAGGAAAATACTAAGAGGCATATCCCTGTCTTATGCCTTGTTCGGTATACCAATTCATAGTTTTACGACCACAATTAAGTTGGCTTCATAGATGGATGAATAAAATCTGAACTCATGGAAACTACTGAAGTTTTTCAGGATAAGGGAACTTAGCTGGCTACTAAGACACTAAGGCCCCTTATGCTTGGTGGAGGTTCCTTAGAGGGATTACAGAACTGTTTTACTCAGTTTTATATAATTTCATTGCGAAGTTTCTGTGTTTGTCATAATATTGAGATTAAATATCAATATCCTAATGTGTGAAATAAACAAAGACCAGATTGTGTGCAAGCATAGACTGTGCTTGAGCAAACCCACAATGCAATATGACAAGGTTTACAGCAAATATGAGTATTTAAACCTTCGGAAAAGCTTTTAAATTACGCATAAAATCAAAATTAATTGATACATATAAGACCATAAAATATGCATTGTTAAACCGAGGCCTTCTGTTAACACCATGAATTTGGTGTATGCATCCTCCTTCTTCAAACATGTACATTAACATAAATATTTTGGAACGGATATTTCTAACATCTGTCAGTGGGGCCTGGTACATGTGCAGTTGTGTATTATTCAAATTTTTACTGAAAAAAAAAAGTAGGGGAGACTTAGGTAAGTTGTGTCATCTTTGCCTTGGGTTAATTTTCTATTCTAAAAAACTTACTTTGTGAAGTAGTGTTGTGCCGGTTCCCGTAATTTCGATTTGGTCCGTTTCGGTTTCTCCACTTCAACTGAAACTCTAACCAAAGTTCAATCTTACAACCGAGTGTTTCGGTTATTATAATACATAATTTTATTGAGAAAACAACGAAGTAATCCACAAAATGTCAATCTGTTCACTCTCCCAGACGAGTGCCATGTTTATGCATTGAATTTCCGGTCCGAAAAACGATTTTGCGGACCGGGTGCTGAACCGCGGATCGCAAAATCGTGTCGGGCACATTACGGACCACGTGGATTCGTCTGCAACAGAAAACGCAACCAAAACCTCGGTTTTTGGGTCAGAAACAACCGAAAGCCGAACCAAACAAAAAATATGACAACCGCCCAACACTATTGTAAAGCAATTAAAACAATGGGACACAACAATTAGGGATAATGGTGGACCTTTACAAAGAGTTCTAGGTTGCACATCTGAACCCTGTGTTGTTGTAAGGTTTATCATTGAATTAGTCAGGTTGGTTGATCCTTTTTTTTTAAACTTACATAGTACTTTACCTTTTTTCTCATATTTTAATCATTCATATAATGTTTGCAGCATATAACTGGTTTGTTATAGTATCTTATATTGACACAATTTATTGGTTGTCTAAATGTATCATATCATGCCACCAGTGACTCGAATATTGGTTTGGGGACAATGTCACTCAAATTACAGCTTAATTAAGTGTTACTCCCAATTCTGACAACATATCAGTTAAACATGTTAAATTATAAGGAGCAGGAGACATTGATGTTGCTAATTCAGCACTGGCCAATTGTATGTCAAATTTTATCTATAAATTTTGAGTACAGAATTTTCACAATTAAAAATGACATTTTTGTCTGGTGCAGCTGAGACTGAGCCAAGGCCCACACCATCAGAATATGACCATCAATGGAGGCAGGTCTCGAACCTCCAACACTAGCTTCATGTATCAAATTAGGGAATCATCTGCCTGATTTAGTTAACGATGGTTTATAAAAGTTACAACTTGCCCCAATCTCCCCCAGTGAGAATTTGAGTAAATTCTGGAATGCTTGCAGCATTTACAGTACAATTTAATTTTTTTTGTTTTGGAAGGTTATCAATCTCATTGATAATTTTATTCAATTCAAACCAAAATTATTGATTTAGAGGCACTGGAAATCAAATAAAATCTGTTTTAGTCTAGACCCCACCCCCTCATCCAACATCCTTCCAATAAACAGTTTGATAGTACATATCTGAAACTCTGGCATGTATATCAAGGTATTTTCTTACAGAAAAATTTATGGAACATGCTCGATTACATTGTTCCAGCAACAGAACTGTGCAGTCGTGGGTTTGCTGCTTCGCTTATTGATTTGTCAGTTCTATCGAGATTATGCATGTGTTGGTAAACAATGCAAGTCAGTTAACTGGTTTGTTTTCCTCAGGATGGGCTTGATGAACCAATGCGAAATGAAATCTGCTAAGTTTGTCAAACAAAGGATTTTCACCTTAGGCATTCTCACTTCTGTAATCCTTCTAAGGGGACATTCTTAGTAGACTTCATGCTCTGCAAGTGCATGGAACTAACATAAGTACCCATAAGTACCTATGTTTGGCTGTTAGTGGATTCTTTGGTGCCTTACAGTTGTCATAAGTAGCCAAATGTGCTGTAAGGACCCATTTAAGGGGCCATGGCTACTAGTGTTAGTACCTCAGTAGCTCATAAGTGGGTGTTTAATGTCTTAGTAACCACCTTAGTTCCCTTATCCTGAAAAACTTCACTAAGAGGCATATCCCTGTCTTATGCCTTGTTCGGTATACCAATTCATCTGTGATGTTAGCAATTAGTTAACTCCTATTTATAAACACGCATGTTTAGAAAGCAGCATCAAACAGTATAGAAGTAAAAGCCCAAATCCATTCCAACTCCGATTTCCATTCCATACCATTATGAATCATTCCAACCACTTCCAATTTAACATGTTTAACCTATTTTTTCTAGCTTATTTTAAAATGCTGCATTCTTTTTCAAGTTGTTTCTATTTCATTTCCCATTCTGCTAGTTTGCAATCAATAACATTTCTTTTCTGTAAACAGTCGAAACCAAACCAACAGTTGTTGCCAAGCATTCTCTAATATTTACTTCCATCAGTTTACAAAACTCAACGTTACTGCAGCAACAGGGACGCATTCTGTTACTGCACCAAGACCCATCTACTGTGATCTAGCTACTGCATTGCATCTAGGCTGGCTCCATCCTTGGTCCGCATCAGTTGCATCTCTCACAGATCCCCTCAGACCCTGCTGCTTTGCATTGCTGATCATTCCCTTCTATTGATTTATTGGTTGCAATCAAATCTAATATTAATGAGGTCTTTAACAGATTTACTGATTTGACTCCCATGGGACACTGCATATACATGTGTGCTGTCTAATACTGTATGCATCAATGCAATGAATTGCACAATGTTCATCAATACATATATACAATGAATAAGCAGCCAAGCATTTTATGTAATATAATATGTATGTGATAATGGTTTAATTGAGTTCAAGGCCATAGAATTGATTTAAAGATTTGAATTTCAACTATATTTTGATAATTGCTTTGGTTACTTACAGTTTCCAAAGCATGCATCCTGCATCTACACTGTGCAATCTTAGTTGGTGATTTCAATAACAGAGCTCTATCTACTAGTAGATAGCCTTTAGTTATACATTTCAGTAAGAATGAAAAAATAGTGTGCAAGCACTTAATTTATAAGCAGCTTTAGTGATTGTATAATTTCCCACTATGGAAAGGGTTTCTGATTAATAGGTGGATCATATCATGAAGAAGAAGAAGAAGGCTGCCTTATTTTCATAATTAAATTAAATAGCATGTTAGGCCACCAAAAGCTATTCGTCTCAAGTTAAAATAGAGTTGAGACTGTGTGCTAAATTTGAATGCACTGCTAATAAAAACACAACATTGACAACGACAACAAAACAACATCACAATTTAAACACAAAGAAATGGTGCCTTGGAGAAAAATTCACAGAAAAATAAGTTAATTGGTATAGGCCTATGTTTTGTAGCATGTTTTGATATTGGCATGGAAATGGAAATACATTGATAAAATATGGCTGTATCAGGCAACAGGCAATACATACATGTACATAACAGCATCTGCTAAGTGCAACCCCATACATGCGATTGTACATGCTAAACCATTTGTTAACATTAGCTATGCATCAGCTGTGCATTTCTATTTACTTGGCATCCCCATGATAATGCCTCAGCAGCAATTATTCTCAGTAATTCCAGGTACCACTCACCCATCCATGAGATTATTGAGCGATGAAGTTGAGAACAAGGGAATTCCCTTGACAGCCAATCAGAACTCAAGAAATGGGAATATCCCTAACCTATCCTGGCTGGATATTCCCATTTCTTGAGTTCTGATTGGCTGTCAAGGGAATTCCCCTGTGATGTACATCTTTGCCAACTCAAGTTTTGTCCCGGGTAGGTAAATAACCCTTAATCTCAGTGTGTAATAGCTTGTAATGCATTGTAGTGGGTGAAAATTGTCTACAGGTACATCTGTGAGACTACTCATTTAATGAACTTGATTGAATGCTCTCAAAGAGTGCCAATTATGTGTTTTCAATCAAATTTTTTATTGACTACTCACTAGGGGGCACTTTACTCTACCACCTTGATTATTTCATTAAGAGTAGGAAAGACATATATTTATATGTGACCATTGGCCTGTTGAACAACTCCAACTAAATGAGATACGAATTGCCGCAGGACAATTATAAATGAACTCGTGATTATTCACTTCGATTCAGACATCCACCAGCAACAAAGGCCCCGATTCTCAACTCATGCTGATATGACATGAGTCATGCTTATGATTGATCTTGACTCATGCTCATACATCATACACGACTCGTGCTTATACTTGACCCTCCATGCATGGTATTATTAAGAAACTTCCACAAATTCTGTTGGGCGTGGCTGTGCCGTTGTCGACCAAAACTCAGATATTATAAGTGGCGGACCCCCGAGTCACACCAGAAGTTTTGGCTGCCAATCACTGAGTTCAGGGTTCGAATACAATTCTTGCCGAGTCACCAGGGCCTCAGTTGGATGGGTGTTTCAATCATCCTTTGCCAGGGTTCCCCCGTGGCATAATTGGTAAGTGCGCTTGTCAACTGGCTTTGAGGGCGTGGGTTCAAATCTCACCCCGGAACTCACTTTAGTCCAAGCCCATGGGACACTAAATCGAGGCGGGTTGTATCCAGTATTCTATGCCAGGGCAACCGAAAGACCCTGAATTAATAGTGTGTGTGTCAGACTCCTAGTCTTCTCATCTCATCATCATACAGCGATCGCCTGCCCTAATATAGCCCACTGAGGTGCTGCAGAGGCGTAAAACACAAACAAACAAACAATCATCCTTTGCCTCATTTCTGTGTCCTCCACGAGTCCTAATTAGCCTACCAAGTGCATAAATACAAGATGTAGAGCCCCAGTCATCCATCATCTAATAAACAGTCTGCTTTCTTCAGCTTGTTATTCTCAGGTGAAAACACCAACAAAGCACTAAAGGCTTGAGTTTGAATATTTCAGATACTTCACAGACTCACAGCTTTTTGTTTCTCTCTTACAGTACAACAACATGTGTCATGAGGTGGGCTTCCCTGGAGACCAAAACAGTACTACCCTGCCATCTACCAGATATTTCCATCATTATCTTGTATAGACTGAGACCGCCTACATTGCATATTATAAAATAAAATGCAAAGCTCACATGAAAAATATAAGAAAAATCTTCACTTTTACAGCACATCCACTTTCAAGACAGTGAATTTTCCTGTCCTTGAGTCCAATTTTCAGCAGTGCTTGCTTAGAAAGTCAGGGGCCACAGGGAGAGACCATTTAATATCCAGTACCATATTCGGAGACTTCGCGCACTTGAAATGAATTTAATTGCTGTCGCTGTCTCCATGAAAAAAATAACTTCCCGCCGAGGAAAACTGCAAGCCCCTGCCTGATTATTAAATGGTCACTCCCTAAGGCAGAGTTTTCACAAAATAATGTATGTATGTATGTAATATTTATTTTAAGTCGTATATGGCCAAGTTACAGAGTAAATGTAAAAATTTAAGCTGCATCTAAGTTGATTTCAACTTCTGTACGACTACTAAAAAATAGAAAATTAAAATGGCAAGAAAAATTCAGCAGACAATTCAAATTGTCTGTTATAAGTCCAATAGTCAGTGTTCATATCCTTTGTGGTTTA
This sequence comes from Platynereis dumerilii, assembly GCA_026936325.1. NCBI lineage: Eukaryota > Metazoa > Annelida > Polychaeta > Phyllodocida > Nereididae > Platynereis > Platynereis dumerilii. The sequence goes on from JAPTHN010000014.1 coordinate 26,809,420, forward strand.
TATATCCATAAATGTCAAATCCGATTGTCACTGCTCATGTTCATAAAAATGTCAATAAAATTCAATAGTCAATAATCATGTCCATTAAAGTCTCTAAGAACTCGTATAGCAGTCGGTCATCTATCAACCAGAGGCGATTTCCTTATCCTGTCTTCCAGTTTCTTCCTTGTCTTGATCTTTATCTGAAACATATTTGAGACAGAAGTGTAGTTTCCTCCTAGATAACATCATTTTCATTACAGGTCAAAAGCCAGTTGCTTATTGCAGATTTGAAGATGTTGAGTGAGGGACTATTCTTAATTGCTAAAGGAATATTGTTCCAGAGCTTAGCACCATAGTATTTAAAACTATTCTTACCAAAATTTACTGTGTTATAATGAGGTAGAACAAATCTGTTGTTATCTCTCATGTCATAGTTTGATTGCTGAAGAGTAAACATCTCAGACACAAACTTAGGTGCCATTCCATATTTGATTTTGTACAATAATATAGCGGTACCCTTGACACATTTTTTAAAGATATTGAGTTGTTTGCTCTTTGTGCACATCTGATCATAACTCAAGTGACTTTTTCCAGTCACAAATCTCAGAGCTCTCTTGTTTGTCTTCTCGAGTTTCTCCATATTGCATTTATTAGCGAACATCCACACTGCTGAGCAGTAGTTGAAGTTACTAGTAATGTAACTGTTGTATAATGTCATTCTGCACCTTTGGTCAAGGTAATGTCTTATTCTTTTCAGTGCATTTATCTGCTTTCCTGCTTGAGAGCATATATCATCTACCTGCATGTGAAATTTTAGATATCTGTCTAACTCAATGCCAAGGATATTCCTTGTGTCAGTGTGTTGATTAACGGTGTGTCTAATTGCCAAAATTGTGTAATTTGTAAATAATTGTTGCCTGCGCAACCGCAGTACGAGTCTGGTGAAGACTCAAATTTATATTTTTTGTAATGCTTCCTAAAATTTCCTATATATCTTGAAAAAATTCCTCTAAATTCCTATAGTAGGCATATTTCAAGATATTTTGGGGCAAATGGGCATGTTTTTATCTCGATACGAAGTTTTAGCATCCTTTTTTTTAGGCATGTTGTTTGTCCACGACATGAAGTTTTTGGCTTATGATGGAAGCAATTCCATGATTTGCCTATGGTTTCTCTGCTGAGTAATTCTTATATTGTATTAAAGTAGGTAAAATCCTCCTATATTTTGCTATATTTTACCATTAAAAATTCCTTGATATATTCCTATAATATTTTATGCTATGTTGGGTGGGCACCTTGGTTAGTTTTAGAAATAAATTTGCATACATAGATATATATGCTGTTTCACATAATAAATATTTCCAAGATTTTGAGTATTCTTACTTTCATTAAAAGGAAAGATTGCCTATCTCATATATTTTAGAATAAGACAAGGCAATCCAAAACTGCTTGCAAAGCAGGAGGCAGGATGAATAATTTATTTCAAACAATCCATTTCAATCATTACCCTCTAAAATTGTGTACATTGTCACAAGCACAATGCAAAATTTGATGGTGATTTTCGATTATTTCCATTTATTCGCCCTCAGGATCTGGGAAGCCATTGTCTGCAATGACCTGTGCGTAAAACCTCGCGGATTGTTTCGGAATTCTCGGCCTGGCTGGGTCAGTGAAGTTGACATAATGAAGACCAAATCGTTCTACGTATCCCATCTCCCATTGAAACTGATCCAGCAGAGACCACGCTGTGTAGCCTATGACGTTGTCCCCATCTAAGTCAATTGCTGGAAGAAATGTAAAAAGTTTACACTCTAAAAAATTCAGACAAAATTGGTTTTTTAGATTCAAAATGGTTTTTTGAAAAACCAAATTTCAATGCAAAAGCAACATGGATTAAAAAAAAAATCCATGTTGGTTTTTTTAAAATCGAAATTTGGTTTTTCAAAAAACCATTTTGAATCTAAAAAACCAATTTTGTCCCGACATTTTTTAGAGTTAGTAAGAGATCTGTATAAAATTGAACATTGCCCAAGATTACTATACCATAGCACCCTCCAGTGTTGGTGATCGCCATAGGGTGGGATTTTAGTAAATAAAAAAAATGGGGATGCTTCGCACAATTTTCATAGAAATCTTATGTTATCTCTAATGTTTTTCTTGAAACAAATACATATAAGCAAATTAATTCACAACTGTAAGTGCTCATTTTTATAATCTATCTGTGTGTAGGTTATAATTTATAAACATATGAAACTAATTCAACAAACAAATCTACCTTGGAGGACATTATTGATATAATGCCTAAAGTAGAACACCCTGTGTTCATCCGCCAAACTTCCATTTCGGTCGGACACGCCGTTTTCTGTTATCAGGATTCTTGGTTTGTCGTATGTGTCAGAAATCCAGTTTATCACTTTGCGCATACTCCAAGGAGTTACCCAAAGCCACCCAGATCCAGAACTGTGAAAAAAAGAAGGCCATTTTTCTCTGACAGTCAAGATTTTTTAAAATTACCCTTTCCTTAATTTTAAGTGACAAGTGACAAGTAGTGATGTGGACCGGACTGCTTTGGACCGGTAGGTCCACGTGCCACCACCTCTTAAGTACTGGACCATCCTCAGTAAAAAAAAAAAGACGTTCCAGAGGTTGCTCATACCGGTATGTACCGGTTTGTATCGGTACAGTGAAAATTGGTAGAAACACGTAAAACGGAAGAAAAAAATTAGCTTTTGTTTTTTACACCTTAATTTACGACCTTTACCGATGATTTTTGGCAAAATTGGTCATAAATCAAAAATCGGTATGCACCAGTGCACCAGACTACCTCCCCCCGGACCGGACCACCTAAGCCCTGGACCGCGTCGTTCTGGACTAGAGGGGGTGGTCTTGTCTGGTCCGCAACACTAGTGACAAGTCACAAGTTTATTAGCCCCGATAATGTAAAATACCAAAGATAATAGTAACAAAATCAGGTTTTAAACCAGAAATAAGCTACAGACTATAGTTATCAAGAGAAAAAAAAACTATTTAAAAATTAAATAATACAGGTAACGGCTAACAAAAAATGTTAACACTTTTGATAAAAATATACAGCTACACGTCATTATTATCATTTTACAGGGCATTGTCTGTGGGTTAATGCTCATTTCGCGGGCGTTAATGGCCTTTAACGCCCGCGAAAGCGCCCCCTAGTGTATTTTTATATCGTGACGTCATCAAAAGTGACGTCATGGCGAAGTTGTTGACATCAAAAATTAAATTTTCTGTCAGTTTTTGGGCTAAATCGGCCGAAAATGGTCGGAATTGAAAAATTTAAAAGCCTAGAATTATCTCCAGGAAGAGCTGATCATTCGTATGTAATCGAATTTGCTCTATATTTAATAACAAGGGCGTGAGAGCGCGAAAACGGAGCGGGCGTTAACGGATCCAAAAGAAGAGGTAACTTTTTTTGAAGGCTCATTGTGTTAAAAAATGATAATAATGATAATAACATTTTGTTGTCGGGCATTATGGGGTATTAATCAGTTATGGCCCTCGGTCAGAAATCATTTAATGCCCTCGCCTGGCGGCTCGGGCATTAAGTTAAGGATTTCTGGCCTCTGGCCATAACTGATTAATACCCCATAATGCCCTCCAAAAAAACGTTATTGACCAATTAACCATCTGATCATTAATACATTCCGTTAGATTTAAAAATTTGAACATGGAAGGTCTGTTACGGTATAAATAAGGTATATAGAAATGTCTAAACCTGACAAAAACAGGGTGAAAACAAAGTACATCTCCAAGCATCAAAAGCAGCCCACCAACTTTTGCTTGTCAAGGTGCATGAGAGTCCTCATGTAAGTTTTTATTGAGCCTTTGCCCTTATGTTTGTTTTTCACTAACGTGCCAATTCAGATGAAGCAATAGGAAGTATATATACACCGTTGCTCATAAATATGGAATACTTCAACATTCTCCATTAAAATTGACAACTTTAGCAACTTCTGCTGGAGCACATGATGGTCTGATTCAATGGTAACTACTTCCAATGACCGCTAAAGAGAAGAAAATGCTGTAGCTTAAGACGCATGCTGCAGCGTTAACCCCAGGAAAAGTTACAGCAGCACGAAATATGGAAATTCAGGGGGTTTTTAAGGGTGAGGTGTATTAAACCAAAAATTTAAAATTCTTGCAAAAAATGTAGTTAAGGCTTTCAAAGAGTGATTACAGAAGATGTCTTGACCTTTACAATGGACCTTGCTTTCATCCACACTCTGATATTTACATTTATTTGACACTATTTTTCCAAAAAATTATTCCATATTTATGAGCAGGAGTGTATGTATATCTATCTGCTAAGTCTTATTTCCTTCATCATGTTCATAACATTAAAATCCTGATTTTTGTTTGTAGTTGGTCTGAATATTCAAGGCCTCACAGTAGGAAACACCTTCACAGGATCACTGCACGCTGTTTTATGATGGGGTATCTAGGGTAGTTGAGGGAAGCATAGGGTAGTTGAGGGAAGCATAGGATAGTTGAGGGAAGCATAGGGTAGTTGAGGGAAGCATAGGATAGTTGAGGGAAGCATAGGGTAGTTGAGGGAATCCAAGATTAGTTGAGGGAAGCCGAGTTTAGTTTAGGGAAGCTGAGATAAGTTGAGGGAAGGTGAGATTAGTTGAGGGAAAGTGAGATTAGTTGAGGGAAAGTGATAGTTGAGGGAAGCTGAGATTAGTTGAGGGAAGGTGAAATTAGTTGAAGGAAACTGAGATTAGTTGAAGGAAACTGAGATTAGTTGAGGGAAGATTAGTTCAGTTGAGGGAAGTTGAGTTCAGTTGGGTGAGGCTGAGATTAGTTGAGGGAAGGCGAGTTCAGTTGAGGGAAGCTGAAATTAGTTAAAGGAAACTGAGATTAGTCGAAGGAAGATTAGTTCAGTTGAGGGAAGCTCAGTTTGGTTGAGAGAAGAGGAGTTTAGTTTAGGGAAGCTGAGATAAGTTGAGGGAAGGTGAGTTCAGTTGAGGGAAGATTAGTTCTGTTAAGGGAAGCTGAGTTCAGTTGAGGGAGGCTGAGATTAGTTGAGGAAGCTGAGATTAGTTGAGGGAAGCTGAGATTAGTTGAGGGAAGCTGAGATTAGTTGAGGAAGCAGAGATTAGTTGAGGGAAGCTGAGATTAGTTGAGAGAAGCTGAGATTAGTTGAGAGAAGCTGAGATTAGTTGAAGGAAACTGAGATTAGTCGAGAGAAGATTAGTTCAGTTGAGGGAAGCTGAGTTCAGTTGAGGGAAGCTGACATTAGTTGAGAGAAGCTGAGATTAGTTGAGAGAAGCTGAGTTCAGTTGAGGGAGGCTGAGATTAGTTGCGGAAGCTGAGGTTAGTTGAGGGAAGCTGAGGTTAGTTGAGGGAAGCTGAGGTTAGTTGAGGAAGCTGAGATTAGTTGAGAGAAGCTGAGATTAGTTGAGGAAGCTGAGATTAGTTGAGGGAAGCTGAGATTAGTTGAGAGAAGGCAAGTTCAGTTGAGGGAAGCTGATATTAGTTGAAGGAAACTGAGATTAGTTGAGGGAAGCTGAGATTAGTTGAGGAGGCTGAGATTAGTTGAGGGAAGCTGAGATTAGTTGAGGGAAGCTGAGATTAGTTGAGGGAAGCTGAGATTAGTTAAGGGAAGCTGAGATTAGTGGAGGGAAGCTGAGATTAGTTGAGGGAAGCTGAGATTAGTTGAGGGAAGCTGAGATTAGTTGATGCCTGGTGTTACTGAATAATGTAAAGGGCTAGCATGACACCCAGTCTTTGATATCTGAAAGTTTCATGGAACTGCAACAAACAACAGCTGCAGGGTAGACTAGTGAATTTGTTGTTGATTTTCTGGGCAATTGGGAATAGAAGCTGTTTCATGGATTCTGGCACTCAGGGTAGCCAATTTGAAAGATTAGGCTAAAAAAAACCAAAAATTGGTGACCGGTTCAAGGAATATATTTGATATAACAGGCCATTCAACTCACTTCAATTTGCAGCCAATGGCCACAATATTTCGCATTTATTCCCTGCATCACAACTATTCACAGCAGCTCTCACCATGTTTTTTTTGGGCATATTTCAAGCTGGCTGGAGAGAAGCAGCAGATTGTGATGGCAAGATATTAAAAGATCTTCCAGGAAAAAGCAGACGATATAAAGTAAATTAGACAACGTTTATTTAAGTAAAACTGACTTCTGAGGATGATGATAAAGTGTTTTAACATTTCCATCCCCTGAATTGACAACATTGAGGGGTTTTACCATATTTGTGGGGAATTCATGAAACATATTATATTGGTATTTCAAGCTTTTTCACACTTTTCTGTCTTGAAACTGCTCCCATTGGGTCAGAAGATGTCCTAAATGCATGAAACTTTCGCTGGATGTTTGGGAGACTTTGGTGATTAACCAAGACCATTTTTGCGGATGTCATGACTAACAGATAAATGTGTAGATTTTAGGTTGTTTATGGTGTGACTTCCCTTTATATTATATATTTGTATCTTACACAAAGATAATAGGTGCAAAAACCTCTATGGGTGTGGGGGTGTATCCTGCCATGAGATTTTATGTTGAAAAAATAAATAGCCTTACTGAGTATCATTGTCAATAAAAAAATAACTGTGTATGTGGCATTCATTCCTTCCATTTTTCTTCAGAGAGCCTCATGGATCGAGAGGAATATGTGATTGGATGCATAAAACATGTCAGTGTTATTAGGTACCACAGTTTAATTGGTGACTCTCACTTGCCAAAAACAAGGATGAACCACAAACAGCCTCAGCATGGCATCATGCTGTCAGTCAATTAAGTAAATTTGAAGGATATATTTTCATAAGACTGATTATAGAAATTATGAAAGTTAAAGAAAACTTGTGATACTTTGCAACTTCGCAAAATCAAACAAACAGATCAGATACAATGCCACCTGTAAGTAAGTGAAACGGGTGATGTTTCGTCATTGGGTCAATGCTAAACATCCTCAACCAAACTGCTTGTGGAAGCATGAATTCTCATCCAGTGCGATCATGATAATAATAGATCATTAAGGGCGATATTTGAGGCATGTGATATATAAGAGTCAAATTTAAAGTCTTTGATAAGAAAGTGAAACACAAGGCCAATGTTGTTTCAATGGGTAGGGGGGTTCACGTACTTACCCATGATTTTGACCGATACGGATGGTAGAGCAAAGTAAAGTGGCAGTCATTTGTCTGTTTGTATACCCTGAATGCCTCAAAAATGATCCTTTATGTACCCTTTATGTACCCATATGTTTTAATCTATTGAGATGAGCACCCTTGCTTCCAAAACAAACAAACAAACAAACAAAAAGCAGCCTTAAGAGCAAAGAAACAACTACAAGAAGGCGTTAATAGTAATAAGAAAGAATTTGATGACATACCCCAGCCAGTTTGGATCAACGTCATTGCAAGTGTCAGAGTCCATAGGATAACCAACGAAGACAAGATCGTGTTCACACGGGAAAACGAGACCAGCCCCATAATAGCTGAGGCCAAAGAAATCACTGGTGCCTGTATCATTATGAAAAACATATTATTCAACATATGGGACAGGGTTGGCAAGTTTAAGGCAAAGTGGTTTTTGTATAGTTTTTACCGGTAAATACCGCCTCGCCGAAAACTGGTTTTGGGCACTTTTTCGCCGTAAACTGCCTTAAACCCCAAATTTGAGCTAAAAATCCATATATGTCGAACGTACATCGTGTGAGTACGTCCGGTCCCGCACAGTGACACTTTGCTTTGTGGCTCAGCTCCTGTTGCACTTGGAGCTCTGGTTGATGGCTTGTGCGATACCCCTATTATCTGGCCTCATCCCTATTCAACAGTGAAATAGCTGATGTATAATGGTAGGGCTACACAAGGTGCTAAAGTGTCAAATCTGTAAGTCGGACTTTACGGAATTGCCCAATTGTCATTGTAGTATTATTTTTTAAAAAGTTTCAGAATTCAAAAGAATACAAACCCTTTAGGTACTCTATCTGTTCTGGGGTAAATTCTGGCAACCTCGACCTGGGGTACCCTTGGGCAGCACTTTTAGCTGCAATCATATCACGCATGACTTGAGGGTAGTCTCCGGAACCGAAGATAGGGTTAGCGAACCATCCTAAATCAAATTGCAATCCACGTTCCCTGGCCTCGACGTGTGTGACATTTTTGGGATCCAATGGTTCACCCCAGGCCACATTCAGGGTGATGCCGATCTCTCCTGTACGATGGTAAAAGAATTGTTACAATGAAAATGCCAAAATCGTCCAATATTTTGGAAATACATTTCAAAATGGATGAAATTTTATCCTGTGAAGATTTCATAATTCTACATGGAACTGAGTGTCCATCTGATAAACAAGCTGTGGACTTTCTGAACGTCCCATGTATTTCAAAAACCTGTTTTTAGAATAGTAAAATTAATTATTTGCAACTTTTTTTTTATAATTGCTTAAAAAAACAACTCTAATCATATACGTTCAATTTCAAAATGAATCAGGATGCCACACTGTACCTTGCTGAGAGGCTCTGAATTCGTCATCATACATGTGCCACACTTTAGCATGAGCAAGGAGCAAGTTGTGCCCAGTTATGTAGGGTTCTTCAGCAGGTGAACCTCTTCCTGGAGCCTTGTCCGATGTGCCGTAACTGAGGTATGCAATTGACCAGGGTTCGTTGACCGTGACCCATTTCTTTACCTGGATAACGGATACCATATTTTTTGTATTAAGCGCCCAGTGGGCAGATGTAATAATGAGATGGGAGACTATTCATCACGATCAGACTGGCAGCCGCCTAGGGGGAAATGTATACTATATACTGATTCTGGCTAATAATGGCCATTTAACCCATTTCTTTTCCTGGATATCAAGATTTTAACTCCAGAAGGAGGTTCGCCTAAGAAGAGGCAGGACGTAACAAAGAAGAAGAAGAAGAAGTGGATAACGGATACTCAGTTTCAGATTTTTAGGCTGAAGAAGAATAGTATATTAGGGGGTAAAGCTGGCAAGTTAATTTATTCTTATGAATGGCAGACATGCCAACTTCCCTACTAACACAGTTGGCCAACTTTCCTCAAGAAAGCCGTGTCAAGAAAGAAAGTTGCCAGTCAGTGGGGAAATTAAGTTGCAAGCCAACTTCACTGCGTTCTACTGGTCTGGTGAAAATGAGAACTGCATGCTGCTGCCACCTGTCACAAACTTGGTTTTGTAAGGTGCAGCATTGCTAAGCCCAAGAAATAGTTCCAATTTCATTGCACACCCACAAAGTTTCCATTCAACATTGAGGTAAACCAGAGTCAGACTCTGCAATCACATTCTCTAAGGAAGTTAACGAGGCCATCTGCATACCGAGAAACAGCCCTGGTTTCTTCCAAACAAAAGTTGTGTGAGTTTCTCACACTCAGATTCTGTGGACTGCTTGCTGGAGCTCGCTGAATTGCACACAAGCCACTAGGTGGCGACACATGTCAGCATAATTATGTTCTGTCAAGGCTGGAAAAAGCACTGGCAATGAAACAGCAGTCAACTTGTAGACAGGCATTGTTCTACGGCATGCATCATACTTCAAGAAAATAATTAATGCTAAGATTACAATAAATAAGTACATTATCATTATCTTTTAAATGTGTTTTCTAAGGACAACTAACTTATTACTTTAAAGTTCGCAACTCACGTCATCCCCAAATTCTTCGAAGCAGACTCTCGCGAAAGCAGCAAAATCATCAATGATGTCTCCATTTAGCCAACCTGTATTTATGAGATAAAAAAAGATATATTGCATTATGCAGATTTGCATTGCATTTGATGATACTCATAGTAGTCTTATACATCACCACTGCGTATTCATTTTATCTATTTATTCGTAGGCTATAAAGTTTTTTTTGGCAATCTGATGTCAAAGACATGCATATGTCTGCAAAAAATAAAAGAAATTGACAACTAGGAAAAAGAGGGTATTTAAAATAGTTTTTGATTAGGGCGCTGAACATCAATTTACTAAGTACTAGTACTGATTGATGGCAGCTGCATTACAGATATATTACGATAGAGACATCAGTTTAGTTCCTCAGAGGTAAGATAGGCAATTAACAAGTGATAAGGTAAGGCAACAGGGGTCCCGTTTAACGGACCATGTGTTTTTTTTTTTTACTAAACTTTTAGGTGCCTTCAAATCAGAAATGGGGTAACAATCAGTGACCATCAGTGACATGGGGGCTGTTGGAGCAGGGAGATTCCTAACATCTCCCTGGTCGGAGCAATGCTCAGTGAAGGGTAATAATTAAGGTCCCCAGGGGGCATCAGCAACAATCAGTAAAAAGGGGTGACAATGGCAGACCATCAGTTTGATGGGGTAAAGCTGACACTTTCTGAGCAAATGTACAGTAGTTGCACTTTTTAACTATTTTTCGAGGGACATGGCAAAGCATGGTTATGGGGGTAGCTCTTCTGACAAAGAATATATTTGAGTTTCTTGCATAAAAAAAGCATGCCCGATTAGCTAATCAGGCAAATAGAACTTTAGGTTGTAACATTTACGACTTGGTGATATCATACTGACAAAAAAGTTGTGTCTATGACTTGGCCATCCTTGTACATTTAATATGTTCCCTGTGAGGTCATAGCCCAGTCCAAGCCATGTAATTCTCTATGAGTCATAAGCATTTATGAAGTCAATTGACTGTTTATTCCAATGCTATGTATGGGGCCTGTTGTGAGGTCATTGATGTCTACCACCAGCCGAATGTAAGTATTTGTCATTCGTCGACTGTACACTGAAAAAAAGGTTTGTGTGAAACAGACAAAACAAACGTTAGCTGGTGTCCGTCCAAAATTTTGTGTAAATTCAGACAAAATGTATGTGTAATTTTGACATTTCATTGATCAAGTCACACAAAAATTTGATTAAGATTGACAATGAAATGTCAAAAAGACACATACATTTTGTCTGAATTTAAACAAAATTTTGGACGGACACCAGCTAACGTTCGTTTTGTCTGTTTCACACAAACCTTTTTTTCAGTGTACAAAAACATCATGAGGTTCTCAATCATGTGAGAGGAAGCACTTGTGCAATAAATTGGCTGAAATGCAATATTTTCTTCTACCTCCCAAATCCTCCAATGCTTGGGGTGTGTTCCAGTGAAACAGGGTGACGATGGGTTCAATTCCCACTGACTTCAAAGCCGCGATTAAATTCTTATAATATTGGACTCCCGCTGGATTGACCTCGCCTCTTCCCTGAGGGATGACTCTTGGCCAGGACACTCCGAATCTATAATGGGTCACCTGGTGATAGAAAAAATAATAAATAAATAAAAGATTTTGATTTCACTAAATCATGCACATATTTTCTGTCTTTTAATAAAAATAAAAATAAAAAATTGGCAAAAACTTTTATGTATTGAACATCTATATGAGCAAGAGTCTGCACATGTCTCACCATTTGGTTGTCTCCTTGCTCGTTAGTACCAGGACCAGGTACCAGGAGCACTATGAAAACTGTCCTTATCATTCATGATAAAATTTTATTCAAATGTGAGCTACATAACGTTTACGAACCAGGCATGCCTCAAAAAATGTCTAATAATTTCTTGATTCATAAAAGCCAATGTGATCGGTGAACCCGACGTAGCTCACAGTGAAAACTGGGTCTTCATATTTGAATCAGGGAAATTTCAAAATGGCCACCATTTGTTATTGTCTTCTGACATTATTACATTTCACTAAATCATACACAGATCTTCTGTTTTAGTAACAGGCCCACAGGCGCTAGTTCTTTTAAGTATGTATTTACAATTTACATTCTTGGAAAGCTAAAGACCACTGCAGTGCTTCAACTCTGTCACACTTCACCAACAGAAACTCAAAGAGTCACAAAAGTTGACAAAAATAAACAAGGTGGCAGCACTCTGTAGAGTGCACAGTGCTGCCACCTGAGGGATTCTTGTCTTTTCACCATTTGCTACATTGGTAATCCCAATACGGTATTCAGCGTAGACCTCTATCCTCGCAAGAACCATGCATTAGTTTTGTCCCATGCCGAGACAAATAATTCAGCATGCAGTGCCTCGATCCCTCTTTCCATAGAGATGCAGCTTTGCTCAGTGCTATCCTATTCATATATTTAGGCCTATATAAATGTCTGCATCTGGTAATTGTGGTGTATCCGTTGTATAATGTATAGATCTTCACCAAAATCGAGTAAGTTCTTCTTTGGTGAATAAAAAAATCCTATAGAGTTTCATTAGAATGAATGCACCAGACAGCGAGACAACTAAACAGACAGACAGACAGACATCTATGGATGAAACATTAGAACCGTGCTATGGCAGGCAAACAATTAAATCTCTTGGAAAGTGAAACTGATTTGAAATTATCTTCAATAAGATCAATGCAGTGACATTAATATATGCAATCATGAAGTAAAATTCTTTTTGCTGCATATATAATAAATATATAATTATATTACTGTACCCCCATGTCCATCAAGAGCTGAACATCATCAAGATATTGGTGGTAGCTATTGCAGGCAACGTCTCCAGAGCTGCCGTCAACGATGTTGTGTTCCTCGCGCACCCAGGTATCCCAAGTCCCAATACCTTTGCCTGAAAATTGTGAGGGATAGAGTGTTTAGGGTAAGGTTCCTTGAGTCAGACACTGAGAGGGGGTAACCTTGAGTCAGACATTTTTAGCTGTGTTGTACTTGCTTATTGAGAGGTTGTTTACCTGCGTATTTGATACCAATCTCAAATGATTTTAGAGAGGGTTGTGTGTTTTGGTAAAATATATGCTGACGAAGTTTCCATTTCTAGAGCTACAGTTCACATGTGGCTTCTTCACTAGGTGCCGCCTGCTCCGCTGAAGGTCTTTGCCTGCATGGGTTCTAACCCCGGGTGGGGAACCCAACATTTTCAGTGTACCTTCATGAGCAAAATCCCAGCTGGATGTCGTTCGGTTGAGACATTAAATTGGTGGCCCCTTGTATCAGTGTCTATGCTGGGCAAGTGAAAGATCCCTCACATGGGGTAAATGATGATAATTCATAAATATGGTTTTGTATTGAAATGTCTGAGCAGTCGTCGATCAAAACAGGGTAGTCTAGGGGGGGCCTGGACATCGTTTCGCCATTCGAGGACCCACGTGGGTGTTGTTTTGGTTTTCGCCCTGCCCCACATTTTACTCAAAATATTATTTCCATCTCAGTGGTCCAGGGGGGTGGGGGCCCCTCGGTGCACCCCTGGATCCGTCACTGTCTGAGAGCAGGAATAGTTTCAAAATTTCACGAAAGTATTTTCCAGGTCTTATGGATCGAGGAGTCGATAAATAAATTCAGAAAAAAATCTTGCATCTCAATAAGGCTTGGTGTCTGTTTCAAATGTAGGATTTGTCAACCAAGTGTTGGGCTCATGAAGTAAATTGTACATTACAAAAAGCCAAATAATTGCTGGAGACCTATGCTTTCCGGAATTGAGAACATGTGTAGTGCATAACTTTTGTCTTAATCTGTTGTTGCAAAACCAACAATAACTGTGGGAGGCAAACACCTGTGCTGAAGTGCTCTATATTTCAGTTTAAAAAAATCATTATGCAAGGACCGGCCGCTCTTATCATTTTCTTGTCGTTCGATATCAAAACCCATTTTTTTGTCATCGTCCTGTCAACGAAAAATGTTCGTTAAAAACAATGTGTTTATCAAAGTTCACATTCGTCAGATAAGCTGATAGAGACTTATGGCTGGCAGTTATTCTCATACAACTATTGAGTATAGGCATATCGGAAGGTGGCCTGTCACCTCCCCCCCTCCCAAAACTTTGAGGAAAGGCCCACATTCTGGCAAAGAGGCTAAAAATTTGGGTAGATGATCAAATAAATATTGTTGAAAATCAGTGGTTTCCATATGACTTTATTTGAGATGGTATAACATTTTGATCGTCAAATTTGGCCAAATGCCACTCACCCCCCAATATTACCGCCCAAAGTATGCCTAGAGTACAACCAAAACAAAGTAAGAGCATTTTCTGTCAAAAGTCCTTTGTTTACCTATTTTGCCATCCTTTCTCCTCTCCATCCCAAATCACCTTACAACCAACTCATCACCACAACTTTATCCCACATTAAGAACTCTATTTGGACAGCAGCCAATGTAATGACAATGTGCAAAGGCGGAAAATATCAAAGAAATCAAACACAATGGGGGTGAAGGAGTTTGATTTGGGTTAGGCTAAATGTGAATTTAAAGTGATTTTAAAAGGTAGCGTAAAGAAGGTTAAGGTAGTGAGTAATTTGGGGGAGCCAAAAGGTGTGAAAAGGTAAAGTAGTGGCTGATTATTCCTTCCTGCTGGAGTTTAGCCTTACTTTATTTTGGATTGTATACTGTATGCTATTAAGATCAAATTGATTGTTCGCATCACAAATTGATTGATCGCATCACAAATCCTCCTGAGGCACTTTTTCGGAGGTCGGTCTGCAGGACAAAAAAGCCGCTATCTCAATTTTTTATAATCTGTTGAGTCAGGAACACTTATCTGACTAGGTCCCCATCCTTTAGGAGGAGTGACATAGCAATCGAGATTTTCAAAAAGTCATTTTTTGTGCCAATAATCAGGAAACCTAAAATGGAGCTAACACTTTTCATTCGATGATCTTGGAACTATTTAGCTAAAAGGCATACCACAAAACACTGCATATTTTATATAAAAACAAAAATAAGGATGGTCCAATGTGCCCTGGTCACCTCCCCTCCTAATCATGGTAACCCAAGGAAGAGAAAATAATTATTACATGTATATATGACAAATTAATTCTCAATATAGGCGAAAAGGAACTTTTGTTGTTTTTTAGATTAATAAAAGGCATAACAGGCTAATGCAATGGGGCTACATTTTTTCTGGACACATACATTACGAAATTGGATACACTGAAAAAAAGGTTTGTGTAAAACAGACAAAACGAACGCTAGCTGGTGTCCATCCAAAATTTTGTGTGAATCCAGACAAAAGTTATGTGTATTTTTGACATTTCATTGTCAATCTTCATCAATTTTTTGTGTGATTTGTTCAATGAAATGTCAGAAATACACATACCTTTTGTCTGAATTTACACAAAATTTTGGACGGACACCAGCTAACATTTGTTTTGTCTTTTTTAAACAAACCTTTTTTTTCAGTGTAACTTGAAGAAACAAGAAAAGAAAAATACCAAAAACTTAAGATGCAAGTTACGGATCTCTTACCGTCAAGTTACGGATCTCTCACCATCACGTTACGGATCTCTTACCGTTAAGTTACGGATCTCTTACCGTCAAGTTACGGATCTCTTACCGTCAAGTTATTGATCTCTTACCGTCAAGTTACGGATCTCTTACCGTCAAGTTACGGATCTCTTACCGTCAAGTTACGGATCTCTTACCGTCAAGTTACGGATCTCTTACCGTCAAGTTACGGATCTCTTACCGTCAAGTTACGGATCTCTTACCGTCAAGTTACGGATCTCTTACCGTCAAGTTACGGATCTCCTACCGACAAGTTACGGATCTCTTACCGTCAACGTTCCATGCTCCTTCAATCTGATAATCAGATGATCCCGAGGCCCATATGAAGTCATCCGGGAACGTCCCCCAGTGCCACATGTCTTCATACTCTCGGCAAACGACTGATTGAACAAAGACTACAGCAAGAAAAAATGCTGTAAGCTTCATCTTGCGTCCTTTAACTCTTAAAACGTTTCACAGTGATTGCAAGTCACTTAATGAAAAGTTTCACACGACTCTACAAGTCTGCAGCTATGGCTTGATATAAATTGATTTTATAGGCTCAACGTGACCTTTTTTTCATAAACCTGATTAATTGATCAAGCTATGATATGGCAAAGATAGAATATAAATATATATATTATATAGAAATTCATTATTGTTATTATCTATAGATAAGGAAAATGTATTGAAGTATAATGAATGGTCTTTCCCAGATTTTTTTTTCCTCACGGCGATTTTTTACGAGAAATTATTGAATTGCGTGCAGTGTTGTACATGTATATATTTTATGTAGGCTTAGTCTCATAGGCATATATATACATGGCATCTTGTTTTAAAAGGAAGACTATTTTTCATCATCATTATGTGTCACGGGGCCAGTAATAGGGGTATCAAACAAGTCATCAACCAAAGCTCCAAGTGCAACAGGAGCTGGGCTAAAAGGCAAATGTCCTTAAGTCAGACGTACTCACATGGTGAATGAAAGTACCTGATGAACGGACATAATTATTTGGATTGCAAATCATTTTGTGTCGTTTGGAAAAATGTCATTTATGGGCCATTCCATGCCAAATGGACCAAAAAGGAGACATTTTCCCACATCATGTCTTCCAATTTTGATGAAATTTTAACACAACTTACATCCACATGAGTAATGAAAAGTTGTACAATATTTCTTTCATATTCCAAGTTTTCAGAATTCGATAGCATCTTGAAAATTTTGAGATTTTGACGAAAAATGCTAAGCGCTCCGTTACTTATCTTTTGTTCAGGCAGCTGAAGTCAAATTTTCCAAGATATTGTCATAAGTTTTGGCACATGTCATGCTGAGATATAGAGCTTGATGCTTCCCAAGCATAATGTAGATGGTGGCTTTGCCTTTTGTGCACCAGCTCATTGAAATTGGTTCATTTTTGCCAAAATTTCACAAATTGCCGGTCTTTGATATTTTTTTACCCAAAGACCAATGGATCAATATCCATGAAAATTTGTTAAAATGAGGCTATTGTGAAGTACTACTAGTAAAAAAATTAACATATGGCTAACAATAATATTTTTTGTATAAATGAAGATAAGCCCTCCATAATTTTTGAAATTGACAAATTTCAAGTGCCAAAATGACCATGTGGGACAGGTGATAGAAAGTTCAAACTTTTTTTGTAGTTAGCTTACATGGTCATGAAGCATTTCTGTTAAAATAGTGAAGGTGATATTTTTCATTATTCTGGAATTAAATATTGAAATTTGTTCGTTTTTGCAAAAATTTCACAAATTGTCGGTCTTTGTTATTTTTATAGTCAATGGTCAATGGTTCAATATCAATAAAACTTTGTGGAAATGAACCTGTTATCAAGTACTACTAGCAAAAAAAGACATGTAGCAAATAATAACACATTTGTAATAAATATAGATAAGCCCGCCACACATTCTGAAATTGACAAATTTCAAATACTAAAATGACCATGTAGGACAGGTGATAGAAAGTTGAGATTTTATTTTGAGTTAGTCCTGGCTGTCATAAAGCATTTTTGTTTAAATGGCGGATGTGATATCTATCATTATTCTGGAATTAAATAATGAAATTTGGAGAAAAGCGATGTTCATGCTATGTTGGAGCCATTAAAAGAATAGGTGAGGCTAAAAATTAAGTGCTGAATATTTTTTGAATGAATGAATCTCATAGCCATCTCCTGATATCCTAATTTTCTAAAAAGGTAAATCATTTGTCAGGTTAATAGAGGAATAAAATTCATGAAGAGTGAGTCTATCACTATGAAGATGGAGTCTATCATAAATATAAAATATCGAAATTGACGCAGTAGACATCAGATGGGAGCTGGTATGATAAGCAAGGATACTTACCTAGTCCTCTTACAATTATAATATTATGGAATGGTATCCTTTATAATTAGAATGTCAAAAAGTGTCAAAATATCCAGAAAAACAAATGAAATATGGTTATATTTATTTTCAAGCTCATTGGGAATGGCATCCAGTGACAGAAAAAATAAGTTCAGAAAAATTTGCATTCTTATTACTCGAGACTATTCAGCCAAAAGGAAAATAAGTTAGGAACATTTCCACTTTTCTCTGTCAGGAACTTAGGTGAAAATCCATTCTACATCATGTTTCAGTGTTTAGTTTTACGTGAAAGAACAAATTCACATTTATAATATCAGAAAAGTATTATCTGAGATGCATGAAAAAAATACTCAACATGTTATATTTAGTCCCAATTCCTTTGTGAATGGCTTCAGCTTAGAATGAATATGTTTTTTCTCCAAATTTTATATTTAATTCCAGAATAGTGGATAATATCACATCCGCCATTTCAACAAAAAATGGTTTAAAACAACCAGGACTAACTCCAAAAAAATTCCCAACTTTCTATCACCTGTCCCACATGGTCATTTTATTATTTGAACTTGGTCACTTTCAGAAATTGTGGCAGGCTTATCTATATTTATACCAAATGTGTTTTTATTTGCCACATGCCTTTTTTTGCTAGTAGTACTTGATAATAGGTTCATTTCCACGAAGTATTATTGATATTGAACCATTGACCATTGAGTATAAAAATAACAAAGACCGACAATTTGTGAAATTTTTTGCAAAAACGAACAAATTTCAATATTTAATTCCAGAATAATGAAAAATATCACCTTCACTATTTTAACAGAAATGCTTCATGACCATGTAAGCTAACTACAAAAAAAGTTTAAACTTTCTATCACCTGTCCCACATGGTCATTTTGGCACTTGAAATTTGTCAATTTCAAAAATTATGGAGGGCTTATCTTCATTTATACAAAAAATATTATTATTGTTAGCCATATGTTAATTTTTTAATTGGTAGTAATTCACAATAGCCTCATTTTCACAAATTTTCATGGATATTGATCCTTTGGTCTTTGGGTAAAAAAATATCAAAGACCGGCAATTTGTGAAATTTTGGCAAAAATGAACCAATTTCAATGAGCTGGTGCACAAAAGGCAAAGCCACCATCTACATTATGCTTGGGAAGCATCAAGCTCTATATCTCAGCATGACATGTGCCAAAACTTATGACAATATCTTGGAAAATGTGGCTTCAGCTGTCTTAACAAAATCATGCAAAGCAGCACTTAACATTTTTCGTCATAATCTCAAAATTTTCAAGATGCTCTCAAATTCTAAATACTTGGAATATGAAAGAAATATTGTACAACTTTTCATTACTCACGTGGATGTAAGTTGTGTTAAAATTTCATCAAAATCTGAAGACATGATGTGGGAGCTCTTGGTCCATTTGGCATGGAATGGCCCCTGGTTGACCCGTGGCAGCCATTTTCCAAAATGGCGGCTAATTCTCTCGATTTCCTGCTTTCTATGAAGTGCCTATAGTTTGACCGTATGAAAGCAGTGCTCATTATTCCTTCTATAGATCTAAAAAACATTTTCAATTAATTTCCAGATTGAACCAGGGAAATTTAGGGTGGCCAGGGTCCATTTTTTCAGAACTGTTGAAGAAAATGCACTATTTTCGCGGTTTCCCATAGTTTAGTGGAATCTCGATTAATATTTAAACAGACTACATATTTGAATTCCTTGTAAAAAGAGCTTTCGAATGAATGGTAGCATCCTTGGTTTCCATGAATTCTTTGTCAAAATGAACCTGAACACCGAAATCTTCAAAAAACATTTTATTTTCATTTTTTCCATTTTCATACCAAATTTACGTAGGCCATTAATGCGTGTATTCATTTGAAAGCTCTTTTTGCAAGGAATTCAAATATGTAATTCATTTTAAGATATATATAGAATCGGCGTAGTTATGCGGAACCGCGAAATGCAGTATTTAAATCAATATTTCTGCCAAAATACATTCCAGCAAGCCTGAAAATAGTCCAAACCACCAAAAAATGTTATAGTAATGTTCTATTTACCTAAAGGAAGAATAAAACCAATATTCGCATGTATTCTATTTGTAGGGACTACCCAGAAAGAAGCAAAATGGAAGAATTGACAGCAATTTTGGAAAAGGGCTGCCAGTAGACAACTAAGCTAAATCTGAGGTGGCTCCCTATCCAAATATTTTTGTAAAGATGTTTTTTAAGTGTGTGCCAAGTTTCATGCTTCTATGTATAAATGCACTATTTTTTTAATATCTGCCCCGCTATATATCACTGCCTGGAGAACAGAATAGGGAAAGCAAGAAATCAGATATATAGGCAAGTTGTTGATTGCCTGGTGAGAATTGCTGTCATGATTGCGTTGATTAGGGACCATTCCTATATTATGCCATAATATATGCCTGAACCACCATATATATAGTAATTAAACCCATAAATCACCCAAAATGTATGGAATAAAGAAGGATTGCATTCATCAGAGCTTCTTTTGCTAATGTGGTCAATAGTTATTCATTAAATATCTTTTTTGCACATTTCTTGTTGCAGAGGCAAAATTTATGCGATTTTTGAAAAATAAGGGTAAGGGGAAGCATTTTGTCTTCTTGTGGCTACATTATTACTCAGACCTACATGTGTTATATACCACTGGATAGAGGACTAAATAAGGAAAATTTTGATGTATAATATGTTCACATTTGATGAATAGTTCTCTGGTATTATGCAATTTAAGTGGCTCGGAAATCCGAAAATGAAATATTTTTTTGCTAATTTTTGACATTAAAACACCCCTGCTTTGTCAAATATAGAAAATATTACAATAACTAACCTATAATATACTATTCTACACCCATTGGCATCAGTTAGGACCATTTTGAAGCATTTAAGTTTCATAGGGGAGCCCAAACAGGCAGAAAAGTGATTTTTAATTTTTTTCGTTTTCGTAACTTACTTTACATCAGATATATGCTCTTTTGAACATGTCAGACACCTTTGAAATCACCACAACCATATTTTTCAGATCCCAGACAATATTCTGCACAAGATGGTATAGGTTGTGCTTTGTTATACCTTCTGTTGGGGTTACTCCCTCTTTTAAGCCTCTTTTGAGAATATGCCACAGCACTAAGACAAACGACAAGATGCAACTCATCGCCAAATTCCTGGATTTTCTAAACAAATGATGTGGAAATCATTTTCTTTTCAGGGGGTGTATGTAGTGGTATATAATTATTTATATGTGTATATATTTACTGAATAAATGCTTTCCATACTCCTGAAGTGTGTTCTGTTATTTCTGTATTCATGAGTATGCTATAGGGGGACACCTCCTAGCATACTTGTGTCCACACTAGGTGGCTTCACAGTTAGACCTGTTTTGGAGGGAAAATCTCCCGCCAAGTCATTCTGGCAGTGGACATGAGTGAATGAACAGCTCACTCTAAGCTGTGATTACTAGTTGACAGTTACAACACACATTAGAAGTAAGTTACATTTATATTCTATTCTATTCAGCTATTCCAAATTTCACTTTGATATATTTATATTCCAGTCTGATAGAAATGTTCTATTTGATAGAATAAGTCTAAAATGGGGATATATTGTTTATAGGGGAAATTGAAGCAGCTTTGCTGTGTGGAGTCAATTGGACCACTTGTGAGAGAGGACCCCAGATAGGGTAATGAACTAATAATATTCACTTGTGTATTTATGTTTATTAAATGTTTTATGTTTCCAGTAATGTGATAGTATAGTATATGTAATATATTCTATTTGTATAATTGGTACTTATATTGATGAGAACATATGTTAATCAATTCTATTGTATCAATGGTATTGCAATCTATTAACTGTATGTATTCATAGCTAATTGTGATAACTATTTATATATTGTTGATTATATCTTAAATGTGATATTTATATCCACAGGGTCGTTGAATACTCGTGGACTATTAAAGACTTAAAACGAACCTGGAGTCTCTGTCGTATTTTTGGGAGCGTAACCTAACTACCTTACGGAAGAGAAACTATAACACCTTGAACATGGCCTTAGAATTTCCCTTAGTGCTCTCAATCTTGGCTCTTAAATCATCAGATTTTAGCTGATTGAGCAAGTCATTTAAAGCATTTCTTTTCAACTGGAATTCTCTCTCGTTCATACTTACCTGATCCCCCTCATTAATAATATTGGATCCCTCCTGAAATTCCTCCCTTTCACTGCCTGTTCCCCCTATAAATTGTAATGGACTCATCCATCTCGCGTCACACGTGACCTGAACGAGAAGCGCCAGTTCCTTCTAAGCAGCGTCGCGAGTAGGACGCTCCTCTGCTTTCACAGTCAATTTTTGATTTATTAAAAGGATTTGGACAACGAATAATGGATGTATTTCGTAAAATACACTCTGGATTTCGTT
Source organism: Platynereis dumerilii (assembly GCA_026936325.1). Classification (NCBI taxonomy): domain Eukaryota; kingdom Metazoa; phylum Annelida; class Polychaeta; order Phyllodocida; family Nereididae; genus Platynereis; species Platynereis dumerilii. Next base: position 26,831,461 of record JAPTHN010000014.1, read on the forward strand.
GTTGTGTGCGTTTTAAGCGTACTAGATGCGTTTTTACGTCGTATTTTGGAGTTGCTCACCTGGTTGTCTGGCTGTCAAATTTTTGACAGTAAACATCATGGCCGCCGGTGGACAGATTTTCTTGAGTAGAGCTTTTCAAAAAGCAAGTATCTTGTAAGGTGAGCATATTTTAGTTGATATATCAAGTTTTCTGATTGATAAGTATCATCTTTTTGCTAAACAACATTCAGATGTCGTTTTTTCAGGCAGTGCCCTGCTCTACAGTGCGCTTTGACATTGGCTGTCATAGCGGGTGATAATAGGGGCATTGTTTTCAATTGATCATTTAATGTATACACAATTTTCATGTATTTGCAGTCTTTCCCTCAAGATTAGTGTCAGTCTTACTTAAGGGGCCTGGACACGTGCTGAGATGACAAGCTTGCTGACCGTCCCATGGCTTGGTTTATTCAATATTTTGGGGACTACACACTTGTCTTCACTGATTGATGGCACCGGTTGAGTTCTGTCAGTGTGAAGAATGAGATCAGACTTGTCAGTTCAAGGGGAAATGGAGACCTTCTGGCTTTGGAAAGCAACGGTCCGGGACTGCATTACAATGGCTGTCACATATAAACAGGGATGTTTAATTTTCAACAGCTAAGGTATGGTATTGAGTGTATGAGGTGCCGTGGTAGGCAACACTCGTGTGACCGGCGCCCAGAGATGGGCGATTTTGCCAGGGGAAGGTATGAGCTTTGGATGGCTTCCCCTGCTTCATCACAGTCAAAACAAGTTGACAGCCAGGTTAATGCTGCAACCTCTGAGACTGGTGACAAGCCCAAGCCATCGCACACTGTGTCAAGTGCTGAGGCTTGGGAGTGAGCTCTTAAGTCACGGAGCCAGTTCTATGGTGAGAACTGGAATGACCGATGACTGGCTGATACCAAGATCGACTGACTGAGCGTTTCACTACCCGCAGGCTAGGGAGTGAGCTCTTAAGTCACGGAGTCAGTTCTGTGGTAAGAACTGGAATAACCGATGACTGGTTGATACGAAGATCTAATGCATGACTGAGCGTTCCACTACCCGCAGGCAAGGGAGTGAGCTCAAAAGTCACGGAGCCAGTTCTGTGGTAAGAACTGGTTTACCTACTGAGCAGATGATGCCCACAGATCTGATTAGGGTCTATTGAGTATTTCACTACCCGCAGGCTAGGGAGTGATCTCTTAGGTCACAGAGCCAGTTCTGCAGTAAGAACTGGAGTACCTGATGGAGGGCTCGGTTGCTAATATTGAGCATTTTCACTGTCCGCAGGCCAGGGAGTGAGCTCTTAATTTCAATGAATCATTGCTGGGATAAGAACTGGTTTTCCCGCTCATGGACCAACATTCACGTGTCAATATTGAGCTTTTCACTACCCACTGGTTAGGGAGTGACCAAGCGTTTATGTTTATGAGGCATCCAACCCAGAGATCGGAGATGTTCAGATAATGACAGATATGTATGAAGAACATTTATCAAACATCTAATGCCACCAACCTGAGAGTGAACTCTTTGTAAATGATCAGGTCGGTTGGGAAGAGCTATGTTATTCGATGACCCACGGAGTCGAATCAGACCAGCGAGATTGTCACCATGGCCGGGATTTGATGGCGAAGCCGGAAGGTTACGGCTAACATACCGTCAAGTTGGTTGATCTGAATAGGCCTACTGGTCACAGTTGTCTAATTTAGACCTGGACATGGGAATGGCTTCTTTATTGGCTTTATTTGGTTTACTTCACTTTCATAATTGACATTGGAAAGTATTGATATGGAATTGGGTACCAAACCAATTATTATGGCTTTTGGAGATTGAAATAAATTTTACAACCAGTTGTAAATTCAATTCTTCTACTAATCTAGGAAACTATATGTACCTATTTTTTCAAGGTTATGGAATCTACTGTCACCTTTTGTCAGTCTGAACTCTGAACCGTGACCGGTAATTTGGTCCGGCTTTCTATTTCAAAGCCTGCCTCAAGATAGTCATGACTATTGGCAATACAGTGCACCCAGCACTTTGTGCAATATAGGCCTAGTGAGCACAAGTTTGTGTGCGATACAGTACACCCCAGTACTTTTAGACAATACAGTGCAACCCAGTACTATCTGCAACACAGTGTACCCCAGTACTTTGGCCGAGGCTTAAGTTTGAAGATCATCTTTTTCAGATCTGCTGTGAACAAAATTGTCGTGTTGGACCGAGCTTCACAGAGGCAGATTGAGTCAGAGGTTACTGTCGCTGTGCAAATCCAGGTATTGGTGCGACAAGACTCCACACTGAGAATGTATGGGATACCTTGATTGGTAACATTCCTGCTGCATTTCTTTGGCCACAGATGGGCCTATTTACTCGCATTTCTTTGAAGTTCTGATGCAACAATTAGATCTCCTATCCTTTTGCAGGTTTTTGGCAATAGATAAGCCCTCCTCCACAGAATTGAGTAGCTGTATTCAATGGTACCTCGGCTAAGGATTTCTTTTGAAGTTAGATGGGTAATAGGTCATCTCTTACTTCTAACCTGTTTCGGAAGCGACAAAGATCTAAAGGATGCCATGTTCCACCTGTAGGCACCAGGGAACATGCAGGCAAGGAAAATACGAAGATTACCAATTAGAGATCAGGCTTCGCAATAAGTGCTTCTTCCCCTATTTCAATTAGGGGGCACCACAGACTATTTAATGTGATGACTTACCTAGATGCTTTTGACTCAGTTTCCCTTACCCTTGGAAAGGCAGGAAAAAAAGGAAAAAAAAAAAAAAGTCTAATGTGCGCAGGCACTTCAAGGTTATGTATTTAGGAATTTGATGTCTTCACCTGGGGTCACCCATCTGATACAAGAGGAGACTGTCTCCATCTTGCTAGGCCAAAATGTTGGCTCCTCATCTAGCTGGCCTATTGAATATGAGGAGGTTGCAATGCTGTTGGTCTCAGTGAACATAACCGCTGCATCATTGTTTAGTTACCTGCAGTGGGTACTGAGATTGTTTCGGAAAAAAAAACCAAAAAAACAATTCATGCAAGTTTAATGCCCGATGCATATTTTGCAGCTAACTGTTGAAAAGTCTAGAATGGCTGAGTAGGAAGCCAGACTACACCGGAGAACATTTCTGAATCAGCTTTGTCCCCAAGGGGTTGTAGGAATTGTCGCCCAACTGAATGTCTCAGAGGGGCAGTCTTTTCCAGGTAATGCATTCACAAGGAAGCTGGGGTGCCCAGATGCTGATGCATTGTATTACTGGAGGTACACATTCCCAGAAAGTGACTGGCCTGCAAAATAGTCCAGTTACCCTTACAGCAGTATAAGGGGGCTCACACCGAGGCAGACCAGGTATGTCAGAATCCTGAGCCGCGATGTATGAGCTTGTTGAAAATGTGTTTGGGCCAGGGACTTAAGCCTGGTTGCCAGACACATCCCAGGGACTTCTATACAGAGCAGATAGCTCAAGCCGCCATGCTGAATCTCCTCTTGAACACTGGGCAACATTTGGAGATATGAGATATTCTGAAAAGGCCCAGCATGGAGTGACTTGCACTTTCAGGGAACAGACAAGTCGCCACTTATGGCTCGGTTCGCTGGGAATTACTGAACTTCCAAGCTGAGAGCCTTACAGTTATTGAACCAGATGCAGGGCACGGCATTCCTGACAACATACTGTCCTCTGAGGGAGCCAGGGCTCTGCCTTGAGAGAGTCATATTTTTCTTATACTCCTCACACCACTAAACTAGGGGATTATCAAGTCATTCACCCTGGCCATAGTGTTGAGTTTTCATTTTCATTTCACACAATTAATTTTGTTATAACTGATTTGTTTTACAAAATTTATGGTGCAGGCGGCAAATGGCTGCCTGATGGGGGTTAGTTCTCACTGTACGAAGACAAGCCTCCTTAAGTGATTCACATGCAATTGAGCTTAATCTCTCTATCTAAAATGTTCAGCTGAGTTTTTGAGGGCATACGAATGGGATGTATCACTGTCATCACTCTGCGTGTGTTGCCACAGTGCTTTTGATTTCTACTGGCTTCAGTCTTGATATAGAACCACAGTGGTCTATAGGTCAACTTGTCAGCTTAATCATGGCGTCCTGAAACATTCCATTCCTATTCTGGCATATGAACGCGCAGTTTGTTTGTTTTTCTTCAACGCCAAGCGTTCTTTCTGAACATGTGGAAATTGCATGACTGCAGGCTCCAACTCTCCCTGAAGAAATTGGAGACGAAGCCACTTCCCTTCGGAAGCATCGATTTTCTACAAACAGGAACGTCACAAGGCTGTGACCATATGCATTGTTTGTTATACTGAAATGGCTTTATGTATAAGGCTTATTTCATATATGAAGCACAGGCTTTTATTGATATGCTAAGGCATAGAATTTGCAGGCTTGAGTGACAAAGCAATTGGGCCACTCGTTATTTTCTTGAAAGCCCAATCAGAGGGAGTTGCCCGCTCCAACAAAGCCCAATCCGCCACAGAAACCCATTTCTGAAAGCGGGCAGACCAATGGCTAAGTTCTATTTCTTTGTACTGAAAACGAATAAATAAATGAAAGACTATGACCTAAGATATTCAGTCTAATCCAGAGGGGTCACTAACAGTCCTCTCAGCAAACCAACCTCAGCAAAGGGTTAGCTGGGTTATAGAAGATGCCCACGTAATTTGCCCCACATCATGGAAACGAGGGGCCCATCTTGTGGGTATATATGGAGCAATCAGTCAGCCAGGAGACCTTTGTTGGCCTGGACTTGGCATCTTTGCATTAGATTTCTATCATGGAAATACATTGTCACACATAGGTTTTCATTTGTGTTTTCCGGATCATCGGCATAGTTGTCTGCATTAATTCAGGGCTATGTGGAATGGCAAGACCAAAAAACTTTCAGTTAATTGGCTATCTTATCATGGTTCATACCCTTTTTTCTCTACGGTCAGGTAACAGTGGGATACTGAGTACTGACGGTTAATTCGTTCTGCAAGAAGGTTGGAAGAGCTTCTAAGCAGTGAGGGTGGAACACAAAATTTTCCTTACGGATTTATAGACTTTACATCCCCAAGGGGACGTGTTTGGGTGAGGGTGAGATACCCACCCACCTCCCTGAGGGTGGAACACAAAATTGGATGTGAGGTTGAAATGTTGGGATTTTAGGCCACTCTTTGTCCAGTGTTGCTGCCTTCCCACCGCAACCGATAGCTTTGGCAGTCTATCCAATATTATTAATGAGGGGGATCAGGTAAGTATGAACGAGAGAGAATCCTAGATTACGTGGTAGTCTGGATTCTTGAAGTGAAATACTTACCTGATCCCCCAGCCTTTCCCCTCCCTACCGCCCAGATGTTTCATGCAACACTAGCCAAAGAGTCTTTGGGTTTTTAACTCTTTGCTGCTTAGTGCGGAACTGGCGCTTCTCGTTCAGGTCACGTGTGACGCGAGATGGATGAGTCCATTACAATTTATAGGGGGAACAGGCAGTGAAAGGGAGGAATTTCAGGAGGGATCCAATATTATTAATGAGGGGGATCAGGTAAGTATTTCACTTCAAGAATCCAGACTACCACGTAATCTAGGAATCTTCCCAATCTTTTTCAAGACCTGTTCGCCTCCAGGTTCGTTCTGCTTTCCTTTTAGCTGTTTTTAGGTTTTTTTATATTGGCATTAGTAAATGGAATCATTTTGCGCAGTGTTACTTGCTTTGTAACCACTGGTGCATGTTTGCAAGAACATCTTTTGATGAATTGTATATCGAGACCAGTTTTGACAAGCGTTCAGATGAGTTTTCCTGTTCAACCTTTTGTGACAAGTATTTGTTACAGGAATTCGCGTTGCAGTTGACTTGTGCCAAGTTGTGGAGCTTGAATACTGGTGAAATCGTATTTTGATTATTGTGCAGGAACCAATCAATTAAACTTGCTTATGAACCTAGCAATAGGAGGGCAGTTTGTAAGGGAATGATTCTGGTGAGTCTTGGTGCTTAGCAATGGGGTTAAGTTGAATAATTAAGAAATATTTATTTATGATCGTGATGTGTGGTGCACAGATGACGTGTGGTGGATACAAAATGAGATCTACTCATCCATGAAACATTACTACCAGTAAAAGAGAGAGAGAGAGCTGACCATGAAACATGTCAAAATCAAACATAAACTGTGAAATGCTGGATATCAACTGTGAATCATCTCATTCTGGTTGACACCCACAATCTCGTATGCAAGTGAATAAACTGGCCCACGTTTGACGAGTCCAGACCGCACATTTTTGAAAGCATAGGCCTACTGATTCAGTGTGCAAATAATCAGAAATACCTTTTTGTGACTATCACATCAAGTCGTTTTATGTATAAGGAGATTATTCTATATTAATTTATTATATCTATCTAAGGTCTAGGTACCTATCTACCTATCTACCTAGTACCTACCTATCTATCTATCTATCTATCTATCTATCTATCTATCTATCTATATATCTGTCCATCTGTCTATCTGTCTTATCTACCTACCTTCCTACCAACCTGCCCATCTATCTATCAATCTATCTTTCTATCCGTTTATCATTCTATCTATGTGTGTATGTACCTAATTATTTATCGATCACTGTATCAAATCAAATTTTTAAAAAATCACGTTTATTTCATCTCAGTGTCACGATAGAAAAGATTAGCTACTATGAGCTGTTATTACTGAGTTAATAATACCAGGAGTATTAGAAAAAGTTTTGTAAATTGTGGGATTTTAATTAACAGCCTATTCTTATTATATATTCAAAGCAGAACCAATAGGTCAGACATTCACGAAATGCGTTCTGAGATCGCCAAACGTGGTCCTGTTCAGTGAAGGTCTTTTTGATTCAATATGTATCTGCTTGCCAATCAAACTGTGAAAATTGTACACTTGGCGATTAACTTGGATCACGAGTGAGACTGTAAGTTTGTTTTGGTTTGCATTTAGCAGAAAAACTGATAGGAAATGTTTTTATTCACGGTTACAGAACTGAATGGATATCAGTCACAAATGAGTGGTTTTCTACCATACGTCACGTGGCGAAGGAGATCACTCTATGTGGTGATCAAGAGAATAAGTTGATAGAGTTTTTTCAGTTAAAGACCAGGGACCATAGACTTAGACCTCAGAGGACCTATTAGTTGTTGATACAGATTAGTGGACCATGCATGGCTTAAGCAGTTATAACAAGTAACTGAAAATATCAAACAATTAAGTTGTACTTGATGCTTTGAATGAGATGCCTTAAGCTTTTATATGTATATTATATTATACAAATACGGCATGATATGAGTGCAATATGAACATTTATTTGCACTCATAAATTCATATTCGAGGGCGTAGTTTTATTACATGACCACTATGCTTCCAATATAACGTTCCATTCTGAAAAAAAAATTGCTAAAAAAAAGTGATTTTTTTTTCTTTAGGCAAGAAATAATAATAATAAAAATTTGGAAAAAAAATTGTTGGAATTTATTTTTTCAATATAAACTCGTATTGCACTCGAAATATGCAATAGTATTTTTTAAGATGTCATCATGTGACTGATTTTGGCCAACCAGCATCGTTCTAGCACAGTACTCATGTAATAAATATAAAATCATTTTACATGAACCGGCTTTGTTTCACAATTTGGTATTGGCATAACATTTACTGGGAAATAGCCTTATCAAATGATTTATTTGAAACAATTTTGTATGCCACAAACATTAAAATTAGAGTAGGTAGTTTATTATAAATGTGCATCTGGGCCCTTCAACTCAATTTTTATTCCATCCATGGTGTTTTTAAAAATGTAATGGTTATTTGATGAATTTACTCTTAGATTGCCACCATTTTATCTCAAGGGGAATGGGGGGGGGGGCTGGGGTTCGAGTTCCTTTGAAAATAACTTGTTGCATAGCTTTCGTGGGCTGTCTTGAAATACATAATGTCTAGTGGGGATTTTTCTTAACAAAGTGTTGCTTGATTTTGGAATGAATATTTGATGACTTTCCATGATCAAAATAGATAATAAATACCTCGGCTGTTGCTGTGAAATAAATAATATCTGAGCGAGGAAGACTCCAACCCCACACCCCTTTGTATCAGTGTCTATGCTGGGCAAGTAAAAGATCCCTCACATGGGGTAAATGTGTAACATGTTGAGGACTCACATCCCTCTCCCATCTCATCAATCAACCCTTGTGAGCACCCAGAACTGGGCTTAGAGGGCTGCACTTGCCATAACTATCTATCCACCCCTGGCAATTAAGTGGTCGCTACCTTAATTGAATTTTGCCTACATACATCGAACAACAATTGTATCCTTCGTCTTCTGTTACTCAGAAATTCGCTAGTTTCAATAACTAGAGGGGCTAAATGTACCAAGCAAATAAATTATGCATCGTCAACAAGAATAGCCTGCCAGCAGACGCAAACTTGAAATTTGGTTCAGCCTACATGCCCCCCCCCCCCGACCAATGAGATGGAAATAACAAATTGAAAAAAATATGGGGTAATGCAGGCCAGTAAATGTCAAAATGATGTCTATGTGGGCCCCCTCCCCCTCTCCCTCCGCACTACACCCTATCTGGATCTGCCACTGGTTAGCAACATTGACAAGATATTGCAAACAAGATTATGCATTTTTGAAAGTTTGTTGTTATTCACAGCATGAAATTACTCAAACTGACTTAAATTCAATCCTATTGTTTGTTTGTTGTTCTCTGTTTCTCTAAAACCTATTGTTCCTCAGCGATTGGTCTGGTTTGGTGGGATTTGGTGGTATTAGCTCTGTTTGAGTCACTTAAGGTGGTCTTAAGTCCATGGTCTATGGTCTAGTCCTTAACTGAAAAAACTCTACTAGAGTTTTTTCAGTTAAGGACCAGGGACTATAGACTTAGACCTCAGAGGACCAATTAGTTGTTGATACAGATTAGTGGACCATGCATGGCTTAAGTGGTGATAACAAGTACTGAAGATATCAAACAATTAAGTTGCACTTGATGCTTTGAATGAGATGCCTTAAGCTTTTATATATATACACATATTTCTATTCTATTTTTGCAGATATATATAATACAAATACTGCATGATATGGGAGCAATATGAAAATTTATTTGCACGAGGTAATTCATATTGAATGAGGGCGCACGATGATAAGTACCATATTTGTTTAATTACGCGACCACTATGCTTCCAATATAACGTTCTATTCTGAAAAAAAATTTTGAAAAAAAGGTGAGTTTTTTTAATTGGTCAAAAAAAGAAAAATTAGGAAATGAAATGTTTGGAAAATTTTTTTTTTCAATAAAAAGTCATATGCACTCTAACCAAGTAATATGGAAAAATCTGAAAAAAAAAGAAGGAAAAAATCTCATACTGCCCTCGAACCATGCAATATGAGTTTTTATGATGTCGTCATGTGACTGATTAGCATAGTGCTCATGTGTAATAAATATAATTATGATGTGTGCATAAAAACATTTTACATGAACCAGCTTTATTTCACAATTTGGTATTGGCATAACATTTACTTGGACATATGCCTATCAAATGATTTTATTTGAAACAATTTTGTATGCCACAAACATTAAAATTAGTGTAGGTAGTTTATTATAAATGTACATCTGGGCCCTTCAACTCAATGTAATTCCATCCATGGTGTTTTTTACAACTTAATAGTTATTTGATGAATTTACTCTTAGAGGGCCACCATTTTATCTCAAGGGAAAGGGGGGGGGTTCGAGTTCCTTTGAAAATAACTTGTTGCACAGCTTTTGTGGGCAGTCTCGAAATAAATAATTTCTGATGCGGTTTTTTCTTAACCAAATGTTGCTTGATTTTGGAATGAATATTTGATGACTTTCCATGATCAAAATAGATAATAAGTACTGCGTTCCGTGAAATAAATAATTTCCTGCCGAGGAAGACTCCAACCTCGCCCCCCCCCCCCTGGCAATTAAGTGGTAGCCACCTTAATTGAATTTAGCCTACATACGCAGAACAACAATTGTATCCTTCGTCTTCTGTTACTCAGAAATGCGCTAGTTTCAGTAACTAGAGGGGCAAAATGTACCAAGCAAATTAATTATGCATCGTCAACAAAAATAGCCTGCCAGCAGACGCAAACTTGAAATTTGGTTCAGCCTACTTTTCCACCAACCCACCCCCCCCCCCCCCCAACAATGAGATGGAAATAACACTTTGAAAAAAAAATGGGGCAGTGCAGGCCAGTAAAAGCCAAAATGACGTCTACGACTCTACGTGGGCCAGTGAAAGCCCCCTTCCCCACTAGACTACCAGTAGAGTTTTTTCAGTTAAGGACTAGACCATAGACCATGGACTTAAGACCACCTTAAGTGACTCAAACAGAGCTAATACCACCAAATCCCACCAAACCAGACCAATCGCTGAGGAACAATAGGTTTTAGAGAAACAGAGAACAACAAACAAACAATAGGATTGAATTTAAGTCAGTTTGAGTAATTTCATGCTGTGAATAACAACAAACTTTCAAAAATGCATAATCTTGTTTGCAATATCTTGTCAATGTTGCTAACCAGTGGCAGATCCAGATAGGGTGTAGTGGGGAGGGAGAGGGGGAGGGGGCCCACATAGACATCATTTTGACATTTACTGGCCTGCATTACCCCATATTTTTTTCAATTTGTTATTTCCATCTCATTGGTTGGGGGGGGGCATGTAGGCTGAACCAAATTTCAAGATTGCGTCTGCCGGCAGGCTTTTCTTGTTGACGATGCATAATTTATTTGCTTGGTACATTTAGCCCCTCTAGTTATTGAAACTAGCGAATTTCTGGGTAACAGAAGACGAAGGATACAATTGTTGTTCGATGTATGTAGGCAAAATTCAATTAAGGTAGCGACCACTTAATTGCCAGGGGTGGATAGATAGTTATGGCAAGTGCAGCCCTCTAAGTCCAGTTCTGGGTGCTCACAAGGGTTGATTGATGAGATGGGAGAGGGAGTGTGAGTCCTCAACATGTTACACATTTACCCCATGTGAGGGATCTTTTACTTGCCCAGCATAGACACTAATACAAGGGGGTGTGGGGTTGGAGTCTTCCTCGGTCAGAAATTATTTATTTCACGGCAACAGCCGAGGTATTTATTATCTATTTTGATCATGGAAAGTCATCAAATATTCATTCCAAAATCAAGCAACACTTTGTTAAGAAAAAACCCCACAAGAAATTATTTATTTCAAGACAGCCCACGAAAGCTATGCAACAAGTTATTTTCAAAGGAACTCGAACCCCAGCCCCCCCCCCCATTCCCCTTGAGATAAAATGGTGGCAATCTAAGAGTAAATTCATCAAATAACCATTAAGTTGTTAAAAACACCATGGATGGAATAACAATTGAGTTGAAGGGCCCAGATGTACATTTATAATAAACTACCTACTCTAATTTTAATGTTTGTGGCATACAAAATTGTTTCAAATAAAATCATTTGATAAGCCTATTTCCCCGTAAATGTTATGCCAATACCAAATTGTGAAACAAAGCCGGTTCATGTAAAATGATTTTATGCACACAGCATAATTATATTTATTACATGAGTACTGTGCTAGAACGATGCTGGTTGGCCAAAATCAGTCACATGATGAAATCTTAAAAAATACTATTGCATAGTTCGAGTGCAATACGAGTTTATATTGAAAAAATAAATTCCAACAATTTTTTTTCCAAATTTTTATTATTATTATTTCTTGCCTAAAGAAAAAAAAATCACTTTTTTTTAGCAATTTTTTTTTCAGAATGGAATGTTATATTCGAAGCATAGTGGTCATGTAATAAAACTACGCCCTCGAATATGAATTTATGAGTGCAAATAAATGTTCATATTGCACTCATATCATGCCGTATTTGTATAATATAATATAATATACATATAAAAGCTTAAGGCATCTCATTCAAAGCATCAAGTGCAACTTAATTGTTTGATATTTTCAGTTACTTGTTATAACTGCTTAAGCCATGCATGGTCCACTAATCTGTATCAACAACTAATAGGTCCTCTGAGGTCTAAGTCTATGGTCCCTGGTCCTTAACTGAAAAAACTCTACTAGAGCTTTTTTTCCTAGCGATTTTGAGCTGTAATCACCAAAGATTACGATTATGGACACTTAGAGGATTACTGGCTACTTAGAAAAGCAGTGGTATACAAGCAAACATTGACAAAGTTTAATATCTATTATTTAATCTGATAGCTGTGATATTTACAATGCAATGAAGCCCAATATCGGCCCCCCTAACGTGACATTGTTTATTACAGTTTTCTAAGACAATGAGAAATTTTAAAACGTTGCTCTGTCTTGTACAATGATTTTTTATAATTTTTACAATTGTATATGCCTGTACAACAATTCAATCGAACAACTTAATGGTTGTAAGTTAGTGTGGATATGACAGCACTGCCAATCATTCATAATCACCTAACATATGGGGTATTCGTTTGCTGAGCACAGACACTGTTACAAGGGACCAGCTAACAACAGTGCTTTGGGAGTTGTCTCTTAGAACAGCTCCCTACCGAATTGACATCCATCCATCCATCCATCCATCCATCCATCCATCCATCCATCCATCTATCTATCTATCTATCTATCTATCTATCTATCTATCTATCTATCTATCTATCTATCTATCTATCTATCTATTATATTTTATCTGTCCATCTATTTTGTCGAAATATATCTTTGACTGAGTTAATAAAGTTGGCTCTGCAGACGGGGTGTAACTAACTCAATATTTGTTGGATTCATTCTAATTGTGATCAATACCTAAGGCTAGATTGGAAGTTTAGCAGCATGATGTTTATGTCGCTTGTATTCATAATCACTCCATAGTCGCCTCAAAGACACTCAACAGATTGATACTTCAGCAGTTATGTGTAATCATTGGCGACTAACAGTATGTTTTTGCCAGTCCCATGCACTTGAGTGGATTTCACTGAGCACTGTGAAACTGCAAGTGAAGTCGACTGACCTGGTAGTCGCCAATGAGAGATTTTTTTCCTTGGTGATTATAAACTGTAATCTCCAGAATTACTTTAGTCGCCAAAAATAGTTTATGGCAGTTTTAAAGCTGTTATTTCTGTTTCACACAGTTATACATGGATTAATTTTGCATTGAGAAAGCCTGGTTCCAATGAGGTTTATTCACGATTGACCATATGGCCAGACACCTTTTTGAGTTGTGTCACAGTTATTGCAATTTTATTGTATTTGACCACTGTTTGAAAACTCTCTTTTATTTTTGACCACTAGCAGTTTGGTGAACAGTCATGCCTGGTTACTTTAAAGGTATAACCAAGAGACAGTGTGAATAACAGCCCAGATTTGTGTGATTGCCAAACCTCAAGGATTAGAACTTGCTTTTATGCAACATTCAGGGAGCACATTTCATACCAAGGGAGGGGGGGCTTGGGAGTTGTTTTTTTTTTTTAAATAAATAATTTCTGTTCAGTTTTAGTGTCCTGTCTGGACAACCAATGATCGATCTATAAAAGTTCCATCGGTACCAAGAGTGGTACATAACATTTTACTACTGTGTACTGCACGCTGCTGGTCCAATAAAATCAAGTAGTACCGGATGTCAAGGCCTATCAGTCTATCACCCATCCTACCCCAACCCCTCTCAACAGCCCTCCTGGCAGCTAGGATTCACCCTCGTGCCGACATAGTCTAACAGGGTAACCACTGTTATGATGGGGTAACCAACGGTCGTTGAGGGATACAGAGGGTAAAGCTTGGGGCCGGGGGGGTTACTCACTAAGAGAGGGTGTATATAGAGGAGCGCCGCTGGATGGTATTGTTTTTTTGGCCTTTTTGGATTAAAATGGTTTTGGTTTTTTGACAATTCTGATTAATTTGGTTCTGGTTTTTGCAACCACAACATGTTTGGATATCGGCTTGAAAAGAGGATTAAAATGGTTTAAAAACCATGACGATTAAATTGGTTGCCAAAAATGTTATTGAAGGATTGAAATGGTTTGTGGTTTTGGCATATTTTCCAGATTAAAAAAATGGTTCTGGTTTTCAAAATTGCGGTGGCGCATCCGAATGCAAAAGTCCGTGAAGTACCTCCCCCAGGGTCAGGGGAGGGAATTTAAGGTAAGATGAGGGAATTTGAGGCTTTGTAAGGATAAGAGGGGTGTAGGTTAAGGAATTTGTGGATTGGTGAGTGTGTGGCGGTGTAGGCCTATCCTACCATGAGGTCTCTTAATTGTTTCTAACATACAGGGTATAATATGAGAAAATTTAATTTTAATCATTGCTCATTTTGCCTCACATGAACCAAGAGTAATTTTTGGCAAGTCCCAGCATTCATGCAGGTTGCTACTGAATGAAAATATATTATGATCTGTGATTATGAAAAGAGAGAATCAGTTCATATGATTTTTTATTTTGTGACAAGCTCTGGTTTTGATTTTATTTAAAATAAAAAATGAATAAACTCTTTCTGTGCAGTCTTAAAATAAATATTTCTGGTGGGGCTTTTATTAACGGGGTTTTGCTTGATTTAGAAATTAAAATTTTGGGATATGGGATGCTTGAAAATAAATAATTAATGTCGCTGTTACCACAAAATAAAATATAATTTCCCATTGAGGAAAAATTCCAAGGCCCTCCCCCCTGAAAATCTGGATGTTCAGCTCAATTCCAATAAATGCATTGCATGCCATCCCATTGTAAGAAATTTGTTGTTTGTCATTGTTCTGTGACTGAAACAAAACCGAATCAGAAGTGGTCAAATACAAAAGAAGAATTGAAGCTGTGGAGTGAACTGGCAGTTGATAACACCTGAAGCTGTGAATCTGTGTCTTGACCATATGGTCAATCTTGAATAAACCTCAATGAGGTTTATTCATGATTGACCATATGGCCAGACACCTTTTGAAGTTGTGTCACAGTTATTGCAATTCTATTGTATTTGACAACTCCTTCAGAACTCTCTTTTGTTTTTGACCAGAAGTAGTCCGACAGAAGTGTACAACAGTTGCAACCTTGAGAGAGTGCAAGCAACATGAGAACTTTCACTTGATTTGCAAACTTGAGGATTAGGTCCAGCCCTTGGTTTTTTATGTAAACTGTTGAAGAGAAGTGAAGTGTCACTGACATTGGTATTTAGCCATCCCCCTCCCTGTAAAATGCTTTTTCAAATTTTAATTTATTTCCTGAGGACTTCACACACTGACTTAAAATCTGCCAGCACATGCAATTCAAAGAAGGGATCACGGAGACAGCTAGAAACTAGTCAGGGGGGATATTTTCAATTGATAGTGTTATTTTACGCGGCACTAATAATTATTTATATTAAGCCTGCAAAGTCCCCGAATTCCATCAACAAAATCAACAAAATTTTGCAAAAAAAAATGTATTTATCTCACAAAAAATTTATTTTTAAAAAAACCTCCAAGTCCCCCCCCCCCCGGATATTTAAATGGTCTCCACCAGCACATCAATCGATCATTTATAATCAATCTTTTTCAGTCATCTATCTGTCTATCCATCTATCATATCCATCCATCTATCTATATATCTTTGTATAATATCTATTTTCAATATCTATCTAGCATATCTATCATATCTATTATAGATAGATAGACAGATAAATATGGTAACTGCAGTCCTCTAAGCCCAGTTCTGAGCACTCATGAGGGTTGATTGATGAGACGGGAGAGAGAGCAGGAGTCCTCAACATGTTACACATTTACCCTATGTGAGGGATCTTTTACTTGCCCAGCACAGACACTGATACAAGGGACTGCCAATTTAACATCTCGTCAGAATGACGTTCAGCTGGGATTTTGCTCATGAAGGTTCTCTGAAAATTTTGGGTTCCCAACCCCGGGTTCGAACCCATACAGGCAAAGACCCTCAGTGGAGCATGTTGGCACCTTAACCCCTCAGCCATCCAACCTATTATATATATCTACTATCTATCTATTTCTCTATCTGTCAATCTTTTCTTTTTTTCAAATATAAATACATAATATTAAATTCCCATCTTCTTTCAAATTTTACTTTATATTCTGACTGGCTTTCACACAAATTAATAAAATATACCTAACTTGATCTTATTTTGTTTATCTAACAAAACCGTCAGAATTGGTGTGATACACCAAGTAACACTTACAAGACAATATAATTGTTTGGAGTTTTGCTCCATTGCACATCCAATCATAACAATGTTATCAGACTTTTAAATGCATGTAAGTTGTCTTTTTAATTGGCATTTCTTCTTTCTCTTATTTCGTAAATATGCACTTTCAATTAATTTGAACTGCACTTAAATTTGTTATGCCTTTTTGAGCTCATAATTCTGCATTAATACCCAAGCCAAAATGGGACTATTTCTCCGAGAGTAGGATTGCCTTTGATCACTTGCTGGTGAGTAAGGTATCTAAGTCAGAAGTGGTCAAATACAAAAGAAAAGCATTGATGTGGGGGAGTGATCAGGCTGTTGTCAACACCCAAAGGTGTTAATCTGTGCTTTTGGCCATATGGTCAATCGTGAATAAACCTCAATGCAACACAATTTATAACAATGAGAAACAAAGAGGAGAGGGGAGGCTTCTGATGGGCGACTGAGATTGAGACTGAGATTAAGCAATTGACTGTTGGTCGACTATGGTGTGGTTATAAAAGTGATTATACAAGTTTCAGTCACCTGGGAGTCTCAGAGGCGACTGTGGAGTGATTATGAATGTAAGAAATTGATAATCACAGCAATAGTAGACGTAGACTTGGAGATTGCACAATAAACATGTAACAGAGCAGTAAGACCTCTGTCTCAACACCTTGGTGGGTGATTAAGAATTGTTTGTGCATTTTATACCTCAGACTGATATTCTACACTTCAGTTTAGGCCAAACTGAAACAATGTTTCTGAGGCGACTATAATGAGGTGATAAAAAATACATATTGTGATATAAACATATGCTCAATGATAGATATATAGATATGCAGATATACAGATATATAGATAGATAGATAGATAGATAGATAGTGTCTATACTGAACAAGTAAAATGTCCCACACATTGGGTATATATGTAACATGTGGAGGGCTGCACCATACATTTATCTATCGATATACCTGCTAGATAATACCTTGGACTGAGAAAATCATATATGTTGGCTCAGTTTAATATTCTTTGACAGGGCTTAAGAGACCAATCAATGAAACTGTAACTTCTCTGACTTGTAAAAGGGACTGTGGCCATGTCAGAGGATCACAAGCTTTACTAATTATTTGTTTTAATCGAAGTTATTATATTCAAATTGGGGATACCTGAGGGATAAGGCTATCTGTCCAGCTGTGTATATGTCCATTGCAATGTTCTCTGAAATATTATGCTTGTGTAATTGTGATGTGTTAAACTAAAAGAGTCACTGGGAGAGAGCTTCACACTTGCCTTAAATTACAAAAGTGATATACACATATTATATCGATAGTGGATGTTGAGTGAACTTGAGTCGACCAATATTGAGTTTTATTGGCCGAAGCAGTAATATTGGTCGAGGCCGCAGGCCGAGACCAATATTATCTGCTGAGGCCAATAAAACTTAATATTGGTCGACTCAACATCCACTATTCGTTATATTCTGCACCGAAATTTTCAGACTTACTGGTATTTCTAAAAGAACTTGTTTGTTTTCAATTTGAAATTCTTCTATCTATCTATCTATCTATCTATCTATCTATCTATCTATCTATCTATCTATCTACCTATCTACCTATCTACCTATCTACCTATCTACCTATCTATCTAACTACAATGTATCATCTATCCATCTACCTAGTACCTACTCAAAGAGACATGCTTTATGGTTAGGGACCGTTCAGAATTTATGACTGGGGGAGGGTGGGAGTTTTGCTGGAACTTCCCGTCAAAAATTTATACCCCCCCTTGAGTTTCATGCGGATTTTTAGTACCCCACCCTTAGGTTTCATGCGTATTTTTAGTACCCCCCCTCGACATACAAAGCAATACACACATATATATACTGTTATACAAGGTCACGAGTACAAATTCGTCTCATATCGCGGACTTTTGCTCGTAAAAAAGTCTAGATAAGTGAGTTTATGCGTGCTTTATAACATTTTTTCTTTGTTAAAATTTCTTCCCCCCCTTCGAAGTGTTGATACCCCCCCCTTGAAACACGTATGAAAAGTTAGTACCCCCTCGGCCAAAACTCCCACCCCGCCCCAGTCATAAATTCTGAACGGTCACTTATCCTTTTTTAATAAAAAGCGCTTTTGTTTCTCATTGAAAAAAAAAAGGTTTTAAATGAATGCCTTTAACTACTTTTATATATTTTTCTTTAATGCTCAAATTATTTTTAGGATAATTAGTTTTTTAAGGTTATCTGTGTATTTCTAATTCTATACAGTAATTATACTATTGAGTGCATTGCAATCAGGTCATCTTGATTTAATTGCGTTAATTTGTTCAAAAAGATTGATCTGTGCAGACTGCGAATAGTTCCACTTAGAAAGTGGCACAAGTTTCATTTGTAATTTGGTCAATTATTGACAATAGCAATTAGCACCTTGATAACAGAGAAGTTGCTGTGTTTCCTTCAACAATAATTGATAATTTGCTGCATTAACTTAAGTGCATGTGCACTGAGGACGCCAATATCACTTTCTACATGCCAATATCGTTATTTATTGGCGTGGCACGTGATTGATACCCTGTCTCTTAATTGGCTCACAAATTTTGGTGCAGAATATAAGGATTTATGTTTGATCATACATGGTGTCCAGTTTTAAAAATCCTTGATTCACTCGGTAAAAATTTAATTCAATAGTGTGAATCATAACCATGGCACTGTCTCAATCACCTGGAGCTGTAGTCCTGATCTCACCTGAGTGCCGTGATTTTAACTTTGTCACATTCATAATCACTCCATGGTCGCCTCTGAGACACCAAAGAGATTGACACTTAAGTGTAATCACTTGTCGACAAATGTTGAGTCACTTGCTTAATCTCAGTCTCAATCTCACAGTCTTCCACAGGTGTTCGTTGATTCTCCTCTGCACTACTGTAGCATTGCATTTTAGCATTGACTTGTATACTACTGCTGTGGGATGTGCAAACTATTTATTGGGGTTAGGTAAAATTAATTGCAATTAACCAGTACAATAACCTGTGTTCTTGCCTCTCCAAATGAACAGAACTTCATTCATAATCGCCAACAGAGGCATTGAGATGTAACACCCCCCCTGTGTTTCTCATTGTTTCACAATGTTGTTGCTTTTGAACCAGGTATTATCAATACAAAATTTATCCATGTTTAACTGTGTGAAACAGAACTACCAGCTTAAAAACTGTTATCAACTACTTTTGGCGACTAAAGTCATTTTGCAGATTATGGAGATTTACAAATGTTAATGCCTTAGGAAAAAAAGCTCTACTGGACACTCTATGTGGTGACCAATGAGGTTAGTTGAAGTGAGAAATAGATCACTCTATATGGTGATCAAGAGAATAAGTTATTGGACACTCTATGTGGTGACCAATGAGGTTGGTTGATGTGAGAAGGAGATCACTCTATGTGGTTATCAAGATAACTAGTTATTGGACACTCTATGTGGTGACCAATGAGGTTAGTTGAAGTGAGAAATAGATCACTCTATATGGTGATCAAGAGAATAAGTTATTGGACACTATGTGGTGATCAATGAGGTTAGTTGAAGTGAGAAGAAGATCACTCTATATGGTGATCAAGAGAATTAGTTATTAGACACTCTATGTGGTGACCAAAGAGGTTAGTTGAAGTGAGAAGTAGATCACTCTATATGGTGATCAAGATAATTAGTTATTGGACACTATGTGGTGACCAATGAGGTTAGTTGAAGTGAGAAGTAGATCACTCTATATGGTGATCAAGAGAATTAGTTGAAGTGAGAAGTAGATCACTCTATATGGTGATCAAGAGAATTAGTTATTGGACACTCTATGTGGTGACCAATGAGGTTGGTTGATGTGAGAAGGAGATCACTCTATGTGGTTATCAAGATAACTAGTTATTGGACACTCTATGTGGTGACCAATGAGGTTAGTTGAAGTGAAAATAGATCACTCTATATGGTGATCAAGAGAATAAGTTATTGGACACTCTATGTGGTGACCAATGAGGTTAGTTGAAGTGAGAAGAAGATCACTCTATATGGTGATCAAGAGAATTAGTTATCGGACACTCTATGTGGTGACCAATGAGGTTAGTTGAAGTGAGAAATAGATCACTCTATATGGTGACTAAGAGAATTAGTTATTGGACACTGGACACTCTATGTGGTGATCAATGAGGTTAGTTTAAGTGAGAAGAAGATCACTCTATATGGTGATCAAGATAATTAGTTATTTGACACTCTATGTGGTATCCCAACAGGTGAGCTGGTCCAGGCAAGGTTGAAGCAAAAAAACTTAGTTTAAAAAACAACACAAAATTCAGGCTGAAAGTTAAAGTATCAGTTTATCTGTCTGTCTACATGGCTATCTACCTGTCTATCTATCTATCTATCTATCTATCTATCTATCTATCTATCTATCTATCTATCTATCTATCTATCTATCTATCTATCTTGTATGTAATTGTGGCAATGTAAATGGCAAGTTGCTTGAGAAATGGATTTTGTTGATGGTTCATTAGAAAATGAGTTGCTGAAATATTACTGGACGGTATTTGTGAATGTTGATAAGGTTGGCCTACTCTCTGACATTTATGTAAAAAGATAATACTTAACAGAAGCTGAGATGTTTTTCAAGATTTGACACTTCAATACCAATTAAATAGACCCCAATTAGTAAATTACTGCACTTCAGTTGACACACTGTAACTATCCTTTCATTTGATATTGGAGAAGTGTAATCAATCCTGTCATCAATGCTACCATAGTATTGGTCTGTGCTGCTGATCTAGTTGAGCATAAAAATAAATTTGGCTTGGCCTTAAAACCATTGGCTTGGCCTGGCACGATTTGCTTTCCTATGTTTTTAGCACTTCTAATGCACAAACTGGAGCCAAAATAGAAAAGAGCAGGCATTTGGTGATTTGAAAACATGATGCCAAAGGACAACTGTATACGATCTTGAATTTTGTCAGGAAGTTGTGCACAGCGTTACAGAGGAATGTGGACTTACATTAGCTCTCGCCCAGGGGCGGAGCCAATAAGCACCCCCATTTCACGGGTATTATGCTAGTTTAAATAATGGGAAGAGCAATCCAATGCAGAACATTGAGAACAGTTGCATTTCATCCATTTGGAAAGAATTACAAATGATAAGTGGGGAAAAATTTTACATTCACAGTTTTGAAATAATGCAAAAAATGACCGAAGTGAGGGGGTCCAATCCAGCAACCCTCCCCAAAGTCACATGACCAAACACACTGACTGAAGAAATTCTTATATTCCTCCGAAAAAAAGAAGAAACAATTATGATAAATAAAGAAAAACAAACAAGAGTTGTCTCTAGCTTTCAGTCAAGAGAAACATTTATTGTGATAATGAAAATTATTATCTGAGACCAGTCATACAGTATATCCACTATAATAGACCACTTGTCAGGCTGTGTAGGTATACAAGAATAAACAAGTTAGTTCAGGTTAATGTAACACAGGTTACGTTGAGCCAGCATAAACTATATATTTATAAACACAATGCTACAATCTGTGCAACACACATATCACGGAGGATACTCCAGGCTGAAAATAGAAATGGCAAACAGTCTTAATGCAAAAGGTTCTTGATGGTATATATGAAGAAACCACAGCTGAAAAAAATTATAGGGGGTTCAACTGAATTGAAATGATTCAATACTGGTGGGAAGGCCCTATGATGGCCATTGTGGGAGTTCGGTGCAGATGGATTATCTAAGTGTCGTTTTTGTTTGCTGTTGGATAGATTTTAAAAAGTTTAATAATGAACCTTTAAGATTTCTTATCAATAACAGCTTATAGAACTCTTAAAGGTTGCATATAGAAATAATAGAACCTTTGTGTTAAGAGTGTGATACCATTACCTTTAGCTACCATGGCTATCAAATTTCTAATGCAAACTGAAGTCATTGGGTCTTAGGTGCTTGACAACAATGATATATCAAAAACATACATGTCATAAATCAGTCATAAAACAGGGCACAAACAAAATCTATATCGATACTATCATAAAATACATGTTCATAATTTAAAGCTATAAAAAAAGACCAAAAAATAATTCGATGTCCAAACAATCAATAGTAGAGATACATGTGTGACAATTCGAAGTCATAAAACGAAACATAAACAAAATCTCTATCCGTACAATCAACAACAGATAAAACAAAATCAATGTCTGCACAACCTGCAGACACATGTGTCATAATTCAAAGTCATAAACAAAACAAAAACAACATTTACATCTACATGTATGCAATCAACACATTCAAAAGATACATGTGTCATGATTCAAAGTGATAACCAAATCTCAGTTAACACAGTCAATAGATATATTCAAAGTCATAAAAATATATAAAAATTCTTGTTTACACAATCAACAGTTACATGACATTGTGTCACAAATCAAATTATTAGTAAACTAATGAGCAAAGCAAATTCAATGTCTACACAGTAAACAGAATTCAACTACAAATACAACTAGTAGACGTAACCGCGAGCGGTAACAAAACTTCACCTACTGTGGTACCAGTAACTCGGACAGACACAGGTAGATGAGCAGGTAAAAAGTACATGGAAAAGGATACTGGAATCCTACTGTAATAAATTGCAGTACATGCAAGTATCCAAAGAAAAACACATAGACCTGTACATGAACCAATACGTGAGCCAGTACATGCACCAGTTCAATGTACTCGTACAGTGCACCAGTACAGTGCACCAGTACAGTGCACCAGTACAGTGCACCAGTACAGTGCACCAGTACAGTGCACCAGTACAGTGCACCAGTACAGTGCACCAGTACAGTGCACCAGTACATTCACCGTTACATTTACCAGTACATTTACCAGTACATGTACCAGTACCTGTACCAAGTACATGCACCAAGTACATGCACCAAGTACATGCACCAAGTACATGCACCAGTACAATGTAGCAGCACAATGTATCAGTAAAATGCACCGGTACAATGTACCTACATGGGCCAATACATGGACCAGTACATCCCCTGCAATTTCTGAAAACATAAATTTTTCAGGGTAGGGCCATCTTTTTGACTGTCAGAGATTCAAGAAAATGTTCAAATTCCATAGTTAGAGGAGAATTTGGGCTTTCCAAATCAGTACAGCCATAATTCAAGTTGCCTGTTTTTCTTTTGTCATGCATCATGTCCACGAAACAAGACGAAATCTTGCTTCATTCTGTGACTCTCTGCTGAGTTTTAATTGACCATGAAGTGTTTATAGACTGTTACATTTTTCGCCTCTTTGTGCTACTGTTTCCCTATTGGAATGAGTGTCCCTTTAAACAGATGTCCAATGTGTCCTGTCAGTCATCCAATTAGGACCTCAACAGATCCCTTGGCTGATACTTATCAGCTGTCACTTGCAAGGTGGCCACGTGCCCCCAGTGCACCCCAATCACATCAAAGGATTCTTATTTACCATTCTTGTCCACAAAAAGTTATTTTTTTAGCTGCAGATCTTAAACCTGTTCTATAATACCAAGTGAAAAGTACTCACTTTTAGGGTCATGCCTCTATGTATGTCAGTTGAACTAACAGCACTTATTTTCCTTTACCAAAAATATTTATCAAAAGATTAAAAAAGTCTGAGCAGCAGACCGACCGTCCACAGCACCTCCAACATAATGGGAATTGGGAAAGGGGGGGGGGTGGTGTGTATGTCAGTTGAACTAACAGCCAAAGAAAAAACAACTCATCCACAGGTGCTTATTGACACATGTATTTATGAATAGATGATCAATCAGTCGATCAATGAACCAATCAATAAATCTGCCTGTCTGTCCGTCTATCTATCTACCATCTTTCTGCTTATCATCTATCTTTGTATCTCCCTGTCTATATCCCTGTCTATTTCCCTTTCTACCTCCATCTCCCCCCCCCCGTCCACTCCCTCCCCTTCAGGGCTATCTTCAATCACGATTCACTTGTGACTTTAACATTGTGTAAAACTGTCTTGTAAACATGATTTCCCATCACATATCTGGTACTTCTGTGTACATGAGCAGGCATACATACATCATGTGTCATCCATTATCCATCTACAACTACATCCTAGAAGTTTAGGCCTATTGGCAGTTATTAAAGACAACACATGTGGATGTTCAACTATTGTTTCTGTATCAATGTCTTGTTTATTTTGTCATCATTGTTTTAATTATGATATACATGTAATATAAGTGAGCATCAGCAGCATGATAGAATATCAATCTGACTAAACTTTCATATAGTAAAAAGTCCACTTACTTTATTTCCCTTGATCAGACTCAGAGCATCTATGTCATGTGATCCATGAATATGTGTTGTACTGCAGAAAGAGGTATCCAAATTTATAAGTGTCCTCCTTGTTCTACAACACTTCTTCACTGAAGGGCATATTGCCCAGAACTGACTTATAAGGAGGCCATGTCTAGATGTGAAGCCCCCCCCCCTTCTTATCAGCTCTCTGCTATTTGCCCCCATCATTGTTTTGTTCACCATAAACAGACCATGCACACTTAATAGACTGTTTGGTCTCTTTTTGCCAAGAACATGTGGTCAATGTCACCAGCTGTGTCCTGTCAGTCATCCAATTAACTCTAGATACCTGACCCTCCCTGACTTTAAAGGGAACTATTTTACCCCTTTTTGAAATAAAAAGTATTTTCTTATAGATAATGAAGTTGTGCTTTTGTCATGGTGTTAATTTTGTAGCACTTATTTCAGAGATAAGGCCCCACGTAACATTTTATAATTTGTTTGTTTGAAGTGTTGTTTATAATTTAAAGAAATCTTTGGTTGTCAAGAGTGAGCCAGAGTAAAAGTAGAAGTCAATCTATCTATCTATCTATCTATCTATCTATCTATCTATCTATCTATCTATCTATCTATCTATATTATCTATCTACCTATGTTATCCATAGATCTGGCTATCCATATTCATGTATCTGCTTATACTAGACAAGATTTCTCATTCTATCTTTATGTATGCACTGCTCACACTTAAAACACTTCTAATTAAGGGACCGCTCAGAATTTATGACTGGGATGTTGGGAGTTTTGCTGGAACTTCCCATTAAAAATTGATACCCCCCCCCCCCTTGAGTATCATGCAGATTTTTAGTACCCCACCCCTAGGTTTCACACGTATTTTATAATGTGCACTGATCTCGCGCAATATCCCTTCATGGTGTTTTGAAAGTTTCACTGAAAAAAATTGAGAATTGGCTGCATCAGGCTACATTTTACTATTATGTACTAATATTCTGTTTTCTTCACTCGAAGTTGAACACTACTTCAGAGCAAATTCGAGTTAATACATGGATGGCTTATTGGGGCTTTTTAAAAGTCCTGTATTTATGCACTTGGTAGGCTAATTGAGACAGGAGGAGGACACAGCAATGAAGAAAAGTATGATTGAAACAGCCATACAACGAAGTCCAGGTGACCTGACAAGAAGAGCTGGATGCTAACAACCCTCCCCCCACCCCAAATTACGCTATCATTGAGAAATGTGAAAAAAAGTCGTCAATTTTTCGCTATCTGTCTGAATGAATGAGAAATATGATAGAACAGAATAGAACATAACAGAATAGAATAGAATAATAAGACATGAGATTATATGAGAGGAGAGGACTGTCTGTGTTCTTTATCTTTTAAACCGTCATAGCTACGACAAAATGTTCAGAAGATGAAAACTAGAGGAGAATTTGGTCTTTTCAAATCTGTTTACAGATTCTCTGTATCTTAATTAGAACCGGAGTTGTCGCAGATTGAAATTATGGTACAATTCAGGAATATGAACTTTCGAAATACCTGAAAAACTGTAGTTTTTAACTTAAAATCACTGTATAACCAAAACGGTTGAATGAAAACATATATAATTTGCCAGGATTATGTAAACAGATTTTACAAAGAGGTCCAGGCAGGTTGATCAAAAAAGGATGATTCCTTCCTTGTCAAAATAATGATAAATTATGTAAATTCGGAAAAAAACATGAAATTTTCAGGGTCTGGCGATCTTTTTAACCGTCGTAGCTACGACAAAATGTTCAGAAAATGAAAACTAGAGGAGAATATGGCCTTTCCAAATCTGTTTTCAGATTTCCTCTATCGTAATTAGGAGCGGAGCTACGGCCGTTTGAAATGACGCTATCTTTGAGAAATGTGAAAAAAAATCATAAATTTTTGGCTCGTTTTTCGACCTTTTGACCTTTACAGTGCAACGTAGGCCAGTCCGAGGACCTTGAAAATGTACAGAAAGCTTCTAGAGTATTGTAGCAAGTATGTCTACAATTTTTGTAACAATATCTTGATTCCTTCTCTGTTAAAAAATACGAAATGTAAAAAATGCAAAAATTTTTGTCATGTTTGACCTTGAGTTTGACCTTGAAATACATTTTCTAGGTCAAAATTAATATGCTATTCAGAAAGGCAGTAGGTAACAAAGGGGGGGTCAGTCATGCATTGCAACCCTGTAGAATGAATATTTCCCTATCAAATATGCAGAAATGTTTCATTTTTTAGCATTTGTCGGTTAGCAATATTTGAAAATTTTTCATAAATCCGGAGAAGGAGGTACACAAAATATGATTAGATATTATGAATAAGCAGGCCAATGTTCATCTGTCACCAGTAAATCACAGTGATATCTTGAAAAAAACATGGTGAAAAAAATTGCTGAAAATGGCACTTTTTCAAACTTTTCTGGGTCAAATGACCTTGAAAAATGAGGTCAAGGTCAAATTTAAAGGTCATTTTGGGCTTATTAGGTGTAAGTTTGGGGGGGTTTACTATGACATGTTATGAGCTAACATCGATATTTCAAGGTGAAATTCTCAAGGTCACCGGTTTTGGTGACGCGGTATGACTTTAAAATTGCATAACTCAAGAACCGTTAACCAAAATGAAAAATGAAAAGTTTATGCAAATGTCCCGTGAGTTTGGGCATGTTTTGGCACCATCAGTATGACTCTGCGACTTACGGATTCTGAGATCCCGCGATAGACCTTAAACCATAAAAATGGACTTTGTACAATGTGACCTTGACCTACTTTCATGAAAATGGGTCACACTGTGTAGAAAGTGTCTGGGACCTCTCCATGTACCAGAAAGTGAAAACCGGTAATAAGCGGACGAGGTACATGTATTTGAAATATTGCGAAATCCGACTTTGAAAGGCCCTGTGACCTTGAAAATTAGGTCAAGGTCAATTTTTTCAAAATGGTTCTCTTGTATTTTTGTAGGCTACGTATATGAATTTTTTGAACATTTTCCGAAGAGGTTTATCCGGGAAGAATAATAAAAATAATACCGATTACAAGAAACTTCACCTATGTGTAGGTGAAGTTTAATTAATAACACCGGTTAATAACACTGTGTATTTGTTACATTGGGCTTTCAGTACAAAGTAGTCCAGAGGGTGTAATTCTTGTAATATAATATGAGGAAATTGGCTAATATTTCAAATATTACAGAAAACACCAGTGACCTCACAATTATGTGACAACCTGCCCCGAAAATGTGACAACCCGCCCCGAACGCTGAATTCTAAAAAATGTCCCATAGGATATCAAGATTTCGAATGATATAGGTATATATATATTGGTCAGACAGGTTTAAGTCACTCCCCTTTTAACATTCATATAGATTGGCAGTGCTCCTGCATGCTCTAAATAGAAATAGTAGCATATTTAAGTTCTACACAGTGTGACAACCTGCCCCGGTATCCCCCACAAATGAAAGATTAGAGTCATATTAAACCCGTTCTAACCGCCAAATTTACTTAACTGTCATTATAAGCATAATACAGAATATGAAGGTAACTTCCTTTTAAAATACCAATAAATTTTCATGCCATGGAAAGCTGGCCTTGTTTACAAATCAAGCATTGCAGGGCTCACCTTCTGTTATTTAAAGTAATGATATCAACTAAACTCACTCCATTACGGAAAGCATGCATTTCCATGCTTGTAAGTGTATACTATACTTAAAATATATCATCAATTTACGATCTGTAACTACAAGTTGCATTATTCATGGAATTGGCTGACGCCCCAGCTTT
This sequence comes from Platynereis dumerilii, assembly GCA_026936325.1. NCBI lineage: Eukaryota > Metazoa > Annelida > Polychaeta > Phyllodocida > Nereididae > Platynereis > Platynereis dumerilii. The sequence continues at coordinate 26,859,723 of JAPTHN010000014.1, forward strand.
AAAATCATGTTTGTTGTAATAGTTTTAAAAGTATCTCATTTAAAATTTACCAAGGGTACTCCAGCAAGCATTGGAACAACAATAATTTATTTTTCAAAGAGTTTCATTCACTCAGGTTCACAAGAAGGAGCAAAAAGTCATGACACATGGCAGTAACCAAGCTGTGACCGAAAAGCTTTTTTTGCAATGCATATCTATTGACCTTTCTACTTTTTTTTTCAGATAGCGTCTGTGTAAGACTGTATGGGATTGCTTTTTGACCCAGCTTCCATTATTAATTCACACACCGTGCATGGGAAGTATAAGGTGGGCATTATCCTACTTTAGCCCCCTTGAGGGTTTAAACATTTTATAGGTATTTCCTATGTTGATCAACAAAAACTGAAACTGAAAAGTAACTCAAATATGTTTCCAGTCTGTATATCACAGAATTAATACTGTAAAAGTGTGAAGGGAGATCATTACCAAGAATACTCACAGTTATATGTTTCTTAAAACATTCAAACTGAAGTGTGATATATTGCAAAATACTGTCTTATATATACTCCCACTTTAGCCCCCTTTCCCATTGAATGTACCATTGAAAAGGGGGCTAATGTAGGAGTATATATAGACACTAGGATATAGCAAAAACTGTCTTATTATATTCCTGCTTTAGCCCCCTTTTCCAGTATATATATATGAGACAGTATTTTGCTACATTTTAGTGGTATTTCTACTGTATAAGCGTCATTGTGTTATACAAAAGATGGCGTTTATACAGTCAATGTAACAAAGAAACACTTGTCTCTTTCTAAAAAAAATACTGTCTTATATATACTCCTGCTTTAGCCCCCTTTCCCATTGACAGTACCATTGAAAAGGGGGCTAAAGCAGGAGTATATATAAGACACTGTCTTATATATACTCCTGCTTTAGCCTCCTTTTCAATGGTACTGTCAATGAAAAAGGGGGTTAAAGCAGGAGTAGAATAAGTCAGTATTTTGATAAATAGTTAGACAATTATTTCTTTTTTACATTGACTGTATAAGTGTCATCTTCTGTATAAACATAATGACGCTTATACAGTAAAAATTACCACCACTATTTCCCATGAAAAAAGGGCCTAAATGTTTGGACCCCTGAGGGGGCTAATGTAGGATAATGCCATAAGGTGTCACTAACACCAAAACGCCCAATCATCATTTGGTCAAAAATGTTCTGCTATTGTGCCAAAATGTTAACTTCAGGATTATTTGTCTTTGCCTGATGAGGATCCATATGTACTCCTCAAATCATTTACAGCATCCTCTTTGGAAATTCTATGCCATGAATCTGGAATGTCCGCAGGTTTTTGGGTCCTTGGAATTCATTCCAAGACCATTGTCGTTACCTTCATTTCCTGTTAGCAGGTAAAGTTAGTGTATTCACTAAAACATTTCATAGACAAAATGACAATCCCAACTGACATGCCCTGGTCATCAAAATGGTTCTTATGCATCCCTCGCTGCAATATTGTGCTTCCCAGTGCTTAAATTGATGTTTATTTAACAGATTCTTTGTGATAGCAGTCAGCACTTCACACAAAAACTGGTTCTGAATGTTGGAATGAGCTGCCCTCTTGTGCATAGTCACTGCATACCACAGCTGCCAGCAAGTTCATTTCATTAAAATATACAACGCAAAATAGCTTTCTTGTAATGTCCCATTGTGACTTATTTAGTATTTTTTGTACAGGAATTTCATTTCAAAGTCAGTGCTTATAGTTTAGTCGGGTTTCTTGTTCAATAAATGAACAACAATAGTTTTATATAAATGCAAAGTTAACATGTCTTTTAATCTTTCCCTTTTTTATGCAAATCTCGATAGATTAATGAGGTACAAATTGTCGATATAGACCAAGGATCCTATGCATGCATGGCATGCTATTTTTGATGTAGTACTTGGTGAGCTCTTGGTTGTACTTAGTCATGAACCACTGCCACTGCTTGCACAGGGAATCAGGGCCACCTGCTTGACACCCAAACTGAGACTTACAATACTACAAGCTCCTCTGATGTCAAGTGGCTTTTGTTTTATGAATAACTGGCATGACATCATTTAAAAAATGGCAACTTAAGTGACAGACCATTAAGCAACCTTAATTGTTTGTTCTCATGGTGGTTGGTTTTTCTGCTGTTATCAGAATATGTGATGGAAATGCTGTTGTCGTTAATTGTGTAGTTATATGTTTTGCTTGGCCTCTGTTCATTGGCAAATTCTTCTCTCCTTCCTCTTTCCGACATATTTGATAATCTGTCAAGCCTCCCTTCATATTCAAATTCTTCTCTCCTATCTCTCTCTGTCCTGTCGGATCCTCTGTTCAGCCTCCGTTCATTTTCAAATTCTGCTCTCCTTTCTCTATCTGTCAAGTCGGAGCCTCTGTCAAGCCTCCGTTCATCTTCAAATTCTTCTCGCCTTTCTCTATCTGTCATGTCGGATCCTCTGTTCAGCCTCCATTCATCTTCAAATTCTTCTCGCCTTTCTCTATCTGTCATGTCGGATCCTCTGTTCAGCCTCCGTTCATCTTCAAATTCTTCTCGCCTTTCTCTATCTGTCATGTCGGATCCTCTGTTCAGCCTCTGTTCATTTCCAAATTCTTCTCTCCTTTCTCTATCTGTCATGTCGGATCCTCTGTTCAGCCTCCGTTCATTTTCAAATTCTTCTCTCCTTTCTCTATCTGTCATGTCGGATCCTCTGTTCAGCCTCCGTTCATCTTTAAATTCTTCTCTCCTTTTTCTATCTGTCATGTCGGATCCTCTGTTCAGCCTCCGTTCATCTTCAAATTCTTCTCGCCTTTCTCTATCTGTCATGTCGGATCCTCTGTTCAGCCTCCGTTCATCTTCAAATTCTTCTCGCCTTTCTCTATCTGTCATGTCGGATCCTCTGTTCAGCCTCTGTTCATTTCCAAATTCTTCTCTCCTTTCTCTATCTGTCATGTCGGATCCTCTGTTCAGCCTCCGTTCATTTTCAAATTCTTCTCTCCTTTCTCTATCTGTCATGTCGGATCCTCTGTTCAGCCTCCGTTCATCTTTAAATTCTTCTCTCCTTTTTCTATCTGTCATGTCGGATCCTCTGTTCAGCCTCCGTTCATTTCCAAATTCTGCTCTCCTTTCTCTATCTGTCATGTCGGATCCTCTGTTCAGCCTCCGTTCATCTTCAAATTCTTCTCGCCTTTCTCTATCTGTCATGTCGGATCCTCTGTTCAGCCTCCGTTCATTTTCAAATTCTTCTCTCCTTTCTCTATCTGTCATGTCGGATCCTCTGTTCAGCCTCCGTTCATCTTCAAATTCTTCTCTCCTTTTTCTATCTGTCATGTCGGATCCTCTGTTCAGCCTCCGTTCATTTCCAAATTCTTCTCTCCTTTCTCTATCTGTCATGTTGGATCCTCTGTACAGCCTCCGTTCATCTTCAAATTCTTCTCTCCTTTCTCTATATGTCAAGTCGGATCCTCTGTTCAGCCTCCGTTCATTTTCAAATTCTGCTCTCCTTTCTCTATCTGTCAAGTCGGATCCTCTGTTTAGCCTCCGTTCATTTTCAAATTCTGCTCTCCTTTCTCTATCTGTCAAGTCGGAGCCTCTGTCAAGCCTCCGTTCATCTTCAAATTCTTCTCGCTCTTGTCTGTCTGTCATGCTGGATGCACTCTCAGATCCTCTGTTTCTAGGTAGAGTGTTGGCTTGCTTTTCAAATTGCTGAAGATATGGTGATGATAGATCACTTTGAAGTATTTTCAATCTGCATGTTTCTTTCAAATTTTACAACATCTTTTTGCTTTCCTCAAGCTGCCTAATAGCTTCGTTTGTTAACCCAAGACACTTTGTGCTTTTCCACTGAATTATGATGTCTTTGTGTTTGTGAGCTTTGAAATATTCCTCCAGTTGCCCGGCGAGCATTTCAGTTTCGTTTTCTATTTTGTTTGATATCACATCTATCATTTTCCTGAACATTTCTTCCAACTGATCTTCTGTTTGACATTTCCTCATGTTTGTGTTGGCTTCACCTTCCATGAAGGACCTCACCATATCCTGCAGCTGCCAAAGCAAACTGTTGTATTCAGTCACCAACAATTCATATTCTCTAACTTCAGTAGTGTTGTGGAATGAAAATATAAAATCCTCACGCAAAATCCCATTCCAAATGTCTTTGATGCGAAGCAGCAGATCGGAGGCATTGAGAAACGTCTGTTGTCCTGCAATTTCATGAAGCAAACAGTACTTTATTTTTTTCACTTGCTCACTGTACTTGGGATTTACTGGTGCCATGGGTGGATTGCCAAGCCACAGGTCAGGAAAGTACCAGTTGTGATTTATGACATCAAAATTAATCACATCGGAGAATCTGATCACATCTTCTCTGGCTTCATCAAGGGCCGCTTCTTTGGTAATTTCATCCAATATCTGTAATCTTTGGCCTCCTTGCACAATTTTATCCTGGACATTCAAATCTGAAACATTTTGGTGAATGAACACACACTTTGGCTGGGAATATTTGTCTGTATTAGCAGCTTTTATCCGTAAAAGTGCAAAGGCAACAATTTGCAATATGTCCTGGACTTCCGAAGTGTTTTTACCCTTGATGTTTATCACTGTGATATCAGCCAGACCCACAGCCAGTGTTGCAAGTTCATTGTCATAAACACATTTTGCTGATGCAAGCTCTGGTGCACGGAGTCCTTCTGTGTCAATTACAAGAATGTAGCTGAATGGAAGACCTGCACTTCTATGAATTTCTATAAGTTGCATGAAAGCTCCTCTGGTACATCTTCCAGCACTGACTGCAAACTGCAGCCCAAACATGGTGTTCAGTAAGGTTGATTTCCCTGAGCCCTGAACTCCCATAACAGACATTACATAAATGGGTTTGCTTTCTGTTAACTGATTGAGTTGTTCGAATACTGCCTCTATCCAATGTAAAGGGATTCCAGATGCATCACCATCTAACAGTTCCAGTGGGTGGCCAGTCATAAGTAGCTTTGCAGCAATAAGTGGCAGAGTTTTAAGCATGCCTATGTCATCACAACTGGAGTCAGCATGAAAAGCTTCAAACATCTGTCCCATCTCTCTGAACAAGTGTTCCAGGCCGAAAGAGACTTTGGCCATTTCCTTTCCTAACTTTTCAACCTTTGACAGTTTGGTTGGACTCCTCAAAGTGTCTGCTAGTATTTCCTTGTTTGCTCGAAGCTCTTCCCTTTCATTTTGATGTTTTGCCAAATTTTTTTTAAACTGATGACGCAAATCTAATAAATTAGTTTTGGAATCTGTGTCAAGCATTAGTTTGATCCAACTGAGAAAAAACAGAAGTTCGGCTTCACATTTCTCTTGGAAAATGGTTGATATTTTTACAGGAATAATCAATTTTTTTTTCACGCTGGTTGTCTCGTAGTACCTGCATTTCATCCTTAATTTTGTCTTTTTGTTTTTGCGGCATAAGACCTTCAGTTACTGTTTTCCTGTGTAGATCTTTCGTTAGCTGACATAATTTCTGCCATGCATGTTCTTGTAGTGGCAGCAGTTTTTCTTTGCGACTCTCTGCAGGAAGTTTAAACAGGGGACCTGTAATTTCTTTAGCAAGTCTTTTCCCTTCCTGGCATGCAGGAATATTTTCATCAATATCAGCGAATTCATTTCCCCTGTCCCGCATATAGTTTTGTAGAACTGGTCCTGGGCAGCTCATGAGATGTACTGATAATGCATTCCATATTTCAGACTTCATTCGTGTGTTGCTCATATCCCGTCCATCTCGTAACTTACTTAAGATATATTTGGCTTCTTGTAAGTTTTCTCTTCCTATCATATCTATGCAATGTTTAAGATCCTGTTGAAATTTAGACAGACTACTGCAAGGCTTTGCAAGTATCAGAACTATGACCTTCTTGGACGCTTTGAAGATCGATCTGTATGTTTCGTAATGTTCAACAAAGCCATTAACTGTTACAAGGATTACAACTGTTGATGAAAGGTCACACAGAAGTTGGCATTGGTTTTCAAGTGTTGACACTTCTCCTCTCAAATTCAGAAACATACAAGACAGTTTGTCCTGGATTTTCCAGCTGCATTCAATCAAACCATCTGACAATGTTTTCTTCACCATTCCATTTTTGCTCTGATAGTTCACAAATGTGTGGTGATTATTGTCATTCAGTATGTCATTAATCAACTTGGACTTGGAAAACTGTGCAAGATTCCCTAGTCTTACAAAGGCCACAACTGGTGTGGGTGTATCAGTAACTGACTTGTCATTGACTTCAATACCTCTTAGTGCCCATAATGATAGCATTGGTTTAGCTGAAGCATGCAGTGGGTATAGAAATGGGATAGCCAGCTTGCAGATAAACAGTTTTTGTGCAAGTGCCTGTTTCAAGAAGCTGTCACAACAACTAAATATCACCACAAGTACATCTAGTGTGCTGAGTTCATCGCTGTTCGCATAGCTGGTTGTATCGATAAAATCATCTAATCCAAAACAATCATCTCCACTACCTGATACCTGATTTGGTTGAGATCCCTGGTTTGCTGGAGATGTCTCAGAGAGAATATCATCTCTTGCCTGGGAGTCACACAGAAAAAGTTTGTGGATAATTCTCCAAGGCAGGTCAGTGAGTTCCTCTTTGGAAGTTTTTCGTATGGAAATTGCTTCACGAACAGTAATTTTACCAGGATAGTACTCCCTTAGGCCAAGCTTGTCTAGTAGTAACTCATAAAACTGATAACCTTCATTTTTATCTTCCATTGTGACCTATTTATCTGAGTGTACAAACTGTGATGTGTTCTCAGATACAGCTTCACTACAAAATTATTTTTTTTGTGAAATTACACCAAGCACTCCACATGCAAAGAAACCACAGGAGACTAGTGACACATATTCATATGACTAACTGCCGTTGTTAGTCCCAAACCCAAAATCAAAACACAAATATAATTCATCCACACTGGGACAAATGCCGGTTCACCAGTACATGAGAAGTGGCAACTAAACGAAGAAGAAGAAGAAGAAGGTAATCAATGTCACATCAGACACTGCATCATACATTTCTGCATCTGGGATTTTCGATGAATGTCCTTTTTCCCTTTGATTCACCAAAGAATGTCTCTTGTCCATATCACTGACAACTGTTGAGAAGTTTCCATTCTTAATAATTTTCTGCGCTCTTTTAAGTTCTTTTACCTCATTGGCATTTCATGAGACAAAGTCTTCTGTTAAAATTTCGACTCCGGAGTGATTTCTCTCCAGCCTAAACTGTCCAAAGCCGTTGAAGGTCCTTCGTCTCGCTCCCGTTTTGCCAAGTTCACCATCACTGCACGCCTTCTCCCTGAAATACATTTTGTGTTGGATCAGTAAAAACCAACACAAGGTGCCTAAGCTCAAAGCACCATCACCTATGATTCACAGATAAAACATCAAAACATTGCTGGTAAATGATATTGTGTATTTGCCAATTAATACCAACAAACACATGCATAAACATGTATGTGAATCACACGTTCAAGTTTAACAGTAAACAGCAAATACCTATTATTGATTTATGTAACAATAATCAATTTCTAGATGCATTCAAATCTGTGTGAGGATAGGCATACCCGGTGCCGAGTTCTGTCCCTGAAAAGAAATGATAGACAGATAGATAGATCCCTCTATGCCCAGTTTTGAGTGCTCACGAGGGTTGATTGATGAGATTGGAGAGAGTGCGGGAGTCCTCAACATGTTACACATTTACCCCATGTGGGGGATCCTTACTTGCCCAGCACAGACACTGGTACAAGGGGCTGCCAATTTAACGTTTCATCCGAAACGACATCACTGGTGTGGGCTATTTAGAGGAAATGAAGGTCCACTGAAAATTTTGGGTTCCCCATCCGGGGTTCGAACCCATGCAGGCAAAGACCTTCAGCAGAGCAGGCGGACACCTAAGCCACTTGGCCACCCAGCTGCTAAGAGAAATAATTATTATAAAGGTATCACAGTCCTCGTCATATTTACGTGAAATCTCAAGTTCTTTTCTATGCTGTTGAAGTGTGATGTCAGAGATGACTCCATTCTAGCATTGCAATATATGTAATGTCATTTTAAACTACTATGTCCCGGCTTCTAGCCAATGTGGATTCACCAAAACTGAGCATCACAGTTTCAGCACAGTGTCATAGTGAAAATTTGCTAAGGGAAAACCCATGCAAGTGCGACATCACAGCCTCTCAGCCAATGGGCTGCCAGAATAAATGTACATCACATAATCCATGTGTTTACAAAGAAATTGTCAAAGCCTTTTGTTAGTAGCAAGTTCCATGAAATTAGCAAGTTTGTAGATAAATCAAACAAATCTATAGGGATTAAAACAGTTGTCTACTGTGAATGCTCATAAAACTGACATTTGGTAGGATTAGACTAGTGATTGCCTGTGATAGATCATTGGGATCACAAATGTAATGCTTCTTTCAACATATCAATGTTTGAACGGTGATGCATAGTTCACTGTCAGCCCATTGGCTATCAGGCTGTGACAATGTGGTTGCAGTGACTATCCCTGATAAAATTCTTACTCTGACACTGTGTTGAAACTGTGACGCTCAGTTCAGGAGGATCAACATTGGCTAGAAGCTGGGGAATCTGACCCAGTTTGAAATTACATCACAGCTTGTAGTTAATTTACATATATATTGCAATGCTAGAATAGAGTCATCTCTGACATCACAGTTCAACAGCATAGAAAAGAACTTGATATTCCAAGTAAATATGACGAGGAATGTAATATCAAGTGAATTAGACCCTAAAAAGGCACAATAAGAATGCAAGATCTAATGGTGGGTCCAATATGTAAAATGTTCATGCCATAGTTTGGCATACTGCCCAGTGATACGCTCAAGTGTCCCAAGAATCCCATCATCCACAAGCTGGACAGAAACATTTTCCCAAAGTACCTACAATTCCATCAGCAATATACATTGCCGAGAGTTGTTGATCATTTTGGGGTTAGTTGTGCCATCTGCATTTGGGTAAGTTGTGTCAGTAGCGTGACAAAGAATTTTATTATTGTCTATATTGGATGCCCTTGTGATGAAGTTTTGTTGTTTCTTGCATGCTTGCCATTTCCTCTCATGCCTACAATTTTCCATTTCCTCTCATGCTTACAATTTTCCATTTCCTCTCATGCTTACAATTTTCCATTTCCTCTCATGCTTACAATTTTCCATTTCCTCTCATGCTTACAATTTTCCATTTCCTCTCATGCTTACAATTTTCCATTTCCTCTCATGCTTACAATTTTCCATTTCCTCTCATGCTTACAATTTTCCATTTCCTCTCATGCTTACAATTTTCCATTTCCTCTCATGCTTACAATTTTCCATTTCCTCTCATGCTTACAATTTTCCATTTCCTCTCATGCTTACAATTTTCCATTTCCTCTCATGCTTACAATTTTCCATTTCCTCTCATGCTTACAATTTTCCATTTCCTCTCATGCTTACAATTTTCCATTTCCTCTCATGCTTACAATTTTCCATTTCCTCTCATGCTTACAATTTTCCATTTCCTCTCATGCTTACAATTTTCCATTTCCTCTCATGCTTACAATTTTCCATTTCCTCTCATGCTTACAATTTTCCATTTCCTCTCATGCTTACAATTTTCCATTTCCTCTCATGCTTACAATTTTCCATTTCCTCTCATGCTTACAATTTTCCATTTCCTCTCATGCTTACAATTTTCCATTTCCTCTCATGCTTACAATTTTCCATTTCCTCTCATGCTTACAATTTTCCATTTCCTCTCATGCTTACAATTTTCCATTTCCTCTCATGCTTACAATTTTCCATTTCCTCTCATGCTTACAATTTTCCATTTCCTCTCATGCTTACAATTTTCCATTTCCTCTCATGCTTACAATTTTCCATTTCCTCTCATGCTTACAATTTTCCATTTCCTCTCATGCTTACAATTTTCCATTTCCTCTCATGCTTACAATTTTCCATTTCCTCTCATGCTTACAATTTTCCATTTCCTCTCATGCTTACAATTTTCCATTTCCTCTCATGCTTACAATTTTCCATTTCCTCTCATGCTTACAATTTTCCATTTCCTCTCATGCTTACAATTTTCCATTTCCTCTCATGCTTACAATTTTCCATTTCCTCTCATGCTTACAATTTTCCATTTCCTCTCATGCTTACAATTTTCCATTTCCTCTCATGCTTACAATTTTCCATTTCCTCTCATGCTTACAATTTTCCATTTCCTCTCATGCTTACAATTTTCCATTTCCTCTCATGCTTACAATTTTCCATTTCCTCTCATGCTTACAATTTTCCATTTCCTCTCATGCTTACAATTTTCCATTTCCTCTCATGCTTACAATTTTCCATTTCCTCTCATGCTTACAATTTTCCATTTCCTCTCATGCTTACAATTTTCCATTTCCTCTCATGCTTACAATTTTCCATTTCCTCTCATGCTTACAATTTTCCATTTCCTCTCATGCTTACAATTTTCCATTTCCTCTCATGCTTACAATTTTCCATTTCCTCTCATGCTTACAATTTTCCATTTCCTCTCATGCTTACAATTTTCCATTTCCTCTCATGCTTACAATTTTCCATTTCCTCTCGTGTTTACAGTTTTCTTGTTTTCTTCTGGTGTGGCTTTTCAAGAGCATCGATTCTTCTTAAGAGTGGTACGTATTTATAATTGGGAGCTGTTGCACTGAAATGGCTCAAAAACAGCCAGTAATAAGGGCTTATAGGATAATGTGAAGCAATCCAAGGGCCTGGAAAATGACAGTAAGGACAACCTAAGTTCATGTGGAGTCAATTCTTTTGACTTCTGCTCTGATATTCCTACGTAAATTTCTTACCTCTGCATAGAGCTTGTTATATTTGAAGACTTGGACCGAGATGACTAGGAGATTTCTCAGCGAGTTTTTCTTAGATTTAGATTTCTGAAACATCAGTAACGCAAAGTTTTACATAAATTGTTTGGTGCGATACCTGTGAAAAGAGTCATGAAATGGATGAGAGTAACTGAGTCCAAAGCATCCGGCAGTCCATGAACATTTCTATAGTTAGTCAGAATTTAAATGTATTTCATACCTTAGTTTAGGTCACACCTTTGTTAATATTTGTATTAATAAACGTCACAGACAAGTAAAGCATGGCAGCAAGTTAGTACTTATTGAAAGATCAATCATATTGACAAGCTTCATACAATTTAATGTGTAGTTTAGTACAAAACAACGCTTTGGGCTTTTTCTGTAATAGTCAAATGTCCATTAATTACCTCTGTGTAGCTTGTTATGTGCCAAGTAGATGTCTGATGGATCCTTGAAGACCTGGAATCAGGTGACTTGGAGATATCTCAGTAGGTTTTCTCATTTACATTTCTGAAACGTCTGTAATGCAAAGTTTTACATTTATCTTTTAGGTACAATTTCTATGAAAAGTCATAACAAGAATAATGGTATAATTATGAAATTTTGCATGTGGAGTACTTTATAAAAAGTCATTTTTCAATACAGTCAAACCTGTGTTAAGCAGCCAGTCAAGGGAATGGACAAAAGCGGCTGCTTAAGGCAGGTGGCTGCTTAATGGAGGTGTGATTTTGGAGCTGGCTGAAATCTGCCATTCACAGTGAAAACAATTTGTGAATGAATGGACATATTTTTGGCCATCAAATTAATAAATAATAAAATTCTAACCAATTAATTGATGTTTAAACATGTGATTTGAATTAAATAAACTTTAAATAGATAACTAGCACATTGAAATGACACCATTGTAATCTGGCTACAATGAAATCATATATTTTTTCAGTTGTTTCTATGCTGCCCCTATCATGTTATGCAATTGGATGCTGGTTTGCAGTAATGTAACAAGATAGGGGTTGCTTAGCTGGCTGCTTAATACAGGTCAGGGTGGCCATTTGGGGTTGAAAACACTGGCCTTTAACCACAGACAGCAGGTGGCTGCTTAATCCAGGTGTAAAACAATGCAAAATTGTTGGGAGGAATTGGAAGTGGCTGCTTACAGCAGGTGGCTGCTTAATAGAGGTGGCTGCTCGAGCAGGTTTGACTGTATTATGACCTTCACTGCAAAGTAAAGGTTAGTGTGAGGCAGTGTTGGAGTCGAGGCCAGGACATCCGAGACCAAGACCGAGACCGAGGCATGAGCATCCGAGACCAAGACCGAGACCGAGGCATTGACCCTCGAGACCGAGACCGAGACCGAGGCATGAGCATCCGAGACCGAGACCGAGACCGAGGCCGGCTGGAAAAAAATGATGGTTGACTGCCAAACTACCTTAGCTTGGTGTATTATCGGCATTTAGCCATCGCTTACAATAAGGCCAAACAGTACAATTAGAGATTCACTCAATGACTCAAGTATAACACTGAAATGAAGACAATAAGGGGGCAACCATTACATTTTTAAAGAACCGGGCATAGAACTGATCTCACTGGCAATTTTGTTTTTTACGGAAACAGTGACAGATTAGATTGTTTTGAGTGTGTGAGAACCTCAATAATATTGAATTATTTACTTCTAAATCAAACATTGCAGACTGAGATAGCCCATACACCAGAAATTCATTTCAAGACTGCTGGGAAAGAATTAATTAATCTTTTCACCATGACTGGAAAAAATTGGTTAGTTTTAAAAAAAATTCTGAGGCAGCTTATCACTTTCATTACGGGCTTTACTATAATAACTGCTTAACAAATTACACTTTCTGGCATCTAGAAACATGTAGATAGATACTCTGAATTGCTGGGTTCCAATTTATTGGGCAGTGGCATATTTTTGTTACAACAAAATTATTTGGAATATCTTTTGAGGCACAAAATTGGAGATTCTCTCGCAAATTTTGTCCCATTCCATTTGTTGAGTTGTGTTTTAAGTCAGACACTCTGGTGTGTGAAGATAATGATCAGGTACCAACGCATCTTCCAGTACATGTAAACAAAAACTTTAAAACTTCAAATTATTATGGTCAAAATTTACATGAAATAATGTTCAACTCAATTAGTGAAGGAAAATAAAAATTTGAAAATATTCAAATACTGTTGGTCAATTTATAATTTCATATCTATCACAAAAATGGCACCGCGTATAACTTGGCACTCGGCCTAAAATAGGCCTAGATACAGACAGTCTTAAAAGACAGGCAGAAAATGACTCTATCAGAATCTGATACATAGGATAATAGTTTCCTTGTGTTAGCTAAACTGACAGATAATTATACTTAACTGACAGGAAAATTTTGTTTGACTGTTCCAGCAAAATTGTACTTTATTAATTTTGCTGGCCTAGGACGTGCCTCGGGCAAATATCCCGAGGCCAGAGGGTCCGAGACCGAGTCCAAGGCCAAGGATTGGTCATCCGAGACCGAGACCGAGGCCGAGGCCATCAAAAATGGCTCCGAGGCCGGCCTCGAGGACGAGGCCGGCCTCGAGGACTCCAACACTGGTGTGAGGAACTTGAAATTTGGTAGCATTATTCTAGGGTGTTGGAGGCAACAAATACGTTGAGATTTCTGAAAATAGGCCCTATTCCTTGCATGCTAAATCATAGGTCTGGATAGCTAAATCACTTAATGCCACAAGAATAACATGAAATATCAACATTTTTAAAGCGTGCTCCTTGACCTTGAAAAATAAAGTTACGTAATTGAAATGCATCTTGGAGGTCAGGGTACTGAATAATTACTGCAAATATTGCATTCCTATAACCTCTCAAGTTCACAAATTATTGCCTTTACAAGGTTTTTTAAAATTTGGGTCCTCTGACCTTTAAAGGTAGGTCAAGGTCGTTCAAGGTCAAATTACTTTGTTTTGTCTTTATTTATGAAATGAACCTGCATGCAACAGCAGTAATGTGGTATGCTGTCACTCTGCACAAGAGGGCAGCGAAGTCATTTATTCATAACCAGTTTTTGTGTGAAGAATTGACAGCTATCAGAAGAAATGTGTCGATTGAAAGTCAATTAAAGCACTGAGAAGCACAATATTTTAGCCAGGGATGCCCAAGTACCATTTTAATCACAAGGGCACATCAGTTTGGGTTGTCATTTTGTCTGTGAAATGTCTGATACACCAACTTTGCCTGTTGACAGGAAATGAATCTGACAACAATGGTCTTGGAATGAATTCCAAGCACCCAATAAAACCACTTAGTTTAGGGTGGGATTTAAGATAGGGGTGTTCAAAAGAGTCAAACTCAGGAGTAGATTTTGCACAACTGGATATATTCTTTCAACTTTTAAAAGGGTTATTACAAATGCCCACATCTATTATTCTGTGTTTACTTTATCATGAGTGACAGCTGCTGTCCTATTATAATTGCAATTCTTACTTACTTCTTAACGAGGTCTTGCTTCTAATCTGTCCTTCTCTCTTCTGTTCAACCTGATCTTCTTGGTTCCCCTCTCCCAACTGTCCAAGCCTGTTCTTCTCTTGCCTCTCCCCTCTCCTCTCTCTCTGTGTCTAGGGGAGACCGGGGTAAGTTGTGCCAATTTTTGTGTCAGGCTGATTTTCTGAAAAACCAAAGCTTAATCATGTAATCTGAAAATCAGACATTAAAATATAATACGTTGGCCAGAATCGACCAAAGTTTTAAGGCAGTCCGACCCTTGGGAAAATCATGGGAGGCATTTAGAAAAAGTAGGTCAAGTGGCAGAACTTGCCCCGGTGCCGTGGCAAGTTTTGCCGCATGACGGAGTAAGTTGTTCCGCTTAATATATTACCAAAAAACCTTATATTTCACCGTTTCTCCAGACAGATCATTTGTATCATGTGTTTAACTTACGGCTGACATCTTGCATGAAACTAATCAAACATCTATGAGCCATTTTATGCAACAATCCAAAATGCTGCAAAAACCAGAATTATTTATTGTTAAGAGGGTGGTATAACACTTTTAACACAATGTGATGTTCCTTTCAGCGTAAGTTATTTTGCGACATATTTAGGCCTTCCATACATACATACATATATACATACACACATATATACATACATACATACATACATACATACATGATTATTGTTTTCAATGCTATTTCTCATCAGGCTTCCACAAATCCCCCTTCCCATTCAATTACAGATTGCTGTAAACCTATACCCATCAACCCTCCCCCTCCCCTGTTATCTTTCATCCTCATTGCTCTACGTTATTGCGCTGCCCTGGGGGTGCCCCCCCTTGGGCAAGTCCTTGGTTTTGTAAGCAAGCTTTTTTGCACACACTGAAATGTTAACATTCTTGCCCCAATTTTCTGTAAAAGCTACTGGGCACCTGCCACTACTTTCAGAGCCCTTCTTCATTGTATGTTACGTTACTGTCATAAAGTTTGTCCCCGAATCTTTAAACTAACATTTAGTGCCTTTATTGTGACATTTTGAAAGTATTTCTTGCCCAGTTCTACACACACACTCCCCCAGTGTGGCTATGGCTGCATTAGCCTGGTCTCCTGGTCTGTATGCATTCACATAGCAGGGCACAGGACTATGGCTGCATCACAGTCATCATTGAGGGGGGCACTCGCTTTCAAATCAGTGAGATTTGTTTTACAGCTTTTTGGGTTCCTATGACATAGTGGGGCTCTACTGGACTAATAAAATGAATTGAACTCACTTAATTCAGACAAACATGCAAGTGTGTTGATAGGTATTGTTTCATATCACCCCAATGTTGTGAATTTACCAGTTTGTGTTATTTTAATGCAAGTTGAATTCTTCATAGAATTGGCAGATCTAATCTTTAATTTTCAAATATAAGTACAATGATTGTTTTTACTTGATTTGTGCAGTTGGTCTTTGTCAGTGCTTCCTTGTACTCAATTAATCTCAACAGGAAGTTTATTGAAAGTGGTGCAATTATATTACAAATCTAATGGACAACATTTCATGTGACATGTTATTTACTATTAGCTGACAATGATAAGAAAGCCTAAAGAAAAACAACCCTTAATTCCTGTTCACATATCAAGTATTCCCTTAGAAGTGAAAAAAAGCAGGTCAGCATATACTTTATACTTCAAGAATGTCCATTTATCACATGGAACTAGGTGTGAGAAACATAAAACACCTTGTAGCAGTCCTGTTTCATGTTAACTGTAAAAGTTAGCTGTTATCAACAACTTGTTTATACTAAATTTGTCCTAAAAGCATCCTAGTGCCAGCTAGATCCTGTGTTTACAAATTCGGTAGAAAGAATGCAGGAAGGAAGGAAGAAAAGAAGGAATGAAGGAAGGAATGAACAAAGGAATGAAAAAAGGCATGAAGGGAGGAATGTAGGGCATAATCACGAAATAAGCCCCGCACCTCTGACGGAATGAGTGGCAGCCTATGCTTTTCAATGGCCTCGCTCATTCCGTTATCGGAGGGTGGGGGCTATTTCGTGATTATGCCGAATGTAGTGGGGGAAGGAAGGGAAGGCCTCGAGATAGATAGACAGATAGATAGACAGCTAAACACATAGATAGATAGATAGATAGATAGATAGATAGATAGATAGATAGATAGATAGATAGATAGATAGATAGATAGATAGATAGATAGATAGATAGACAGATAGATAGATGCAAGAGCAGTGTTGCCAATCATAAATAAGAGAGCAATAACAAACTGGTAAATTACTCCTGGGCAGAAAGACAGGAGAGTAAAATCAAAGACAGGTGGATAGTTTGGGTCAGTGGGATGGCCAGGAAATGTGTATTTAGCCAAGACAGCAGTGATCCTGTGAGCCAAGATTTGACTGAAATATTACACAGAGGGACATACACTAACTACGGATACATGTGTGATTCACCCTTAGGACTCAGTCCGGGCAGCGCATCAATCACCGGTTTCCGGTTATGACATTTCTAGTTATCATCTCTTCTAAAGTTGTTTTTTTCTCTTTCTTACTTTTCTAAATATTACATGGTCCTAACTTCGGTGGTGGGTAGAGGGGATGAGTAATAACAACTCCTTGGAGTTTCAAACTCTCCTCCTGACAACAATAACTGAAATATACACACTATACCTGTTGGCTATGATATTCATACAAATGTATCCTAAATCATTAAAATGTCGAAATATGTCCCTGTGCTCCTTCACGGGCTTTTCTTGTATTCTCTAAAAATTGTATTTACATAATTCCATCAATAATTGTGGGAATTTTCTGTCATGTTTCCACTTAAACATAAATCAGTAATTTTTTTTTGTGGCAGTTATGTGCATAAGTTGGTGAAAAAGTTTCAATGGACTTTTTTGTGCTGTTTGTACCAAATCTTACTTTCAATATCATTTCTCTTACCGTGATACGATTTCCTTTTTGATTAGATAAGCGTCCAGCCACCCAGATGCATTAATTTTGTGTGAAAGAAGTTTAATACATATCTAAAGGCAATAGAACAAGCTGTTTCCTAACTGTTGTCCAGAACTGTAAGAACTGAGGATTCATTGAAAGAAAACCCACACCAGCTGTTCAGTCAGAGTATTGCACAAATTAAATAAGTATTTATTATAAGTAAGTTGCTTACCTTCACAGCATCTACAAGCTCTTGCCCCACTGATGATCATATCCTGACTGCCTCTGCATCTCCTGGCATCTGGTCTATATTACAGATATAAGTAAAGCAAACCACTTTGAAGAAGGGGCTTAAAATAGGCAGACACCCTGACTCATTTCACAGAAGGGGCTGCTGGCATCTATATCTACATTCAGATTAAGATACTTTATTGTTCTGTCAAAGCAACAATATCCACAATATATTTTTAATAAAGAATAACAACTGCTCCAAAATGGGTGACCCCCTTAAGACATCTATGACCTCGCTATCAAGGGGTCCAAAGTATAATATACTAACAACACTGAATAGTTTTTTACCCTTGGCCATGTTCACATGGCCTGGGTATTGCAGAGTGCAGCGGCGTCTGTCTGTCTGTCCAGCTGGGTCCGTCTGTCCATCATCCTTTTGTACAAGATAACTCCATTTGTATTAATCCTAGAATCATGAAACTGACAGGGATTGTGTATCACAGCAAGACCTTGAATGAGTTCCGACATGAGTGACCTTGACCTACTTCTGTGACCTTGGCAGCCATATTTTTGAAAAGCTTATGTACAAGATGACTCTATTCATATTATTCTTAGATTCATTAAACTATCAGGGATTGTGTATCACAGCAAGACCTTGTATGAGTTCTGAAATGAGTGACCTTGACCTACTTCTGTGACCTTGGCAGCCATATTTGTGAATATCTTGTGTACACGATAACTCCGCTTGTATTCACCCTAGGATCACCAAACTAACAGGTATTATGTATCACAGTAAGAAATTTAATGAGTTTTGACATTAGTGACCTTGCCCATG
Organism: Platynereis dumerilii; assembly: GCA_026936325.1. Taxonomy (NCBI): domain Eukaryota; kingdom Metazoa; phylum Annelida; class Polychaeta; order Phyllodocida; family Nereididae; genus Platynereis; species Platynereis dumerilii. The sequence continues at coordinate 26,878,080 of JAPTHN010000014.1, forward strand.
TCTGTGACCTTGACAGCCATGTTTGTGAAAAGCTTATGTACATGACAACTCCACTATTATTGTCCTGGAGGCCACAAAACTCACAGGGATTTTGCATCACAAAAAGGCATTGAATGAGTTGTAACATGAATGACCTTGAACCATGATTGCTGTGACCCTTGTTGCCATATGTGTTAAAACTTCAGTTAGGCCCTACATTATGCCTCAACACAGCAGCAGAATCTATGGCTGAGGGTAGCACTTGCGTAAGCAGGTATTTTTTTAACTGCATGCACTCAGAGAGGATGGAGATCACAGTGATAGCTATTTTGTCTGAATATTTTGATTGTGATCAGCAATTAAGAATCGATTAGAAATCTGTTTATCCTGAAGTAGTGAAATGATAATAAATATCTATCTATCTATGAATCTATACAGATATATGCAGTAAGACTTGCTTTCTCCATTGCTCTTTGTTAATCCTCCTTCTTTTCACTTGATTAATGCTGTTTGTGATTTTGTGTTTCTTATACCTCGCCATTCACTTTGTGTATATGAAAACAATTTTATGATCTTTTTTTATAAAAAGAAAAAGAAAACAGACATGGGATAAGAAGGTTGCCAGGTTGCAGCCTGGGTGGTGTCAGTGTATCCCTGGCCCAGTCAACCTCGGTCCAATGGGAGTAGTCTTAGTGGTGTCAGTGTATCCCTGGCACAGTCAACCTCGGTCCAATGGGAGTAGTCTTAGTGGTGTCAGTTTATCCCTGGCACAGTCAACCTCGGTCCAATGGGAGTAGTCTTAGTGGTGTCAGTTTATCCCTGGCACAGTCAACCTCGGTCCAATGGGAGTAGTCTTAGTGGTGTCAGTTTATCCCTGGCACAGTCAACCTCGGTCCAATGGGAGTAGTCTTAGTGGTGTCAGTGTATCCCTGGCCCAGTCAACCTCGGTCCAATGGGAGTAGTCTTAGTGGTGTCAGTTTATCCCTGGCACAGTCAACCTCGGTCCAATGGGAGTAGTCTTAGTGGTGTCAGTTTATCCCTGGCACAGTCAACCTCGGTCCAATGGGAGTAGTCTTAGTGGTGTCAGTGTATCCCTGGCCCAGTCAACCTCGGTCCAATGGGAGTAGTCTTAGTGGTGTCAGTTTATCCCTGGCACAGTCAACCTCGGTCCAATGGGAGTAGTCTTAGTGGTGTCAGTGTATCCCTGGCACAGTCAACCTCGGTCCAATGGGAGTAGTCTTAGTGGTGTCAGTTTATCCCTGGCACAGTCAACCTCGGTCCAATGGGAGTAGTCTTAGTGGTGTCAGTTTATCCCTGGCACAGTCAACCTCGGTCCAATGGGAGTAGTCTTAGTGGTGTCAGTTTATCCCTGGCACAGTCAACCTCGGTCCAATGGGAGTAGTCTTAGTGGTGTCAGTTTATCCCTGGCACAGTCAACCTCGGTCCAATGGGAGTAGTCTTAGTGGTGTCAGTGTATCCCTGGCACAGTCAACCTCGGTCCAATGGGAGTAGTCTTAGTGGTGTCAGTGTATCCCTGGCACAGTCAACCTCGGTCCAATGGGAGTAGTCTTAGTGGTGTCAGTGTATCCCTGGCACAGTCAACCTCGGTCCAATGGGAGTAGTCTTAGTGGTGTCAGTTTATCCCTGGCACAGTCAACCTCGGTCCAATGGGAGTAGTCTTAGTGGTGTCAGTGTATCCCTGGCACAGTCAACCTCGGTCCAATGGGAGTAGTCTTAGTGGTGTCAGTTTATCCGTGGCACAGTCAACCTCGGTCCAATGGGAGTAGTCTTAGTGGTGTCAGTTTATCCCTGGCACAGTCAACCTCGGTCCAATGGGAGTAGTCTTAGTGGTGTCAGTGTATCCCTGGCACAGTCAACCTCGGTCCAATGGGAGTAGTCTTAGTGGTGTCAGTGTATCCCTGGCACAGTCAACCTCGGTCCAATGGGAGTAGTCTTAGTGGTGTCAGTTTATCCCTGGCACAGTCAACCTCGGTCCAATGGGAGTAGTCTTAGTGGTGTCAGTTTATCCCTGGCACAGTCAACCTCGGTCCAATGGGAGTAGTCTTAGTGGTGTCAGTGTATCCCTGGCACAGTCAACCTCGGTCCAATGGGAGTAGTCTTAGTGGTGTCAGTGTATCCCTGGCACAGTCAACCTCGGTCCAATGGGAGTAGTCTTAGTGGTGTCAGTTTATCCCTGGCACAGTCAACCTCGGTCCAATGGGAGTAGTCTTAGTGGTGTCAGTTTATCCCTGGCACAGTCAACCTCGGTCCAATGGGAGTAGTCTTAGTGGTGTCAGTGTATCCCTGGCACAGTCAACCTCGGTCCAATGGGAGTAGTCTTAGTGGTGTCAGTGTATCCCTGGCACAGTCAACCTCGGTCCAATGGGAGTAGTCTTAGTGGTGTCAGTGTATCCCTGGCCCAGTCAACCTCGGTCCAATGGGAGTAGTCTTAGTGGTGTCAGTTTATCCCTGGCACAGTCAACCTCGGTCCAATGGGAGTAGTCTTAGTGGTGTCAGTTTATCCCTGGCACAGTCAACCTCGGTCCAATGGGAGTAGTCTTAGTGGTGTCAGTGTATCCCTGGCACAGTCAACCTCGGTCCAATGGGAGTAGTCTTAGTGGTGTCAGTGTATCCCTGGCACAGTCAACCTCGGTCCAATGGGAGTAGTCTTAGTGGTGTCAGTGTATCCCTGGCACAGTCAACCTCGGTCCAATGGGAGTAGTCTTAGTGGTGTCAGTTTATCCCTGGCACAGTCAACCTCGGTCCAATGGGAGTAGTCTTAGTGGTGTCAGTTTATCCCTGGCACAGTCAACCTCGGTCCAATGGGAGTAGTCTTAGTGGTGTCAGTGTATCCCTGGCACAGTCAACCTCGGTCCAATGGGAGTAGTCTTAGTGGTGTCAGTGTATCCCTGGCCCAGTCAACCTCGGTCCAATGGGAGTAGTCTTAGTGGTGTCAGTGTATCCCTGGCACAGTCAACCTCGGTCCAATGGGAGTAGTCTTAGTGGTGTCAGTTTATCCCTGGCACAGTCAACCTCGGTCCAATGGGAGTAGTCTTAGTGGTGTCAGTTTATCCCTGGCACAGTCAACCTCGGTCCAATGGGAGTAGTCTTAGTGGTGTCAGTGTATCCCTGGCACAGTCAACCTCGGTCCAATGGGAGTAGTCTTAGTGGTGTCAGTGTATCCCTGGCACAGTCAACCTCGGTCCAATGGGAGTAGTCTTAGTGGTGTCAGTTTATCCCTGGCACAGTCAACCTCGGTCCAATGGGAGTAGTCTTAGTGGTGTCAGTTTATCCCTGGCACAGTCAACCTCGGTCCAATGGGAGTAGTCTTAGTGGTGTCAGTGTATCCCTGGCCCAGTCAACCTCGGTCCAATGGGAGTAGTCTTAGTGGTGTCAGTGTATCCCTGGCACAGTCAACCTCGGTCCAATGGGAGTAGTCTTAGTGGTGTCAGTTTATCCCTGGCACAGTCAACCTCGGTCCAATGGGAGTAGTCTTAGTGGTGTCAGTTTATCCCTGGCACAGTCAACCTCGGTCCAATGGGAGTAGTCTTAGTGGTGTCAGTGTATCCCTGGCCCAGTCAACCTCGGTCCAATGGGAGTAGTCTTAGTGGTGTCAGTTTATCCCTGGCACAGTCAACCTCGGTCCAATGGGAGTAGTCTTAGTGGTGTCAGTGTATCCCTGGCACAGTCAACCTCGGTCCAATGGGAGTAGTCTTAGTGGTGTCAGTTTATCCCTGGCACAGTCAACCTCGGTCCAATGGGAGTAGTCTTAGTGGTGTCAGTTTATCCCTGGCACAGTCAACCTCGGTCCAATGGGAGTAGTCTTAGTGGTGTCAGTGTATCCCTGGCACAGTCAACCTCGGTCCAATGGGAGTAGTCTTAGTGGTGTCAGTGTATCCCTGGCCCAGTCAACCTCGGTCCAATGGGAGTAGTCTTAGTGGTGTCAGTTTATCCCTGGCACAGTCAACCTCGGTCCAATGGGAGTAGTCTTAGTGGTGTCAGTGTATCCCTGGCACAGTCAACCTCGGTCCAATGGGAGTAGTCTTAGTGGTGTCAGTTTATCCCTGGCACAGTCAACCTCGGTCCAATGGGAGTAGTCTTACTGCATAATATCGTTTAGCAGAAGCGGACTTTTCAGAAAAGCTGTATTGGCTACTGGCCGTACAGCATTTCAATAATCAGCCCTAAGGGAGACTGGGGTAAGTTGTGCGCAGGGCAGGAGGCAGTAAAACTCACTATATTGGGTTTTAAAACATGACATATCAGCAACTGGTCAGCTACTAACACTTTGATAAAGAAAAAATGAGGACCAGTTCACTGTGAAAAATGCACTTTGTGACTCATGATAGCCGATGAAGTGTCATCAGCAAATGTAAAGATAGGTGTATAATAAAGATTATGTATATGAATTTCTCTACTTCAACATAGGAAACAGAGACTGTTTGATAAGTCATCATCAAGAGAAGGTCATTTAAAAATCAGATATACAATCCTTTCATTTGGCTGTCACGAACAAGCAGGATAAGTCTGCTTAAATAAAATTAACGTTGAAACTACTGGGCATGATCAGGACAAATCATCAGCATGATGACACATGAAGTGCCATTTTCACAGTGCAACAATCCTCTTTGTTTCTATATCAAAGTGGAAGGCTGTAAGGTGCTTATAAATACCAAGTTTAAATGAACCCTGCAATGGGAGGATGCACATGTATGTAATAACAGAAAAGTGATTGAATTACTTCCAACAAGGAAATCAGGACACACAAATATAAGTCAGGAAAATCTTATACAGAACTGTGGCTACATAGAAAACATTGTTTTGCAAAACAACTTGGTGTCCTCATTGAAATAACATATACAAAAATAAAATAGATAAAATGTATATGTACAAAATACAATACATCACCCAAAAAAAGAACAGGCTTGTATCACATGAACACTGCATGTTCTCTGCCTATAGCCACAAGTGATGTGGGCGGAAACCTAAGATCTTATAACGCTATCAATCACTTGGTTTTTGGTAGGTTTACAGTCTGTCACTTTGATATAGAAAAAATGAGGATCAGTACACTATGAAAGTTGCATTTTGTGACTCATGATAGCCGATGAAGTGCCATCTTCTCTGCATTCAACATGGGAAACATAGAGGCTATTTGATATAGTCATGATCAGAAGAAGGCCATTTGAATTGTCATAACTGATTTTAGAATGAAAAACGGATGCATAATCCTTTCGTTTGCCTGACACCAACAAGCGGATAAGTCTCCCTAAATGAAATTAACATTGGAAGTATTGGGCATTAATGATTTTACTGCCTTCGGCTGCCAGTCATTAATCCCTGGTAATGCCCTCCAAAAAAACAATATTGGGTATGATCATGACAAATCATCAGCATGATGACACACGAAGTGCCATTTTCACTGTGAAGCAGTCAACTCTTTTTCTTTTCAAAGTGACAGACTGTAAAAGAAATGATCAGCATATACCTGTGGCCACTCACACAGACAGCTAGACAACTGGACAGCCAGACAGGCAGCGAGACCGAAGTTCTTACAAATTTATCATTAGACCTCTTTTCTGTCCAAATGAAGTTAACAGGTCCAGTGGGAGCATCGCTCCTTTGAATACACTACCCTATCAGCGTGCTTCGGCGGCCCAACGTCGGCCCAAAGCCGCTCCGATGCTGCTGACATCGGACCGACGCCGGGCCGACGCCGGACCGCTGAGGCACGCTGACAGGGTACTGACAATTAAGACCAGACTTCAGAATTTGAACTCAAAATTTAGGGTTAATTTTTTCATGAGTGAATTGTACTTGGGTTTTCAGTCACTTCAGATAAAGTCCATCAACCCCCTACTGCCTCGAAGGCTTTGATCTAATGTTATCAAATTTCTGTAGACTTATATCTCTGCAACCATGTTACTTATAACCTTGAAATTTGGTAAACTGCATGTCAAATATGTTTACTATTTGCACGAAGGACGTAACACAAAGAAACAAAATGTTTCTGGTCCCCACCCTGATATCAAACCCAGCACCTAATATGCTTGTCTCAGGTAGCTGAGAGCAAATTATTGGTAAAAAGTCATGCTCAGACAGATCATGACAGGTATTTAAGATAGATAGATAGATAGATAGATAGATAGTAGATAGATAGATAGATAGATATATAGATAGATAGATAGATAGATAGATAGATAGATAGATAGATAGATAGATAGATAGATAGATAGATAGATAGATAGATAGATAGATAGATAGATAGGCAGACAAATAGCAACACATTCTCCACACATAATGAAATACGTACTTTATGGACTTTTGTCACCTGGAAATGAAGGTTGTATTTAATTCTGAAGGAACATGTACAAGATAAAGATTGTCATTCATTCTCCGATATAGATATGCCTATAGTGTGGGTAACTGCCCAAAATGGGCCTGCTTTCTGCTGAATTGGCCTATTTGACAATAAATTCCCCTATACATAAAACCTGTAATCATGCAACATTGTACTTTAAGTTTTATATGATGACATGCTGGGGCTTTCATACTGATCGGATGGATGGATGGATGGATGATTGGGGCTTTACGCCCTGTATTTAAGCAGTTGGTAGGCTAATTAGCACTCATAGTGATCGGAAGGTGCAGATTTTTTGTCGCACTTGACATAATTGAATTAACATTTTATTGTATTCTGGGATGTAATTTCTACCAGTTATATATCCATTTTCCCCTCCTCCCTTTTCCTCTCCTCCCTTTTCCCCTCCTCCCTTTTCCTCTCCTCCCTTCTCCCCTCCCTTCTCCCCTCCCTTCTCCCCTCCCCTCCCTTCCCTCCCCCCTTCCCTTCTCCCCCCTCCTTTTCCTTCCCTTCTTTTCCTTTCTTCCCTCCGCCCTTCACCCGCTCCCCCTTCCTCCTTAAAAGAAGTTAATACCTACACCTATATAAGAAGCAACCGGCCCAGGCCCCCTTTTACATATTTTCAGACCTCCCAGCAGGGCCTCTATTGGGGGGGGGCGCTCTGTTTGAAGTGGGCTTCTATTCGAGGTGGGTCTTTATTCTTTTCATGATACAGGAAAAGAAATCATGAACTTAATTGGGACCTTTATTCAATGCAAGCTTTTATTATTTTGGGCAGGCACTTTACCTGCCCTGTGGCTCTATTCCATGGGAATGGGCTGGCAAGGGGGGGGGGGGCTCTGTTGAGACGGCAATGATATTTGCATTAGAAAAATCATTTTGGTCATCAAAATCAGGCAGCGCTTTTTTGTTCTGATGCCTTGACAGGGTTATTAAGGACTTTTGAAGAATACCAGTTTATCATGTAGGATAAAAACAACAACATGCACTTATTCAGAAATATAGGCATTCTTTAATCTATTATGGATTGCATGCTTTGTAAAAAATATACCACAGATTTATTTATTTTTTATGCATTAAAATTATATCTTTATATTCATGAAGACTATTTTAAACTATATTTAATGCATATGGAATCGAATTTAGTTAATTTGATTGTTATGGCATGTTAAACATCACTGAAAGCTATCAATTGAATGCTTTTGAATCAGCATAGCCTACCTAATGGGTTTAAAAGAGGAAATGTATAGCTTTGGCATCCCCAATTCCTCATCCCATGCACTAAAAGGCCAAAATTGGAATAGGTGTAAATGTCCAATAATTTTCTTGATAAATGTCAGAGGTTATCATTAAGCAGGCATTGTGTCCTTACAAAATGGTAAAATCAACATTATAGTGATATATTGTCAGTCTGAACACCTTAAAATGAATACAACCAAATTGGGTGAATTATTTATTGCTAATTGGAGAAAGTCTTGAGTTTTGATAAAATTTAAAAATGACAAAATTAACTGTTCTCATATGACTTTTGTAATAGCAATACAGTCTATCAATGTTAAATATAACTTACAAATATGTAAATAGGTCAGCTATACTTATCTAATAAATGCTATTATACATGTATTACAATGGAAGGGTTACAATAAATGATACTGATAAGACACTACCCCTATATGATAACCTGATAATGACCTGAGCAATGATGCATTCAATGGACATCACCAAAGTTACATAATCAAAGGGGTAATGGAAACACTATAATAGTAAACAACTTATTTTACAAAGTTTTTAAAATGCACTATGTTAATATAACTACCATGATATATTATTTTTCTGAGACATGAAATTTAAAAAAAAAGCCAAAAAATGCATTATATTTGCAGAACTAGGATAAATAAATTAAATTAAGTTATGGAAAAAGTGGACCCCCTCCAGAAAATGCAGGCCAGACTGTATGGAGTATCAAAGCTGCAAATGTGGAGGGGGGGGGGTCATTTAAAGTAACCCCCCCCCCGTCCATGACGGATCCAGGAGCGTTATGTAGAGGATTCAATGTTGATATAACTGAAAAATAAACCCAACATAATCTTTATTTACAAAAAGTAGGTCTTTCATTTATAAGAATGAACTAGCTAACCCTTATGAAGAGTGATATTAACAAATTGACTGGATATGAAGATTGTCCTTTATTTTCTTCAGTAGCTTTAATAATGAAATACAGTATTTAATTTGCTTTCACAATGAAGACCATCCTTCATTTCCATCCTGATTTTGAGAGAATGAAGACCAGCTTTTATTTTGTAGAAATGTGTTGAAATAAAGGCCGATGTTCATTCTCAACAGTTCTGTGATCTATACATGAGAATGAAGGACGTCCTTTTTGTTCCTTCAGAATGAAGACCGGTGTTTATATTCAGATGCAAAAAGTCCATAAAGTACGTATTTCATTATGGGGTGGAGAATGGGCTGTTAAATAGACAAATAAATAGATAGATAGATAGATAGATAGATAGATAGATAGATAGATAGATAGATAGATGGATAGATAGATACGAAGATAGACAAATAGATAGACATATAGATAGATAGATAGATAGATAGATAGAAAGATAGATACATTGTATATACAAACCCACTGTTATGTATAAACTTATCTTCCATAGGGTCCTCCTGTCAGAATGTAAAAAACAGATAGGCCTAAATACATTTGATACAATTAGGTAAAAAGTCTAGATACACAACAAGTGCAAGCAGCATCCCATTTTAACTTTTCTGAAAAGTCCCCTTCTGTGAAATAACTCAGGGCAGTGTGCCAGCCCTCATTGCATTATGCAGTTTTCAGCATAGTTGAGAACTATTTAGAAAACAACACATTCTCCACATATAATGAAATACGTTCTTTACGGACTTTTGTCACCTGGAAATGAAGGTTGTATTTAATTCTGAAGGTACATCTACAAGATCAAGATTGTCATTCATTCTCCGATATAGCTATATGCCTACAGTATGGGATGGATGGATGAATGGGGCTTTATGCCCTGTATTTATGCATTTGGTAGGCTAATTAGGACGCCTATAGTATGGGTAAGTACCCAAAATGAACCTGGTGTCTGCTGAATTGGCCTCTTTGACTATTGGCCTAGTTCAAAAATAATGAAGCCACGCAGCATATTTTCTGTAGGGGTCTCAAAATATGAGAATGGCTGCATGTGACAACTTAATGGTACACCATTGCTTTAAGTACATTCTTGTGCAAATTTCCTGAAAATTTCACGACATTCTGGCTCATAGTTATTGAGATAGAGTCCATTAACATTGAAAAACAAGCATTTTTTCACTAAAAAAACGTGACATAACATTTTTGACCACTTGAATTCTTTCAGTTTTACAAATTTGTATGTATTCTAAGACAATTTCCTAACACTTTTTGGAATCTCTACATCCTTAGGCTTCATCAATCCATCAAATCAAGTACTTTTATTCGCCTGTGTTGACATTCTTGACCTATTTGTACTCAAAGGTTGACTTCCAAAAATTAAGTCAAATTTGATGCTTACTGATCTGGGATGCTCTAGTGTCCCTTTGACATGTGTCAGTTGAATCTTTTGGCCTCTGAGATCTAGTCTTATATCTGCTTGCCCATTTTGGAGCTTCTTATGGTTGTGGAAAATTTATTTCACTAAAAAATTCCGATGAATAGCAGGGTTGGTGAATCCGTCGCAAGCGTAACGCCCAGAATACTTTGTAGTGCCACAGAGCAAAAAAAGCTCCGTTTTAATTCTGGTTTGGCTTGTAATATTGCAAAATCTGTGTACTTTTGATTAACAATCAAGTAATCCAGGTTCGCAGCTGGTTTCTGGTGGTAAAATACCAAGATTTCTTATATGGGGCTTTATCAGTTATTTCCACAAACCACAGCAAAATGGTAAATTGAGTTTCTAGAACTTAGACATGTTTGTTACAATATTATGTGGTCATTTCACACATATAAACATTTTAAAATTTTGATGGTCATGTCACACTTTGGCTTCATTATTTTTGAAATAGGCCTATTACTTTCCCGAAATAAAACCTTCAATCATGTAAAATTGAACTTCTAATGGATGCAGGGACTTACATACTGATTGGAGCTACGGATTTATGTCGAATTTAACATAAGCAAATTAACATTTAACTTTATTCTTGGATGTTATTTCTACCAGTCAAAAAATGTTTAATGACTTGGTTATTATGGCTATTGAAATAACAGAACCTTTTTCCGTTTTAGAATTGTAGACAATTTAATAATATTAAATCTGCTCTTTCCTTTGTTCCTTCAGTGCTCCCTTCCTCCCTCCCTTATCTCCTCCCTGCTCTCTTCCTTCCTTCTCCTCCTTCCTTCTCCTCCTTCCTTCTCCTCCTTCCTTCTCATCCTTCCTTCTCCTCCTTCCTTCTCCTCCTTCCTTCTCCTCCTTCCTTCTCCTCCTTCCTTCTCCTCCTTCCTTCTCCTCCTTCCTTCTCCTCCTTCCTTCTCCTCCTTCCTTCTCCTCCTTCCTTCTCCTCCTTCCTTCTCCTCCTTCCTTCTCCTCCTTCCTTCTCCTCCTTCCTTTCTTCCTTCTCCTTTCCTCCCCCTTCACTAATCCTCCCTTCACCCACCTCCTCCATAAAACCTACAGTATTACTACAAGACTTCAGAAAGGGCCTCTATTTGAGGAGGCCTCTATTTGAGATGGGCCTATAATTGGGTGTGCCTGTATTGTTTATTGTACAAGAAATGATGAAGTACTGTGCATAGTAAAAGCATGGTAACTTCTTAGTTAGGCCCACTGATCTGGATCACTTGCAGGACTCCAGTTAGTTTTATAATTTCAGGAAAACCATTGATTGCATGCTTTTTTTAAAAAAACACTGGGGGGAGGGGTTGGGGGGGGGGGTTATGACATTTTTAAAAATAATTTCTTTATGTTCTTGAAGAAATAGTGACTATCTAAGGCATGGAGAATATAATTTAGTTGATTTGGTGGTTATAGCATGTTAAACATGACTAAAAGCTATCACACATTATAAGACAAGACTTTTGAATAGGCAGACCTAATCAACTGCTAATAGGTTTAATTGAGGTAATGTACATTGTACAAAATTATAAAATCAACATCATTGTGGTATATATATGGTTGTTAAAATGAAGTAGAACCAAATTTGGTGAATTATTTATTGCTAATTTGAGAAGGTCTGAGTTTTGATGATAATTAAAATATGGCAAAATTAATTGTTCAATTCTGTAGGAGTAATACAGTCTATTAATATTGAATATAACTTACAAATATGTAAATAGGTCAGCTATTCTTATCTAATAACTGCTATTATACATGTATTACAATGGAAGGGTTGCAAGAAGTGATAAGACACTGCCCCTATAATATTCTGACAATGACCTGAGCAATGATGCATTCAATGGGTTACATAATCAGTGAAGGGGTAATGGAAACACTATAATAATACAACTATTTTATAAAGTTTTTGAAATGCACTATGTTAAACAATATATTACTGATAGGCCTGTGTTATTTTTAAAAGTCATGATATTTTTTTAAATGTCATAATGAAAAAATGTATAAGATAAACAACATTTATGGATAAAGTTAACCTCCCCCCTCTCCCCCAACCAAAAGGAAACAGGCATGGAATGGAATATCATAGCTGCAAAGGGAGGGTCATTAAAATTAATAACCCCCCCCCCCAAGTGGCGGATCCAATGATTAATTTACTGCCATCTGCCTCCCCCCCACAACAAAAATTATTGGATCCACCTCCATGGATTGACTATATTTCAACAAACTTACCAAAAGTTTGGAAATTAGGGCTATAGGATTCAATATTGATATTACTGAAAAATAAACCCCATATGCAATCTTTTTTACAAAAACAAGGTAGTATAGGTCTTTCATTTATGCAAGAATAAACTAATTCCTAAGAAGAGTGATATTCATTCTGGCTACTGGTCTTGAGTAATTACAGTTTGAATGAATATATGAAGATTGTCCTTTATTTTCACCAATAGGTTAAATAATGAAATACAGTATTTAATTTGCTTTTGCAATGAAGACCATCCTTCAATTTCATTTTGATTTTGAGAGAATGAAGACCAGCTTTTATTTTGTAGAAATCTAAAGAAATGAAAGCCGGTTTTCATTCTCAACAGTTCTATGATCTATATATGAGAATGAAGGACGTCCTTTTTGTTCCTTCAGAATGAACACCGGTCTATATATTTAGGTGCGAAAAGTCCATGAAGTATGTATTTCATTCTGGGGTGGAGAATGGGCTGTTAGAAAAATACAGATAAATAAAACAATTCTAGTAGAGTTTTTGTTGCTATGGAAACCACCTGAAAAGGTCAAATTTCTCTCCAAAGTGATTTTCATTGAACATGTAGAATACAATGCTCATCACATACAAAAGAGTGAAATACGTAAAAAAAATATATATATATATTTTCCAAATGAACTTAAACACTGACAGGAAGCATAATATTTGAAATATGTTGCCATAGCAACCAGGATAAACATGTCTGAAAGAAACTATCATAATAGATATACAATCTGTTGTGTAACTAAGGTGCAACCTTATACGATACATAAATTCTGATGTTTGTGAGGCAAAGGAATTGAATTTCGATATCAGAAGTTAGCTATATTGCATATTTACTAATAGATTTAAAAAGTGCCTTTACAGCATTATCAGGCGTCATTTCTCAAGAAAACGACATTATTCCTCTCTTTGACCATGTGAAATCTTATCAAACTACTATATAATTACATCCTGAGATTCATTTGTTAAAATGCCCCAAAATAATAAACATGCAAGATATGATGGGAGAACTTTTTCAGGCAGTTGGTATCAAAATATCATATTGTGTTTGAGTGTGTTGCTGTAGCAACCATTCTGAAATTACAAAGCCACCAATTTCATGAAGTCCTGTTTTTCAAAGAGCTGTTTCTCACTAACTAAGAAAGGTTGTCTCAAGACTAAGGGGTATCAACCTTTCTTTCATAATTACAAATAATTCCATTGATAACTCTTGGTTGCCATGGAAACCGCCAGAAAAGGTAAATTTTCCCTCTAACTAATTCTCGTTGTAAGTGATGAATATAATGCTAATCACATACAAAAAGAGTGACATATGGACAAAATAGATAGACTCATGAAAAATGTAATGACAGACATACAGAAATATAGATTTATTTACATAATGAAAATACATATGTACAGATTCATTTATAGAGGCAAATCACACATTTATACAAAAGGAAAAGAAACAAAAAAAATTTCATTATGTAGGGAGATTCCTCTAAGGCCAAAAAATGGCCGCTATCGAGGAACCACCCTAAGATAAAGAATACAACTTTTTAGGAACCTCCTGAGCCCAAAGACATATAGCCACATATTTCAACATTTAAAGACTTTTTAGCTTGCAAATAATAACACATTTTAGATTAACATAAAGAAAGTAAGTAGTTTGTTTTAAATAGTAACCCCAGTAGGATGAAATCTGAATTCCAAAAATCCAATTGCCCCTTTGGATTGAGACAGAAATGTGATTGAAAGCTAAGTTTTAGAAAGGAGATCACACATATATCGAAGCAACATAATTATATTTCGTAAGTCCAATGAAATTCACATGCCCTGGGCATTTGGCAATTTCAGCAAGAAATCTTTGACCACTCCCCATAATGAAGCAGTGTATATGAAATCTCTATTCATAGCAACCAGAATAAACCTGTCTCTGACACTAGCATGCAAGGTAAATACATTTGCTGTGTATTTCTGGACCTCTATAAGGTGCAATGTTAAGTTACAGATCAATTCTGATATTGACGAGGCCACAAATGTCAGCTATAGTGAGGTTTCAGCCTCACTTTCAGTGTGGTTGCCATAATGACAAATTGTAGGCCACCAAAGTCAAACAACAATAGACATAAAAAGAAAAATGTCTATAGGCCGACATTCTGCAAAGATATTTGAATCACACTGTAAAACTAGAATAATTATGTGGAATATGCACTGCAAAAATCTGTGGTGGATCCAGACACGATAGTCTAGGGGGGCCTGGACGTGTTTCGGCATTCGCGGGCCCGCGTTATAGCAATTTTTCTTCAAAATGCTACTATTAATCTTGGTGGTCTAGGGGGGGCCCGGGCCCCCTAGGCCCCCCCTGTATCCGCCACTGCAAATCTGGAAGTCTGGAGAAGCTCAGACGGCTAATACAAATGACCGAAGCCCCAGAAAACAGCCCATTTTTTAAATATCGCAACATGAAGTTTAAATTTGGTCCGGAAATGTTAATCAGAAATGAGGGAATTTACCATAAATTTTGGCAAATGCTACATGTTATTGTATCTCCAAGCGGGGACTGCGGCCTGAAACCTGGAAACTGGCCTTCAGCTGCTCTACTAAAACTAATAATGTCAGTTTCATGAAGGAAAAAACCCTTAATAATACTGTAAACGGTCATTTTGTACTCATAATTACGAAGATATGCAAATTAGCTTTCTCTTGATATTAAAATTAGACTCCTTGGCCTCACAAACATCAGAATTGATATATCGTATAGTCAGCGATGGTAAATCCGTCCAGTAGGGTAAATCCGTCCACCCCCTATTATATGCATTTACAGTCCTTGTCATACTTACATGGAATCTCAAGTTTTTTTTCTATTCTGTTGAACTGTGATGTCAGAGATGACTCTATTCTAGCATTGCAACATATGTAAATTATCTACAAGCTGTGACGTCATTTCAAACTGGGTCAGATTCCCCAGCTTCTAACCAATACGAATCCACCAAACTGAGCATCACAGTTTCAACTCAGTGTCAGAGTTAAAATTGGTTCTGGGAAAAACCCATGCAAGTTTGACATCACAGCCTCTCAGCCAATGGGCTGCCAGAACAAATATACATACCATGAGCCATGTGTTTACAAACAAATTGTCAAAGCCTTCTGTTTATGCCAACTTCCATCAAAGTTTAAAGTTGTAAGTTAGCAAGTTTGTAGATTTATCAAACAACTCTGTGGGGATTATAACAGTTGTCTACTGTGAATGCTCACAAAGCTGCCATTTAGTAGGATTAGACTGGTGGTTGCTGTGATAAATCATTGGGATCAAAAATGTAATGCTTCCTTCAATATATCAATGTTTGAACTGTGATGACGTAGTTTACGGTCAGCCCATTGGCTATCAAGCTGTGATGACGTAGTTTTAGGGGCTATAGCTGATAAAACTCTTACTCTGACACTGTGTTGAAACTGTGACGCTCAGTTCAGGAGGATCAACATTGGCTAGAAGCTGGGGAATCTGACCCAGTTTGAAATGACATCACAGCTTGTAGTTAATTTACATATATTGCAATGCTAGAATAGAGTCATCTCTGACATCACAGTTCAACAGCATAGAAAAAAAACTTGAGATTCCACGTAAGTATGACAAGGACTGTAAATACATCCAATGCAGTTGTGTTAGTCTTAAATGGCAGAGGAATTCGTTTTAAACTGACTTTGTCGTTTTTATTGTTTTGATAGCATTTTTAATCATAATACAGGTGATTAAACAAAATGGGATAAAAGCAATGAAATTCTGTGACGTCATCACGGACATTTTGTGAATTTCAGCTTGTCGCTCATCCTATTCTTTTGAGCCTGTTTCCATCTACAAACGAAAGTATTTCTGGTAAAAAGTTGTTGATTGGAATGTAAGGTTATATTGAATTTTTTCAATTACTTAATTGTGACACCTTGAATGGCAATACAATGCAAATGAAAGTGGACGGAATTACCATCATCATTTTAAGACTGACTTGATTGGGGGGTTGGCAAATCCGTCCAACTACATTAAATATCATTCAGAGCACTTTTATGACTTTCAATATTTATAAATTACATATAGTGGGGCAGATTTGTCATGAATAGGGAAGTAATATTGCATTTTTACATAGAAGGGTAAAACTTGGCATACAGTTAAAAAATGTCTTAAAGAAAATATTTAGATAGGGAGCCACTTCAGATTTGACCTGGTTGACCCATGGCAGCCATTTTCCAAAATGGAGGCTAATTTTCTCATTTTCCTGCTTTTTGTGAAGTGCCTATAGTTTGATTATATGAAAACAGTACTCATTATTCCTTCTACGGATCTAATAAATATTATCAATTGATTCTGAATTGAATAGAGGAATTTTAGGGTGGTCAGGGTCCATATTGTTAGAACTGTTGAAGAAAATGTAGCATTTTCGCGGTTTCCTGTATTTTCGTGGAATCTCAATTGATAATTACACATATGACATATTTGAATTCCTTGTGAGAAGAGCTTTCAAATGAATGGTAGCATCAATAGTTTCCGTGAATTCTTAGTCAAAACTAGACTAAAACCGAAATTTTCAAAAACCATCTTATTTTAATTTTTTCCATTTTCATACAAAATGGTCGAAACCCAATAATGCGGGTACTCATTTGAAAGCTCTTCTTGCAAGGAATTCAAATATGTAACTAATTTTGTGATCTATAAAGAATTGGCGTAACCATGCGATACCGCGAAATCAAGCATTTGAATCAATATTTCTACCAAAATGGATTCCAACAAGCCTAAAAATTGTCCAGGCTATCAAAAAATGTTACAGCGATGTACTGAATACATAGAGAAGGAAGAAAAAACACAATTTGCATGTATGGTATTTGTAGGAACTACACAGAAAGCAGCAAAATATAAAAATTGACCTCCATTTTGAAAAATGGCTGCCAGTAGCCTCCTTAGCTAAATCTGAGGTGGCTCCCTATCCAAATATGTTCATACAGATGTTTTTAAAGTGTGCACCAAATTTCATGCTTCTATGTATAAATGCACTATTTTTTTACATACCTGCCCCGCTAATACAACTGATAAGAGAAATTAGTTTGGGGCAATTATACCACTTTGATTCAGTTAACCTGGTTCTTTAATTGTAATTGAGCTGGTCAATTGAAATTCTGCATAGATATATTAACCTCTATCAGCCAAATCTTCTATTATAAGTGCACTCAAAATCCCACCGTCCCAAAATCAACAGAAAATACTTTGTGAAAGTTAAAAGAATGCAAAACTTAAAAAAATCACCAGATATGAAGGATTTATGCTGCATAATGCCCTGTGGACGGAATTACCATCCTTGCGGGACGGATTTACCAGCAAAGTGGACGGATTTAGGTGCCCTGACCTTCAATTTTTGTTACCATGGTTTCAGCAATAATTATTTGAATATCTGACTTTTTTGGATGTTGATGATGGCACGAAATATGCCCCTTCCAATGTACTAATTTCATGTGTAGGTAAGGTGGCACTGTTGTTCCACTTCCTGTTTGATCATAACAACGTCTTGTGAAAAGCACATGTTTGAAAAAAAGTCAAATTACTATGAATCTAATTGTTGTCAGCAACATAACACCATGCAGAACTCTCTATGTAATCATTGTTGGTTATATCTATGCTAAAGTACACATTCAGACTTCTTTGATACTGAATTAAATAGCTTCAAAGTTGCCAGGTAAGTTGGCAAAAGTTTTCTGTGTTGACATGGTTTTAGGAGAATTTTGATCTCTTACCTTGCATATTGTCGTCTACAGGGCAATATGTTTATTTTGCCCTCTCCAGGTATATCCCTTGCAATGAAGGTTCAGTAAATAGATAATTCCATGTTGATAAATAGACCTGAAAATGTCTCAATTGAGATATTTTTGGCAATAAGTCCATGGCTCAGCTCTGATATCTTCTACTTTGACAGTGTTCATGAGGCTCTTTCAAGAAACAGGTGACAAAATTTTAATCTTGTTGTATTGTTTTACACTGATTGCTGGCTATAATCCCCTGTCTTGAGCCTCAGGTCAATAGACTCTGAACTTGACACCCATTTAAATGTGATTAAAACTGGATTCTCATTCAAAGGGTTGTGTGACCATGTAATTTCTATTTCTATACCTATTCTCATTTTCCTGGAAATACAGTTTTAGCCAAAAGTGGACGGATTTACCCTCCTTGACTCTATAAGGTTGCACCTTCGATAGGTCCTTAGATACACAACAAATTGTATATATCAATCATGCTAGTTTTTGGGAGATTATGGTTGCTATGGCAACATATTTGGAATATAATACTTTCCATCAGTTTTCAAGTTAGTTTTGAATATATTTTGTCCGTATTTCACTCTTTCGTATGTGATGAGCATTGTATTCTACACATTCAATGGAAATCACTTTAGAGAGAAAATTCACCTTTTCTGGTGGTTTCCATAGCAACAAAAATGTTTCATAATTATGAAAGTGAATTTGATCTATTCCTAAAATATCATAAGGCAACCTTTTATGGTTTGCGAGAAATGCCATTTGAAAAAGAGGACTTCATGAAATTGATGGCTTTGTTATTTCAATATAGTTGCCATAGCAACACAATAAAAATCTGATACTGTGATACCAACTGACTGAAAGAGTTATCCACCAGATTTCAGATTATTTTGGGGCACACACAAATGTAACTCGGAATATAAATATGTTTCAGTTTAACAAGATTTTTTGCGGTCAGAGAGAGGAATAATTGGTCAATAAATCTGTAAAGACACCAATTTTGTTGCTTTTTATGAGCAAATATGCAAATTAGCTTCCTTTTGATATCAAAATTAGATTCGTTGGCCTCACAAACATCAAGATTGATGTATCATAAAAGACTCTACCTTAAATAAGTCCAGAGATACACAACAAATTGTATATCTATTGTGCTAGCATCTGAAACATATTTATTCTGGTTGCTATGGCAACATAATTCATATATAATACTTTTTATCTTTTTGAACAAGTGTTTAATTTAGATTTTGCCCATATTCCGATATTTTTGCTTTGAATTAATTTGGTATTCTATACATTCGATGAAAATAACTTTGAAATGCATGTTTGCCATTTCTGGTGGTTTCAATGGCAACCAAAATTAGTCAATGGAATGTTTAAAAAATTTTGAAAGTAAGGTTGAGCTTCCCCTAAAATATCAGCTGGCTATGTTGCTTGCCTTTTGAGAGGCAGCCATTTGAAAACTAGGACCTCATGGGAGTTCTGGTTCCATAATTTTAAATTGGTTGCTATAGCAACACACTCAAACAAAATCTGATTTTGTAATACCCACTGGTTGAAAGAGTTGCCCCACCAGACTTCAGATATTTATAATTTTTTAAGTTATACCGTTAAATTGTGGCTCTTTAAAAGAAAATAAGAACACAAACTAACAAAATCTGTGAAATAGTCTCTTAAAGTGTTGCCATGGTAACAAGAAAGAGATGCAAAATCAAAATTTCACCCATAAAGTAGTGAGACCAGTAAAAGGCACCACATTACTCATCAATGAAAGCCTTGCTTCCACAGCAACTGTGATACACCATGATAAGTTTTATAAAACTTATTTTGACAAAAGCAGACTTGTTGCCATGGAAACCAAAATAAAACATCTCCGGTCCAAGAAATTGATAAAACCATGGCCACCATGAAAAAATTCAGAAAATTTCCTTTCCGACAGTACCAAATTTGAGGAGGTGTGGATCGCTGCGACCAGAAATCCAAATTTTGAGGGGTTGGCTCCCTGACTATAGGATATGGTAGTGCCATCATATCTTGTAATTTCACATCCTGATGTTTCCATGGTTTTATAGACAAATTACAGCCACATACAGAAGTATGGCGAGCCAAAGTTTGTTTTCCTACCACTAAAGTAAATATGGAAGGGTTCAATTCAAACCATTCTGTGGACAAACCATGAACAATGAGGCTTTCTCAGTGCTTGTATGAATTTTATATATTGTAACGAACAGTTATGAATTGCTATCGTGATAAACACACTCACTGGTGTCCGAGAAATTAGCATTTTGGTGTAAAAGTCTTATCGGGGCTCATTGGGACAGTGAATTTGGGGCACATTGGGACGCCCTTAATATGGCAGAATTTAAGTGTCCAAGGCAACTGAATGACCTGGGACAGCACACAACAGGTATTCAGGCAACAGGGAATAGAGGCATAGTGGATTACCTTGCTCTGTGAACAAATTTGTCGCAAAGCACTGTGTGTTACTTACATAGATGTCCGCACCCAGGACAGTTTATGTTAAATGTTTAAAACTGTTTAAAATTATGAACTATTGGCACTACAAAGTGTTAATGCACTGTTTATTATCTTACCCACTACTTATATGTGATATCTATTGCAAGTGGAGTGTTAAAATGATTTTTTAATTGATGTCCCAATGTGCCCCAGCTGTTTTAGCCGGGGCACATTGGGACAGTCATTTTTACGACTCTCTGGCTGCAAAAGGGTAGGTTCAGTCTAGTTTATTATGCCTTGCATTTAGCTCAATAGTACTGGTGATATTCATGCAAACTTCTGAGTTGTTCTGTGCTTTTAGCTTTGAGTAAAATTAGTAAACATTTAAAGCGTCCCAATGTGCCCCCGTTCCCCTACTTGAACAGACTTGTGTCACTCTACAAATCAACTGAAAAGATTTTTGACAGACACGCCCCTGTTAAGACTAAACTTGTGACAGTTCGCAAACTTAACACATTCACAAATCAAGAAATAAAGCCTCTTAAAAAGGAAAAGAGAAAGGCAGAAAAATTATGGAGAAGAACTGGTTTAAAAAGATACTGGAATAGCTTCAAAGAAAAACGGAATTCTCTCATTGAAAAGCTTAATCAGCTTAAATCAGACGATCTCAAGTGTAAAAATCAAGCCACAAAGGGAAATCCTAAGGCGATGTTCAAACTTCTAAATTCTCATCTTAACAGAAAACAAGATCTGCCTCTTCCCCATCACACAATGAAACAGAAAGTTAGTTCTAGCGAATGATTTCAACAACTACTTTGATGAAAAGATCAAAATCATCAAATCTAAATTAGATTCAGGAATGAAGACCACAACTGATGCCCCTCAAACCAACCTCAGCCACAATTTACATCAGTTTAAGTCTCTATCAGAACAAGAAGTTAAGAAACTTATCAGTGAAAAATGCCTGTTAAACACTGCCAACTTGATCCATTGACAACATGGCTACTGCTTGAATGTGTTGATGAATTTCTGCCAGTCATAACGAAAATTGTTAATACGTCATTAACGCTTGGAGAAATGACCCTTGAACTGAAACATGCACTTGTCAAACCAGTTTTGAAGAAAGAAGGTCTTGAATTTATCAAAAAGAACTATCGGCCAGTCTCTAACCTTTTTTGAATAAAATCATTGAGAGTGCTGTAATCAAACAGTATGTTGATCACCTCACTCAGAACAATCTTGACAATGAAAAACAATCAGCCTACAAGCAATTTCATAGCACAGAAACCCTCTTAACAAAAATCCATAATGATATTATGCTCAATCTGAGTAATGGGGAGGTGACAATGCTAGTATTGTTGGACTTGTCTGCCGCATTCGACACAATTGATCATGGAATTTTGCTAGAAAGACTGCGTAACAGGTATGGCGTGCAAAGTGCAGCCTTAAGATGGTTCAAATATTATATTTCTGAAAGATCACAGTCTGTGATAATAAATGATAAAACTTCAAGCAAACTTCCTCTCAATTTTGGAGTTCCTCATAGTTCCAAACTTGGACCAATCTTATTTAACTCCTATTTTCCCCCAGTCAGTGAAGTAGCATGAAGAAATAAAGTTCACGATCAGAAGTACGCTGATGATGAGCAACTTATCCTGTCGTTTAAACCAACTTTTTTGGGTGAAGAACATGCAAAACAGAAAATGGGAAATTGTATTGCTGAAATCAGAAATTTCTTGCATGACAACGAGCTGTGCAATAATGGAGATAAAACTGAACTTCTTCTGATTGGAGCACCAAACCAACTGAAGAAACTTTAAATGACATCTATCAATGTTGACAATGTTGAAATTAAAATTGCCAACCATGTACGCAATTTAGGAGTGCTCTTTGACAAAAATATGACAATGGAGAAGCAGATCAACAAAATGTGCCGAAACGCATATTTTAATTTAAGAAACCTGTCGAAACCCCGAAAAAACCTTGACAAGAACGTAATTAAAACTGCTGTCAATGCACTTATCACCCCTCATTTGGACTACAGAAATGGGCTGTTGTATGGCACTGCTACCTGATTGTTAAATAAACTTCAGGTTGCTCAAAACTCGGCAGTTCGATTAATTGAGAGGTTAAAAAAAAAACACGAAAGTGTCAGCCAGAGTAGAAAAGAACTGCACTGGTTACCAATCACAGCAAAATTCAGTTCAAAATAGTCATAGCATGCTTATCACAAAATCTCATTAACTTTTTATGGTTAGTTCTGAACTGAAACATTTCCCTTTAACTGCAGATTGATATATACTTATCTACTTACGATACTCAAGAAGGTGGCATGGATATTATTGGCATAATGCTTATGAAATCGTGAGTCTCATAGATTTTAGGTTATAGAGCGGTAAGCGAGAGCAATTTGCCACCGAAGGCGGCAAATTGCGATCGCTTAGCGATCCTTCCCACACTAGTCATGTGTACTGAAAAGAATGGGAGTCTATCCTTCTCAGAAAAACGTGTCATTCCACTTTGTCATGATTGTCGTGAACGTGGAGCTGCCGTATTTTTTCCAAAAGTATTTTTGTAAGTAAATAACAACCGCTCAGATTTCTTACTTACCAGCCCCTCATTCTATACTCACCGTTACAAATTTTAAAAACTGTAATTAACGAAAATAATTCCTGATTAGATTTTGCGACATCCTATTTACGGCAGTTGAGGTTGAACAAGAGAGGACGCCACCTGCATGGACGGTGGCGCCTCTGGCGGCCGAAAATAAAATTGGCAAAAACATTGAGAAAAAGCCTTGGAAAAGGTTCATTATTGTCCAGACCTATGCAAAAGGTGTCAGATGAAGTTTTCCAACAATGTTGTAAGGCTTACCGCTCTCTCCTGCTTTGGCAGATTACATATTATATTTTTGTTCTGACCTTGTTTGTGGCTATATGACATTATTCTAATGATGTTTTGATCTTGCTATTATAATCATGCTGCTGTAGATTTTCTTAAGCCTTTTCTGCATTCCTTTAATTAGATATATAATTAATTTATAGCATGGTTGTTATGTAATGTAAATATTCTTGATTGTTATGGAATGATGTAAGTGTTTTGTTTGTGTGTCGACTATGTTATGTTTTATACTGCATGGTGTACAAATTTGTTTTGAAATTATTTCTCCTTTCACAAAATTTGGTATATTCTGCTGTACTATTGTTCTGTGCCTGTGACCTTTTAATCTTACATGGCCACAGATTTCTTACTCATGCAAAAGAAAATGCTGTCATTCTCTTATATCACAGTGGTATGACAATAAATCTGTGGCCTGTGAAAACTTCTAACATCTGTCCTATTCAGATAGGAGGGGGATTTAAAAACTGCAAGTTTGAGATCAAAATACTCTCAGGACATTTTTAGAGCTTTTTACAATTATTGTACTTATCTACACTGTAACCATGGCAACTGTAACCATGGCAACTGTAACCATGGCAACTGTTATCATGGCAACTGTTACCATGGCAACTGTCCTCTTGTCTTTCCCAAGCTCACACTACATTCTAATTCTATGCAATGTCAATGTTTGTGATTCAATGACATTGGTCATTTGTTAAAACTGTTTAAATTTGTCCTTGTCACAACCAACAAACTGCTTGACCAATGTTTGACCGTGATTGTCAGAATAACTGTGAGATTCCGTAATTTGTTATGTATTTGTGTAGTGACTGCCAATTTCTTAAAATCATGAGTCATGCCATATTGAAAACGAAATTTCTATCATAATTCAACTAATTTAAAAAAATTATGTTTATATTACTTTTATGAAATATTTTAATGCAAATACTGCGTAGAATCTCAATCTTAATTCTTGAATTGACAAACCTCACTTGATGCTCGAGTCACCCAAGTTTCTTTTGCTTGATCATCCTGTTGTACCACAAGTGCGGGGTTGCGAATTTTAAAGACATTCCTTGATTTAATTGGAGCAACCCTGCATGAGTTTGCCTTGCCTTAATACTGTGTGCTTGCCCAATTAAGACTCATCCATGCATAAATTCAGGACGTAAAGTCCCCATAACCCCCAACCTCTTCTCATTTCTGGATTTTGTGCTGTTTTCCTTGAATCTCTGACCGCCCAATGGCGTCCATGGTACAACACTGACTCTTGAACCTTAATTGTGATAAATATTGCTTCAACTTGAAATGTCAAATTTTCTTCTAGGACATTTTTGTCTCACATGAGTGACATGACACAGATTTGAAGATCATTAGGACAATAAGATTAGGTTGTGTTGACTTCCAATAGAAGATGGATTTTTATATAGGGCTTATGAAAAATATACTTATCTGCTGAAATTTAACAATTGCAAGATGTGGTTTTTTTAGATGTTGCTTGAACATTGTTTTAATCTCACCTAAATTCTTCGATTATTTCCATATTATATGCTTGTCTATTAACAAAGTAGTGACGTTTGTAGGAGAAGCAGGAGAATGTTGGTATACAGTGTATGTATGTTCCGTTACCCAACTGTTTTCTGTGTCTTAAAAATTTTTTTATGGTAATGTATAGAACTATAGGTTCTACTAACACTTATTACTCAATCTATGCACTACTTGCACTTTTACATGTTGGTTGCTAACTTGCTATTGAGCCTCATTTCGACGACAATACCAAACAATTGAAAAATGGTGTTGTCTTGAGAAAGAGTGGCCTGCTGTCGTCAAAAATCTGGTCCAAAATGATACCAGAACATCACAAAAATATGATATAAAATTGCAAGCTTGTGTACCTGAAGGTGAATATATAATCATTTTTGACCATATGGTCACCGAGTTCCTATGATCATGTGTTGAATTTAAAAAACTGCTGAAGGGTGAAATGTCACACTGTGACATTTAACCCCTGCACTGTGACATTTTACTATAGGGTACCATGAAATCAGTATGCTAAGGAAAGTAAAATGTTCCACACTTGAGGCATTTAGCTTACACTCTTATCATCACCTATCATCAATAATACTTCTGAGAGACAATTTCAGTAAGTTCTCATTTTGCGAACTTTGGGAAATTTCTGACGCAGGCTTTGCTGATGGTGCATTGTCATTGCATGTCGATAGCTTTGGAAGGCTCACTATAAATTTCATGCACAAGGATGACCAACATGTTTTGGTCTGCATATTAACTCATATAGTGCTGTGTAGTCCACATCTGTGACTTGTTACCCCACGTTTGTGACTTTTTGACCCTCGCACGGGGTAAAAAGTCACATCAGACTTGGCCTTAAATAATTGCAAACTGATTAAAGCCTATTTATAGCACAGCAACTATATTGTAATACAAGTATAGTCAACTAAATACTGCATAATTGTGCCAAAGGTCATTCAGATACAACAAGCACAGGTCTGCTCTGTTCTGGAGGTTTTTTTTTTTACATTTTGTGACTTCTGACCCTATGTTAAATTTTTGTTTTCGCAGACAGAAAGTCTTGCTTAGTCGATTGATCCGAGAAGCTAAAAATAAAACAATTCTGGCCTAACAAAAGAAAAACAAACAAGAAGAGTTGCCTCCAGCTTTCAGTCAAGAAAAAAATTTAATAATTAAAGGATTGTTTGAGACATTTACATGATATTATCCGCAATAACAGACAATTTTCAGGCATTTGTAGGTATACAAGATTAGTTCAGGTTCTATGTAACACAAGTTACATAGAGCCAGTATAATGTTATACAGGTTTACATACAAACATGTTCATAGATACAAATGTCATAAACTCCAACCTGTAGTACGTTTTGTACATTCTACAGGGCATTCATATAGTATTATCCATTACATTTCAATTATCAAAAGCACCGATAATAATGGCATAATATTATAGTTGCCCTCTAACATTTAATTACAGCAGTTCCTTGATTAATCAGGTAGTCCTGTATCAGCATCCACAAAATGTGAGCATCGGATCTCAACACAGTATGGAAAATAGATTAGAATAAATTTATGTATATACAATTTTCTAATTCCAGAATAAGCCCAAATAAATTTCTCTCCCATTTAAATAAATACCTGGGGTTGATCGGGCACAAAATAATTATAAGTGCGTGCCACTGCCTCAGCATCTGACATGGGAAATACAGTACGTAATTATATAACATTGAATCATGGAAGAATGATATATCGTCAACCCTTACGATGTAACAAACAAATTCAAACTTAATACACGAGTGCTATAGTCTATATAACACAAAACAAATAAGGATTCTCCAGGCTAATTTTCATAGGAATAGACAAAATAAATGCCATTACTATCAGCTACCATGGATATCAAATTTGTGAGGCAAACGCAAATACACAGAACCAGTCAGAAGGCCATGATTGAACATAATGATTATAATAACATATATATATATATAATATCAAAGCTGTAATTTGATAAGCTTCATATCCAAAAGATACACATTTCACAATTCTAAGTCATAGAACAAAACATGAACAAAATCTATAACTACACAATAAAAGATATAAGAGACAATTTTTAGTGTCATATATCAAAGTCATAAATAAGACAAAATCATATCTACACAATCAACAGATACAATGATTAGTGTTACGTATCAAAGTCATAAATAATTAAAACAAATTTTATATCTGTGCAATCCAAAGATAGATGTGTCATAAGGGCCAACCAGACGATAGGTGGGGGGGGGCTATTGATTATATCCTAGGACAAACATTTTTTTCGTTCCCGGTGCGTTAGCAATTTCTTTCGGATGCGAACGTGCAACAAACGTTTTTTACCCAATTTTAACATTACAGTCCCTAGCTACAGGTGGAAACAAACTTTTTTCATGTGCTGAACAAACTTCTTTTTCCACTAAAAATCCGTAGCCCTCCTCCCAAAGATCATCTGGTCGGCCCCTAATTCTAAGTCATAAAACAAAGCATGAACAAAATCTATATCTACACAATCAACAGAAACAAGTGTCAATGATAAGTGTCATATATCGAAAAAATAAAAAAATAAAACAAAATCCATATCTACACAATCGACAGAAATATGTGTCATATATCAAAGTCATAAAACAACAAAACAAAGCATGACAAAATCTATATCTACACAAGCAGCAGATACTAGTGTCTGATTAATGTCATGTATCAAAGTAAAAAAAAAAACTAAATCCATATCAACACAATCGACATAAAACAAAGCTAATAAAAAGGAAATCCATGTCAACACAATAAACAGATAAATGTATATCATCAATCAAAGTCATGAAAAAGGCAAAAACAAAATCCATATCTACACAAATGACAGATACATGTGTCATAAATCAAGATCATAACAAAACCAAATTAAATATCATCTACGAATAAAAATCAACAAAAGTCAAATGTATCTTAAGTGAAAACGCTATGCATGTAATTTTTATATTCGGCTGGCCATATGAAATACTGCCCTCCAAGACAGCGTTATTCTCTTAATAATAATATACAATGTAACAGGGAACGAAAAATTTCATTTCATTTATAAGCAAGATATTTAAGAACATTACAGAAAATATCAGTGACCTGAAACAATGTTTGTCATCCAATATTGCCGCGGATAAAACACTGAAGTAATATGAAACGAACCACAAAATTCAGAGAACATCATGAAAATCAACAAATGGCTAGAATTGTGCGTTTTTAAATAATGTTTTGCAAAGCAGCTCATTCATTTGGAGTGCTGTACGAAGGTTTAAGAAGTCATGGCAGCAACCAGATTGTGACCAAATAGCTCTTTAACCAGATTGTGACCAAATAGCTCTTTAACCAGATTGTGACCAAATAGCTCTTTAACCAGATTGTGACCAAATAGCTCTTTAACCAGATTGTGACCAAATAGCTCTTTAACCAGATTGTGAGCAAATAGCTCTTTAACCAGATTGTGACCAAATAGCTCTTTAACCAGATTGTGACCAAATAGCTCTTTAACCAGATTGTGACCAAATAGCTCTTTAACCAGATTGTGACCAAATAGCTCGTTAACCAGATTGTGACCAAATAGCTCTTTAACCAGATTGTGACCAAATAGCTCTTTAACCAGATTGTGAGCAAATAGCTCTTTAACCAGATTGTGACCAAATAGCTCTTTAACCAGATTGCGACCAAATAGCTCTTTAACCAGATTGTGAGCAAATAGCTCTTTAACCAGATTGCGACCAAATAGCTCTTTAACCAGATTGTTACCAAATAGCTCTTTAACCAGATTGTGACCAAATAGCTCTTTAACCAGATTGTGACCAAATAGTTCTTTAACCAGAATATGACCAAATAGCTCTTTAACCAGATTGTGACCAAATAGCTCTTTAACCAGATTGTGACCAAATAGCTCTTTAACCAGATTGTGACCAAATAGCTCTTTAACCAGATTGTGACCAAATAGCTCTTTTTTGGATTTTTAACTTCTTTCCTCAGAGAGACTGAACAGAGGCAATGATTCTGCAGACGCTTTATCCCACTAACATTTGAGCTAAAACTCAGGTCACATGATCAACTCAGTTGCCAGCTATATACGCCTGCCACAGGCATGTCACTCAACCAAACTATCCACCTATCCTTCTTTTTTCCTCTCATACTTCAGATGGGAGCCCACAATCGTCTAACTCCCCTCTCATTTCTGTTTCCTTACTCCACCACTGATCTCCCACCAGGAGTGCATGAAACTGCATATTCTCATATTTAACTCTTCCACACAGGGAGCCACTTCTTATAACCATTTTCCCACGGGTGCCAGCACCTTACACAACAGGCACATTGTCCCTATGTTATCATTGATCCCATAACCTACCAACCTGGCTATAACACATCTCTGATTGCCCTGCATGATCCAGCAAACATCTCCCTGCCATCTACAGCAGCATGTCAACAATTACCCATTTACAATTTTAAAGCCTTTTCAACTTTAAACACATACACCTCACTCTAAATACCAGGTGTCCTTAAAATATTTCCCTACTTTAACAACAGCGTCAGCAGCATCACTTCACGATAATGCATTGCCAAACTTATTTATTTCACTAATGGGCATTTTCTAGTATAATATAATACAATTACGTAGGCCTACATTTTGAAAAAAAGCGCCTTCATATTTTGAGGCCGTGAATCATGAAGACAGTAAGGAGGAGAACAACATCGTGGTGACAGGTCTGCTTGACCAACTATTCTAATATGCCCCACTCGAAAAGTAAGGGGAATTAAGGTCCGAGCAGGAGAATGGCCAGAAGTTGGCCGCCCAGAAGTCTCCGAAATTTCTTGAAGTGGAAATCCTGAACTTTCTTGGCCATAAGGCATGGGGAACCATCCTGAATGTGCCTATAGTTGTCATTGGGGTAATTCACATCTAGCCATGGCAAAACATGACATCACTGGACCTAGTAGAATGCATCAGGTCCGTTCCCCTTCACTTGCATGAAAACGAAATAAAGCATAATTTTTCCATCTGAATTCACGACTCCTGAAACCATTGCCTGAGCTGGATACTTTGCCCTGAATGTCCCATCGACATCTTCTATTGATTTTATTTAGAATTTGCCATTTCTTTTGTTGACAACAGAATACACAACCAAACGTTTATAGTTTGAAAAAAAAAGGAATATCGAGCCATGCTTCCTAATGTAACGCGTAATTTTTTCACCATTTCTATCTTCTGGCCTCATGGAATAGGCCGAATGGTGTCTTTAGGGTTCTGACACATGATTTCAGGCCAAAATCATTTTGCATAGACGCTCTGGCAGCCTTGAGGAGCATCTGAGGCTCTTCAACCACCTCTCTCATGGAAGTTGCAGGCACCTTGTCAGTTATGTGGTCAGTGACTCCAGGAATGTTCAATTCCTCTCTTAATTCTCTCCACAAACTCCCAGACTTCCCTCTTATTCCTTTCCTATCATTGATTGCCTTCATGATATTGTATTCCAGTTGTGAGGTCACTCTGACTATGTCAGGGATAGTTTTTTTGTCCATTTGGCACTGAAGCAAATCTGTCCACCTCTTCCTTTTTGTCTCCTGTGGAGTCATTTTTAATCACAGCTCATTCTAACCTTCCACAGGTATGGCTGATACCTTAATGATCATGCTGTATTGTTTTCACAATTTCCCTCTAGATGTGAGATGCCTTTTTAGCACAAGGAAGTTCATGAAAAATTTTGGTTCCCCACCCTGTAATTATCTGAACCGTCTCTTAAATAACCATAATATTCGATAAATTTAAAACTGTCAATATTCTTAGAATATCATAACAGTAAATAAGACCTTATCTCTGCTCTAATTCGTAGATGTAGTTACTATTCCTCTTTTGTATATATATATCTTCTTTCTTTGACTACATTATTTATTTTTATTTTTTTCCGTATGACACATGTATCTTTATGATATTAAGTTGTCTAATAAAAGTTTATATTTGTACTCCTCAAAGCCTTTTGGGATCGGTTTTTTGTAAACCAAATGAATTCTGACAGGTGGCGTCCTAGTATAAAGTGAGGACGCCACCCCCTCTAGTGGTTTCTCGTAACATTACGCCTCTTTGTCTGATCCAAATATACTCCTCAAATCCTTCCAGGATTGGTTCACTGTCTCATCCATATATACTCCTCAAATCCTTTCAGGATTGGTTCACTGTCTCATCCATATATACTCCTCAAATCCTTCCAGGATTGGTTCACTGTCTCATCCATATATACTCCTCAAATCCTTCCAGAATTGGTTCACTGTCTCATCCAAATATACTCCTCAAATCCTTCCAGGATTGGTTCACTGTCTCATCCATATATACTCCTCAAATCCTTCCAGGATTGGTTCACTGTCTCATCCAAATATACTCCTCAAATCCTTCCAGGATTGGTTCACTGTCTCATCCATATATACTCCTCAAATCCTTCCAGGATTGGTTCACTGTCTCATCCATATATACTCCTCAAATCCTTCCAGGATTGGTTCACTGTCTCATCCATATATACTCCTCAAATCCTTCCAGGATTGGTTCACTGTCTCATCCATATATACTCCTCAAATCCTTCCAGGATTGGTTCACTGTCTCATCCAAATATACTCCTCAAATCCTTCCAGGATTGGTTCACTGTCTCATCCATATATACTCCTCAAATCCTTCCAGGATTGGTTCACTGTCACATCCATATATACTCCTCAAATCCTTCCAGGATTGGTTCACTGTCTCATCCATATATACTCCTCAAATCCTTCCAGGATTGGTTCACTGTCTCATCCATATATACTCCTCAAATCCTTCCAGGATTGGTTCACTGTCTCATCCAAATATACTCCTCAAATCCTTCCAGGATTGGTTCACTGTCTCATCCATATATACTCCTCAAATCCTTCCAGGATTGGTTCACTGTCTCATCCATATGTACTCCTCAAATCCTTCCAGGATTGGTTCACTGTCTCATCCATATGTACTCCTCAAATCCTTCCAGGATTGGTTCACTGTCTCATCCATATATACTCCTCAAATCCTTCCAGGATTGGTTCACTGTCTCATCCAAATATACTCCTCAAATCCTTCCAGGATTGGTTCACTGTCTCATCCATATATACTCCTCAAATCCTTCCAGGATTGGTTCACTGTCTCATCCATATGTACTCCTCAAATCCTTCCAGGATTGGTTCACTGTCTCATCCGTATTTACTCCTCAAATCCTTCAAAGCATCCTCTTTGGAAATTCTGTGCCATGAAGCTGGAATGTCTGGAGGTTCCATTTCATGGTACTTAGTGAGCTCTTTGTTGTACGTTGCCATGAACCACTGCCAGTACTTGCACATTGAGTCAGAGTCATCTGGCTGGATGTCCCACTCTGGCATAAACTCTTTATAATCTTTATAATTATGTAACACCTTTTCTAAACCTTTTGTTGTGCATTTTCCGCTTTCTCTGCATTTGAAACTGTCAACACCACAGTAGTATTGATCTTCTTGGTGAATGGAGAACCCACAGCTTAGAGTGTCAAGTTTTTCGGTTTTGGTCCAGTATGTTCCTTTTGTGCCTTCTGGTTTGTGTTTTATGCACAAGTGGCATGTCTTATCAGTTTTGTAATGATCAGGATCTGTCCTTGAACATGGCTCTTTGCAGAAGGGACATAATTCAGTGCAACCCCACAGTCTTTTGAACACCGCAGTGTGTAGATCAATGCCGCAGAAGGCAAGGTCTAAAGCAGTTTGGTTTTGACATTTTTTAGTGAGTCTGCTTTGGAGTCCTTTCAATTCGTTGTCAATGGTATTTTTGAGATTTTCCAAATTGGAAATGCTCCTTTTACTCATGAAGCGGAAGTTACTGGCTGACAATGGTAGATCAACAACTTTACAAAACTGTTCAATCCAGCTCCTAATTTTTTCCTCACCTGTGTCTTTTGTATTGACAGACTTAGTGGCATTACAAACTCCCTTGGAAACATTCTGAAATACACCTTGTAATTTTTCTGTGGCCACCGTGCCATACCTTGAAGGGTGGCTTTCTGCAAACCATCTTTTGTTGGTGTAGTTTTCAAGCCACCGCGAGGCATACCCAGCACAATCACCTATATATTCAGTGAATTTGTGAAAAACGCCACAATTGGCAAGTTCCTCTAATATTGGTGTCAATAAGTGAAATTTGCTGCGACCAATGTTGTCCAAAATATCTGTCTGCAACACCATAGCAGTCTCGTTTCGTACCTGGTTAATCACAGCTGCCTCAAGCTGATCGCAAAAGAGTTCAGCTGCAATGATTTCTTCAGTGCTGTTTTTGACGGTGTTCTTGAAGATAGAACACATGCTAGCCTCATACTTCTGCAAGTAGGCATGAGTGCTGTGATTGTCAACATATTCTTTTTGTGCTTTCTCAAAATTCTGCACGGCAAAGCGAGCCACAAGCACTGCAACTTTCACCTTAAAATCTGGTGACAAAATGAATTGTTCTTCTATTTTTATCAAATTCCACATTGTAAAATGGACCATTGCCTTGATTTTGGTCTCTGTGCAGGTCTCTTTGGGATTGCAGTCATCATCAATGTAGCATTGCATCTTATTTAAGGCAATTGAAGTTAGTTTCTGAAGGTATGCCTTTGCATCGTTTCTGTCTGTTATCCCCAACTTCCGACCTGCTGCTTGCATCAAACTCCGTGCTGCTTTCCCCTTATCTTTTGGGGAGGCCCACACAACTTCATCAATTATTGACAAATGTTCTACCAAGGAACCTCGAAGAGGCACTTCCAGCATATTTCTGGACAGTTCATTTTTAAGTACCTCATTGTGACTTGCAAAATGGTGACTAAGAGCTTTTGACATTGCGCCCTTAATGTCTATGTGTTCCTCCTTCCGCTGAAACTCCTTTATGAATTGCTTCCATTCTTTTTCAAACACTTCTTCCATTGCTATATCTGTCATGTTGGATCCTCTTTTTTTCAGTGCCAGGGCATTGGCTTGCCTTTCAAATTCCTGTAGATATGGTGATGATTCATCACTTTGAAGTATTTTCAATCTGCATTTTTCTTTCAAATTTTACAACATTCTTTTGCTTTCCTCAAGTTGCTTTGTCGCTTCGTTTGTCAACCCAAGTGACTTTGAGCTTTTCCACTGAATTATGATTTCTTTGTATTTATCAGTTTCAAAATAATCTTCCAGTTGCCGTGTGAGAGTTTCAGTTGTTGCTTCTATTTTGTTTGATACCACATCTATCATTTTGTTGAACATTTCATCCAACTTATTTCTTGTTTGACATTTCCTCATGTTCGTGTTGGCTTCACCTTCCATGAAGGACTTCACCATATCCTGTAACTGCCAAAGCAACCTGTTGTATTCAGTCTCCAACATTCCATATGCTTTAATTTCAATAGTGTTGCGGAATGAAAATATAAAATCCTCACACAAAATCCCATTCCAGATGTCTTTGATACGAAGCAGCAGATCAGAAGCATTCAGAAAGGTCTGTTGTCCTGCGATTTCATGAAGCAGACAGTGCTTTACTTTTTCCACTTCCTCACTGTACTTGGGATTTACTGGTGCCATGGGCGGATTGCCAAGCCAAAGGTCAGAAAAGTACCAGTTGTGATTTATGACATCAAAACGAATGACATCGGAGAAACTGGTCACATCTCCTCTACCTTCACCAAGAGCCGCTTCTTTGGTCATCTCATCCAATATTCGTAACAACTTTCGGCGACCTCGCCCCATATTTTCTTGGATAATCACATCTGGAACGTTTTGATGAATGAATGCACACTTTGGCTGGTAATACCTGTTTGTGTTTGCAGCATTCATTCGTAAAAATGCATAGACAACGATTTGCAATATGTCCTGGACTTCTGAAGTGTTTTCACCCTTGATGTTAATTACTGTGATATCAGCCAGACCAATAGCCAGTGTTGCAAGTTCATTATCAGAAACACGTTTTGCTGATGCAAGCTCCGGTGCTCGGAGTCCTTCTGTATCAATAATAAGAACGTAGCTGAATGGGAAACCCAAACTTCTATGAATTTCTATTAGCTGCATGAAAGCTCCTCTCGTACATCTTCCTGAACTGACTGCAAACTGCAGCCCAAACATGGTGTTCAGTAAGGTTGACTTCCCAGAGCTCTGGACTCCCATAACAGACATTACATACATGGGTTTTTCATCTGTCAACTGATTGAGTTCTTTGAATACTGCTTCTATCCACTGCAAAGGGATTCCAGATGCATCACCATCCAACAGTTCCAGGGGGTGGCCACTCATAAGGAGTTTTGCAGCAATACCTGGCAGATTTTGAAGCATGCCTTTGTTTGCCCACCTGGGGTTTGCATAAAAAGCCTCAAACATTTGTCCAACCTCTCTAAACAAATGCTCCAGGCCAATAGAAACTTTGGCCATATCCTTTTCTAAATTTTCAACCTTTGAATATAGGTTTTGAATCACAGAAATATCTGCTTGCGCTTTCCTTTTTGCTTGAAGATATTCCCATTCTTTGCTGTACTGAAGACGTAAATCTGCTAAATTTGTTTTGGAAACTGTATCAAGCATTAGTTTGATCCAACTGAAGAAGAAGATACATACAGATTCATTTTTCTCTTGGAGAACAGTTGACATTCCTTCAGGAATAGTTAATGTTTTTTCAAGCTGGCTGTCTCGCAGTTTCAGCATATCTTGCTTAATTTCCTCTTTTTGTTCCTGTAGCGTGAGACCTTCAGTTGCTGTTGTCCTGTGTAGGGCCTTTATAAGCCTACAAAATTCTTGCCATGCCTTTTGTTGTAGTGGTAGCAGTCTGCCTTTGCGATTAATTGCTGGAAGGTCAAACAGTGGACCTGTAATTTCTTGGGCAATTTTTTTCCCTTCCTGGCATGCGGGAATATTTTCATCAATATCAGCAAATACATTCCCTATCAGCGTGCCTCGGCGGCCCAACGTCGGCCCAAAGCCGGTCCGATGCTGCTGACATCGGACCGACGCCGGGACGATGCTGGACCGCCGAAGCACGATGACAGGGTGGTCTCTCTTTTTCCAATAGTCTTGTAGAACTGGGCCTGTGTGGCCAGTCAGATGTTGTGACAATGCATTCCAAATGCTAGACTTCATTTGGGAATTGCTCATATCCCGTCCGTCTGGCAACTTACTGAAGATTAATTTAGCTTCATCCAAGATTTCTTTTCCGACCGCATCTTTGCATAATGTAAGATCTTTTTTAAAATCCTTCAGACTACTGCCTGGCTCTGCAAGTACTAGAACTATGACCTTCTTAGCTGTCCTGCAGATGTTTTTATAAGTTTCAGCATGTGCAGCTAAACCATTGGTAGTTACAAGAAGTACAACTGTTGATGAAAGGTCACACAGAAGTTGGCATTGAGTTTTGAGTGTTGACACATCTCCTCTCAAGTTCAGAAACATACAAGATAGTTTGTTCTGGATCATCCAGCTGCATTCCACCAAACCATCTGACAATACTTTCTTCACCGTTCCATTTTTGCTGTCATAGTTAACAAATGTGTGGTGATTATTATCATTCAGTATGTCATTTATCAATTTGGACTTAGAAAATTTATGAAGATTCCCTAGTCTTACAAAGGCCACAACTGGTGTGGGTGTATCAGTAACTGACTTCTCGTTGACTTCAATGCCTCTGAGTGCCCATAATGATAGCATTGGTTTAGCTGGAGCACGCAATGGGTATAGAAATGGGATAGCCAGTTTACAAATAAACAGTTTTTGTGCAAGTACCTGTTTTAAGAAGCTATCACAGCAACTGAATATCACCACAAGTACATCTAGTGTGCTGAGTTCATCGCTGTTCGCATAGCTGGTTGTATCGATAAAATCATCTAATCCAAAACAATCATCTCCACTACCTGATACCTGATTTGGTTGAGATCCCTGATTTGCTGGAGATATCTCAGACAGAATATCATCTCTTGCCTGGGAGTCACACAGAAAAAGTTTGTGGATAATTCTCCAAGGCAGGTCAGTGAGTTCCTCTTTGGAAGTTTTTCGTATGGAAATTGCTTCACGAACAGTAATTTTACCAGGATAGTACTCCCTTAGGCCAAGCTTGTCTAGTAGTAACTCATAAAACTGATAACCTTCATTTTTATCTTCCATTGTGACCTATTTATCTGAGTGTACAAACTGTGATGTGTTCTCAGATACAGCTTCACTACAAAATTATTTTTTTTGTGAAATTACACCAAGCACTCCACATGCAAAGAAACCACAGGAGACTAGTGACACATATTCATATGACTAACTGCCGTTGTTAGTCCCAAACCCAAAATCAAAACACAAATATAATTCATCCCACACAATGTCATATTACACTGGGACAAATGCCGGTTCACCAGTACATGAGAAGTGGCAACTAAACGAAGAAGAAGAAGAAGAAGGTAATCAATGTCACATCAGACACTGCATCATACATTTCTGCATCTGGGATTTTCGATGAATGTCCTTTTTCCCTTTGATTCACCAAAGAATGTCTCTTGTCCATATCACTGACAACTGTTGAGAAGTTTCCATTCTTAATAATTTTCTGCGCTCTTTTAAGTTCTTTTACCTCATTGGCATTTCATGAGACAAAGTCTTCTGTTAAAATTTCGACTCCGGAGTGATTTCTCTCCAGCCTAAACTGTCCAAAGCCGTTGAAGGTCCTTCGTCTCGCTCCCGTTTTGCCAAGTTCACCATCACTGCACGCCTTCTCCCTGAAATACATTTTGTGTTGGATCAGTAAAAACCAACACAAGGTGCCTAAGCTCAAAGCACCATCACCTATGATTCACAGATAAAACATCAAAACATTGCTGGTAAATGATATTGTGTATTTGCCAATTAATACCAACAAACACATGCATAAACATGTATGTGAATCACACGTTCAAGTTTAACAGTAAACAGCAAATACCTATCATTGATTTATGTAACAGTAGTTAATTTCTAGATGCATTCAAATCTGTGTGAGGATAGGCATACCCGGTGCCGTGGTTCTGTCCCCGAAAAGAAATGACAGACAGAAAGATAGATCCCTCTAAGCCCAATTTTGAGCGCTCACGAGGGTTGATTGATGAGATGGGAGAAGGAGCCAGACTCCTCAGCATGTTACACATTTACCCCATATGAGAGATCTTTACCTGCCCGGCACAGACACTGATACAAAGGGATGCCAATTTAAAGTCTCATCCGAACGACATCACCAGCGTGGGCTATTTAGAGGAAATGAAGGTCCACTGAAAATTTTGGGTTCCCCATCTGGGGTTTCGAACGCATGCAGGCAAAGACCTTCAGCAGAGCAGGCGGGCACCTAAGCCACTTGGCCACCCAGCTGCTAAGAGAAATAATTATTATAAAGGTATCACAGTCCTCGTCATATTTACGTGGAATCTCAAGTTCTTCTCTATGCTGTTGAAGTGTGATGTCAGAGATGACTCCATTCTAGCATTGCAATGTATGTAATGTCATTTTAAACTACTATGTCCCGGCTTCTAGCCAATGTGGATTCACCAAAACTGAGCATCACAGTTTCAACACAGTGTCATAGTGAAAATTTGCTAAGGGAAAACCCATGCAAGTGCGACATCACAGCCTCTCAGCCAATGGGCTGCCAGAATAAATGTACATCACATAATCCATGTGTTTACAAAGAAATTGTCAAAGCCTTTTGTTAGTAGCAAGTTCCATGAAATTAGCAAGTTTGTAGATAAATCAAACAACTCTGTCGGGATTATAACAGTTGTCTACTGTGAATGCTCACAAAGCTGCCATTTGGTAGGATTAGACGTGATTGCCTGTGATAGATCATTGAGATCACAAATGTAATGCTTCCTTCAACATATCAATGTTTGAACGGTGATGCATAGTTCACTGTCTGCCCATTGGCTATCAGGCTGTGACTATCCCTGATAAAACTCTTACTCTTACACTGTGTTGAAACTGTTATGCTCAGTTCAGACGGATCCATGGACATTGGTTAGAAGCTGGGAAATCTGATCCAGTTTAAAATTACATCACAGCTTGTAGTTAATTTACATATATATTCCAATGCTAGAATAGAGTCATCTCTGACATCACAGTTCAACAGCATAGAAAAGAACTGAATATTCCAAGTAAATATGACTAGGACTGTTATATTATATCAAGTGAATTAGACCCTAAAAAGGCACAATAAGAATGCAAGATCTAATGGTGGGTCCAATATGTAAAATGTTCATGCCATAGTTTGGCATACTGCCCAGTGATACGCTCAAGTGTCCCAAGAATCCCATCATCCACAAGCTGGACAGAAACATTTTCCCAAAGTACCTACAATTCCATCAGCAATATACATTGCCGAGAGTTGTTGATCATTTTGGGGTTAGTTGTGCCATCTGCATTTGGGTAAGTTGTGTCAGTAGCGTGACAAAGAATTTTATTATTGTCTATATTGGATGCCCTTGTGATGAGGTTTTGTTTCTTGCATGCTTTCCATTTCTTATTTTTTTCTGGTGTGGCTTTTCAAGAGCATCGATTCTTCTTAAGAGTGGTACGTATTTATAATTGGGAGCTGTTGCACTGAAATGGCTCAAAAACAGCCAGTAATAAGGGCTTATAGGATAATGTGAAGCAATCCAAGGGCCTGGAAAATGACATTCTGAACTACACAAGTTCATTTGCAGTCAATGCTTTTGACTTATGCTCTGATATTCCTGTGTAAATTTCTTACCTCTGCATAGAGCTTGTTATCTTTGAAGACGTGGACTGAGATGACTAGGAAATCTCTCAGTGGGTATTTAGATTTAGATTTCTGAAATATCGGTAACGCAAAGTTTTACATAAATTGTTAGGTGCAATACCTGTGAAAAGAGTCATGAAATGGATGAGAGTAACTGAGTCCAAAGCATTCGGCAGTCCATGAACATTTCTACAGTTAGTCAGAATTAAAATGTATTTCATACTTTAATTTGGGTCACACCTTGGTTAATATTTGTAATAATAAACGTCACACAAAGTAAAGCATGGCAGCAAGTTAGTACTTATTGAAAGATCAATCATATTGACAAGCTTCATACAATTTAATGTGCAGTTTAGTACAAAAACAATGCTTTCGGCTTTTTCTGTAATAGTCAAATGTCCATTAATTACCTCTGTGTAGCTTGTCATGTTCCAAGTAGATATCTGAAGGATCTTGGAAGACCTGGAATCAGGTGACTTGGAGATATTTCAGCTGGTTTTCTCATTTACATTTCTGAAACATCTGTAATGCAAAGTTTTACATTTATCTTTTAGGTACAATTTCTATGAAAAGTTATAACAAGCATAATGGTATAATTATGAAATTTTGCATGTGGAGTACTTTATAAAAAGTCATTTTTCAACATTGTGACCTCCACTGCAATGTAAAGGTTAGTGTGAGGAACTTGAATTTTTGGTAGCATTTGTGAATGCAGTATATGCATTCTCTTGAATTCACAGTTTATTAATTCCTTCAGTTTCTATGTTATCCTGTCACTGAGTGTGCCATTGTCACAAAACACTAAAACTGTGATGCACAGTTGTAACTTCCTCACACACATTCAGAATTGGTCATTTTGTAATAGAATTTCAAGAAGCAAACAGGAGTGAAAACTAAGGTAAAATAACTATAATATTGTAAATTACATTCTGAATTATTTCAATTTAATCACATAATAATAACTGTTTCTCAGTATTGAATATTGTATTTATCTATTGCAGTGTCACGGTATGGTATGGTCTGGTCTGGTCTGGTTACTGTTCTGGTTATATTGATACTTGGTTATCAGAAGAATAATAAACCAGTGACATTTTTAAAACTCAAAAGGACTTGCTTCATTAGTTGGATTCTTCTACAGCACTGCTGTTAGTGCTGTAACAGCATTATTCTAGGGTGTTGGAGGCAACAAATACGTTGAGATTTCTGAAAATAGGCCCTATTCCTTGCATGCTAAATCAGAGGTCTGGATAGCTAAATCACTTAATGCCGCAAGAATAACAAGAGATATCAAGATTTTTTAAACATGCTCCTTGACCTTGAAAAAATAAGTTACGTAATTAAAATTGAAATGCATCTTGGAGGTCAGTGTACTGAATAATTACTGCAAATATTGCATTCCTATAACCTCTCAAGTTCACAAATTATTGTCTTAACAAGGTTTTTTAAAATTTGGGTCCTCTGACCTTAAAAGGTAGGTCAAGGTTGTTCAAGGTCAAATTAATCTTAAAAGTCAGTATGTAGAGTAATTCCTGTGAATATGACATCCCTGACTTCAGGCATTTGTCTGCACAAGACCAATACATCTATGGAGGGACGGACACCACAAGGGGGACGGACACTATGGATGCACTAAATCAGACATAACCAAACAACCAATAGCGACATTGTTGCAATTTAGTTTGCCAATGAGTAGCTACAAATGTCAGGTGTTTTGAAATCTCCCATTGTTGCTTTGTATGAGAAGCAGGTAGGGGTACGGACAATACACTCTTTTAGTCACTCTTTAAGAGTTTTTAAATTGTTTTAAAATTATTTCTAATTTTGTGTTGTCAAATATTTATGCCTTGTTATGATCGGTCTCAATAGCTCTGTGAGCTAATGTTTCTTTTTGTAAAAACCGATTGAAAATAAAACTTTGTATCTTGTATCTATCTTGTATCCTTTTTTGTGGAAAGTGAAACTGTCAGTTTCATGACCTCACAAAACTAACAGGGAAGGTATCGACCTTCTGAAAACTGTTTAGTTAATGAGGCTGACCGATTGCATAGAAGTAACAAGTGAAAAAATCACCCAAAGTGGGAAACACAGTGTTATAGCAATTCATCCACAGCACCATTTTCAATTTTGCAATTGCATAATGATGACAACATTTTGGTGTGTCATTTCAAGAAAATAGAACCAGACAAACTTTTGACAAAATAAACACAGAACACAGAAAGTCCCCCACAAATGCCAATCCTGCTAAAACATCTCTGTGCCACTCAGACTCAGTAAAAGCCCAACATCAATGCTTTGTATAATTATGAGTTCAACTGACAACTGATCACCGGTATTTATTTAGTTTAGTTCAGGAACTATGAGTGTGCTGTTGTTGCATGGTCATCACTCAGACCCACACCTGACAACCTACTTTGCAACACCCCTCTTCAGAATCACAGTCATCCAAACATCCATAAACCATCAAATGTATGCACATATATCTTGATACAACATGTTTCTGGGGCTATCCAATAAGTAGCACAGTAACTGTTTTAAAATAGCTGCCAGGTAGCTGTATCCTTGCTGACAAACCCCACAAGCATCTTCCCTCTGGCTTCAAGGGCAAAGTTTTTCTTCACAAATACATTGTGTATAATGTATATGCACCATTGAAAAATTAATATGTAAATGGCACTGCCATGAAATTCGCGCAGCATTGTCATAGAACTACTGCATTATCTTCAAATTGCCATGCAGAAGGCCAATTTTTTTTTTAAGGGACTGGGGAAATTGGCGATAGATAGAACAGATAGATAAGATCAGATCTATAGATAAGATTAGATAGATAGATAGATAGCTAGATAGCTAGATAGATAGATAGATAGATAGATAGATAGATAGACAGATTGCACTGACAGCTGTGTAATTCAAATCTGTGTTAAATTTGGATCTATTATGTTAAATTGTTGATGTTACGTAACTGAGATCAATAAAATCATAGCTATTTAGAGATGACTGTTTACTATTAGACAGTTACATAAATTGTTGATAATTAGTGAAGATTATGTAACCTTAAGTGTTGTTATGATTTCTTCCTTTGTGAGCCATTTAAGTCATAAACTTTTGTGTTGACTTTTAATTTTCAGTCGCTTCTTACAATCAGGGGTATGGAAATAATTATTTCCAATGTTGATACACATGTTGATTTAAATCCCTTAAATATGTCATTGGAGGTTGTTATACAACAAGACTGAAATTTTAAAGCTATTTTGGAAGATATTTGAGGTATTTTAATTATTTACCAAACTAAACTCTGATTAAAATACCAGCTCCACTTTTATGGCAACTACAGGCACTTCCTGTTCAGGCAGTCACTGTAGACAGGAGCACCACACAGAATGAGCTGTCCTTGTGCTAATTGAGCTTCGCTCATGGCTGCCTTCGGCAGCCATGAGCTGCGCTCATATTAATTGTTTTATAAATGATTATATTATTTTTTATGAACCCAAATCAGACAAACCGTCTCTGCCATACAATAAAGAGGGAGTCTGAAGAAAATGCTGTTGACTGTGCCCATCTCCTTACTCATCATAATCTGGTGGGACTGGCCACCATACAATAAAATAGCATGCAATGCATGCATAGGGTCCTTGGTTTATTCCATAATTTGTATCACATTAATTTTCCATTGAGTTATGTATTAAAAAAATAGAACATTAAATTACATGTTAAAACTGCATTTTCTTCTGCTACTTATATGAAAACATTTCGTTGTTTATTTATTGAACGAAAATCCCCACTGAACTTCAAACTCTTTCACATAAAGATTCCTATGAAAATATTGATCAAAACTGAATAAGCCACAATTCGATATTATAAGAAAGTTACTTTGTTTTGTCTTTATTTATGAAATGAACCTGCATGCAACAACGGTTATGTTGTATGCTGTCACTATGCACAAGAGGGCAGCACAGTCAAATATTCAAAACCAGTTTTTGTGAGAAGAGTTGACAGCTATCCGAAGAAATATGTTGGATGAAAGTCAATAAAGCACTCAGAAGCACATTATTGCAGCCAGGGATGCCTAAAGTACCATTTTAATCACAAGGGCACATCAGTTTGGGTTGTCATTTTGTCTGTGAAATGTTTTTTGAGTACACCACCTTTGCCTGTTGGCAGGAAATATATCTGACGACAATGGTCTTGAAATGAATTCCAAGGACCCAATAAAACCATTGAGGGTTTGTTTAGGGTGGGATGTAAGATAGGCGTGTTCAAATGAGTAAAACTCAGGAGTAGATTTTACGCAACTTGATATATTCTTCTTTGAAAAGGGTTATTACAAATGCCCACATCTATTATTCTGTGTTTAGTTTATCATGAGTGACAGCTGCTGTTCTATTATAATTGCAATTCTTACTTACTTCTTACCGAGGTCTTGCTTCTAATCTGTCCTTCTCTCCACTACTAATGATTCAACCTGATCTTCTTGGTTCCCCTCTCCCAACTGTCCAAGCCTGTTCTTCTCTTGCCTCTCCCCTCTCCCCTCTCTCTGTGTCTAGGGGAGACCGGGGTAAGTTGTGCCAATTTTTGTGTCAGGCTGATTTTCCGAAAAACCAAAGCTTAATCATGTAATCTGAAAATC
This sequence comes from Platynereis dumerilii, assembly GCA_026936325.1. Classification (NCBI taxonomy): domain Eukaryota; kingdom Metazoa; phylum Annelida; class Polychaeta; order Phyllodocida; family Nereididae; genus Platynereis; species Platynereis dumerilii. The sequence goes on from JAPTHN010000014.1 coordinate 26,922,294, forward strand.
AGACATAAAAATATAATACGTTGGCCAGAATCGACCAAAGTTTTAAGGCAGTCCGACCATTGGGAAAATCATGGGAGGCATTTAGAAAAAGTAGGTCAAGTGGCAGAACTTGCCCCGGTGCCGTGGTAAGTTTTGCCGCATGACGGAGTAAGTTGTTCCGCTTAATATATTACCAAAAAACCTTATATTTCACCGTTTCTCCAGACAGATCATTTGTATCATGTGTTTAACTTACGGCTGACATCTTGCATGAAACTAATCAAACATCTATGAGCCATTTTATGCAACAATCCAAAATGCTGCAAAAACCAAAATTATTTATTGTTAAGAGGGTGGTATAACACTTTTAACACAATGTGATGTTCCTTTCAGCGTAAGTTATTTTGCGACATATTTAGGCCTTCCATACATACATACATATATACATACACACATATATACATACATACATACATACATACATACATGATTATTGTTTTCAATGCTATTTCTCATCAGGCTTCCACAAATCCCCCTTCCCATTCAATTACATATTGCTGTAAACGGTAAACCTATACCCATCAACCCTCCCCCTCCCGTTATCTTTCATCCTCATTGCTCTACGTTATTATCATCTCTTCTAAAGTTTTTTTTTTCTCTTTCTTACTTTTCTAAATATTACATGGTCCTAACTTCGGTGGTGGGTAGAGGGGATGAGTAATAACAACTCCTTGGAGTTTCAAACTCTCCTCCTGACAACAATAACTGAAATATACACACTATACCTGATGGCTATGTTATTCACACAAATGTGTCCTAAATCATTAAAATGTCGAAATATGTCCCTGTGCTCCTTCACGGGCTTTTCTTGTATTCTCTAAAAATTGTATTTACATAATTCCATCAATAATTGTGGGAATTTTCTGTCATGTTTCCACTTAAACATAAATTAGTAACTTTTGTTGCGGCAGTTATGTGCATAAGTTGGTGAAAAAGTTTCAATGGACTTTTTTGTGCTGTTTGTACCAAATCTTACTTTCAATATCATTTCTCTTACCGTGATACGATTTCCTTTTTGATTAGATAAGCGTCCAGCCACCCAGATGCATTAATTTTGTGTGAAAGAAGTTTAATACATATCTAAAGGCAATAGAACAAGCTGTTTCCTAACTGGTGTCCAGAACTGTAAGAACTGAGGATTCATTGAAAGAAAACCCACACCAGCTGTTCAGTCAGAGTATTGCACAAATTAAATAAGTATAAGTAAGTTGCTTACCTTCACAGCATCTACAAGCTCTTGCCCCACTGATGATCATATCCTGACTGCCTCTGCATCTCCTGGCATCTGGTCTATATTACAGATATAAGTAAAGCAAACCACTTTGAAGAAGGGGCTTAAAATAGGCAGACACCCTGACTCATTTCACAGAAGTGGACTTTTCTGAAAAGTTGTATGGGGCTGCTGGCATCTATATCTACATTCAGATTAAGATACTTTATTGTTCTGTCCAAGCTACAATATCCACAATATATTTTTAATAAAGAATAACAACTGCTCCAAAATGGGTGACCCCCTTAAGACCTCGCTATCAAGGGGTCCAAAGTATAATATACTAACAACACTGAATAGTTTTTTACCCTTGGCCATGTTCACATGGCCTGGGTATTGCAGAGTGCAGCGGCGTCTGTCTGTCTGTCTAGCTGGCTGTCCGTCTGTCCATCATCCTTTTGTACAAGATAACTCCATTTGTATTAATTCTACAATCATGAAACTCACAGGGATTGTGTATCACAGCAAGACCTCGAATGAGTTCCGACATGAGTGACCTTGACCTACTTCTGTGACCTTGGCGGCCATATTTTTGAAAAGCTTATGTACAAGATGACTCTATTTATATTATTCTTAGATTCATTAAACTATCAGGGATTGTGTATCACAGCAAGACCTTGTATGAGTTCTGACATGAGTGACCTTGACCTACTTCTGTGACCTTGGCAGCCATATTTGTGAATTTCTTGTGTACACGATAACTCCGCTTGCATTCACCCTAGGATCACCAAACTAACAGGTATTATGTATCATAGTAAGACCTTGAATGAGTTTTGACATCAGTGACCTTGACCTATATCTGTGACCTTGGCAGCCATATTTGTGAAAAGCTTATGTACATGACAACTTCACTATTATTGTCCCCGGGACCACCAAACTCACAGGGATTTTGTATCACAGAAAGACCTTGAATGAGTTGTAACATGAATGACCTTGAACCATTGCTGTGACCCTTGTTGCCATATGTGTTAAAACTTCAGTTAGGCCCTACATTATGCCTCAACACAGCAACAAAATCTATGGCTGAGGGTAGAACTTGCGTAAGCAGGTATTTTTTTAACTGCATGCACTCAGAGAGGATGGAGATCACAGTGATAGCTATTCTGTCTGAATATTTTGATTGTGATCAGTAATTAAGAATCGATTAGAAATCTGTTTCTCCTGAAGTAGTGAAATGATAATAAATATCTATCTATCTATGAATCTATATACATATATGCAGTTAGACTTGCTTTCTCCATTGTTCTTTGTTAATCCTCCTTCTTTTCACTTGATTATTGCTGTTTGTGATTTTGTGTTTCTTATACCTCGCCATTCACTTTGTGTATATGAAAACGATTTTATGATCTTTTTTTATAAAAAGAAAAGAAAACAGACATGGGATAAGAAGGTTAGCAGGTCGCAGCTTGGGTGGTGTCAGTTTATCCCTGGCACAGTCAATGGGAGTAGTCTTACTGCATAATATCGTTTAGCAGAAGCGGACTTTTCAGAAAAGCTGTATTGGCTACTGGCCGTACAGCATTTCAATAATCGGCCCTCAGGGAGACTGGGGTAAGTTGTGTGCAGGGCAGGAGGCAGTAAAACTCACTATTTTGGGTTTTAAAACATGACATATCAGCAACTGGTCAGCTACTAACACTTTGATAAAGAAAAAATGAGGACCAGTTCACTGTGAAAAATGCACTTTGTGACTCATGATAGCCGATGAAGTGTCATCAGCAAATGTAAAGATAGGTGTATAATAAAGATTATGTATATGAATTTCTCTACTTCAACATAGGAAACAGAGACTGTTTGATAAGTCATCATCAAGAGAAGGTCATTTGAAAATCAGATACATAATCCTTTCGTTTGGCTGTCACCAACAAGCGGGATAAGTCTGCCTAAATAAAATTAACATTGAAAGTATTGGGTATGATCATGACAAATCATCAGCATGATGACACACAAAGTGCCATTTTCACAGTGCAACAATCCTCTCTTTTTCTATATCAAAGTGGAAGGCTGTAAGGTGCTTATAAATACCAAGTTTAAAGCTTCTAAAAGACCTCCTTAAAGATTCCTTGCGTTCAAGTGGGAAAGTCAAATAAATTATAAATGCCCTTTTTGTTTTAAGGTTTTCTATTCCCTCAGCTGATTGGCTCAGAGGGCCAATCAGGTCAAAGCCTGAAATAGTGGCTGACACTGGTTGTGTGGGCAGTGTAGTGGGGACTACCCATTATTCTGACAGCTCACTGGCCCGACAGCTCACACTTGTACATCCTCACTCCCAGTGCAGGCCAGTGAACCTACCCTGACCACATGCACCATGTTTCAGTGAAGTAGTCATTAAAGCATACAATTATACTACAGTGAAATAGTCATTAAAGCATACAATTCTATGATTTTATAGAGCTTGTTAATTGGCAGGGTAAGTGTAAATGAACCCTGCAATGGGAGGATGCACATGTATGTAATAACAGAAAAGTGATTGAATTACTTCCAACAAGGAAATCAGGACACACAAATATAAGTCAGGAAAATCTAATACAGAACTTTGGCTACATAGAAAACATGGTTTTGCAAAACAACTTGGTGTCCTCATTGAAATAACATATACAAAAATAAAATAGATAAAATGCATATGTACAAAATACAATACATCACCCAAAAAAAGAACAGGCCTGTATCACATGAACACTGCATGTTCTCTGCCTATAGCCACAAGTGATGTGGGCGGAAACCTAAGATCTTATAACGCTATCAATCACTTGGTTTTTGGTAGGTTTACAGTCTGTCACTATGATATAGAAAAAATGAGGATCAGTACACTATGAAAGATGCATTTTGTGACTCATGATAGCCGATGAAGTGTCGTCTTCTCTACATTCAACATGGGAAACATATTGGCTGTTTGATTAGTCATGATCAAGAAGGCCATTTGAATTGTCATTATAGATTTTAGAATGAAAATCAGATGCATAATCCTTTCGTTTGGCTGTCATCAACAAGTGGATATGTCTCCTTAACATTGGAAGTATTGGGTATGATCATGACAAATCATCAGCATGTATAAGGGCAAAGGTCAAATGGATGACCTTGGGAATTATAGACCAATTAGTGTAATAAGTCACATTGCAAAGGTTATTGAGAAAGAGGTTCAGAAACAAGTTATGAATTATTTGGATAACTATAATTTAATTACGCAAGACCAGTCAGCCTACTTAAAGAGACATAATACACAAACGTCTTTACATAGAGTTATTGATGATTTACTATGGAATGTTAATGATGGCTTAATAACAGGTATATGTTCTTTGGATATAAAGAAATGTTTTGATACGATTAATCATACTATTTTGCTGAAGAAATTAGAAATGTATGGTTTCACAGAAAATGTAATACAATGGTTTACTTCATATCTATCAAGTAGGGGAGCTAAGGTGTATTGTAGAAATGAATATTCTGATGTTAAACGTAGTAATATAGGAGTCCCACAAGGCTCTGTACTAGGGCCTACATTATTCTTATTGTATGTAAATGATACAAATAATTATCTTGATACAGCCGTATGTAATCTCTATGCAGATGATGTTCTGATATACTGCAGTGGTGAAAATGTAACGATGGTGAATGATAAATTACAAAACTCTTTATGTTATATAAAAGAATGGTATGACAGAAATTCATTGGTTGTTAATGCTACAAAGTCAAGTACAATGTTAGTTACCACTCGCCAGAGAGAAGCATTATTGTTAGAAAACCTAGAATTATTTCTTGGTGATGACCAATTGAAAGATGTTGAATGCTGTGATTATCTTGGTCTTAAAATTGATAAGAATTTGAATTGGAACAAAAATATTAATACTTTATGTCAAAAACTTTGCAAGAAAATATGGGTTTTATCAAGACTTAGAAAATTCCTACCTTTTGAATCCTTAGTACAAATTTATAAAAGTTATATTCAGCCTAAAATTGATTATGCAATTACTGTATGGGGCTATACAACTGAAAGTAATCTTAGTAAAATTCAAAGAATGCAGAATAGAGCAGTAAGAGCTATTTATAATAATTATGATTATATTAACGTGAGAGGAGTTGAACTTGTAACAAAAATGAAAGTAATGAATGTCAAACAAAGAAGGGATTACTTCATGTCACTTTTAGTATTTAAATGTATATATGGTCAAGCACCTGAATATTTGTCAAATGAGATTCTTATGGCTATTGAAGTATCGAATAGACTAAGTAGAAATGTAAAAGAACATGATGTGTATGTTCCGCATGTTAACATCGAATGTACTAAAAATGCTTTTTCGTATATAGGTCCTATTGTATGGAATAGTTTAAATGATCACTTGAAGGGGTGCACAAGTATTAATGATTTTAAAGGTAAAGCTAAAGCATATTTTTTGAATGTTTGATTTTTAACTTTTAATGTATAGTAATAGACTACAATAATTGTTATTTTCTTTTTCAATTGATTGTTTTTATACAGGGCCAGATTGAAAAATAGTTGTTTGCTGAATCTGTCACCTTGCCTAAATATATTCTAAAAAAAAAAAAAAAAAAAAAAAAAAAAAATCAGCATGATGACACACGAAGTGCCATTTTCACAGTACAGCAGTCAACACTTTTTCTTTATCAAAGTGACACACTGTAAAAGAAATGATCAGCATATACCTGTGGCCACCCACACAGACAGCTAGACAACTGGACAGCCAGACCGGCAGCGAGACCGAAGTTCTTACAAATTTATCATTAGACCTCTTTTCTGTCCAAATGAAGTTAACAGGTCCAGTGGGAGCATCGCTCCTTTGAATACACTACTCGCAATTAAGACCAGACTTCAGAATTTGAACTCAAAATTTAGGGTTAATTTTTTCATGAGTGAATTGTACTTGGGTTTTCAGTCACTTCAGATAAAGTCCATCAACCCCCTACTGCCTGGAAAGGTTTGATCTAATGTTATCAAATTTCTGTAGACTTATATCTCTGCAAACATGTTACTTATAACCTTGAAACTGCATGTCAAATATGTTTACTATTTGCACGAAGGACGTAACACAAAGAAACAAAATGTTTCTGGTCCCCACCCTCATATCAAACCCAGGACCTAATATGCTTGTCTCAGGTAGCTGAGAGCAAATTATTGGTAAAAAGTCATGCTCAGACAGATCATGACAGGTATGTAAGATAGATAGATAGATAGATAGATAGATATATAGATAAATAGATAGATAGATAGATAGATAGATAGATAGAAAGATAGATAGATAGATAGATAGATAGGCAAATAAATACACATATAGATAGATAGATAAATAGATAAATAGAACGATAGATATATACAAACCCCCTATTACGTATAAACTTATCTTCCATAGGGTCCTCCTGTCAGAATTTACAAAAGAGATAAATAAATTTGACACAATTAGGTAAAAAATGTAGAAACACAGCAAGTACAAGCAGCATCCCATTTTAACTTTTCTGAAAAGTCTCCTTCTGTGAAATAACTCAGAGCAGCGTGCCAGCCCTCATTGCATTATGCAGTTTTCAGCTAACCCAATTTTTAGTCCCTTCTCCAAAGTTGAGAGTTCAGATATTCAATATGGGAGCAGAGGCTGACACAGTTCAGAGATAGACCTGGGACAACAGCTTATGCTATAGAGGTTATAGCTGACCTTTATACTTGTTTATGGTTTAATACTCTGACTGCAGATCCAGTGTGTTCTCTTTCAATGAATTCTCAGTTCTTACACTTCTGGACAAAAGTTTGGAAAAATCTTGTTGTCTTGCCTTTATGTTTGTGTTAAACTTCCATAGGCAGATCCAGGGGGGGGGGGGGGGTTTAGGGGGCGTGCCCCCCCTTTCATCATATTATCCTTCATATTGCCAAAGATTATGTACCCAAGATGTGACGCTACCATTGGGCTCCATGGGAATCCTCATATTGCGACGTCACCTGGGGAGTGGGCGCGAAACTATTAGGCAGCTCCACAGGCAGCTCAACTTCATGCAAGGAAGACGTCACGTTGAGAACAGGGCCGTCAGGCTCACAGTGCTGGCTGCAGTGTATGGGCCAGATGGGGTCAAGAATTAGGACAATACACTGCACCTTCATGCTGCACGTTTCAATATTTTTACCTTCAGCGAACGAAGTTCGAAGAAGGTATTGTAATCACTTGGGTAAAAATGCTGTCCGTCCGCCGGGCGGGCGGGCGGTCGGGCGGCGGGCGGATAGATCGTTTCCGGCCCGGCACTTGGCCTCTATTGAATGTATGGGGATGAAATTTGGTACACATCAAGCCTGTATGGTCTAGTTGTGCCTTTTGATGGTCTGATGAATAGATCTTAAATACTTTTTGAAATAATTAACAAAATAGAAAAAAAAAATTTTTTCGTTTCCGGGCCAAGGCTCGGTCACTATTCCATGTGCATGGATGAAATTTGGTACCCATGTGACCTATATGGTCTAGTTGTGCCTTTTGATGGTCTCATTGACAGATATTCTATACTTTCTGAAAAAATGAGAAAAGATATAAAAACATTTTTTTTTTTTTTTTTGGGCTAAGACTCGCTCACTATTGCATGTACATGGATAAACTTTGGTACACATATGGTCAATATGGTCTAGGTGTGCCTTTTGAAAAGTCTGGCGGAAAATATTATATACTTTTTGAAATATTGAAAAAAACATAAAAATTATTATTTTTGTTTCTGGCCCAACATCCGGTCACTATTCCATATACATGGATGAAGTTTGGTACACATATGGCTTGTATGGTCTAGTTGTGTCTTTTCATGGTCTGACAGATGGCTATTGTATAGTTTTTGTAATATTGAGAAAAAATATTTAAAAGAATTTTTTTATATCGGAGCCAAAACTTCCCCACTATTGCATATACAGTAATGCATTTTTCTAAACAAATCACCTATGCAATTAATTTAGCAGTGCTTTTTGATGCGTATAAAACTTTATGAATCATTGGAAAAATAGAGATAATGGAAGGCCACTACTTGACCGCTATTGCATACCTATAAGCAATTTCATAAACGCACCAATTTTATGATATTATTGTAATCTTCTAAAGGTGTTATTCGCTGAAGGTTTGCTGCTGCGCAGCCTATGTTTAAAATATGCTATTTTATTCATAGATCTTCATACCAGAAAAGATACGTGTGCACAAAACATGATTAAAATCAAACATAGATCTGCAACACAAAGAATGGTGTAATTAATGGTGTGAATACTTCGTATCAAGGAATAACCAACATTTTTGTAGGAGCATCAGTCCCAAGTTACCATGCATAATGTAGTTGTTAATAAAAGGTCATAAATATGTGAAAATAACAGAGAAAGATCAGGTAATTTTTTTTTTTAATCTACAAAGAGCTGACGAGAAAATCTTTTATAAAAAAAAGTACCCTAAGTTAAGTTCTAGCAATAACATTAAAATGGTAGGCCAATTATAGAAAATATATTTAGGTACCCTCATTATTTATTGGTCTATCCAAGAATAATTTCATATTAATTTCACTAAACTAGACAAGAAATTAATCATTTAAAAAAGGCACTCATGAATGTCCCCACCAAGGTTCTAATGGTTGCCTCTCAACCCTCAAGTTAATTAATAAAATAAAATAAAAAGAGCATTGGGTCCGTGGCATGGGTAATATAAAGAATGAGAAGGTATACATTTTGGAAATCCATCATTGCCACTGCATAAAATATTTTAACAAAAATTAAATTTTTGAAACTTTTTGAAATTATAATTACCTATAACAAAATTTAAACTTTCTTATATATTAAAGCTTAATGTGCGTAGCCTATTTTTTTTTTCTGAACTCAGGATGAATGATATATGTCAGCAGTTACGTTGTAATAAAGAAAACCCTTTTCATCGGCTCTTTGATGGGTACCTATTAAAGATAGATTCTGTCTCTGTTTGGGACTGACAAGTGGTAGCAGAATGCTGACAGTCCCTGGAAAATCAAATTGGGTCAACATTAATTTGATCTGTTTTGGACAGATCACAAGATCAGGTCGCACAACAGCTGTCCATATTACTACGCCAAACTACTTTCATAAAGCATGGTTGCTGGCAAAGATCCAGTACACTGCTTTGAATGAAAATGTTTGGAAATCATGAGACAAAATAAAGTTTTGTAACTTAAGCTTTAACTTTTGCCTGAGAAATGGATGATTTTACTCATCAGAAGTTTGATGGTATTTAATTTACTTGAGCCATTTATGCATGTTAAATTGTGGTCAGAAAAGCGTCCAAAAAGAATGCTCGAGAGATCTCACTTATTCACGTGACCATACAAAATAATAAAGCCAATGTTTAAATTGCTTTGTGATATCAGAAATACTCATTTGTATTTATTCTGTTGCTTTATGGAGAGTTGCTATAGCTATATATATATATATATATACACTGTTAAAAATTTTGCGTAGAGGTACAGAAAATTCTGTAAGGCTACAGAAAAATCTGTTGGATAACTGCCAGTTCAGAAAAGCTTACAGTTCCTGCTCTGTTGGCACACATTTCTGTAATCAGTTTACTTACATAATTATCTGTACAAGTACTGGCTTCTCACAGTGTATGTGCAGATATCTGTGAAATACCTCTTTCATTGTTACCGAGGTGTTGTTGTATCACAATTTGTTAATCTCTGTCATAGTTTTTAAATCTCACACAAAAAGGATAATGAAATAAGTTATGAAGGAACTCATTTGTATTTCTCAATACAAACACCTGAGAACAGAGAAAGGTAAGATATAAATTTTCTATTTTAGAGAGAGGTGTGTGTAAGGTAAATGCAATTTGTTAGATTTACCTTGTGATAATGCAAGTGTGAATTTGTGGGTGCAAATGCTTAAATGAGCTCTGAAATATGATGTGAAAGATGTTCAGTAACCAATCAACAAAGGGGAGACCGGGGCAAGTTGTTCCACCCAATGTTGGTTAGAAATAAAAAAACAAAACAACTAAAGAAGGCAATAACACTCTATCCATTACTATGTTACATGACTTAACCTGGTTAATATAATACTGCAACAAGCTTCTTTCAAAAATGAACTTTATTGTTGAAAATTTGATGTCCTGAGGATGGACAATAATGTTTCTCATTTGCACAATATTATTTGCAATTAGGTGATGTCTCTCCAGCTTATTGCTGATGGTACGTAGTGGGCCTATCTGACATTTTGGGTTGTCAGATTTAATCTATGATTTTTGGCAACTTATTTTATTTCTCATCTATTGTCACTATTGGATATAACTTGCCTTAGGCATGATGCGATACAACTGAGATTAAAAATAATATTCAATTAGACTTTCCAAAGAAACTTATAATTCCAGTTTTTGCCACATTTTGCTTTGTTTGGGTATACAGTGTACAGCATCAATTTAGTTACAAGTAATATATCAGTATCATAAGTTTGGAGGAATGACACCTTGTCAATCATTTGGCACATTTTTACCCACCTAAGGACAAGTTGTGCCCCAATCACTACTTTTTATTTATGAATAACTATGATCATGTCCCTTGTCGTTGAAACCTGCCTAAATTATGCATGGGGAAAATGCTAAAAAAAATTGGGACAACTTGCCCTAACCTCCCCAATCGGAGGAAACTCAAATAAAGACATAAGAAACAATTCATGTTTGAGCTATAATGCTGTTGTAACTTAGTTCCCTACCTCTTTGTCCAACAAGAAAACTTGGCATCAAAACTATAATTGTTTTCCAACTTAACTGTTTTTTTTCTCTTCTATGAGTTATTGAAAATTTTGTATACCCATAAATTTGCTCATGTATACAAATTTGAATACTCTAGCATATTGACTTTCTGGCTGATATCTTTCAATATAAATCTATTGTCTTAGAGGATTGTTTAATCACTTAAATACCATAACTATTATTTCATAATTATGATTTCGATCACAGTCAAAGCAGGCCTATTTCAATTATAGGGTTGGTTGATGAGAGAACAAAGAATTAACATGTAACTCATTTGTAAGATAATTGTAGTTGTGTAGAATACGTGTTATACATTACAATAATTTATCTTTTCAGAGATTCATCAGAAATGCCAATGGAAATGGATGATCAAGGCCTCTTCTCCTGTATTTATGTACTTGGAAGAGGATGTAGGAATAAGGCAAAAGGTCAACATAGATCCAGGTGTCCGCCCAGTTTGGAAATTGAACCCAGGATCCAGCGATTGGCAACTACGTGTGATACTTACTTTGCTCCCCAGACCAGAAATAACAACTACACAAAAGAAACTTACAGATGTTATGATAATTTTGTTTTAAGTCCTAATGTCATCCAATTGATGACTTGTACATCCCATGATTATTGAGAGTGAATATGTGCAGTTTTTTAAGAAATTGTGTTAATAACCAGAATTCATAGTCTCTTGAAATAAAGTCTGATACAATAGTTTTGTGTGACATGATCAATGTATGATTCTGCATTTTGAGGTATAGTTATAAAGATGTAAACATGTTAATCATGCTGAAAGACGATTTCAAAAGAAACAAAAAATGCTACGGAGCATGTGAGTCTCATCAAATAGTGTGCATCTCTGTACTGTCAGAAATTTGGCTTCTAGAGTTTTACATAATTAAGTATACCTTCTATTATCATCATGCATCTGAAGAATGGCAAGGCTGATGTCACTACTGGAAAATGAGCTTGCAGCAGAATATATTTTGAAGTCAAATTTTTTTGCAAAATTATTGATTGATGTCAAGTTATTCCAGACAATGATATCACTCTTTTATTTTTTCTCCGTATCAAGGATTTGGGCTCTTCCTCAGTATTAACATCTGCTAAAAACATTTGGCTTCAGTGAAGAAATGAATTTTAAGGTACTTTTGGCAATAACTATACCTACTACTTATGCTGGGTAGACACCACGTTTGGGGTTCTGTCATGAATTTTTGCTTGATATGTAACAAAACTAATCCATCAGAACTTAAAGTTGGTGGAATAATGACCAAGTAATGAAACAGAAACAGCAAAGGTAGTTGACTGATTGGTTACAGTCTCTTGCTCCACTGGAAGTCTGTACAAATATTGTTTCCAAAAGATACTTTTATTTCCCTTATTTAGAAGCTTTATTATAAATGAGCTCATTCAGCAGTTGGGATATCGTTTGGATGAGATGTTAAATTGGTGGCCCCTCATATCAGTGTCTGTGCTTGGCAAGAAAAAGATCACTCAGATGCATGGGGTAAATGTGTTGAGGGCTCTCGCTGTCCCTTTTCTATCTCATTAATCAACCCTTGTGAGTGCCCAGAACTGGGCTTAGAGAACTGCATTTACCATATCTATCAGATTCAGATTCAGACATTTTATTCACATAAAGCATCAAAAATACAAATGGTTCTAATCAATATCATCATGTCGTAATATGCTGCTTTATGATGGTTGACCCCTTTATGATACTGCCAGTATCGCTACCCAGGGGTCAACCAGATGGTTCTATAATTTTAATACACTAAAAAAATGAGTAAATTCCTACAGCCATCAGGAAGGACATATCACAGTGGTAAACTTGTTTTTTGTTCTTCTTTTTTTTAAATTTTTTTTTTTATTGTATCTAGATATTTAGTACGGAAGAAATAATTTCAAGTTTATACTTATATTTATAATATGCTAAGTACTGAAACAACTAACACCAGCTAACCTACTCTATTGCAAATGTAACAATTTTCGACTTCACATTCAACGTTATAAGCATTCAGGAAAATTTGCTTAATGTAATTTTTAAAACCATTCAAACTATGACTATATATTTTACTCCTAAAATTCTCACTCATTTCATTAAAAGTTTTTGGAAATTTATGAGCCAGTGACAGAGAAAATCGAGGATTTGGCTTGCTGTGGGGGTCGGCCGAATCACTTGAAACTTTTCAATGTGAATGAATATGGTCTCACTAAGAAAAATCTTGAAGCATTCGAAAAAAATTCATTTGGTTGTTGTGATAGGACATGCCATAGATATTAAGCAAAATATGCAAAATTGCTCCCGGAGAGAATTTGGAAATTTCACATTTTGCTGAATTTCAATGGACAATATCTTCTGAACGGCACATGTTACAGCTTAAAGAAACATAGCATCAGAGAGGGCATACACATGGTTTTCAAGGCCACATATGATATTTGTTGTCCTAGTCTTATAGGATGTAGTGTAACTCGAATAAAAAAGCCTTTTTGCCCATTTTTTCAAAAATACTGATTTATGGAAAAAAGGTCATATTTGATGGACGATTGCCAATCTGAGGGTCTCAACTTGACAATGTGAATAAAAGGGTAGTGAAGACAAACATGTCAACTGTCAATTCAGTCAATAAAATTTGGTATACTTCTTTTGGAATTTCACTGGTAAAGATTCCAAAATGGCCTCCAAATGGAATTTCAACTTTTCATTTATTCGTAATTTGTAGAATATTCATCCAATTTTCAGATGTGATACCTCTAATCCACGGTTTTCAAGGTCATATACTTCATTTTTGACACTTTCACAATTATAAATCTAAGATGGCTGCCAAAATGGTGGCCAAAATGGCTGCCATTGACATAAAATTGACAATTTTTGTTTAGGTTTCCTCAATTTACTTTAAAATTGACAATTTTTTTAGGTTTCCTCTATTTACTTTTGTGTGGTATCTCTAATCTAGGGCTTAAATGCCCAGAAGACACATTTTTGATTCTGTTACGTCAAGTAAATCAAGATGGCAGCCAATTTTACCGCAAAGATGGCTGCCACATGAATGAAATTGTCAGTTTTCGTTCATTTTTTCATCCAGTACCTCTATTCTAGGGTTTTTAGGGTCAGAGATCTCATTTTTGATACTTTCAGAAGAATTTATTCCGTATGACTGCCAATATGGTTGAAATTATGCCTGCAAGTTACATGAAATTGTCAATCAGAGATTTTTCAGTTATATTTTGAATGTAATTCCTTTACTCTGGAGTTCTTAAAGTCAGAAAGTTTGTTTTTCACGCTTTAGCAAATCTCAGATGACAGTGTATTGTGACCAATATTTCAATTTTTTTCATAGGCTATTTGGTGGTAATCAGTGGTTGCACTCAGGTTACTAACCTCTGAGACCAGAATTTGATTGCCAAGAGTTTGGCAATCCTTCTTACTGTGGTCCCATCTGAACTTCATTATTATGCCGGGCAAGTGCAAAAATACAGGATATAACTTGAATCAACCTCACCCTAGCCAATGAGCCGCTAATATTTCACACTACAAATTATGGAATATCAAAAATGTTGTTGAAATTAACTAATGGGATTTTTGGCCATCTGTTGTTGAACTAATTTGTGAATTTGGTTTTTTAACTGCACAGTGGACAACCTTTTTTCTGAATGATTGGGAATGAGGGCTAGTGTTTGGCAAATTTCTTCTGAATGTGGCAAATATTATCAATGCTCGGCTGCACAAGTGGAGGTGAATTCTGACAAATATTTGCAACACATTTACCAATTTTTCAGTCTTTGCATTGGTTTTCCGTATAGAGCAAATTAATTACATGCAGTGATATTATCAAAACAAAAACGTCTGAAAGTAGTGCAATTTGGCATTGTTTCAAATAATTTTATCAACTTTTATGTCCATTAATCTTGTGGATTTTGGGGAGGAATTTGTCTTACTATGACCTGCAAAATGATCGTTTGAAGATTTTGATCATGCATACCAAATAATGTAATTACATGACCTTCAGACACAGCTCAAAAATCCAGGAGGTTCATGGAACATTTGAAAGGCTCCTGGGAAAGTTATTTAATTGCCTACTCGTTTAAGTAAGCCATCTACAATTTCTCCACCTCTTGGAAGCTATCATGACTTCATTAGAATTTATCAAATTAAAGTGGAAGGTCTGAGCAATTGAGGAGAGTTCCCCCGTGGCCTAATTGGTAAGTGCGCTTGTCAACTAGCTTTGAGGGCGCGGGTTCAAATCTCACCCCGGGAACTCACTTTAGTCTGAGCCCATGGGACATTAAATGGAGGCGGGTTGTATCCAGTGTTCTATGCTGGGGCAACTGAAAGAGCCTGGGCATCCCTGAATTACTAGGGTATGTGCCAGACTCACAGTCTTCTCATCTCATCATCATACGGCGATCGCCTGCCTCGACATAGCCCACTAAGGTGCTGCAGAGGCATAAGATGCAAACAAACAACAAACAACTGAGCAATTGAGGTAAATTGGCCAGGGCAATTTTTTTTTGCAATTAATTTGTCTCCTATATAATTTCATAGCACACTTAATGCAGTCTGACAGCTGTTTTGCCTGATTTACTAAATATTTGGTGTTTTGCAAATTTGACTGGGAAAGTTCAAGCAGTTGAATGATTAGTAGATAATGATCCAACAAGAAATACTAAGCTTGCTTATTAACAAATATTTGAATATTATGGTGTCTTGTCTTATGTTGTAGATCACTATCAATCTTCATCCAAGCATGATTGACGTAAAATGATGTAAAAGAATAGGAGCAAAAATTCTTTATTTTGCTTTCTAAACCTTGTGCAGATTCTGCAGAATGGTTTTTCTGCACTTCCCCAACATTATTTTCCTTGAAATATCATTTGGGTTAATTCCGAGAACCTGAATAGGATATTTCAAAAATCAATTTGCATAAAATATGCCAATCATTAAGGTAACTCACATGCTTGTGCCTTATCTTTTACGTTGCTTCACAACATTGCGAAAATATTGCCCAAATATTGCATTCTAACGACATTTCGTCCACATGCAAATGCCTAAAGTGCCATCATGTAACTTTGCAGCCAGCTCCAATTACAAATCACAACATTTTTATTCACTGCTAGAAAATCATTTCAGTGCTCCTTAATCCTTATTGATCGCCAGTACATCGTTAGATCTACCAGCGATATATGTTTTGAACATGTCCGAACCTCGTTGTGCGTGGTGCATAGACAAATTGTGTGGTGGATTGCACTTCAGAATCTGTCATCTATCATGTCTATGCCTCAGCTTGCCTGGCAGTGGTTGGGTGGAGAGGAGTCGGTGGCTAGAAGTCGGGTGGAGGGAGTCGGGTGGTTAGGAGTCGGGTGGTTAGGAGTCGTGCGGTTAGGAATCGGTTGGATAGGAGTCGGGTGGATGTGGATATAAGTCAGGTGGATAGGAGTTGGTGGCAAGGAGTCGGGTGGACAGGAGTCGTTTGGACAGGAGTTGCTTGGAAAGGAGTGTTGGGTGGATAGGAGTTGGGTAGATAGGAGTCGGGTGGATAGGAGTCAAGTGGCCAGGAGTCGCGTGGACAGGAGTCGTTTGACAGGAATCGGGTGGATAGGAGTCAGGTGATTAGGAGTCTGGTTGTTAGGAGTGGGTGGATAGGAGTCGGCTGGCCAGGAGTCGGTGGACAGAGTCAGATAGACAGGAGTAGGATGGACAGGAGTCGGATGGACAGTCATTTGGACAGGAGTCGTTTGGACAGGAGTCGGGTGGACAAGAGTTGGGTGGCCAGGAGTGTTGGGTGGATAGGAGTCGGGTGGCCAGGGGTCGGATGGATAGGAGTAGGGTGGTTAGGAGTCGGATGGGTAGGAGTCTGGTTAGAGTAGGGTGGATAGGAGTCGGGTGGATAGGAGTCAGCTGGGCAGGAGTCGGCGGACAGGAGTCGGGTGGACAGACTCAAGACTCAAGACATTTATTTCTTCCTGAAACATACAGGTTGTTACAGTGAAGAGGGAGGACATCTCTAAGACAAGATTTTGGACAGGAGTCGGGTGAGCAGGAGTCGGGTGGACAGGAGTCGAGTGGACAGTCGTTTGGACAGGAGTCAGGTGGAGATGAGTCGGGTGGGTAGGAGTCTGTTGGATAGGAGTTAGGTGGATAGGAGTCGGATGGACAGGAGTCTGTTGGATAGGAGTTAGGTGGATAGGAGTCGGATGGACAGGAGTCGGATGGACAGGAGTAGGATGGATAGGAGTCGGATGGACAGTCGTTTGGACAGGAGTCGGGTGGACAGGAGTCTGGTGGACAGGAGTGTAGAGTTGATAGGAGTCGGATGGCCAGGAGTCGGGTAGATAGGAGTAGGATGGTTAGGAGTCGGGTGGTTAGGAGTCTGGTTAGAGTCAGGTGGATAGGAGTCGGGTGGATAGGAGTAGGCCGGCCAGTAGTCGGTGGACAGGAGTCAGGTGGACAGGAGTCGGGTGGACATGAGTCGGGTGGGTAGGAGTCTGGTGGATAGGAGTCGGGTGGATAGAAGTTGGGTGG